>JAQSUU010000066.1:5000000-6250000 GCA_038087645.1 Saccharum hybrid cultivar R570
AATTACTATAACACATGGGGATATTTACGATAATGTTATAGTAAATCACATAGTAAGGAGTTACTGTATTCTCGTAAATTAGCATAGCAATTATCGTAACTCAAAGTGGCTACAAAATAAGTTATTTTGTAGCCAGCTGTAGGGTAATAGTTCTATATATATATATATATATATATATATATATATATATATATATAAGTAATAAAGGAAAAAGCTGGAACTATACCTATATATATTTAAATTTCGCCGATAATAATAATATATAAGTAATATATTACTTGTGTTCGTGATAATAATAATGATAAAAAGGTGGCGGAGATGGTGACCCGATGCGTATGGGAGGCGATGCTGCTTATGAGGGTTATCCTGTGGATGCTGAGCACCAGGGTGGGCACGTTGGCGCTCTGCGGCCGGCTGTGCTTCTCCGGCAACGGCAAGTTTCCGTTCGTCAGCAAGTTCGCGGACATGCCGGTGGAGCGGAGAGAGCAGGCGCTGAAGCGGTGGAGCAAGGCGCGGTGGCTGTTTCCCCTCAAGATCACCTTCCTCATCACCAAGCTCCTGTCCCACTACTCATTCTACACAATGGTATGCATGCACGTTGTTATTACAAAGTTTTTCCTGCCTCATACATGCATGCATGTGTTATTCTTGCAAAGGGTTGAGATCATTATCGCCTAGATAGTATAAGTTATTTCATGTAGTAGCGATCACTCTAATAATTCTAGTTTTTGTCATAGCATATGCATGTTGGCATTGCCGTGCTAGCCTGCCTAGTCACATTGATGGCGTGTGTGGTAACCGCCTGTATATACGTGGGAAAAGGTCCTTCGATGGATATGCTCTGGCGTTTCGGCAACTTAATTATTGGCCCTGTTCGGCAGGCTGTTTTTTTGGCTTATAAGCCGACTGTGGCTGATTTGCTGTGAGAGAAAAACACTGTTCCACGGCTGATAAGCTCAGCCGAACAGGGGGATTAGTGGTTTCAAAGAACCGAGTCTAATATAAGACGTGATGACGACATGGACGAGAGGCAAGAAAAATCTATACTCCCTCCGTCACTAAATAACTGTCACTTTTGATTTCCGTGCCATAAGTTCGACTGGATTTGTAGAAAATGCATGCTATATTTGTATTTTCAAATGAATTTATTATAAAAAAAAGATTCAACGGTCTATCTAATGATATTAATTTTGTATCATAAATATAATTTTTTATATATATTTAGTCAAAGTTATTTCTCAGAAAGCGAAAACGATAGTTATTTAGAGACGAAAAGAGTATATACTAGTAAAACTTTGTCAGGGTCGCTGACTAAATTAACTACCTGATAGATGTACCAGCCCCGCGCGCGCGCACACACACAAAAATCACTGTCAGGACTGGGAACAGTTGGCGTTAAATTACCATTATTTCTAGAAAGCGTGCATGAGAGGGACTTCTCTTGACTTCTCGGGCCGCAAGAGAATTCATGCAGCAGGCGGGAAGGTTGGAGCATGGAAGGTAGCTAGCTAGCCCAGCCAGTAGCCGCATTATTCATGTCTGTTATGCTACTGCGGGCTCCCACTTGTGTCTTGGCGACTGGGGCCAAATACGCATCGGAGAAATGGACCGATCGACGAGCGAGCTGTTAGGAACTCGCTAAGCAGTCGTACATGCTCCTCCAGCGCATATCATAATATTTGGTGCTGTCACTCAGCTCGATATATATGATGGTTTGGTTGGAAGATGGACGTGTAGGGGACGACACTACTTCGTGCGATCGACGTGCGTGCAACGTGCGTGCTGCACTCGGGTAGCTGGACAGTGCACGACGCACGTACAGTTTCCGGACAGCTAGTACATAGGGCCATTAACTCATTATATTATTTCGGATATGGGCCTTGTTTAGTTCTCCAATTTCAACCCTAAATTACACTATGCAAAAAGAAGATTTCCATCACATTAAAATACCGGCATATGTATGGAGTACTAAATATAGATGAAATTAAAAACTAATTGCATAGTTTTGTTGTACTTTGCAAGACGAACATTTTGAGCCTAATTAGTCAAAGTTTGGACAATTTTTACCAAATACAAACGAATTGCTACAGTGCGCATTTAATGCGCACTGTAGTAATTCGGGACACCCGAATCCGGATCTAAACAAGGCCATGGTCCAGTTGTGATACAGTACTAGCTAGTCATTACTTACTAGTAGGAGTATAACACAACTAGCTAGCCATTACTACATGCATGTGGGCAAAATGTCAGAAATTATTTATATACAAGCTACAATATTATAGTATTTAGAAGTAGTGTCACGAAAATGCTTTCATACGCTACTATAGGTGATATTACAATAAAATATCATGGTCAAAGTCTTAACAGTTGAATTGTGAAAAGATGAAAAACACCCGCTGTGTTACAACTCTTCTTAGGCTGGCCCTCGTTGTTGAGAACCTAGAGAAGGGGCCTACTTTCTAGTTTTAATCATTTATTTATCTCCCCACTCCCACCCCAACACCCGCTACTCGACGTTCCACTCGGCTTCCATTGTGCCGTGTCGCCGCTAGACAGCAAACCTTCCCCGACGAGCCTCACACGGTGGATCTGCCTCTTCCGCTATCCTCCTCCCTCGTTGTCTCTGTCATCCCCCCCCCCCCCCCCCCCCCCCCACCCCACTCCCGCGTCGGCTGCCCTTCGCCACCTTCAGGGGATCCACCTCCCATGGCACGGCTCCTCTTCCCTGGTGCTACGATGGAGTTGCTCGTGATGCACTGTCCATAAAGAGCTCTAATCAAAAGTAGGAATCCTAATTTGAGGGCTCGTGATAGAGTTACTATGATGCATGCAATTTCACTCTAGGACTGATGATTTAAGCCCAACTCAAATCATTTTGGACCGACGATAGAAGTGAGCCCCCTACAGTACGTGCAACACAATCAGCGTACTCCCTATAATAAATAAAGAAAAGGAAGGTACCAATTCAGTTAAATGCACCTCTTCGCTTATCTACTACTCAATCCATCTCAAAGTATAGAGTGCCTTAGGATTACAAAAAGTCAAATTTCATACGTTTTGGCCAATAATTATTAAAATTATATGCATGATTACTACATAATATAAGTTGTCTCCAGAGATTTTGCATTCAGTTTATATGTTTAATAGAAACTGACTTGCAATATATTGTAAGAGTTGATGGTGAAAGTACGCTTCTAAAGACCTCCAAATCTTCTGCACCTACTCTCTCCGTCCAAAAAAAACGCTATGGGATGCATGCTGATTAAACTTTCTTAAGTTTCACTACCTTTATAGAAAATATTAATAATATTTATATCACTAAATAAATTTATTATAAAAATATATTTCATGATTTATCTAATAATAATTATGCATTATAAATATTATTATTCTTTTATATATAATTGATCGAAGTTATAAGTATTTGACTTCTTGGAAAGTGAGAATGACATTACGTGGGACAAAGGGAGTACTTATATAAAATGAACCGAAGGAGTACTACTACAATATGAGATG
This sequence comes from Saccharum hybrid cultivar R570, assembly GCA_038087645.1. Lineage (NCBI taxonomy): Eukaryota > Viridiplantae > Streptophyta > Magnoliopsida > Poales > Poaceae > Saccharum > Saccharum hybrid cultivar. Next base: position 5,003,517 of record JAQSUU010000066.1, read on the forward strand.
CGTGCCTTAGCTCATGCCATGCCATGTTTATCCTCATGTGGAGCTCTTTTAAGCCTACTCTCATATACGGTGGATGTTAGATGAAGCTGAAAATATTAGTTTGTCTTATCTCCCTGTTTTCTATGAAAAACTATTTTACCAAATGTCAACTTTATCAGTGAAGTTGCTTGTACAATCAAAGCCAAAAAGAACATGCTCCATCAGTTTAAGCAGAGTTGTACTCAGCGGGGGCCTAATAATACTCAGCGGGTCGCGGGAGTAGTTACGTTGGTGTGGCTTTCGATTAATTAATGATGTCATCGTCATGTGGGTATCATTTTCCAAACGTGCAGGTAAACGAGGACTCGGACAACCCGTCCTGGAAAGCGATAGGCTACAGCGTGCCGGAGCCGGACGCGGACAGGCCACGGGAAGAAGGTCCACCGGAAGTAGCGCCGTCGCCGCGGCCACTGGACAGCGGCATCGTGGAGACCAGATCCCTGAATGACGCCACGCTGCTCAGGTCACTCACGGAGAAAGGACTGGTGGTGAAAGCGGACGTGTCGGGCGCGCACCACACTGTGCAATGCGACGTCGTCATCGTCGGTTCAGGCTGCGGAGGCGGCGTGGCCGCCGCCGTGCTGGCGGCTGCGGGGCACAAGGTCATCGTCGTCGAGAAGGGGCACTACTTCACAGCCGAGAGTTACACCTCCGTGGAGGGCCCGTCCATGGAGCGCCTCTACGAGAAGGGAGGCATCTTCTGCACGTCCAACGTGACGACCATCATGTTCACGGGCACCACGGTCGGCGGCGGCTCCGCGATCAACTGGTCGGCCAGTATCCGCACGCCGGAGTGGGTCACGCAGGAGTGGGCGCGCGAGCATGGGCTCCCCATGTTCGGGACGCCCGAGTACGTGCAGGCCATGGACGCGGTCTGCGCCCGGCTCGCGGTGACCGGCGGGTGCCGGGAGGAGGGGTTCCAGAACAAGGTTCTCCGCCGTGGCTGCGAGGCGCTCGGGCTACGTGGCGACGCCGTGCCGCGCAACTCGTCGGAGGGCCACTTCTGCGGCAGCTGCCACCTCGGCTGCCCCACCGGCGAGAAGCGTGGCACCGACACGACGTGGCTCGTCGACGCGGTCGCGCGCGGCGCGGTCATACTGACGGGCTGCAAGGCCGAGCGCTTCATACTCGAGAGCAACCCCGGCGGCGAGAACGGCCGGAGCAAGAAGTGCGTGGGCCTGGTGGCGGCGTGCATGAGCGACGGCGTCAGCAAGAAGCTGCGCATCGAGGCCAAGGTTTCCATCTCGGCGTGTGGCGCGCTCATGACGCCGCCTCTGCTCCGCAACAGCGGGCTCAAGAACCGGCACATCGGCCGCAACCTTCACCTGCACCCGGTGTCCATGGCGTGGGGCTACTTTCCTGACACCACGCCGGAGGCAGATGAGCTCAGTGGCAAGTGCTACGAGGGCGGCATCATCACGACCATGCACCGCGTGACCGCCCGCACCATCATCCAGACGCCGGCGCTGGGGCCAGGGTGCTGGGCTTCGCTGATCCCCTGGGAGTCCGGCCGCGGGATGAAGGAGCGCATGCTCCGGTACGCGCGCACGGCGCACGCCTTCGCCCTGGTCCGAGACCGCGGCGCGGGGCACGTGGACGGCGAGGGCCGCGTGCGCTACGCCCCGAGCCGGGAAGACGTGGAGGAGCTCCGCAACGGGCTGCGCCAGGCGCTGCGCATCCTGGTGGCCGCCGGAGCGGCCGAGGTGGGCACCCACCGCAGCGACGGGCTCCGGCTGCGGTGCGACGGCGGCCTCCGCGACGAGGACCTGGAGGCGTTCCTCAAGGAGGTGACCGTAGGGAAAGGGCCCATGCTCCCGGGGCCTGACACGTGGGCGCTCCACTGCTCGGCGCACCAGATGGGCAGCTGCCGGATGGGGTCCAGCCCGAAGGACGGCGCCGTGGACGGCCGCGGCGAGAGCTGGGAGGCGGAGGGGCTGTACGTGTGCGACGGCAGCCTGCTGCCCACGGCGGTGGGCGTCAACCCCATGATCACCATACAGTCCACCGCGTTCTGCGTCTCCAAGGGCATCGCCGAGTCTCTGGCGCGTGACAAGAAACAGTAGTAGTAGCGCGCTGCTTGAGAGCGTCGGGTCGTGCTCGCAGAGAAATGGTTGTGTTGTGTACTTGTGTGATTCGAGTCGCATTAGCCGGTGCCTGTGGCTGTGCCCGTGTGTGCATGTTGGACGTGGTTTGGGCGAGCCAGTGCGTCTTCATCCTTGTAGTTTGTTGCATAAAAGCCTATCGGCTCGTATTTGCATACATCCTTTTTTTTAGTTTTTTTTATTTTGGAAAACAAGTTGTCTTCTGTTTTCTGAAACCGGAGTGAGCAGTGCATGGTAACAATTTCTGAGGTACAATTACCATGAGGGCTTTAAGGGTACTGTACGTATGCGCAATAAGTGTGTGGTGCACCGTAACTTTAACATGAGGCCCAGGAACAGTATATAGTAGGTAAACCCAACGACACAATAGTACTTCCTCGGTGGCTCCTTAATAGAAAAGTAGGAGGGGTGTGTTCACTTCACATGCAAACCCAAAATATTTTCTCTTTCACTCGTCACATCGAATCTTTAGACGTATGCATGAAGCATTAAATGTAGGTAAAAAAGATAACTAATTGTATAGTTTGTCTGTAAATGTCGAGACGAATCTTTTGAGTCTAGTTAGTCCATGGTTGGACAAATTTTGTCAAATAATAACAAAAATTGCTACAGTAATTTTTCACCCACTTTTCAAACACACCCTAGACAAGACAGTGCAGTGCAATCACACGTGCTTACACTCCGCAGTGCAGTACGTACGTAGCGCATATGATTGATGGTTCTTTAATTCATTCAAGGTTTTATTTAGTTCCAAAGTTGGAAGGTACCATATGGTAGCATTTTGTTTATATTTGTTAATTATTGTCTAAATATTGACTAATTAGACTCAAAAAATTCGTCTCGCAAAATACAAGCCAACTGTGTAATTAGTTATTTTTTATCTATATTTAATACTCCATGTAGGTGTCTAAAAATTTGATGTGACGATGATGTGATAGGAAATCTTTGTACCTTTTATATTTTGGAGGGAAACTAAGGCCTGGTTTAGATACCCAAATTTACCCCTAAATTCCACTATGCAACAAGAAGATTCTCCATCACATCAAAATGTCGGCACATATATGAAGTACTAAATGTAGATGAAATAAAAAACTAATTACACAGTTTTGTTATACTTTGCGAGACGAATATTTTAAGCCTAATTAATCAATGTTTGGACAATTATTACCAAATAAAAATAAAATTACTACAGTGTGACGTGACACTTACTATGCAAACTTTGTCTCCAAAGTTTAGAATCTAAACAAGACCTAAACAAGGGAAAAAATGTTGGTTCTTTAACATTGAACAGTCGCAGACCCGGCTGGGCTGGCATCCGGGTGAAGCAGGCAGGCGGCGCAGACGCGCAGTGCAAATCACGCGAGACGCGGCACAGATACGTACGCCGCCAAGACGAGGCGCTGCCGGTCCCTTCTGTCCGGCCGTCCCGAGGCTCAGGGCCGGTTTAGGCATTGTTTAGTTCGCGAAATATTTTAAGAAATGTAACTATAGTATTACTATAGTATTTTTGTTGTTATTTGATAATTATTGTCCGATCATGGCCTAACTAGGCTTAAAAGATTCGTCTCGTCCATTTCATCTAAACTGTGTAATTAGTTTTATTTTTATCTATATTTAATGTTTCATGCATGTGTCTAAAGATTCGATGTGACGGGAATCTAAAATATTTTGGAAAATATTTTGAGAACTAAATAAGGCCTTAGTTGTCAAATTTTTTGCAAAATAGCACTGTAATATTTTTCGTTGTTATTTAATAATTAATATCTAATTATAGTCTAATTATGTTTAAAAGATTCGTCTCGTTTATTTTATCTGAACTATGTAATTAGTTTTATTTTTTATCTATATTTAAAGTCCAAAGATTCTATGTGATGAAAAATCTAAAAAATTTTGCAAAATTTTTTTGAGAAATAAAGGGGCCTAAGCACCTGCTGCCAGTGCCCGCGTGGCCTTGTCTTGTCAACTTCACCATGCCAGCAGGACTACTAGCGAGTACTACTCCTCGGTGTACGTAAAAGTAAGAATTTTTTCATTCTCTCTCCGTCACATCAATTTTTAGCCGCTTGCATGAAATATTAAATGTAGATAAAAAAATAACTAATTACATAGGCTCTGTTCGGCAGGCTGTTTTTTTGGCTTATAAACCGGCTGTGGCTGTTTTGCTGTGAGAGAAAAACACTGTTCCACGGCTGATAAGCCGTGCTGATAAGCTCAGCCGAACAGGGGATAGTTTAGTTGGAAATCATGAGATGAATCTTTTGATTAAATAAAACGAAAGTGGTATTGAAAAAATTTGAAAACTAAACGTGGGCTAGTAGAGTAGAGAAGTCGGTAGTCTGCACGGGCGCTGTGAACAGGAGAGTACACCTACTAGCGAGCGAGAGTTGTGGGCACTCTTGTACGCGGACTGTAATTGTGAACAGGATAGTTGTTGTAGTACTCCTACTCCTAGCGAGTAGGAGCATGTTCGGGGAACGTCCTTCACGCGACACCCCACACTCACCAAGGTGCTGGAGCTGGACCCTCGTCCCTCGCTGGCCTCTAAGCCCCGCCGCATCGGCCACGGGCCTAGCTGGCCTCTAGGCCACCGCATCGGCCATGTTGGGGGAACGTCCTTCACGCGGCTTGGGCCTTATTTAGATGGGGATGCGAAAATTTTTCATTGCACTGTAGCACGTTCATTTGTATTTGACAATTATTGTCCAATCATGGCCTAACTAGGCTCAAAATTTTCGTCTCCTAAATTACAGATAAACTGTGTAATTAGTTATTTATTTTATCTACATTTAATACTCTATGCATATATGTAAATATTTGATGTGATGGAGAGAGAGTAAAAAAACTTGAAATCTAAACAAGGCCTTGATACCGGTAGCGCCGCCTTACGAGCTCTCCGGCGAAGGTTACTTTGACTCTTTGTTCATGCTGGGCAGAGCACTGGCCACGGGGCCTTTTCAAGGGAGATGGAGAATTGCAGTCCTCACAAACGGAACTCTCGACGTCGTCAAAAGGGTTGCTAGGGGGGAAGGGGTGAAATGTCCGTAACACCCCGTACCTATATAGGCCCTGTTCGCTTGACTGAAAAGTCGTAGTTGAAAGTACTGTTCGCTGATTTATTGTGAGAGAAAAACTGTTCGTTGGCCGAAAAAACACGGCTTATAAGATAAACGAACAGGAACATAGATGCCTGGTCAGCTCCGGACGAGTTGTATGGCCTACAAATACTCGATGGGCATTACAGTAATAGATGATGAATTAATAACCATTTACTTCTAAATTAACTATATCCTTATTCCGCGGAGCATGGACCATATTGATATTGATTCATACGAAGTATGTCAAGATATACTGTTTTTTTTATGTTCCGCAGAGCATGGACCATATTGATGCTGATTCATATGGAGTATGTGAAGATATATTGTTTTTTTATGTATCTAGACATATTGTATAGCAAAAGCTATTGTATCTTTAAAAAAAGTCAAAACGTCTTGTAATTTGGAGTAAAGAGAGTACACATTTGTAATTTCTCAGGGTTCATTCCACTAGGAGCCACTGAAACTTAAGTATTTGAAGCTTCTCAGTAGTTGGTGCCTTCTCCAGTTCAATATTGAAGCATTGCTCAATTAGTCCGTTGTTATGCTAATAATGTTGCAAGCAAAACTTTTTCTAATACATACCCAACCTTTGGTCAGGCTCACCAGCGCACACTTTCAAGTGGTCATCGCACTTGCTTACCAATCCACAGCAGATTAAGCGCTTGGATGCTTACAGAAAAGGTTAGAGTAGCCGAAGCAACTAGCCAACAGAAAAACAGTAAATGCGGGATTCAAACAATTTGCTAGAAAAGTATGGAAATAGAAATAATTTGGTACAGTAGCTCCTACTGGTTGTGTGGCAGGATGCACCTGCCCATCTAGCACTGAACAAAAATCCGTGGCATGTAAGCCTCATTGCAGTATCAGGTTAATTGTCTAATGCGACAACATTGACCATGGAGCGGACAAATCAGTAGTTCCATCATCCATGTGCCCATCAGTGGCACGCCACCTAGTTCAGCGAGGCCTGCTGTCGACCATCTGGGATTGCAAACAGAACTACAGGCTTTGACGACCTGATGAATGGGGCGTCACACCTGTAGTAGCCTTTCCTCTCGATCTGTATGATCTCTCCGCGCTTGAGGTTCCTCATGTTTGCATCTCCGAGGGCCAAGGTCTCTCGTCGAGTGCAAGGGTTAAGATTCTCAAGGAAGTCTTCATCCTCCTCCAGCTGCCAAATGATGACCACATAGTATAATGCAGTGCCAATTCATTAAACAACAACTAAACTGTTTGAGGAAAAGCTTAACAGGAGGCACATGTTGCATTCTGCAATGTCCATTCTAAACCTGTGGCACAGATTCACTTGCCAAATTTCAAGGGAAAATCGAGCAAGACTTGTGAATGCAAGTGCAGTTTGGCTGTTTATTTAGAAGATGACGAACATCTCTACTCCTATTAAGACGAAATTGCAATCGTCCACACCGTTGCTTCGTTCTGCCCCCGACTTGCGCGTGCCCCTTGACTCCCCGCATTCTCCCCGCGCCGATGGGTGGGACCAGACTCCCTCTCTTGTCCCCCACTCAACGTGCCTCCCACTCCCTTCCACGATCCCACGCTGCCACTCGACTCCCCTGCGTCTTCGAAAAGCTCCCCTCCCGACTCACCGCGTCTCCAAACCCTAGCCCTGCGCCCCTCGCCCTCGCCCCGGAGGCCGCCCTACGCCCTTCGCCTTCTCCCCGGAGGCTGGAGCATGCATCGCCCTCACCCGTGCGCCCCCAATGCCGCGCGGGGTGCTCCCTTCGCCTCGCCCCTGACGCCGACACCACCTCGCGCCTCCGACACCGCCACCGCCGAGCGGCCACGATGCGTACCACCGCGGGAAACGGCGCTCGCCTTTCTGCCTCCTCCTCTTGTTCCTGTGGCGGCAAGGCGGCAGGTACAGCGGTATGGGCCCCGCCCTACTCAACGGCACCAACCCAGGCCGCCAAGCCTCCCGACGCCAGCCACCAGCTCCAGACCAAGTTCTCACAGGTAATCGTCCGATCTGGCCATCTCCCAAGATCAGGTCTGATTGAATCAAGTTTTGTTCTGGAGATTTGTATCATCCCAGTGTACAAATTTATTTGTGGAAGGCAGGGCCATTTGCTAATTGCATATGATGATATGATGCAGCTGCACATAGGTCGGTGAAAACCTAGGTCTTTGCACCTGCATTTCTATAGGCAGAAGAAAACCTAAGGTCTATGTACTACGTACTGCCGTACTGGCAAATACTGAATTAGACAATGCCTACTGAATCAGACATTGCCGAGTTCGAATATAGTAGGTTCTGGGTAAAAATTCCATTTTGTGCTAAGGCTGTCCAAAAAGGTACGGGTGAGTGCCCTATTCGCCTTTCATTCAGCTTGTTGATTTGGCAGTTCTCTAGATGACATGATCATTTTTCTTTCATTCAGCTTGTTGATTTGGTGCTTCTTTACGTTTGTATTTTTTTCTCATATTTAGGTAGAGCATGGAATTTGTAATATATATTTCTCCAAGCAGTCATGTTGTGATATTCTGAATCTATGCATACTCTATGAATCCTGCTATTTCAAGTTTGCACAAAATGTATTCAAGCAAAAGATCAGCACAGACTAATCATGATACTGTTGAGAAAATATATGGCGCTCTATGTATGGTTTGATGCAATAGTTCTCTTTTTGTACTGTTCTCTGAGAAAATAAGCTTTGAATGATGATTGGCCTCCATTGTCAACCCATGGTGGTAAGAGTCAAGCAGAACTGAGATTGGATCCTTTCTGAATTCAAGTTGGGGAAAAGGTTTTTTTTATAAGAAGTTGGGGAAAAGTTGTACTAAGACGGCCACTAATGCCATGTGTTTAGGAGAAACTGATACATACTAATTTAGCATTAAACATTGTAGCAGTGTGTTTTTACTCGGGAGTTAGATGGGCCGATCAATAGTCCAGTGTGGTCTTTTTATTTTTATTTTTTTAATTTCATCAACCGGTATATGGATTGAGGCTCTAATTTAAAATTATCATTCTTTTACCAAATTCAGTTCTGAAACAATATCTTCAAGTGCAGATTATACTATACCAGTTCAATATGCTTGTGCCGATATGTTAAATATACATGTATGTTTGGTATATTTCTACGATTGTGTACTAAAGATGGCAACTGGGAACCAATCCCCGATTCCCCGCGGGGAATTCCCCTGTTAGGGGACGGGGATGGGGAGATTTTGATCCCCACGGAGAAGAAAACGGGGAGAAATCAATCCCCGTCGGGTCTGGCGGGGACAGGGATGGTTGTCTGTGCCACGTACCCGATCCCCGCATCCCCACCCTGTTAAGGAATACATGCTGTAGCAGAGTAGAATTTAGCCCAAGTCGGCCCACCTTAGCCCATCAAGGTATAGAGTATATATTCAAATTCCTAACCCTAATTTCCAGTATCCCCACTCAGCCACCTCTCCTGCAGGCCGCAGCCGCCGTCGCGCGAGCGCTGTGCCTAGGGCGGCAGCTCCTCCTGCCGATGCCCAGCTCGCTGTTCGCGCAGGCTCGCTTCAGGCTTCACCAATCCCGCATCCAACCTCGCCCCTATTCCCGGTCGTCATCGCCTTACGCGCCAGCGTGACCGCTGGACTTGAATACTCGATCTCCACCTAGGCAAACTGCCCAGGCTTTCTCTGTTCTCTCCTCTCTGCTCAGTCCGGAGAACCAAATTCTCTCTGCTCTCTCTTGTTTGCTCGGTCTGCACTCTACAGGGAGGCAACGCCAAGGTGATGAACAATCAATGATTTGTCATTTGTGATTTGTCAGAACTGCATTAGATTTTGGCCACCTAGGGAGTTGTGAGTTGGATTGTTGGAATCTGTAAACGGGATTTGTGATCTGTAAACTACAATCTTGTTTGATCTTGTTGCAAGATGAGTTTGTTTTAGTATTTTGTGCACTTTTGGATGGTCGATTTGAGCTGTTCTTTTATCCTATAGCGGGGATGGGGATCCCGTCGGGTATGTAATCCCTGCGGGGAATGGGGATGGGGAGAAAATCTCCCCCGTGAGTCTTAGCGGGGACGGGGACGGGGAAATTTTCACCCCGCGGGGACGGGGATGGGGAGGCTGAACCCGACGGGGAATTTCCCGTTGCCATCTTTATTGTGTACTGTGCAGACCAGTATATGGGGTATGGGCGGAGACTGATAGATAAGCCTAGTGCTAAAGCACTTGTATCTTACTTTTCCTGCACTTTTACTTTTCTTGGCTTCCAAGCCTAGTGTTAGGAATATACTCAGCATCCACTTTAGTGGTTAGAATATGCTGTAGCAAGTGGGAGTCCCCTTTTGATGGATAAGTCTCTGTGGCTGGTGGTTGCGGGGCTGCTGCACATGTGGTCCTTGTGTCCTTTGTAGACTGCATCCTTGACTGCTTTTAGGACAGCAGTTAGCATCTATAGGACAGCATCTTTCTAGCATCTTAGACTAGTAGTTAGCATCTATAGGACAGCATCTTTCTAGCATCTTAGACTAGCATCTTGGCATATGCTTGGCTGGCTAGCAGCCCTATAAATATGTATCCCCAACCCCTCAGGTTGGCATGGCATTGTATGAGTTTGTGTGAGAAATAAACCAGAAAATTGCCCCAACTCCTAGTGTCATCCTCTCTCGATGAGAGTAAGGATTCAGCTACTACCAAGAGTGCGAATCCAGCGACTAACAAGTGGTATCAGAGCCGTACTATCCTGTAGCCTAAGCATCTCCTGCTCATCTCCTTCCCCGGCCTCGCAGCAGCCCCAACCGCAGCCGGTAGCAGCAGCAGCTCCGGCTGCCCCTGCTCTCCACACAGCAGCCCCCTCGATAGCGCGCCATGTCCGTAGGCCAGTCTCAGGGCTCGGTCGCCTCGAGCACGCGGCGTCGGCAGGAGGCCGACCTCGCCGCAGCAGAGAAGCGCGAGCGAGCGGCAGTAGACGCCGCTGCAGCAGCGGCAAGGGCATCGAGGCTGGCAGCAGCGGAGCTAGCAGCAGCTAGAGCGGAGGTGGAAGCGGCGGCGGCGGCGGATGCAGCGCGTGCAACAGCAGCGGAGGTCGAGGTTCTACGCGGCAGCAACAGCAGCTCCATCGCTGCTGATGACAGCGCCGACGCGGACCTCGAGCTGCTGGAGAGGGAGGCATCGCGAGGGCGAGCGGCGCAATGGGCAGCCATGCACGCCCACGAGCGTGGCGGCAGCCCAGATAGGCGCAGACACGCCGGCAGCGCTCCTGAAGGAGGCGCGCACGGCGGTGGCGCTTCTGGAGGAGGCGCACATGGCAGCGGCGGACGGGTCGACGAAGAGCGCGGCCTTCACAGGCAGCGCGGCTCTCTCTCCCCGGTTCGGTACCGTGGTCACCACGAGTACCAGGCTGTCGTCAGGGACGTCGGCCCCGGCGGCGGGTGGCCTACCCTCACCAAGACCAACTACGTTGAGTGGGCTGCGGTGATGAGGGTGAAGCTCCAGGTGCGGCATATGTGGGATGCAGTCCGGTACGGCGACGTCGACTACGACCAAGATCGACGGGCGCTGGATGCTCTCATTGCTGCAGTCCCGCCCTAGATGCAGTTTTCGCTTACCAGCAAGCGGACTGCCAAGGAGGCTTGGGACGCCATCGCTGCAGCACGCATCGGCAGCGACCGCGCCCGCAAGTCCACACTGCAGGCACTTCGCAAGGAGTGGGAGAACCTGGCCTTCAAGCCAGGTGAGGACGTTGATGACTTTGCTCTCCGTCTCAACACTCTGTTGCAGAAGTTGGTGCAGTTCGGCGACGACACCTACGGTGAGGAGAGAGCTGTTGAGAAGCTCTCCCGCTGCGTCCCCGAGAAGTACAAGCAGATGGCTCGCTCAATCGAGTCTCTGCTGGACCTCTCCACGATGACGATCGAGGAGGCATTGGGCCGCCTCAAGGTCGTTGATGGCGATGAGCCACAGCGCCTCTCGGGACCCGTCACCATTGGCGGGAAGCTCCTCCTCACTCGAGAGCAGTGGGCTGCCGGCCAAGGTGACAGGAAGAAGGGGGAGCCTTCTTCCACGACAGGCGGCCGCAAGCGTGGCAAGCCGTGCAAAGACACCCAGGCAGGGGCGCGAGGACGTGCCGAGGGTGATGATCGTGGAGGCGCCCAGGGCGGCGCCGCTGGCAAGCAAAAGCCAGCACGAGGCGACCCTTGCTACAACTGCGGCAAGCTTGGTCATTGGGTCAAGGATTGTCGACAGCCACGACACGGCCAGGCCCACGTCGCGCAGGCAGAAGAGGAGGAGCAGCCGGCTCTGTTCATTGCTCATGCGAGCATCGAACTATCTCCAGCGGCACCGGCCGCAACGGCTCTCCACCTTGACGTGCCAAAAGCACACGCCCTCCTCGACGACAGCTCCGGCAACGACAAGACCGACGGGTGGTGCTTTGACACCGGCGCCACCCACCACATGACCGGACGGCGGGAGTTCTTCACCGAGCTCGACCCAAGCGTTCGAGGCACCGTCAAGTTCGGCGACGCCTCCGCTATGGAGATCAAGGGCGTCGGCTCTGTCGTCTTCGTTGCCAAGACTAGCGAGCACAGGCTGCTCAACGGTGTCTACTACATCCCCGCGTTAAGGAACTCCATCATCAGCTTGGGACAGCTGGATGAGAGCGGATCGCGCGTGGAGATCGAGCACGAGGTGCTGCGCATCTGGGATCATCGACACCGGCTCCTGGTCAAGGTCAACAGGAGCAACCGCCTCTACGTCCTTCACGCACAGGTGGCGCAACCTCTTTGTCTTGCAGCCCGCCGCGACGACGACGCTTGGAGGTGGCACGAGCGCTTTGGGCACCTCAACTTTGAGGCCCTGAGGCAGCTCGGCAGCAAGGAGATGGTGCGGGGCATGCCGCACGTCGACCACGTGGAGCAATTTTACGACACCTGCGTCCTCACCAAGCTGCGGCGGCTCCCTTTCCCCCGCCAGGCGAGCTTCCGCGCCAAGGAGAAGCTGGAGCTCGTACACGGTGACCTCTGTGGCCCCGTGACACCGGCTACACCTGGAGGCCGGCGCTACTTCCTCCTCCTCGTCGACGACGTGTCCCGCTACATGTGGGCTGTCCTGCTCGACGCCAAGGCAGCCGCAGCGGGCGCCATCAAGCACCTTCAAGCTGCTGCGGAGGCGGAGTGCAGCCGCAAGCTTCGGGTCCTACGCACGGACAACGGCGGCGAGTTCACGGCGGCCGAGTTCGCGGCGTACTGCGCCGATGAGGGGATCCACCGCCACTTCTCCGCGCCGTACACTCCGCAGCAGAACGGCGTCGTCGAGCGCCGCAACCAGACAGTGGTGGCCACCGCCCGTGCCCTCCTCAAGCAGAGAGGGATGCCGGCGATCTACTGGGGTGAGGCGGTGATGACTGCCGTCCACTTGCTCAACCGCTCCCCCACCAAGGCCCTCGACGGCAAGACGCCATACGAGGCCTGGCACGGGCGCAAGCCCGCGGTGAGCCACCTTCGCGTCTTCGGCTGCCTGGCCTTCGTCAAGGAGCTCAACCACGTCGGCAAGCTCGACGACTGGAGCACGCTAGGGGTCTTCATCGGCTACGCGGAGGGCGCCAAGGCCTACCGCGTCCTCGACCCTGCGACACGGCGCGTGCGCATCACGCGTGACGTCGCGTTCGACGAGGGGCGAAGCTGGACGTGGGGCAAGATGGTGGATGACGACTCGACTCCGACGACCAGCGATTTCGTCGTCAACTACGTCCACTTCAAGGAGGCGGGGGGAGCTAGCAGCTCGTCCTCACCGAGCTCGCCTACCCCACTACCTCGTTCGCCACCACCTCCGGCGAGTCCTTCACCACCGCCACCACCAGCTCCGGCAAGTCCACAGGCTCCGACGAGTCCACCACCAGCACCGCCGGCCACGCCTCGTTCTCCTACACCGGACCCTACCTCTTTAGGCTCGGCACCGGCAGCTTCGGCCCACGACGAGCAGCGCACAGTGGAGTTCGCCACTCCGCTGTCCAACGACGAGGATCGCATCGACGCCTACCACGGCGGCGAGCCTCTGCGCTACCGTACCGTGGACAACCTCCTCGGCGAGCAGCCGGTCCCTGGACTGGCACAGCATGACTTTGAGGCGGAGCTGCACCTCGCACAGGACGATGGCGAGCCTCGTTCCTTCGCCGAGGCGGAGAGGGACGCGGCATGGCGTGCCGCGATGCAGATGGAGATGGACGCCGTCGAGCGGAACAAGACGTGGGAGCTGGCCGATCTTCCAGCCGGCCACCACGCCATCTCTCTCAAGTGGGTCTTCAAGCTCAAGAAGGACGAGACCGGAGAGGTGATCAAGCACAAGGCGCGTCTGGTGGCGCGCGGCTTCGTCCAGCAAGAAGGAATCGACTTCGACGATGCCTTCACGCCCGTTGCACGGATGGAGTCCGTGCGACTCCTTGCGCTAGCTACCCAGGAGGGCTGGCGTGTCCATCACATGGATGTCAAGTCGGCGTTCCTTAACGGCAACTTGAAGGAGGAGGTCTACGTGCATCAGCCGCCGGGATTTGCAATTCCCGGCAAGGAGGGCAAGGTGCTTCGCCTGCGCAAGGCCCTCTATGGCTTGCGGCAGGCACCGAGGGCGTGGAATGCCAAGCTAGATTCCACGCTGAAGGGGATGGGCTTCGAGCAAAGCCCACACGAGGCGGCCATCTACCGGCGGGGCAGCGGAGGAAAGGCCCTGCTGGTAGGCGTCTACGTCGACGACTTGGTGATCACCGGCACCAAGGAGGTGGAGATCGAGGCGTTCAAGGAGAAGATGAGGGCGACTTTCCGACTTGGGCCCTCTCTCCTTCTACCTGGGGATCGAGGTCCACCAGGACAGCTCCGGCACCTCTCTTCGCTAGACTGCCTACGCCAAGCGCATTGTGGAGCTAGGCGGTCTCACCAGCTGCAACCCAGCCCACACTCCTATGGAGGAGAGGCTGAGGCTGAGTCGGGAGAGTACGGAGGAGGAGGTGGACGCGATGCAGTACCGGCGCATTGTGGGCAGCCTTCGCTAACTTGTCCACACGCGACCGGACTTGGCATTCGCCGTCGGCTACGTCAGCCGGTTCATGCAGCGACCGACGGCGGAGCACCAGCAGGCCGTGAAGAGGATCCTCCGCTACGTCGCAGGCACCTCCGACTACGGCTTACACTACCCGAGGTGCCCCGGTGCGGCGCATTTCATCGGGTACAGCGACAGCGACCACGCCGGCGACATTGACATGAGCAAGAGCACCAGCGGGACGCTGTTCTTCCTCGGCAAGTGTTCGATCAGCTGGCAGTCGGTCAAGCAGCAGGTGGTGGCTCTGTCTAGCTGCGAGGCAGAGTACATCGCAGCCACTACCGCTGCTACTCAGGCCTTGTGGCTGGCTCGGCTGCTTGGCGATCTCCTTGGTAGAGATGCAGAGGCAGTGGAGCTCAGGGTGGACAGCAAGTCCGCCTTGGCCTTAGCAAAGAATCCTGTCTTCCACGAGCGCAGCAAGCACATCCGGGTGAGGTACCACTTCATCAGAAGTTGCCTGGAGGAAGGGAGTGTCCGGGCCAACTACATCAACACCCAAGACCAGCTCGCCGACTTCCTGACCAAGTCCCTCGGGCGGGTCAAGTTTCAGGAACTTCGCGTCAGGATCGGGATGGCCCAGATACCTCACAAGGAGCCACACAAGACTTAGGGGGAGAGTGATGGATAAGTCTCTGTGGCTGGTGGTTGTGGGGCTGCTGCACATGTGGTCCTTGTGTCCTTTGTAGACTGCATTCTTAACTGCTTTTAGGACAGCAGTTAGCATCTATAGGACAACATCTTTCTAGCATCTTAGACTAGCATCTTAGACTAGCAGTTAGCATCTATAGGACAACATCTTTCTAGCATCTTAGACTAGCATCTTGGCATATGCTTGGCTGGCTAGTAGCCCTATAAATATGTATCCCCAACCCCTCAGGTTGGCATGGCATTGTATGAGTTTGTGTGAGAAATAAACCAAAAAATTGCCCCAACTCCTAGTGTCATCCTCTCTCGATGAGAGCAAGGATTCAGCTACTACCAAGAGTGCGAATCCAACGACTAACACCCTTTGTCTATAAAGAGCAAGGGAGTGTCATTGTAAAAAACAAGCATTGCATTTCCATTCAATCCAAGCGGCCAAGGGCCAAGCTGCCCTCTGGTAGTTCTAGATCTGAATCTGAGATCCAATCGAGCCAACAATCTAGTATCGCAGCCGAGAGGGTTCTTGAGTGAGTCATGTCCACCGCCAGTCATGTCGAGAGGCAGCTCGCCGCCGCTGCTGCCGGCGTAGTCATCAACCCCGGCAGAGGTGCAGCAGACGTAGGAGCCGGCGACCGCGCGACGCGCCTTGTTGTCGCAGAGGCAGCGACTGCGACGGCGGCCGAGACGACTAGGCAGGCGGCAGCTGCGGCCCAGGCCGCGGTAGCCGCGATCGCAGCGCTTCGCGCCGAGATGGAGAGGGAGCCGGAGCCAGCTGGAGGATCGCGTAGCCCGGTCAGGAGCCGCCACCCGTCACCAGAGCAGCGTCGTGGTCGGCGTGGTCGCTCCCCGGTGCTACAGACGGTCTACCGCGACTCCGGAGCGGGAATGCCGTGGCCGATGCTCACCAAGTCGAACTACAACGAGTGGAGCCTGCTGATGAAGGTCAAGCTGCAGGCCCAGCGGCTGTGGGAGGCGGTTCACGTCGGCGGCGTCGACTACGACGACGATCGCCGAGCGCTGGAGGCGTTGTGCGCCACTATCCCCACCGAGGTCGGCGCCTCCCTCGCCAACAAGGCTACGACAAAGCTGGCATGGGAATCGATCGCCACGACACGCATCGGCGGAGATCGTGTGCGCCGGGCGACGTTGCAGCGCCTTTGAGCGGAGTGGGAAGGCCTCGCCTTTTAGCCTGGTGAGCAAGTCGAGGACTTTGCCCTTCGTCTTACCAATCTGATGGAGCAGATGGCGCGCAACGGCTACACCGACCTCACGGAGGAGCGCGCGATGGAGAAATTCCTCCGCTGCATGTCGAAGAGGTACGTGCAGATCGTCAATTCGATCGAAACGCTCCTTGAATTCGAGCAGCTCATCGTCGAGGACGTCGCCGGGAGGCTTAAGGCGGTGCAAGACCGCAAGCCGGCGTCGGACTCCGAGAAGGGCGCTGCCGGAGGCAAGCTGCTGTACACGATGGAGCAATGGCACACCATCGACAAGGAGGAGGAAGGATCCGGCTCGTCCGGCTCCAAGGAGCGTCGCCGGAGTCCACGCGGTGGCAAGGAGAAGGGGCCCTGAGGCTAGGTCAGCGCTGATGGCGGCGCCGCCAGCGAGCGCAAGGCGACCGGACCTGCAACAACTGTGGCAGGACTGGACACTGGGCCAAGGACTGCCGTCTTCCTCCACGCTGTGATGGGCAGGCCCACGTTGTGCAAGCAGAGGAGCAGGGTGCTGGCCTGTTCCTAGCGCACGGGTGCGTCGAGCTGCAGCAAGAAACAGGGGAGGCGGTGAAAGGCCCAGGTTTTCCCCTTTCCGCCTCGGCTGGCTCCGCACAACTCCTCGACGAACCGCGCGCCCACGCCTTCCTCGGCAAAGGTGCCGCCGATGACAAGATCGACGGCTGGTACCTCGACACCGGTGCGACGCACGCAGGGCAGGCAAGGGTCGAATACGCGACGCCACTGGAGGATGATGAAGACCGCCTGGACGCCTACTACGACGATGAGCCCCTCTAGTACCGCACGGTGGCAAACATCCTCGGAGAGCAATCTCCACTAGACCAGCCTGAGCGGCTCTTCGCTTAGACAGTGTTCACAGCTTCAGTTATGAAGATGTATCTCAAGGCACCTTACATGACATGACTGAGCATTATATTATTTATTAATTCAGTGAGCTTGTGTACTGCTGACAGCAAGATCCAATTGAATGAAGGCGAAAAGATAGACTTGAAGAAATCTGTGGGAATTTCGAATACAAAAATGCACCTTACATGACATGACTGAGCATTATATTATTTATTAGAAAATTTGTAAAAATGCATAGCAGTTTTTGTGAATTCAAAAAACAGATGGCAAAAAGGCATTGGGTAGCTTTTTTTACTATATTTATTGAAATCTTCTTATCAAAATATTGAAATAAATTATTGTCTAATTTGAAATAAATATGTTTTTTTGCTGCTTTCATCATAGCTGTTGATTTATAAGGCCTAATATTGTACCGAGTTACTTGTTAGTTAGTCTTCTAAATCATGGGCTGGTGCTAAATGGTTGAGTCAATTCTTTCTACAAGAGTTGTGTTGTCTGTATATGCAATCAGGCAAAAAAACAAGTTCGTACTATTTTATTTGTCTGTTGATTTCGACTCACTTTTTTTTTCTTATTCTTATTGAGTTGAAAATTTAGAGGCTCCTGACTACTATTACTGTGTTCAAAATTTTGGGACTCCTGTAGCAACGCACGGGCATCTGCTAGTCATGTGGTTGATTTAAGTGTATTTTAGTCCTATTTGTTGGAGTATGTTTAGGCCCATGAGGCCAAGGCCCATGTGGCCCATGTATGGAACTATATATAGCTACCCTTCTAGGGTTAGCCCTAAGCAATAGAGACACATCTTCCAACATGGTATCCAGCCAGTTTTAGTTTTCCTCTCCCCTCCACTACCCAGCCGCCGCCGCCAGGCTTCTGGCCGCCGCCGCAGGCCAGCCTGCCATGGCTGGCCGCCCTCCTCCTCCCCCTCCCCTCTACTCTCATTTCCCCCCTCTCTCTACCTCCTACACCTGGGCCCAGGTCTTGGCCGGCACTTCCCCATCTCCTGGCGCCACCTCTCCTCATCTGACCGGCGCTGGTGAGGTCCGACCGGCCCTACCTGGAGCGGGGGGGGGGAGGCGGCGCCCGTCTCTGGTGCCCCTACAGCCGTCACCCCTGGCCGCGTCCTCCCTCCCTCCCACCTCCTGCAGCAGCGCCCGCCCATCCTCCTTCTCCAGCCGCTGCAGGGCGACCTTCCTGCTGCCGCCGCCCCAGCCACAGCACTCTCCACCGATGCTGCTCCGGCCGCTGGGGGGTTCTGTCGAGTGTGACGATCTGCGGGCCGCCGGTGGGGGTCTCCATGTCGACGGCGGCCTCCAGCAGCCCCTCCCACAACCGCAGCCCCACCTCCACCCTCACCAGGAGCTGCCCGAGGGCCAACTTGCTGCTGCCACCTCCGTGTTTCCGTCCGGCCTTCCTGGGGGGATCTCTCTCGGCCCGCATGGACCGGCTCTCACCCTCACCGCGGCTCTTGCTGCTGCCCGCACCGCCGCCGCGGAGGGCCAGGCCCATGTGCGTGCGGCCGCCCTCGTCTGGGAGCGCGAGCGCGACGCGGCCGACGCCTTGACCCGCCAGATCGCCGAGGCCGAGCAGCTCCTTGCCTCTCCTGCGGGTCTGGACGCCGCAGCCACCTCCTCCGCCTCGCCGGGCCGTCGTGTGTCGCACACCGCCGTTCTTTGGCACGACCCGGCTGACCCGCTCGTGGCTCAACTCCACTACCAGGCCGGGGAGGTCCAGAACATTCGCCTTCTCGTTCCAGTCGTCCTCGAGCTGGAGTCTCCTTCGTACGCCCGTTGGCGGGATCTGGTGGTTCTCACTCTTCGCCGCTACGCCCTCGACGACCACGTCCTCCTCGACGCCCCGGTCGCTGCCCAGACGCCGTCGTGGCTCCGGCTCGACAGCATCGTCCTCTCCTGGATTCTGGGGACGATCTCCCTGGACCTCCACGACCTCGTCCGCACCTCTCCTGACGCGCGCCGGGCATGGCTGGCCCTTGAGGGTCAGTTTCTGGGCAACGCTGAGGCCCGGGCTCTGCGCCTCGATGCGAGCTTCCGCACCTTCGTCCAGGGTGACCTCTCCGTCGGTGAGTTCTACCGCCGGATGAAGTCCATGGCTGACTCCCTGGGGGACCTCGGGTGGCCCGTGGAGGATCGCATCTTGGTCCTCAACGTCCTCCGGGGGCTCAGCGACCGCTACGCCCACCTCAGGACGTGGATCACCCGCCAGAGGCCCTTTCCCACCTTCCTGGAGGTCCGTGACGATCTTGTCATGGAGGAGCTCACACAGGGCCTCCAGCCGGGCTCCACTGCTTCCCCGGGGGCCTCCTCGACGGCTCTGGCTGCTACTCCGCCGCGCCAGTCTGCTCCACGGCCGTCTGCTCCACCACCGTCGTCTCTCCTGGGTCCCCCTCCCTCCGGGCCGAGCGGAGGTGGGGGGGGTCGTGGTGGTCGTCGTCGTCGCGGTGGGGGTCGCGGGGGCGGCCGGGGTGCACCTACCCAGGCCCCGGTACCTGGTGGACCACAGGGGGGGGCACCATGGCCCTCTTTCCAGAACCCGTGGTCTGGGCGCATCTCCATGTGGCCCTACCACGCAACCGGGACCGACTCGCGTCCACCGGTGGCCATGCTCACTGGAGCACCTCCTGCTGGTCCTCCACTCAGCGTCTTCCCTGCTACGCCGCCTGCTACGCCGTGGGTTCCTCCCTCCGGACCTTCCGGGGCTCCACCGGGGGTCGCGGGCTGGGACCAGGCGGCCCTGGCTCGCTCGTTCGGCACCATGGGCCTGACACCTCCGGTCGGACCCGAGTGGATCGCTGATTCGGGGGCCACCTACCACACCACTCCTGACCCCGGTATACTTTCGTCGGTTCACTCTCCCTCTTCCTCTCTTCCTTCGTCCATTATGGTCGCAAATGGTTCTTGTATTCCTGTCTCCTCTGTGGGTACCGCCGGTGCTCATGGCTCCTTTCGTCTTCCTGATGTTCTTGTTGCTCCTTCCATGGTTCATAATCTTCTTTCCATTCGACGTTTTACAGCTGACAATTCTTGTTCTGTGGAATTTGACTCTTCTGGTCTTACTGTGAAGGATTTGGCTTCCCGGCGTCCTCTGCTCCGATGTGACAGCACCGAGCCCCTTTACACTCTTCGCTTCCCGGCGGCTCCTTCTTCTTCGCCGTCCGTTTTGTCAGCTGCCTTCGTCGCTTCTGCTTCCTCTACTACCTGGCACCGGCGCCTCGGCCATCCTGGACGTGATGCCCTGATGCAGCTCAGTCGTAGCTCTGGTCTTTCATGTACTCGAGCTCATGATGAGCAACTGTGTCATGCGTGCCAATTGGGCCGACATGTTCGTCTTCCTTTTTCTAGTTCTACTTCCCATGCGGCCCGTATTTTTGATCTTGTACATTGCGACCTATGGACATCTCCCATTCTGAGTATTTCCGGTTATAAGTACTATCTTGTGGTTGTTGATGATTTTTCGCATTATTCGTGGACTTTTCCTCTCCGTGCGAAGTCAGATACGTTTACCACGCTCCTTCACTTCTTCACTTGGGTGTCTACACAGTTCGGCCTCACCATCAAGGCTGTCCAGTGTGACAATGGTCGCGAGTTTGATAACTCCACCTCCCGAGATTTCTTCCTCTCTCGCGGTGTCCAGCTCCGTATGTCTTGTCCATACACCTCCTCGCAGAATGGCAAGGCTGAGCGGATGATTCGCACCACCAATGACACCGTGCGTACCCTTCTGTTTCAGGCCTCTCTCCCCGCTCGCTTCTGGGCTGAGGGCCTGCACACCGCCACCTATCTCCTTAACCGCCTCCCTTCTGTGGCCTGTCCCGCTCCTACTCCTCACCACGCCCTCTTCGGTAACTCGCCTCGATACGATCACCTCCGCGTGTTTGGGTGTGCGTGTTACCCTAACATCGCTGCCACTTCTTCTCACAAGCTGGACCCTCGCTCCACGCTCATTGTTTTCCTCGGGTACTCTCCGGATCACAAGGGGTACCGGTGCTTTGACCTTACTTCCCGACGGGTTCTCATCTCTCGCCATGTGGTCTTCGATGAGTCCGTCTTTCCCTTTTCCAGCACTACCACCCCTCCGGTACCGGACCCACCCTCCCTGTTTCCCACTGACCCGGTGGTTCAGCCACCTGTTTCGTGGTCTCCTGCAGGTACCTCTTCGCCGCGCGATGGACCGCCCCCCGGTCCCGGATCCCCAGCGGGTCCGGGCCCGTCGGCCTCGGGCGCGGCCCCGTCCTCTCCGGTTGGTGCAGACCCGGGGCCCTCGTCCCTCGCTTCTGCCCCGGGGGGTCGTGTCGATCGCCGACACCGGATTCCGTCCCGGCACCTGCACCGGCACCTACGTCGAGGTTCGCCGCGCCAGTACGGGTGTACCAGCGCAGGCCGCGGCCGCGGCCGCTCGCACCTCCTTCTCCACCAGGGACACCAACACCACCGCCGCAATCCCCGCCGGCTCGTGGTGCCCCGCCGGTCTACCATCCGCCGTTGCTTCACCGACACCCGCGGCATATTCACCCGATGGTTACCAGACACGTGGCTGGCACACTGCCGCCTCGTGTCCTTGAGGCTTCGACCGGCGACGCAGTGGTCTCTCCGGTACCCTCTTCCGTTCGCGACGCCTTGCTGGACCCTCACTGGCGCCGCGCGATGGAAGATGAGTACGCCGCGCTCCTCGCCAACCAGACATGGGAGTTGGTGCCCCGGCCGCCGGGCGCCAATGTCGTCACCGGCAAGTGGATTTGGACTCACAAGCGCCGAGCCGACGGATCTCTCGAGCGCTACAAGGCTCGGTGGGTCCTCCGGGGTTTCACTCAGCGCCCTGGCGTCGACTACGACGAGACTTTCAGCCCGGTGGTTAAGCCGGCCACTGTTCGTACCGTGCTATCACTGGCACTTGCTCGGTCTTGGCCCGTCCATCAGCTGGACGTCAAGAACGCCTTCCTCCACGGCCTTCTCACCGAGACGGTGTACTGCAGTTAGCCGGCGGGGTTCGTCGACACCACCCGTCCTGACATGGTTTGCCGGCTCAACAGGTCCCTCTACGGCCTCAAGCAGGCACCTCGGGCGTGGAACCACCGGTTCGCTGCTTTCTTGCTGACCCTGGGGTTCATGGAGGCCAAGTCCGATACGTCTCTGTTCGTCTACCACCATGGAGCCGACACTGCGTACTTGCTGCTCTATGTTGATGACATTGTCCTCACCGCCTCCAGTGAGCCACTTCTTCGCCGGCTCATCACCGCTCTCCAGCAGGAGTTTGCGATGAAGGATCTGGGTGAGCTCCACCACTTCCTCGGTGTTACTGTTGAGCATCGTCCTACCGGGCTCCTACTTCACCAGCGCCAGTACACCCGGGACATTCTGGAGCGGGCTGGGATGACTGACTGCAACCCCTGCTCCACTCCGGTCGACACTCAGCGCAAGCTGTCTGAGGCTGAGGGACCACCGGTGGCCGATCCCACTGCGTACCGGAGTCTTGCCGGGGCCCTTCAGTACCTCACCTTCACCAGGCCGGACATCACCTATGAAGTTCAGCAGGTCTGCCTCCATATGCATGACCCCCGGGAGCCTCACCTCACGGCTCTCAAGCGCCTCCTCCGCTATCTCCGGGGCACGCTCGACTACGGCCTCCTCCTCCACCGGCACTCCTCCACCGACCTCACCGTTTACACCGACGCTGACTGGGCCGGGTGCCCGGATACTCGCCGCTCCACCTCCGGCTACGCCGTCTTCCTGGGCGGCAACCTGGTGTCTTGGTCGTCCAAGCGCCAGCCGGTGGTCTCCCGGTCCACCGCCGAGGCGGAGTACCGCGCCGTAGCCAACGGCGTGGCGGAGGCCGCCTGGCTCCGGCAGCTACTTGCGGAGTTGCACACTCCGCCCTCCAGGAGCACACTGATCTACTGCGACAACGTCAGTGCGGTCTACCTCTCCACCAACCCCATCCAGCACCAGAGGACGAAGCATGTGGAGATCGACCTACACTTTGTCCGTGATCGGGTGGCCATGGGCGAAGTGCGGGTTCTTCACGTTCCGACGACTTCCCAGTTCGCGGACATCTTCACCAAAGGCCTCCCATCCTCGACCTTCGCCGAGTTTCGCTCCAGCCTCAACATCACCAGTGGCTAGTTGCGTCTGTGGGGGGGTTGTGTGTGTTCTTTCTTGTTTTCAGCCTTGAACACCGCTGCGCCGGTAGTTCAGACTGCGGGGGGGTGTTGGAGTATGTTTAGGCCCATGAGGCCAAGGCCCATGTGGCCCATGTATGGAACTATATATAGCTACCCTTCTAGGGTTAGCCCTAAGCAATAGAGATACATCTTCCAACACTATTGCACCATAAAGGAAATAAGATATGAAGGCACTTTGGTCCTAGAACTTACCTTTTTCTTGCAGATGAGATAATCGAATTCCACCAATGAGAGGGGCACTAGCTCCTCCATATCTGCTAACCATGTGATCTTCATTCTTGTTGTCTTCACAGAGCCCTCAAGATGTAGTTCTCCAACTAGTTCAGTAATGACTCCACCCTCCATCTTGATCTCGTTAATGATAGCATTCCCCCAGTCCATTAGGGTTACTTCCTCACCCTTGCTAATGGCAGACGCATCAGCATAATCTAGCCAGATTCTGTTACTGAAGGTTGTAGCCTTCTTTCCAGCACCCTCACATTTCTTGTGCCTTGGTAAAATTCGAACAAATGGCTTCTCTGGACCATTAGTGAGAGTAAAGATCACACGCTGATTTGTTAGCACTGCAGTATGCCTTGCGCACACTGGGTCAATTATCTTCTTGTTGATTGTCCAGAGTTTATCCCACTCCATAAGATTCAGATTTTTCGAAGCACCCTTCAACAAACAAAAATGGATATGAAATCAGGAACATCCAGTAAATATAACATAAAGCACAAGCAGATAGGGTTACCTGTTGGAGTATAAATTGTATCAATGCCTCAACTTTCAAGCCACGACGTACTATGCCTTGAACAGTGGGAAAACGTGGGTCAGTCCAATCTTCGACTTTTTTGTTCTGTACAAACCAGAGAAGCTTCCTCTTGCTAAGAAGAGTGTAAACCATATTCAATCGGCTGAATTCATAAATTTCCACTCTCCTCAACCCCATATCTTGAAGAATTCGATAATATTGTGCATTCCTGTCATGATATTCACTGGAACGAAGAGCATGTGTCACTCCCTCGAATGCATCGACAAATGGGCAAGCAAAGTCATATGTTGGATAGACCTTATACTTTGAACCCACACGATGGTGAGGATCAGTATTACAGCGGTAGTAAACAGGATCCCTGAGCGACTTGTTAGGATCCTGCATGTCGAGTTTGCCACGCACACAGCACTGCATACCCCTTTCAGTTCCATTAACCATCTCTTTCCATAATGACAGATTTTCTTCAACAGTATTATTTCTGCACCTTGATTCAATACCATCCATCCTCTCTTTCCTCATTTGCTCCTTTGGTGTGTCATCAATATATGCTTTCCCCTGCTTGATCAAACTTTCAGCCATTTCCATTAGCTTTGGGAAATAATCGGATGTGTACGTGACAGCATCATATTTGATCCCCAATGTCTCAATATCTTTCAGAAGGTTCTCAACAAACTCATTGCTTTCTTTTGAAGGGTTTGTGTCATCAAATCGAACTATTAGGCGCCCTTGATATCTTTCAGCAAAATATTTGTTCAATAGTGCAGCCTTTGCATGACCAATATGGAGGTACCCGCTAGGCTCTGGGGCAAAACGAACACAAACTTGTCCAACTTTTGCACCAGGGAGGTCAACTTCTGGAGCTGATGGGTCCTTTGAATCATGTACCTTTTCCTTAAGGCTTGGTGCAGGAGATTTTCCGATTCCTCGTTTCCCAACATATGCAGCCACAATTTCATTTAGTGTATCTCTATATTCAGCATCAATGCTATTGAACCAGCGGACAAGATTTTGGTATTTCTTTGATTTCCTTAGACTCTCCCACCGTTGACCAATCCCTGAAGAAAAATGACACAATTTGGTAAACGTTACAATGCCTGGAACAAGCCTGAAAGAAGAATGGTAAACAAACCCACAGCTTACCAGCAAGATTCGACCACACTGCAATGTCAGCAACTGTCAGACCATGACCGACCAGAAAGGTCCGGGATGCCAGGTATCCATCAACGAATGAGCAGGCATTTTCAAATTCAGAGCCTGAAAAGAAAGTGGGGGCATAATCAAGCCATTCAACAACCTGCAAGTTTATTGACAACATCAATTCAGAATTCAGAATAATGAAAAAGTCATGAAAATAAGGTAATTTTCTAATAAGCACTTGATCACAACATACATGTCCAAACTCCATGTTGCTTTTCCCAGAAACAATGTTTTCAAGACGGCTGGTCGAGCCTGGACGCCTAAGGACCGTCCAGTACGTCCAGGACGATTAATCGTCGTCCAGGACAATTAATCGACCCTAGACGAGTCTCCTGGTCGTCCTGGTCGTCCCCTACATATGGGGACTGATATATACCATATATACATATATTATATAGTTATATATACAATATACATTATACCATATATATACACACACACACTAGTATACTACATTTTCTAGGCTCTACTGCTCTAGATAGATAGGTCAGGTGGGCACTTACCTGGGTGCTGCAGAGCCCTTCTTCCTCGTGCAGCCCTCCTACCACTGCACCCACTGGATCTCCAGGCCTGCTCGCCTGCAGCAGCAGCCGTAAGGAAGAGGGAGGGCAGCTGGAAGGAAGGGAGGAGAGGGAGCAGCTGGGAACTGGAAGGGAGGAGAGGAGAGGGAGCTACAGAGCTGCATCCATGGAGGCGGCAGCGGCTGCTGCTGCTGGACGGGAGAGTGAGAGGAGTGACTCGAGTGAGTTGTTCTGCTGAGTGATTGAGAGGCTGAGAAAGTGGGGTAGGAAAGAAGAGAAACCCTAATGGGCTTGGGCCAAAATATAAGACAACTAACTAGGCCCAACTCTGAGATGCAGCCCAATCTGGCTGGATGCCCACACACCCTGGACGGCCGATTAATCGCGATTGGACGACGATTAATCGGACGTCCAGTTTCCTGGACGGTCTGGACGAGTCGGAGGCCCTGGTCGGGTAGCTCCAACCGTCCAGGGCGATTAATTGCGATTAATCGCGACTAATCGGACGTCTTGAAAACATTGCCCAGAAAAGCTAGAAAAAGATGCGCTGCGGGCAATGTAATGGAGAATTGGTTTGACACCATGGAGTGATTCTCTGTACACAGGCAAAAAAGATGAATGCATGAAAAACACATAGTGCTCAATCTTTTGTAAACTTAGAAATTGACACATAAACATCACAAAACTGCCATCAGCCCGTTACTCAGTTGCAAGCTCACATCAACATAGCAAAGTGAAATCCTAGTTGATATACTCCCAGCCTCCCAGGGATAATAGTGACCCATTTGAAAGAAAAAAAAGTTGTTGCAACAATTAGGTGTGTACATTTAACAGTCCAGTGATCATTTTTCATTTTAACAACTGAAAGCTAACATCAGTAGGATCCCCACCCATGACAACTGCTATCCCAATGCTAAGATATCATACAGGAACTGGAAACAGTAAAGATTTTCTAGAAAAAAAAGAGAACATGTACCAGAGAAGACGAACAAGAACTTACCCAGAACCAAACTTTAGGATGGGTACAGAGCCCGTAGCAAGACTATGATCAATGGTCAGTGGTACATCTGCAACCTTAGCCGCACAAATGATGGAAATGGGTGGGCTTTCCTGGGAGAATGCCAACTTTGCTTCCATTGACCCTTTTTAAAACAGACAAACCTGGAATCAGCATAAATCAACACATTCGCTTGGCAGCACAATGTGAAAAATTTTAGGCTACTGCTCTTTAGCTTTTTCCTTTGCATTATAATTAAGGCATGCAAACACAAGAATAATAGCAAAGGAAAACCATTGATGGCGCAATGATTAAATATGAAATCAAGCACACAAGATTGATACAAGCAGTTGATACTTCAAATCAGGGGCGGAGCAGACATAGGACATGGGTGTGCAACTGATTTTTATTTTTATATTTTTTGGGCAAAGAATCGAAGTTAGTAGGGTAAGATCCGAATATAGATAGCTTCAATTAGGATTTGGGGTGCTCGGTTCGTACATCTGAAAGGGAAGAGAAGAGGGCGTGCATACCTGGTGCCTGGTGGGTGCTCTTCCGCTGCGAAGGCCAGTCGAAAGGCGGCGGCGCTCCCCCGGTTCGCCTCAACGCTCAACGAAAGAAAAGAACGGAGGCAGAAATAAGGGAGGGTGTTTTTCTTTTCTTTCGTTGAACGCAACGCAGCGACACGCGGGCCGTCTGGATTAGGCAACGGGCCCCCAAGTAAAAACCAATAGTCTTTTACCTGTATGCCATTAAAAAAGTTCATAATGTCACACAAGCCATTATAAAAGTTCGCTGCACCCAAGTGCCACTGCTCTAAACTTTGATGCCATACAAACCATTCCATCCAAATGCAGCGTTAACTGTGGCTAACGGCTGTGGGAGAAGACAAGAAAGCCCTCAAGAACAAGAGGCCATCTGATAAGTAACTTTGTAGTCACAATTCCTATATCCTATTCAGTAAGCTATTTTTTATCGGTCTTAGGGCTTTGTTGGCATCTGGACTACACCAGTACCAACACAAATTACAATAATCGAGTCCAGGTCACATCTCATGCAATTAAGAGGTCACTGTATGCATGAATCGATGAAATGAATCTGGTGGAAGAAGAGCTGCAGTCTAGAAATATATAATCTTCACATAGTAGACACATATGTAAATCTTAATATATCACAAATATAAGTAGTGGAGTTGGTTCATGTCACCCAACACTGATCACAAACATGAACTATAGGTTCATCCAACCACTTGGATTTTGTCTAGACTACATGTCCATAAACTGCATGTTCACAACAGTCCCTACTTCTCACAGCAAAATATTACAGCAGCAGCAACAAAAGATAAAGTGTGTTCATTTCACAGCAGTTCCATTCCAAAATACCACAAAATATTAGGTGTTCTCCCAGCAGCAGGAAAACAACATGGAGGCAACTTTTGTTCATTCCAGCAGCAGCTGCTTCTTGCTTCTGGTGTTTGCAGCTAGGCTAGCTGGGTCAGCTGGAACCTTGTTTCCCCTAACTGGAGTAAGCTTCTTCTTCATCCCAATCTTCTTCCTTGGTGTCCAAACTGTAGCAGCTGAAGGCTCCTGTGCTACAGTCTGAACTCCAGCATCTTCTTGAAAATGGGCAAGGACCACACATTGGAGGGGGATTGGTTCATTGGATCCAGTTCCAGATCTTGTATATAAGAAACATGAAGTTAAGTGTGGACTGTTTTCATTGCAAATAATTGGAAAGAATATGAAGGAATGGCCATCATACCTGTCAGACAAAGGAGTAGTAGTAGACGCCGATGTACTTGTTGCTGCTCCTTTAGATTTGGCCACACATGATGGAGAAGAGGCTTTTCTCTTTCTTTTCTTGTGTACTGCATTCTGAACTGCTACATTAGGGGGAAACACCATACCTCGCGGGGCCACAACTATGCTTGTCTCTGTTGTAGCAATAGTTGCTTTTTTCTGTCTCTTCTTTGGCAGACCCCTGCAGGTGATATATTTGAATATGTTAGTGTATTTAATGAATGTCATATAATATATTAATGAAGGTAATTTCTAGAAGGTCACCTATCAGCCTCCATTGCAGCTATGTCTGCTGGGTCACCATTCTTGCATGTGTACCAGTGGTGCCCTAGCTGGTGGCAAATTGGACACTCATGCTTTTTTGATTTCCTCTTGCTATCTCCTTCAACTGCCCCTTTGTATCTGTTCTTTCTTCTTTCAGCTGTGGACTTGAGCAAGGGAGGATGCATGAAGAATTCATGTGTGGCTTTGGGCCACATTGACTTGTCAGGAATGGATGGGATGACACCTTCATATGCAGCTTTGAATTTGGCCACAGAATAGCACTCATCCACATAGTCTTCTAGTTTTTCACCAGGTATGGATGTTATGTAGGCAATTGCATGCTTACATGGTATGCCTGAGCCTTGCCAAACCCTACAGGTACATGTCATGTTTCTTAAGTCCACAACAAATCTGAATGCACTCCCCCTCTTAGCACATAGTTCTGCAACTCCATCATGTTCTGTGATGACATCAATATCTAAGTTGAAGCTGCCTTCTCTCACTTGCTTCATAATATGAGGAATAATCTTCCCTGTAAACTTCTTGGCCACCTTTTTCCTGGTATTCCATTTAATCAGCAACTTCTGTCTTATGGTATCCATCAAATCATCAATGTGCTTGGCCTTCTCTGCCTTTATCCAGTTATTGAAGGACTCAGCCAAATTATTTGTTACATAATCCACCTTGGATGATGTGCCATACTGGCTTCTAGTCCATAGCTTCTTGTGATTCTCTTGTAAGTACTTCATGGCCTCTGGTTTGGCTTCAGCCATGGCCTGGTAGTGTTTCTCAAACATATATGTACTCCATGAGTAGGAAGATGCCCACAAGTGATCATCAAAAACTTTACCACTGTACCTTTTCTTGAAATTCTGTACTAGATGGTACATGCACTCTCTATGTTCAGCATGTGGGAATACTTCACTAACACCATGCATCACTGCCTGCCCACAGTCTGTGCAGAATGTCAGACCTGGTGGGCTGCCTATTGCTTCCTTCAGCCTTTCCATGAACCAAACCCAGTTTTCATTTGTTTCAGAATCAATAACCCCTACTGCCACTGGGTACATCCAATTGTGAGCATCAACTGCACAAGCAACACACAGCTGGCCCCTAAATTTACCATTTAAGAATGTGCTATCTACTGCCAAATATGGCCTACAACCTCTAAGGAAACCATCAACACAAGGCTTCAGAGCAAAGAATAACCTATTAAACCTAATCTTGTTGTTGATGGTGTGGTGATCAATAACAAAAAATGATCCAGGACATGTTTCATCTAACTGGGCCTTCAATCTATACAGGTTGTCAAAACTCTTATCCCAGGGCCCATATAGTTTATCCAGTGCAAGATTCTTACCCCTCCAAACCCTCCTGTAGGGTATCAAAACTTTGTGCTCATCCTTTAGCCTCCTCTGGAGTTCCTTAGCACCAACAGTTGCATCTTCTTTCAACCAGTCCAGCACTTGTTCACAGACCCAAAACTGTGTGGCTCCTTTACATATGCCAGACCTCCTACTGCTGTGACACTTCTCATGGGGATATGGATTGCTCTTGATCTGCAGATGACATAAAAAATGAAATGCTTATGTTCCAAAACACCTGACATGTATTAAAAAAGCATACAAAATGTGAAGTAAACTCTGTACCTTAACTGATTGACCATCCTTCATGACTGAGGCATGAAGTCTCCACTTGCAGCCCTCAATACTCCCACAGCAATAGACTCTGTACCTTCCTGTGTCACTCTTTTCAATGTCATATAGAAACTCACGTTTGATAGCATGAGAAGCTAAAGCCAGCTTAAATGCATTCATGTCTCTATACACAGTGCCTACTGTCATAGGGGGATCCTTCTTGTCATACTCAGCATCAGGCATACGATCAGGCTCACTATCTTTAATAATCTCATCTACATCCTCTATGTCATAATCAACATCAGAATCAGATTCATCATCACTCTCAGTTTCACAATATGTGTCTGCATCAGATCCTTCAACATCCCTTTGTTTGCTGCTACTTTGGAACAGAGTTTTGCGTGGTGGTGGTGGCTGTTGAGGACCAAGGTCAAGGTATAGCCCTTCATCATCAACACCAACATGCTCATTGGATGGGTTTGGGTTAGCCAAGTACTCATCATCATCTGCAGTTTGGCTTTGGCTTTGACTTTGACTAGGTGGTGCTATGGTAGGACAAGGCATTGATGGGGTGACAGGGATCTCAATAGACTCCCAAGAACTGCTAAAATCCCAAGCAGCAATCTCAGGAGGCTCGGTAGTAGGGCTATGATACGCAAAGGTCAAGAAGCAGCGCTTGGAAGCCTTATGTTTAGCAAACATGTCAACCAAGTCTTGGTCATTGCGGACTTGGATGTTCAGCTGTCTCTCAATGCAGAAATAAAACAATGACACTTTATGCCCATACTCATGAGGATACTTGTTCACTACTTCAGTAACCAGATCAGTGAAGTTGGTAACATCAGCATCGACGACCTTGTCCAAGGCAAACCATGGAGCACGAGTATTCCGAGTAACTATCCGGATTTCTAGGTGCAAGCTACTTTCAGGGTCCATACTACAGATGAACAACACCGAGATCACATACATCTATGAGCATTATTGCAAAAAAATACATCTATGAGCACATCTATCTAATTCAGACAACAACAATCGCGATTTCTACAACTAACTGCACACAATCACAAGGACCAAGCAATCAAAGGGGGAAAATACCCTAAAAATAGTAAGACACTAAAAATAGTACTCACCTATCTGGAAGCCAGGGAGGCCGCTCGACCGCGCGGGACCCCGGGTTCGCGGCCATGCGCCACCAATCTGGAGGATCCACGGTCTCTTTCTTCAGGCCTCCTCTTCCTGCATGCCTCCTCTTCAAGCCATGCACGCCCACAGTGGGTGGGGGGATTGGGGGTCCTGTCTCCGCGTCGCCGCCGCAAGCACGGCCACCAGTCTTCTTGTCTACCTGCTAATGCCCCAAAGCCGGTGCATTGGCTTCTTCACTCCTGCTGCCACCGCCGCCGCGCCGCCGTAGCTAGGGTTTGGGGAGAAGTACTCAAGCGAGATGGGGGAGTGAGCGACAAGTGAGAGAGACTGAAGTGCCAGGTCAAAGGTCTCCACCTCTTCTCTCTATGCTCAAGGGCAACATGGTAAATTTTTCATGCCGATCCCACATGTAAGGGCTACCAAACGGCACAAAACAAACAGAAGGAGAACGGAATGGCTTGTATGACATAAAAGTTTAGAGCAGTGGCACTTGTGTGCGGCGAACTTTTGTAATGGCTTGTGTGGCATTATGAACTTTTTTAATGGCATACAGGTAAAAGACTCAAAAACCAAAGGGTGGACACCGGGCACTGCCGTTGGTTTTGATCATAAACCGTGTGGAAAAAGCCATTTTAGACGACAAAGGCACGGTTGGTCATTGGACTTTTCTATTACCCCGTGTGATTTTTTGATGCGCCACGTGTCATCCATCCATAAGAGGTTGCATCGGAGAGTGAATGGATCCAGGGTCTATACAGTTTAATTTCGCGACGGTGTTTGGTTCAAGAATAGAAATGGAAATGGGTCGAGAACAATTTTATGGGTTGTATATGGACCCACGCTTGACTCAATTTTTCCTTTTGTGGTGAGCGACCGAGGGCGTCAGCCCTTAAAGGGATGAACGTAATACTCCAGCCCATTAATAGCATGTAGTAGTTGTGAAGTTGGCCCATGTGACTTAAGTGGCTTATGGGTAGTTGTGGTGGTACCTTAGAAGTTTAGGAGGGTGAGGACTAGCTTATAATCTTGGTTGTTCCAAACTAGCACCTCCGAATTAACCCTTTTACACGAAGCGAGGAAGAAAGTGTAAGCAAGGTGCTACACGTATGTAAGCCCGTGGAGCTGGGCTACGCGTATGCAGGCCTGTGGAGCTGAGCCATATAAGTAGTTTTAAACGCAGGTATTATAGGCCACAAATCCTATGATTATAGACTAAAACTTAGATTTGGACGCGGGTATTATAGGCCACAAAATCCTATGATTATATTGACTAAAACTTTGAGATTGTAGAATACCAAGATTATTATTTTAAAATTCGTAGGACAACGAATTGAAAACAAAACTTTTGTTATATCAATCAAATATTGACACTCATAGAGTACACGTAAGGATGAAAACGGATCAGATACGGACGGATATTACTAATATCGTATTTGTTTTCATATTTATGTCCGGATTCGGATTCGAATACGGATAGCATCTAAAATGTCGGATAGGATACGATTGGATATCAACATCATAAATATGTGATTTAAATATTTGGATACAAATACGGTATCGGATGTTAAATATCCGGACTTGGATACGGATAAATTAAAACCGCTCTAAACGGATTCGGTCTCGAATACGGTCGGAAAATATTCGTACCGTTTTCGTCCCTAAGTACACGTAATATAATTATTTAGATGGCAAAGTTGAGACTGGTGGCCTTCTCTTTGTTTGTTCCGATGAAATAAGTGTTTAAAGATCAATGCGTATCACAACAAGTCTCCTATCTTGATAAGAAAATTTTTTCATCAGGTCATTCATATATTCTCGCCAAAACTTCGAACAATTTTTTTTTAAAGAAGGTATGGTTGTGTCTCCTCTAATGTGCATTGGCAGAAATGCGCGACAATTAAATGTCATGCCAATTGTTCACCATGATTGAACTTGATCATAGAAGCGTATAATGCGGGCCTACACAGTCCAATAAAATATTCACACAGCCGAAGATGCACAAGGGAGTCAACTATCACCTGCTATTATCATGCATGATGCATGATTCTTTTCAATATAATGCAACAAGTGTTGAAAGGCGACTCTGGTGATGTTTTGATAACTGTTTTGGATTGGAAATAGTCCAAACAATGTGCCATTATCATCCACGTAAAGAGAACCATTCAGCAATGAGCATTACAACAAATAGATTGGTAGTCATAATAGACACGGCAAGTGATCACAGAAGAAAGGAAGTAAGCATTTTTTAGAGAAGGAACCAACAACAGAATTGCAGGCCAATTTTATATAATCGTCCGTTCTGTCTGACTATACAATCCTTTTATATATGGAAGAAAAATAACATGGATATATAAAGAACTAGTATAATTTACACAGCACAATGGATAGGTATAGGGATACAGGATTCAACAGGATCAGGACCCTCCTCTGAAAGTGTTTCTCGTGCATACTTGGGCTCAAGCAGTTTCATGGCATATAGGTCAGCCCCATAAGCTATACGAGGCGATGCTGGTTAATATCTCAATCATTAGATACTCTGTTAACCACGAAGAAATAATAGCATTCTAGATTTGAGACAACTAAACCTCAAGGATAATGTATGAAAAATGAAAGCATTAAACATCTTTTAAAACTGCTCATAAAATTCTAAAGTAAAAAGAAAGATAACAGGGAATAGTGCTCAACAAGAAAATAGTTCTGGACTTTGAAAAAAGAGAAGAATGCAGACATATATAATGTTACTATGCTAAGCCAATCAACAGATGGAAGAGTACAAAATTGTTACGATATTCACTAATTTTTAAGGGATGGTAGACATGTACGTGCAGCAACATTTTCATAAGCAGGATAAGATATATTGTCGGGTAATGCTCAAACATAGAAAAGATTTATAATTTTTAACTTGTCTTAACTTGTCTAATAGCAAACAATTTATGAAACTAACCAGGTCTTTTCTGCAGTCTATCAAAAGCATAAGCAAAATATGAACAGGAGAAATTACAGCAAACCCAGGTTTTAATCATCAGATTATAACCTCCTCCCTCCCTCCCTCCCTCCCTCTTCATTTGTTTATTTCAATGTTTCTAGTGCAATCTTGAAGTTGAAGGCATGGCAGGTATATCAAGAACCGTGTATAAATATATATGCGGCCCATTTGAATAACTGGGGTGATTTGCCCATTCAACGTCTAACTACGTGTGTGTGTATATATCATATGTATACCATATTGTGATACATAAAGAGACAACAAATCTCGGTTGGTAATGTTTGAGCAAAGCATTGTACTGTACAGTGCTAAAAATCTATGCTTATTGCATATTATAATTTGGAGGATCCTCAAATCAACTATGCTAGTTTATCAGAGAGCCTATCTTTATCAGAAGATAAATTCCAGATAAGATAAACACTGGTTTCAAAATTTGAGCTTAAGTATTCTTTATATATAAAAAGAGACTACTACATTCGATGATCTTTAAAATGCAAATAAGAACTAACTTAACTGAAATCTACATAAGATCCTTGGCATATGAAAATTGTTAGGTGCCCTAAATTACATGACAACAAAGAGGAATACACCAAAAATTACATGTAGATATGTGTGATCGGGAGTTAAACCAAATTCCTGCAGTTTACATATTCAATGTGTAGAACCATGTGTGAGGTGAGGACTCGGTAAATAATGCGAACGCAAGTAATACTAACCTCAAAGACAAATGAGTGTTGCTGCGTTGCAGGATCATATTTGTTTGGTTACTTTATACCCAGGTCTGCCGATCTTAACTGCAAAGGGAGGAAAGAAAGCTAATGAGAACAGCTGACAAGAAAATACTGTGTTGATAACCTAAGTTGTACTGTACTACCAAAAGGTGACAACAAAATAGGAGGGACTAATAGCTTAGAAAAAAAAAATTGTTCCCAGTAGAGTAATCACTAACATCAACTCATATAAATTTTCTGTCTCAAGGAACATCCCTTTGGGATCAGGGAAACCTGGAGAACTTCAACTTAACAGGGAAGCTTTTTATTGGGAAACTAAAAAAGAACAAAGTTCATGTTTGTTCTTCATACTCTTAGGCCTCATTTGGTAGGGACACCAGCCTGAATGCCAGCATAGCTACTCAGTATCTTGACTAATCTGTGAATCCACCACAGTGCCTATTTTTAGAATCAAAATAAAACAGATTAAAAAAAGCTAATACATTCACCTGATTTTGGATTTCTTACCAGAATAATCAGGGGACAGGAGAAAGAAGCTAATATACACTCACTTACCATATTGATCTTGGAGAGGAGAGAGGGAACCAGAGGCGCAGGCGGTGGTGCAGAAGATGGCAGCTGATAGTAGGTTGATGATGAGATTACGTACTTCCCGAACACCTTCATAAGGATTCGGGTATAGTGATCCACCATTTGGGCTTTTGTCACGACTTCAACTCCAGGCTTCTCCATTCGGACAAGCCAAAACTCAATTTTCCCACTTGAAGATAAGCTATTAGAAGCACCATCACTAATGCTTACAAGGTTAGCTGTTGAGAGACTCAGGCTATGATTATCCTTCTCTGATTTGTTACCCTTATTTGGCAGGACAGATAACACTTCAGGCATCTCTGTTTTTTTTTTAGAACAAGGCATCTCTGTAAATTATCAGAGGTTCTAATCTTCAAATCTACCTTTCGAATCTAGAGTTCAAGCTTGGGCACTCGATAGCGCCACGTAACCCGTTAGCCTATAACCACTCGATCTGGGAATGAAGCCAAGTTGTGCCGAGGAGGAAGAATGATCCTGTGTACAGCCTCGTTGGTTGGTAACTGTGGAGAGGATAAGCTAGCTAATTGTTATGTATGAATATCCTTATGTGTTCAATTTCCTTGTTTATTTCTCAAACTTTGCCGGAGATCTTAATGCTATCCAAAAATTCACTGTAGAAAATAGCAGACATTTGACACATTCTAGCAAAGTTCTTTGTGCCAGTTCAGTTAAAAATAAAATTGGCTTTGTCAGTCCATTCAAATTGTTTAGGCTTAGCATGTGCAATATAACTTTAATGAGTTTTCTTCCTTTGCAGGGCTTCACAATTTCTCAATAACATTCAGTTCATGAGATTCAGAATGTTGTTGTCACTCTGGCGACACAGAGCCTTGAAAGTCCATAATTTGCAATGAGTAAAGAGCTGTCTGTATGTACAAATACTATCTTCAGGTTTATAACAGTAACAACTGGTGTCACACTAGTAGTTCAGTTTATGAACCCAATGTTTGGTTCGGGACAATTCTTTATGTCAGCAACACTATAGATCTCCAAAAAGAGTAATAACTCAGCCGGCATGTCTATTCAACAGCCTTTTAGTACAATAGATTTGTTTTCATCTGAGAGAATCACAATGTTTCAGCATTTCATTCTTTGCTTCGTGTTTTCTATGCAGAGCAAATGCAAGGCTTTCTCTACATACACAGTTGAACTTTTATCAGTGGGTTTTACAACAATATTGTCAATAGAAGCAGAGTTTTTAAATGGCAAGATGATTTCTATGCATTTCATCACAAGAGAAACATGACTCATTTTTCACAACTGCAATCACGAACTTCACTGAGACTTGATTTCATTAGCTAGCTACCACTACCACATGATAAGCAAACATTTTGCTTGAGAACTCGTACAAAAGGAATAGGATCTTATATTCGTATCTAAGAAGAGTTACTTAACTTTTTACAATATGTCGCTACCCATAATTTTGTGACTTTACCTAGACATTGTTCAATATATTAAGGTATAAGAATTTTAATTAGATTTCAACAACTTCACAATTTCCAATCGACCATGGATAGTTGTATCTTAAGTTCCTAACTATGGTCCTAAATAAATATCTGCAACCCAAATGTCTTGGCAAAACAAAAATCCATCGTCCATGGCATCGCACCCAACAAGGGCACACCAACAAAGGCGCAGCAAAGCCGCGCCATGTCTTTCTAATATACAGCTAACGTGTACAGTAAAACTAAGTAGCTGTTAAAGTACCATAACAACTATTAGCTGCAGCAATACAGAACAGGCCTACAGCAAAGCAATATCATAGGCACAATCAAACAGCATATATAAAAAAGCTATCTCAGTCATGTACTTTTCATCACTAGACAGTTTTGAGGTTAATGTGGCAGAGTTTTCGTTTTTAATCTTTTTTTACCATGTGTTGCTTTCAATGCCTTGAAAGGTTCAGTATAAACGAACATGTACTGGGCTAAGGAAAAAATAAAAGAAGAACAGCAGACAGTAACCACCCACTAGTAAAGCCACAGAAAAAAAAAGGAACGCGTCATATATAAGGAGTTTTATAGTTCTGGAAGCACAAAGCATAGAGACAACTAGGTGTACAGTCAGCTTACATATACATCTGAACATGTTGCTGTATTAAGTGGACCACATACATAACCAGCACCAGGAAAAGGCATCACACCCAATCCTACTACATAACCAGCACCGGTAAAAGACATAGCTGGAGAATCTGATTTCGGCTGGAACGTCCCAGTAAGTAGCCCACAGGCAACAATTTCAGTGCTTATTTTTTGTGTTGACAACCTTTGCAGTAAGGAACATATGGAGTGATGGAGGGATAGCTAGTTCCAAGAGTGCAGAGATGACACACTTCCTTGCTGTCCATGTTATATGATATCAGCTCCCGGTTAAAGTGTTGAAGAAATACCAAATTTTGATCTGGATGGATTGCAACCACTTCGAAGCCATTCATCGTTTGGCCAAACAGCTTCAAAAAGCTTACACTGTCCTTCAGGACCCATTCTTCTGTATCATAGTCCTCAAGAACCCATATGAACAATTTATTATCCTGCTGTTCTGGAGAGATTTCATAATGACCCAGGTCAGCATGATAAATCAAATGCAAACGACCTTGGGACTGGCCAACATAATCAGAACACTGCCGGAACTCATCGCCCTCCTGAAAGGGCACAGGGATGATCTTCCTTGTGTTGCCTTCCACGTCCATCACAGCTATCTGATGCCCCTCATACAAGACTGCATATAGCATGCCATTAGCATATGTGATGCCTAAGCCAAGTGCCATGCGAAGGTCACCCCAGTCACCGCAGACCCGCCCTTTCTCATTGCGGCTTCTCGCGCACGGGAAACCGCTGCCGCAGACCCGCCTGTTCTCATCGCGGCTTCTCACGCACGGGAAACCCGGTGGACCGACCACGCATCGCCAACATCGTCGGCGTCACCTCCGCCCGCACTGCCGCGCGCCGCGGCCCAAATTTAGACGAGTAGATGTGCATTGGTATCATGTCCCACCTGATCTGGACCAAATGGAAGTGGGAAGAGGCAGCTGGATCGAAAACCAAATAGGCGAACGACAGCCATTTCATGTCAGGGTCAGGCATAACGACCCATTGCTCAGTCGCAGGGTTGGACACAATATAGCTCTTGCTAAGTGATTCTCCTGATCCCCGGAAACAGTGAAAGAGGAGGAGAC
Organism: Saccharum hybrid cultivar R570; assembly: GCA_038087645.1. NCBI lineage: Eukaryota > Viridiplantae > Streptophyta > Magnoliopsida > Poales > Poaceae > Saccharum > Saccharum hybrid cultivar. The sequence goes on from JAQSUU010000066.1 coordinate 5,042,503, forward strand.
CATTGCAGTCATCCAAGACACAGATGTTCACAATGCCTGGCAGTGAAAGGTCCTAATATGGCTAGAGGAGATGAATAGCATATTTAAAATTCTACAAGATTACTAGAACAATTTGATTAGTACGACAAACGGCGAAATACAAACTTGCTTTTGCTCTACAAGGGTTGCAAGCCACCTAACAAACAATTCTAGTTGCTATGATGTCTATGCACACAAGCGGCTATGTCACTACTCACTAAGAGCTCTCAACAATGCTACACTAAAGAGCTCCACTAGATGAGACTAAGCTACAAAGCAAGCTCTCAATTCTAGCTACACTAAAGAGCTTGCTACAACTAGTTTGCGGAAAAGTAATGGAGTGAGTAAGGTGATTATACCGCCATGTCGAGGAATGAACCAATCACAAGATGTAGACAATCTAATCATCGGGAGAAATCCAATCACACAAGAGACACACGATTTTTCTCCCGAGGTTCACGTGCTTGCCGGCGCGCTAGTCCCCGTTGTGTCGACCAACACTTGGTGGTTCGACGGCTAAGAGGTGTTGCATGAACCTCGTCCACACAATTGGACACCACAAGAACCTGCCCATAAGTGGGTAACTCAATGACACGAACAATCCACTAGAGTTACCGTTCCGCTCTCCGCCATGGAAGGTACAAGACCCCTCACAATCACCGGAGCCGGCTACGAACAATCACCAACACGTGTCGAAGCTCCTCCGCTGCTCCAAGCAGTCTAGGTGGCGGTAACCACCAAGAGTAACAAGAAATCTGCAGCCACAGCGATCTCCAAGTGCCACTAGATGCAATCACTCAAGCAAATGCACTTGGAATCACTCCCATCTCACTATGATGATGAATTAGTGATGGAGATGAGTGAGAGGTGTTTGCTTAGGGTCACAAGGATGTTAGGCATGTTAAAGTGCCAAAAGAGACAGCCCCAAGCCGGCCACAGTCTATTTATAGACCCCCCAAATCTTAAAGAACTGTTGGGCTGTTGAAGGGGCACCGAACGCACTGACCGAACGCTACTCAGCATCCAATCAGCTAAGTCTAGTCGCATCCTGAGCCACTCCGCGCCTGCCACGTCGCCTCCATTCAAATTCGCCCGTTGCCGCCTCTTCTCGTGCCCAACAGCCAATGACCGGACGCACCTCTCCACTCGACCGGACGCAACACGCCTGAGCGTCAGGACAGTTCCAGTAAGAGTCTAGAGCGCGTTTTTACTAACCGGACGCGTTAGGTTTGAGGCGACCTGACGCGCCCAAGCGTCGAGTCAACACATTTCTTCTCTGCGCGCGTTGGCGAGGCTGACGTCAGCGATCACCTAACGCGGCCCCTGCGCGTCCGATTGCCCAACTCGCCGCCTCTGGAAAAAGTGACCGGACGCACCAGTGCAACAAGACCAGCGTCCGATCACTCCTCGGCCCTCTCGGCCAGTCACTGCGCCGCCGCCTATAAATGACCGAACGCGTCGGGGTGAGCCGGTCACCCCGTGGCCAGCGTCCGGTCAAGGACTTTCACCACCTTTTCTTTTTCTAAGTCCTCAACCGCTTCGCCCTTGCTTCTAACTTGCTAACCAAGTGTAGAACTTGTGTGCACGTATGTTAACATTTTTCAAAGTATTTTACAAGGGTCAAAGTTAGCACACTAGGTTCCTAAATGCATATGCAAGAACAATGTCATCTAGTGGCACTCGATAACCGCTTAGCCAAAGATTTCTCCTCTTTATAGTACGGCTATCGATCCTAAATCACTCACACCTTCTATAGTATCTTGAGTGCAAACCAAAAATGGCTCCTATCATTATACCTTTGCCTTGAGCCTATTTTTATTTTTCTCTTTCTTCTTTTCTAAATGTGAATTACTTGATCATCTCTTTTGAGGCCATCACCTTCACCATGACCATCATCTAGCTTCACCACTTGGCTTGGACCACCTTATCTAATTCACATACTTAGATCAAAAGTTATTCCTAGGTTTCATCAATTATCCAAAACCAAACTAGGGCTTTCAAGCAGATCAGTCAGGAACAGGAAGCAATGGTCCACAGGACGCGAGGGTCTCCCTAACATGTCAATGAAATGCACATAGACTTGGTGTCGCAAGTTGTCGTTGTTGCCTCCATCACTACTACTGTCTTCACCATCTCCATCATCACTATCATTGTCGTTGCCACCTCCATCGTCACCATTCTTGTCTTCACCATCTCCATTGGCACTGTGGCTATCGTCGCCACCTCCATCACTGCCGCTGTCTTCACCATCTCCATTATCACTGTCGGAGTTTTTGCCGCCTCTACCACTTCCACTGTCTTCGTTGTCTCCATCATCACTGTCAAAGTTGTCGTTGCCTCCATCACTGCCGATGTCTTCGCCATCGTCTCCACTGTCACTGTCAAAGTCATCTACGTAGCTATTGACAATGAAGAAGAACCCTTCTAGGGTCTGGGGTAGCTTCTTACGGTTGAGGGGGTCAATGATGAGGTCACGTCAGGCCTTGGAGACGCACTTGCAGCGGCAGAGTGACTTAAACGGAACGTGGGAGAAGATCTCCACCAGGGTGTCGTCAGGGAGGCTAGCCACCGCGTCCGCGCTCCTCTTGGAGCAGTCCATGCCACCGTGACCAATCTGCGAACCGGCAGATCGGAGACGGGGAATTTGAATGAAGAGTATGCGCTTGTGAAAGCTCTAGTTTGGTTTTGGATAATTGATGAAACATAACACTAATCTTTGTCAGAAGTTGTGATATGAGCTAGGTTGGTGCAATCCAAGTGTGGAGCATGGTGACATTCTAGAGAAGGTGATGATCACATGTGATGATGATCAAGTGCTCATCATTTGGAAAAGAAGAAAGAGAAAAACAAAAATGGGCTCAAGGCAAAGGTATAATGATAGGAGCCATTTTTGGTGTACACTTAAGACACCATAGAGGGTGTGAGTGATTTAGGATCGATAGCCGTACTATAAAGAGGGAAAATTTTTGGCTAAACGGTTTATCGAGTGCCACTAGGTGACATGATTCTTGCATATGCATTTAGGAACTTAGTGTGCTAACTTTGACCCTTGCAAAATGCTTTGAAAAATACTAACATACGTGCACAAGTTCTACACTTTGTGGTTAGCAAGTTGGAAGCAAGATTGAAGTGGTCATGGACTTAGAAAAAGAAAAGGATGAGGAAGTCCATGACCGGACGCTGGCCGCGGATGACCGGACTCACCCTGGGAGCGTCCGGTCATTTTTAGCGAAGGCACGGTGGCTAGCCGAGAGCGAGGTGAAGGACCGGACGCTGGTTCTGGCCCTGACCGGCGCGTCCGGTCACTTCTTCAAGTGAGCGGACGTAGGGGTCAGCGCGCGACCGGACACGCATGGGCTGCGTCAGGTCGCAGCTGACATACGCTGACGTCGGTAGGGTTTGCGCAGGCAGAGATGTGGGGAGCTGACCAGACTCGCGAGCGCGTCCGGTCACTCATGACCTGACATGTCCGGTCGACGAAAATAGTCTCTGGTGCCTTACTGGACTCGACCGGACCCTGAGGTGGCCGCATCCGATCATTTCTTCAGGCGCGTCCGGTCGTTACTTAACTGCGCGAGCGATCAGCTAGTGACCGTTGACGATCAATGAACGACATTCAAAGCAGGGACACGTGGACGCATCCCTGCGACCGGACACAGGGGGCCGAGCGTCCTGTCATCTTGACCGGCGCGTCCGGTCCCTGCGCAGTGAGCCCAATGCTGAGCCTAACGGCTCTATTCTTTAGAGGGACTCTATAAATAGTATTTGGCCGGCTCAAAGGCATCTCTCTTGACACTTTGACATACTTGACATCCTTATGAGCCTAAGCAAACACCTCTCACTCATCTCCATCATTGATTCATCATCATAGTGAGATTGGGAGTGATTCCAAGTGCATTTGCTTGAGTGATTGTATCTAGTGGCACTTGGGAATCGTTCTGGCTGCGGATTTCTTGTTACTCTTGGTGGTTGCCGCCACCTAGATGGCTTGGAGTAGCGGAGAAGCTTCGGCACGTGTTGGTGATTGTTCGTGGCCGGCTCCGGTGATTGTGAGGGGTCTTCTACCTTCCCCGACGAAGAGCCGAAAGGTAACTCTAGTGGATTGCTCGTGTCATTGAGTTACCTTACTTGTGGGTAGGTTCTTGCGGTGTCCAATTGTGTGGACGAGGTTAGTGCAACACCTCTTAACCACCGAACTACCAAGTGTTGGTCGACACAACGGGAACTAACGTGCCGGCAAGCACGTGAATCTCGGGAAAAAAATCGTGTCTCTTGTGTGATTGGATTTCTCCCGATGATTGGATTGTCTACATCTTGTGATTGGTTCATTTCTCGACATGGCGGTATAATCACCTTACTCACTTCATTACTTTCTCGCAAACTAGTTGTAGCAAACTCTTTAGTGTAGCTAGAATTAAGAGCTTACTTTGTAGCTTAGTTTCATCTAGTGTAGTTCTTTAGTGTAGCATTGTTGAGAGCTTTTAGTGAGTAATGACATAGCCGCCTATGTGCATAGAGATCATAGCAACTAGAATTGTTGGGTAGGTGACTTGCAATCCTTGTAGAGCTAGAACAAAATTGCATTACGCCGTTTGTCATACTAATTAATTGTTCTAGTGCTTTGTAGACTAACTATATTAGGACCTTTCAGCTTGCGAGAGAGAGAATTCTGCATCGGGGAGGCAAGCAGAACGTACCAGCCGCCGGAGATGGTCGGAATCAACGACGGCGCAGCTGGCCGGTGCCGAGAAGCAAAAGCTACTGAGGATTTAGGGAATTTCTAAGAACCCTAGCGCCTCCCACACTTGTGCTGGCCCCGTGGAGTGGAGTGGAAGAGACACCGGACAGTGGAGGCCTCTGGAGGGACACCGAACAAGCAAGTGGGCAGTTTTCCTTTAGAAAATGAACTTTTGGTCAGGGCCTAACGCCTTAACTGATGGGCCGCAGATCTTCTAACCCTCTCGTCTTTCCGGCCCTATTCTTTGTTGGTTCCTAATATTAGAGCATATATTATTTTAATATTTTGCACGAAGAAACCAAACATGTAACTTATACAATTCTTCCATGTGACGTTTTCTTCTTGATACAACAATACTGTATGAACCAGAAGTGAGAAGTGCAGCTTTAACATGTGAGCTGACCCGGCTTAAGACACCAGAAATAGAATGGATGGCAATTGCAGTTAGCTTTGCTGTTTCCATTCGTGAACATTCAGCACTAATTATAACACTGCACAAGGCTGTGCAATAGGAACAACAATAGAGAGGAATGATTTTGAGCTACACAAAATCTGGATGCATGAAATAGAATGGCTTTTACATTTTTCCATCTGCTATATTTCTACTAAACTCAAATACTAAAATTTTGGTGTAAAAAAAATACTAAAATTTTGTGAAATACCAGCCTTAGAAAGTCGGCATTTAAAAACAAAGGGAGAGGAGTGGGAGAGTTTGCTAGTGCATCATCGAAATCAGCCCATAGGTGGTGCAATTCCTAAACCAACAAAGTAATTAAACTATACCTTGGCATGCTAAAACAATTTCAGAATTGTGGCTGTGTTTAGTTCCTCCCAAACTCCTGAATTTGGCACTATGCAAAAAAAAGATTCCCCGTGACATCAAACTTACGATACATGCATGAAGTACTAAATGTAAACAAAATCAAAAACTAATTGCACAATTTGGTTGTATTTTGCGAGACGAACGTTTTAAGCCTAATTAGTCAATGGTTGGACCATTATCACCAAACACAAACGAAATGCTACAGTGTGCTACAGTACCGCCAAACAGTGAATTTGGGACTGCCAAATTCAGCCAACTAAACACAGCCTATATGTTTGAGTCTGAATAAAGAGAACAATTGCAAACTTGGGCCTATTTAGTTGGCCAAAGAGGCTAAAAAAGTTTGCGCAGTACCCGTCACATCGAATCTTTAGACGCATGCATAGAGTATTAAATGTAGGTAAAAAAATAACTAATTGCACAGTTTGTCTGTAAATGTCGAAACGAATCTTTTGAGCCTAGTTAGTCCATAATTAGATAAATTTTGCCAAATAATAACGAAAAGTGCTACAAGAATTTACGCAAAAAATTTCACCATCTAAACAGGCCCTTAGAATGATTCAGAGAATGGCATGATAAGAAACACAGCTGTCTGCGGTTATCGACAAACTTTATATAAAATTGTTCCCACTTTATACGTCTTTCAGACTTTAGCTCCGTTCGGCTGTGCTGATAAGCCGGCTGAAAAACACTGGCCCTGTTCGGCTGGAATTATAAGCCGGCTGAAAAACACTGTTGGCTGATTTGTTGTGAGAGAAAAACATTGTTCCAGCTGAAAAAACAAGCTAAATAAGACGGATTATAAGCCAGATGAACCGGACCTCTGACTCTCCAGGTTAAATGCTTTCTCACAAAATTATAGCATGCCACGACTTCATCGCTGCCTAATTCATTAATCCCTAGTAACTACTACTAGTAATAGTAGTAATACTCTGCCGGTTGCCGTGGCGGTAATGGCCGGTTCTGCTCTGCAGACGGCCGCGGCGGCGGCTAGTGCCACTCCAAGCCGCCGAGCGTGACGGATCCCCTTCCCTCCCACATGTCGTCCGTCCAGCCGACCTCTTCCCCGTCCACGCCCTCCATGTCGCCGTGCCACCACCCGCCCCCGCTCGCGTCTGCCACCAAAACAGACCACCGCGTCAGGTTGCTGTTTGCTCACCGACTCACCGGCCGTTAACAAGAGTTCGGAACAGGGATGTCGATCTTACAGTGGTTGTACAGAGCGCGGCCGCCCTCTCCCCCACCCTCACCGCCGCGGGTGGGCCTCGCGCGCCCCCGCCTACTCGCCGGCCGCGGCCTTGGGTCGTCGCCGAGCACCACCACGCGTCTGGCCTTGGCGTCGCTCCCGTGCTCGTCGCCGCCTGGATAGACCGATATTGTCATCATCGAGTGAAAGACTGACAGGAGGGGAAGGTCGGAACAAATTGAGAGAAATGCAAGACGAGCAAGCATGGTTGGACGCGCACCAAGGGGGCTCTTCCGCTTATTCCTGGGCTCGCGGCGGCACTCCGCCCCGATCTCCTCGACGTCCAGCCGGGAGTCGCCTGCACTGTCGAAGCCGAGGTCGCCGTCTTCCCCTGTCTCCACGTGGCCGCCTTCCGCTCTCGCCCCCGGGGCTGAGCTGTGGAACCGCTTGAAGACCGCCGCGTTCAAAGCGCCGCCCACGCCACCGCCCCCGTCCTTCCCCGCGGAGCCCACCGAGGAGAACGCGCTCGGTTTCTCCTTAATGGTCGTCTTGGTAACTCTGACAATCTCCCGCTTCGGCGGCTCCGGCGGACAGATCGGCGCCTCCATCACCCCCTCCGGCGGCGGCGGCGGTACCCCATCGACAACCCTGAAGCACGAAACGGGGAACGCAAGGGACACAGATTGAAGTGCTGGCCCCGAGGGGGGAAAACTTGGGACGGATGCGAATCAGACGATATACCTGGGCTTGAAGAGAAAGGATTTGAGCGTGGTCTGCCCATCGGCCGACCGGATCCCGCTCGGGTAATTCTTCCGCTGCTGCTGCCGCTTCATCCTACTTCTCCTTCGTTTCCTTCTGGTTCCCCCACACAGGCACACACGCTTTTGGGCTTTGGCTCGTCTTTTCCTCTCCCACTTGTGCAGGCTAGACCACGCTAGAGCATAGAGGGCACTGCGCTATCAAAATATTTTGCCGCCAAGATCCTTTAAATTTCAGGCTCTCCCGCCACATTTTTTGGGGAGAAGTTGCTTAGCCACACCCACACTGCGGTCTTGGCCTCTCAAACCTGTCGGCTGAATCACCTCCACGCAATTCCTACAAGGTATGTATTACTAAATCATACACTTATCTTAAGATAATCGGGAAGCAAAACGTCAAGGACTCCAAGAGAGTAGTAGCATACATTTTGTCTAGTTTTGATTCAGGAGCCTCCGATACAGCCAGAGTATGAACAGCAGCTGCACCACGGAGACAAGCAGGAGGATGACCACCAGCGCTGGCCCGATACTCCACTTGTTATTCGAGCCGCGCTTCCTCTGCCGATGGCGCCGCCGAGATGCCATCCTGCGCAAGTGCCGCATTGAGTCGACGAGCCGAGCGCGCAGGGCGTCCGTGTCAGTGTCGACCCACACTGCGGTGTGCACCTTTGGCGCCTGTTGAGAATCGTCGGCCTTGGCGTCGATGGAGCATGGCGCGTCCTTGTCGGTACGGTCATCGTTCACCGCCTCATTCATTGAGTGTTTCCTTACCGTGGTGGCTTTTGCCTTTCTCATGGCTGCTTCCGTGATATCAATGGGATGAGACGTAGGGTCCGCTGTCTTCGCCAGGGATCGGCTGATGTTCTTTGCTGTTTCACCAGATGGATATTTCACTGATTCAACCGCACATCTGCTGCGGGCTGTCTCCGTGATTTTGCTTTCCATGCCGAGACTTTTCTTCTTGGATGAAGCGTCTGTGCCATCGTTTTGATCTGCAGAAGCTGCCTGTAGCGTCTTCATTGTCTGTTGGTTGCTGCAGGCTAAACTGGCAAGCAATTTGCAAGGCCCTGTATCACAGTTAGTTGTACTAGCACCGAGTGCTTTGGATTCCTTATGATTTAGCTTGACTGACGAACTGATATTGCCGTCCTCCATCTGGTTTCCATTGTTGTCAACAGCATTAGACTACCCGCACTCATGGACCTCTATATTCATCCTCTATACGTTCTAGTCAGCAAGATTCTCTCCTCTATACTCAATTCTTCCGCACCCATCCATCCTCTATATCATCCTCTATCCACTGTGGGACCCACTTGTCACTTTATCTAAATATATACATGTGTGATCTAGTTTTGAAGGATTTATTGAGACGAATTTAATGGTGCAATCAAAATTTAATTTGGATTTTTGGTTTGTGAGTTATAGCATTTTTTTCCTTTGTTTAACTAGTGGGGTCCGCCACTATAGAGTATAGAGTAAGCACTGTACTACTCTAAATATAAAGTGAAAGAAAGGATAGAGTATCGTTTTAGAGTACCCAGTACAGCAATTTTTACTCTATATTCATACTCTAAAGCTTTAGAGTATCGTTTTAGAGTACCCACTGCGGGTAGTCTTAGCAGGACCAAGAGCATCAGAAACTTCTCCCTCTTTGTCTGACATCTGTTGTTTGCTGTGTATTAAAATTGATGCCAGATCTCGAGTGGTTTCATTGACAAAGACTGTATGAGATGCTTCATGGATGAAACTGCTACCAGTGACACCAGCAAATTTCTCCGGTCCTTCTTTGTCTGATGGATTTTCTGGCATTGGAGTTGCATTTATGCTTCCATTTGCAGAAGTTGCAGTCTGGCCCTTAATGTGTTTCTGACTTACTATATCGGATGAACAGATGGTAGCTGCAGCATTATCAGCAAAATCATCTTTTCCATTATTGGAAGTCATCACTTGCCTTGAATGAACTAGGCTAATGCCTTTAGCGACAGTAACATCAGCATTGATACCTTCTCCTTTCTTGGATGTATGTTCCTTCCTTTGGATACTACTGAAGTTAGAACCTTGACCAATTTCAGTACTGTTGATTGCTTGGGACCCTTGTCGGACCAAGTTATGACCAATTGGAGCGGCAGATTTGGTAAGGGTAGCATATCCATCAGTGCTAGGTTTAGAAGAAACGTCCTTTGCTGTTTTGGACATGCTTTGCCTGGGAAAAGCCAACGTTACTATGTTATCATGACAGATTTCATCATTGGTTATTGCTTGAGACTCATAACTTGTAGCTTTTGGCAACGAACCAGGATCATTATCGTATTCAGTCATGACACAACCAACTTTTGCTGCAGATGGTGTAGCTCTTGTTGGATTAGAAGGAAGCAGCATAGCTGAATCTGTTCTGTCCTCAACCTCATCATCTTCAGGGGCAAGCTTATGCAAGCGACGATGAGTGAACCCCATCATGGTCCTCCCAACACTCCTACCTGATAAAATTTCTTCAGCCCTGGTAGTTCCTTCCTTCAATATCTTTGAGTCAAAGAATCCTCTGATTTCTAGATAACCGGTACCTGAAGATGAAACTGAAATATCATCAACATTATCAGGATCTGCTTCATTCTCTCTGACACAGAGGTTATCTTCATCATTCACATTACTCTCAAAGATATAAGGACTCCTATTATAGTATATGTAGTTGGAACCAGTGGAGTACCCATGAACTTCCTTGATGTCCTTAATCACAGGCCAGTCTGGACCGTCAACCAAGCACCTTTTCAGCAGCTCAACTGTGCTTGTGAAATTCAGTGATCGAAGCTTGGAAGCATGTGCCTCAATCCATCTGGGCATGTCCCGCAAGTCATGATCAAAGATGTGCACTGTTTGTAATCCGTCTACATTCTCCACACTCTCCAGCATAGGGCAGTGGCACATGTTGATATCTTCAAGGGAAGGCAGGTTTGATATCCTCTTCAAATTAGGAGTGTTCCAAACGCTCAATTCCCTCAGTGTAGCAATGTCATCCACAGCCTCAAGGCTTGCCATATCTGCTATGTGTAGCTTGGTCAGGGATGTCACATGTCTGAGGCCAACAGGAAGATTTTGCAGATTGGGGCAGCTCTCAAGCTGAAGTTGCCGCAGAGATGGAAATGCCCCTGGCTCGATGTCTGTCCATGTCTGGAGCTTCTGCAGCCCTTGGAGGTGCAGGTTTTCCAGCTTCGGAAATGGAACCTGATGTGGGTGTTCAGTGCCTGTGAACTCTGCACCTATATCCTTCAGAGCTAAAGAGTCTGCTATGTACAGGGATCTCAGTTCTGGCAAACGGCCTAATGGAGGAAAAGACTGGCAGAAGTTGCACCCAATGATGTCTAGATCATGGAGATTTGGCAGGAAGGTCACTGATAGCCATCTTGGGAACCTTGTCCCAAAGTAGTTTACAAGCTTCAATGACTCCAGGCATAGTGGCGGATTCATCTCCTCGAAGATATCCTCAATCTTTCTGACCAACTCCGGTGTTTGAAGTGGCTTGACAGTGCTGCTGCACGACAGCTCGAGCTCCCTGAGGCCTTTCTTGGCATCAAGTAACATCTCAGTTGCCTCCCATCGATTAGCAGCCTTCTCAAGCTTCTGTATGTGCAGTGTTCTCAACTGAGATAAGTTCTTGAGCTCATCCAGAGGCCACCCGCTCCTATCATGAGCGGCACGTGCCTCTTTGCTTGTCACGGTGAAGCAGCGGAGTGATGTGATGCTTCTCAGATGGCCTACTCTGAATGCCGCGTCATTGATCACTGTGCCGGCAAGGTCAAGGTCCCTGAGTCCTCTCAGATGCTCTATCCCTTTTGGCAGCGCGTGCAGTGTCTTGCACCCTCGTAGCAGAAGGAATTTCAGGCTCCACAGGTTGCCTACGGATTCTGGAATTGCCTGAATCCTTGTGTGAGACAGATTCAGGAACCTCAGATAAACAAGATTGCCCAGGTTCTCTGGAATGAGCTCGACTGCTGTTTCACTGAGATCCAATACTTTAAGATGTTGCAATCTTGTAAAGATGCTTCCTTCAATTGTAAGTGGGTTCTTTTGAAGAAGCAGCGTTCTTACCCTTTCTAATTTGAGAATCTTCTCAGGTATCGCAGCCAGATTTCTTCCCGGGAGTGAAACACGCCGTGGTGCGAAGGCGGCACCGCTGTCGACCAACAGTCGGTACGAGTCGCCGGTCAACTCCTCACTATGTGCGAGCAGCTGAGGCAGAGCTCGCAGCATGTCGTGCATGGTGCACCACGCGGCGCCACCGTGTTCATCTTCCTCTGCTGGCTGGAGAAGGTGCCTTGTGATGAGCTCATCATAGTACCCCTCGGCCACCTCTTCCACACTGGCGTCGGCTCTGATCTGCAAGAAGCCTTCAGCTATCCACAGCTGCACGAGCACGCGCCTATCCATGGCGAGGTCAGAGGGGAACAGCGAGCAATACAGGAAGCATTGCTTGAGGTGGCACGGCAGGTCGTCGTAGCACAGGTATAGCGGCTTCATGGCATCCTCCGCGAGCCCCTTCACCAACCACGCCGGGCTGGCGAGCACCTCGCCCCACTCTTGGGTGGTCGCGTCCCGTGTCCTCAGGACGCCGGCAACAGCCTTGATCGCCAATTGCACACCGCCACACTTATCAGCTATCCCCTCACCCACGCCCTTCAGTTCGCCGGCCGTGGCCTCGTCAACTATAGAGGCCGCCGTGCAAAGCAGCAGCCAGCCATCGTCGATGCCCAGCTTCTTGACGCGGTGGACGTGGCCGGCGCCCATCTCCCGAGCAATGCTGCCGTGCCGCGCCGTGATCACCACCTTGCTGCCGCGTCCAGCGCGCTCGAGCGGTCTCCTCAGGACGTCTTCCCACACCCCGCCATACCGCACGTCGTCCAGCACGAGCAAGGACCTCTTCTTCTCCACCAGCCTGACCAGCGTCCTCTCGAGGTCGGCGAAGCTCTCGCCGCCTGTTGTGTCGCCGCCGAACGAGTCGATGACCTGGGAGAGCAGGGCGGCCTCGTTGTACTCCCTGGGAATGCGCACCCATGACCTCGCCCCAAAGGCGTGTCGTATCCTCTTACTCCCTGGGAATGCGCACCCATGACCTCGCCCCAAAGGCGTGTCGTATCCTCTCGCTGCCGTACACCTTCTTGGCGAGCGTGGTCTTGCCGATCCCATCGGGCCCAATAATGGCGACGATCGTGCAGCCGGTTCTCCCGTCCGTCTCTGTCAGCTGTCGGACGAGCCTGGCCGCGTCGTCCTCGATCCTTGAGCCAACGATGTCGGCGTCAGAAGTCCGGGTCCTCTCAGGTTTCCGGAGCCTATGTGCCGTGCGCACGGGCGCTGAGTGATGATCGCCGAGGGATGAGCGGAGCTGAAGCCGATGCTTCTCCTTCAAGATGACCTGCAGCTTCCGGTTCAGGTTGTTGATGTCAGCCGCCATGTCGCCACAGGACACGTCCGTGTCGCAGCAGGAGGATAGCAGCCGAGGAAGAGCCTGCCAGCCAGGAAGAAAGGATCTGAGTCAATGGATGAACCTGTAACCGACCCTGCAGAAGTGCCGTGATTGTAGCTCTCCATATGAAGCGAAGTGGTGATCTTGCCTGCTGGTGGTGGCTCTGCTGTTGATCATGGGCCCTGCGCCGGCGCGCGGCGACCCTGCACCGGTCGACGGCCCCGTCCGCCTCGTAAGCGGCGGCGCGCACATTGGCCAGCCACCGCGCCGCGCCGTCGTCCCCACACGCGGCCCGCGCCTCGGCGTCCCGCACCGCGGCGCCCACCCGCTCCAGCCTCGCCACCAACGTCTTCGCCTCCGGCGCGACGCCCATCCGCCGCGCCACCTCCCCGGTCACCAGCCCGCGCCACCGCACCGCGGTGTCCGGCACGAACGCGCCGAGCACCGCGGCCATGGCTCAGCCGCCCCGCCCTCCCTCGACAGGAAACTGGGCAACAGGACAGGATGACTCCGGAGTCCGGTTCCGGTTACGGCCTGGATTTCTCGCCGAGAAGACTAATCGCCTGGTCGTTGCGGATAGTATAGCAGAAAAATAAAATAAACCAGTTGCTCTAGTAGTAATCAAAACGAAAGAAGCGACGCCCGCCGTCTGTCAACCCTAGCCACGTCGGTCAGAATGTGATCACGTCCCGGGCATGGCGGCATGTCGGGGTTATGCTGCCATCTGTCAGAACCTATCTTAAATAATGGCTGTGTTTAGTTACTCTAAAAATGCACTATGCAAAAAGAAGATTCCTCGTCACATCAAATTTGCGATACATGCATGAAGTACTAAATGTAGATAAAATCAAAAACTAATTGCACAGTTTGGTTGTACTTTGCGAGACGAACGTTTTGAGCCTAATTAGTCAACGGTTGGACAATTATTACCAAATATAAACGAAATGCTACAGTGTAACTACAGTAAATTTGGCACTCCAAATTTCGTGAACTAAACACAGCCAATAAGGCAAAGGTGTACGTATACATGGAGTACTCCCTCCGTTCTAATTATAAGTCATTCTAAGAGTTTTGGAGAGTCAAAGCATCTTAAGTTTGATCAAAATTATAGAGAAAATTATAAAAATTTATAACATCAAATAGGTATACTATGAAAATATAATTAATGAAGAATCTAATGGTACTTAATTGGTGTCATAAATATTATTATCTTATCATATAAATTTGGTCAAACTTGAGATCTTTTGACTCTCCAAGATTCTTAGAATGTCTTATAATTTGAGATGGAGGGAGTACGATATCAGAGAAAATTTTATCTCGTCATGCATCTCAGTAAGAACTGGTATATATATATTAGGAAATGATGATCTCGTCATCTTGATAACAACTAGGAGTATAGTAGAATAGAATCTTTTCAGGATAGAATTTCCCAGTTGCATTTGCTTGGAACATGTACCGTACGTCCCCTTGCAATGTACGTACTAGATCGGCATCCGTATCGACATATCGTATTCAATCGGAACTCTTAACGCCGAGGCCAAGGTGCACGTGTGTGATAGGCGGCACGGGTACAACACCTACGTATCAGTGGCGGAGCTAGAGCAAAATCAAGTTGGGTGCGCTAGCCTTGTCGTGTGCATAGAATTTTATAGCGTGGATGCATATATATATGGTGAAAAATTGAACATAATCATTGTTTTTTTGATTTTTTTTTGTTGGTGCGGCCACACCCTCTAACATGACTATGGATCCGCCCTTGGTACTCCTATGTATATAATATGTTTGCTGATGGGCGATCTTCAATCAATTTTGCTTATATTAAACGTTGCAATTGAGTTGAAATTTGGCTTATGCTGATTTGTTGTGAGGAGAAAATACTATTCATTCGTTGAAGAATAGTGTTGAAGTAGCTGGCCTGTCGCGACAGATGGTACGCATTGAAAATGGAGCTTGTACAGCGAGTGAGATTCCCCGAGACCCAAATGCATGCAACTGGGCGAGGCGCTGTAGCGATGACATGATCTGATAGGTTAGTTGCTGCTGTCGATGGTTTGGGTTTAATTAAGATGAACGATCGAACTGCTGGCCGTCGTGAGGTGGTGACTCGGATTGCCTTTTGGGGTAAGCAAGGGTCGGTGTCGCGACTCGCGAGGACGATGGGACGGGCACGCACCTTTCGGGATCGCCGGATCGGTCACGAAGGAGGTGGCGTCCCGGGAGGTCACGGCGACTGCCGTGGGTGTACGGACGCCGTACCGGACGGTACATCGTGGACTTTTTTTTTGGTGGGAACGGGAGGAGGAAGAAGAAGCAAGCGCCCTAGCAGAGGAGGAAGCCGAATGATGTCACGAGCAGTGGCGACGTGGCGTGGCGGAGGCTGAAATTTGGCTTAGACTACCCGCACTTATGGACTTCTATATTCATCCTCTATACGTCCTAGTCAGTAAGATTCTCTTCTCTATATTTAATTCTCTCTCACCCATCCATCCTCTATATCATCCTCTATCCACTCTATCCACTATGAGACCCACTTTTCACTTTATCTAAATATATCCATGTGTGATCTAGTTTTGAAGGATTTATTAAGACGAATTTAATGGTGCAATCGAAATTTAATTTGGATTTTTGGTTTGTGAGTTATAGCATTTTTTTCTTTGTTTAGCTAGTGGGGCCCGCCACTTTAGAGTATAGAGTAAGCACTATACCACTCTAAATATAGAGTGAGAGAAAGGATAGAGTATCGTTTTAAAATACCCGGTGCAACAGTTTTTACTCTATATTCATACTCTAAAACTTTAGAATATCGTTTTAGAGTACTCACTGCGGGTAGTCTTGTGCCACTGTTTAGCACTTCAGCCGAGAGGGAGGCCCTCGACGCGGTCAGGCTATCCGCACTCGTGGTACTCTAAATTCATCCTTTATACATCCTAGTCACCAAGATTCTCTTCTCTATACCTAATTCTTCCGCACCCATCCATCCTCTATATCATCCTCTATCCACTGTGGGACCCACTTGTCACTTTATCTAAATATATCCATGTGAGATCTAGTTTTGAAGAATTTATTGAAACAAATTTAATGGTGCAATCAAAATTTAATTTGGTTTTTTGGTTTATAAGTTATAACATTTTTTTCATCATTGAATAAGTAGGACCTGCTGCTGTGTTAGAGCTGTGCATGCTGTCTCCCGCTCTTTGCTCTCTCGTGCCGCGCGTGGTGTCTGTACCGGACGGCCGCTATTACGCTCGGAATACCGGATGGAGGCTGGTCCTGTAAAATAGCGGACGTTTTTACCGTTGCCGCTGCGGCTGTTTTTTTTCGGTAAATGCTCGTACAGTACGGTTTAGCGTGTGCCGGTGCGGAAAGCCTCATGCTGGCGGCAGCAGGCTGCAGGCCGTGCCAGTTGCCTCGTTTGGTCTCTCGCGGCGGAGAAGCCTCTTCGGATTGGGCCGGGAGCCAATCCGTGGCGCGGGCGGGCTGCTGACGCCGCGCCATGTGTTTTTGCCTGGTGAGTCGGGATGGGAGCGCGGCCCAGCGAGGGCGTGGGGCCTCGCGCGAGTTGGGTCGATGGTTCAGGCGCCGAGCGGATCGTGAACCAACCAGGCGGACTAGCACTAGCAGCCCCCCCCCCCCCCCTCTCCCCCCACCCAAAAAAAAAAACTAGCAGCCCAAGTGCCGCGCGTCCACATCGCAAGCGTTTTAAGGCTGGTGTTACGTTAATCGCAATTGGGCTGTTTCTTTTCCGTGTGGTTTTCGTTTTCCATCCGGGGACCTGCAATGCGAGTAGTGCATATATGCAGTAGGGACGACAGTTCCAGATTTCAAGCATAATTTAGGACAAAGACAGGGAAAACGGCAACACTACACCAGCATGTAGCGAGCAAGTTGGAGAAATCATGTCTATACATATAGCGCTACTTCGAATTCGAATATATGGACCGAGCTACGTATACCTATATCAAAAGAAAAATTTAGCTTCACTCAATACGATAGAAGCAGCATGCTCACGGGGTTGCTCGTCTGTGTTGGGCTAATATATTCTTTCTTCTTTGGCTCGGTATTCCTCCGTGCAAACGAAAGAGATAGCGTTGCACTATTCAGTATATTTGTGGCTAAGAAAATTTATTCGCGAACCCATATTAACGTGGATCCTGAAGCGGAAGAACATGGAACCGCTCCTTTCCGGAACTCGTCGACATCAGCTAGGTAAAAGCGATGAGCATGCATTACCGTTACTCTACCATCGTGTCGTGTCCCCGCTGTCACGTACTCTCCCGGCCACTGCAGCATCCATCCATGATTGACTCACGATTCCATGTCATTTGATTCCGAAGGCGGAGAGTGCAGAATAATTCACGCAAGTACGAGGCGACGTGGACGTGCTTTCACAGGCAGGCCGTGACGGGACGGGAGTCGCCGTCGTCCCGGCACTAGAAAAGCACCCGGACTTGTCGAAGCACGATAATAATGGCCTAAAAAAATCTAGTGGCCTGTGGCTCTTGGGCACGCAAATATATATATAACGGAAAATGGGGCACAGGGCACACGCAAGGGCACGAGCACGAGCACGGAGCGGAAGCTGAAAAAAGAGAGGCGTGACACGTGACACACACCACAGCGCCCCGCCGGTACTGTGCAGTTTCTGTCCGTCCCGTTCGCTTAGCCTATAAACAGTACTTTTTCGATCAATAAATAGTTTTTTTCTCTCACAATAAATCACCAAACAATATTTTCAGCTATGGCCCTGTTTATTTTCCATGCAAACCCAAAATATTTCCTCTTCCACCCATCGCATCGAATCTTTGAACGCATGTATAGAGCATTAAATGTAGGTAAAAAAAATAACTAATTGCATAGTTTGTCTGTAAAGTTCGAGACAAATCTTTTAAGTCTAATTAATTCATGATTGAACAAATTTTACCAAATAACAACGAAAAGTGTTACAGTAACTTTTCACCCAATTTTTCTCAACTAAACACACCGACTTTTCAGCCCAGCAAACATGTGGTCGTCGCGACGACGTGAAAAGAGATCGCACGACCGCAACGAGGCTGTGCGCTTGTGGCCCCGCTCGAAAGAACATGATACCGTAGGTGGCGCCGTGCCGTGCCTCGGTGTGGACGCAATCGCAAGGCCACAAGTTATTATTGCTAATCATATATCCGCATCGGAGCAGGGCCGTGTTTAGTTGATGAAAAGCAGGTGATAAGTTACTGTAGCATCTTTTATTTTTATTGAAGTAATTAGACTCAAAAGATTCGTCTCGTAAAAACTAGACAAACTTAGCTATTAATTATTTTTTTACCTATATTTAATATTTCATGCATGCGTCCAAATATTTGATGTGATGAGTAGAAAAAAAAATTTAGGTTTGCGTGGAAAACGAACACACCCTATGTATCATAAAAATAAAGGCAAGGCCAGAGAGAGAGGCCACTAGCAAAAGCGAGGCCCGCTGTTGTTGTGGGGCAGCGTTTTCTTTTCTTTTCCCGGGCACGGGCGGTGAAGTATAAATTTTCATTTTCCTGGGGCTGGGGTTTCCGTGCGCCCGCCCGCGGCCCTGCGCCGCACGTGAATGCTGTCGTGGGACGGCGGCGTTTCCAGTACGGACCCAGAGCGGTACAGAAAGGGGAGGGGACAGCATCACAGCAGTGAGCTGAGGCCAGAGGAGCTTGAGGGTCCGGCCGGCCGGGGCGGCGCGCGGGCGGTGCCGACGGCGAGCCACGTCCGCGCGTCGGCGCGTGCGTCCAGACTCGAAGCGGCAGGTCGAAACGGAAGGCTCGGGTTCGCGTTGGTCTTTCTCCTTTCCAGAGGCCATAAGTTGCCCGCCCGTTTTCTAGAAAAGAGACGCGGTGTAGGACTTCTTGCCCACCAGCGCTACCGACAAACTAGTGCCTGCCAATCGGATGGTAAAAATGAATTTCCTTAGACGAAAATATTATAGTATGCGTCTTTTCCATTCGAATTAGTCCCTAATTAACCTTCTCCTTAAAGAATGAAATAAAAACTTCCGCTCAGCAGCTTCTGCCTGTTGCCCCAAAACAATTTAACAAACCGTTTTGCCTCCTCACTTCCTGAGAGAGCTGATATTCCATTTGGTGGAGCACAACTAAAGTTTTATTTCACCTTAAAAATATAGCAAGAGCTTCGCCATAAAATTTAGGCTAAGTAGCAGATTAAATCTAATCTCCTCTATACAAGGGTGGATCTAGGCCCTGGGCTGCCCGGGCTACAGCCCGGAGCGTGGCCCAAAAAAACCCTTTAACAACTCCTTTGTCTAATCCAAGATAGCATATGAAAATATACATTTAGCACCACTCAACACGGCCTAAAAGTCCCTTACACTACTGTAAGGTCCTAGATGGCTAGAGGGGGGGGTGAATAGCCTATTAAAAAAAATCTACAAGTACCACTAAGCAAACTTGTTAGAATAACAAACGGCGTAAAGCGAGTTTTGCTTAGCCAAAGGTTGTGATGCAAGCCTCCTATCCACAAGTCTAGTAGATTATGATCTCTAGTTCACACAAGGGCTAAGTCACTAAGGTTACACTAGAGAACAAGCTAACACAACTAGCAAAGCTACTACTAGAGCAACACAAGATAAACTAGTGAAAGTAAATGCAAGAGAGAGGATTGTGATTATTATACCGACGGTGAAGTGAAGATGTTGCCAATCACCAAGATGATATACAATCAATCAATATTGACAACAATACAATATGAAGACCAATCACCGGGAGACAAGAGACACAATATTTGTTCACCCGGTGTTCACTTGTGCACCGACAAGCTACGTCACCGGTTGTGTCGACCAACACCTAGATGGTTCTCCGATGTGACCCTCAAGTCACTTGCCCCTCAAGGCACGCCCCGCAAGGCACCGCAAGACACCACTCTCAAGTGAGGTAACTCAATGACACGCGCAATGTAATAGAGTTGCTTTTGGCACTCCGCCGAGGAAAGCACAAGAACCTCTTACAATCAACCGGAGGTGGCCAAGAACAATCACCTTCTCTTGCCAACGCCTCCAACAATCTCCAAGCCGGCTAGGAGCGGTACTCTCCAAGAGTAACAAGAAATCCACCGGCTAAACCACCCACAAGTGCCACTAGATGCCCTCAAGCAATGCAATGCACTTTGGGATCACTCAATCTCACTTTTGATTTGCAATCAAGCAAGGGAGATGAGTGGGAGGAGTTGTTCTAGCTCAAAGGATGCACAAGTATGTTAGAAATGCCAAGAGACCTCCCCAAGGGCCGGCCAACAAGTATTTATAAGCAACCCATCCAAATAGAGCCGTTACAACTCCACTCACGATTTTCGCGGGACCACCGGACGCGCCGGTGGTAACTCACCGGACGCGCTCAACCGCGTCCGGTGCCCCTGCGACGTCCACGTGTCCTCCAAATTCAAAAACGTCCGTTAGATCTTCCAACGGTCACTGCGCGCCAACGGTCAAACGAGCCACCGGACGCGCCGTTGCGAACCACCGGACGCACCGGTGCGCACAGCACCCGCGCCCGCGAAGACATCACCGGACGCGCTCCTCGCAGCCACCGGACGCCACAGTACCCGCGTCCGGTGCGAGTCCAGTAAGCTCCCTGGACCACCGGACGCGTCCGATGGTGAGGGACCGGACGCGGACCGCGTCCGACGACTTCGAGACTCGCTGTTCGCCAGACCGGACGCGCTGGTCCCGTGGGTCACCGGACGCGCCGGTGTCAAACCCTAGCTCGCGCGCCTGACGCCCGCGCTGCACTGACCGGACGCGCCGGTCGGAACTGACCGCGTCCGGTGCAGCGTCCGGTGCAGCGTCCGGTGCCTTCCGTGACCGCGTTCGCCTCCGTTACTTTTCCGACTTCCGGCGCAATGGAAAATAGGCATTTCATTTCCCCGAAATCGCCTGAATCCCGCGCTCGCACGCTCGGCGGGAGAGAGAAAGGAACCAAACCCCTCTCTACCCGCAAACCACAGCGCGACCAACGCCACCTTTGCAAATGTGCCAACACCATCAAGTGTACATCTCCATGTGCTTGTGTGTTAGCTTTTTCTCAATCATTTTCAAAGGTTTTCCAGTTAGCTCACTAGGCCCTACATGCAATGCACTTCATGAATTCACCTAGTGGCACCCATGCGTCGAATAACCGATAAGATTTCCCCTCTTAATAGTTCGGCTATCGACCCTAAACCACTCACACCCTCTATGGTGTCTTGAGTGTAAAACAAAATGGCCCTATGGTTATACCTTTGCCTCGAGCCCATTTTGTTTCTCCAAATGATATGATCCATTTCATATCATCACATGACCGTCTCGATCCATCGACCTTGACTTCACTTGCTCTTCACCGTTGCATCGGTCCATCGGCGCCAAGTCTTGCTCAAGCTTCACCATCGCATGGTCCTTCGCTTCGAAGCCTCGACTTGCCCTTCACCTTCACAACCGGTCCATCGAGCCAAGCCTCATCTTGGTCTTCACCATCTTGGTCACATGAGTCAATGTCATGTCTCATATGCAATGACCACCTTTATCTAAATCATCCACTTAGATACAAAGGTTAGTCCTAGGTTTCATCAATTAGCCAAAACCAAACTAGGGACTTTCAATCTCCCCCTTTTTGGTAATTGATGACAACCCTCACAAAGATGATTTTGATAATAAAAGTTTTGAACTTGTCATACTTGTCCAATCATTTTGCTCAAAAGTAAAGTTTGGACAATTATCACAAGCTCGGTTTTGGTAGCATTAGCTCCCCCTACATATGTGCATAGAGTTTGGATTGAAAGCTTTGCACATATGCATGGATAGAAGTGTTGGGAGAGTAATTCCAAAATGATGCTAAGGTGTAAGAAATGGACCTTTGAAGCGTGATACCAATCGGAGTTGCCTTTTACACCATCCTTAGCATCATGAAGTAACTAGACATCCATCAAAAACTCAAGAACCCCGTGAGATCAACATTATAGTAAAGGTTCTTGGACCACTTGTAAAAACTTTTAGGCAAGTCTAGATACCATAAGTAAAACTATTCCTATGCATGCTAGTAGATCATCTCATCATCCAAGTTCTATACTAGCATTGCACCACACAAGCATGTATATTGAATTTAAATACATGTGCAATGAGCAAGTCATATGAAAATGCACAAACAAATGCAACAACTTTGTTTATGAGCTTGCTCCCCCTACTTGTGTGCATCAAAAATTTTATTTACCCCTTTATCATGTTGAATCATCTTTTTCTCTCCCCCTTTGTCAACAACTTACCCAAAAATGGGATCAAATTGTGGAGAGAAGAAAAATGTTTAATGGAGTAGGTTAAAATTCATCAATTTGGTTCAACCTAGAACACTTGCCAAAGATATTTAATTCGATTTGAACCAAAGACAAGCTTCTTCACACCTCATAATAAGGGTTATCTTGCCTATGTTGAATTAAACACTTATAGCAAATCTTCTAGATTCAACACTAGGTTTGCAAGCTCACAAACATGTCATATGCCACCACTAGATCAAAACAAACAAAGAGGCAATAGTGGTAACATATATCCATTAAATTCATTTAATTTATCATGAATGCTCATGCATACCACTTAATATGTCTACATGCTCTAGCAAGTCCTTAGCATAGAATGAATGACATGTCAATCAACTTTACCTTGCAATGTCGAAGGAGAGGCATGTCAATAAGTGAGTGGGGTGCATTCAACTCATGTTTGAGAAATCAAGAATGTTCAATTCATTCCTTAGCTTGCAAAACCTCTTTTCATCAAGTGGCTTAGTGAGAATATCGGCAAGTTGATCATCGGTGCCAACACTCTCAACGGCAATATCTCCCTTTTGTTGATGATCTCTAATGAAATGATGCCTTATGTCAATGTGCTTTGTTCTTCCATGTTGAACCGGATTTTGTATCATCTTGATTGCACTCTCATTATCACATAGCAATGGCACATTCTTGAAGTTGAGACCATAATCCTTCAAAGTTGATTTCATCCATAGCAATTGTGCACAACAACTCCCCGCACTCACATATTCGGCTTCGGCGGTAGAGATTGCCACACTGTTTTGTTTCTTTGAGGACCATGACACAAGTGATCTTCCAAGTAATTGACATGTGCCACTTGTGCTCTTTCTATTGATCTTGCAACCCCCATAGTCGGAGTCCGAATATCCAATCAATTCAAACTTTGACCCCTTAGGATACCATAGTCCAACATCTCTTGTTTGCTTCAAGTACCTCAATATTCTCTTTGCGGCCGTGAGATGACTCTCTCTAGGTGAGGCTTGATATCTAGCACACATGCAAACACTAAACATGACATCCGGCCTTGATGCGGTGACATAGAGTAGACTTCCAATCAAAGACCGATATTCCTTTTGATTCACCATATTGCCATCAAGATCACTATCCAAATTGCCACTTGTACCCATTGGAGTTGAAATTGGCTTTGCATCTTGCATTCCAAACTTCTTCAACATATCCCTTATGTATTTCCCTTGACTCACAAATGTCCCATTCTTCAATTGCTTTACTTGGAGACCAAGGAAGTAGCTAAGTTCACCAATCATAGACATTTCAAACTCTTTGGCCATCATAGCACCAAATTCCTCACAATAAGCTTGATTGGTTGATCCAAAGATGATGTCATCAACATAAATTTGCACTATGAATAGATCATTTCCAATCTTCTTGGTGAATAGAGTTGTATCAACCTTGCCCATCTTGAATCCCTTAGAGAGAAGGAAATCTCTTAGCCTCTCATACCATGCTCTAGGTGCTTGCTTTAAGCCATATAAAGCCTTCTTCAACTTGTACACATGGTTGGGTTTCTTGTCATCTTCAAATCCGGGCGGTTGCTCAACAAAGACTAACTCATTGATAATCCCATTGAGAAATGCACTTTTGACATCCATTTGATATAGTTTGATGTTGTGTGCACAAGCATAAGCCAATAGAATCCTTATTGCCTCCAATCTTGCCACGGGAGCATATGTTTCATCATAGTCAAGACCTTCTACTTGAGTGTAACCTTGTGCAACTAGTCTTGCTTTGTTTCTCACTACAATGCCATCTTGATCTTGCTTGTTTTTGAACACCCACTTGGTTCCAATCACATTGTAGTCATTTGGTCTTTCTACCAACTCCCAAACATCATTTCTTGTGAAATTGTTAAGTTCTTCTTGCATAGCCATGATCCAATCGGCATCCCTCAAAGCTTCTTCTATCTTCTTTGGTTCTATGGTTGACACAAATGATGCATGCTCACAAAACATAGCCAACCTTGATCTTGTTTGCACACCACTTCTAATATCACCAATAACACTATCAATGGGGTGATCTCTTGCAACATGTTGTGGTTGGAGTACTTGCACTTGATTGCTTGAGCTTGGTTGATCACTTGATGTATCTTGATGAGAAGAACTAGCTCCTTGATCTTGCACTTGAGAGTCACTAACTAGCTTGAATGGTGAATTGAGCACTTGTTCTTTATCATCATCTTGAATATCAATTACTTGTTTTGCTCTAATGTCCCCAATGTCCATGTTCTTCATTGCTTCCACTAATAGAGTTCCACCAATATCATCTAGATTTTCTTCTTCATCTTGTGACCCATTAGTTTCATCAAATTGCACATCATGGACTTCTTCTAGAATGCCACTTGAGTTATTCCAAACTCTATAAGCTTTGCTTGTAGTTGAATAACCAAGTAGGAACCCCTCATCACATCTCTTGTCAAACTTCCCCAATCTAGTGCCTTTCTTCAAGATATAGCATTTGCAACCAAACACCCTAAAGTAAGAAATATTGGGCTTTCTTCCATGAAGTAGCTCATATGGGGTCTTCTCTAGCAATGGATGACAATATAGTCTATTGATGTAGTAGCAAGCGGTATTGATTGCTTCATCCCAAAATGATTGACTCACATTGTACTCATGAAGCATTGATCTAGCCATATCAAGCAATGTTCTATTCTTCCTCTCAACTAGACCATTTGATTGTGGAGTGTACTTGGCCGAGAATTGATGTCCAATACCATAATGATCACAAAGTTCTTCAATTCTTGTATTCTTGAACTCACTTCCATTGTCACTTCTCACTTTCTTGATTCTAATCTCAAACTCATTGTGAACTCTAGTGAGGAATGTCTTGAAGGTGTCAAACACTTCACTTTTGTCACTAAGAAAGAATACCCATGTGAATCTTGTGAAGTCATCCACTATGACAAAGCCATACTTGTTGCCGCCTATGCTTGTATATGTTGTTGGTCCAAATAGATCCATGTGCATCAACTCAAATGCTTTGCATGTGCTCATTGTACTCTTCTTTGGATGTGAGCTTCCAACTTGCTTCCCGGCTTGACATGCACTACAAAGCTTATTCTTCTCAAATTCAACATCTTTCAAACCATTGACAAGATTGTGAGTTGTAAGCTTCTTCAATTGTTTCATGCCAACATGACCAAGCCTTCTATGCCAAAGCCAACCCATGCTTGATTTGGAGACTAAACAAGTTGTCAAAGAAGTTTCTCTTGCATTGAAGTCAACTAGGTAGAGATTCTCATATCTAAAACCCTTGAATGCCACATTTGAACCATCCACACTAATAACTTCTACATCATCAACCCCAAAGATGCATTTGTAGCCTAGATCACATATTTGTGCCACGGATAGAAGATTGAAATCCAAGCTTTCAACTAGTAACACATTGGAGATACTCATGTCATTTGATATTGCAATCTTGCCCAAGCCAATAACCTTGCCTTTCTTATTATTGCCAAATGTGATAGTATCAACACCACTATCATTGTCATTGATTGAGTCAAACATTCTTGATGTACCGGTCATGTGTTGAGTGCACCCGCTATCAATAATCCAATGCCTTCCTCCGGCTTTGTAATTGACCTACAAGCAAATCAATGAAGTTTAGGTACCCATTTTTGCTTGGGTCCTTGTAGGTTAGTAACTAAGCTCTTTGGTACCCAAATAGCCTTCTTCTTTGGGCCCACAATTGGTGTACCAACAAACTTAGCTTGCACACCCTTCACACCCTTGGTAAGCACATAGCAAGAATCAAAAGGTATAGCATTAACAAGGTTCTTGCTTTGGTTCTTTTTATTGCAATTATGCTCTAGGTGCCCAACTTGCTTGCATCTATTGCAAAACCGACCATTGCCCTTCACAAAGCTAGGCTTTGGAGTTGCAAAGGCCGACTTGCCTTTCTTGGGGGTGTAGCCCAATCCCTCTTTGTTAAGAGAGAACCTTTGGCTACCCAAGCACTTAAGCAAGCGGGCCTCACCACCATAGGCCTTGCCTAGGGCGTGAGTGAGCTCATCCACCTCTCTCTTGAGAGTCTCATTCTCAATCATTAGTGAGGCATCACAAGTGAAACCATCACTAGTAGTGGAGGTAGAGTTAGTGGTGGTGGATGAAGAGCTACAAGAGGGGTTAGCATTTGACATGATGATAGGTTCATTAATTGTTTCATCAATTATATCACATGTAACACCTATATCACATGATACAACAACCTCCTTCTTTGCTTGTTGCTCAAGTAGCAATGAGTGAGCTTTTTCAAGCTTGGAATGAGCCTTATCAAGATCCTCATGGTCTTCCACTAGACTCTCATGAGTGGTCTTAAGCTCACTAAGGACTTTCTCAAGTATTGCTACTTTCATTGAAAGCTTCTTACACTCTTTGTGCTTGGCAATAGCTATGTCTCTAGTTTGTTGCATCAAGTCATATAGTTGTTCTTTAGTTGGTTCATCATCATCATTTTCATTATCATTATCATTATCACTATCATGAGCATATTCCATTTCACTTTCATCATCACTCTCATCATATAATACCTTAGCTTCTTTAGCCATGAAGCATGTAGAGGATGAATCAAATAATGATGGCTTCTTGTTGATAGCAATGGAAGCAAAAGCCTTGTTGGATGATTCTTCTTCTTCTTCTTCATTATCTTCACTTTCCCAAGTGATCACATAGGCACCATTTTTGCCTTTCTTGAATGTCATCTTGGCTTCTCTTTTCTTCTTCTCAAACTTGCCCCTTTTGTTGTTCTTCTTCTTGTCATAGGGACATTCGGCTTGAAGATGTTCGGTGCTATCACAATTGAAGCATCTCCTTTGTTGCTCATTGCTCTTGAAGTTGTCATTTCTCTTCTTAAAGCCTCTTCTCTTGATGAACATGTGACCCATCTTCTTGACTACAAGAGCAAGTGTCTCATCATCAATTTCAAATTCCCCATCTTCATTGTCATCTTCTTCTTCTTCAATGATGGTAGCTTTGCCCTTGGAGGAGGTGGCTTTGAATGCCACGGTCTTCTTCTTCTTCTCATCTTCCACCTTCTCCTTGTCATCAACATCTTGATCATATTTGTCATAGGTCAATACTTCACCAAGCAAATCATTAGGCTTCATTGCTTCAAGCCCATCTCTTTGCAACATCATGATCAACATCTTGAATCTTCTAGGTAAGCTCAATAAGAACTTGTGACAAAAATCTTGATCTTGAGTCTTGTGCCCTAAGCTCTTGAGATCATTGACTATCACTTGCAATCTATGAAACATTTCAATGATTGTTTCATCATCCTTTTTCTTGAAGTTCTCAAACTCACTCTTGAGCCCATATAGCTTGGCACTTTTCACAACCTTAGTGCCCTCATATGTTTCACTCAACCTTGTCCATACTTCATTTGCCAAATCTAAATCCTTGATGCCCTCAAATACTTTTGTGTCAATGCCATTGTAAAGTGTATTGAGAGCCATTCTATTGCATGTTCTATTTGCTCTATCTTCATCGGTGAGATGATCGGGATCAATGATAGCAAAATCATTCTCGGTGACTTGCAATACTCTCTCATGAATAGAACCAAGGTACATTGTCATCTTTCTCTTCCAATGAGCAAAAGAACTAACACCATCAAAGAACGGTGGCTTGCCCCCAACATGATTGAACACAATTTGAGCCATTTTTCACACCGAAGGATGTTAAGCCTTGATAAAAACGGTGACCACGGCTCCGATACCACTTGTAAGGTCCTAGATGGCTAGAGGGGGGGGTGAATAGCCTATTAAAAAAAATCTACAAGTACCACTAAGCAAACTTGTTAGAATAACAAACGGCGTAAAGCGAGTTTTGCTTAGCCAAAGGTTGTGATGCAAGCCTCCTATCCACAAGTCTAGTAGATTATGATCTCTAGTTCACACAAGGGCTAAGTCACTAAGGTTACACTAGAGAACAAGCTAACACAACTAGCAAAGCTACTACTAGAGCAACACAAGATAAACTAGTGAAAGTAAATGCAAGAGAGAGGATTGTGATTATTATACCGACGGTGAAGTGAAGATGTTGCCAATCACCAAGATGATATACAATCAATCAATATTGACAACAATACAATATGAAGACCAATCACCGGGAGACAAGAGACACAATATTTGTTCACCCGGTGTTCACTTGTGCACCGACAAGCTACGTCACCGGTTGTGTCGACCAACACCTAGATGGTTCTCCGATGTGACCCTCAAGTCACTTGCCCCTCAAGGCACGCCCCGCAAGGCACCGCAAGACACCACTCTCAAGTGAGGTAACTCAATGACACGCGCAATGTAATAGAGTTGCTTTTGGCACTCCGCCGAGGAAAGCACAAGAACCTCTTACAATCAACCGGAGGTGGCCAAGAACAATCACCTTCTCTTGCCAACGCCTCCAACAATCTCCAAGCCGGCTAGGAGCGGTACTCTCCAAGAGTAACAAGAAATCCACCGGCTAAACCACCCACAAGTGCCACTAGATGCCCTCAAGCAATGCAATGCACTTTGGGATCACTCAATCTCACTTTTGATTTGCAATCAAGCAAGGGAGATGAGTGGGAGGAGTTGTTCTAGCTCAAAGGATGCACAAGTATGTTAGAAATGCCAAGAGACCTCCCCAAGGGCCGGCCAACAAGTATTTATAAGCAACCCATCCAAATAGAGCCGTTACAACTCCACTCACGATTTTCGCGGGACCACCGGACGCGCCGGTGGTAACTCACCGGACGCGCTCAACCGCGTCCGGTGCCCCTGCGACGTCCACGTGTCCTCCAAATTCAAAAACGTCCGTTAGATCTTCCAACGGTCACTGCGCGCCAACGGTCAAACGAGCCACCGGACGCGCCGTTGCGAACCACCGGACGCACCGGTGCGCACAGCACCCGCGCCCGCGAAGACATCACCGGACGCGCTCCTCGCAGCCACCGGACGCCACAGTACCCGCGTCCGGTGCGAGTCCAGTAAGCTCCCTGGACCACCGGACGCGTCCGATGGTGAGGGACCGGACGCGGACCGCGTCCGACGACTTCGAGACTCGCTGTTCGCCAGACCGGACGCGCTGGTCCCGTGGGTCACCGGACGCGCCGGTGTCAAACCCTAGCTCGCGCGCCTGACGCCCGCGCTGCACTGACCGGACGCGCCGGTCGGAACTGACCGCGTCCGGTGCAGCGTCCGGTGCAGCGTCCGGTGCCTTCCGTGACCGCGTTCGCCTCCGTTACTTTTCCGACTTCCGGCGCAATGGAAAATAGGCATTTCATTTCCCCGAAATCGCCTGAATCCCGCGCTCGCACGCTCGGCGGGAGAGAGAAAGGAACCAAACCCCTCTCTACCCGCAAACCACAGCGCGACCAACGCCACCTTTGCAAATGTGCCAACACCATCAAGTGTACATCTCCATGTGCTTGTGTGTTAGCTTTTTCTCAATCATTTTCAAAGGTTTTCCAGTTAGCTCACTAGGCCCTACATGCAATGCACTTCATGAATTCACCTAGTGGCACCCATGCGTCGAATAACCGATAAGATTTCCCCTCTTAATAGTTCGGCTATCGACCCTAAACCACTCACACCCTCTATGGTGTCTTGAGTGTAAAACAAAATGGCCCTATGGTTATACCTTTGCCTCGAGCCCATTTTGTTTCTCCAAATGATATGATCCATTTCATATCATCACATGACCGTCTCGATCCATCGACCTTGACTTCACTTGCTCTTCACCGTTGCATCGGTCCATCGGCGCCAAGTCTTGCTCAAGCTTCACCATCGCATGGTCCTTCGCTTCGAAGCCTCGACTTGCCCTTCACCTTCACAACCGGTCCATCGAGCCAAGCCTCATCTTGGTCTTCACCATCTTGGTCACATGAGTCAATGTCATGTCTCATATGCAATGACCACCTTTATCTAAATCATCCACTTAGATACAAAGGTTAGTCCTAGGTTTCATCAATTAGCCAAAACCAAACTAGGGACTTTCAACTACTTTCAGTCCTCCCTTTGAGCTGTTTCTAGATCCGCCACTGCCTCTATATACACTTATATAGTGCCGGACTTATAATTTGATTAAAGGACATACCCTATCAAAACTTACACATCCAATTCGGTAAATTCTATTTCGTGATTTGGTAATTAATCATAAAATTTGTCTCCACAATTCAACATTCAAACTTTGAACATGATAAGACTCATAATCCAACGATTAAGTTCAAAACTTTCACCTAGATCCCTGTTGAAGGCGATTGATGCCATAAATTGACAGGCACTAGGATGGGAGGAGGGGGGAGGCATAGAATTCACATTTTTTTTTAAATATTACTCTTTCTTGCTTTTGAGGTTACTCTTCTACCACAGTTTTCACTCGGAAGATGGGGAAGGATTTAAGCGTGTGTTTGGACGGAGGGTCGAACCGTCGAAGGTGGGTTAGGTTGGGTTGGACCTCTTTTTAGAGGTGTTTGGTTTGGAGTTTAAAGGAGTTGGGTTCATTTCACGAGAAATATTCCCTATAGTGCTGTTCATCTAATTTCACATAAACAAAGCAACCGGCTCGACCCACTTCAGTGGGTGGCCCGGGCAAGTGCACGAGCGGCGGCCTCGACGAACGAGGTGCAGCTGGGTGAGCGGACGAAAATAGTTTTGCGTAAGGTACTTTCAACTTATCAACTAAGCACCATTAATTATGTTAATGATAGTGAATTATTAGGATAACAGGGGAGGGAGGGTTGTGTTCTCTCTTAATCCGTCCTAAAAATTTTAGAGTTTACTATATTGAAGGCGAAGGGAAAATGTTCTACTCCGCGCTTCATAAAGAGTGGCATTCTCACTTTTAGAGAAGTCAAATATTTTTAACATCAAATATATATAAGAGAATATTAATATTTATATAATTAGTATCATTAGATGAATCGATGAATATATTTTTGAGATACAATAATATTTGGAATAGAGGGAGTTAAACTTTCGGTATGGCAACCAACGGCGGCAGAACAGTGACAGTTAATCTGGAACAGAGGGAGTAAATCCTCAGCGACATTTTTCACTTGACAGTTAATCTGGAACAGAGGGAGTAAATCCTCAGCGACATTTTTCACGACGTGATGAGAAGGAAGTATAGAAACCTTTTTTTGAGATGAATCTCGTATAAGTATAGAAAAACTGTGTCGTTATTTTTTTGGTTGGGCTTGTCCGACCCCGCGCCACTGGACGCTGACGGCCCGTTTGACCTTGCCGACTTTGCGGCTTTGCCTTCAATACGTACTGTAGTTCAATATGTACTGAGGTCAGATTTTTACGTCGCTGTTCCTACCGCGAACTTGTCCTCGCACGTCGGCAACGGCCGGCGGGAGCCGCAAAGCGGCATGCATGCGCTCGGGCCCGCGTGCCGCGCGTCGCCCGCCCCCACGGCCTGCGCCTGCGCGTCCGACCGCGGTGCCGGCTCCGATCCCCGCCGGGGACTCGGGGCTCTCCAGGCTCCACACGTCGCGCTGATGGCAGTCCAGGGTGCCCGAGGCGAGACGTGGCGACGCTGACGAGCTGCAACGTGCATGGACGCCTGTGGTGCGGACCGATATGGGCATGGCCGACCTGCGGCTGCCGCCTGCCGGCCCCGTGACGCAACCGCCGCCAGGCCTATCTCCAGTTTTTTTCATTTGCCAAAGGTTACGGCAGATGCGATGCCTTGAGTATTCGCACGTAGAAGCCCCCGCGGTCTGGCGTGTGGCGTCTGGGTCTGCTGGAATTTAACTTCAGAGCCCTGGCAAAATAACGAGGCTGGTGCCCCCCGAATACGCGATCCCCCGCGATGCGACGAAGGCCCGCATCAGAAGAACTCGGAGGGAGGTGAAGCACGCGAACGTTTTTTTTATTTATAAATTAGTTTTGCTGTTTGAATGAATTTAACGATTGAGATGTTATTAGGGTTAGTGAAAAGGGATCGGACGACGGTGCTGTCTGTCGTTGAATCGTTCTCAAGAGTCTGACGTTACTGTAGGAAAGATTATTTCGGACATGTTGAACATCACTTTAGTTGACTTTCTTTACAAGCTTTTAAAAAGGACAGGGATGATTACGAAATGCCTGAAAAAATAACCCAAACTATATATAATCTAGAGCAGCATTAGCGTCCAGCTCATTACGGCCACGGCGCCCTGCATGTGAACATGAACACGACGTACCCTGTTCGGCTGTTCTAGTTTTCACATCTTTCCCTCAAAAAAAGTTTTCACAATTCTAGTAGCATGCTGTAATCGATTTCGTCACTTGGAGGATTGTCACTGGGAGCTCATCCGTCTCTTTTTTTTTCTTTGTTTCCTTGGTGATGGAGTACTACTCCGCACCAACTTGTACTTGCCGTGTTCGATCCTTTGTTCCCTTTGCTAAGTTTAGTGAAACGTGAAAAGACACTACACCGTGAGCACGAGCAACGAGTGCCCCCGCCTGCTTTCGTATCGTCTCATTTTCTCCACTTGACCAACGTTCGACTCATACTGCGTGCTTTAGGAGTATATATATTTCCTGTAGTGTACTAGCCTGATACAAAGCATGTTGAATTTGATTGTGCCACTCATAAAGCCGCTTTGCTCTTACCTGTATAGCAGAAGAAAAAAAAGTACTTGTGTGTGTGTCTCTCTAGACAATCAGTGAGAGCTCTCTTCCAGAAAGATACTTTCAACACAGATTTTCAGTAGCATCTCCACGTTGGAGACCAGCAGATTAATTAACTCTTTTTTTGACAGGGTAGATTAATTAACTCGATGAACGTGATTACGCATCGCGACCCGGTACGGTCGGTCCCTAAGCAAAGGCGATCCCCACCACACGAAATTGTTCCATTCCTCTCGTCTCGAAAGGCAAATCGGGGATTCCGATCCGTTATGCCGTACGCGTAGCATTCAGCACCGATTCCAGTCTAGTCTACGCGCCCGTCCGGCGTCCCCTCCCCAAAATCACCGGCAGGTTTCGTTCGCTTCCCGTTATGTGGCTTTCGATAACTCTGGCCGGACACATCCGCGCCTCCGCCCATCCGTCTTCTCCTGCCCACAAAAAATCCACCTGAACTCGTTGGATTCTGACGCGAAGACCACGAACTGCCGTCAAAAAAAGAAGAGGAGAAGAACCGCCCGCCCCAACTCGCGAATTGGCACCGCCACCCAACGGGCTACTAGTACTAGCAGTACCCCCATCCATACGCGCGTGGCCGGTAGGCAGGCTGTAACCACTTTCTTCTTCTCTTCAGAAGCGCAGCCCTTCACCCTCCGGGGGCACCAGTGCGTGCGCCGTCGACTTCTTCGCACCTTCTCCGCTCGTCGAGAACGACTCCACAGCGCACCAGCGCGCGAAGAGAAAAGGTAGAAGGGGAGGAGCAGGGAGAGCGACACTAACCGGTTGGATTGGGTCCAATCCAGCCGGCGCGCCGCCTCGTCGCTCCCGCGACCGCGGCGGAAGCGACCAGCCGATCCCGAGGGCGCCGGCCGAATCGATCTGCGGGGACGCGGGCCGATGAGGAGGGGTGCCGCCGGGGATCCCGGTCGCCGCGGGGGATGCGCATGAGGAGGGCGTTCGGCGCGCGAATCTTCTGGATTGGCCGGTGGAACACAGGGGGCGCGGCGCACCCCCGATCGGCGGAGCGCGGCGCGGGCAGGATCGCGTCGGTGGGGCTGCGGCAGTGACCGCGGCCGGGGTGCTGGGGAGTGAGAAGCGGCAAGTAGCATTTCGAGGCGAGCGGGCGCGATGGTGAGCGGCCACATCTTCCACTGCCGGAAGAACTCGTGGCCGGCGGAGGAGTACGTCGGCCGGACCGCGCTGCAGCTGGTGAGGCAGCCCCACTTTTGGCTCCTGCGTCTGCGCTCGCTCGCTCGCGAATTCGTTTTGTTTCTCGTTTTCCTGTTGTTTGCTGGGTGGTCTGATGTTGTGACGCATCGGGCGTTGGGAACTTACTTTCGCTGCAGTTGGATTTCGATGGCGGGGCGCCGCCGGAGCAGGCGTGGCGGAGGCGGCTCAACAGCCACGCCAACATCCTCAAGGAGTTCAGTGTCACCTTCATGGAGGCAATGAGGATGGTATGGACGCCTCACGGATTCGCCCCTCTGTGTTGGGTGTTTTATAGTACGACGGGTGCTTTCTGTTCCTCTGGTTCAAAGTTGTTGGTGCTACCTGCTAAGTTCTGCTCCCGCAATTTCAGATGAGCCTTGGCCTGAGACTCTGGTCGTATGTTCGGGAGGAGGCGTCACATGGACGGGTGACATCAGCTGTTCCTATGCATGATTTCGTCAAAACACAGATGGATCCAAAAACTGTGCTGACAGGATGTAATCTGTTGTTGTGCTTGCAGAAAGCTCCGATCGATCCATTCACAAAAGAGCGCTGTAAACCGTCAGCTTCCCAGGGTGTGCCACTTGGTGGGATGGGGTGTGTGCTAATGCCATTGCTTATCTGAACTTCATATATCGATGCATTCTGGAGAACTCTGCCTTGATGTCACCAGATTGGTTTTGCAGGAGCGGTAGCATTTCTAGAGGTTTCAGGGGAGAGTTCAAGAATTGGCACATCATACCTGGTCTGTGTGAGAGTTCGCCGGTCATGGAGAACCAGTTCTCTGTAATGCTTCTATCTTATCTTGCTGTTGCTTGCTATTAGACTTCGGATTGCTGTATGATATATGTGTGCAATGTTTTCTGTACTCTTGAATCTTGATGTGTATGAAGATATGTCCTTTTGAGTACCATAGATGCTCAATGTATCACTTAAACAAACACATTTTAAGTTGCACTCGCAAAAGGATTATCATATTTGAATAGTATGTGAGCACTGCATTTTTTTTGGGAGCGAGATAAGATGATATTTCTTTGCTAAGCTGGCATAACACTGCCTTTTCTCAATGGTTGCATGCAACCAAGGTTATGATGTCTGGGAAGGTTGCTTAATCTTCACAGTTGGCACTTGATGGTGGGCTGATGACATTTTCTTTTTTCACTGATATATGAACTGTTGGAAACTGATTCTCATTAATTTGGGCTAACCCTAGAAGGGTAGCTATATAGGTACCATACATGGGCCTAATACATTCAACACCCCCCCCCCCCCCCCCCCCCCCCCCGCAGTCTGAACTACCGGCGCAGCGGAGTTCCAGGCTGAACAAGAAAGAAAACAAGTCAGTGCACAACAGACACAGGACCCCCCGCAGCCACAACTAGCCACTGGAGACGTTGAGGCTGGAGCGAAACTCGGAGAAGGTCGAGGAAGGGAGGCCTTTGGTGAAGATGTCCGCAAACTGGGAGGTGGTCGGGACGTGAAGTACCCGGACGTCGCCGATGGCCACACGGTCACGGACGAAGTGTAGATCGATCTCCACATGCTTGGTCCACTGGTGCTGCACGGGGTTGGTGGAGAGGTAGACCGCGCTGACGTTGTCGCAGTAGACGAGCATGCTCCTGGCGAGGGGGCGGTGAAGCTCGGCCAGGAGTTGGCAACGGCACGGTACTCCGCCTCGGCACTGGAGCGTGAGACCACCGGCTGGCGCTTGGACGACCAAGAGACAAGGTTGCCCCCGAGGAAGACAGCGTAGCCGGAGGTGGACCGGCGGGTGTCCGGACAGCCCGCCCAGTCAGCGTCGGTGTAGACAACCAGCTCGGCAGTGGAGGACCTGCCGAGGAGCAGCCCGTAGCTAAGGGTGCCACGGAGGTACATGGCGAGAGATGAGGACACGACGAGAGGTAAGGTCAAAGCATCGGTAACCCTTATGATCCGGAGAGTATCCGAGAAAGACACAGAGGGTTGACCGGGGAGCCAGCTTATGGTGAGCGGTGGCGGCGGTGTTAGGGTAACACGCACACCCGAAGACTCGAAGGTGGTCGTACCGAGGAGGGGTACCGAATAGAGCGTGGTGAGGCGTGGGGGCTGGGCAGGCAGTAGAAGGAAGACGGTTAAGGAGATAGGTGGAGGTGTGCAGACACTCAACCCAGAAGCGAGCGGGCAGGGATGCCTGGAGCAGAAGGGTGCGCATGGTGTCATTTGTTGTGCGGATCATGCGCTCTGCCTTGCCGTTTTGAGAGGAGTTATACGGACAAGACATGTGCAGGTGGACACCGTGAGAAAGGAAGAAGTTACGTGAGGTTGAGTTATTGAACTCACGTCCATTGTCGCACTGGACAACCTTGATGGTGAGGCCGAACTGAGTGGATACCCAAGCAAAGTGGCTGAGAGTGGGGAATGCCTCGGACTTGGCACGCAGGGGAAAAGTCCAGGAGTAATTTGAGAAATCATCGACCACCACCAAGTAGTACTTATAGTCAGACATGCTAAGAACAGGAGAAGTCCACAAGTCGCAATGAATAAGATCAAACACACGAGTGGCATGGGAGGAAGAGGACTGAAAGGGAAGGCGAACGTGAAGGCCCAGCTGACACGCATGACACAAGTGCTCATCGTGAGCCCGAGGGCACCGAATGTCGGAACTACGACTGAGCCACATCAGGGCATCCTGGCCAGGATGGCCGAGGCGACGGTGCCAAGTGGTGGAGGAAGGAGTGGCGGCGAGAGCGGCTGAGGAAGGCGAAGAAGGGGAAACAGACGCCAGAAACCGAAGGGTGTAGAGAGGCCCAGTGCTGTTACATCGGAGCAAAGGACATCGGGAGGCCAAATCCTTCACGGTGAGGCCAGAGGGGTCAAACTCAACTGAACAAGAGTTGTCAGTTGTGAACCGGCGAATAGAGAAGGTTATGAACCATACCAGGAGCCACAAGAACATCAGGGATATGAAAGGAGCCGTGGGAACTGGCAGTGCTCACGGAGGAGACAGGAATGCAAGTGCCATTGGCGACCATGATGGAAGAGGGACAGGAAGGGTGGGGAGGACGGAGAGAAGAAAGTAGACTCGCATCGGGCGTGGTGTGGGAAGTGGCACCCGAGTCAGCGATCCAATCAGGACTTGCTGATCGCAGCCCTGCGGCAGGAGGAACTATGGGCGGAGGGCTGACGGTGGTGCTGAAGGAGTAGGCCAAAATCGCCGGGTCCCAAGCGACAAGCCCGGGTGGAGGCGGCCTGGCCGCGATATGTCCCCCCCCCGCGGTGACTCGCCGAGTCGGAGGAGGTGGCCGCGACGCCATGCGAGGCAGGGAGGTGGAGGAGCTGCTCCGTCTCGGCGAGTTGGCGGGCCAGCGCATCGGCCGCAGCGCGCTCGCGTTCCCAAGCGAGGGCGGCCGCACGGACCCGTGTGTGGCTATCCACAGCGGCAGCCCGAGTAGCGACAAGGGCGTCGGCGACGACGGAGGCGGGACCCGCTGCGTGGAGTGCGGAGTCGGGCGGCATCCCAGGCCTCATTCCAGGACGCATAGGCGGAGGCAGCCCCTGCGGTGGGCACACGACCGTGTCCACTGTATCCTTCTTGGCAGCGCAGGGAACAGAGCTCATAGTCATTTGTTTCAGGCTTGGAGTCGAAGCAAAGTGGCCTGGCCGGAGTGAGCGCGTTATACACGCCGGGGTGGCGACGCGGCCGCAGGGATCGGTCGGATCGACGGGCGGCGGCGTCCACGAGGCCGGAGGCGGGCCCCGCCGCACAGGCAGGCGGTTGGGCATCGGCGGCCGCGAGATCGGAGGCTCCATCATGCCGGGGGCGGGTCCAGCGACGCCGCGCACAGGACCAGCGAGCCCAGGAGCCGCCTGGAGCAGCGGGCCGGTGGGCACACCGCGTCCAGCGGCGTGGCCGACGCCGGGGCCGGCGAGTGCTCCGCCCGCCGCCGCAGCCTGGGCGCGCGGGCCCTCGACGGGCTCCTCGCCGCGGAGAAGGAGGAGGCCGAGCGTGCGGCGCTCCTTGCGGTCGCCCGTGGTCCTGGAGGGGGAGGGAGAGGATGGGGAAGGAGGGATGGGGAGGAGGCCGGCCAGCCATGGGCGGCGGCGGCGGCGCGCCGGCAAGGGTCGGCGGCGCGCCGGCAAGGGGCGGCGGCGGCTGTGGGCAGGGAAGGGAAACCTAGGCTGCTGATACCATGTTGGAAACTGATTCTCATTAATTTGGGCTAACCCTAGAAGGGTAGCTATATAGGTACCATACATGGGCCACATGGGCCTAGC
The DNA here is from genome assembly GCA_038087645.1 of Saccharum hybrid cultivar R570. NCBI lineage: Eukaryota > Viridiplantae > Streptophyta > Magnoliopsida > Poales > Poaceae > Saccharum > Saccharum hybrid cultivar. The sequence continues at coordinate 5,080,856 of JAQSUU010000066.1, forward strand.
CTCATGGGCCTAATACATTCACAATCCAACATGAACTATGTTGCTGGGGGCATTTTTTGTCTAGCTATGCTTCTTGACCTTTTGCTATGCATGCCTTCAATAATGCATTTCATTTCTTTAGTAGGTATAGTAACTTTAGGTCGTGCTCCTTTCATGTACCTACCTTCGTCCTTTGATAATGCATTTCATTTCTTTAGTAGGCACAATAACTTTAGACGTACCTATTCTAATGTCTCTACACACTTAATTAAGATCTTATTATTGATTGTGCTATATTTCAGGTAGATTACAATTTTACACCTAGTGCTGCAAAAATTTTCAGTATTTTGGCCTTAGTGTTACTATAAGTATTAATTTTTCACATTAAGGATCAATGCATGAACAGTTAAATATAATGCTTTTCCAGATATTTGTATCTCGAGATGGGGGGAATAAGAAATACTCATCAGTTTTGGCTCCTGGACATCATGAAGGTCTGAAGTAAGTCACCATCCTGTTCTGTGTGCTTAAAACTTGCCATCTTATGAGCAGATTATCATGTTAAAATCATGCACAGAAACATTTGCCCAAGTATAAGCTACTGTTTACTTTATGTCCTTGTGCCTATCCTTCCCAATTTGCCTGTTTTTTTTTCCATATTTACCTCGTGAAATATATATATACCGAACAACTTTCATCCTGTATCCATAAATTGTGTTATGGTTATGCCAACTTGGCGATTGAAGGTCAATATACTCCCTCTAGGTTCTAAATGATAATATAGATATTGCAATTATGGTGTTTAGTTTTGGTTGTGCAACAAGGCATGGCGATCAGATTAACATCTTAGTCAGATTTTGTGCTTTTCATGCTATCTCTTCTGTAGAAGTACCGTAATTGATGTTTTATGTGATTTTCAGGAAAAATAGTGACTCTGGAATTTCTTCATGGGACTGGAATTTGAGTGGTCAACACTCGACCTATCATGCATTGTTTCCTCGGGCATGGACTGTTTATGATGGTATGACATTGTAGATCTATGTTAACATTGCTTAGATTTGCAACCTACACAAGGAATTTGTTATTTTTTTTTTCTGAAATTGTGCCTACCAAGAGACTTTGTTCTTTTTAATAGGGCACTGTAATTCAATAAGTTGGCTGTGAGTTGATAGCACAGTGATTTCGACCTTCTTAAGTTTTTTCTTAATTTGTTGCAGGTGAACCAGATCCAGACCTTAAAATCTCATGTCGTCAAATATCACCTTTCATTCCTCATGATTACAAGGATAGCAGCCTTCCAACATCTGTGTTTGTGTATACTGTAAGTTGCTAATGGAGTTCCTTTTATGCTAAGCTGAAAATTGTTGCAGATCTACATTTTGTACCTTCCTGTTTCCTATTTCCTAGCAAGATGTTTTGAAAAGCCTACTGTGCCATCTTTATGCAAGATATTTCCTTTAAAATGGAGATCACGTATGGCCAGTCAGCAAGCCGCTGAAATATCAAATTAGTGTAAAATTTATTTGAATATTTTAGAACTAGTGGAATATGAAATAATTGCCATCATACATAAAATTTGGAGATGCAAATTGTTCACGAATAAATGAATAGTTCAATGATAGCATATCTACTGATTGAATTTTTCTGTTTTAGATGCTTTTCATATTAAAATATCCTTTTGCTCCAATAAGTTACCTGACAGCCTTTCTATTTGGTTGTGTTCATTACAGCTAGTAAACACTGGGAGAGACCGTGCAAAAGTAAGCCTGTTAATAACATGGGCGGTAAGTACAAATCTAAATGTTTTTTTTATTAAAAATTGTGGTGTATTTATGTTTTTATTTTTATTTTGTGCACTATCTGATGCAAAATTTGTGTTAAGCTGTTTCGGTTTTATTACCATGATGAAGTGCATAGGGTATATCCATTTACCCAGTGTTAAAATCTCAGCTCATTGATGATCATTAGGGATTGTCACCCTTATGATCCGTTCTAAAGTTTGAGGTCCATTATGGCCATTGCTTTATGCTCAATTCATGATACCGTATGTTGCAAAAAGATATTAGACACCACCCTCTGTCCCAAATTATAGGTCGTTTTGGCTTTTCTAGGTGCATAGCTTTTGCTATGAACCTAGATATGCGATATGTCTAGATACATAATAAAAGTTGTGTATCTAGAAATGCCAAAACGACCTATAAATTGGAACGGAGGGAGTATTATCTAGGTTGGAAGTATTACCGAAGTCAAATTATCCCACTGTGCATTAAATTATTATTCACTCAAAGTGTCCTTTAGTGATATTTTCTTAATGACAGAATTCTATTGGAGGGTTTTCGCATAATTCAGGAGGCCACTACAATGAGCCCTTCATGTAAGTAGATCAGTAGATATAACTTGTTCAGTTCTTTTTTGGGGGTTGTTTGTACTCATGGTTTGATCTTCTAATATGGGCAGTGCGGAAGATGGAGTATCAGGAGTGCTTCTGCATCACAAGCAAGTTTTGATTGTCTCTTCTTCAAGTTGATGATTGCAAATGAGTGAATCTTTTCTATATGTTATAGAGGCTGACAAGCTGTTATATTTTTGCAGAACAGCTAAGGATAATCCACCTGTCACTTTTGCTGTTGCTGCATGCGAAACTCAGAATGTGAATGTGACAGTCTTGCCAGTGTTTGACCTTTCTGGAGAAAACCATGTTTCCGCAAAGGAAATGTGGAACACCATGCTACAGGTAATTACTTCTACCTTGTCTGAACATTTGGTTTAGATGATTTTTCATACCATCTGTTCTATGACTCTCTTAAGTATAACAGTCCTATCTTTCTTATCATGCTCTCTTTAATTTAATTGTTTTATTTAACATTCAGAATGGTCACTTTGATCGGGAAAATTTCAGTGCTGGTTCCAGTATGCCTTCTTCTCCAGGACAGAAACTCTGTGCAGCTGTCTCAGCCTCAACTTGGGTAGAGCCACATGGTAGATGTACTGTTGTGTTTGCTCTGGCTTGGTCCTCACCTAAAGTAAAGTTTCAAAAGGGATGCACATATAACAGGTTAGTGTCCCCCCTTGTTGTCAGTATAGACAACACCTTCTGATTCTGTTTACATCTTTATTTATTGATACAAGACTTGTTCTGATGCAAAATCCAACTTATAAAATACTATGTCTCATAGAAGCAATGATGTGTGTGTCTCAATTTAGTTGCCCATCACATTGCACACATGACTTAGGCACACTTAAGTACTGACCATATCAGAATGTCCCCAGCATAATAGTTTCTTTTTTGTTTCAGTCTTCTCTGGGTTTGCACAATTGAATATTTGGTGTTCGGAAGTTCTTGAAAAGTTGTAATTAGTTATGTTAATGTGCATTGTATTGCATTCTAACTGTAATGGGATAATTCATAAATGTGATTTCATGTTGCAGGAGGTACACCCAATTCTATGGAACTTCTGAGAAATCGGCTGTTAATTTGGTACATGATGCCTTAACAAGTATGTTTTTCTTTTGTCAGTTTCTTGACTTCTTAATCTGTTTTTTAGGTAAATGCACCAGGGGAGAGCCCTACTGTGATGTGATAATTATATATATAAATGACAAGATTCAAACCAAGCTATAAAGCCTAAAAGAAAATGGAAGGCTAAAAGTGATAAGGAAACAGTACAACCTATTTAACTTTAAGGTGCAGAAACTAAATTCTTGTGTTACAATATTTGCTAGCACTATAAAAACACTTCCACATGTTATGATAATCATCTTTTAGATTGGATGGAGTATTTTTCCTCCAAATACAGTTATATGTTGAAAACAAGATTGTAGTGATATTACTGGGAAATGTGCAACATTGGCTCTAGAGTTACTGATTTAGTTTTACTTACCAGTCTTCTACATTCTGACCTATGCTCCTGGATTCTTTTTCCTTGTTTTCAGAATATAAACTTTGGGAAGAAGAAATCGAGAAGTGGCAAAACCCCATACTCAAGGATGAAAGACTTCCAGAATGGTATATAGTCTACCTCTATTGCTCCTATATTAAGTTTGTTGTTGCCCCTCAAGAAATTTACTAGTCCACAACTTCCTCTGTAAAGAAGAAAATGAAATTTAACTGTAGAATGTTTGGGTGTCAAAATGCTTGCAGGTATAAGTTCACTCTTTTTAATGAGCTTTACTTTCTGGTAGCTGGGGGGACCGTTTGGACAGGTACGCTGTAACTTTCTTATGGTTGCTTGTTCAGATAACCACTCGTCTCATTACTTTTGAATGCCTCGGGGATAATTTCTTCTTACTTTTGGTATAATTACTTTTGTTCTACAATCTAAAGTTGCCATCATCTGAGATTCTTTTAGCTTATAATGACTTCTTTTCCTTTTGAGTGCAAGGAACCTTATATTTTTCCTTCTGATCATGTAGATGGTCAACCCCCAGCAATCGATGAGAAAAACAGTCCTGGTTCTAATCAGCAGAAGTCCTCAAAGAGGGGCACTAAAAACACCAAGCAGGGATCTGTTAAAGATAGCCATGTCAACCTGACAGTGGAGCAAGTACCTCATGGTGGTTACATGACTAATGGTGATGATCGCAGTGTATCAGAGTTCACAGCAGTTCATGGGTCACAAATGCAAGAACAAATCAATGGACTCAAGTCAGAAGAGCCAATTCCTTACTTGATTTCAAAGGATGGCCCTGAACATGTTGGCAAGTTTTTGTATCTAGAAGGAGTGGAATACATCATGTGGAACACATATGATGTGCATTTCTATGCATCTTTTGCTCTCCTTGATTTGTTCCCACAAATAGAGTTGAGTATCCAACGTGATTTTGCCAATGCTGTGCTGTATGAAGATCGACGCAAAGTAAAATTTTTGGCTGATGGTACATCAGGAATCCGCAAGGTTAAAGGTGCTGTGCCTCATGACCTTGGAACGCATGATCCGTGGCATGAAATGAATGCATATAACATACACGATACAAGCAAATGGAAAGATTTGAACCCCAAATTTGTGCTCCAGATATACAGAGACTTCGCTGCTACAGGTGATATGCAATTCGGTCGAGATGTTTGGCCTGCAGTCTGTGCTGCTATGGACTATATGGATCAATTTGACCGTGATGGTGATGGTCTCATTGAGAATGATGGATTTCCTGATCAAACCTATGATGCTTGGACTGTTCATGGAATCAGTGCTTACTGTGGTTGTCTATGGCTTGCTGCACTTCAAGCTGCAGCTACAATGGCTCATCGTCTTGGGGATCGGCACTTTGCTGAAAAGTACAAGCTCAAGTTTACAAAAGCCAAAGCAGTATATGAGGCAAAGTTATGGAATGGGTCATATTTCAATTATGACAGCGGCACAAGTAGCAACAGTAGATCCATTCAGGCTGATCAGCTGGCAGGACAGTGGTATACTGCCTCGTCAGGCTTGCCCCCGCTCTTCGACGAGCACAAGATAAGAAGTGCTCTGCAGAAAATATTTGAATTCAATGTGATGAAGGTTAAAGGAGGACGGATGGGAGCTGTAAATGGTATGACTCCAAAGGGAAAGGTGGACGAGACATGCATGCAGTCTCGTGAAATCTGGACTGGTGTTACATATGCTGTTGCTGCAAATATGCTGCTCCATGGAATGGAGCATCAAGGCTTTACAACCGCAGAAGGAATTTTTATTGCCGGATGGTCAGAAGAAGGATATGGGTATGCCCTGTATCATACATTGTTGAGCAATTTCAGATTTTGCAGTGATGCAGCTTTTCACATTAACTTTGCAGTGCATTTCTTATTTCATATTAACTTAGCAGTGTATTTGTTATCTTTTCTTTTTGGTTGCTTCTGTTATATTCCATTAGAAACCTACGGAGTAGGAATCAGATGATTCTAGTGCTTCTTATTCTATGTCATTCCCAAATCTGTCTAGGGCAGTCTACTTTTACTTTTTTCGGGTAAAGCATGCCCATTTGTCTCTAATCAAATGAAGTTTTGAGTAGTGTTGAGTCATGTTCATCAATGAGATATATAACATGGGTTTACCGCGGTGCTGCAGGTATTGGTTCCAAACACCAGAAGGATGGACCACGGATGGGCATTATAGATCCCTCGTATACATGCGGCCTCTTGCCATTTGGGCAATCCAATATGCAGTTTCTCCTCCAAAGGCTATTCTTGAGGCCCCCAAAGTTAACCTAATGGACCGAATACATATATCCCCTCACATGGCCCGAGCAATTAGCGAGATAAGCATTAGAAAGATAGCACCCGACAATAGATGTTTCCCTAGCTCTGCCTTTAATTGTGAATGCTGATCCAAAGGTAACATGCAGCTGCTGAGCATCTTACCAATCTTTTCGGCTTTTTTGATTTCTCCTTGCCCTTTTCAAGGTCGAGTGGGGTTCAGGAGTTCTTCTCTTGAATCAGAGGGCATATCCAAACCACCACAAAACTCACCACTCAAAAGAGTTCATGTTGTATAATTGTACAGCAAACTGTAATCACAGTCTTTATTTTTTTCACTAAGTTTTGCGCTGCCAAAGTAACCACATTTCACATGAAGAGAGCTAGAAATCAAAGAACTGGGATGTTGGTGTCTCATGCACCATAACAGCAATCACTTCAAAAATCTTCCTACTGCTCCGAAGGGCAGACTTAGGTGCAGTTGGTGAGAAGCTCACCCAATGAGCACCAGGTCCCGGGTTCGACGCCACCTCCTTGCATATTTGCGAGGGTAAAGGCTGGCCTCGGTTAAACCCTTACCCAAAACCTCACTCAAGTGGGAGCCGCCTGGCACTGGCTTTGCCCCTGCTCCGTTTTGGATGATCTAACGTTTTATGAAGCCATTTGGATATGGCTCATTTCTATAATTCTGTTGGCTGCTGAGTATACGTTCTGCACGTCGATGTATCATACGTTCCGCACGTTGACGTATCATTGTTCACTACAGGATCATGGATTGTTGCTTTTCCTGAAAGGGATTGTTGCTATTTCTAATCATTTTAGGTTCTCTCATTTCTTCATTCTTTAAAAAGCTACCGAACTCAACATATGGTTGGTTCTGAAAGTCGTCTGTTCCTCCCCCATATGTTAAATATGATATTTGATTTCCGTATCTTTGCAAGCATCTTCAATTAGCTGATCTTTACGAGTGGGGCGATTCTACTGCAAGAAACTTAACTAAAGTTATGTTAGGAAAATGCACTAAATTCTGCTCCCTTCGTTTCAATTTATTATATATCTAGATGCATAGTAAAAGTAGCGTTTATAGAAAAGGTAAAATGATAAAAAAAAGCCAAAACAACTTAATTTAGGACAGGGGGAATATAATATTATATACTTTTATAGTATTATATAGTTTTATTAAAGCCGTCATGAAATATATTCATGATCTTGATACTACATCTATTTAGTTATACAGATAATAATATATTTTCTATAAGCTTAAAAGTTTGACTTGAAGTAAAACTGAAACGATGTGTACCAGCGGCTGATCTGGTGATCATCACTGAGCATGTAGAATTTATTCCAATGACTACCTGCTCTTCTAGAGCATATTTATGCAGTTTGAACAATGTGGGCATCTCTTTGGTTTTTGGCTTGGATTAGTTTAAGTAAGAGATAGGGTTTATCGTTTTTGGTGTTTGTGAGCAGGTAGTGATCTTTCACCGAAGGAGTTTTGCTGAAGAACACTTTAAGTTGATTTATGTTTGGTTTTTGAGACTCGCAAATCCTAGTGATCCAAAGAAATTTAACTTTTAGGACTTATTTGGATGTTGTTGAGATTCATCTCAAGTGTTGACGTGAAGATCGGTAACACACCAGCTAGGGCTGGATCGTTCGGGTCATCACGGACCCAAGAACGCAGCGAAAATCACACTTACGTGGTGAAGAACGGAGAGGTTTAGGAGCAAACCATCAAAGGTATCACGCTTACGTGGCCCTAGCTCGGCCAGCAAGCCTAGGGTGTCATCTTTGGTCGTCGGATCAAGTGATGAACAACAATATAGGGTGGGAAGAGGACATAAAAGAGCCGTATATATAGACACAAAAGGACGATTGGATTATTGGATACATCAATTGGCCATGTACCCTCTATTTTATAGGAGTAGAGGTGATCTTATCTCGTTGGAAAACCAATGTGGTATTATTATTATATCGCTTTATAGAGTTTTTCTTAAATTGGGCCAAAGCTAATCATGGGTCTCTTAAAATTGGCCTAGGCCCAATTTGAGTGTCAACAACATGGGTTGGGGTGAATTGGAGTGGAATTTAGTTCAAATTACACTCCAATCCACCCCAACACATGTGAATTTGATGTGAATCCGCATCCAAACAAGGCCTTAGTATGTGCTCCAATGTGAATTAGTGGATTACAGCAACAACCTGACACTATTATGTGCTTGAGGCTCATCTGTGACAACTTGGATTGGATTTATCTAGTGTGATCTAGTAATTAGGTTTTCATTTCTGCACTTAAGTACCTTATGCCAGTGTGACTTCGCTAAGAACATGGTTTAGTTTGTCGGCATATGCATATGAGCTAAGTCCATTTTGTTGCTCTTGACGCCGGAGCTTGCCGTAGTACCACTAGAAACCTAAGAGAAGCTCCAACGTGGTGGCCAAGAAGATGGAGGAGACAGAAGAAATGCAAGAAGGTGCAATACATTAGGAAAATTTCAGTGTATAATTTCTTAGCAAGGTTTATAGCTAGCTATGTCACGGGTAAAACAAGCTCAGTATATAGTAAAATATCTGATATCCTAACTTTTTTCACATGGATAGTGGATGGAGAGAGAATGAGTGGTCATGAATATTATTGTTTATTTCCCTTGGCATTTGGTAAAAAAAAATAAGATGTGCATGGAGGCTCTGGCATCAAGCATAATGTTTTCTTCTTCTTTCTCATCTTTGCACCTCCTTAGCACACATTGGAGCTGCATTAAGGATATTTCTGTGTTACATGTATAGTTCCAGGGCTAGCAATGCAAGGGTGGTGAAGTATTTATTTTAGGTTAAGATTGCTTTAATTTTTTAAGCTGACTCGCCTCCTTTTGGACAATTTCATCTTTACAATGACTCATTTGTCGCTTGGGATATAAAAATATATTCTAAATAAAGAAATGGATCTAATCTCTGAGAAGCTCCGATGTTTTTTCTTCGTGTCGTCCTAGTAAAGAACGCAATCAAAAGAGGCCAACTGCATCTCCTTTCTTCTTACAAGGTTTCTTGTGCTTAGTCTATCTTTTAGGAGTAGCCAATAGTCATTGGAATGAAACATAAACATCAACATGGCCAATAAGAGACTTATATTTTCAGATGAGGAAAAGTGATTGTTGCCCCAAAGTCGAAATGTCATGTTCCTCAAAATTGAAAGAAGATAACAGAAACGTGGAGAAATCTTTTGTCCTCGGAGAAACCACGTCGGCTCTTCTTGCACCAAGACAGACAAAACTGCCTGTTCCAGCGACAGGGATGCACCAAATCTTTCGTACGTGCTGAAAACAGATGGAACATTGATATGATACTGTGCCTTGTGCCTTGTGCGCCATGCAATTCAGCCACGGGCAGTAGACTTTCCAACGATCTCTTGCTCGAATTTGAAACCTGCCATTGGGCGGCACAGGTTCATCTGAACGCTTCTGTTCTGAATTCTGATCATCACAGGAGCAGTGCCCACGCTACGAAAAGGAGGCTGACGTCTGGCGCCCCTGTTGTTGATAGCTGCACACACAAGTGGAGTGGCGTGTGGGGCACCAGCTACGTTGTCTAGATACGGATATGAGTATCAGATACAATACATATTGGACACACGGATACGTCATCTCTCGAAAAACACTGACACGGAGATATGCCTAATATGTTTTAATATAATAATTATTATATATATGAATTACAAGCTAAAAGTAGTTATCTAGAAAGTTTTAACTTAAAACTTAGCAGTTTCAAAGCAAATTATGCAACACATGATTTGATTCAAAAAATAAAAAAATGAAAAACCAAGAAACTTGCATAAAAGAAGTTATTTGGACACCTACCCCTGTTCGGCTGAGCTTATCAGCACGGCTTATCAGCCGTGGAATAGTGTTTTTCTCTCACAGCAAATCAGCCACAGCCGGCTTATAAGCCAAAAAACAGCCTGCCGAACAGGGCCCTAATCTCTCCTCAAACCTCAATGACCTCTTTTAGGTAGTTTTACCATTTTCTATTAGCGAAGGGGATTCAACCTCACGTCTGACCTGAGGGAATCACATATTATGGCAACTAGGTAACGATACGAGGATAGAAGAGCTAATTGCTCTTCACGATAGTTAGGCTACATAGGCTGTTTTCTAGTTTTTGGCAGTATCTAAGTTGACACAACCGTATCGGATACGAGTATCCTAACCATAAAGTATCCTGTTTTCTTAGTGCGGCTGGGATATGTATCCGACATGTATCCAAGGAGTATCGGTATCCGATACATATCGGATACGGATATGACACCTCTTAGAAGTATCCGCGCATCACAGGGCACCAGTGCACCGCCCACGAGGCTAACACTTTTAGCGGTTTTAGGACAAATAAAGTGATCCACGTAGATTAGGAAATGTTAATACTACTATTTATACAATACAAACTATTATTACTTGTGATTTGTACAGAAACTTCTTCCTTTTATCATGTCTCACATTTATTCCCTCTTTCTCTTCTTTTTTAGCATGAACCACCATTTCTTTTCCAAACTTTATTTATCCAATCCTATACGAAAAAGCAGCATTGTGGAAAGCCGCAGCATCTACCGGCTGGTTCACTTCATCTGGGCCGCTTCCGCTTGGTTCCTCACAGTCGCAGGATCGTCTTAGCTGCAGGCATTGAGCCACGGCCACCAACGCCCCTGTTGCACTTGGACCAGTGTCCAGTACCCAGTGCACTCGATGACCTGTAATACTGTGCTGCGCGGCGCTGTCTGTGTAGTACTACGCGCCGCTGCTCCTCCCGTCTCCGTCCTTGGCGAGTTATCAGTTAGGATTAATTATGACGGACCGAGCCGTAGGTCGGTTGGTGTGCGTTCCGGTGTGGAAGCCACCAGTAGCGTGTTCGAGCCCAGCTCGAACTGGTCAGGAATGACGTGCCCGGTGCGAAGCCTCGAAGACTTTGATACCTCTCAGCCACGTACAATTCTTTTCGTAGAGATATAAGTTAAGCTTGTGAACTAGGGTGTGTGTACGAGTTTATATGTGGGATGACGTGAGTTAGTACATGAGTTCAGATGCTACAGCATGTACTTGAAGAATTGAGGTTAAAAAAATTTAAGATTATGACATCTCGCAGCGGGCTGGGCACAGACAGCCCACAGGGCGACCAAACATTTGGTACCAAGCTTGTACAGTCTTATAAAGGCGCACGAGATGGCGTTGCGCGGCCCCTTCTGCGTCGAACGTGTCCCTTCTTTTCGTGTGAAAGGCTGGCTTCGCTGCCTGGCCAAGTGGCCATATGCGATCATTGCCTGGCAAATTAGCAGCCAATTGAATACCGCAAAGCAAGCGCTGACCAGTGAGTGGCCGAGACTTTTGGTGGGTGGGTCTCCTCTCTTCTCCGTTCCATCAGGCCACGCCTGCCTGCACGGCTGGGGCGTTAAGACTTCGAGGCAGCCGAAAGAAAAGCGCAGCCCGTAACGCTGTGCTGTTCACGATTGAAACCAAACCAAGTCGTGCACGTACCGATGTAGTGGTGGTAACGGAATCACGCACTGTCGCTCTATGAATGAATATGGTGCATGACACGGCGAATCCAGATCCAGAGCCCATGCGCTCGCTATCCCACACCCGGTTGGTGGCAGGAGCCCATCGTTCAGGCTGCCCGGGACAACGACCGTCCGAATCCGCCTGCTAGCGACACTAGGCTGGAGCAGTGGAGCTCATGGGAACGCGCCGATTCGCGTCCACACCACTAGTAGGACTGTAGGAGTACGTCGCTAGTCGGCCATCAACCGAACATGCATGTGCGCCCGGTGGGTGCAGAAGGCACGTCCTGGAACGTACGTACGTACGTATATACGCATAAAACAGAATCGACCTACCACGAGGCATGCCGGCACGGCACTGGCAGGCACGAAAGCTTGCCCGTACGTGGCAGCCGTACACGTCGCTTTATTTTTCGCTCCAGGCCGGCCTGCCCTGCCGGCTGCCGCGCCGTGCGGCGTGTGTCGTCTCGTCATCCAGAGCCAAGCGCAGCGCAGCGGCGCAGGGCAGGAGCAGGACGGCACCCCACCGGCCCGCGGCCTGGCTGGCGCGCGTACGGTACGGTCGCTCTGGCACAAAATCCGATACCCGAACCCAAACTTGAAATACTTAAATCCGAATTCAAAGTATTCGAACCCGCACTACTCGATGGCTAGTTCGGATAGTGAATCATATTACCCGAATTTATATTGGGTAATTCGGGTAAGTACACCCGGTACCCGAATAACCCGAAATAGGAATACATCTCAGCGAAACGCGAAGTCGCGAACTAGAGCATCCCGATTTCCTGTGGCCCAAGCCCAACAACTGTAGGAGTATGGAGGCCTGGACTCTGATGTTTTTTTGTTCTCGTATGAAGCTAAAGCACAAGCACTGATGTGATGGCAGACAACAAGCTTGATGCTTGAACTTTTCAATTTGCTCTTGTATCTTGTCAGTACTAAATAGTCAGTACCCGTGTCGTCGTTCTGGCTTGCACTTGCGGTTAAAAACTTGAATGCGTCGTGGTTTCACTGGTTTGCATTTGTTGTTGAAAACTTGAAGTTATCACTTTATCAGTTATGAGTTAACGAGTTATCATTTAGTCTGTCCAGTTCTATGCAAAATTCTGTGATGTTTGAGCACTTGCTGTGATTTTATATACTTCAGGTACATTGGGTATACCCGAATCCGAACTCAAACTTGCGGGTACCCAAACTTGCGAGTAGTGTTTTTTAGAGCTATTATCGGGTAACAATTCTCATTACCCGAGCTTATTAAAATCCGAACTATCCGACCCAAACTTTACGGGTAACCTGAATGCCCAGACCGACGGGACGAATCGATCACCTGCGTGCGCCCGACGCCCACGCCACGTGTTACTACTACTATTGGCGGCGAGGCCGGCCGGCGAGCGGCGAGCACCAGCGCTCTCGTCGGTCGACTCGTCGCTGCCCCGACCTCCCCGGCCGACCATGTAGCGGCGGCTCCAAATGAATCTGGACAACGAAGAATGACGCAGCCATGCCCCCCATGCTTTGCTTGCTTCGCTGCCCTGTCGATCTAGAAGTATCAATCTGGGCGTGGCCCATGCATGCCCCATGGATCTATCATAGACGCGCAATGTACGTGCTTGCGCTGGCTGGCCGGCCTTGTACATGCAATGTGCTGCCATGACGTACAGTACAGGTTAATGGTCCCGGTTCAACAACATGAGTGGCCACGACTCGTTGGATATATAAATTGATGCATTCGATTAATGCAGTGAAACGAGCACGGTGTTACGGTGTCCGTGAAGATGAGATGGTAAAGGATAATAGATTTGTGTTTATGCGCTCGTGGCAGCTTTACCACCTTATAAAGCCGTCCAGCTAAGGCCTTGTTTGGATATATGTGTATTCATTTTAATTCACATGTGTTGGAGTGGAATAGAATGAACTTAGTTTAATTCCACTTCAATCCACTTCAACCCATGTAGATTGAGATGAATACATGCGCATTCAAACAAGGCTTAATGAGGAAAAGCAAGACCACATGTACATGCGGCCGCACTATCTATTGTGGCCGTTCGTGGCATCAAGATTCGTGCGCTTCTTCTCCTCAAACCTCCCACGCTCGTGCCTCGTGGGTCTGTTCCGTGAGCACGACCACCTCCACCGGCGTCATGCTCTTCGTCCCCTGGCACTGCCCCCCTCCCCCTCGGCGTCCACTTACCCCCGCTGCCGCCCCCTGGCCTCCATCGGCCCTGGTCGTCGCCCCCCTCCCCCGGCATCCACTGGCCCTGGCCGCACCTCCCGGTGTACGACGCCCACCTCTCGTTCGAATCTTGACGCCCATTCCCGGCCATGATAACCCGTGTGGCCACACGGGTATGTGGGAAATCCACATTCCAGCTAATGAGATGGATATGCTCCAAGTGGACCATGGCCACATGGCCACGTGGTCCCATACTGTCCCTCGGCCGATGAATATGCTCCAAGTGGATGCTTACATGCTACGGGCCTCTTTAGGGTCGGATTGAGAATGCTTTCCTCCATTTTTTTAGCTTCGCTCTCAACTTCGCTAGCCAAACAAGAATGGCATTATCGGTTTTGACTCCAAGTGTTTTTGACTCTTGAGTTAGCCAAACAAGAATGACTCTCAACTTAGTTAGCCAAACAATTGGTTTTTGATTTCAAAACGTCACTTTTGGGGCTCGTTCGGTTAGCTCATTCGAGGCATAGGAACTATTTCAGGTTTACTTGCTTATACAAATTAAGCTAAATATTCCAGCTGGATTCTTTCCACGGAGTCATTCCCTGAACTTTGTGACATATCCAAGTGGTTTTGACTCTTTGAGTTTGCACCATGAAGCATGGTGATGCCTTACTGAATAGCGTTAATTGTGGCACACTGAAATTTCACCACTGCAAACGTCTAGAAAAAGGTTCCGGGAGAACTTTCAGATCATAAAATATCTTTACACTGTGAGAGTATGATATTTATTACAGCACTATTTATCCTTACACAATAAATAAATAACTTAATTAAGAAATGATTGCACTTTAATTCACCACCATCATTTTATAGTAAACAAGAACAAGACGACATTGACTGATGGACAACAAGGGCATCCAATCCAAATTAACAAACAGGAAATGATAGAACTCAAGAAAGAAAAAGGAGTAGAAACCATATCCGTTGCTACGTGAGTCGTCTTCCGCCGCCACCACCAAAAGAATCATAAGCTACTTATGAATCCTCAGCTTAGTCTCATTGTTGTGCTCACAATGCAATTAACTACTAGTTCAACAGAGTACTAACGACATTGAATATAATGGTGATCCATGCATGTATGGAGTATGAACCCCCACTCTTGAATTTGAATTTGAATTTGAAGAAGCAAGCTAATTTCATCGTCCTTGCCTGAGCCTGTCGAATCGAAGAATGAATCGCGATGTGTATGTGCGTTGGTGGGATTGATGAGTTGAGAATTGAGACGAAGACGAGTGTGCAGCTAGCGCGGTGGAAGTGGATCAGGATCACATCATAGGTCCATCGATCGTCAGGTCCTTGAGGAAGCCGTACTTCTCCATGAAGGGGTTGGAGACGTCCTTGAGCGGGTACAGGTGGATGCGGTCCTTCCAGACGCCGGCGTCGGTGGCCGGGTTCTCGACGACCCAGACGCAGCTGTTGCACTTGAACCCGGCGCCGAAGGTGACCATGAGCACGCGGTCGCCCTTGCGCAGCCGTCCCTGGGCCTCCATGTAGCTGAGCACGTACCAGACGCTGCTGGCGGAGGTGTTGCCGAAGCGGTGCAGCGTCATGCGTGAGGGCTCCAGGTCGTGCTCCGTGAGCGTGAGCCCCTTGCCCACGCCGTCGATGACGGCCGCGCCGCCCGTGTGGACGCAGAAGTGGTCGACGCCGGCCTTCATGCGGATGGTGAGGTGGTTGGACGACTTGGACCCCCGCTTGCGCGCGAGGCGCGCGGAGAAGGTGGCGCAGCTGAGGCGGAGCAGCTCCGGGAGGGGGAGCACCTTGGGCGCCAGCACGCGGAGGTTGTGGATGAAGGCGTGCACCGCGGCGCGCGGCAGCTCCTTGCCCAGGTGGAACCCGGGGCGCCCGGCGTCGTCCTCCATCTGGAGCGCGCAGTTGTAGGCCTCGTCGGAGGCGCCCGTGTGGGTGCGCACCACGTGGCGGAGACGGAGCTTGGCGTGCGCGCGGAGGCGCGGGTCGTTGCTGAGGAAGTAGGCGCAGCCGCCGGAGCGGAAGAGGCAGTTGCCCAGCATGAAGGACTTCTTGTTGCCGGCGTACCAGTTGGGCGCGATCGACTCCGACGTCATCACCAGAGCCACCTGACCCGCGTGCGCGCTGCAATGCATCCGTGACAACACATGCATCAAGATCACATATTTTATTTATCCTTTCAGAGTTCAGAGTCAACACCGGAAGGATACCATTTTCTTCCAAAAATGTTTTTTTTCTTGGGCCGTGTTCAGATGCCGAATTCGGCGGCAGATTTGGTACAGCGCGCATTAAATGTGCACTGTAACAATTCGTTTGTATTTGGTAAAAATTGTCCAAATTTTGACTAATTAGGCTTAAAATGTTCGTCTCACAAAGTACAACAAAATTGTGCAATTAGTTTTTAATTTCATCTACATTTAGTACTCTATACATGTGCCGGTATTTTGATGTGACGGGAATCTTCTTTTTACATAGTGGAATTTGGGGTTGAAATTTGGCATCTAAGGCTATGTTTAGATTGAAAAAAATTTCAAACCGATGAATAGTACTACTTTCGTCTTATTTGGCAAATATTGTCTAATCGTGGACCAACTAGGCTCAAAAGATTCATCTCGTGATTTCCAACTAAACTGTGTAATTAGTTATTCTTTTTACCTATATTTAATACTCAGCGGCTAAAAATTGATGTGATAGAGAGAGTGAAAAAACTTGGAATTTTGATTTGAGGCGGGTCTGAGCAGAAAAGATGGCCAATGTCACGATTGGCATAAGGTTGTCGATGTCAATTCCAGACATGAAAGTGAGACCGATCTACCGAACACATCCCATCAGCCATTTATTCCACCAGAGCCCAGCCGGCCAGCCCTATGTGTGTACGGCTCATCTCACTACGAGCACACAACATCGGCGTCGCGGCGAGAAGGCGACCCACTATGCACATGCATGCACACACGACACACCATTGTCATGCAAGAGGAGCGACACCTGGTTTGCAAGTACAATACTTTGGTTCGGACAAACCACATTTCGTTCTGTCAGGCAAGCAATACAGCCAACCTCAGCCATGGAATGGAACTGCATGGGCCAAACGGTAGAATGCATGGCAGGCAGGAACATGGCGGTCACTTCCATGGCTTAACGGGTGGAGATGTGTGCCTGGCTGTTTCTCTGCCCGGGACCGGGAGGCAGGAGTCTACCAGCGGTAAAGCGGAGCCGGGCGGGCAGAGGAAAGGTCAGGTCAGGTCCAGGCTCATTCCGGCCGGCCAGCCATGCCTCGTCAGCCTGAGCGCCGAGCGGCTGAGGCCCAGTTTGGATGCTCCAGGCCTCGTTTAGATGCTGAAAAAATTTCAACCCGATGAATAGTACCACTTTCGTCTTATTTGACAAATATTGTTCAATCGTGGACCAACTAGGCTCAAAAGATTCATCTCGTGATTTCCAACTAAACTGTGTAATTAGTTAATTTTTTTACCTACATTTAATACTCCATGCAAGCGGCTAAAAATTAATGTGATGGAGAGAGAGTGAAAAAACTTGGAATTTTGATGTCATCTAAACTTGGAGCCAGTTTTCAAGAATATGGTTTTGAAATAGCTTAGTTTTGTTCAGGCCCTGTTTAGCTGTCACTTAAAAACTTTTCATCCCGCTACATCGAATGTTTGGACACATCCACGAAACATTAAATGTAGATAAAAAAACTAATTGCACAGTTTGCATAGAAATTGCGAGACAAATATTTTAAGCCTAATTAATCCGTCATTAGCCATAATTGCTACAGTAACAAACATGTGCTAATGAGGGCAGTCTCAATGGTGCATTGATGATGGTTTCTATCTTCATTAAATGACTTGCCACGTAGGCAAAATGCTGACATGGCAACGTAATTAATGAAGAAAGAAAGCAAAAATCATAGAAATGGTTTCTTCATGAAGAAATCAGGTCTACTCTTGACCCAATGCACCAAGAAACCATAAAATCATCATTGGGGAGAAACCACCAGTTTGTAGGGAGCTCGTGTCGCACTCCCATTGGAGGAAGAAGATAGAGTTGGGAGGAGAAAGAGAAAATAATTATTACTCATAGAAACTATGGGTTGGAAAGCAGTACTTTTTTAGTGCGGTATCCTATGTTATAGAAACTACTAGTTTCTTTCATTGGGACTGCCCTGACGGATTAATTAGGCTTAATAAATTCGTCTCACGGTTTTCAAGCTAGTTATGTAATTTTTTTATTAGTATCTAAACACCCCTTCCGACACCCTCATAAACATCCGATGTGACACCTAAAAACAGCCTGTTCGCTTGGGCTGAAATCTAGCTGGTTTTTTTTGAGAGAAAAACACTACTAAATGACTGACTGATCTAGCTGATAATCTCAAGCGAACAGACTGAAAAACTTTTCAGCTACGAACTAAACAAGGCCTCAATTTCCAAGAAGCTATTGCGAGCTTTTGTCAGTTTTTTTTAAATGAAACTAGATTCTTAAAAACCAGTGATCCAAATACGCCTACCAATTTTTACTTAGAATCTAGATTTTAGAAACTAAAAGTAAGAACTGATTTTTAAGAATCTGAAACTTATCAAACAGGCCCTGAGCCGTTCATTCATGCCCATCCAAAGGCAAACCAAACTTGGTGAGCAGGCATTAAAGGAGGAGTTGGCCGTAGCTGGCTCGCCACATGCAGTAGTGTAGTGCGCGCGCGGTGGGCAGGCTCAGCAGCACAGCATTCATGCGACTGCTGTCCCGGGCCACATTTATTCCCGTCTTCATGGGGCTGCGGCTACTGCCATCGCCATCTCGGTAGTCGGTATCTCTGGATGGATCTTCTTGCGCAGCATATGGGTGGTGCGCCGAGCAAGAAACGCAACGCCGCATAGCGGGAACAATTATTCTTTACTCCTTTGGGAGTGTGCCACAGTACATAGACTGTTTTAGGATGCACTCAGTTTTACTACACTGATTAATGCTTTATCTACAGGCCCTGGCTTCTAAAAAAAATGTTTTTCAGACATTTGTTTGGAAGGAACACGGATTTTTTTAATGATCCTACAGGACTACTACTTTGTGAGTTTTCCTATCATCGACATAGTGGTACTAATTCTTATAGAGTTTTTTTCTAGGCTACTTCCTCCCTCCTCCTCCGTTCCTATTTATCCGTCCCTATTAGTGTTAGGAATCACGGCAGTCAAATTTTCTCAAATTTCACTAAAGTTTGTAAAAAAAATAAAACTTTAAATAAATGTATTATAAAAATAGATCGAGCGATTGATCTAATGATATTAATTATGTCCTGTAGATGTAAGGACGAAAGATAAAAAGCGAGAGAGGAGTATCTCGCTGAAAAAGCAAAACTATGATAGGTTCCCTCTCATGACCTGACCGCAAAATAAAATCATTGCAGTTATTTTTCAGTACTGTATGTAAGATGGGCAGAGGTACGAAACGAGTACGTACTCCTCAAATTCATTACGGAGTAGACTTTTGCTGAGCAAGGTTGCTAGGTAAAAGTACATGCTAGAAAAAAGCATTAATTTACAAGGAGTACTAAACATATGCATTAAAAACTCTTGATCTGCTCTCACTAGCTTGCGATGGAAATTCAATGGCATGCAACCAAGCAAGGTGAGCCACTGGGTGTATCCATGCCTTTAAATACGAGCAGCTAGGGCCCTCAGGCATAAATTTTTGCCCAGCTAGGCTTTTATCTGCACAACACGCTTTTACTAGGCATAAATTTTTGCTCAGCTGTGGCCTTTTTTTTCTGTCAAAAATAAATAGTAAAGCTATTACCAGTACTATCTACTTATATATGGCCAAATATATAAAGTTTGATCGCGGGATTAAAGTTTAGCACATGTCACATCGGACATTCGGTTGCTAATTAAAAGAACTAAACATAAGTTACTTATAAAACTAATTGCACAAATAGAGACCAATTTAGGAGACAAATTTATTAAGCCTAATTAGTCTATCATTAGCATATGTATACTGTTGCATCGTCAAATCATGAACTAATTAGGTTTAATAGATTCATCTCGCAAATTGATCTCCATCTATGCAATTAATTTTATAATTAACCTATGTTTAATAGTCAAATTAGTATCACATCCGATGTAAGCTAAAGTTTAGGAGGGGTATTATTCTAGACGTGGCTGCGGTCAATCTATTGTCAATTTGTCAGACTCAGACCTAGTAACAAGGAGCACCGTGCACGCAGACTTTAAATGAGATCTTATCTTTGCCGGTGGAGTAGTTTCGAAACAAAGAGAATTATTGGAGAAAAATAATAAACATAATAGTGATAAGAATTTAATCAATTAATATTTTTGAGCAGAAAAATTTAATTAATTAATAAAGACAAGAGGTCGGAAAAAGGAAGGAAAACATGCACAAGAGCGGAATGAATCCACGCACGCACGCACCTGAAGAATCTGTTGACGAGGTCGAGCGCGATGAGTGTGGCGCTGCACCCCATCCCCGTGAGGTTGTACACCTTGACATCCTCGCGGAGGCCGTAGCGGCGCACGACGCGCGCCGACAGCGACGGCGCCGGCGAGAACATGGACACGTTGACGACGAGGACGTCCACGTCGGCGGGGCGGATGCCGACGCCCCCCGGCGCCGCCGACCGGGCGAAGAGCTCGTCGAGGACGGCGTGGAAGGTCTCGTCCATCTCCTCCATGCCCTCGCGGAGGCGGTCGGGCCGGGCCTCCCCGCCCTCGATCATGTTGCGCGGGCCGTACGTCTCCTCGCCGATGCCGGAGTTGGCGATCACCTTCAGCAGGAACTTGTACTCCTCCAGCCCCAGCAGCTGGTTCCGCTGGATGATCTCGCCGCACAGGTCCGTCGGCAGCTTCCGGTCGTCCGTCGCCTTGTAGCACACGTAGTCCAGCAGGTAACAACGCCGCCGCTGCGCGCGCGCCACCAGCAGCCGCGCCAGCATCGCCGCCGAGCACGCCAGCAGCGTCAGCGCCAGCAGCGTCACAAGCTCCATCGCCGCCACCCGTGACCCGCCCGCAAGCTAGCAACTCACCAAGCACGCACTTGTTGCTCCTGATCTCTCTTGTTCTTGCCAAGAATCAGGAGACGGAGAGATCTACCTAGCTAGAAGTGCAGCGAGGAAGGCGGCAATGTGCAATGCGTGTGGTTGCTGCTCATGAAGACGGTGCCGATGGAGGAGAGGGGGGGGACCGAAAGGAGATGTGTGTGACAAACTGGCAATGCGAGTGCTTGCTGAGCTAAACGCCCCCAAGCAACCAGCACTAACAGTGACGAGCTTTGGAGAGGTTGGTGGGGAGGGATGAGAGGGAGATTTATTAGAGGGTTTAGAGCTAGGTTGGGGAAGGGAGAAGGGAGGAGGGTGCCTTTATAGCATGGAGAAGAGGCGACCACCACCTTATGGGTGGTCATGGCTCAGACAAGACAACCTACTTCAGGGCACGTTTAGTTACTAAAAATTTTCAAGATTCCTCGTCACATGAATTATTGGACACATATATGGAATATTAAATGTAGATGAAAAAAACTAATTATACAGTTTGATAGAAAATCACGAAACGAATCTTTTGATTCTAATTAGTCCATGATTAGACACTAATTGACAAATACAAATGAAAGTGTTACAGTAGCCCAAGCCAAAAATTTTCGCGAACTAAACACACCCTCACTCATTTTATTTTTAATCATGTTGAACCGGAGGATTAGGATGCGTTTGGTTCAACCGCTAGGTTGGATGGGATATGACGATGTATGGGCACTGACATAAGAATATCTATGATGTCATGTTTGGTTAAATGGATGTGACGAATTATTTTTCTGTTTTCTTAGGTGGATGAACCTGGATATGATGAGAATAATTGACTAATTATATATTATTTAAAAATAATAACAATTAATTAGACACTAATAATTATGTACTAATACTAATTTTGTCATGATAATCAATGTTTAAAAATAAAATGTGTTAATTAGCACCACTCCTAACTAGCACACAAAACATGCACTAATCAACATATTAGCACTTATTAGAACTAATCCTACTATCATAATTACTAAGTAATAATATAAACATACTAATAATCCTTAATTTATTTACTAAGGACAAATATTAGAAGACATGGATAAGCGTATCCAACATATTTTTATGGGCAAGCTTATTCAGCATCTATAGAGAATATTCTCCTGTGGTGGATAACTCTGTCCAAGTCGTCCGTGAACCAAACGCTGCTCATCCATGGACAACCATATCCTATTCAGAGATATCCACTGAACCAAACACACCCTTAACTAGCTAGATCAGCGATCGAATGTTTGATGTGGTTATTATTACCGCCAGGATTTATTGATGTGTTGCCGTGTTGGTAAACTTTTACCTGTCTATCTCTACAAATCCACTATTTTTATAGCTAGATTTCGATAAAGCTGTTTCTATTAAAAAATCAGAGACGATTCTAAAATTTATTTTAGGTCCTAATAACTACTGTTCATGCATGGTTCACATGAACTCCTTTTCTCTTTCATCAGCCGATGGAGCCAATTTTTTTAGCTCCCACTACTCCGGCTACAGTGCCACTATAGTGCAGGAGCCGGAGGAGACAGGAGCTCTCCCAAAGGAGGTCGTAGTATATTGCCGCGACAACGGCCTACTTCTTCACATTCACCGAGCAATGCATGCAGTTATTGATAGACAGAAAAATCATGGTATGCATTTCCGTGTATTAGCTAAAGCATTGCGTATGTCGGGGTATTTGGAACTGCTCTATGAACTCTGCTTCACAAACTTTATCATGGAGCAGCTACATAAAAAATTTGGAGCTTATAGAACATCCCTTTAGGTGCTCTTACAACTTTACTTTTTTTTTCTCAAACAGAGTGCATGGAGCTAGAAGTGTTTGGCAAAAAAAGTGAAGCAGAGTTAAAAAAACGTGAAATGGAGCGGTTCCAAACACCGCTATAGATACGGCTCAGCTGTGCTATCACCGGAGGAGCAAGCTCATTTATGCTTTGCTACAAAGGGAGCCTGAGCCAGCTTTACTATACGTGCTCGAGGGGGTTTTGATTCTAATATTGATGGTTTTCATGACAAGTTAAAATAAGCATATTTGTACAAATGGCCTTAGTTTCTCCAACATAAATGTTGTTTTTTTTTGTCCTTTGTTTCATACTATTTGAGTAACATGCGTGCTACGAGGAATTCATTTATGTGAACATGGAAATGTACTTTATTTATTACATATAGTGAAACAAATAATGAAAAAAAATATTTCGAAGGTTCGTACTGTGCAAGAAATGCAGCAATGCCGAACGTCGAAGTGGAAGCTTTGGAGTTGAAGGGGGCATCGGCCTAGGTCATGTTGCTGTATTTTTTTCGATAATGGATTTGCATTAATCTGGCCTTTATATCTACAAATAATATCCATAGCCAAAAAAAATAAGAGCGCTTAGATTCACACCTCAACAAAGAGGATAACACACAACCAAAGAAAGAAAAAACTATGACAATCAGCATATCCCTGCTTCCCGGCATCCTCTCCTAAAACGGCCAGATTCGATGAGCGAAAGTCGTCAAGTTGATATCGCCCCTAGTGCGCCATTGCTATGAATCTCCACTGGTACCTTCTTCATCCGCATCAATTGAGTTGATGCCATGTGTCACCGGTTAGCCCACCTTTACCCGTCATCGTCCAGTCAGAATTAGCCTGAGCCGACAAGATCCGCTTTTGCTTCGCCCGGTTCTAAGGCCTCCGCCGCCCATAGGGCATCTGCTGTCATTGGAATGGTCGTCGTCTCTGCGGAGTTCTCTGTCGCATCTATGAGGCGGCAAAATGTTAACTAGCAGTTGATGCCCCTGCTAGCTAGCTAGTACTCCTCCTACCCAAAAAAAAATATATAGTTATAGATTCGTGCCAGTTAAAGTAATTCAAATTTAACTAAATTTATAGCAAATAATATTAGCATTTATGCCTCTAAATAAATTTGTTATGAAAATATATTTTATAATTAATTTAATGATACTTATTTTTGTATCATAAATGTTAATATCCTTTTATATAGTTTTAGTTAAAGTTTAAATCATTTGACTCCTCAAGATTCAAGAAGCGAGAATTGGATTCTTTATAGACTCGAAGGAGTAGTAGCCATGTCCTTGGAATTTAAAATCAGTATGGCACATGGTCAATGTTTGGTTGTGACGGTGGTAGTTACAAACTTAGAGCATCTCTAAAAGACCGGAAAATAAAAATCTAAAACCCATGATTTAGAGGCTCTCTAAAATAGATAACTCTTCAAAAAAAAAAAACTAGAGCACCACACCAGCTTCTTCATAATTTTAGTCATACTCTATATTTAAATTGGCCACATCAAAATCGTTTTTTTTTGGCCCGTGCCATCTAGTGATGTCGTAATATTCTGGTGGTAAAGAGTATGTTGTGCAGTGCAGTTGGCTCTACGCTCCCAGGATACTTGGTGTTGAAGTTGAGCAGCACTAGTGCCCCACCCCGCTGTTGTGGGTTAGGAACGTGTTAACAATGTTCGGTGGCATGCCTCCACGCCGGTGTAGTTGAACGGCATCAGAACAGGGGCAAAAGTGAAGGCATCCACACGTGGAAGGAGGGAGGTGCGTGCGGGAAGCAGGCTGCGATCTGCGACGGTAAGCGAGGCAGCGAGCGGCGCTGGCTTTCTTTCCCGAGCGGAAGTCGTGGAATACACGATGCGAAAGCCCAGCGTCCGGACATCCGGACGGGGTAGCGTCGGGACGCCCACTCTGCTTTATATGGGTCTCGCGCCGCTACGTGTCCCGTATCCGCTCCCTGTCCTGTGCCGTTTCGTATCTCACGACCGCTTCATCTCGATCTGTGCCACATGGTTTTTTACACTTACCGTATCTCACGACCGCTTCATCTCGATTTGTGCCACATGGTTTTTTACACTTATCGCTCGCGCCCAGCAGGTACAGCAGGCGGCTACTGCAGATGGGGTCCATTGTAAAATATACAACACCAAATTTACTTTTACAGCATCTAGAGGAAACATGTGCAACAAATATCCAAAACAGTTGAAACACTTGCAACATATGTCTAAAACATAAGAAAAACTCGTGTGTAGCCATTGCAAAACATATGCAACATCTAAATAAAATATTTGTAACATCCATATGAAACACTTGCAGCATAAGTGTGAAATATATGCAATACCCAGATAAAACACGCACAAGATTCATCTGAAACAGCTGAAACATTTGAAACAGACGCTTACAACATACATGTATAGTCATTACAACATTTGCAGCATCCCAATATACTTTTGCAACATCCACATAAATCACTTATACCTGAAATTTTACTTGAAGTACGCTTTGCAACACGCGCTTGCAACATCTGAGGAAGGAAGGGAGCACGAGGTGTAGCCGGAGAAGCCTGCTCGAGGTCTAGCCACTCCGGATCTTGTGATGTTGTGAGCTGAGGTTGAACGTCGTGGCGACGCCAACTTCGACAGCGGCCACGACCTCTTGGTGGGGAACAGCGGCGTCGGCAGCACCTCAATGCGTCTAGGGACGGGGCACGGCGCGACGAGGAAGAGTGGGCGCGGTGGCAGACGTGGCGTGGCTTGATGCAGGATGGGAGCGCCGTCGTGAGGCGGCTTGGGGTGGGCGGATGGCGCGGTGAGCCGCAATGAGCGAACTAGGAGTTAGGAATTTATGTCGGCTGTCGCAGATTAGATGGAGTAAATAGAGGAGAAAGCGTAGATGAGCCTGATGGACCGGTCGCTGTGCTGGAACGAGCGTGGAGGAGAGCGTTCGTTTTTTTTAAGATTTCGGATGTATGTTCCGTAGCATTATCGATACAGGATCAGAAATTTTGGAGACGTGGATGGAGAGGCTATTGGAGACTTTTTTGGCCCATAAATTGTAAAAGTGGGCCATACATGATCTCTTGCTCTTACTAATGAATTCAAGCACTAGATTGGCCTAACTTGGCGGAAACAAGGCTCCTGCAAGGTACGCCCATATACAAACTGAAACTATAAAGTATGGTTAGGAGATACAGTATTTTAATTAGAGCAACCTAGTACCAGAGCAGGCACGGACCAGGCTGTGCAAGCATGCACGGCATATTGCTGCACGGAGGAAATAACCATGCGTGATACTTACTCCCAGCAATATTTAAGGGCCCTCCTAATTCCCTAGGAATATTTTAAATGAGATGCACTATTAACTTGGGCCAGCCGATCATCCATAAGTTTTCTAGCCTAATTAAGAGGGAACCAAGGAACATATTACTCCATCTGTTTTAAATTATAAGTTGTTTTATTTTTTCTAGACATATTGTCTTTGCTATGTATTCAGACATACATAAATACACTATATCTAAGTGACTAGCAAAAGGTATGAATTTAGAAAAGTTAAAACGTCTTATAATTTAAAATTGAGGAAGTACGTAGTTAGGAGGTGCTGCCATTTATTGGACAATATAGCTTAAAAAATTATTACAATTGTTGACCCAAAACTCTTTTAATTTGCAGGCCGTCCTGCTCAAGGGAATGCACTGGCCGTGTCACTAGGCGTTGTTACAACGGCTCGAAGAAAATAAGGAGCGAATCTTCCAATTTTCTCGTGGGGTATAGAAACAGCCGCTGCAGTTGTTCATTGTTCCTTTTGGATGGCCAAATAATGCTAATTGAGTTTTGAGTTGGATAAATTTAGTTTTGATCTAAATTGTTGTAATATTTGGCCCAATTCTCTTGGTCACTCCTTTATCTAAAAAGTACCTACATTCCCTATTGCAGTGGGTATATTTAATTAGAGCAACTTACAGGGTCCCTACTTGTGCCGTCAAAACTAAATTTGAGCGCTCGAGCCAAAAAAAAAAAAAACTAGGTCCAATAGGATCCAGAGCCCTAAAAATTAATAGGGCCTCAGATCCTCCTCCTATCCCTTATTCTAGGGCCCAGCTGGTTGAAGCCCTCAAACCACAATTGGTTCCGTTTCTATGCACCCGCCCGGCTCCAGGCACCATGTGCCACCTGCCGGCACCACTGCCCTGACTGGGCCCCTCCACCGGTGATGCCCATCTGGGTAGCTCTCCCCTAGCCTGACGGATCTCCTTGGTGCCCGTCCACCAGCAGTGGCAACCTCCTCCCTCTAGCGGTTGTGTCCCTCATCCCCCTGGGAGAGTGCTCTACCAACGACATGTGGGAGGTGGGGGCGTGGCTGGTAGGCGCGGAGGGTGAGCGTAGGGCGGCGGCCTCTCAGGGGTGGGGCGATAGCGACCTCGCCGAAGGCAAAGAGTATGAGGCATAGAGAATGGCGAGTGGGCCCCTTGTGCCAGTGTCTATCAAAAAGGTTTTAAGTGCTTTTGCTGGAGCAGATGCAAAAAAATCATGTGCCTAAAAATGAGGGGAACCCTCAAATCAAAATTACATGTCCTGATTTGAGCGCTCTAGCTAGAGTTGCTCTTATATTATTAGATTAATTTGCTCATCAGTTGTTCATAATCACTACTATGTGGTTCAAATCAGAGAGGCATTCACAAGGAATATATATATAGTACCTACTATAACAAATACTAGATCTTTTAAATTTATACTAGTATTTTTCAACCTATTATCTACTAATACTATTAAAAAAAGTCACTACGGGCCTGTTTGATATAGAGCCAAGGGGGTGGCCTGCGCTCCCTAGCTGCAACTCGCCCTGTTTGATTCGCTTGGCCTAGTTGCCGGCCCGGCTCACGGCATGCAAAAGCCCCTCTCTCTCCTGCACCCGGGAAATGCCCCTAGGGTTCGTTTCTCCTGAGCCAGGCTCCCTCCGTCTCTGCGCAGGCGATTTTAGGGTGGCGGTGGCGCTCGCACGGGAACCATGAAAGTTCCTCCCATGCTCCTCCTCAGCAAAATCCGCTGTCTTTATAAGCCGCCTGCCTCCTCCACTGCCTTCTTCTCCTTCTTCTAGCTCCGTCATCCCCATCTCTGTCCACCGCATTCGCATTGAGTGACCGGCGATGTTGGTGTGGTGGTGGTGTGGCGCGGCGATCTTCTTCGTCTCCCTTCAGCCGGTCGGGATCCGCTTGGCCACGGTGCTGTTGCGCCTCCTGCTGGGCTCCGTGGACGCGGTCGTCTTCATCCTTCGTCTTCTCCGTCTTGCGGTGGTGTGGCTGGTCTCGGTTGGGGTCGATCTGCTTCGTCCCATACTAGATTTGCTATTTCTTCCCCGGTGGCTCTTTTTCTTCTCCATCTTGCGCTTCTTGCGCTCACCGTCATCTCCCCCGTGGTGAAATCCCTCCCAATCCCCTTTGCTTTGATTCTAGGGTTTGCTCTTGCCCTTTTTTGGTTTCAATTTGTTTTTGTGGAATGATAGATTGGGTCCATGATGCTGGTATATTTGCTATGAATGGTGATTTCGAGCACCTACGCATGTATGATCCATTGTTGGTACTTTGATATGGTCGATGATGAATCTATCCACTGCACTGGAGGCATTTTTCTTTATGTAGCTATGGTATTTTTGTTTGTAGCTGCTTTAAGTGTCTGCTGAATTGTTATTGCTTAGATATGGTCGATGATGAATCTCTCCAATGCATTAGAGGCATTTTTGTTATGTAGTCATGCTATTCTATCTTGCTTCGAATGATTGAACTTTCATGTTGAGGCCAGCCAGGGTCTACTAGAACTGAGTTGTATCTTTGAATGTTGAATGCATGTAGATGGTTCCAATTGCACAATGTGCAATGATGGCCAGGCAAGCAGCTGCTATGGTTGTGGTTATGCTTTCTTTTTTGGTCACTAGACTTAGAAGAATTAGGGCCCAACATGAGCCTGTACCTTATGGTCCTAGGTCATTAGGCCAGCAGCATAGGCTAGGAACCCTCCAAATGATATTTAGCTGCACTGATGCTGAGTGTCTGGCTATGTTGCGTACGACCAGAGTTCCTTTTTTTTCTCTATGCAACCTTTTTAGAGGTAGAGGCTTTGTTCGAGAAACTAGTGGTTGTTTAGTTGAGGAGCAGGTTGCAATGTTCCTCCATGTGGTTGGTCACAACCAGAGGTTCAGGGTAGTTCACCAGTCTTTTAGGAGGTCCATTGAGACAGTTAGTAGAGTCTTCCACCAAGTTCTCTATGCTATTGGTGAGCTTAGGACTGAAATGATCAAGCCTCCTATTGCTGCCACACATCCAAAAATCATGGGTAGCCAGAGATGGTACCCCTATATGCAGGTACTTGTTAATCCTGTTTTTTTGCCTTAGGTTTAACCAATTGTACATGTTTGCACTTATCCACTATCCTAAACATTTCTAGAACTGTGTTGATGCTATTGATGGCACACATGTGTTGGTAAGGGTGCCTAGACACATGCAACAGGCTTTCAGGGGTAGAAAACACAACCCACACAAAATGTGATGGCTGTTATGGACTTTGATCTCAAGTTCACTTATGTCCTAGCTGGCTGGGAGGGCTCTTCCCATGGCTGATGCAATTGACAAGAATGATGGGTTCGCAGTTTCTGAAGGTAACTGAAATCATTAGTCCATACACTGTTGTCCGTTAACTTGCCACACACCTTCACTGTAGTATATTTTTGGTCCACTTGTAGGGAAGTTTTACCTGGTAGATGCTGGCTATGCTTACCGCACTGGTTTCCTCCCTCCCTATAGGGGGTGAGGTACCACTTGTCTAAATTTAGGAGCCACAATTATCCTACCAATGCCAGAGAATTGTTCAACCTAAGACATTCATCCTTTAGGGTGACAGTGGAGAGAGCTTTTGGTGCACTCAAGAACAGATTTCGTATCATAGACAACAAACCATTCCACACATACATGACACAAGTGAAGCTTGTACTAGCATGTTGCATTCTCCATAATCGGATAGGGATGTTGAGTTCGCCATTGAATTAATCCCTAGAATACCACCGATCTCGAGAAGGCCTTATCGGATGTCTCCAAACGAGTTAGCTGAGTTGAAGAAGCAACTTTAGGATTTGTTGATCAAGGGTCTGATTCATCTAAGTTTGTCTGAGTGGGGTTGTCCCGCACTGTTTGTTAAGAAGAAGGATAACTCTTTACGGATGTGCGTGGACTACTGGCCACTTAATGTAGTGACAATTAAAAATAAGTATCCTCTGCCTCAGATTGACATCTTATTTGATCAATTGTCAAAAGCCAAAGTATTTTCTAAGATAGATTTGAGATCATAGTACCATCAGATCAAGATTAGGACACAAGATGTACCTAAGACCGCATTTTCCACCAGATACATGTTGTACTAATATCTTGTCATGTTCTTTGGCCTGACAAATGCTCCTGTATACTTTATGTATCTAATGAATTTGGTCTTTATGCTATAATTGGATAAGTTTATGATTGTGTTCATCGATGACATCCTAGTATATTCAGAGAACGAGAAAGATCATGCAGAACATCTGAGAATTGTCTTGACCAGACTCAGAGATCATCAGTTATGTGCCAAGTTTAGTAAGTGTAAATTTTGGCTGAAGACAGTCCGTTTCTTGGTCACGTGTTATCAGAAAATGAAATTTCAGTAGATCCCAGCAAGGTACAAGAGGTTATGGATTGGAAGGCACCAACTACAGTTCATGAAGTTCGGAGTTTCCTCGGATTAGCCGGTTGCTATCGCCGTTTCATACCAGATTTCTCCAAGATTGCCAAACCAATGACAAGTCTGCTATGGAAGGATCATAAGTTCGCTTTGGAAGGAGGAGTGTGAGGCAGCTTTCCGCACCTTGTGGAAATTGCTAACCACAGCTCCTATTCTAGCGCAACTAGATATAGAGAAGCCATTTGATGTGTTCTGCGATGCATCTAAGAATGGTTTAGGATGTGTTCTTATGCAAGATGGAAGAGTCATTGCTTATGCCTCATGCCAATTGAGGCAACATGAGGTTAACTATCCAACACATGATTTAGAACTTGTTGTTGTGCATGCTCTAAAAATTTGGAGACACGATCTGCTTGGGAATGTGTGTAACATCTTCATAGATCATAAGAGTCTCAAGTATATATTTACTTAATCAAAATTGAATATGCGACAGAGAAGGTGGTTAGAGCTGATCAAAGATTATAACCTGAATGTACACTATCATCCGGGAAAGGCAATCGTAGTAGCAGATGCCTTGAGTAGGAAGTCACATTCTCTTACTGTGTAACCATTGTTTGAGGATGGGTTCAACCTGATGCATCCTGCTGTGTTGCATAATATTCAGATTAGTTACACTTTGGAGAGTAAGATCATAGAAGGCCAGAAAGCGGACAAGGGGATATTCCATATCAAGGAGAAAATAAAGAAAGAATCGACTAAGCATTTTAGAGTGGATGAATAAGAAGTGTTATGGTTCGATGACCATCTTATTGTACCTAAGGATCGAGAGCTCAAGAATAAACTTATGGATGAAGCTCACCTTTCTAAGCTATCAATCCATCCTAGAAGTTGCAAATGTATCAAGAACTAAGACCTCATTATTGGTGGACAAAGATGAAGAAAGAGATCACAACTTATGTTGCTAGGTGTGATACGTGTTGTAGAGTGAAGGCTCTTCATATGAAACCCGCTGGTTTGCTACGATCATTATTAGTGCTAGATTGGAAATAGGATGATATCAGTATGGATTTCATCACCAGTCTTCTCACCACTCAAAAAGGAAACAATTTAATTTGGGTAATTGTAGATCGTCTTACCAAGTTAGCTCACTTTCTACCAGTCAAGACAGTGTTTCGACTACCTCAATATGCTGAGAGGTACATTGCAGAAATCATTCGATTACACGGTATACCGAAAACTATAGTGTCTGACAGAGGATCATAGTTTACAGCTCACTTTTAGGAACATCTACATAAGGATTTGAGAACCAGTTTGGTCTGTAGTACTGCTTATCATCCACAGATAGATGGCTAGACAGAGAGAGTTAATGCTGTTTTAGAAGATATGTTGAGAGCTTGTGTGTTATCTTCAAAAGGATCATGGGTGTAACAGAACCGACCAAATTATAAGAGCACAAGTACGAAAACAAGCACCGAAGCGCTCAAATTTTCAAACTTGAGCCCATATAATCCCGGTAGTCAATCGAAATCACGAAGGATTTCAAACCAAACTGCTTACAACCAGGATCGCATCATTCAACATACACATCGTACGTTACATTTCACAAGTAGTTCCGAAATAAGTTTACACCACGGAGTAGCAAATATTACAAACCAAGTTTTGAAAGTAGCGGAAGCATAACACACACATTAGTTACTTAATTACTGCCAGTCTGGATGATCGACATCCCGCAAAAGCATGAGGAAAGTACATAAAGACGATCACGCCCTTGTGATCTAGTCATCATCACCCGCAGGGTGGAGACACGTCTTGCAGAATCCCTGATAAAGCATGTCATCTGCAACAGGAGGGAATAAACCCTGAGTACTGGAATGTACTCAGCTAGACTTACCCGTCAAAAACCAGAAATAAAGTGACACCAAGGATTATGCAAGGTTTACACAAGAGGCTAGCTGACACCACATTTTGCATAAAGGCACAATTAGTTGAAACTCTTATAACCTGTACTAGCAGTTATTTTTAGCATTTACCTGTCATCTATCTTAGCACCTGTACTAAACATACACTTGATTATCATCAAACAATTATTCATATTATTTCCATAGCAGGTATAAATTGTGGCAACATTGTATCATTCACTTAACCATCTGTTCAATTAATGAGATCTACGTTGCCGCTGCTCAAGTCAAGTGCTCACTAACCGGGAGCGACGGCGATTCGAATCGAATTCCTATCCAGCTGGAGGGGTATTTCTAACACTCACCGCGCAGACCCCTGCCAGGGTCGCACAGGCCACCTTTTCATATGATTCAGGAATCGCGGGTCCGAATGATGTCGCAACCCCAAGGGAGACACTCTGCCAGGTGATAGGGACTCTAACCCCCCCTTGGTCTCACGCCAATGTCCCCAAGCACATCCTTTCTCTTCTCCAAGAAGCAACCTACCATTCGATTCCCGGCCTGAATCACATTACCCGGCTTCGCGGTCGGAACGACTTATCCGGCCAACTAAGTGTTAGACTGCGTTCAACATGACTCAAGGACGTACAACGAATCGGTCCTTAAACGACTCAGACGGGCATGGCTCCACACCCAAGACGTGAAGTGTCTTGCAGCTGTACCATCGAACTCCCGCCCGGTCTCAATTTCATTTTAAAGCATGGTTCCATCACGATAGCCATAAGCCACTCGCGACCCAATCCTATCTCTCGCGGATGACCGGAAATCACCCGACTTCTACCGTACTAAGCAGGGCTAAGCATTGACACGTGCCTAAACCTAATATAGGATTTAAGTACGATATCTGGACAAGGACAGGTAAAATGCAGCAAGTGTTTTCATATAACTCCTAGAACTTAATGCAATAAATAATTAAAAGTACTAAAGATAGATTTATAAAATGATGGGTTCAGCATGCACCGGGGCTTGCCTTTGAGAAATGTTGCGGGTCTGTGGTCCGGACACTCGGGTAGATCTTCTTCGGAAGCTTCTCCGATG
Organism: Saccharum hybrid cultivar R570; assembly: GCA_038087645.1. Lineage (NCBI taxonomy): Eukaryota > Viridiplantae > Streptophyta > Magnoliopsida > Poales > Poaceae > Saccharum > Saccharum hybrid cultivar. The sequence goes on from JAQSUU010000066.1 coordinate 5,114,293, forward strand.
GTGGGTTCCTCTGTTGGTTCCGGCGGATTCTGAATCTCCTCCGGTGTCGTTTGTTCGAATTCGAGGAGTGTCACCCCTCCGGAACACCTATTGCATGAGTGTATAATAAATCTCATGAATGCATAGTGAAGGATGCAGTATGCTCGGAATGGATGCATTACAACAATTTTAAAGCTCTATTCAAATCACTTCAAAAGAGTAGGTGCAAATTTCCTCTCGGGTAGAGAAGTACTCACCTAATCTACTTAACCTAAGATAAAGCTGCTCTTCCTCAGTTAAGGCCCTAACACCTAACAATTACAAAAGTAGCATTTCTTAGGATACCACACCACCTCAATCAGCAAAATATCACAGTAAAACATTCTGGACAGCAGCTACTTGTTTTTATCATAACTGGAGATTTCCAATTCCAAAAGATATGATCTAAGACAATCTGGAAAGCCTAAGAAATACACTACAATTCATTTTCAGACCCCAACCCCAAACTCCTAAGTTTTCCATGTCAATTTTCACAAGTTCCAGAATCTGTTCTCTTTAAACAGAGAGTAGCAGATTCTGAACTGCCACTTTAAACAACAGTAACTCTCAAACTACTAAGCCAAATGCTCCCAAATTTTGACACAAGCTAGTTTATCCAGTTTACTCCAACTTTGGTATTTACAAGTTTTCCAGCAACCATTTTTATCAAAGGCCAAACTTAGAAATACTACCAGCTGTTCAGAAAACCTAAAATTACAAAGGTTAAATATTTATTGATGTGGCCAAAGTCCCCTAAAACCAAACTAATGTTACCAAAAGTTCACATGAGGTACAAAAACACCAGAAAGTAGGGTGTGACTACCTAGAACATTTATTTAAACTCATTTCTTATTTTACTTAATTAATTAGGTGGAATTTTAAACCTATATGTAAACTGCTCCTAAAATTCTACAAAAATTACAGGGGGCTCTCTGACCCAAAAATAGACCACTGTAAAAATTTGAACAAATTTTATTCACAGAAACTCCCTATACAAAATTCACAAGTCCAAGAGGCTGATTTTTGTATAATTAATACATCATATTGAAAAGTATCAAACAACAGATTTCATATTTTTCTTAGATACTCTAGGGTACCAAGACATTCCCCAAAAAGTTACAAGAACATTGAACATGTAGAAAAATTACTAAAAATCATTCAATTATTTCCTAGAATAACAAGATAGCCTTATATCTTAAAATTTACTTAAGCACTGATGCCCAAATTTTTACCAGAGCTAGGGAAAGTATAGAGTAACCTACCCACCAAATTTCATGATTTATGGAATACTACAGCTCAAGTTATAAATTTAACAAATTTGCATGCATTCCAAAACACATTTAAAGGATCTATTAAATTCTTACAGAATTTAAACATCACATACCAGATTTATATTTTTCTAAAATACTACACATCATGTAGATCCTAACAAAATTTATCTCATGATTTTTGGGTCAGTAAAACCCTAGATCTACATTTTTCAAACTTCTCCAAAAATCTGTGACAAAAATGATTAAATGAAATATATTTCAAACGAACTGGGCCGGCCCGGGAAAGCGCGGCCCACGACACGCGCGCGCGCGGCCCGCTCGGCATCCCGCCCGCGTGCGGCACTGACGTGCGGGCCCCCGAAGTCAGCGACCGGGAGTAGGGGGACGGCGACCCGCGAGCTCCGACGAGCTCAAGCTCGCCGGAGAGGAGCTCGCTCGGGAAACCAAGCACAGCCTCGCGTTCTCCGTCACACGGTGCATCGATTTGTGCCAGCAGGAGGGGTTGGGATGGGGCGGAAGGGACTCGCCACCGCGAGCGGCGGCCGGTGAGGGTCGGTGGCGGTGCACCGTCGCCGGTGAGGGTGCACGGTCCCGGCTAAGCTCGGTACGAGCTTCACTGAAGCTAGGCGGAGCTATTGAGGTAGGAAGGGAGGACGGAGAGAGACCCGAGCTACCCCGGCCACGGCAAGCCTCCATGGCGGGCTCCGGTGACCTCTCGGAAGCGGCGGAGGGAGCAATGTGGCTCACCTCGAGTCCAATCACGGCCGTCGGTGGGTCGAGGAGATGGAGGGCGGTGAGGCGGAGGAAATGGCGTGGTTTGGTGGCCAGTGATGCAGTGGAACTCGCGCGTGAGCTCGCCGGAGATGGAGCGGCAATGGCGACTCGGTCTGGCGATTTGAAACCGGGAGAGCGAGGCGGAGGGAATGGAGGCCGGCTCGACGCGTCGTGGCGGTCTTGAAGGCGTCGCGGACTGACTGGTGGGGCCAGGGCCGGCGTACGGGCGCCACCGCGCCTCCACGCGTCGGCGTGGCTCTGTGGCCGGTCGGCCACTCCCCTTTCTCTGACGAAACTGAATCGAGTTGAAAGGCGCCGTTGAAATCGACTGACAGGGAAACTTTGGAGGTGATTAACTCCTAATCCAGCTCGTTTCAGTGGAAACCCCAATTAACAAAGTTGTAGACCTATGTAAGCTCTACAAGTTTGTAACAGGCCTCAAGAGCTGATTCGGTTTAGTTGGTGAGATACAGGGACATCAAGTGATGCTCAGTGAAACTGAAATGTGATTTCAGTGGTTAAACCGACTGAAACCCTAACTTCATGACATCATAACTCATAAACCATGGAGAACCAGACTTGGGTGATGTTGGCAATGTTGTAGGGCTACATGAGGACTACAAGTTTGTCAAAATGAGTAGAGGCTGGTTTGGCCTGGTTTGCAAACTACAAGCCTCTAAAGTAGGCCTCAGCAAAACTGGAGGGTCAAATTTCAGACTTAGAAAAATTCTAAGTATTGAGGTCACTCCTCTAGCTGACTTGTGGGCCACTTTTGAGCATGTTCTGGTCAATTTCATGAGATGGTCATATTGAGACTTTTGTTCACCATAAAATTCTTTACAACTTTGCTTAAGGGTGCTCTTCCATGCAAGGTCTCTAAGTTAGACTTTTTAATTGGTCAAACTAGAACCTCCTAGGGTCAAATGGTGGTCAAACCTCTCTTGGAGGGCATTTTTGTAATTTTGATCAACATGAACCTTGCTCCAAATGTTACCCTAAGTATAATTAAGGTGTTGTAGGCCATGATTGGCTACTTTACCTTTTTGTTACACCAACTATCAAATACCCCATGATATAAACCAACAAAAACTCCTAGAACAATCATATGTGCTGCATTACATAAAATAATAAACATGAATGATGCATGCTTATGCTTATGCAAATGCAATGCAATTATGGACTAAACACCTTGAGGTGTTACAATGGGAGTCATGGTTACCGTTGGCCGAGTTCGCTTACAATAATAGCTATCAAGAGAGTATCAAGATGGCTCCGTTTGAAGCCTTGTATGGCAAGAAGTGTAGGACACCGTTGAATTGGATTGAGCCTAGAGAAAGAAGGTATTATAGAATTGATTTTGTTAAAGAGGCTGAGAAGAAGGTCTGTATTATCCAACAAAATATGAAAGCTGCTCAGTCACGCCAGAAAAGTTATGCGAATAAGAGAAGACCGCTTGAGTTTGAAGTTGGTGACTATGTCTATCTGAAGGTTACACCGATGAAGAAGAAACGGTTTGGAATCAAGAAAAAGCTTGCTGCTAGGTTTGTGGGACCATATAAAATAGTAGAAAAGAAGGGTCCAGTGGCTTATAAGTTACAACTATTAGAAGCGATGAGTTCGATCTTTCCAGTTTTTCACGTGTCACAATTGAAGAAGTGTTTGTGTGTTCCGGAAGAAAGGATAGAACCTCAGGGTATTGAGATTAAATCAGACTTGGAATACCACGAGCAACCGGTTTAAGTTTTGGACACTAAGGATTGAGTCACTCAGAATAAAGTGGTGAGAACATATAAGATACAATGGAGTCATCATGATGACGGTGACGCGACATGGGAAACAGGAGATTATCTGCAAAAAGCCTATAAAGATTTTTATAACAAATGGTTCGTAACTCAAATCTCGGGACGAGATTCTTATAAGGGGGAGGGCTGTAACACCCCAGTGTTAGGCTTACATTAGCATTTGCAAATCATGTGCATAAGCATAATCATGCATTCATAAGCATCACATGAAATATAGAGTTGAAACATGTTAACGAAACATACATGTCGCAGTGTATAGTTTCAGTAGATTTAGAATTATGTTGATGCTTGTTAGGACTTGTATGTGCTTGTTTGAATAAATGAACAACTTAGAAGTGTTTAGCAAACAATTTGGAGTAAGGTTTTTATCCAAATTTTTCTCAAATTTGGCTTTAAAAATAATCTTAAAAATAGAGTTTTGATTTAAAATCAACTTTAAATCCCTAGTTCAAAATCTATTGGGAATTTGAGTTTGCTCCTTTTGGCAAAGTTGAAGGTCACAAAATTTAGAACAACCTTTATTTTTGGGTCACCTTTTGAAAATAAAATTTTGGTGCTCAAAATGGGATATTTGGGGGCTGTTTTGCATAAAAGAAAAAGAAAAATCAAATTTTATTTGAAAACGGGCCGCACCCTCCTTTCTCGGCCCACGGCCGAAGCCGGTGTGGCCCAGCTCCACGCCTGCCTCCGCTCTCGTCTACGCGCACGCTCACGCCTGACCAGTGGCAGGAGCTCGCCGCCGCGTGGCTGTATGTCGCCGGCGCTGCTCGCCTGGTGGCACGCCGTGGCCCCCACTGCAGCGCCACGCCTCCAAATCGGCCGAGCCGAGCAGCCGCTCCCTATCCTTGCCACCTCGCCTCTCCTCCTGCCTGCTCTTGCGCTTGCTAGCAACCACAGTAGCCATGGCGCCATTGCCGCCGGCCTCGCAAGCTCCACCGCCAGCGCCTCGGCTCCACGCACCACCTCCCGCCTACGTCTCCGCCCTCGTGCTCACGTGTGCTTGCTGTAGGCAAGGCAGGTAAAGGCCGCGGGCCCCCCTCCTTCTTCTCACCACACGGGCCGCCATGGACGAGCTCGCCGGAGCTCGTGCCCATGCTAGCAACCGCCCTGCTCCCCCTTTCTCCCTGCACCGTCACACGCATCCACCGCTCCGCACCACCCCGAAACCGGTGTGCCCCTTCCCGTGCGTTGCCGTGGCCGGGAATGGCGGCCACACCGAGCGCAGCGCCACCGCTCCGCCATCACCACCGGTGAGCCTGTACCAGTGCTCCCCTAGCTCAATCAGCTAGGGTGCATGACTCGCCTCGCTGCGGGGAGCACGATGGTGCTCACCCCGAGGCCGGAGACCTCACCGTCGGCGAGCTCTCGCTGCTAGTGACCTCCCCTGCCCTGTGCCTCTGACCCATGGGTCTGTGGGGCCCATCTGCAGTGTCTGAGGGTGAACCTGGGTGCGCAGATCCGGCTGCACCCAGCGTTTTGAAGGCCGGTTTTGAAAAGGGGTTTTTAGAAAATGATTTTCAAAAATGATTTAAATGCTTCGAAAAATCATAACTTGGTGAATTTAGCTCCAAATTTATTGAAACAAATTTTGTTAGACTTCTTGTGACTAGATCTATCTGTTAAAAATATAAAAGGTCATTTTTATGATACTTTTATATAGGGCTTTATTTAATTTGTTTAAATGCTGTTATCTTGTAAAATATGTAATAAATTGTAGAGAGGTCAGAAAAATATGGTTCTTGTTGTGTTGATCTTGTGGTGACATGTACTTTCTATAAAAAATATGTGACATGCATGTTCTGTGGAAAAATATGGCCAAATAATTTAGGTGTTTTAATTGCTAGTTTCTTGTAAAACTGCTAGAGCAAAAAATATGAATAATACATGTAGGTGAAACTTTTTCTATAATGTTCCTATACTCTGTAGACCATGGGAAAAATATGAAATCTATTGTTTGATACTTTTCATAGTGCAAAGTATTTTCATGCTCATTTATCCATCATAGCTTGTTATTTTTGTGTAGGCTATCATAGTTATCCAAATATAATGAAAATTTTATGGTAGGCTATATTCAGCATGACTAAGCTACTGTAATTTTTCTAGATTTTTCTATATAACAAAAATACATGTTGTTGTTGTAACCTTGAAAGGATCTTGCAATTTCAACTTTTATAGGTCTCTTGAAAACAGAAACAGAAGTGGAGGGATTTTTAGGATACTTTGATTTTCAATGAGGCCATTGACCACTTGGGTTTAGTTGAATTGCCTTTAAAAGGTAGGGGGTTCACGTGGAGCAATATGCAGGCTGATCCCCTCCTTGAGCAGCTGGACTGGTTCTTTACCTCTGTCAATTGGACTACTAATTTTCCTAACACTTTGGTGGCTCCTTTGGCCAGACCAACCTCTGACCATGTGCCGTGTAGAATTTCAATTGGGACTAGGATCCCAAAATCTAATGTATTTCGATTTGAAAACTATTGGGCATCTCATGGTAGTTTTCTTTCAACAGTTGAAAGCTCCTGGAATAAGTGCACTGCAAGTCTGAATAACAGTGTTTCAGTTATCTCTACTAAGTTCAAGAGACTGAGGTATGACCTGAGACAGTGGAGTAAGGGTCTTTCAAATATCAAACTGCTCATTGAAAATTGCAATAAGGTCATCAAATACCTGGATACTGTTGAGGAGTTCAGATCTCTTTTCAATCCTGAGTGGAACCTAAGGAATATAATCAAAAAGAAGCTTTGCTCTCTTCAGGAAAATCAAGCACAATATTGGAAGCAAAGGAACACAGTGAACATGATAAAATATGGGGATGAATGCACTAAATATTTCCATTCCATGGCAACTGTGAACTATAGAAGGAAGTTAATAGCTCAAGTACAGGATGATTATGGAGTCTCCCTGATACAGCATGAAGACAAAGCCAACTATTTCTGGTGTTCTTTTAAAACAGGATGGGGATCTCAAACAAGGTGACAATGGAATTTGATCTCAGCTCCTTGGTGCCAATCTCCTCTGGTGATGTTCTTGATAACCTGGTAGCTCCAATTCTGAGATATGAAGTAGACAATATCATCAAGAGAATGCCTGCCGATAAAGCTCCAGGTCTAGATAGTTTCAATGGAGTTTTTATCAAAAAATGCTGGCCCATAATCAAAGAAGATATTTACAGACTTTTCTCTGATTTTTATGAGAACAAGGTGAATTTGTCCGCCATCAACAGTTCACACATTGTTCTGGTTCCAAAGGTCAGCTGTCCAGTTTCTGCCTCAAACTTTAGACCAATATCTTTATTAAACTACTGTGTGAAAATGCTCACCAAGCTCCTAGCTAAGAGGCTGCAATTGGTCATTCTGAAATTAATGCATAAGAATTAGTATGGGTTTACCAGTCATAGAACAATTCAAGACTGTCTGGCATGGAGCTTTGAGTATATTCGTCAATGTCAGCAGTCAAAGGAGGAAATTGTTATTGTAAAGCTGGACTTTGCTAAAGCTTTTGACACAGTGAAGCATTCTGCTATTCTTGAGATGCTGAGAAGATTGGGCTTCCCTCCTAGATGGATTGACTGGGTTAAAGCTATTCTTTCTTCTGGATCAGCTTCCTTTTAAATGGGATCTCAAGAAAAAACTTTACCTACAAAAGAGGTGTTCGACAGGGTGATCCCTTAACTCCCCTATTATTTATTCTAGCAGCAGAGATTCTTCAGTATGTTATAAATGGCCTAAATGACAAAGGGATTCTGAAGCTCCCCATTCCACAACCTACAATTGACTTTCCCATAGTACAATATGCAGATGATACATTGCTTATCATGCAAGCTGATGCCAAGCAACTCTTCTGTCTAAAGGCCATTCTTAACTCCTTTGCTATGTCCACTGGGCTTTGTGTGAACTTTAGCAAGTCTATGATTGTGCCTATTAATGTCTCAAGTGAGAAAATGAAGATCCTAGCTGGTACCCTGGGTTGTCAGATTGGATCCTTTCCTTTTACTTACCTAGGGTTTCCTTTGGGGACAACCAAGCCAAAGATGGAGGATTTTACTCCTCTCTTGGATAGGGTGGAGAGAAAGTTGACTGCTTGCTCCTCCTTTTTGTCTTATTCTGGGAGAGTGGAGTATATTAATACTGTTATAACCCCTACTGCTACATATGCCATGTGTACCTTCAGATTACATAAAGGAGTAATACATGATATTGACAGAATAAGGAAGCAATGCTTATGGAGAGGAAATCTAGAAATAAAACGTGGGGGAAATCTAGTGGCTTGGCCTCTTGCACAAAGACCCAAGAAGAAAGGTGGCCTTGGTATCAAAAACCTGCTCTTACAGAACGATGCTTTGTTGATGAAGCAACTTCATAAGTTCTACTCTAAATCTGACATTCCCTAGGTTCATCAATTATGGTTCAAATATTATGATGGTAAAGTTCCTCATGTGCAAAGAGAAATGAGCTCCTTCTGGTGGAAGGATATTTTCAAACTAAAGGAGCTTTATGGCTTCATTACTACCTGTCAGCTTGGTGATGGCTCTTCCATTCTCTTTTGGAAAGATAATTGGGCAGGTGAATGTCTTGAGGATTCTCTTCCCAACATTGCTCAATTTGCTAGGTACCCTGAAATGTCAGTAAAGGAAGTATGTGAAGCCACTTGCCTTGAAGATCTTTTCATTATTCTTGTGTCACAAGCTGCTGCCCAGGAACTGGAGGACCTCAGGGAACTAGTACAGAATTTCTGTTTAACTAATGAACCTGACCTGAGAATCTTTTGTTGGGGCAATAGTAGATATGCTGCTGCTCAACTTTACAAGCTAGCCTTCCTGACCATGCCTGCCCCAGCTAGATTTCATGCAATCTAGAAATCCAAAGTGACCCCCAGAGTCAAATTTTTCGCCTGGTTAATTCTTTTGGATAGACGGAATACTAAAAACATGCTGTCTAGAAGGCATTTTAATGTGCAGCCCAATACCCTATGTGTGCTTTGCTCTGCAAGTACAGAGGAAACAATTGAACACCTTTTCTTTGAGTGTGCTTTTGCTAAAAGGTGCTGGGACAAGTTGAACATTGTTTGGATTTCAGAGGATGACATACATAGGAGGATATTGATTACCAGGCAGCAGGCAGGAATCCCCTTCTTTGTGGAAATATTTCTTTTAGCAACTTGGGAGCTTTGGAAGCTTAGGAACAGGATGGTTTTCGATGGTGTTCAAGCCACCTTTGCAAGGTGGATCAGAAACTTTAAGGACGAAGCTGCACTGCAATCTCATCGGCTAGGACAAGATGATAGAAGATTAGCTTGTTTGTGGCTCGATGCCTTGTAATTTGCTCTGTTCATCCCCCTTCCTCCTGCCTCTTTTCTCCCTTGTTTGCTTTGTTGTATAGTGTGCTCAACCACCCCCCTCTCTTCCCTTGTAAGTATCTCTCTATACCTTTTTGTATCTTTTAATAAAATATGTTTGCTCTGCCGTGGGGAACTCCCCCACTATCTTTTGCGTCAAAAAAAGTGGCCTAGAGGGGGGTGAATAGGCCTTTTTCAAAAAATAAACTTCACGAAACTGTCGGGCTGTGGAACCTTTGTGAAAACGCGGAGCCTCCAGAAATCAGAGTAATGAATCAATCTACTACGGAATTTAACAAAAGAAAAACAGATCGATTTAGATACCAGCCTTTTTGCTGAGAGTGTTGAGCTATCCAACCAGTTGTTTGCACCTAGAAGATGTGGAGTTCGTACATCGAGTGCAAACCCTAAAATCAATTCAAATCACAAGTAATAGCGACAACAATCACAATCATAAGAGACACGAGGATTTATCCCGTGGTTTGGTTCGGCACAAAGGCTGGCCTATGTCCACGTTGTTGAGGTTAGCCACAAAGGCTATAGAGTCTCTTACAACTCACTCCTCTTCTCCAAGCTACCACCAAGGCAGCGGGTTAGAGGGTTCCACTAGCTTCACAAAGGGTAATACAAACTTCCCGGTGCTCAACCACGTGGATGATGGTTTTGTGCACGTGGAGGTTCCGTGCTTGCCAGAACAGAAAAGAGTTCAGATCAGCTAGCTTTTTGTGGCTGGGAAAGTTGAGATGTGGATGATGGTTTTGTGCACTTGGTTCCACCCCAAAACACTATTAGTATCCCCCTTGATAGTACGACTTGTCCTATAACTCAATTTCAAACGATAAAAGAATTAAACATGTTCTTAGAGCCGATGTAAGCCATCCATTCGAGTTGGGGGATCTCCTCCTTTGTTTCTTTGCACCCATGACTAAAGATACACTATCAAACACTTAGAGCAGTCATTAGTCCTTTATTTATGTGTTCAACATCACCAAAACCCACATAGAGCTTGATTGCACTTACAAACCTTAGTTTAAAATGAAATAAAAATAACATTCTTATTGTATGATTAGTTTAATTATGTAGGTTAGGCGTATATTTGAAGCACCAAATAACTTGCTGGTATGACTTGGCATGTTAGGATAGTCATTGTAGTGTTAGTATAGTAGTACCTATGTTGTGGCTATATGGTAGTTAGCGGTATATGATGGTAGTTAGTAATAGAAGAGAATGCAGTAAATGACATGTGCTTGTGGCACATGTTCTTGGATGATGTTGACTACCTAGTAGAAGAGTTTTATACCTACTCTGTCGAATAAAGTTAAACATGTTCATCTACATTGCATACAATCATGAGCATAATATGCCATCTCATCTGATGCACCGATTGCATAATTACTTATACAAATGCATCATACAGGATCGCAGGAGGAAGTGCAAGTAGCGGTACAAGAGGAGCAGGCCATGGCCGACCCACAGGAAATCCAGGCACAGGAGGTGCCTGAGGCCAAGGAGCAAGGAGAGGATCTACCCGAGTACGTGGACCATTAGCCTAGCTCCTTCGAAAGAGGCAAGCCTCGGAGCATTATAAGTCTTCTACTTTATAAAAGCAATTAATTATATAAGTTCTATATATATTGTTGCATTAAGTTATAGGAGTTGAGTGAAACCGTTGATGCATTTATTATATCCTTGTTACCTTGTTATATATGTATACCCTGATAAGTCTAGGACCGTGTTAAATGCTTAGCCCTGCTTAGACCGGTAGCAGTAAGTGATTTCCTATCACTGACAACTATAGGTGGTTACCAGAATACTTTAGCTATGGAATAGATGATATCCTGGAATAACCAAGTATTGACGAAGAAAAGGAGACTGGGCGGAACAAGTAGTGAGGAACCAGACAGGGTTTTGGGGTGCTTGTAGTTTTTGTCTGTGTCGGTTAAGAACCGATCGTTGCTTGTCACTCTTGTCATGTTGAACGTATGCCTCACATTTAGCTGGCCGAATAAAGTACCTTTCGATCACGAAGCTAGTGGCACTATTCAGGCCGGGATCTACACGGGTGCACATATTGGTGCTGAAAGGGGACAGGGGCGCGAAGAGTGAGCCCAAGGGCAGGCGTGGCCTGATTCCTGGCAGTCGGGCAGCCTCTGGGTATTGCGGCTCCAGTTTGTCCCACGACGTTTACCAAAATAGTGTCATTAGTGACCTGTAGCTCACTTGATCGGTGAGTGTGGTTTGTGTGAGGAATAAATCATCAGCTAGTTAGGAATCGATTCGAATCGCCATCGCTCCTAGATAGTGAGCACTTGACTCGAGCTACGGCATCGTAGTAATGGTGATGGAACACAGATGGTTATATGGATGATGTTGGAAACGCTAAACCTAAGATGGTAACTTGATGTGAAGGGTTAATCAAGTGATTGCTATAGCATAGGTGCTTACCTAGAGTGACAGGTTATAATAAAGATCATGTCAATACTTAAAATGGTTTATTCAAGATAAATTATGCTTTTCGCAAATGAGTCGGCTAGTCCACGAAAAGAAAGCCTTGAATGCACCTTGGTGTCATTTTATTTCCGTTTAAGGCGGGTAAGTTTAGCTGAGTACATTCTCGTACTTAGGGCTTCGTTCCCACTGTTATTGTAGATGGCCAGATGTACTATGGATATTGCATCAACTGTCTATATCCTACGATGGACGACAATTAGGACCAAGGGCATGGTCGCTCCGTACGTCTTACCTGATACTTTTGTGGGACATGACTACTATCTGGCACTGTAATTTGAACTAAGTGTGTGTGTGAAGTCTCAAAACTATTTGCTTCCGCTACTTTATTTTGAACTTGTTTTGTAATAACTTTATGTTCCGAACTCTGAGGTATTAGAAATAATGTTGCGAACTCTATGTAATGTGTGACTGTGGCTGCTAAACTTGTACAGTCTTAGTTTGTATGTTGGTTGGTTTGAAATACGTTGTGGTTTCACAGACTACCGGGTTATACGGGCTTAAGTTTGCTAAATTACCTGCTCCAGTGGTGATTTTCTTACTTAATTTCGTATAATTGGTCAGTTATGTTACATAGGGGTACTGCTAGGGTTTGATTCATGCTTTCCATTCATGTATGATTTTAGTTTGTAGACCTTAGATATGTGTCGGCGTCTAGAAACGGGGGTCTAGGCAGAGCGACGAGTGAATTTGTATTTGCGCGTCTAGGCCCGGATGGTATGTAAAGCGGACATAAGGGTGTATACTGGTACAAGAATGGCCCTATGTCTAGCGGATTCTACTGCTGCTCGTGTTGCCTTGCACCGAAGTGCTCGTAGTAGGGTTACAAGCTTTCGAGAGAGGGAACAGATCCTAGGTCTCTTCAGGTGTGTGTGTGTTGTCTTAGCGAGGTGTGTGTTTGTCATCTAAAGGAGTCTGTTTCGATCAGAGAGTCCCCCTAGATGTGGCCCCTGCCTCCCCTTTTATAGTTTCCAAGGGTAGGGCTCGGATTACATTTGTGGTAAAAAGGTGAAATGGGGAAAAGACGAAAGAGAAAAAAGGTGGCCTCGGGTGTGGCCGTCTTCCTCCTTATCCGATGTGAACAGCTTTCCTTGTAGCGCAGAGATGTAACGAGCGTTGATCTTTTGGCCTCTCCATCCACTAGTGCAACATGCTGTGGCCATGCTTCGTCCTGTGTGCTTCTGTGCCATCGAGGATAGGTGGTACGTGCGCCCGAATTTGCATGGAGAGGAGGGTAGGTGGTATAGTTGCCATTACCCCCGTCGCTGTAGAGGTATGGACATGGTGGTGGTGGAATGACCGGGTGAAAGCCCAAGTTTGGTTTTGGTAATTAATGACACCAAGTTGCTAATACCATGTGTTAAGTGTTTTGAGTTAGGCATAAGCAACACATGTGATGAAGGTGTATGTGGCAAGGAGTGATGGCCACAAGATCACAAAGAGATGGTGCATGGATATGAAATGATGATCATGATGATCAAGCATGAGGAGATGGACATGGAACAAAGTGATCAAGGAAAAGGTATAATCATAGGGTTTGCTTTTGCTAGTCTAAGTTAAGTAGAGAAGTGATTGACCAGGTTTAGGATTGATAGTCGACTATCAAGAGGGGCAATCATGGTTAGCTCATGAATCAAGTGCTACTAGGTCATCTTCTTGAGCATATGCATTAGGATCTAGTAAAAGAGCTAACATAACGCCTTGAAAAATGATTGGGAAATGCTAACACACTCGCACATGGTGATATACACATGATGGTGTTAGCACATTTACGAAGGCGGTGGAGTTTGAGCGGTAGAGAGGAGTTTGGGGTCCTCTCTCTCCCTCCCGCCGAGCTTGCTCGGTGGGATTTAGGCGTTTTTGTGGAGTTGAAACGCTTATTTTCCATTGCGCCGGGTGCGAGAACCGGAGGCGAAGTCGCGGGAGTGCTTCTCGCTGAGAAATATTCATCGAACGCTGGCTACGGTAGCGTTGGACGCTGACGTCAGCGTCCGGTGTTTTCATTGCAGAGGCACGCACAGACGAAGTGGTCACCGGCGCGTCCGACGGTGTCGCACCGGACGCTGGGTGATCACTGTTGATCGTCCGGTGCTGGTGATGTGGCGCGTGGTAGAAGAGCTAGAGATCACCGGAAGCTGTGGCGCATCCGATGGTGATGCATCGGATGCGTCTGATGCGCGTTTTCGAGCTCGAGGAGCTTACTAGACCGCATCGGACGTCGCGTGTGGTGCGTACGGTGAAGAGCACCGGATCGTCCGATGTGAACTTAACTGAGCACGTGCTGGGATGACCGTTGAGATCTGGCGGCTGCAGTTGAACGAGGAGCGACACATGGACGACCAGGGAGCACCGGACACTGAGGCTGCGTCCGATGCCTAGGCACCGGAGCGTCCGGTGCCCCCGAGTCTGCTGCAACGGATAGTTGCTTACCCCTTTGCTATAAACAGTTGGTTGCCAGTTTTGGGGGGGTTCTCTCTTGACTCTTTGAACACTTGAGACATACTTTGAGCTAGAGAACTTCCCCTCCACTCATCTCCTTGCTTGATTGCATACTCTAGTGAAATTGAGTGAGATTCAAGTGTATTGCTTAGTGATTTGCATCTAGTGGCACTTGATCCTTGAGTTGGCTACGGATTTCTCATTACTCTTGGGTGTTTCTCGACATCCTAGATGGCTTGGAGTAGCGGTGGTGTTGAGCTCATGATTGGAGATTGTTTCGAGCCTCACCAAGTGTTTGTGAGGGGTTCTTGAGCCTTACCCGCGGGAGTTCACGAATTGGCTACTCTAGTGGAGCTCGTGGTTTGGAGGATCCCCATCTTGTGAGTGGATGTGCGGCACCCGCTGAGGGTTTGACTCTTGATAGTCAATTAGCTCACGATCCATCAAGTGGGTGCATTGCCACAATGAGGAGGAGCTTGCCGGGAAGCAAGTGAACCTCGGTAAAAAATCTTGTGTCATCTCTTGCCGAGAGTTCTCTTTGTGATTGTGTGTGATTGATTCTTTGGATACATCTCATCTTTACACCATCGGTATAAGAATCAATTCACTCCCCTTTTACATTCTTTCACTATATCTTGTCTAGTGTGCTTAGAGTAGTTTGTATCACATAGGAGTAAGTAGCTTAGTGACTTAGCTTTGTTGTTGTGAATTAGAGATCATAATCATATCTACTAGAATTGTTTAGGTGACTTGCATAGTGTAGTTGAGCTAGTGCTAGAATTAGCTTTACCATCTTTTGTACTAACTTTGTTGTTGAGTAAAGTTTGTAGAAAATTTGAAAAGGCTATTCACCCCCCCTCTAGCCATTTAGGACCTTACACCGGGGTCATGTTGGATCAAAGCGCGGTTCCCATGCTCTTGTTCACTGTACGTGGTCATGTCCGTTCCATCGGCGGGAATGGGCGTCGCGTGAGGGCCCCCGTGGCTCCCCGCCTTGCTTGAGGGCTGCACATGTCCCTCGGGCGAGGTAGAAGTATGCCAAGAGGGTCGGGCGCTCCCATGCTTATGTTGCAGGGGTCAGGCGAGGCAGAAATTGTACCTGACAGGGCACAGGGGTCAGGCGCTTTGATGACATCATGGGGCTCGGGCGAGGCAAAAACTGCCGCCCGAGGCACCTATCTCTCCCAAGACCTTTCCGCAAGGCTCAGGCGGGACAGAGGTTGACTTTCGGCCTCGAGCGACTGACACACCGTCAGTGCCTTTAGCGGGTCGGTTTTACCGGGGGCCCTATGTTGGGGCTTTGGCAGATGTGCAAGGTGCCATATTTTGCCATCCGTTGGATACCCTGGTATATTGATACCCGACAATATGGAACTCAAGTGGTGTACTAATCATGTGTAATAACTGATGGACATGACTGAGACCAACCTGCTATTATTTTTATGATGATTCTGTTATCATGAACATGATTGAGACTAAACCGGTGTAAATCTTTTATCTATTGTTCATCTTCTGTCTTGTTCATCTTCTACCTGTTCTTCATAAACTATCTGTTGTTGATACTTTCCTTCATGTCATGGATGGTGACCTTATTAGGATGGCTGGGTTTGTGGTAACTACTGACATGGCTGTTGTGGCTGGTGCTGGGCCAGCTAGGGCTGTTGCTACACTTGAGGTGGTTGATGTGGGGGCTAATGTACCTAAGGTAGTGCCTGCCCAAGGGGGTGATGGTGGTGCTAGGCCCCCCTGAAAGGACCTTGATGTCGCCTAGAAGGGGTGTTGAATAGGCCTGTTTAAAAACAAACTCGAGTAGAAGTTAAACTTTAGGTGTGGCACTACCTCACTTGAGTGCGGCGGTCCTCACTCTAGTTGCGACACTGCCTCGCCCCTTTAGAGAGTTCAACACAGACCAAACTTGGTAGAAATATGCTAGAGATGTCCAGTGACAAGTTCACCAAGTATCTACACTCACAAACACTTACAACCAAGTAGATCAAGTGGAACACAAATAATGCAATTCAAAATATAAAGGAACAAGACACAAGATTTATCCCATGGTTCAGCTCGCCAGCAAGGCTTGCCTATGTCCATGTTGTTGAGGCTTGCTAGTAAGGCTTAGGGCTTTGCAACCCTTCCTCATTCTCAAGCCAAGAGAGTTAACTCTTGAGATGTGGGGTGATTGCACTAGCTTGTGGTAGAACCGTCCGAATTATCACACTTTCAGAGGCACTTGTCTTCCACTAGACACTAAGTACCCTGAAAGTGAGCTAAACCAGATAGTTCCGTCGAGCACACCCTAAGGAAGAACTCGAAACAATCCATGTTTTATATTTAGAATTCAATAATGAGTACGAGCTTACAATACTTAGTCCATTTCATACAACATAGAGTCTCAGAAATTCTTTATTACAATACCAAGGTTCAGAGTACGATAATTAAACAACAGAATAAAATAAACATCAAGCAGAGCGATACAAGGATCCATCTGTGCCCACCAGAAGAATCCTCCACACAAAAGCTAGCTTCTCAAGCTGCACCTAAATAAACCCAGAGTACACAATGTCCTTATTTGGAGTGTGTCCTTATTTGGAGATTATTTGTAGTCATGATTAGTTCATTATCCAACCTTTCTATGTAAGCACATGTTCTACTTTTAAGCAATGGTTGAGCAATCATAACCATTTTTTCATCTTTCATCTTTCTGTTCTTACTATGGTGCTAGACTGTAGCCAAGTCATACCGTTACATAGAAACAGTGATTCGCGAATCAATGTAGCCCAGCTGGGTACCCCGAAAACACACGTCTCATTTGTACCCCAGGCACAAACAAGACCAACCCAATCCACTCCTGTCAAGGGGTCCAGGTTCCCGTCCAAACTGGAACTCTAAGCCCCCAACACTGTAGGCCCGGCCTCAGTGTAGTGCTTAGACCTCCACCCAATAATCCACCCTTAATAGTTGGTCTGAAAAGAGCCGGAACCTATGACAAGAGAGTAACAAGTCTTCCTGTTTTCATAAGCAAGTATGTGCTCAGGATAATAAGTCTGTGACCTAACTAGCGTCCACAGCAACGGACGGTCCTCAATCGACGCAGGCGGGACAAATGCAACCAGAGCCTCACTCAGATTGCCTAACCAAGCCCCATCCAATTCCAAGTACAATCCCGCCTGATCTCCAATTATTATACATATATATTCCATGTGATAGTAACAATGATAATAGTAACACTTATATCTTTTCCTATCTCTCGCGAGTGACAGGTAATCACTCGACTTATACTGGGATCCTATAGCATAGCAATTTACATGATTCTGTCATACTAGTAAGACTCATAGGATAAGGATATATATGCAATTGCAAGTGGATTTCATTCAACTCTTTAAAACTTAATGCACAAGCATATAATAAAGTGCAGAATAATAGAGGTTATGCACCGGGGCTTACCTTGGGCAGGTGTAGTGTCAAAAGTTGTGTCAGTCATGGGTGGCTTCGGAACTCCCTCCAGCACGAGGATCTCCTCCTCGTATTCCTTGACGATCTCTTCGTACTCCTGATCGTCAACGGTCATAGCCTTCGTCAACTCGTTCACTATATGCATGCAATGATGATGATGCAACCATTTAGCATTTAAGCAACATCATCTCTTAAAATAAGAACACGCTTATCATGCTAACAAGCTAGCTCTACTGATCACATACCAACTAAATATCATTTCATTAACAAGAATAGTTTCGCAACTAAATTCTTAAATGATTTAATATGCTTTCAATTAAGGATGTTAGCTACCTTAACAAATTAGCTATTCAGAGGCTACAAAAATTACAGAGAGCACATAATAATATAATGAGGCTACCGTAAAATTTTCAGATCTAAAGCATTCACCGATTTACCACAAAAATTCTTACAAATTTATATCTTATCAATATTAAGCATTTCAATTTAATTAGAGAACTCCTAAAACTATTATACAACTATGGGAACAAGGTATACTAGCAGATAGAGCATGATTTTAGGATCCTAACAAAATTAGTTTCACAATTTTTTTGGACAGGTTCATAATTTGATATTGAATTTATAGGTTCCTAGCAACAAAGAAAAAAAGAAAACACAATTAGAAAATACACTTTAAAAGGAAACGGGCCGGCGGTTGGAAACCTAGCGATAGCAGGTAGGCAGAGATGGACTCGAGCGTGAGTTCCGTTGGGCTGTAGCTGTGCGGAGGCATGGGGAGCGCGACCGCGCCGGTGTGCTGCGGTGGTGGCACAGCGTGCCGTGGTGCAGGGCGCGGACGCCGGGATGCCGGGCTGGGTTGGAGGCAAAGAAGAAAGGGTCTGGTTGCTAGCTTGTATTGCTTGGCTGCTGGTGTTAATAAAGAGCACACCCACTGCACGACTGCTGCTGCTTCCTTTAAAATTTTGGACAGACAAGCTGAGGCTGTGCGTGCCCTCTCTCCCTCTCTCTTCTCTCACACACGTACATGCTGCATGCATGCACTCCTCTTCTATCTCGGTCAATCTGACTTGCAGGACGCCCCATCTTTCCAGCTGCATGCAGAGACAACAGCGTAGGGAAGAGGATGGGTGCACGAAATTTTCGTCAAAACCAAACAGCCCCAAAACACGGCTTTTCACAGGCGTCAGTGCATGCACTTTTCATCTCTTTTGGTCAAAATTTGCTGCGTGCATGGGTGCACAGGCCCTCCATGCATTCACCCCCTCTTTTTCCATTCTGCATACTAGCGGCAGTAGGGCGTACAATGTGTGCATGACGGGTAGAGGCACAGGCGTTCATGTACAGTACCTTCTGTGCTGCTACACTGCTCAGCTACTTATTCCTGGTTGCATGGTTCATGTTTGCAGGGCAGCTAAGCATCGTTTTAATTTTGGTCGAAGACTATCCAATGCTTATGCTGTGGGCAGTGTTTGCTGCTGCTGCAGCCGGTCATCGCCGTGCATGTGCTGCACGGGCTAAACAGAGCGGTGCGCGCGCTATATGCTTGTAGTTGCTACCTAACTTGCCATGCGCAACACGACGAAGTAAAAGCACTGCGTCTTGCCAACGAGATATACTGAAGCGTGCAACGCGGGCTTGCTCTGCGAGTATACTGTGAGCGCAATCACGGAATTTGGAAGAAGATGAATAGCAAGAGATGGAGTTGGATCAGGATGATAATAGTGAGTTGAGCTGGACTAGAAAATATTTGTACGAGGAATAGTTTAGAGCTCAAATTGAGAATTAGTGCAACAAAATTTAATTTCTCATTTTGCCACATGCAATAATACATAAATATGATGCTCATGACATGGTTTAGTGATTTGTTAGCGCGCAACACCGAGGGTGTTACATAGCTACAAGAGGATGATTACAAACTTTTTCGCTGCTCACCACAAGCATGGGAGCTCGCTGGGCGACGTCTAGCCGTCTAGGAGGCTTCACCTGCAAGAGTAACAAATGCACAACAAAGATTGACGAAGCCTGACAAGTGCTCAAGGTTTTGCTTGCTCTAATCATCTCTATAACACTTAATCACACACAAATCACCCACTCTCACAAAGAGAGGGGTTAGAGAGAGCTTCACAAGGCTTTGGAAAGGGTTGGCAATGTTCTTAATGTCAGCAGCATGACCAGGAGGCGTGAGATGAGTATATATAGGCACCCTATAAAAATTAGCCATTAGAATTCAAAAACTAGCCGTTATGGTCTATAAGATGCAGCACTACATCACTTAACGCGCGGCACTGCCGGGGTACGACACTGCCTCAAAAATTTGCGGCACTGCCGCAGCTCCCTAAAACAGCACAGATCACCTCACAAAAAAAACACCATAACTTTTTACTCCGAACTCCATTTTTAGTGATCTTGGACTTTCCGAAAAATTTATTTCGAAGGCTATCCAACCCAGCAGAGAACAAGCTCTGAGATCAAATGGTGCAGGTGCAGTGCTAAGTGTTTTCTCTCATGTTAGCACTTGGGTTCGGTTAGTTTGAGCACTTGAGACTTGTCTAAGATTCATATTGCATCGCCCTTGATGGTACGACATACCTATACTCAAGATCAAGATAATATAACCATTTCAACCACTTGAGTCTTCAGTGTTTTCATATGCCATTTCTTCTCAATATCGCTTCATGAGGGGTTGCAGTTAACTTTATCTCCTCTCTTTGAGCAAACATATCTTGAGCATGTGACTTAAACCATTTCAACACATTTGAGTTCAATCTATGGCTTCAAGTTACTTTCACTAATGATTTGATTCTCAACACAATATGACTTCTTATAGCTTGATTAGTTCCTTGACTCAATGCAAGTACTCTCTTCTTCACCTTAGCCATGGTACCTCGGTCCTCAAGCCATCGCTTGCCCTTCACCTCCGCTTAGTCTCTCAAAGCCCTTTCATTGCTATCTTCACCTTATCAAGCCATACTCAAGTCACATCATATTAAGCATCCATTGAAAAACTAATTCTTCAATATTATTATCCTTACTTAATATCTTCTAGATATGAATGTTGAGATCAATCAAGCTTCAATTTGATTCACATAGAGATACATTTGAATCAACATCAATATGGTCAAGCCAATTCATAGTTCCTCATATCCTCTTCATTTTGGCTTGACATTTCTAACACTCTTTTCAATATATATCTTCATATTTCTAGCTTGATCAAATCAATGCAAAGTAATTTTTTAAATATTTAACCATACAAGTAAACCAATGTAGAGACCGACTTATTTCTGATATGATTTGTGTCCTTTGTCATTTGACCTTTGCTTGGCATTCCCTCACTTATGCATTCTTGATTCATTTGTCAACCTTGATCAAAGCTAGTTCACTATCAAACTCTTCTTGTTCATAAAAAGCAAACCATTATTGAGACCAATCCAAAATCATCAACTCATGTCTCATTTACCATTTGCCAAATATTCTTGCTTTCACATGATGCTATGATATCCCACAACATAGAAGTCATTTCATTGATTCCATTTGCATTGTTGTCTTTTGCTTAAACTAGATTGTTTACATGATCTTCCAATACAACAATACACAACTTTAGTCTTTATTTGAACAATATGTGGAATATCATCAAGTTTGCCTTCTTGTTGAACCTATATATACTTATCATTCCATAATCCACAAGTGTATGCAATAAAATTAATTTTCTATTCAACACTTAGTAAACTTGTTAGACCTTTAATTGTGTTATCATTCAATTCACCAAAACCTACAAAAGGGCTAGATGCACTTTCACCCCCATGAGGTGAAATAACAACACCTCTGGATTTGTCCTTAGGAGGATGGCCCAGATAGTGTCTGATGGCAGTAGGACCGACAAGTGCTTCATGGATAAGGATGTGAACTATGTGGCAAAGGCTCTTAAGGAGTACTGTGGTGATGCTGTGAGCCCTACTCAGGTGTACAATCATTTGAGGAAGTGGAGGTTGAAGTGGGCTAGGGTTGTGAAATTGAAGGACCTTAGTGGTGCACTGTTTTTCCATAATGCTGGAACCTGAGCACTACTCGGCCACTGCAAGGTAGAAACTGAGTCAATTCACTGTTTCCCTTCTTCCCTGTTTCTCTTCTAGTCACTGTTTCTCCTCTTCCCTGTTTATTTAATTAAGCACATATGACTGTAGGACCATCCTAAGGATGCTGAATTCCTCAACACCCCAATCAGGTTCTACACTGAGATAGAGACCATATTTGGTAGTTCTATGGCCACTGCTAGGTATGCCCTAGGTTCCAGTGAGCCACTTGGGGTGAACCATGTTGATAGTGTTACTGCTAAGATAGAGGGCCATGGCTTCACCACTGTTGCTGGTGTCAAAGCTAGCCCTGAGATTAGTGAGGGTAGCAAGGCTACTGACCTACTGATTTCTGCTATTGGGGTAAAGAGGAAGAGGGGAAATTTCAGTGAGAAAGAGATGCTTATGATGACTAACATGACAGATGTTGTCAACAATGTGGCCAATGCACTTAAAGAGACTAGGCCTGCACATGTAGATCCTGACCTCTATCTTACAGTCATGGAGATGCAGGGCTTCACTAGTGAAGCTCTCATTGTTGCCTACACCTACCTTCTAGAAAACAAGGCCCTTAGTAGGGGCTTTATGAGCATGTCAGACGACCATAGGGACATTTGGCTGAGGAACTACCTAGCCAAGAACTACTATATGTAGTTCTGTCCACCTAGGACAGCAAGATAAAGAGGGGGTTGACTGTTGAGATGTATAGTTCCTCTACCTCTCTCACCCACTCTCTTCTCTTTTGGGTTCCATTTTGGTGTAGCTCATGTGCATGGTAGATGGCTGACCAACACCTGTCCTTTTGGGTTTGCATAGTAGGAGGGTGGCTACCTATATTTGACCAAGTGTAACTTGGTAGTTTCACTTATGTGCCTACTTGTTGTGGGTTGAAGTTTTATTTGGACACAAACTTGATGTATTAATTAGTAACCTCTGTTGGTTACTGCTACTGCTAGTTTATTTGTCACTTTATGTTCTTGTTGCTTTGAGAGGACTGTATTACATTGTGCTGTTCATGGGTGTCATTGAACCCGTGGGACACATCCATTCCCTAGCAACAGCATAATCATACCATGCTGATGCCAGTGAATGGATGTGCCCATGGATTTCATGGCCTTTATTATCTTGGGAATGGCCTTGTTTCAATCTTTATTTCACGCTTTCATATATTTCTATCATTTCTTGGATTTGATACTTGTGTTTCCATGACATGGTGCCTAAAGTGGGTTCTGATCTGGCCTATGATGCAAAATGTGAAATAAACTATGAGGTGTCTGAACAACTGTTTCCTGTTGTTATTGTTTTTCATGGCTTGTTCTTGCTGGTTTTCATGACTGTCATCAAATCCATCTGAACCATCCATTCTCTAGCAACACCACTTGGATGACGACAGAGAATGGATGGCTGGATGGGTTCCATGGCAGCCTTGATGTTATGTTCCTACTTATTTCCAGTCTCAAACTTGCTGCTTTTCTGGACTTGTTTGGTACATGTGCAGCCACCTGTGATGAGTAGTTACATGAATTGCAGCACCAAATTCTATAGCTGAGGCCACCATTTTTTAGCCTATGATGTTAACAATTTATGTTGATCAAGATGAACCACCTCATTGGTGTGGCATTTAAGATCATGGGTTGTTTCTTCTCTCAATCTCAAGATCTTCAATGGCACACTCATAGCTTGTTTCATGATTTATATTTGACTAAGGCTAATGAACTTTTTTATTTCACAGCAAATGTCCCCTTGCTATGTGGTTTTCACTGGGAAGAAACCTAGAATTTATAATAGTTGGCATGAATGCAGTGAACAAGTTCATAGGTTCAAGAAAGCTAGGTTCTTCAAGTACAAGAATTATGAAGAGACAGTTAGAGATTTTAAAGCATCTCTGGGTGCAGCAACTCCCCTCCCCTCCCAGCTACTCCCAGATGACTCTTGTCAATGCAATCCTTCTGTTAATGGTAAGCCTAGTTGTTGGAAGAATGTGTTAATCATTCCACTTCTGATTTTGGTGTTTGGACTATGGATGAGGGTGATCATGACTGGCCACTACAACTACCATACTTAGGCCTGTGATGATAGCAAATTGAGCATGATTACCTAGCTCTATTTTGTTCAATGTTCTCTGTTCTATCTCTTTTTCTTTTGGTCGAGCAAGGTATGACTTATGCAGTGATGACATGACTAAGTAGTCTGAGGCTAATCGGTTGTCAGTTAATTGTATTTGGACACCTTCTAATAGTTTGTTTGGATTATGCACTTGTTCATTAGGCATTGTTCCTTATGCTGCTGTCTTGTGATCTATTCATTCCTATTGTTGTTGCTGGTTGTTGCCTAGCCAGGCTGGAATCAAACATGATCTCCAACTGGTAGTTGGAGGTAGTTGGTGCTAGGCCGGGCTCTATGCTTCAAATCAAACACTGGGCTGGCTGGGACAGGCTACGCAGCTGCAGCAAATCAAACAAGGAGGCCTGTGCATTACGGACCAGGACGTGGCTGGCCTAGGCCTGGCCGACGGGCTAAGCCACCCCTACACCCTGTATCAAATAGGTCCTACATTCATAAGAGGGTCTAGAAATTATCACATTGATTAAAAAAGAGAAAAATATGCACTATTGTATTTTATGATGATCTAGTGCTTAGATTAAACAAAATAGTCCATGCCTAACATGATGAATAAATAGTAAATTTAGGACATTAAATTGAATAAAATAGCAATGTGATTTACGAGTTAGAAAAGAACGTAATCTAAATAAAGAGCTAGTCCACGTAAAACGCAATAGAAAAAAAAATACAGATGGCAGTTAGACCCAGGCCAGCTGGTCTATGCACGGTTGCCTACTGCATCCGCAGGTGCTTATTGGGCTAACGCTAATCTAACCTACCACATGTCCAATTGCCAACAATATAATATGCTTAGTATAATTACTTGATGAATTACTAAAGTTTTTGTGGAAATAAAACTTATCGCTGAACCGAATTCATCAGAATTATGACTAACAAGTGTTATATGCCTACGACACAAAGTTTTGCCTATCACGAAAAGTTGTGCACCTTAGGTTCTAACCATACTACCTTAACATGATAATTCTAAGAGTATGTACAATAATGAGCTTATAGCTAAGGTAGTCAGCATTTTTGCTGGTGTGGGAGAGAGAGGAGAGGAAAGAGAAGAGAGCTTAGCTCTTATGCAAGCAACAAGCTAGGCACGGAATTATATGCATATGTGAGTCCAAACAAGAGGAATAGGAAAGAGAAAGTAAGACATGGTACCACATAATAATAAAAAAACTTTTCTAAAGCCAAAGGAAAAAGCCTAGATCACCCCCTGAAGTATGGGGTGGTGTCTAATTTACCCCCTCAAGTATGAAACGGTCTAATTTACCCCCTGAACTTTCCAAAACCGTCTACTTTACCCCTGGGGCAGTTTTGGACGGCGGTTTGCTACAGTAACCATGGTTTTGCTACAGTACTAAATCTTTAAAAAATCCTAGTAAATCACAGAAAAATCGTAAAATGGAAAATCCAATTTTCTTAGACTCCACGTGAGTAGATCTACATAATGAACATATAATATGGTATGCTTTAGTACAAAGTTTTTGCTATAGCTTTAAATTTATTAGGATTTTCCAATAAATTTAAAGCTACAGCAAAAACTTTATACTAAAGCACACCATATTATATGTTTATTGTGTAGATCTACTCACGTGGAGTTCAACAAAATTGGATTTTCCATTTTACGATTTTTCTGTGATTTACTATGATTTTTTAAAGATTCGGTTACGGTAGCAAAACCATGGTTACTGTAGAAAACCGCCGTCCAAAACTGTCCCAGGGGTAAAGTAGACGGTTTTGGAAAGTTCAGGGGGTAAATTAGACCGTTTCATACTTGAGGGGGTAAATTAGACACCACCCCATATTTCAGGGGGTGATCTAGACTTTTTTCTAAAGCCAAATAGGAGACAACTATTGTATAACTTGACTCTTATGACTTGACTTATGGCTAAGTACTTGGCTCTATTATTGACCATGCTCTATGAATGACTTATGGCTAAGTACTTGGCTCTATTATTGACCATGCTCTATGAATGTATAGTACTCCCTCTGTCTTAGAATTAAAGCTGTTCCAGCATGCGACACGACTACCAAGACTAAATCAAAAAGACCAATGGGACGTTTGGTTCCAGAGCCGGATTCACCTTGCCCTGCTTGCACGCTCAACGAAAAACTTGCTATGCCCAGCGAGCCGAAACCCCTCTCCGGCAAAAGCAAAGAAATTGCTTGCATGCAAGAAACGAAAAATAGCTGGCCCAGCAACCAAACTGCTCACTCCGGCTGAGGGCCTTTTTAGATGCTAAAAATTTTTGGCTAAAATTTTAGTAGCACTTTTCGTTGTTATTTGATAAAATTTATCTAATCATAGACTAACTATGCTCAAAAGATTTGTCTCGACATTTACAGATAAACTGTGCAATTAGTTATTTTTTTACCTATATTTAATGCTTCATGCATGCGTCTAAAGATTCGATATGACAGGTAGTGACAGGTACTGCGCAAAATTTTTTTTTTTGCTCAGGGCTTGTTTAGGTTGAAGAGAGAGAGAAAAATTTAGCACTGTAGCACTTTCGTTTGTATTTGGTAATTATTGTTCAATCATAGACTAATTAGGCTCAAAAGATTCGTCTCGTAATTTACAATCAAACTATATAATTAGTTATTTTTTATCTATATTTACTGTTTTATACGTGTGTCTCTAGATTCGATGTGACGAAGAGAGAGTGAAAAAACTTGTAATCTAAACATAACCTCATTTTGACCATCTAAACAAGGCCTCAGTCTTTGCTGGGCAAGGTGAGGCTAGCGCCAGCTACGAAACCAAACGGCCCCCAAGGGACCCCTGTTCTAGTGATGCCTCCTCTCTAGCTCTCCTCAGCCGTAGTCATTGATTAGCCTGTCGCAGGCTCGCTGGAGACTGGTGCTGCCCAGGCGTGGGACTGGCATTTAAAACGTCATTCTTACTAGGACATCGTTCAAAGACTAAAATGACATTTTTACGGGACGGAAGGAGAAGTTTGCATAAAAGTACTACAAAAAGTAAAGAGGATTAGGAAGTTGAAGATTTTTCCAAGGTATCCGTGAGTCCACGCTCCCCACTGGTTCCTGTTAGAGCACCGCACAAGGGTCTAGCTCTCGCTTGTTCCACGCTTCGATTAAGTGCTATCTATTTGTTGATCCTTCTCCACTCCGAAACAATGGATCACCACAAACATGTACACATTCTTAGGTCTCTCACAAACGCTATTAAGAGAACACCAAGACTCCAAGAGCCACACACCACCAAGCCCTCTAAGTGATGTTAAACACTAAGAGTAACCAGAACAAATTCTTACTTGACCCGACAAAGCCTAATGAAAAAAGTGGATGCACATTTGCTACTATCTTCTGAGCCCCAATAGAGTCCTTAATCTTGAATTAAGATTTCCTAATCACTCCAAAAGTGCAAATCACTCTCTTTGTACTCAAGAATGTGTAGCTAGCTGCCCTTGCTTCGAAGTGCTTAAATGCAACAGAGGACAGAGTACATATAGGCCACGTATAGAAAACTAGTTTTCTTTTACAACAAACAATTTTATTTCAGCAACTTGTAGCTGCGATCAAACTTACATACAGAAGAAGTCAGTGCTTCCAACAGAGGGCACCGGTGACTATGGCTGCTGAGTATACAATACTAGTTGTTGGGACCCCACTGAACTGAAAAGAAAGCATTGGATCTGATCTATCCAGTGCTTTCTCTGGTGCAGCACCGGAGAATTCTGGTGGCCCGAGGACTCATCCAAACTGGGCCTTGTTTAGATATCTGATTCGGGGCATTTCGTGTTAACTGTACTACACTGTGCAGCACTATAGCAATTTTATTTTTATTTGGTAATAATTGTCTAAACATTGATTAATTAGGCTTAAAATGTTCGTCTCGCAAAGTACAACAAAATTGTATAATTAGTTTTTTTATTTTATCTACATTTAGTACTCCATACATGTGCCGGCATTTTGACGTGATGAAAAATCTTCTTTTTTATAGTAAAATTTAGGGATGAATTTGAGTATCTAAACAAGGCCCTGGAGAATTCTAGTGGCCTCCAATTAACTCATCCAATGTACTCGTTAAATTCCAGTGATAATTTTGGTGGAGGCACCGGAGAATGTTGATATCTTTTGAACTGCCGAAATATATATTATTGCACAACGTTAATCATAATGGTTATGTCATATTAGTCGTTAAAACTGAATTAAGGCCCTAAACCAAAATGCTTTCGAACTCAAAGCACACGTTCGGCGTGGCATGGATCAGATTTGTGGTGAGGTGTGGATAGTATAATATATAGATTTGAGTGTGAATAAGCAAACTAGCACGGAAGGTATGGACGACGACCGTACAATACGTAATGCACTTCTCATTTTCCTGGAATAAAGCGAACTAGTGCCTAGTGCAGTAGTCATCGCAAGTGATCTACCAAACTAATTGCGTAAGTGGTGGCTAATTCGTGAGACGAATCTATTAAGTCTAATAATCTATGATTAGCAAATGTTTACGGTAACATCACATGTATTAATTATGGATTAATTAGGCTTAATTCGTCTCGCGAATTAGCCAATTAATTAGGCTTAATTCGTCTCGCGAATTAGCCACAACTTATGTAATTAGTTTTGTAATTAGCTTATATTTAGTCCTCATAATTGGCATCTGAACATCTGATGTGACACGGACTAAAGTTTAATTTTGGGATCAAACATCCCTTACCGCAGCAAGATATCCTCCGCACACCTCAAAAAAAGATAACCTTACTTGAATGATGAACCAAACACCCGCCAAAACAAGGAGGCAAGCCTAACATTAAGCGTGACGAACTGTGGCTGGGAACCAAAACATCCCTGTAATTGGGTCAAAGAGACAATACGTCGTCATTCTCATTCTAGTCGATAAGACGAGGGCCCTGTTTACTTGAACTTATCCGTCATGGTATAGCGTTTTCTCTCACGACAAATCAGCTTCAGCCGTCTTATCAGCCGCAGAAACCATCAGCCAAACAGAGCTGAGGATAATGACCGCCAACTTTGGTTTGCCCCATTATTAATGCGCTCCGATCCTCTCACCATCAAGTGATGTGACGCGGCGAAGCTTGGATCATGGAATGCATCTCCCTTCAGAGGCCGATTGAGGCACATCCGATCGATCCCGAGTTCCCGACGATGACATCTCTCCTCGATGCCGACTCAAATTCATTTCTCGCCACCTTGCACCGCGCGCGTGACGCTTTCAGCTAGCTAGTAGCATTGGTTCCTAGCTCCAGAAGCAAGAAAGCACTACTACGTGCTCCCTCCGTCCCATTGAAAGTGTCGTTTTTGACTTTCAGACTTCATGTTTGACCGTTCGTCTTATTTAAATTTTTTGTATAAATATTATTTATTTTTTATAACTTACTTTATCATTAGAGATACTTTAATAATAATTTATTTATTTTATTATTTGCATAAAAATTTGAATAAGACGAACGGTCAAACAAGAAGTTTAAAAGTCAAAAACGACACTTTCAATGAGATGAAGGGAGTACAGTACAAAGCTGGTGCGCAGGCGTAGACGTGTGATGTAGGTGAAGGCAGGGCAGACGCATGCAACTACAACGCCGAAAGAGGGGAGGTCTATGGAGTATGGACTGAACAATTTAGCACGCATGCATTCAGCTTTCAGCCTTCAACGGGAGATCCCCGCGTCGATCGGGCTTCAGCGTGTGCGCGATTGGCCTCTATGAGGTCACCTAGATGGGGGCCGCCGGGCGCCGACAATTCCCATTGGCGTTCGGCATTGGGCAGCGGCAGCGCCCCGGCGGCCGGCCCGAGCTCGCCGGCACGGCCTGCATCTCGTAGAAATGGTTGAGTTTCGTATAGAAAAATTTCCACTGTACCCCCGCGTGTGGCTCTGCATGTTGGAGTTCGTCCAGGTGGCATGCATCTGCGAATTGACATGTAGGGGGTGATTGGTTGCTGGAATTAGGCCATCCTAAGGCCCATCCGGCACTGCTCGGTGCACTTGGGCCATGTTTGGATATCTGCCTCGCATCCTTTACCTGCTCCGACTCATTCCTCTCGATCCCTCCGTCCCACACGCCTCCATCTTCCCAATTTCTACTTCCCTCACGAGCTGGGATAGTGTGGTGCTTGGCGGGAAGGGTTTCGGGGAGCGCGGGAGATGGCGCTGTCCTGGCGATAAAAGGCGCGCGCGGGTGTGCCGCTAGGGTTACCGCCCCTATTCCCTCGCCTCTCCTTCGTCCTTAGCTCTGGTGCACCCTCTCCTCTTCGTCCCCATCGACCTCGGTTCACCGACGGAGTCGACCTCTGCCGCTGCCTCCGTGCTGGTCCTTCGGTGGTCCGACGGTATATCTCACCTATGCCACCCCCCTACTCTCCTGTGCGGCGATTTTGTCGATTCTTTGCGGATTTTGTTTGCCGTGCACCCAGGTTCTTGATGTTATGTACTCAGATCTGTGTGATGTTACTGTTGATCTACATGTGTATACATGTTTTCGTCTTCTTACGCCGCCGGATCTGTGCGATGCACTCCTTTTTTAACTATACATGTGTGGTCTTGCTCACATGATGTTCATGCCCATTTTGATTCGAACTGAGCGAAGTGCCTTGGTCAATGATGTTAGATTTGTAGGCGTTGGAGGAGCACCTTTTGGTGTGGCAGCCACGCCTTGCTTAATATTGTCGGTCTGTAATTTTTGCCTGCTAATCAGTACACCCACAGTGCATCATCTCTTTCTAATTTCCACTATTTCCAGTTGGTAGCCATGGATTTGCAAGCTAGGCGTCGTGCTGCCACTGCCATCGTAGTGGCGGTCGATACGTGGTTTTTCATGTGGTTTAGAAGAAGAGCTGAAGAAACCCGGTCCGTGACTTATGGACCCATGGCAGATAGGGACCAACAAAGGATTAGCAACCTCAAATACATTTATGATCTGATGATGCTCAAAGTTCAAGGTCAGTCGAGGACGAAATGTTATCTGAGGCCAATTTGTTTCCCAAAATTTCATTTGAAAACCATCTTATACTAGTTTGTCTTTGTTGTTTCAAAGGAAACATGGCTTGGTATGTTGTCTACCGCGGCAAGGAACCTAGGGTGTATCGAACCTGGGCTCAATGCAATGCACAGGTATCTGGTTTTAAAAATAATAGCTATAAGAGCTTCCCTACCAAAGAAGAGGTAGTAGCATCATACATGGAGTTCAAGGGTTTTGAAGAAAAAGTTCTGTTGAAGCGTTGAAAGGTCTTAATGGCTAGAGGGGGAGTGAATAGCGTAAAAAAATTCCTACAAAGTATTCTAAATAAGTTTATCAATATAACAAATAGCGAGAAGCGAGTTTTGCCTAGCCTATGGGGTGTTGCAAGCCACCTATCCAAATGACAATTCTAATATATTTCACTCAACCGCACAAGTCAAATCGCAAAAACAACAACTAAACAAGCTAGCAAGTTACACAAAACTAAAACTACACAAGCTACAACAACAAGCTAGCAAGAGCAAACAACCAATTACTTGAAATGTAATGCAAGTTAGAGATACGAGAGATTTCACCGAGGGGCTATGAATTGAGCCAACCAATCAATATCCAAAAGATAATATCCAAGATAACCAATCCACTGAGACAAATCAATCACAATCAATGAAGTGAAGACACGATGATTTATCCCGAGGTTCACGTGCTTGCCGGCACGCTAGTCCCCGTTGTGTCTCCCTCAACCACGTGGTTCGGTGGCTAATCGGTCACACACCGAACCTCTCAAAAGGCACCACAAGAACCTACCAAATGGCTAGTAGTTGCAATGACACGAGCAATATACTAATGCTACCTTGTGGCACTCCGTCGGGGAAGGTGCAGACCTCTCACAAGATCACGGGAGGTGGCCAAGAACAATCACCAACTATTGCCACGCCTCCAAGCTGCTCCAAACCGTTTAGGTGGCGGCAACCACCAAGAGTAACAAGAAAAACCATAACAAATCAATCCCCCAAGTGCCTCTATATGCAAATCAATGATCGAAGCACTTGAATCACTCAATCTCACTCAAGAATCATAGTAGAATGCAAAGGAGATGAGTTGGGATGAGAGGGGATGCTTTGGCTCAGCTCAATGTGCTCACAAGTATGTCAAATGTCCAAGCTAGGGAGCCAAGAGCCGGCCACCAAGTATTTATAGATGTACCCCTTCGAAAAGAGCCATTGAGCTCACTGTGTGGGTGACAGACGCGTCTGTCGCACCACCGACAGACGCCGTGCCCGCGTCTGTCGCACACGATCACGCCACGTGTCCACGAGCTTTGAATTCTCAACAGTCGAGTTCTAACCGACGGACGCGTCCTTCGCTCGTACGCCCAAGCGTCTGTCGCCCCGACAGACGCAGTCCAGAAAGAGTTGAAGACCGTCCACAAGCCGACGGATGCGTCTGTCGCGATGCCGTCAGACGCCGTCCAGCGTCCGTCGCAACCGATCCCGCAGAGCTGCTGAGGAGAAGGCCGATAGACGCGGACCACGCACGTCTGTCGCTCACACACCCCCGCGTCTGTCGCTTGTTCACAGAGAGCTGCGGCTAGGGTTGCCCGATAGACGCCAGAGCCAGCGTCTGTTGCCCCTAGTGCCAGCATCTATTGCCCCTAGTGCCAGCGTCTGTCGTCTCTAACTCAAGCAAATTTCTGTTTTTTTCTTGCTCCACTTGTTTCACCCTTTCACAAATGAGCTAGACCAAGTAAGTGTACCACTTTAACACATATTTTAGCTCGAGAAACACCACGTGACATCGCCTCCAAATCTCGACATTGACGCAAAGGAAAATAGGCGTTTCAACTCCTCAAAAACGTCTGAATCCCGTCTCGCAAGCTTGGCGGGAGGGAGAGAGGACCCCAAACCCTCTCTACCGCTCAAACACCATCACCATCGCAATTGTGCTAACACCACCAAGTGATCATCATCATGTGCAAGTGTGTTAGCATTTTCACAATCATTTTTCAAGGCGTTATTAGCTCTATCCAAATGCATATGCTCAATGAAATGTCACCTAGAGGCACATGTAGGACTAGAATTGATACGACAATTCCTCTCTTTATAGTACAGCTATCTAACCTATAATGTAACCACACCCACTAGGTGTCTTGGTTACCAAAGTATAACCCCTAGCATATACCTTTGTCTTGATCACCATAGGGTTGCACCTTGTTCTTCCTTCATCACCATGGTAAGCACTTTATCGTCCACACTTGATCATCATGCTTCACCATGCTATGTGCTAATCATCATTTGCTACATACAATCTTAAGCATATGATTAGCACTTGGGCATTGTCGCTGTAACACCCCTGGGTGTTAAGCATGCATTATCATTTCAAAGCATAAGCATTCAACATCATTGCATGATTAGCATTATTTGAATTGTAGCTCTTTCAAATTAAATTTGAAAAACAAATAAATGGGAACCCTAAGTTTGATATAAGTGTTAAAAAGTTGGTGTACTTTTGAGAAGTAGCAATTTTAAATAATCTAGAATAAATCAACTTGATTATTGGAGCAAATTTTGAATTCAAGTTTTCCTCAAATTCTGTTTTAAAAATTATTCTAAATAAATGAGTTTTTTATTTTAAATTAGCTTTAAATCCCAAATTCAAAATCTATTGAGAATTTTGAAAAATGCTCTACATGAAAGTTGTAGAGAATAAAATTTTGAACAACTTTTATTTTGGGCCAAAATTCTGAAAACCCCTTTTTCATCTCCAAATTCAAATTTTAAACCAAGAAATAATCTGAAAATATTATTTAGAAAAGAAAAATCGGTTTTTCACTTAACTGGGCCGCCGCCCCGCTTCTCGGCCCGCGGCCGAAGCCGGCCTGGCCCGCTTCGCGTGTCCGCCGCGCGCTCGCCCGCGCGCGCCCCGCGCCAGCGCACGCCCGCGCTCAGGCCGCGGTCGCCGCGTGGAGGCCGCTCGCCGTCGCCGGCGTACGGGTGGCACGCCGTGGCCCCCACCGCCTCGCCACGCCTCCAAGTCGGTCTCCAGCCCCCGCTCCTCTCCGTGCTCTCCCATTTTGCTTCTCCCCGCGCTAGCAGCGACCGCAGCAGAGCCCGCGGCCACCGCGCCATTGCCGCCGCCCTCCGAGCTCCGCCACCGCCGTTCGCCGCCCCTGCTGCTCCCGCGTCCGATTCCTTGCGGCCATTGCTCCGCCTCCCTTCGCTCTACCTCGTGCTCCCTCCCGCGGTCGCCATTGCCGAGGTGAGGAGGCCAATTGTGGTCGGCCGCTCTTCACCGTTGCTCGCCGGAGTTCGTGGCTCCGGCATTCTCCCCGTTCCACCCCTCCTTTTTCCTCCCTTTCGCGGTCAACAGCTTCGCCTCCCTCCCGCGAAGCCATAGCACCTCCCTACCCGCCTTGCCGTGGTCGGAGTCGAGCTCCCGCCGACGAGCAGCACCGTCGTGCCGCCATGCGCGTCGGCGAGCTCGCTCCGGTAGGCCACCCGGCCAAGACCGAGCACCAGTCGGTGCAGCTCGTTGAGCTGAGCACACTGGTGCAGCCAGCGCCGCACGTGGGCTCGCCGCCGGTGAGCTCCGGCCGGCGATGCCCCTGCTGGCCTCCCCTCCGGCTGACGGGTGGGCCCGTCTGACCCATGGGTCCCGCCTGTCTGTCTCAGCGTTTCGGTTCCTGGTGTCACAGCGGGGTGCACGTAGCGTTTAAGGCCGGTTTTGATTTTCGGTTTTAAAGAAATTGATTTCCAGAAAATCTGAAAAAGGCTTCCAAAAATTGTATCTCAAGATTTATAGCTCCAAAAATCATGAAACAAATTTTGAAATGTTCCTTTTGAATAGATCTACAGTTTAAAAATATTTCATGTTATTTTTGTGACACTTTACTGTGCAATTTTATTTAATTGTTATATATGCTGTTATCTTAGAAAAAGTGTAGTAAATAAAATAATAAAGGGAAAAAATGTGATTCTTGTTACATTAGTCTTTATTAGTGATGTACTTTCTAGGAAAAATACTAGTGAGGCATATTCTGTGGGAAATTTTTGAAGTGTAGTTCAAATGCTTTTAATTGATAATATTTGTTATTTTTAGTAGAGAGCAAAATTTGTATACAACATTCATCTGATAATTTTTGTAGCATGTTAGTTTACTGTTAGTAACCTAAGAAAAATGTGAAATCTGTTGTTTGATACTTTTTCTAGTATAAAATAATTTCATGCTCACATTTAGGCTATAATTTGTTTATTTTGTACAGGTAGTTTTACATATGCATTTCTCATGAAAATTTAGTGGTAGCTTAGTTAGGGTAAGAATACTCTACTGTAATTTTTGTAGATTTTTATCTACACCAGAGATAGGTGTTGCTGTACAACCCTAGTTAAATAAGGAATAAATGATTATTCTTTATGAGAAATCAAGAATAATAAAATATGTTTGGTGTATCTTTGAAGCATCACTATGTCTTGCTGATGTTGTGGATGAGTTAGGTTGGTAAGGTTTGGTCATTTAGGGTCACTTGCTTGTGTAAGGTGTATGATAATTAGTGGAACCGCAATGTGCATGCTTTAGGGTATATGTTCTTGGATGACGTGGACTACCTTGTAAAAGATGTAGTTATATCTCAACTGTTCATTTCATGTGCTCATCTGCATCTCATGTCATCAAAGCACTCCATCATAGTCCTATGCATCATTCGCATATTTACTTATGCAACTGCATCATACAGGATCGCAGGAGGAGTCGCAGGTAGCAGTACCGGAGGAGCAGGCTTGGACGGACCAGCAGGAGCCCCAGGCACAGGAGGTGCCCGAGGAGGAAGAGCCAAGCGAGGAAATGCCGGAGTGTGTCGACCACCATCCTAGCTCGTTCGAAAGAGGCAAGCCCCGGAGCATTATAAGTCTCCTATTTTATAAAAGCTATTCTTAATTACTGGAATTATAATTATCTATTGTTGTATTAAGTTATAGGAGTTGAGTGAAACCGTTGTTGCATTACTATCCTTGTCCACCAAATTACTGTTACCTTATTAGGTCAGGATCGAGTAAATTGCTTAGCCATGCTGAGATCGGTAGAAGTCGGGTGATTTCCTGTCACCTGCGAGCTATAGGTGAATACCTGGCTATGGTTAGCTGTATTTGTGAATCTTGAAAAGTAACAAGTGTTAATGGATAAGCGGAGACCGGGCGGAGTCTTATAGGGTTTTGGACTATAGTGATTCCGTCTGTGTCGATTAAGGACCGATCGTTGCTCGTCCCTCTTGTCATGTTGAACACATGCCTCACATTTAGCTGGCCCAATAAAGTACCTTTCGACCGCGAAGCTAGTGACACTTTTCGAGCCGGGATAAACTCGGGTTGGCAGACTGGTGTTGAAGGGGGTGTACGGGGACGCGAAGAGTGAGCCCAATGTGCGTCCTAGCAGTCGGGCGGTCCCTGGGTAGTGCGATCCATGATTGTTATCCCGCGGCTTCTTGGAAAGTGTCATTGGTGATCTACGCGACCCTGACGGGGAAGCATGGTTTGTGTGAGGAATAAATCTCCAGCTGGATAGGAATTCGATTCGAATCACCGTCGCTCCCGGTTAGTGAGCACTTGACTCGAGCTACGGCATCGTAGTATTAATGATGGAACACGGATGGTTATGTGGATAATGTTGGAAATGCTAAACCTGAGATGGTAACCTTTGATGTCAATGGTTAATCAAGTGATTGTGCTAGCAATAGGTGCTTAGCTAGCATGAATAGGTTATTCTAAAAATGATGCTAAAAGTACTTATCTTTAGTTATTCATAATAACTTATGCTTTTCGCAAATGAGTCAAGCCAGTCCACTATATAAAGCCTTGCATGCTCCTTGGAGTCTTATTATTTCTGGTTTATGACGGGTAAGTCTAGCTGAGTACATTCTCGTACTCAGGGCGTTGTTCCCATTGTTGTTGCAGATGGTCAGATGTACTACGGGTACTGCTCCAACTGTCTGTATCCGGCGATGGGTGACAACTAGGACCTTGGGCAAGGGTCTTTCTGCTTGTCTTATCTACTGCTTTTGTGGACCATGACTATCTACTGGCACTGTAACTGAACTAAGTGTGTGTGCGTAAAACTATTTGCTTCCGCTACTTTATGTTGAACCATGTTGTAATAACTTTTATTTCCAAACTCCGATGTATCCTACTTTTATGGTCAACTTTAGGTATCGTGTGAACTGTGGCTGCTAAATCAGTACGATCTTGGTTGTATGTTGGTTGGTTTGAAATCCTTCGTGATTTCACGGAATCTCGAGTTATACGGGCTTAAGTTTGTGAAATTAACCGCCCCGGTGGAAGATTTTCTTACTTAATCTCGTATAATTACGTTGATCCGTTACAGCTGGTATCGGAGCATGGTTTAGCATGTTACCGTTCACATGAGTATTTAAAAACAAAACTGTGTTTTCAAATAAGCTTTTGAACTTGAAAGTGTGCCAGTGGTCATATCCTTTATGCCCGATAAGGACTCTAGGTGGCTTATTTAAGTACTAACTTGGGGGTTTGCATCATATCTTAAATTTCGTCGCTCATACGGCGTGCTATTGTATGAGTACCATTCACTTGAGTGGTAATGTATGGATCAAATACCTCTACGCCTTGGTAAGTGAGAGCTGTGAGAGCATGGTCGGATACACCGCCGATCTAGGGGAGTGCTTATGTGATTCCGAAGTACTCACGTGCCTTGAGCATGTTTGTATGAGGGTATCCAATTGGTGGGGAATTCCGTCTTGTAGTGACGATGCCGTCAATAGGACGATGATTCGGGTAGTTGTTACCGTTATACTCGTATCTGGGGATGCGTGTAGAGCGAGTAACTTACTTTACTGCTTTCTTGCATGTTGTCATACTGTGAGGTTTGGGCTGAAGTGATTTTCTGCAGGTGCATAACAGCGCTTTCGAGTAGTACATATTAGTTACGTTACAAGAGATCGTGTATGCCACCGTTTATTCCGATAGTAGTTATTGATTTCCTAAGTTTGTGAGGACGTACGGAACGTGCATGCATCATGTTATGCATTTCATTCATAGCATTGTTCCTCCCCTTATAAGTTGCTTATCTCATTTCAATAAAAATGCCAACTTAAAAAAAAATCTGTTCTCACCCCTGTAATAAAATTTTGCTACAGATGGCACGTACCAAGCAGACAGCCCGCAAGTCCACCGGCAGAGCTCCCCGTCATCAGCTTGCTCCGCGCATTCGCCAGCGCCACACTTTTCTTGGAGAGTTTGGGATGCCTACACTCTTGTGGAGAGTGCTCAGCTATGTAGGCTATCCTGATGGGATGGAGCCCCGCTACTTTTGGTCAAATGAGCGGTTGGGTGAAGGACTTTTGGTAACTGTGGAGGCAGTAGTTCGTCCCTGAGGTGATGGTTCTGAGTGGACCGGTTGGCATTTTGAGTCAACTGGCAGGACCCCTGAAGAAGCCGCTGAGAGGGCAGCCTTTGGGATCCTGAGGGATATTATGGATCGCTTTCCTCAGGAGTTGGCAGCAGCTATAGTTGGAGTCTTTCCGAGGGGCAACCCCTTCACTGACTCGTGGCAGCAGGCAAGGGGCAGATCTCTGGAGATTAGCGCAGCAGAGGCACAGAACAATGACAACCCTGCTATGAGTGCCATGTTCGCAGTGATGAGGGCCTTCGATGGAGTGGAAGGTAGTCTGAGACGTGTTTCTAGTGCTCTTGGTCAGGCTCGTGATGACCGCCGTCAGCTTTAGAGAGATCACGACGCCGAGATTGAGAGGCTCACTGCTGAGATGGCTCAGTTGATGTTGACGGTTCTTAAGTATCAATTATAACCATCAAATAAATAAAGAAAAGGACCTATATGCAAGCAACACCTAGAATTAGGGTTTGATCTAACAGAATTCCACGAGTTTTGCTGTTTATCTATTTCTGCAGGGGGTTATCAGGAAATACGGAAGAAAGGCCCACATGTCGGATTAATGACGGGATATTAACCGAACACGTAATTATCTTACATCTAGAAGATTCCAGAAGCCACGGGAACGAACGGGAGCCGTAACGGGCCAGGACACAGGGCGCCCGCCCTGTGCCCTAGGGCGCCCGCCCTGCCCCCGGGACCAATCAGGTCGAGTCTCGTGGATTATGCTCCACCGCCTTTGAGGATCAAGGAAAACCGTAGGATGAAGGTCGGTTTGATCCGACGGTCCAGATTCATCCAAAAGGGCTATATAAGCAAGGCCCCTGACCCCTGGTGGAGAAGACCCAAATTTATTATTCAGTTGCATATCTCTAGTTAGGGTTTAAAGAGAGAGGTTCCCTCTAGGGTTCCCACCTCTTAGGGCTTAGCATCCAATGTGAAAGTAGAATTAGTTCTACTAGATTGAGAGAGATAGAGTGGAGGTGTAGATCGGAGGAAGCCGGCCTGTCGGTGTCTATTCCGAGGTTGTACCTGCGGGAGCAAGTTCTTCTAACCTGAGGCTTGTTCTCAGGATTCTTCAGTATTTCGACTTCTAAATTCTAGTAAGTTCTTTGTTTTATTGTTCTTTGGTTTATGAGTTTACTTTGATCTCTTCGCGTAGAGTTTAGAGTAATCATCTCTAGCGTAAACGTGGTGTTTAAGCTAGGATACTCATAGATATCCCCTCGTCTAGCCGGACCGTGGTAGTAGCGAGGAACGTGACAATTCCGAGTTACCTTTGTATTCCATATCCCGTTAGCAGGATCGATAGGGTTTATAGGTGCGGGTTGAACATCCTTTGTGGTGTCTAGATTCCGTAAACCTCCCCAATAGAACAGTAGATCATCCTTACTAAGGTTAGAAGAAGAGTGCGGTTGTAGTCTTCTCTATACATCACTCACATCGAATCATAGTGGTTGTAGCCTAAAGGTTAGTAGTAATAGATTTGGTTAGTCAGATGCACTCTTTCTCCTAAAGGTAAAAATATAAATACGATACCCAGGATAACATCTCGGGTGAAGTGCTCACCGATATCCGTGCGCTTGCGGATCCTATTTCCTAATTGCGTTACCAAATATCAACAAGCATTTCTGGCGCCGTTGCCGGGGAGAAAGACGGTTTGCTGAGATAACCTTGAGTCTTACTACTAGCTTGTATTCATACTTTTTATTTTCTTATCTTTTTCATTCTTTCTTTTTCTTTTTACCAAAAATGGAAAACCAAGGTTCTATATCTATCTTTGATGCCGCAACACCTTCAGCAACTGACCTTTTACCATGGGAGTCATCACAGCCTATCCAAACATCCCAGTATAAGTTAAGTTCAAGGTTGATTGCGATGATTCAAAATTTATCTTTTTCGGGAAAGGAAGACGAAAACCCTTACCTTCATATTAGAGATTTTGAGCAGACATGCGATTGTCCTCGCATTGATGGCATCTCTGATAAGACTTTACGTTGGAAGCTTTTTCCTTTAAGAGGAGAAGCTAGACGATGGTATAGTCAGAAGGTAAGTCAACAGCAAGGTGAATGGGGAGTTTTAAGAGCCAACTTTTGTCTAGATTTTTATTCCCTTGACCGTACTGGTGACCTTAGACTCGAAGTCCTATCTTTTAAATAAAAAGATAATGAAACTTTGGGGAAATCCTGAAAACGTTTTTCTGATCTTTTAGAATCTGGTCCAAAACTTTTGCTTGAAGACACTGTTCTTTTATTTCACTTTTTTCGAGGTCTTCAGAAAGATAATAAACAAATGCTGCATACTATGGCTAGAGGTTCTTTCTTTCGTATCCCTACTGATGAAGCTAAGGGGATCTTGAATAGAATCCTAGAAGCTGAGATGGATAATGCC
This sequence comes from Saccharum hybrid cultivar R570, assembly GCA_038087645.1. Taxonomy (NCBI): domain Eukaryota; kingdom Viridiplantae; phylum Streptophyta; class Magnoliopsida; order Poales; family Poaceae; genus Saccharum; species Saccharum hybrid cultivar. The sequence continues at coordinate 5,154,819 of JAQSUU010000066.1, forward strand.
CTCCATGATAAAACCTACGAAGCCGAAGTAGACACTCTGCCAAATTTTTCATCTACTTTAGCTATCCCAGGTTCTGAGCCACAAAAGGAAGAAATTCTACCATCTGATTTCATGCTAGACATAGAATCCGATCTCTTTGCCGATTTTGGAAACATTTCAAACTACCATTCTATAGACCGACCCCAAAACGGCCAATTTAGCATTTGTTTACCAAGTGAACGTTAATTGAGAGAGCTTATCTCGGTTATGAGTAGCGAATGGTTAGAGGAGTCAGAGCTTTCCTCTGAAGTAATCCGAGTGGACACACCCTCTATAACTATACGCTGTGCTTATAATTCTGATCAATTTAACGCTCTCTATAATCCTGTTGTGGGGATCAATATTATGTCCGAAGCTTTTGCACTTAATTTATTTGGGAAACTTGTTTTAACCCCCACAACAAAGGTCATAAAGGAATCTTCGGGACGATTAGTCCCTAGTCTTGGAATTATTAATGTCCTACCCTTTATGGTAGAAGGCTCCATGGTTCATTTGAACTTTTATATCTTTGATATATGGGGTTTCGACCTACTGATTGGACAACCTTTTAGAAGACTCCTTTATGAAGGTCAAACTGGAAAGCTCCACATTTCCTTGGGAAAGGATTTTAAACTTCCATTTACAATAACTCACTCCTTGAATAATAAGACCGAGCCATATCTTTTGCATGATCCTATGGAGGAGGTAAAGGCTGCATCTCTAGAACTTTTAGATGATCCAGACTTAGAAGAGGAAGCCCCCTTCTTCACTGAAGAAGAGGCCGAACCTTCTGAACCTGAACCCTTAGATGAGTTTGCAGAAACACCTAGACCCCCCATAGAACTCAAAACTTTACCACCCGGTCTTACCTATGCTTTCCTAAACAATAATCCAGAGTTTCCTGTGATCATTAGTAATAAACTCACTCAGGAGCAAACTCTGCGATTAATGACCATTCTTGAAAAACACCACTCTGTTTTCAGCTACTCACTTCAAGATCTCACAGGAATCAGTCCTATGATTTGTACCCATCGTATTCTGACAGATCCTTCTGTTAAACCCTCTCGAGAGCCTCAACGTAGACTTAACAACGCGATGAGAGAGGTAGTTAAAAAAGAAGTTATAAAGTTGCTGCATGCAGGGATTATATATCCTGTGCCGCATAGTGAGTGGGTAAGCCCTGTTCAAGTTGTGCCTAAAAAGGGAGGCATGACTGTTGTTACAAATGAGAAGAACGAGCTAATTCCGCAACGCACCGTCACAGGGTGGCGGATGTGCATTGACTATAGAAAACTTAATAAAGCCACGAAAAAGGATCATTTTCCTTTGCCTTTTATAGATGAGATGCTTGAGCGGTTAGCAAAACACTCATTTTTCTGTTTTCTAGATGGATATTCAGGGTATCACCAGATCCCTATCCATCCTGATGATCAAAGCAAAACCACTTTTACATGCCCATATGGAACGTATGCTTATCGTAGAATGTCTTTTGGGTTATGTAATGCACCAGCTTCTTTTCAAAGATGTATGATGTCTATATTTTCTGATATGATTGAAGAGATTATGGAAGTTTTCATGGATGATTTTTCTGTTTATGGAAAAACTTTTGATAATTGTCTTGAAAATTTAGACAAGGTTTTGCAAAGATGTGAAGAAAAGCACTTAATCCTTAATTGGGAAAAATGTCATTTTATGGTTAGAGAAGGAATAGTGCTAGGACACCTAGTGTCTGAAAGAGGTATTGAGGTAGATAGAGCTAAAATTGAAGTAATTGAACAACTACCTCCACCTGTGAATATAAAAGGAATTCAAAGTTTTCTTGGCCATGCTGGTTTTTATCGCAGATTTATAAAAGACTTTTCATTTATTGCGAGACCACTTACTCTTTTGCTAGCCAAGGATGCTCCTTTCGAATTTGATGATGCATGTCTAAATTCTTTCAATTTATTAAAGCAAGCACTCATCTCTGCACCAATCATTCAACCCCCTGATTGGTCGTTGCCTTTTGAAATTATGTGTGATGCTAGTGATTATGCTGTGGGGGCAGTTTTGGGACAAACTAAAGATAAAAAGCATCATGCAATTGCTTATGCAAGTAAAACTTTGACAGGAGCTCAACTTAATTATGCAACCACTGAAAAAGAGCTTCTGGCTGTTGTTTTTGCCATTGATAAATTTAGATCTTATTTAGTTGGAGCTAAGATAATTGTTTACACTGATCATGCTGCACTAAAATATTTGCTCACTAAGAAAGATGCTAAACCTCGCTTAATCAGATGGATTTTATTACTCCAAGAATTTGACTTAAAAATAAAAGATAAAAAGGGAGTAGAAAATTCTGTTGCTGATCACTTGTCTAGAATGTACTTTAAGAATTCACAGGAACCCCCCATTAATGACTCACTCCGGGACGACATGCTTTACGGGATTAACAGATCTGACCCCTGGTATGCAGATATTGTTAATTTTATGGTTTCAGGTTATGTACCACCCGGAGCAAACAAGAAGAAGCTTATTCAGGAAAGTCGTTCACATATATGGGATGAGCCATATCTCTTCCGAGTATGCGCTGATGGCCTACTTAGAAGATGTGTGACCACTGAGGAAGGATTGAAGATCATCGACAGATGTCACTCATCACCATACGGAGGTCACTATGGAGCATTCCGTACACATTCAAAGATCTGGCAATGTGGATTCTACTGGCCTACAATGTACGATGACACGAAGCAATATATCAGAAGATGTGGGCCATGTCAAAGGCACGGAAACATAAATACAAGGGATGCCATGCCACTCACCAACAACCTTCAGATTGAACTCTTTGATGTCTGGGGAATAGACTACATGGGTCCATTTCCCCCATCTAAGAAGTGTGAGTTCATCTTGGTGGCGGTTGATTACGTCTCCAAGTGGGTAGAGGCACTACCTTGCAAATATGCCGACAATATCAGTTCGAAGAGGATGTTTGAGGAAATCATATTTCCAAGATTTGGAGTCCCCAGGATAGTGATAAGTGATGGAGGATCACACTTCATTGACAAGCGCTTCGAGCACTATCTATCAAGACATGGAATCCCTATCATCCTCAGACAAGTGGCCAAGCAGAGACTTCTAACAAGCAAATCAAGAACATTCTTCAGAAGACGGTGAACGAGATGGGAACGGCATGGAAGGACAAGTTACCCGATGCACTCTGGGCTTACCGGACAGCATACAAGACCCCAATTGGAATGTCTCCATACCAATTGGTATACGGAAAGACCTGTCACCTACCTGTTAAACTTGAGTTCAAGGCACACTGGGCCATAAAAAGATGGAATATGGACCTAGATATCGCCGGAAAACATAGAAGAATGCAATTATCGGAGTTAGAAGAATGGCGGGAGAAAGCATATCACAATTCAAAGATCTACAAAGAAAGAGTCAAGAGATGGCATGACAAGAGGATCAAGAAGAAGGAGTTCTCACCCGGAGATAAGATATTACTTTTTAATTCCAGGGTGAAGCTTTTCGGGCATGGAAAGCTCCGGAGCAAATGGGAAGGACCATTCAAGGTAATTCATTCATCATCCCACGGAGCTATCACACTTTAAAATGACGAAGGTACGTTATTCAAGGTAAATGGTCAACGTCTTAAATTATTTTTAGAGCCCAATAAAGAATTAGAAGAAATAGACGTGATCAATTTTTACCTTCCAATTAAAAATTAAAGCCCGACGCCAACAAGAGGATCGATGAGTTAGAGCATAGTCTTAGGAGGCGTGAGCGTCGCTGAGCTATCTAGATTAGATCTTGGGGCTATATATGTCTTAGTTATTATTAGATTCGATTAGGTTCGCTTATAATCAGTTTAGATCTATTATATTCGGTTATTATTATTATTCGGTTGTAATAAATGCCTCAAGATTAATAAAGATTATTATTAGTATGTCTTGTGTGTCTCTACTTTACTTTTGTGAAGAAAGCAGAAAACAAGTATGGGGGAGATTCCCTGATATGTCACACACACTTCGATCGCACCACTCCATGAACCAGGTACACACTCTGCACACTTTTATTACACACTTACACACTCACCTTAGTTTGTGCAGAATTTTATCTCTCTAAACATGATAAATTAAAAGGATAAAAATGCTTATAATCATGATCAATCTCACTCTGTGATATTTCCTGGAAACCTGCAATTATTAAAATTATTTCAAAACCCTGTGTTGCTAAAAGTCATTGTGGAATAAGAGATGGTAAGGGTATGAGTACCTTATTCTTAGTATCTTTATTGCTTGGAGAATTTGTTTTAAAAATCTCAAAATTATAGCTACCATCCTCAAGTTTTATATGCCTGCTAAACATGAAAATATTAATTAAAGCTATCTGCTTTGTATTGAGTTTGTTCAAAACAAGTTAGACCCTTGTTGAGAGATTTATCATACTCCTAAGATCAAGACATTTTTATTCAGAAAGATTCACTCTTCCGAAGTATTATTGCGTTAGAGGCATGGGCTATGCAAAATTATGAATATATCGAGGAAATAAAAAGGAGCAAGTGCTCGATAACCTCGTGGAAAAAAATGGACAAGTGTCCGGCAGTAGAATTAGGGGTGCCTCGGTATCCACCCAAAATGAAAAAAAATGAGATATGATAAAAATATGATGGAAAGAAAATGATAGCCCATGGTCCCTCTAATAAGCAATATGCCAGTAAGAGTGACAAGTTTTTAATTTTCAAAATCTTTGATCTAAGAGTATGGCATTCTTCTCCTCAGATCCGGTTTTGACCATACAATAAATGCAAGGTATGTATGCTTAAAGAATTATTTTTGCAAAATCAAAACAGCCTCAGAGAGAAATATAAAAGATAATGAGTGACTCTGAGAGCACCTATGAGGATAAAGGTATGCTAAGTTTTTCTTTTCAAAAATATGTAAAAACTCCAAGTGATAGGGATTAAGAAGAAGAAAGGCTCTTTACTCTGACCATATATTTCCCTGACTATAAGTGCACAGTGGATTTTTACAACACCCTGCAGGTATGAAAGAATGTTTCAACCCCAGATGTTTTATTAACCAACCTTTTCTCGAGGACGAGTAAAAGCCTAAGTATGGGGGTGTTTGTTGACGGTTCTTAAGTATCAATTATAACCATCAAATAAATAAAGAAAAGGACCTATATGCAAGCAACACCTAGAATTAGGGTTTGATCTAACAGAATTCCACGAGTTTTGCTGTTTATCTATTTCTGCAGGGGGTTATCAGGAAATACGGAAGAAAGGCCCACATGTCGGATTAATGACGGGATATTAACCGAACACGTAATTATCTTACATCTAGAAGATTCCAGAAGCCACGGGAACGAACGGGAGCCGTAACGGGCCAGGACACAGGGCGCCCGCCCTGTGCCCTAGGGCGCCCGCCCTGCCCCCGGGACCAATCAGGTCGAGTCTCGCGGATTATGCTCCACCGCCTTTGAGGATCAAGGAAAACCGTAGGATGAAGGTCGGTTTGATCCGACGGTCCAGATTCATCCAAAAGGGCTATATAAGCAAGGCCCCTGACCCCTGGTGGAGAAGACCCCAATTCATTATTCAGTTGCATATCTCTAGTTAGGGTTTAAAGAGAGAGGTTCCCTCTAGGGTTCCCACCTCTTAGGGCTTAGCATCCAATGTGAAAGTAGAATTAGTTCTACTAGATTGAGAGAGATAGAGTGGAGGTGTAGATCGGAGGAAGCCGGCCTGTCGGTGTCTACTCCGAGGTTGTACCTGCGGGAGCAAGTTCTTCTAACCCGAGGCTTGTTCTCAGGATTCTTCAGTATTTCGACTTCTAAATTCTAGTAAGTTCTTTGTTTTATTGTTCTTTGGTTTATGAGTTTACTTTGATCTCTTCGCGTAGAGTTTAGAGTAATCATCTCTAGCGTAAACGTGGTGTTTAAGCTAGGATACTCATAGATATCCCCTCGTCTAGTCGGACCGTGGTAGTAGCGAGGAACGTGACAATTCCGAGTTACCTTTGTATTCCATATCCCGTTAGCAGGATCGATAGGGTTTATAGGTGCGGGTTGAACATCCTTTGTGGTGTCTAGATTTCGTAAACCTCCCCAATAGAACAGTAGATCATCCTTACCAAGGTTAGAAGAAGAGTGCGGTTGTAGTCTTCTCTATACATCACTCACATCGAATCATAGTGGTTGTAGCCTAAAGGTTAGTAGTAATAGATTTGGTTAGTCAGATGCACTCTTTCTCCTAAAGGTAAAAATATAAATACGATACCCAGGATAACATCTCGGGTGAAGTGCTCACCGATATCCGTGCGCTTGCGGATCCTATTTCCTAATTGCGTTACCAAATATCAACAGTTGACTCGTCAGAGAGATCAGGCTACTCAGAGGACTGTGGTTGTTGAGGGAGATGTACGTGCCCTGAGAGAGCAGCTTGGGCGACTGACCACCGCCCACAGGAATGCTGAGAGCATGTTGGCTCATGTGCTCCATCAGAGGAATGAAGCCTGGTCCGTAGAGAATGTGTTGAGAGCTAGACAGTTTGAGCTCGAGCAGCGGCTGGCTGATGCAGAAGAGTACAATGATAACTTGCATGAAGAGGTCCATCGGCTGAACAATCAGCTTAACCCTTATGACCTTCCTGGCGCAGCAGAGATGGATTTGGATGCAGACGAAGATCCTGAAGAGCCCGTGGCGCTAGCTGAGGAGCACGACGACGCTGCGGTTGGCGACAACGCCAACGTCTCTGACCTAGACAGCGACCACGATGAGTAGGCTAGTAGTTGTTGCGCTCGCTACTAGGTTCCGCTTGCATGATCTTTTGCGTTGTTGGCACTTTGGGCCTGTAATAATGAGTAGGAATACTAAAGCTTGATGTAATGTTGGAAAGCTTGGATGTGTTTGTGACGATATCCGAACGTCAAAAGTCCAGTGTATGTATGCTGGCAACTTGGTTGTAATGGACGCGATGTGTGTGCTTTAAGTAATATAATTAGTGATGTTGTGTTAATTAGAATGACTTATTGTGCCCCTATTTTATTGTATGAATTTATTCTCTCCAGTGAATTCAGTTTGGCATAATTTTTCATTCGGTTGCAATTTCTACAACATCACCTAATAATTACTGTTGCTGAAACATGCAGATGCCGAACACTCGCCGTACCGTGTATGGTGCCGCTGAGGCTGGTGGCAGTGCAGCTGCTAATGATGACCGTGATCCACCACCGCCTCCTCCACCCTACACTGCAGAGTAGTTTTTCACCCAATTCCTGGGAAGCCAACGCAACATGGAGAGCATGCAACAGAATATGGAAGCTGCGTTGCGCAGTATCGCAGATAATACCCGTCGAGGGATAAACCCGGGTGGGCACGAAGCAAATCAGTACAGCAGTTTCAAGGACTTCATGGATACTCGTCCACCGATCTTCAAGGAAGCCGCAGAACCTTTAGATGCAGAAGAATGGATTAATACGATGGAAGATAAGTTCCGTGTCTTGAGGATGACTGAAGTATTGAAGACTGAGTACGCAGCTCATCAGCTTCAAGGTCCAGCAGGAATGTGGTGGAAGCATCACCGCACCACTTTTCCTCCCCACGCCCATATCTCTTGGAGGGAGTTCACTGACGCCTTCCGTGGAACATACATTCCACCTGGTCTGACCGAGATGAAGCTTGGGGAATTCCTAGCATTAAATCAAGGCACGAAGACGGTAACTCAATATCTGCATGCCTTCAATAATCTGAGCCGTTATGCTCCGGACATGGTGGATACTGATGCCAAGAAGATCGCTAGTTTCAAGAGAGGCCTGAGTCCCAAGATGATGAAACATGTGGGTACAAACATGAGGACTAGTTTCAATGACTTCGTTAGTGACTGTCTGAAGCAAGAGAAGAACAACAATGTTTATGCCGCTTCCAAGATCCGTAAGAGGGCTTTCGAGTCGGGTTCGTCCCAGTCCAGGGCCCCAGTGGCCAACCGTCCAGCTTATCGATCGCCTGCCCCAGGTGTAAGGTTTAGGCCACCACAAAGGAAGAATCAGAATGCTCAGCCACCCCAGAGGAACCAGAAGCCATTCAAGATGGCATTGCCTCAAGCAAAGACAGGACAAGGCAGTTCATCTGGAACTGTGGCTCAAGTGAAGGGACCGTGCTTCAACTGCAACCAACCTGGACACTTTGCGAAGTATTGTCCCTACCCTAAGAAACAGCAAACGCAGTATCAAGCTCGTGTGCACCACACCACTGTGGATGATATCCCTGAAGGAGAACCGGTGACAGCTGGTATGTTTTCTATCAACAATCATCCTGCAGTAGTTTTGTTTGATTCCGGATCGTCTCATTCCTTTGTAAGTCAAGCATTTGTTAAGAGACATGAGCAAAAGATAGTTGAATTGGAATGTGCATATAAAATCAGTTCAGCTAGGGCTGATCTGTTGACTAATCAGATAGTTCAGGGAGTAACCCTAAACATATCAAACCGGCAATATAAGCTTAACCTGATAGTCATGCCAGGGTTAGTTTTGGATGTGATCAAGGGTATGAACTGGATGAATCAAATGGGAGTTGTAATTGATGTCGGAGGAAGGAGTATTTCTCTTAAGGAACCTAGTGGGGAAGGCACCTTTCGGGTGGTCCTACCTCGGAGGGTAGACCTAGCTAGCACCTCTTGTGCGATCCAAACTACTCTGCTAGCCTAGATTCCAGTGGTCTGTGAGTTTCCAGATGTGTTTCCAGAGGAGTTACCTGGACTTCCACCAGACCGAGATGTTGAGTTTGCCATTGAGTTAATTCCAGGAACAGCACCGATCTCGAGAAGGCCTTATCGGATGCCTCCCAATGAGTTAGCAGAATTGAAAAAGCAACTTCAGGACTTGCTAAAGAAAGGGTTGATTCATCCCAGCTCGTCTGAATGGGGATGCCCCGCTCTGTTTGTAAAAAAGAAGAAGGATAACTCCTTACGCATGTGCGTGGATTATCGGCCACTGAATGCAGTGACAATTAAAAACAAGTATCCTCTTCCTCGGATTGATATCTTGTTTGACCAATTGTCCAAAGCCAAAGTGTTCTCTAAAATAGATTTGAGGTCAGGGTACCATCAAATAAAGATTAGGCCGCAAGACATGCCTAAGACTGCGTTCTCTACCAGATATGGTTTGTACGAGTATCTTGTCATGTCTTTCGGATTGACAAATGCTCCTGCATACTTTATGTACCTGATGAATTCGGTTTTCATGCCCGAATTGGACAAGTTTGTGATAGTGTTCATTGATGACATTCTAATATACTCAGCAAATGAAGAAGAACACGCAGAACACCTCAGGATAGTCTTGACTAGACTCAGAGAACATCGACTGTATGCTAAGTTCAGCAAGTGTGAGTTCTGGCTTAGGACAGTTCCTTTTCTCGGCCACGTGTTGTCTGAAAATGTCATTTCTGTAGACCCTAGTAAGGTACAAGAGGTTATGAACTGGAAATCACCAACTTCAGTTAACGAAGTTCGCAGTTTCCTTGGTTTAGCCGGTTACTACCGTCGCTTCATACCGGATTTCTCGAAGATTGCCAAACCAATGACAAGCCTGTTACAGAAGGATCATAAGTTTGTATGGACAGAGGAGTGCGAAGCAGCTTTCTGTACCTTGCGAAAGTTGTTGACCACTGCTCCTGTTCTGGCCCAACCAGATATAGAAAAGCCGTTTGATGTTTTCTGTGACGCATCCAAGAATGGGTTAGGATGTGTGCTAATGCAAAATGGAAGAGTCATTGCTTACGCCTCACGACAATTGAGGAAGCATGAAGTTAACTATCCTACACATGATTTAGAGCTTGCAGCAGTGGTGCATGCTCTAAAGATTTGGAGGCACTACCTGTTGGGTAATGTGTGTAATATCTTCACAGATCATAAGAGTCTCAAATACATCTTTACCCAATCTGAGTTGAACATGCGACAGAGGAGATGGTTAGAGTTGATAAAGGACTATAATCTGAACGTGCACTATCACCCTGGAAAGGCTAATGTAGTAGCAGATGCACTGAGCAGAAAATCCCATGCTATTGATGTGCAACCGTTGTTTGAAGGAGGGTTCAATTTGTTACATCCTGCTGTGTTACATAATATTCAGATCAGTTGTACTCTGGAAAGCCAGATCATTGATAGTCAGAAAACAGATAAGGGAATCTTTCATATCAAAGAAAAGATGAAGAGAGAACCCACCAAACACTTTCGATTGGATGACCAAGGAGTGTTATGGTTCAAGGATCGCCTGGTAGTACCTAAGGATAGAGAGCTTAAGAACAAGTTGATGGATGAGGCCCATCGTTCTAAGCTATCTATTCACCCCGGAAGTAGTAAGATGTACCAAGATTTGCGACCCCGTTATTGGTGGACTAAGATGAAAAAGGAGATTGCAGCATACGTTGCTCGTTGCGACATGTGTTGTAGAGTTAAAGCTCTTCACATGAGACCTGCAGGACTTCTGCAACCTTTGTCGGTACCCGATTGGAAGTGGGATGATATAAGTATGGACTTTATCACTGGTCTTCCCACCACACAGAAGGGCCATGATTCCATTTGGGTAATAGTCGATCGACTTACCAAGTCAGCTCACTTTCTGCCAGTCAAGACAAGTTTCCGACCACCTCAATATGCAGAGAAGTACATTGCTGAGATTGTCCGATTACACGGGATACCAAAAACGATTGTGTCCGATCGTGGTTCGTAGTTTACCTCTCACTTTTGGGAACATCTGCATCAAGGCTTGGGCACTAGTTTGATTCGTAGCATGGCTTACCACCCACAGACTGATGGGCAGACAGAAAGAGTTAATGCAGTACTGGAAGATATGCTTAGAGCTTGTGTTCTATCATCCAGAGGCTCATGGGAATCCTGGTTACCGTTGGCAGAATTTGCTTACAACAACAGTTACCAAGAGAGTATCAAGATGGCACCTTTTGAAGCCTTGTATGGCCGGAAGTGCAGAACACCGTTAAATTGGGTTGAGCCTGGAGAAAGAAGGTTTTACGGAATTGACTTTGTAGATGAGGCAGAGAAGAAGGTCCGTGTTATTCAACAAAACATGCAAGCAGCACAGTCTCGTCAGAAGAGTTATGCGGATATGAGAAGAAGACCATTGGATTTCCAAGTAGGTGACTATGTTTATTTGAAGGTTACCCCAATGAAGAAGAAACGGTTTGGAATCAAGAAGAAGCTGTCCGCTAGATATATAGGGCCATACCAGATCTTAGAGAAAAAGGGTCCCGTGACGTATAAGTTACAGTTGCCAGAAGAGATGAGTTCGATCTTTCCCGTCTTCCACGTATCCCAGTTGAAGAAGTGTCTACGTGTTCCAGAAGAGAGAATAGAACCTCAGGGTATTCGGATCAAGGCAGATTTGGAATATCGTGAGCACCCAGTTCGAATCCTGGATACCAAGGACCGAGTTACTCGAAATAAAGTGGTCACAACCTACAAGATTCAGTGGAGTCATCATGATGAGAGCGATGCTTCTTGGGAAACAGGAGAATATCTTCAAACCGCTTATAAAGATTTTTACGATAAATGGTTCGTAACTCAAAATCTCGGGACGAGATTCTTATAAGGGGGGAGGGCTGTAACACCCCTGGGTGTTAAGCATGCATTATCATTTCAAAGCATAAGCATTCAACATCATTGCATGATTAGCATTATTTGAATTGTAGCTCTTTCAAATTAAATTTGAAAAACAAATAAATGGGAACCCTAAGTTTGATATAAGTGTTAAAAAGTTGGTGTACTTTTGAGAAGTAGCAATTTTAAATAATCTAGAATAAATCAACTTGATTATTGGAGTAAATTTTGAATTCAAGTTTTCCTCAAATTCTGTTTTAAAAATTATTCTAAATAAATGAGTTTTTTATTTTAAATTAGCTTTAAATCCCAAATTCAAAATCTATTGAGAATTTTGAAAAATGCTCTACATGAAAGTTGTAGAGAATAAAATTTTGAACAACTTTTATTTTGGGCCAAAATTCTGAAAACCCCCTTTTTCATCTCCAAATTCAAATTTTAAACCAAGAAATAATCTGAAAATATTATTTAGAAAAGAAAAATCGGTTTTTCACTTAACTGGGCCGCCGCCCCGCTTCTCGGCCCGCGGCCGAAGCCGGCCTGGCCCGCTTCGCGTGTCCGCCGCGCGCTCGCCCGCGCGCGCCCCGCGCCAGCGCACGCCCGCGCTCAGGCCGCGGTCGCCGCGTGGAGGCCGCTCGCCGTCGCCGGCGTACGGGTGGCACGCCGTGGCCCCCACCGCCTCGCCACGCCTCCAAGTCGGTCTCCAGCCCCCGCTCCTCTCCGTGCTCTCCCATTTCGCTTCTCCCCGCGCTAGCAGCGACCGCAGCAGAGCCCGCGGCCACCGCGCCATTGCCGCCGCCCTCCGAGCTCCGCCACCGCCGTTCGCCGCCCCTGCTGCTCCCGCGTCCGATTCCTTGCGGCCATTGCTCCGCCTCCCTTCGCTCTACCTCGTGCTCCCTCCCGCGGTCGCCATTGCCGAGGTGAGGAGGCCAATTGTGGTCGGCCGCTCTTCACCGTCGCTCGCCGGAGTTCGTGGCTCCGGCATTCTCCCCGTTCCACCCCTCCTTTTTCCTCCCTTTCGCGGTCAACAGCTTCGCCTCCCTCCCGCGAAGCCATAGCACCTCCCTACCCGCCTTGCCGTGGTCGGAGTCGAGCTCCCGCCGACGAGCAGCACCGTCGTGCCGCCATGCGCGTCGGCGAGCTCACTCCGGTAGGCCACCCGGCCAAGACCAAGCACCGGTCGGTGCGGCTCGTTGAGCTGAGCACACTGGTGCAGCCAGCGCCGCACGTGGGCTCGCCGCCGGTGAGCTCCGGCCGGCGATGCCCCTGCTGGCCTCCCCTCCGGCTGACGGGTGGGCCCGTCTGACCCATGGGTCCCGCCTGTCTGTCTCAGCGTTTCGGTTCCGGGTGTCACAGCGGGGTGCACGTAGCGTTTAAGGCCGGTTTTGATTTTTGGTTTTAAAGAAATTGATTTCTAGAAAATCTGAAAAAGGCTTCCAAAAATTGTATCTCAAGATTTATAGCTCCAAAAATCATGAAACAAATTTTGAAATGTTCCTTTTGAATAGATCTACAGTTTAAAAATATTTCATGTTATTTTTGTGACACTTTACTGTGCAATTTTATTTAATTGTTATATATGCTGTTATCTTAGAAAAAGTGTAGTAAATAAAATAATAAAGGGAAAAATGTGATTCTTGTTACATTAGTCTTTATTAGTGATGTACTTTCTAGGAAAAATACTAGTGAGGCATATTCTGTGGGAAATTTTTGAAGTGTAGTTCAAATGCTTTTAATTGATAATATTTGTTATTTTTAGTAGAGAGCAAAATTTGTATACAACATTCATCTGATAATTTTTGTAGCATGTTAGTTTACTGTTAGTAACCTAAGAAAAATGTGAAATCTGTTGTTTGATACTTTTTCTAGTATAAAATAATTTCATGCTCACATTTAGGCTATAATTTGTTTATTTTGTACAGGTAGTTTTACATATGCATTTCTCATGAAAATTTAGTGGTAGCTTAGCTAGGGTAAGAATACTCTACTGTAATTTTTGTAGATTTTTATCTACACCAGAGATAGGTGTTGCTGTACAACCCTAGTTAAATAAGGAATAAATGATTATTCTTTATGAGAAATCAAGAATAATAAAATATGTTTGGTGTATCTTTGAAGCATCACTATATCTTGCTGATGTTGTGGATGAGTTAGGTTGGTAAGGTTTGGTCATTTAGGGTCACTTGCTTGTGTAAGGTGTATGATAATTAGTGGAACCGCAATGTGCATGCTTTAGGGTACATGTTCTTGGATGACATGGACTACCTTGTAGAAGATGTAGTTATATCTCAACTGCTCATTTTATGTGCTCATCTACATCTCATGTCATCAAAGCACTCCATCATAGTCCTATGCATCATTCGCATATTTACTTATGCAACTGCATCATACAGGATCGCTGGAGGAGTCGCAGGTAGCAGTACCGGAGGAGCAGGCTTGGACGGACCAGCAGGAGCCCCAGGCACAGGAGGTGCCCGAGGAGGAAGAGCCAAGCAAGGAACTGCCGGAGTGCGTCGACCACCATCCTAGCTCGTTCGAAAGAGGCAAGCCCCGGAGCATTATAAGTCTCCTATTTTATAAAAGCTATTCTTAATTACTGGAATTATAATTATCTATTGTTGCATTAAGTTATAGGAGTTGAGTGAAACCGTTGTTGCATTACTATCCTTGTCCACCAAATTACTGTTACCTTATTAGGTCAGGATCGAATAAATTGCTTAGCCATGCTGAGATCGGTAGAAGTTGGGTGATTTCCTGTCACCTACGAGCTATAGGTGAATACCTGGCTATGGTTAGCTGTATTTGTGAATCTTGAAAAGTAACCAAGTATTAATGGATAAGCGGAGACCGAGCGGAGTCTTATAGGGTTTTGGACTATAGTGATTCCGTCTGTGTCGATTAAGGACCGATCGTTGCTCGTCCCTCTTGTCATGTTGAACGCATGCCTCACATTTAGCTGGCCAAATAAAGTACCTTTTGACCGCGAAGCTAGTGACACTTTTCGAGCCGGGATAAACTCGGGTTGGCAGACTGGTGTTGAAGGGGGTGTACGGGGACGCGAAGAGTGAGCCCAAGGTGCGTCCTGGCAGTCGGGCGGTCCCTGGGTAGTGCGATCCATGATTGTTATCCCGCGGCTTCTTGGAAAGTGTCATTGGTGATCTACGCGACCCTGACGGGGGAAGCATGGTTTGTGTGAGGAATAAATCTCCAGCTGGATAGGAATTCGATTCGAATCGCCGTCGCTCCCGGTTAGTGAGCACTTGACTCGAGCTACGGCATCGTAGTATTAATGATGGAACACGGATGTTTTTGTGGATAATGTTGGAAATGCTAAACCTGAGATGGTAACCTTTGATGTCAATGGTTAATCAAGTGATTGTGCTAGCAATAGGTGCTTAGCTAGCATGAATAGGTTATTCTAAAAATGATGCTAAAAGTACTTATTTTTAGTTATTCATAATAACTTATGCTTTTCGCAAATGAGTCAAGCCAGTCCACTATATAAAGCCTTGCAGGCTCCTTGGAGTCTTATTATTTCTGGTTTATGACGGGTAAGTCTAGCTGAGTACATTCTCGTACTCAGGGCGTTGTTCCCATTGTTGTTGCAGATGGTCAGATGTACTACGGGTACTGCTCCAACTGTCTGTATCCGGCGATGGGTGACAACTAGGACCTTGGGCAAGGGTCTTTCTGCTTGTCTTATCTACTGCTTTTGTGGACCATGACTATCTACTGGCACTGTAACTGAACTAAGTGTGTGTGCGTAAAACTATTTGCTTCCGCTACTTTATGTTGAACCATGTTGTAATAACTTTTATTTCCGAACTCCGATGTATCCTACTTTTATGGTCAACTTTAGGTATCGTGTGAACTGTGGCTGCTAAATCAGTACGATCTTGGTTGTATGTTGGTTGGTTTGAAATCCTTCGTGATTTCACGGAATCTCGAGTTATACGGGCTTAAGTTTGTGAAATTAACCGCCCCGGTGGAAGATTTTCTTACTTAATCTCGTATAATTACGTTGATCCGTTACAGTCACTAATTAGCAACACCAAACATAGAGCTTTCAAGCGTCCTGCACCGGTCATTACCAAAACACCTTGCTTATTTGTTGTTTGCATGGTTCAGTCTTTTGTGTTGGTGGTACTCCTCTTGTTCATTGTTTTCAGTGGGAAGAAATGCCTGTGATGTCTCCAAATTGCTATGTAATGGGATGATGTCCTTGACCTTGTGAGGTACTGCGAACCTTTGGGGTTGACAACTACGAGCTTATACTCTTGTATCGTTTTAATTTTTGCTGATGCTCCGAGGTCAAGTGCAGTGACTAGGCAATTTGATCTGAGGCTAGAATGTGCTTTTCTCTAGTTGTGCTACAAACGGTGGTAAGCTCACCATATTGATACATGGGTGATCACAACTCATTCCATGAGTGCAAACCAAACACAACTGGGATCACCAGTTCATTCATGAAAGTTGTACAAGCAGGCAACCAAACAAAATGGTAGTGATCCAGTATGCATGCCTAAGTTACAACCAAACACACCCAAGTGCACAATATCCCTGTACAGGGCTCCATCCCGGATCACCCACCAAAGTGGAACCAATCAGGCCCGTAGGGATCCTCCCAACAGGCCTACCTCGGTGACCCACGTCGACCGAATAGAGGAGTATATATCTGCCGCAGGGTTAGGCGGTTAGCTGAAATGGGATTGTCAACTGGTCGGTGTCGTGCCGTTATGAGCGTGGAGGCCGGGAGTGATGGCCTTGCTGGTTCCTCCGTGCAAGCACGCGCCAGTATAGTACTAGTACGGAGTACTAGGACATGGTGCTGCCATGTTGATCTCGATGATTCGACCGCCCATAGGCAGCAGTAGTACTCCGGCCGGCCGCTAAAGTTGCGAGTTGACAACGCGATGCGACATGCCATGCCAAACACCATACCCATACCAGCCCATTCTTCAATCTTCCGAGACGACGTACTGGCTCTCTCATGGAAAGAATGCAATTTTGAGTGTATTCTCGAATAAAGTGTTCAAAGTCTCCTTAACTTAAGAGACGTCTACCCGGTAACACTGATAGATCTCCCTATCTACTCATGCGCCCTCGTTTGAAATGAATCATTCTCAAGTCAGAGCTCACGCATGCACGTCCTACCCAGCTCTAATACGAAGACATGATCCACATATTTGTGTCCGATTTCTAAGGTTATTAGTTTTTTATTACTAGCAAACGTGCACGTGCGTCCCATGAAACCTAATACATCTTGGAATTGAATTTTGTATATTTGATGGAAGCGAGTTGTTCTATCTCGTATGAACATGAGTCATGAATCCGGACAACATACTATATATATGTGGGATACGGTGGGTGTGTGGGTAGTCTGGGAAGTAAAAAAAAGCACAATAGAGGACACGAGTGTATTTTAAAAATAAAAAAAATCAGGTTAAAAGAAATGCTTCGCTCTTAATATTAGGTAGGATAGAGTAGAGATATAGAGATAGAGATATATAAGGATCACGGGGTCAAAGGTATATGATTATTGATTTTATTCTTTGTTTTAAGTTTTAAATTTTTAATTTTGATAACATAAAATGAGTATTTCAGCCTCTAAAAGGTGTTAAATAAAAGTTTGTCAATTACAAAGTTGTAGATTGTGTCGAGCTTCATAATTTTAATATAATGATTGTATGTATGTGACTTTATATGAAAAAATATGTTGCGTGATGAATCTAATAATACTTAGTTGGTCATATAAACATTAATATTCAAGCATATAAATTTGGTCAAACTTTAAAATTATTTCACTTAGGGCAGAATTAAAACATCGTATTTTTAGGACACGTGGAGTATATAACGCACGTGTATATTCGCTAGTATGAAAAATAAGAAGAAAAGACATAAATGCCAGATGTATGGATAGATGAGCAAAGAAAAATCAGGAAACAAAAACAAAAAAGTCACGAACAAAAACAAAAACAAAATAAACAGGAAAGAGAAAAAAATTGCCGGCCCGAGGTGGACGAACGGAGGTAAGGTAATCAAAATGGGGAATTGTTTAAAAAAAGTCAAAACGAGGAAAAAAATAAAAAGAAACGTCCACTAAAAAAACGGAAACGTAAAATGAAAAGCTCTGTCCATCCAAAAACCGCAAATCTCTTTGACGTGCCTAGATATAAATATTGATTTTCTGTGAATTTATCGTCTTAGGCATGTAAAAAAATTCATGGCCCTGGTATAACACATGGACATATATCTAAAATATTAATATTTTGACATAAAAATATATCTCATGACAAATCTAATGATATTTATTTGATGTCATAACTATTTATATTTTTGTATATATATAATTGATCAAACTTGTTTATATACTAAAATATGATACTGTGATAGAATTTTATCTTTTCTACCCTTCGCCGGACTAGTGCTTGCATAGTTGCGTGCTGTATCTTCAATTTTCTCGTCGACGGTACGTCCGTACCCAGTGCTGTATTAGCCTTGCCACCGTGCACATCCAACTTGTCGACTGCTAGGAGAGATCCATTGCAATGTATTGAGAAAGGCTCCAACCGAAATAGGAGCCACAATGCGGGCATGTTGGGATTTTATGGACTAAAATTTAGTTTTGCACTTTCTACCAACTTTTAGTTCATGAAAATCTAAACAGGTGGGCTAAATGAGGCTAAAAAGAGAGAACTAAAGTTTAGCGCATTTACTCCACAAGAGAGCTTAAATTAGGCTAAAAGTACCTTGGGGGCGCAAAGACGCTCCATACCTCCACCCACTTGATGCTGCATGGCTGTGTATTGTCATGGCTAAATTAAATTAGGAACAAATTAGTTATTGTTGGTCGAAGGACTAAAGTTTAGCCCATGATCCAACCACCACCATCAGGCCATCAAGGACTGAACTTTTGCTCCTTTAGTCCACGGACTTCAAGATGGCAATGGGTACATACCCGACGGGTAGTACCCACCCGTACCCGTACCCGCACCCGCAAAATTTTACCCGTCGGGTTACCCGTACCCGCATACGGGTAAAAAAAATAGTTCCATACCCGTACCCGCCGGGTAATTCTCACCCGACGGGTAACCCGTACCCGATAGCATACCCAAAAATTACCTAAAAATATCAAATAGTCACATGCAAAAATAAATCATTCTAAGCTTCCAACAAGTTACAAACATGCTAACAAACATTATTAGCATCATTACAACAAATGCAATCTACTAGAAATATAGTGGATGTCTCAATGGGCCAAATTCATGACTTATATGCGCTAAAATAACTGAGGTTAGTTAGTTATTTTTGCGGGTATGTCTTACCCGCGGGTATGGGTAGTATACACCCACACCCGTACCCGCCATACCCGATGGGTATAGGATTTTGCCCAATAACGTACCCACGGGTAGAAAATTCATCCCATACCCGTCTCTTTATCGGGTAATACCCGTCGAGTACTCGGGTTTCGGGTACCCGTTGCCATCTCTACACGGACTATTGATCCAAACAGCGTACGACTGCTGAAAGATGACCACCCCCGAAGTATCGTTGCAGTTTCTTCACGACTTTAGCCGAGATCTAACTTGGAGAAGACAGCAAGCTAGGGCCCAACGGGGGGTGACCTCGATCGATCTACATACAAAGCCTGCTTCTCAGCAGCTGGCCGGATCATACTCTATGCATGTTGCTAGCTACTTGCAAGTTGCATCAACAACCTGCTAATTGAGAGCTCCATGTCTGAAGCAACAACAATTAACCACTATGGCTGCATTGTTACATCCGATCCATCAATTATTGGACGCCGCCACTGCCCGGCCGCCGCCTCGATACGCGAAAAGCGACGCTGTACAGCGCCTGAGGCTCCGCTCCGCCCACCGCAAAGCGCTCCCTTGCGCCGCCACTGCCCGGCCGCCGCCAGAGCTGGACTCCGGCAAAACGGAGGAAGGCAAGGACGGCGGCGGCTAGGCCCTCCGCTCTTCCTCCCCAATTCTCGAGGATGGAGATGCTCCCGTACCTGCACTGGGCGACAGCTACCAACGGTTCCCGGCCTGGGGTGCGCAGATCCGGTGTCCTCTCGGTTGGATCCGTCGTCCCCGTGCATGGATCTAGGTTCTGGGTCAACTTGCGCCCGGTGATGGCTGGGGCTTCTGCGGTGGTGGCCGGGGCTACTGCGACGGTGGTGGTTGCGGCTACACCCGGGTCCTGGGTCAGCTCGCGCCCGGTGTGAACCTTCTGGTGGTGGCTCGGTGGCGGTGAGGGTGTGGCCGGCGGCACGTGCTGCGTGGCCGGCGGCGCTGGGACAGGCTGCGGTGGCGCGCATGCTAGCGCGTCTGGAGGAGAGCAGTGCAGCGATGCAGATTGAGCGGCGACGATGGCAAGGTCCGGCGGCAGCCAGGCTTACTGGGCTGGATCCAGTGCATTGTGTGGATCAGCGAGGCATGGAGGGATCGTTTTGAGGTGGAGGTGGTTTCGCACCGTCAAGGTCTCCGATCTTCAGATTTGAGCTCATGGACGGTGAATTCGCCTCCGGCGGCCAGATCTGGTCTCAATGATGCACATCGGTGGTACGGGGTTGGCGCAGGGGATCTGGCGAGGGCGTGCTGGCTGGACTTCTAGGCGGTGGCGGCGACTCCCCTCCTACCGGATCTGGCCTATAGCGTTGGGCTGAGCAGATTCGGCCGGGGAGTGCCCGAGGCAACCGGCAGAGGCCAACAGCGACGATGACGGACGCCAGAGCCAGCAACGGCAGTCTGCAGTGACCTCGATGTGTGGCGGTGTTGCGCGGAGCCAGATCTTGCCGGCCGGCAGTGTTGCCAAAGGTATGGTTGGCGGCAGCGGGGCCGAGTTGGCCTCACTGATGGGTGGTGACCGGCGCAGTGAGTATGGGCATTGGCCAATGTCACGCACGGAGGTGAGGTGCCATTGCGAAAGCTGTGTCCCTGGGACCGATGACGGTGACGCCTTCGGGTGCCACATTCTTCCTTGGAAGCGTCTTTCGATCGGCTCTCTTCCCTTTGTGTAGTGTGTTGTTCTTAGGTGTAATGCCTTGACCTTTTGGTCAGGCGACGGTGGCGCCGGTGGCGTCACGTCCCTCCTTGGAGGCGTCGCTTTGGAATCCCGTGCCTGTCAATCTGTAATGGTCGTCACCGTTGTGGCGAGGAAGGTGGAGGATAATGGTCGTCACCGTTGTGGCGAGGAAAGTGGAGGTTTAGCTGAAGGTTTAAGATGATTGCTGCGGTGTGTGCGCGTGGATCTTGGTAGGTCAAGGCTGTTTCGGTGTGCGTCTGAGGCCGCTGCTCTCGTGTTGGGTTGTAGTATTGGTGTGTGTAATAAAAAACAGCTATATGCATTGGTCGATGCAGAGGCTAGGATATTATTAATATATTTCCTTTTTTAAAAAACGCGGTAGTTACATCACATACAGTATTGCTCATGCTGACTACAGTATGATGGAATCATGAGCCTGGCTCTGGCATCAAGCATAATGTGTGTTCCCCATGGTCCTGTCGATCTTAGGACATGTGATGGTCAAATTATTGGAGTAACGAAGTAGAGGACAACTACATTTTGGCCTTGTTTACATACTCAAATTCATCCTCAAATTTCACTATACAAAAAGAAGATTTCCTATTACATCAAAATGCCGGTATATGTATAGAGTACTAAATGTACATGAAATCAAAAACTAATTGCATAATTTTGTTGTACTTTGCGAGACGAACATTTCGAGCCTAATTAGTCAAAAATTGGACAATTTTTACCACATAAAAACAAAATTACTACAGTGCACATTTATTGTGCATTGTAGCAATTCGATGCCCCGAATCGGGCATCTAAACGAGGCCTTTGTTGAATTTTGGAGCCAGTCCAAATCGCTGTCATCTGTTTCAGAAATCTGTTGGCAGTTGGTTGCTGAAACTTATTAAGACGCCTCCCCTGCCAGCACACAACAATCAATCTTATGGCCTATGGGGGAAAAGCAAGAGAGAAGTGCGATTCACAAGTTAATGAACTAGCCCTGGCAAATTGCGGATCACAGGAGACGAGTCTCCGGTTCCGCAAATTGCCCCGTACGTGCCATTTACAAGGATACAGCTAGGCGTCCTTGGATCCGAAGCAATACTGGGACACAGATAGGCTCTGCTGTACTGTATGCATTTAAAGTCGCCGACATGTGGGTCGCTCCTACTAGCATGTGATGAAGGGATCGTAGGCCTGGTTTAAATCGTGGAAGCTAGAATTTTTCTAACGGTAGCACTTTCGTTTGTATTTGACAAATATTGTTTAATTATGGGCTAACTAGGCTCAAAAGATTCGTCTCGAGATTTATAACTAATCTGTGCAATTAGTTATTTATTTTACCAACATTTAATGCTCTATACATGCGTTCAAAAATTAATGGGATGAAAAGAGAGTGAAAAATCTTGAAATTTGGAAGGAAAGAGAACAAGGCCGTAGATTGTAATGCGAAGTACTATTGATGTAGCATATATCTGCATATGGAGAGGTGAGATTTTGAGAGACGAGGGCTATTAGCTCTCCTAGAAGAGTCTGTCTGGCTCTGTAGTCCATACCTAAAGCGTGCGTTTTTTTTTTTTTTTTTTTGCGGAACAAACGTGCGTCGCTATTGTACTCAGACGGTTGTGGATAGGAAATTTCAACCACGGATAAGGATATGGGTACATGTCAATTCACCGTTGGTGTTTGAAATACAAAGAATTTCATCTATTTTAATGGCAATACAAAGGATTTAATCTATTTTAATGGCAATCCAACTCTGCCATCCTATGCTCAAGGGGCCAGGAGTATAATGAATTGGGGACATCCGGACATCGATCTAGGCCTTTGCTTAGTTCATGAAAGAAATTTTTTTTATGTTACATTGCATGTTTTATGGGATATTAGAAGGGGTTTTCGAATACTAATTAAAAAACTAATTACATAACTCGTCTAAAAACCGCGAGACAAATTTATTAAACCTAATTAAGCCGTTATTAGCACATATTTGTTACTATAGCACTTAAGGCTAATCATGAACTAATTAGGCTTAAAAGATTCGTCTCGTGGTTTCCAATCAAACTGTGCAATTAGTTTTTTATCTACATTTAGTACTTTATACATGTGTCTAAACATTCGATATGATAGGGTGAAAAAATTTTAGGTGAAAACTAAACACAGCCCTAGTATAGAGAAATAAAGAAATGACAGGCCATGTTCGTGAACAATCAAGACAGTGGGGGTGATACCAATCACGTATGCTGTTGCACCATTGCATTTGTCACAACAATAGGGCCTATATTTCAATCAAAGGACATGGGCAGTGCGGGCTGCAACGGTCGAACACACACGATTTCAATCAAAAACTGATCAGGTCAGGCAGAATGGGACACTGCCACACACTTGGTCCCATCATTGCACACGACCTACTTATACGCAACGAACAAAAATGTACAGATAAGAACGACAACCTGGCCAAATGCGTGCTCAATAGATATACTTCAAACATGGAAAACAAATTGAATACAAATGGCAAACGATGTTCATTGGTACAGTAAATTTGAACCTCAAGTTGTAACACATCACTGTGTTCATGCAAAACATGGTTTCGGAGAAACATGAAAGTCCTCGATGTTACAGTGAACAGAGGCCATAAGGTGTTCCTGCTTGCCAACAGCCACTACGACATTGAAATCATGCATTCATCTTTCACATGCTTTTGATGAGACGATGTTCGAATAACGGAAGAGTCCTGAAATAGTTCAGTCTTCCCTAGTGTGTACAAATGATCACATAATTCTAATTCTAGGCCTGTTTACAACAACAAAAATGTTGGAACAACCCAACAAAGGGTATAGAACTAGACATACAGCGCGGTTACAAAACAAAAACACAGCTCATCTTCCATGCGACAAAGTATCATGACACCGAGCCTCACGCATGGATAAGACTGTCAATAAGGATCAATGCATGCTAGCTGGGAAAGAATTGTTGCCAGTACCTTGTTTATAGATCATAAAATAGATGTGACCCGGACAGAGTGGTCTGCAGACCCAGTGATGTACATTGGCAGTGTTGGATGCCAATCCACACTTGTGATAGATGAACTGTGCGGTAGTGTCCTCAATCCACTTTCATGGCCTTGTACCTGAAGGGATGCAGATGAATCATTGGAACCTGTTTCTGCTAAATAAATCTAAGTGGTGCAATCAGATAGTGATGGAAACCTGATATATTGGGGCCCGAACCAAACCAGAGGTAACCAGCAGCCTCTTGCCATTTGAATCCAATGCTATTTCATGCATTCGTGTTTTAAAGCTCTCCTGATTGCAAAATCTGATAATAGAAGCACAAGGAGAAATGAGCAACTGTCATAACAATTCACAAATGATCACCAAATGTAGGGTGTTCTCACCTACTGCAATCTCTTGACCAAAGAATCTGACCTTGATTGTGCAAGCTCCATTCAAATATCTAAAGTCAATATAGTTGACATCGGATGAAATCATGCAAATTAATGGAATATTATTAAATTAAATATTTGTATAAAAGAATTCACATTAGTACAGAGGAAAAACAGTAATATAAAACATGTTGCAACTTTAATTTTGTTTATAGCTGATAACTGGAGTATACTAAGAAGATTATCTGACCATGAGGACCCAAGGAACTATAATCTGATGTGCAGACGATACATAATACTTAGTAAGGCATCAGACGCCCAAGTCCCCGCCATGAGAAAGGAAAAGATGTGTCAGACCACTCCAAATAAAAGAGTATATTCAGATTCTACTGTATATGTGGTGAATTGAGCATCATTCACGGTCCGTTTGAACCATCATGTTCCCAGTGACCAGATCTATACATCTATTTACAAAGCCCCCAAGAGCTTCTGACTAGTTCAATTAGAACCCTTCATTGTATTTTTTAATAATATTTTAATTAAGTTTCAGTAGTATTTTTGGTTTCTTACTTTCTCCTCGTAATACAGGGCAAATGTTTTGTCATCTTCATGTTATTCCTCTAGTACCAGTTAATAGTTGGTGTAGAGTACCTATTCGTTACTGTTGTATATTTTGGTTTATTCCAGGCCTCCAGCAGTCATGATACATGAAACAAAGATAGTATTTTGTTCATATTGTTGCCATGAGCATGATAGTTTAAACAGAAAGCGAGTTGAGGGGTAGACAAGTTAAGACACCATATAAGACTTAAAACACAAGGAAAATCACACTCTAATGGGGCATTGAAGGGGCACACAACCATTTGCTATGGATCACACCATGCAATTCATGGGATACCAAATACCTACATAACCATTTGCTATGGATCACACCATGCAATTCATTGGGATACCAAATACCTACACTGCCATCTTTTTTATTACTCCTTACATCCCCAAAAACATGATGTTTTGGGATTTTTCAGACAAATTAGTGGAGAGAAATGACCCTACAACAACAACAACAACATAGCCTTTTTGTCCCAAGCAAGTTGGGGTAGGCTAGAGATGAAACCCAAAAGAGACGAGAAACAGGAAGACACAAAAAAGGACATAAAGTGAGACAAAAAGAGGTCACGGTTCCGGCACGTTGATTGCCAATCTCCAAGCGCTCCTATCCATAACTAAATCCTTGGAGATATTCCACTCCTTAAGATCTCTCTTAACGGACTCGTCCCAAGTTAGTTTAGGTCGACCTCTACCGCTCTTTACATTATCGGCCCGCTTTAGAACTCCACTACGCACCGGCGCCTCAGGAGGCCTCCGTTGGACATGTCCAAACCATCTCAACCGATGTTGAATCAATTTCTCCTCAATTGGTGCCACCCCAACCCTATCCCGAATATCGTCGTTCCGGACTCTATCCCTCCTTGTGTGTCCACAACACCAACGCAACATACGCATCTCTGCTACACTCAATTGCTGGACATGTCGCCTTTTTGTAGGCCAACACTCAGCACCGTATAACATCGCCGGACGAATTGCCGTCCTATAGAACTTACCTTTCAGCTTCTGAGGCACCCTTTTGTCACAGAGGACGCCAGAAGCTTGACGCCATTTCAACCAGCCGGCTGAAATTCTATGCCTAACATCTTCATCAATGTCTCCGTCCTTTTGTAGCATCGACCCTAAATACCGAAAAGTATCCTTCTTGGCCACCACTTGCCCATCGAGGCTAACGTCTCCCTCCTCATGCCTAGTCGCGCTAAAATCGCACCTCATGTACTCGGTCTTAGTCCTACTAAGTCTGAACCCTTTCGACTCTAACGTATGCCTCCATAGTTCTAACTTCCTGTTAACCCCTGCCCTACTGTCGTCAACTAGCACCACATCATCAGCAAAGAGCATACACCAAGGGATACCATCTTGTATGTCCCTTGTGACCTCATCCATCACCAAAGCAAATAAATAAGGGCTCAAAGCTGACCCCTGATGCAGTCCTATTTTAATTGGAAAGTCACTGGTGTCGCCATCACATGTTCGGACAAACGTCACCACATCCCTGTACATATCCTTGATGAGGGTAACATACTTAGTTGGGACTTTATGCTTTTCCAAGGCCCACCACATGACATTTCTCGGTACTTTGTCATATGCCTTCTCGAGGTCAATAAAGACCATGTGCAAGTCCTTCTTCTGCTCCCTATATCTCTCCATCAATTGTCGTAATAAGAAAATCGCCTCCATGGTCGACCTACCAGGCATGAACCCAAACTGATTTTGGGTCACATGTGTCACTCTCCTTAGTCGATGCTCGATAACCCTCTCCCAGAGCTTCATCGTATGGCTCATCAACTTAATCCCACGGTAGTTAGTACAACTTTGAACATCTCCCTTGTTCTTGAAGATAGGTACTAATATACTTCTCCTCCATTCTTCAGGCATCTTGTTAGATCGAAAAATAAGGTTAAAAAGCTTAGTCAACCATCCTATCGCTCTGGCGCCTAGGTATCTCCACACCTCAATGGGGATACCATCAGGGCCCATCGCTTTACCTCCCTTCATCCTCTTCAAAGCCTCTCCGATCTCTGCCTCCTGAATTCTCCTCACAAAGCGTCTGTTGGTATCGTCAAATGAGTTGTCCAACTCAAGGGTAGGACCCTCATTCTCCCCATTAAACAGCTTGTCGAAGTACTCTCTCCATCTGTCCTTGATCTCCTCATCCTTCACCAGAAGTCGATCTGTCCCATCCTTGATGCATTTTATTTGGTTGATGTCCCTTGTCTTCCTCTCGCGGATTCTAGCCATCAGTACCCCTATTTTGTTACAGATGATTTCCTTAAAAGGAGGATGTCGCATGGTTAAGTTTCCTACTCAGACGCAGAGAGGTAACCAAAAGTAGCGCATATCAATTTGTAATTTGGCGCATGCAGGAGTCGACAGATTTTTCAGTGAGCCCAAAAGCGTGTCCTAGAATCAGAGAGTCTAAGGGCGGGTTTAGTTGCGAAAATTTTGGCAAAATGGCACTGTAGCACTTTTCATTGTTATTTGGTAAATAGTGTCCAATTATGGTCTAATTAGGCTTAAAAGATTCATCTCGTCCATTTCGTCTAAACTGTGTAATTAATTTTATTTTTTATCTATATTTAATGCTTCATGCATGCGTCCAAAGATTCGATGTGACGGGGAATCTTGAAAAATTTGGCAAAATAAAGTGGAACTAAACAGGGCCTAAGTTTTTTGGGACAAATTTTGAATACCACAGCATCATGTTTTTTGGGACACGAGTACATTGATATGGCTAGTTGCATCAATGAACCATAAAGGGAAAAGGTGAAATGCTGTATACCTTTCCGTCTGAGCCTAAACTGAAGATGCTAGTTTCTGCTGGCCCAAAAAGAACTGAGCTCACAGGGGAATCATGGGCAGGCCATCCTGTAATTTGAAGACCAGCAGACATGTCTATTTGCAGTTAAGGAAGATGACAGACTCAAATAATCACAGGGGGAGGGGGGTGATCTCATGCAAACAAAACAGAAGCAAGTTCTAGCATCCGTGGAGCAAAGGACGATGCTAAGTTCCAAGACCATTCACCAATAAACTCTCATTGGTAAACTGGGCTTTGCAGTATTTATGATTTCTAACTAGCTAAGCGTTTTTAATTCTGGTTGAGGCCAGAATAGTGCAGCTGGATAATAGATCAACAATAACAAGATGTAAGTATGTCTTAAGAATAAAATACCACTAGAAAATATGTGGGAATCTGCATCAATTAGGAAGAAACTACAGACTTGATAGGGATGGTAAAAGAATATCACAACAAAAGGATACCAAACATGTGAATCATTCCATCTGTAGCAGAAGCTGCCAAAATTTTTCCATTGTGATTGAAGCAAAGAGAAGTAATAGCAGGTGGATCCTCACCAAGAGGGAGGACTGTCTTCACAGTAGAAGAAAAAAAAAAGGAAAAAAGCCTTTAGAAAAGATACTAGCTACAAAATCCACATATAAGTTCAAGAGAAGAGGATGAAGCAAATGAACTACCAATGGCTTCCATGTTTTCATATGCCACACGGTCAAGTTGGCAAATCCTGTTCTCTCAAATGTAGTTGATCCATGCCTGAAAATAAGGATAATAAAACGATGCCACTAGAGTTATGGACTTCTTATCAAGTACATGAAGTATGAAATCTAAACAATACCGTCTTGATGCAGCTGCAGAGACAAACACAGGTTCAACAGGGCTGCATTTCAAATCTAAGATGCTGCAAGAAATAGAAAAGCTTTGTTAGCTAAACATTCTCAGCAAGGAACCAGCAGACTATAGATATAACCTTGGAAAGTCTCTAGATGTACTCAGGTCACAAACAACTCTCTTTGCATCAGCATTCCAAGCTTTAATTCCTCCATTAGCTGTGCCTATGAGCAGCTATGGTCAAGAGAAATGGGTGACAAAAACAAAAGTCTTAAACAAGTTTACTTTAACCAAATTTAGAGTAATGGAAAGAAACTAGTGCCATACAATCCAATATAGACATACCAATCTGTCAGATCTGCATTCCCAAGAAAGTGCACTGACTTCAGACCCACAGTATATAGTAGCATTTCTAGATGATGGTGTTGATGAATCATATGTCCAAATCCTTTGGAAAGAATAAGATCAACGGGTCAAAATCCAGAACCTTGAGTTAGGCAGTCAATGTGAAGTTACTCAAATATAGCAAAATTACCTAACTGTACCATCGATTGATGAACTAGCAATATTTGACCCAGATGCAGAAAATCGACATCGGCTAATTGAACTGTTATGGCCTAAAAATGTTTCCTGTTAGCAAGTCTAATCAGTCATACAGGTGACTGCAAAAAGGGATAATGTAATAGTGGAACAAACTATAGCTTACCTGGAAATCCACTTTTACTTCAGGAAAGTCTTCCTCAGTCACCAAAACCTGCTCATCCTCTGCAGCAAAAGAGAGGGTACTAAAGATATGGAGAACATGTACCATACATAGAGTAAGCACAACAGAAGAATAAATTGAAGAATATCAAATAGGAAAATATATTGGTTCACACATTAAATTAAAACAATCTAAACTACGGTAGCATTAGGCCATCTCCAGTGGCCCAGAAAACCGACCCTTCAGATGACGTGGAATCAAACCAACCCAAATCAAGCCACTGGAGGAATGGATGCAAAGGGTACTGAATAATTTTTTCGCAGGCTCGTTATCTGTAGCCATGAGTAGGCAAGGATAGTGTTGTCCATTTGTTTAATGCTATTGTGGACCCATACTTGCAGTTAATATCAGTTCAACAATAAAATTTAATTTTACTGACTCTTCACAGTCCTATGTGGTGGCAATAATTCCACTCATCACTATAGATGCTCTTAGGTAGCGTTTGGTTGGGAGTCAACGTGGGATGGGATGGACCCGTCTCAGTTCAGAGGCGGAAGATCCCATTTATTGTTTGGTTGAGAAGGGATGGGATGATTTTGTTTTCTGTTTGGTTCTGGGACAACAAAAGTGGGATGAGCCATTGACATGTAGGGCCCACATTCATCAGATTTTTTTTCTTTTTTCTTTTCCCTTTTCTTTTTCCTTTTCTTCTACCTTATCCTTTCTCCTTCCGTGGGAGATCTCCTTCCATGGATGTCGTCGCGGCCCCTATGGCCTGCGCTCGCGACACCGCGGCCGGGCTCGCCCCGGCACTGGCTGCCGCCCGTGGCTGTCGCTCGCCTCCGCCACCCGCCCTACCGCCGCCCAGCTGCTCGCGCTTGACCCTGCGCTGTCCGCGCGCCTGGAGCTCACCCCTGCGCTCCCGCGCTCGCCGGACCTCGACCCTGCGCCCGCCTGGAGCTCGCCCCTACACCAGAGGTCGCCCAGCCCGCCGAAGCTCGCCCCTGCGGCCCTGCGCCTGCTGGAGGCTGCCCGCCCCTGCGCACGCCGAAGGCCGCCCGCTCAGGAGCCGCTCAGCCCTGCTGGAGTTCACTCGCGCAGCCGCCCGCTGGCCCCTCGCGCCACCGCATCTAGAGCCGGAGCCCTCGCCCGGCGACTGCCCACGACCACACACCTCTCCTTTCTTCCTCACAGTCGCCAGCCACTTGTCCCACCTGGCCTTGCCCCCATCCATCAAAATTTTGGGGACGGGGTCGCCCCGCATATGACAGGAATATTCCCAGGTGGGACGTCCTCGCCCCCAGTAGCCTCCCAACCAAACAGCACTTCTCCTAGGTCTATCCCATCCCGTACCACTTGGTCCCTTCAACCAAACGCTACCTTAGTATGCAAGGTAGTGAACAGGTGAATGTAAAAGCACAACTATGGGTCTAATTGGTTGCCTGAACAACCCCTTATACAGGCCCCCATAGTGCAATTAGTCCATGTTTGGTTACCTGCATAAGCCCATATGCAGGCTAGCACTGTCCTCAAAGCAAGTTCAGCCTGCACAGCACAATTCGGCCAAATCCTACTTATCCTGCTATGCACCCTCCCTCCCGCACCCACTGTGCAGCCCAAGGCCTACTATGGCCCCTTACACAGGAAACCAATTACAAGTGTAACTGTTTGAGGAATTATTTTCCATTACTTGGCTAACCCTAGAAGGGTAGCTATATAGTTTCCATACATGGGCCACATGGGCCTTAGCCTCATGGGCCTAAACATATACTCCAACACCCCCCCGCAGTCTGAACTACCGTCGCAGCGGAGTTCGAGGCTGAACAAGAAAGAACACACACACAACCCCCCCACAGACGCAACTAGCCACTGGTGATGTTGACGCTGGAGCGAAACTCGGCGAAGGTCGAAGACGGGAGGCCTTTGGTGAAGATGTCCGCGAACTGGGAAGTCGTCGGAACGTGAAGAACCCGCACCTCGCCCATGGCCACCCGATCACGGACAAAGTGTAGGTCGATCTCCACATGCTTCGTCCTCTGGTGCTAGATGGGGTTGGTGGAGAGGTAGACCGCACTGACGTTGTCGCAGTAGATCAGTGTGCTCCGGGAGGGTGGAGTGTGCAACTCCGCAAGTAGCTGCCTGAGCCAGGCGGCCTCCGCCACGCCGTTAGCCACGGCGCGGTACTCCGCCTCGGCGCTGGACCGGGAGACCACCGGCTGGCGCTTGGACGACCAAGACACCAGGTTGCCGCCCAGGAAGACGGCGTAGCCGAAGGTGGAGCGGCGAGTATCCGGGCACCCGGCCCAGTCAGCGTCGGTGTAAACGGTGAGGTCGGTGGAGGAGTTCCGATGGAGGAGGAGGCCGTGGTCGAGCGTGCCCCGGAGATAGCGGAGGAGGCGCTTGAGAGCCGTGAGGTGAGGCTCCCGGAGGTCATGCATATGGAGACAAACCTGCTGAACTGCATAGGTGATGTCCGGCCTGGTGAAGGTGAGGTACTGAAGGGCCCCGGCAAGACTCCTGTACGCAGTGGGATCTGCCACCGGTGGTCCCTCAGCCTCAGACAGCTTGCCCTGAGTGTCGACCGGAGTGGAGCAGGGGTTGCAGTCAGTCATCCCAGCCCGCTCCAGGATGTCCCGAGTGTACTGTCGCTGGTGAAGTAGGAGCCCGGTAGGATGATGCTCAACAGTAACACCGAGGAAGTGGTGGAGCTCACCCATATCCTTCATCGCGAACTCCTGCCGGAGAGCGGTGATGATCCGGCGAAGAAGTGGCTCACTGGAGGCGGTGAGGACAATGTCATCAACATAGAGCAGCAAGTATGCAGTGTCGGCTCCATGGTGGTAGACGAACAGAGACGTATCTGACTTGGCCTCCATGAACCCCAGGGTCAGCAAGAATGCAGCGAACCGGTGGTTCCACGCCCGAGGTGCCTGCTTGAGGCCGTAGAGGGACCTGTTGAGCCGGCAAACCATGTCAGGACGGGTGGTGTCGACGAACCCCGCCGGCTGACTGCAGTACACCGTCTCGGTGAGAAGGCCGTGGAGGAAGGCGTTCTTGACGTCCAGCTGATGGACGGGCCAAGACCGAGCAAGCGCCAGCGATAGCACGGTACGGACAGTGGCTGGCTTGACCACCGGGCTGAAGGTCTCATCGTAGTCGACGTCAGGGCGCTGAGTGAAACCCCGGAGGACCCACCGAGCCTTGTAGCGCTCGAGAGATCCGTCGGCCCGGCGCTTGTGAGTCCAAATCCACTTGCCGGTGACGACATTGGCGCCCGGCGGCCGGGGCACCAACTCCCATGTCTGGTTGGCGAGTAGCGCGGCGTACTCCTCTTCCATCGCGCGGCGCCAGTGAGGGTCCAGTAAGGCGTCGCGAACGGAAGAGGGTACCGGAGAGACCACCGCGTCGCCGGTCGAAGCCTCGAGGACACGAGGCGGCAGTGTGCCAGCCGCGTGTCTGGTCACCATCGGGTGAAGCAGCGGCGGGTGTCGGTGAAGCAGCGGCGGGTGGTAGACCGGCGGGGCACCACGAGCCGGCGGGGACAGCGGCGGTGGTGTCGGTGTCCCTGGTGGAGAAGGCGGCGCGAGCGGCGGCGGCCGCGGCCTGCGCTGGTACACCCGTATCGGCGCGGCGAACCTCGACGGAGGTGCCGGTGCAGGTGCCGGGACGGGATCCGGCGTCGGCAACCGACACGACCCCCCGGGGCAGAAGCAGGGGACGAAGGCCCCGGGTCTGCACCAGCCGGAGAGGACGGGGCCGCGTCCGAGACCGACGGGCCCGGACCCGCTGGGGATCCGGGACCGGGAGGCGGCCCATCGCGCGGCGAAGAGGTACCTGCAGGAGACCACGAAACAGGTGGCTGAACCACTGGGTCAGTGGGAAACAGGGAGGGTGGATCCGGGACCGGAGGGGTGGTAGTGCTGGAAAAGGGAAAGACGGACTCATCGAAGACCACATGGCGAGAGATGAGAACCCGTCGGGAGGTAAGGTCAAAGCACCGGTACCCCTTGTGATCCGGAGAGTACCCGAGGAAGACACAGAGCGTGGAGCGAGGGTCCAGCTTGTGAGAAGAGGTGGCAGCGGTGTTAGGGTAACACGCACACCCAAACACGCGGAGGTGATCGTATCGAGGCGAGTTACCGAAGAGGGCGTGGTGAGGAGTAGAAGCGGGACAGCCGCAGAAGGGAGGCGGTTAAGGAGGTAGGTGGCGGTGTGCAGGCCCTCAGCCCAGAAGCGAGCGGGGAGAGAGGCCTGAAACAGAAGGGTACGCACGGTGTCATTAGTGGTGCGAATCATCCGCTCAGCCTTGCCATTCTGCGAAGAGGTGTATGGACAAGACATGCGGAGCTGAACACCGTGAGAGAGGAAGAAATCTCGGGAGGTGGAGTTATCAAACTCGCGACCATTGTCACACTGGACGGCCTTAATGGTGAGGCCGAACTGTGTAGACACCCAAGTGAAGTGAAGGAGCGTGGTAAACGTATCTGACTTCGCACGGAGAGGAAAAGTCCACGAATAATGCGAAAAATCATCAACAACCACAAGATAGTACTTATAACCGGAAATACTCAGAATAGGAGATGTCCATAGGTCGCAATGTACAAGATCAAAAATACGGGCCGCATGGGAAGTTGAACTAGAAAAAGGAAGACGAACATGTCGGCCCAATTGGCACGCATGACACAGTTGCTCATCATGAGCTCGAGTACATGGAAGACCATGAGCTACGACTGAGCTGTATCAGGGCATCACGTCCAGGATGGCCGAGACGCCGGTGCCAGGTAGTAGAGGAAGTAGAAGCGACGAAGGCAGCTGACAAAACGGACGGCGAAGAAGGCGAAGGAGCCGCCGGGAAGCGAAGGGTGTAAAGGGGCCCGGTGCTGTCACATCGGAGCAGTGGACGCCAGGTAGCCAAATCCTTTACAGTAAGACCAGAGGAGTCAAATTCCACATAACAAGAATTGTCAGCTGTAAAACGTCGAATGGAAAGAAGATTATGAACCATAGAAGGAGCAACAAGAACATCAGGAAGACGAAAGGAGCCATGAGCACCGGCGGTACCCACAGAAGAGACAGGAATACAAGAACCATTTGCGACCATAATGGACGAAGGAAGAGAGGAGGGAGAGTGAATCGACGAAAGTATACCGGGGTCAGGAGTGGTGTGGTAGGTGGCTCCCGAATCAGCGATCCACTCGGGTCCGACCGGAGGTGTCAGCCCCATGGTGCTGAACGAGCGAGCCAGGGCCGCCTGATCCCAGCTGGTGACCCCCGGTGGAGTCCCGGAGGGTGGAACCCACGGCGTAGGAGCAGGAGGAGCTCCGGTGAGCATGGCCACAGGTGGACGAGTGTTGGCTCCAGGAGCGTGGTAGGGCCACATGGCGATGCGACCAGACCACGGGTTCTGGAACGAAGGCCATGGTGCCCCCCCGTGTGGTCCAGCCGGTGCCGAAGCCTGGTGGTGACCGCCCCGGCCACCCCCGCGGCCCCCTCCACGGCGACGACGAGAGCCACGACCCCCCCCCCACCTCCGCTCGGCCCGGAGGGAGGAGGGCCCAGGAGAGACGACGGTGGCGAAGCGGACGGCCGCGGTGGAGTAGGAGGACGCGGCGGAGTAGCAGCCAGAGCCGCCGACGAAGCCCCTGGTGAAGTAGCAGACACAGGCTGGGGGCCCTGAGTGAGCTCCTCCATGACAAGATCGTCACGGACCTCCAGGAAGGTGGGGAAAGGCCGCTGACGGGTGATCCACGTCCGGAGGTGGGCGAAGCGGTCACTGAGCCCCCGGAGGACGTTGAGGACCAAGATGCGATCCTCGACGGGCCACCCAAGGTCCCCCAGAGAGTCAGCCATGCCCTTCATCCGACGGCAGAACTCGCCGACGGAGAGCTCCCTGGACGAAGGTGCGGAAACTCGCATCGAGACGCAGAGCCCGGGCCTCGGCGTTGCCCAGGAACTGGCCCTCAAGAGCGAGCCACGCCCGGCGCGCGTCAGGGGAGGTGCGGACGAGGTCGTGGAGGTCCAGAGAAATCGTCCCCAGGATCCAGGAGAGGACGATGCTGTCGAGGCGGAACCACGAGGGCGTCTGGACGGAGACCGAGGCCTCGACGAGGACGTGGTCGTCGAGGGCGTAGCGGCGAAGGGTGAGAAGCACCAGATCCCGCCACCGGGCGTAGGAGGGCGACTCCGGCTCGAGGACGACCGGGACGAGAAGACGAATGTTCTGGACCCCCCCCCCCCCCGCCTGGTAGTGCAGCTGAGCCACGAGCGGGTCGGCCGGGTCGTGCCAGAGAACGGCAGTGTGTGATACACGGCGCCCCGGCGAGGCAGAGGTGGCTCCGGCGTCCGGGCCCGCGGGAGAGGTGAGGAGCAGCTCGGCCTCGGCGATCTGACGGGCCAAGGCGTCGGCCGCGTCGCGCTCGCGCTCCCACACGAGGGCAGCCGCGCGCACCCGGGCCTGCCCTTCCGCCGCGGCGGCCCGGGCAGCGACGAGGGCCGCGGCGAGGGTGGAGTCCGGCCCCGGAGCGATGCCGAGAGCAGCAGCGGTGACGGTGGATGGCGGTGGAAGGGTCGGGCCCGAGGTTGCAGCAAGGGGTTGCGGCTGGACCCCACCGTCAGGGAGGGAAGCCGAGGAGGAAGGGAGAGCCGACGACGAGGAAGGAAGAGCCGCAACCACAGCACCCTCGGCAGTCTCGACCTCCGCACCCGGGGCAGAGGAGAGGGCTACTGCCCCCAGGGCGCCAGCCGCGCCAGGGTGTGCAGCGGCGGCCCCCAGGGCGGCAGCAGCAGCCAGGGCGGACGGATCGGTGAAGCCCAGGGCGGCAGCAGCAGCCTGGGCAGACGGATCGGTGAAGAAGAGGGCGGGAGAAGGAGCTGGGGGTGGTGGACGGGTGGGGAGGAGGGAGGGAGGGGCACCAGGGAGGGCCCCCATCAGTGGCGCGGCTGGAGCTGGAAGGCCACGGCCGGTCAGGCCAGTGGCGGGTGTAGCCCCGACGGGCGGCGCGCCGGCGGGTGGAGCCCCTCCAGAGAGCACCTGCGCCCAGGAAGGAGGAGATCGGGTGGGGAAGTAGGAGTAGAGGGTGGGAGGAGGTGGAGGACGGCCATCCATGGGGGCAAACGCCGGCGGCGGCGCCCCAGAGGCCGGCGGCGGCCTGGCCAGGCAGGTGCGGCGGGCAGGGAAGAGAAGGAAAGACCTAGGCTCTGATACCATGTTTGAGGAATTATTTTCCATTACTTGGCTAACCCTAGAAGGGTAGCTATATAGTTTCCATACATGGGCCACATGGGCCTTAGCCTCATGGGCCTAAACATATACTCCAACAGTAACATTGTACAGCTTTATCTAGGCAAACCAAACAACAGCAAATTGCATAACCGTATCCAGGTTAAGGTTAAGGGTATGTTGCATAACCTCTAATGCAGTGCAATACCCATGCGAGGAACCAATCAGACCCTATCTTACTAGGTACCCTGCACAAACATGTGGTAAATATTGATACAGTAGCCATGAAAAAAGTAAGTACCAACCTGTATGGCTGATCTCAGAAGATTCATGGAATTTCCCACCTCTTGTATAAGATTTCACTGAACTTGAGGACCGAGAATCAAAACCCTGTATCATGCTACTTGAGGCCGAGGATTCTTCATAGTTTTCTGATATCTCTTCATGAGGGGAACCAGCTGTACTAGTACCAACTACATTCTTGTTTCCATAACCAGCACTATTATAGTTCCTGCATTTATAAGTTGAGACATGTTTTGAGGATGCATGCATGCCTTTGTTTGTGTACATGCGATGAGGTTAGAAATTAGCACTCACAATCTAACCAAGCTTAACATTAATAGCAGACAGAGACCTATAGGAAAGTTAATGTTAGAATACTTTATGAATATAATTCAGTTAACCAAATTGAACCTAATAAACTAACTGTTAATTTGTGGAAGGATATTGCATTCATTAATAGGCAAAAAAGTAACTTTGCATGGAAGAGAGATGAGAGAATAACTTTACCTCCTCAACTGAGAGATTTCATCTTCCTTCGCCTCTAAGGACGATTGTAGCTCTTCCAATTTATTGTTCAGTTGCTTTATGTCATTCTTGAGGGATTTGATGGTATTCTTTTCACTACTAATTCTCATAAGAGCTGGGATCCGTGGAAAAGTTAAGGACAAACAGTGTAGCAGAAAATAACAATATGTATGGCAAAGCAAAATTTTAATAGAAACAATAGCATTCACAAACATTGAGTTCTATCACAGTGATGATCAGTTAGGGAGGGGATAAGATTATAAATCAGTCAATAGGAAAGAAGATACTGTAAAATGTTAGAAAACATCCCACCAGAGAAACAAAAAAGAATATATTATGGAAGGATATGAGTATCATTGAATATCCCGCTCAAAAAATTCCTAAATGAAAGAACCAAAGTATCCAGCCACTCTTTGGAGAAATATACACGGAACTGCGGATCCAAGCTTGGGTTCTTAATATATGGAATAGCTGCATAAATGATATTGAGATTGACAAAGCATGAGAATAATGTAGAAGGAATGTAGGAAAAAGAAGGCAAAGAACACGCACCAAACCATGTCAGCCAATCTCCACGCTTTTGCAACAGATAATTGCCATTTTCACCAAAGAATTCAATTACTTTGTCTTGTCTTCCAGATTTCAAAGCATTAATAACATAGTACCTTAATGCTGACAGCTCCAACTTAACAAGGGTTGAGAACAGCTCTGTGTCCCCAGGTGACATGAAACACTGCTTGAAAAAGGCAAACAGACCGACCAACCTGTCCAGTTGGTACTTCGGTATATACTCTGAGAACACCAAATCCACGATCTTATCTGCTTGAAAGTTCCTGCCAATCTCAGTAGACAACTCTGACTCATACGCTTGCAGCGTACTTGTGAAACCCCTGAAAAATAGAAACTCCCTAACGAGCTCCTCAGCATAACGCATGTTCTCCATTGTAGTCCAGTGGGTTACTGAAAGTGTAAAAATAAAAAGTCATAAGCGGACCAACTATAGATGAGATAGCTGAAAGAGGAAAAACGCACGCGCGACATAGCAAAATTATAATGTCAGTCTTCAAATTTTCCCAACAAAAATGTGTCTCCTACCCAGTGACAATTGAGATCTCAAACAAGTTTCAGCTGATTAGTTAACTTCAGCTTGGCTTCCTAGTTCCTACCACCGAAGGATTTCATTTCGAAACAATGTCATGAAAAACTCGCATTTCCCAATACTATAAGAGCACTTCTCCCAGGGCAGGGGCATGTCCACCCGATAATTTTTGCGAAACAATCGAAGATAGTAGGCATAATAGATGCATATACACTTGTAGCTAGATCAGATCCGAATACAGATAGTAAGTTAGGTTTGGGTGCTCGGTTTCGCACAGCAGGAAGGGGAGACCAAGGGATGGGCGTACCTGGTGGTGCTCGTCGCCGGCGAAGGGCCCGAAGAAGACCTTGCGTAGGGCAGCCAGCGACCCCCGAAGAAGACCTGAGCACCTGGTGGAGAGAGCGCAGTTGGGGGTAACAGAAGAAATAGAAAGGACGGCGGCTGACCGGCGTCCTAGTAGGGCCATTTGGGCCTGTACAATGCTGGGCCGTTTGGTCCCTTCCTTTTTGTGAGCGATGCTAATGTACTACTAGTGTACTTACGACTTTGGTAGTTGTGGAACTCTACTTGTTATACTGGTTTGTATAGTTTGTACATATTTTGTTTTGTGCTGTGATGGATTTTGCTAAATTAATCAGTTGTTAAGCGCCTGTAAAGCTGTGGGTACTACAGTGATTATGATGCTTCGATGATTTTTTTTCTATTTTCAAACATGATATTTGGATAATACTCCTATTTGCCATCAGCTGTTTCATCAGCAAATTAGCAGACTACCTCGAGAATCTGAGGCCAACACTGCCTGACTGACCATCCACAAATTTAATTTAACAAGCGTAACGGAATGGGCGATGACAGTTACACGACGGACGCCACTGTTACGGTCCACGCCGTAGGCTCATGACAGCCACCGACCCAGCGTGCTCCCTATGCCTACGGCCTACCCTCGCTGCGCGGCAGCGGCAGCGGCGCGCTGCAGGCCGTGCCGCTCCATGACCCTGCGCGTGGCCAGCGCGGCCGCCTCGCCGGCACGCGCCGTGCCGGCCGCCATGATGGCCGCGAACTCGCGCTTTATCTCCTCCTGCACCCGGCTCTTCGCCGCCGCAAGGGGGTCTGGAGGAGGCGCCGCCAACTTGGTTGGAACCGTAGGCGCCGCGCTGCTCACCTCAGCGGCGGCTGCCGCCGGTGCTGCTGCGGGCTGCACTGCCGGTGGAACGGCCGTGCTGTCATTGGCACTGCCATTATTGCCCGCTGTCTTGGCAGCCTCCGGTTTATCATCAGCAGCAGTCGTCGATCTTGGCACCACGTCGTTTGTCAGCGGCCGAGTCACGGCGGCGGCGCCAACCGGGGCAGGATCAGCCGGCCTGAATTGCGGCGGTTGCGGCACAGCCCCAGCTCCCAAGCTCGTCTCCAGCCCCTGGATCATGGGCACTGCAAGAGCAAAACAGTGTGAACCGTCAATTGTGTGGCAACCTGATGCAAAAATTCTTAAAAAAAAAAGCTACTCAGAGTCAGAGCCCTTACATATCAGCGCGCCGACCGGGCTGTTCATCACTTGGTTCGGCAGCTCGAGAATGTAGCTGGGGATGGCGGCGCCAGCGAGGAACTGTGCGGCCTCGTTGCTGAAGTTGTTGCAGTTGTGGCTGAGGAGTTTGTAGGTGGCAGGGGTGTAGCGCGGGCCGATCTCCCGGAGGAACTCCTCGAACACCTCCCTGGGGACGTGGGTCACGCCCAGGTCCTCCACACGGATGGGCGTGCCGTAGGGCGTCCGGCCGGGCTGGCCTTGCTTTGCTGGATGCCGCCGCCAAAGTAGTACTCCCGCCCGTAGACGACCACACCGGTGTGCCTGAGATAGCACAAGAACATGCTTACCCCGTCATCCACAACGCTTCTATAAAAGCGAACAGAAGAGCAGCTTAACGGCATTTTATGCAATTCGTGATTTCTTTGTAGTACTGAATCTACATGGGTCTTCCTGTGTTTGTTCTGGTGATACATGAACTACAGTCATGGGAATATAAAATGCGAATGAGACTACAACTGTGCCACAATTGCAAATGTAGTCAACCAGGATCAACTGCAAATAAACAGCAGGAGTGAAGCAAACTTGATGTCTTATCTCTCTTCATAGGCAACAAGGTAAATGCCAAGTCTTTGCTAGGCAAGTTTTAGCTACACAATTAGATCTTGCACTAGAAGCAAAACCATGAAGCCATGTTTGCATGTATAATTTGCACCAGAATTTCTAAAAGGGTACCCCCCCCCCCCCCCCCCCCCACAATGTTCTGATGATTTGCTCATATATCGAAGCTTTACTTACTTTGAATCTACATTTTGCAGAGGTATGCTTTAACTATTAGTGAAGGGGAAAACATACCCTGTTTACTAGAGACAAACATGTATCAGGGACATGGCTGATATCTCAGATGTACAGTAGCTACTACGAAATTAACATCAACAATATTAGTGCGAATCGGTAGGTCCCACATCTACAAAACCAAGCAAAAGGTAAACATAGCGCCACCAGGAGTGGATGGGATTTTTTTTATTATTCAGGAAAGCAGGAAAGCTGCGTACATTTCATCTTTCTTTTGGTAAAATTAAGAGTAAATTGCACTGTGGGTACCTAAACTATTTGGTGTTTCACAGATAGGTACTCCAACTAAAGAATGTAACTTCTGGGTACTGGAACTATACTTATGTAACTTCTGGGCACTTTAACCAAAAACATAACGTCTAGGTATTGGAACTATACTTGGGTAACTTCTAGGTACTGGCGCTTGGGCAGCACCGTGCCCACATCAACGGCGGCGGCGCTCGCTCACCGTGGGACAGGCGGAGCAGAGCTCCCGCTCGCACGCACCACGCATGCCGCCGTAGGCGAGTTGCCGTAGGAAACCACGCCTTACCTATGGCCGCGCAGCGCCCGCGCTAGGGCCCCACCGGTGTCTGCCCTTGTCGACATGGACTGTTATGCGCTCTGGGTGTAGAGTCCGGCGCACTGATGGCAACGCTCGGCACCAACCACGACGTGAGGACTAGCGATGAAAACGGACGGAAACGAATGGAAAAACCTTATTTCTACTTTCGTTTCTATATTTTTTCCATCCGTTTTCAACGTTAATGAGGACCTGGCAGCTCCCTCTCTCTGCTCAAGCGCCAGTACCCAGAAGTTACGTAAGTATAGTTGTAGTATCTGGACGTTATATGTTTTTAGTTATAGTACCTAGAAGTTACGTAAGTATAAATCCAGTACCTAGAAGTTACGTTTTTTAGTTGGAGTACCCATCTATGAAACGCCAAATAGTTGAGGTACCCAGAGTACAATTTACTCTAAAATTAAAGACAGGAAAAAGACGGTCTCTTGCAACACCAAGAAGACGGACTCTTGCAACACAAATCCTTAAATTAGATCCAAACCAGCTGTTTGGCTGATAGTTCTTACGGCTGATAAGCTTGTTGTAAGAGAAAAATATTCTACAAATTTTCGAAAAAAAGAGAAAAACACTCTAACATAATTGATAACCCAGGTCGATAAGTTCAAGCAAGCAAACAGGCAGTAAGCCTTGCATGCACAACGATCAACAGTAAGAGGAAACAGAACCGGTGATGCTTACCAAATAGCCTCGATGGCCTTGCCGAGGATTGTCGCCGAGAGCTGCCGCGCCATCCCTTGGCTAAGATCGTAAATGTGCAGCTTCACCGGGTACCCATCCTGCACACAGCCATGCAGATGCAGATCATCCATCACTCAGTTCAGATGCAGCCAGATTCAGTAAGGAGCATGGGGGACAGAAGCCGTCGCCCACCTCTGCCATCTTCTCCGCCCGAGCTTGGCCCCCGAAGCAGCCGAACCTAGAAATGGCAAAACAGCACGCGACTAATAAGTTGGCAATTGCAAAACGGAGGAAGGACAAGCCGAACAAACTACGTAACTGAAGTTGCTGCTGCTTTTCTCTTCCTCATAACTTTACATATACACATGAAAAAGTCGAGACGGGGAAAACTGAATTTACACCAAGCCCATTCGACAGAGCTTGGACTTCCCCGAATTCTACTACTACAGAAACTCCACCTTTTCATCAAAAGCAAAAATATCCCTTTTTGCCCAAAACGAGTGGTAGAATTGAGGAAAGCAAGAACCCGGAACCCCGATTTCGGCCGATATACCTAGCCAAACCGAATTTACTCCGCCGCTTGGCCATGGCCGCCGACCAAACAGAGAGTTCCCACCAAACGAGCCACGCAAAGTAACCACCGGGCCAGAGACAAAGGGGGTGAAAATAAACGCGAGGAGAATTTGATCCGTCAGGGAATCAATTGGCGAGAGCCGAGAGGCAGACGTGTGGGATTGTAGCAGGAGAGGATTCTTTACCGGAGAGGATATGCAGATACGGAGGACGGACGGGGTGTATGAAAGGGGAAGGAATCGCCTCGGTTGCGTTGCGTCCTCGCGCGGAAGTATCTCTTGCGTGGAGTGCAGAGGTCTGAGGAGACGAGAGAAGTAATTTTTAGTTTGTGTTGTTTGCTTGTTCTGTGCAGAAACCAACCGCTTCCGTCGTCACTTGCCTTCACTTGTGAGCGAGGTGGTCACGCCCATACGCCCATACGCAAAATCACTCTTTTTTTTTCTTTATAATTTTCTCGAATTTTGTTTTATATCAGGAAAGAAAAGACGGCACAGGGACTAGAGAAAGCCCAAAAAACAGGCTCACATACACGCCCTTAAACAGCTTTCGCAAGAACAGAAGCAGCAACAAGCCTGATGCAGCAGGCTACCAAATGACCACAAGCCAAGAGCACACGTAGTCTTTCAACTGAATGATGCATAAGTAATTCCTTGTCGATTTCAGTGGCAGCTGGCCAGGGCCAGGTTGAGCACCAACTAGGCAACTACTGCACCCCGTATCTTCAACTTCTGAAGCTGATATACTACCTATGCGCCCCCCAACCACCACCACCAAAAAAAAATATCGCTTTATGAGAATTCAAACCGTCTCAAGTTTGACTAAATATATATGGAAAAAACTAGTATTTATGACATGTGATAAATAGCATTTAATTAATTATGTAATATGCTTTTATAATAAATATATTTGAAGATATAAATGATGGCACTATTTTCTATAAACCTTGTCAAATTTGGAATTGTTTGACTATTTGAGAAGTGAGATTTTCATTTTTCTTTTGCCTATATCTTGTACTTTGACAAATAAGTGGCTCAAAATAGTTGCATGATAACTAGTTTAGTCATTCCATCTCCAGCCTTCTTTGTTTTGGTACTGAAGTATAATAAGGGGCCTTGGAAAATTTGGGTGAGCTGTAACTATGGGAGTTGCCACAGCATGGTCATTTTCATATATATATATTTTTTAAAATGAGTATATAGTGACGTGACTAGGGGCTCATGTTGGGTTTCAACTCTAGCCTACCCCAACTTGCTTGGGACTAAAAGACTTTGTTGTTGTTATTGTTACAATAACCAAATTTATTATTTTACTTCTTCACATCTATGGAGGGGGACGTGTGCTGTCTCCTGCAGAGTTTCAGGTCCGCGTGATGTGTCGAGATCGGCTTGCTCTTTGCTCTGAAAGAAAAGGCCGCCCACTGGGGTAAACACCTTGTTGTCCATGAAAGTGATGCGAACGCTGCCTTCTTCATTACAAAACGCACACACACTGGCTTATTCCATGCTCATGCAACTCAGCGTATGCGAAGGAATCAAATCCGTGGCGTCGAGGTTGACGGTCACACAATGCCGGCAAGACTGAAGCTTTCACTGACTTCTTCAGGTCTATATTTCGGCTCCCTGACTTTGAGAATTGGCAGTTCATTGTGGATGATCTATATCTTAGGCAGCAGGGTGCATCACATCTGATGCGCTCACGGCACCGTTCTCGGAACATGAAGCATGAATCGTTGCAGTGTGCTGAGTCACGAACAGTCCCAGTTTCTACCGTGCAACTTGGAACACGATTAAACCTTAGCTGACGAATTTTGGCCCCGTTTGTTTGTCTTATAATTCGTACTTTTCAGCTTGTTTTTTCAACCGAAACAATATTTTTCTCTCATAACGAACCAGCGAACAGTACTTTTAACTATGGCTTTTCAGCGAAGCGAACGGGCTTTCTCTCGTTCTTCTACTCTGTCGACTTGGAAAGGGTAAACCGATCCTACCTAATGCTGCTGCCAAAGAAACATGGTGCTACTGCTACCGCCACGGATGCTTTCCGGCCAATTTGCCTGCAAAACTGTAGTGTGAAGTTAATTGCAAAAATACTGATTGTAGAAAGAGATCTCCAGCCTTATAGATCTAAATCAAACTGAAGGGAGATGAATGACCGAAAACTCTGTATATGTGATGGAGCTTGTACAATGCTGTTATAAAAGGTAGGTCCCAACTGTTGTTCTGAAACTTGACTTTGCTAAGCCTTTGACAAAGCTAACTGGAACAGTCTATTCAAAATTCTTCGAGTGAGGGGTTTCAATGACAAATGGATAAGATGGGTTCATCAGCTTCTATCAACCTCCAAGACGTCAGTACTGGTGAAGGGTATGTAATGGCCTATGGATTTCTTGCAAGAGAGCGCTGCGCTGGTGCCTGGTGTCTGGTGATAGCCTGATATGGCTTTTCGCCGGGTTGACGATCGATCACTGGCCGTAGGAGGTCCACAACAGCTAGAGCTAAGAAGATAAGACTACTAGGCAGGGGGCTTCTTCTATTATTTTTATTTGCAAAAAGTCCATTTTATCTCTTTGAATAATGTAGCATGTTTTTCACATCGAACTTTAAAACTAGACATCTTGCACCCTGAACTCACATAACCATCCAAATTATCTCCCTACCTTGTTTTAAAGTGGTTTACTTTGATAAGGTTTTT
Organism: Saccharum hybrid cultivar R570; assembly: GCA_038087645.1. Classification (NCBI taxonomy): domain Eukaryota; kingdom Viridiplantae; phylum Streptophyta; class Magnoliopsida; order Poales; family Poaceae; genus Saccharum; species Saccharum hybrid cultivar. Next base: position 5,199,776 of record JAQSUU010000066.1, read on the forward strand.
AAATCACAAAAAATGTCTCTAACTTTCTAAAAGTTCTAAAAAAACTAGAGACATATTGTCACATGAAAAATTCAAACAAAATATTTAGAGATCATGAAAGTATTTAAATAATCTAGCTAGTCGAACAAAGAACAGAATTAAACAGACAATCTTTTAAAAAATAGACTTAGCTCTAGGAAAATGGGGACAATATCAAACAAATTTAGAAAATTCTCAAAACATTCTAAGCAATGTATGAACATGTTTTAAAAACTTTGCATGTAAAATATGTACGACCAGCATGAATACAACATATATTAATGTTGAATGCATTAATGCTATGCATTCGTGTTGGTTGTGTTTATTTTTTATTACAAAATGTGTTTTAAAAGATGTTTAGACATCTATTAGAATGTTTATTCAATTTTCTATATTTTTTCTAGATATTTTTCCATTTTACTGGAGCTAAATCCATTTTTGAAGCATCTAGAGATATATTTATGAGCTCTAAATATTTTATTTGGCTTTGCTCTATCTCAATATAGAAATTTACTCATAATTTTGAATTTTTAACTAAAAAGGTCAAAACCGTCTTCAAAATCACTTCAAACTAGGGCATGGAGGTAGTTTGAATGGTTTTGAGAGTTCAAAGGTAAGATGTCTCTTTTTGGAATTTGAAAACAAAAATCAAACTAAAACAACAGTCTAGAGAGGGAGAATGGAGTTTTGCCCTTATTATTATTTTTTGATGAGGAGGGCAAATGTGTTTTTCATAGACGGTAGAGGAAACTTTTGGGCCTCCGTATCCTAGCTTGCATCCATGGGCCAGATTTCATCTTCATGGGGCTAGATTCCTCATCCAAATCTGACTTCAAGGAATCTAGTATGATGCTGAATTGCGCATGCAGTCTATATGGTTTATATATACATACATTACATAACAAAAGCTCAAATTTCCCTAGAGAAGACATATAATAGTGCTCCCTCCGTCCTAGAAGATATGATGTTCTATGATTTTTCAGAGATATTAGTAGAGAAGATATGATGTTCTAGGATTTTACAGACAGAACCTCAAATAATTTTTTACCCTGCATGATCGGTGAATATACTTTTCAACTAAGGGCCTGTTTTGTTTCAACTTGTTAAAGTTTAACTCCCATCACATCAATGTTCTCTCAAATGCATGGAGTACTAAATGTAGACTAATTGCATGCATGTCGGCACAGATTAGGAGTAATTTACGAGACGAATCTATTAAGCCTAATTAGTCCAAGATTGAAAACTTTTTATCAAATAAGACGAAAGTGCTACATTATTTGTTAAACTTTAACTCCTCAAACCAAACACCCCCTAGTATACCATACCCTGCATGGTCTCTTGTATCTCCTGGCTACCGTCATGTACTAGCAGACGTAATATGCACAGTGTCCACTTCCGATACGTTGCTTGTGGCACTAGCATAATGCATCGTGTTTTGTATATGAAAATATAATATACTTTGATAGGAACATAATGCATCCAAAATAACTTAGTATATAGAGACTTACCAGCCATCTTGTTTTGATATACAATTCCTTCTTTCTTTGAAGATTATGTTTCCTTTAAGTACATTAATATAGTGCTTGCATGACCTTTTCGAATGTATTGACCAATCAAAGTTAGTATTTAAAACTTATCTTCATGATTATATATTAATAACTTTGTTAATGAGGATGATTTATATACGTGTTGAGAATAGCTAAGTCTTTGTAGGTATCTTCGTCCTTATCTATTGAATCAAGGACTTAAACACATGCCTTCGTTGACATCGGCGACTATCAAAATCCAATGGTTGTTGTATTGATTGGAGCATATACATACATTATATTTTAGTGTAAAATATAATAAGTATTCAAAAACATGATTGGGTACAGGTTACAACTGAACATACTCAAAGTTGTAGGGGCAATAAATAGGCCTCCGTCCTCAAAATTTTTGAACGCTCACGCAATGTACGACCCAACTTTAAGCAGGTCATGTTGTTGTCACAAAAATACACATGTACGTACTACATATTCTTCATGCAAGAGAGAATAAACAACATTATTAACCATCTAATGTACCACTAAACAAGTATTTTTTTCACATTTCTTAATTGAAATAAATAATTTTAAAGAAAATAAGCAACACCAATTAATATTTTACCCAAATATTGAACCACTAACCAATGATGGGTCCAAACATTTTTACTGTAAATAATAAGAGAAAATTTGTTGATTGCCATTAGAATCTATACTCATTTGGTATGTGCCATTGAAAATTACAATATTTCTTCATTGCCATTGGTTTATAATTTCTTTCTCTTGTATGCCATTGCCGTTACTTTAACATAATCCCCGTGCACACGCCGTTAAAACCTGTAGCCGGTTCATCTCCCTCGCGGCCAAGTGCCCGCGCGTGCCGCGAACGTCTGCGGCCTCGCCTTCCCTGCGCGCTCACATCGCATGCCACCCAGAGCTCGCCACCCATGCTTGCCGTGCCTGCCAGCCTGCGCTCGTCGTCCATGCATGCACGCCATCACCGAGCAGCTTGCTTCCCCGCGCTTGCCGCCCGCGTGCGTGGCCACCGACCCGCGCTCGCCATGCGCGTACCATGCGTCATTGCGTGTCTTCTTGCCTCCCTCACTCTCGATGCCTCTCGAGAGGAGCGGGTGGCGGATGCAGCAGCTTGGCGGGGTGCAGTGGCTGCACTCCGTGCATCGTCAGCACAGCTTGACGATGGTTGTGATGGCAGCACGGACGAGGGACGACACCTCGTGCCACTGCACGTTGCAGAACGAGAGCGGGGAGACGAGGTTGCCAGAGCGCTTGCTGTCCATGCGCGTGCCGCTTTCTAGCATGATCCGCTCGTGCGTGCCACAACTGCCGGCCCACGCTCGCAACCACCATGCGCTCGGCGTATGAAATCGTCGGCCGTGCGTTCACTGCACCCACCCAGCACACGTTTCGATCGCGCGCCCACACAGGCCTCGCCGGTGCATGCCTAGCCCGCGCAAACACCTCCCCCGTGCCCGAAGGCCCTCGGCGCGCGCTCCTCTCGAGATGCGTCGAGCGAGAGAAGGAAGCGAGACGGCCTACTATGATGCACGTGCGCTGACGGCAAGCGCAGGTCAGTCGTCGATGGCCATGGCGCGCGCGTGTGTGGACAACAAGCACGGACCGGCAGGTGCGGCACGCGTGGGCAGCGAGAAGCCGAGAACTCAGTGGCAGCGAGCGAGGGGAAGGTGAGCCCACCGGAATTTCGCGGCACGCGCGGGCATGGAGGACGTGTGTGCCCGCTGACGGCAACCTTGCGCTTTATCGGATCACCATCACATGTACATTAGGCCGGCTTGTCTCCCTTGAGCGGGGAAGCGAGCTGCCCGGTGATGACGCGTGTGCATGGACGACAAGCGCGGCAAGCATGGGCTAGCTCTCCGTGGCATGCGAGCGCGCAGGAAAGGTTTGCGGCACGCACGGGCCATGGGAGACGAACCAGCTACGGTGTGTGCATGGAGATTATGTAAAAGTAACGGCAATGGCATACAGGTGAAAAAAAATTATAAACCAATGGCAATGAAGAAAGATTGTAATTTTCAATGGCATATACCAAATGAGTATAGATTTCAATGGCAAACAACAAATTTTCTCAAATAATAATATAAACGTTGACAATAAAAAATAATACCAAACCTTAGTTCTAGATCTAAATCTAGATGCAAATAAATCTCTCCCTAAAAACTAATAAATAGACCACTAAAATCGAGACATGGCCACTAAATAAGTGTAGAATCTTGTTGTCCTACTTAATTTACCCTAGCACCTTCAAAGATTTATAGAAATGCATCCATAAATGCCTCAACCACAATGAAATAGAGAGTAAACCAAGACCCTAATTACACACTAATAATCTACCACTAAAACTTCAAAAGAAGCTTGGAATAGCATTTACTTACTTTCTAAAGCCTCTTTCACCAACTAAATCAAAATCAAAACATTCCACTTTAGATTTGCAATTTTTGAAAGGTAGCCCAAGGCCTTCCCCTTCCTTCCTCCTTTGTTTATAGTAAATGTCTTGAGGTGAAAGAAGAGAGGATGCTAATTATACGCCGGAGCATTTGTACAGATGGCCCGCCTCTAGAAATATTTAGAGATTGCTCTAAAGCCAGCCGCCTCTACAAATGGATCTTTAGAAAATCCAACCATTTTCAGAGAAAGCTGGTAACACCAGTCACCTCTAAAGGCACATTTATATAGGCGGCTAGCTAAGAAGTCGTGTCTAAAGATGCATGTGTAAAGGTGGCTAACTTTGTCAGGCGCTATAGAGGTGGCTCTTGATTGAGCCGTCTCTGTCAAAAATTCTTCTATTACTGAAGATTGATCTGTAATTGCGCGCTTTTTTATGCTTTTGTGGTCTTTCATAAAGAAAAAAAAACTTACTTACGCTTTGGCACCTCTCGGTCTCAGGTGTCAAAGCATCTTTTTAAACATGGCTTAATAAATACTTTAGGTGAGACCGGTGTGCCTACCAAGGTCCAAGGCTAAACGTACGTGCGCTGGATTTAGCAAAGAGGGAGGAACCAAAACCAGGCTTGGTTTAGATTGCAAAAAAAAAAGAACCTGATGAATAGTACCATTTTCGTCTTATTTGATAAATATTGTCCAATCGTGGACCAACTAGGCTTAAAAGATTCATTTCGTGATTTCCAACTAAACTGTGTAATTAGTTACACAGTTATTTTTTAACCTATATTTACTACTTCATGTATAGGTCCAAAGATTGATGTGATGGAGAGAGAGTGAAAAAATTCTAACTTTTGAGGTGCATCTGAACAAGGCCCCAATCAATCACTTGGGTCGTGTTTAGATTCCCAATCCGGGGGCCCGAATTTTTATTGTACACATTAAATGCGCACTGTAGCAATTTGTTTGTATTTGGTAAAAATTGTCCAAACTTTGACTAATTAGGCTCAAAATGTTCGTCTCGCAAAGTACAACAAAACTGTGCAATTAGTTTTTAATTTCATCTACATTTAATACTTCATGCATGTACCGACATTTTGATGTGATGGGAATTTCTTTTTTATAGTGGAATTTGAGGTTGAAATTTAGCATCTAAACGGGCCTTGTTTTTACGCCGAATGCTGAATCCAAGAATCCTATCCGCCGCGCGCGGTCAGAGATTTCCCTGCCATACTTTTGATCCTTTGTCCTATCCTTTCCTTTCTCTCGCTGTCGACGATGATCTCGGCGGCCGTCGGTCATTCTGGGCCACAAGCTGTAGTGCTAGCTGCTAGCTCACCCCAGGCCCCAGGGCACTCATCGATCTGGCCTTAAAAGAAGATTCCCCGTCACATTAGAATATTGACACGTGCATACTAAATATAGATGAAATAAAAAATTAATTGCACAGTTTTATTGTACTTTACGAGATGAACATTTTGAGTCTAATTAATCAATGTTTAAACAATTATTACTAAATAAAAATAAAAATGCTACAGTTCAGAACAGTGATTTGGTCATCACCCAATTAGGGACCAAACAAGACCCTGGCGATGCTTCGATAGGGCGACGACGCCGCCGCCTTGGAAGTCAGGGCCCTTTTCAAATTCAACGCTGTGGTCGTGCGCCCAATGCGCGCACCTTTGTGGACATGTGTCTGTGTCTATGCCTATATGGTGACCAAGGGTGTGTTCATTTCTCATGCAAACCCAAAATATTTTCCTTTCACTCATCACATCGAATCTTTAGATGCATGTATAGAGCATTAAATGTAGGTAAAAAAGATAACTAATTGCATAGTTTGTCTATAAATGTCGAGACGAATCTTTTGAACCTAGTTAGTCTATAGTCAGACAAATTTTGCCAAATAACAACGAAAAGTGCTACAGTAACTTTTTACCCACTTTTCACCAACTGAACACACTCCAAGTGCGCCGGCAGTTTGGAGCACGCGACGAGGGCTCTTCTTGGTTCGTGGGGATATTCTGCGTTACCAACCTGATGACGGACGAGTGCGATGGCTTCCCTCCGAAAAAAATACATATATTACCTTTTCAATTCGAGATGTTAATTAATTATTATGTTATGAAGCACAAATATTTACAAAAACACATGGTTTGCAATGTGAAGCACAGTGCACAGGCAAGGGTACTCAAAGTATATATATATAACCATTACCTTACAGCTGGCTACAAAATAACTTATTCTGTAGCCACTTTGAGTTACGATAATTGTTATGCTAATTTATGAAATTGTAGTAACTCCTTACTATGTGATTTACTATAACATTATGGTAAATATCTCCATGTGTTATAGTAATTCAACTATCATAAATATATACTGACATTGTCGTAAATTAGTATATAAAATTATCGTAAATAGAGGTGGCTACAAAATAATTTATTTTGTAGCTAGCTATAGAGTATACTCTCCATATATATATATATATATATATATATATATATATATATATATATATATATATATATATATATATATTTGCAAGATAGCCATGTGAACTGTAAAGGTGGAACTAAAACAAGGTTTTGGTCTTTTGGAAAGGGGTAGGACTAGTGCCTGACGTCTGACGGATGCCCACGTCTTAACGCTCGTGGCTGCTCTGGTTCCCGCGTGTAAGCTTCATCTCGACCTAGACCTCAACTTGTTGCGGGGCCACCATGCGATCATCGTGCCGCCATCAGCCCACCCTGAACCACCATCTGCGTGGGCGTCCGCATGCTCATCGGGTAGGGTTTCCTCACCAAGCTCGAACTGCCGTGGTGAGATGGAAGGGAGGGAAAGGAGGGGAGGGAGAGGAGAGGGGAGGGCAAGACGCGCCGCGTGAGGTAGGAGACGAAGCGCTGCAGCAGGCTGTCATTGCAAACATGTGCAACACCAGATCTACTTTGAAACATCCAGATGCAACATTTGCAACATACGTGTGAAACAGATAAAACACTTAAAACATGTGCTTGAAACATGCGTGTATAGCTATAGCAATATATGCAATATTCAGATCTACTTTTGCAACATCTAGACGAAACACTTGTAACATAAGTTTGAAACATCTTAAACATTTGAAATAAACGCTTGAAACATGCGTGTATAGCCATAACAACATGTACAACATCCAGATGAACCACCTGAAACATACGTCTAAAACACCTAAAACACTTGAAAACATACGCTTGCAACATGCGTATATTGTAGTTGCAACATATGCAACATCTTAGATATACTTTTGCAACATCCGGATGAAACATTTAAAACATAAGTCTGAAACACATGAAACACTTGAAACACGGGCATCACCGACGGCCACGGCCTACTTGGTGGGGAACTACGGTAGCTAACAAGCTCGGGTCAGGGGTAGTCGCTCCGCACGCTCATGCCCGTTGGCGTCGCCTGTCGCTCCTCCTGCAATTCTCCCGTGCCTGCTTGCGGCCTAGGCTCGCGCCCATCGGCGCGGCCCTGCTACTGCTACTCCAGTGCCACTGCTCGCTTGGCCGCTGTCGTCCAGCGTCGTCCGGTCACGGGAGATGGGACGCGGCGCGACCGGCGATGGGGTGCGGTGCGGTGGGGGAAGGGCACGGTGCGGCGGGGCGTTGTGGGGCGGGCGAATGAGCAGTGACGCCGCGATGGTGCGAGGCAGAATGGGGATATTTTTCTGAGTGTGTGTAGGCCCAGGAGCCGCGTCCGGACAGATAGACGCCTGTGGCTAAGCATTAGCATTTGGAAAGACCCTTGGATATTTCAGGAACCGTTTTATGTGGAAAATATCCTGTAGTGTTCCAACTATATAAATGAACAAGAAATCAAAGTACCTCCTCTGGTGTCTAGCAGAAGATGGCTTTACGAAGATATGAGGCTACAATGGCAACAAATTGACAACTAAATCTCACAATTTAGATTACAAAGTGAAAAGTACCGGTTCATGTGAAAAATTGGGAAGAATAAGTTTTCTATAAAATCTGAATATAATGCCCTCACGAAGAATGACTTTGGTCCAACACATTCACATATATGGAAAGGACCACCAAAGATCAAGATGTTTCTATGGCTCATTGAGAATAAGGCAATTTTAACTAAAGATAACATGCTAAAAGGGAAATGGGTGGGCAGTCCAACCTGTCATTTCTGTAACCAAAATGAAAGCATCAATCACTTGTTCTTTGAAAAATAGGTGGGCAATTGTTGCTCGCTGCATTGGAACAATAAATAGGCCCTCTTACCTGCTAAGTGGGAAAAATCTATACATCGGGAGTAGCAACGATTTGCTGGGCTGGAAAACTAGAAACAAAGCTTATTTTGATGGCAAATTACTTATGATGAAATAATAATAAAGATATTTTTTGTAGCTATGGCAAAATTATTCTAAAAGTAAATGAACATTACCCACTACAAGTCCAAATAGTTCACATATATACCATCATGATATTTTTCTAAATGGTCCTAAATTCATAACCAATTTTTCCAAATGATTAGAAGCATATACCTAATCACAATAAAAAAATTATTCACATCCTAGCAAAAAATTGATATCAATAGAAAAACAATCCTCCAATGTCTCATGTCCCTTCGGGGAAGAGTGTAAATATATAATCATTGGCAGAACAACAAAAGCTGCATCTTTCATATTACATGCACATCCTCTTTCATAATATCTAAATTGTGCACCCCATATGACAAAAATTGACCATATAAAGATCAAATTTACCATGATTGTGGCAAGGATATTTTAAAAGCAAATGAACTTGGCACGTTAGAAGTCCAAAACAATGCACATATATTTCATCATGACATTTTTACTAAACGATCCTATACAAGCACACGATCATGATAAAAAAATAATCACATCCTCATATTCTTTTAAAATAAATAACAAACCAATCTCATCATCTCTCATCCCCTTACCTTGGTGAAGAATATAAAATATACGCAATCCTCATCTGGTGCAACGAATTCAAAAACAAAGAATCCTTTGCATAACTCCCATAGATTTAACTATATTTTCATTCTCCAGTTCATGGTGAGTATCAAACTCCAAAGGATCAAATGGTGCCCATATTACCATATATCAATTATGTGTTCCTCATGTACCAAAAAACTATCTAAATAGATATCAGAATAGCCTCAACTATCAAAAGGATACTGTGGAAGTGAAATGATGTATTCTAAGTCCAAGTAGGGGATATGAATTACATTTCTAGTGTTACAAAATGCTCATGAACAGACATAAGATCAAAAAAATTATAGGTTCACATGGAAAACGATCAAAATAGTAAAATGATAAACCCTTTGTATCTATAGTCTCTCCCCAAGGGAGAAAATTGTAATGTGTAAACCATTGGCTTGGAGGAGCAAAAGTAGCATGCGTTCATAATAATTGTTTCAAAAATTGGGCATCCACTTTCACCATATCTCATCTATGCACTCCATGTAATAAGAGTTGTCCACATGAAGATCTATATTTTTACTAAATGATCCTAACTAGATACATTCATCGCCAAAATTTGAAAACGGTCCTAAACTTATACATAATCACAATAAAAAATCATATTCACATGCTCACAAAAATTGAAAACCAATAGAAAAGCAGCCTCTTGTATCTCATGTCCCTCCCCGAAGGAGAAGATCGTAAATGTACAAATCATTGACACAGAAGACCAAAATTCACGTGTTTCATAATTGTATAAAAACATTGTGCATGCTCTATCACATTATCTAAGCTGTGCGCCACCATATGAAAACAATTGTCCTTACAAAGATTGAATTTTCCTTGATTGTGTGAAAGGTCCTAATATGGCTAGAGGGGGTGAATAACCTATTTAGAAATCTACAAACCAACTAGAGCAATTGATTAGTATAACAAACGGCGTAAGGCAATTTTGCTCTAGCTCTACAAGGGTTGTAAGCCACCTATCCAACAATTCTAGTTGCTATGATCACTAGGCACACAAGGGGCTAAGTTGCTACTCACTAAGAGCTCTCAAACTTGCTACACTAAAAAGCTCTACTAGATGAACTTAAGCTACAAAGCAAGCTCTCAATTCTAGCTGCATTAAAGAGCTTGCTACAGCTAGTTGGCGAGAAAGTAAAGGAGTGAGTAGGGTGATTATACTGCCGCATCAGAGAGTGAACCAATTACAAGATGAATGCTAATTCAATCACCAGGAGAAATCCAATCACACAAGAGACATAAGATTTTTCTCCAGAGGTTCACATGCTTGTTGGCACGTTAGTCCCCATTGTGTCGACCAACACTTGGTGATTCAGCGGCTAAGAGGTGTTGCACGAACCTCATCTACACAATTGGACACTGCAAGAACCTACCCACAAGTGAGGTAACTCAATGACATGAGCAATCCACTAGAGTTACCTTTTAGCTCTTCGCCGGGGAAGATACAAGACCCCTCACAATCACCGGAGCCAGCCACGAACAATCACCAACATGTGCCGAAGCTCCTCCGCTGCTCCAAGCCATCTAGGTGGTGGCAACCACCAAGAGTAATAAGAAATCTGCAGTCACAACGATCCTCAAGTGCCACTAGATGCAATCACTCAAGCAAATGCACTTGGAGTCACTCCCAATCTCACTCTGATGATGAATCAATAATAAAAATGAGTGGGAGGTGTTTGCTTAGGCTCACAAGGATGTCAAGAATGTCAAAGTGCTAAGAGACCCACCTTGGAGCTGACACCCAGCTATTTATAGATCCCCCAAAGAAATAGAGTCGTTGCTCTACTCAGGGCTGACCGGACTCGGCTGACCGGTCGATGGATGGCTGCCATGTGGCACTCTGTTGGTATTTCTTAATGTCTATAGAAGTTAATCCGTAAGCATACAAAATTACCATTGTAGCTTTCACCAGGAAGTATTCAGGGTTTTGAATTTCCACAGGGAATGAAGATATTTCTTCTAACTAGCTTGTCCAAGGATAACACAAGGATAGCTTGATGAGGGTAGAGATGGATTCCTAATGCATAGGGTCTAAGGATAGATAAACTTTACTTCTACTCGCTTACTTCGGGCACCGGCTTATACCTGGTCTGCCAGGCACCTCTGGCCTCCAGCTCTACGTCGTACCCGAACATGGGGGATTATAAGGGACGGACAGGGCAGTCACCACCTACCGCCTATCCCTCAACCATGGGATACGAGGCAAACGAAGGTAGCCTATAGCCTAGACACCACGTCTACGCTATCGACTACTACTCTAGTGTCGATCAAGGTTGTTCCATCTTTATCAGGAGCCCTCTACTAGAATATCCATCATGAGGACGGATGACGAACCTGCAAATAAGTAATAGTAAAGCTCAACTATGTAAAAAGACTTTTATAACCAAAGGAACCACGAATACTTACTAATATACATGTAGGTACAAAGTGTGTATCTGTCGAGGTACACGCGGGGGAAGGTTACCAACAAGCCCAACACTTCTTCCCCGAACTCTCCCTCACATCTCTCTCTACTATTTTGCTAGAGCTAGCTTGGGCCTAAGCCATGGAGTGGTGATGCTCTTGCTTTGCTCTTTCTCACTTGTGTGTTATTGTCAACGAGGGGGCGGTGCCCTCCTTTTATAAGTGGAGAGGAGGGGTGTAGTCCTTGGAATATTCCCTGGATCCTCTCACATGGAAGGTACAAACTGCCTCCGCATTGAATTTGCCGACATAACGACCTAGACCGACCATGGGAAGATAGTAAGAGGTAGCCTGCAAAAAATGAGACGATTTGGGCCTAGTGGCGGTGCGGTGGCACCACTGGTGTGGCCACACCACCAATGAGCCCAAATTGGCCCATCTTCGGTGGGTTGACTCCTTTGGACCTCTTGAGTGGGCCCATGGTGGTGTTCTATGAAGATAAGAGGGTTTAGTTGGAATTTGGCCTTGTTCTCCATTCCTTCAGGCCCTAATTTGTTTGGCGACTAGGTCTCTTTTCTTTGGGCTTGAGTAGAATGATATTTATCCTTTGTTCTTTGCCCTTTTATTGTGTATTTCCACAAATGCCCTCCTGCAAATGGTAAATCACCAAAAATTATGAAATTCGTTAGTTACAAACCCTAATTCTAAGTGTGGTGACCATTTGTGCAGATTTTATGTGAGAATTGGTGGTTAAAAATAGGAGTTTACGACTGCCAACACATGCCTTCAAACGTCGCGTGTTGATCTCCAATGGTCAAGTTCATGAACTCACGAAGTTAAAGTGTGACCAGACGCACAGATGGAATCAACCTGGCGCCACGTCACTCCGAGTCCAGTTAACTCCAGTAAGCTCCCAAACAGTGTTTTTAACGACCGAACATGCCCGATCAAGGATGACCCGATGCGCCACGACGTTCGGTCGCTCTCTCTGCCGTGCACGTGCCTCAGCCACTGACCTGATGCATAAACAGTGTTCGAGCAGCGCCAAGTCGTGCGACTCTTTCCTGTGTCCGATCGCTGAGTCACACTTCTTCTCTGGACCGCACGACCGGATGCGCCAGCAGCGTCAGATCCCCAGCATCTGGTCGTCCTCTCCCTTCTCAGCCAAGTGCAGCGCCTCCGCTATAATTGATCAGACGCTGCCTAGGGTCAGGTCCCGTGTCCGGTGCAGCGTCCAGTCAGAGACCGACATTGCCTTTTCTTTTTCTAAGTCCATGACCACTTCACCCTTGCTTCCCAATTGCTAATCACAAAGTGCAGAACTTGTGTGCACGAGTGTTAGCATTTTTCAAATCACTTTACAAGGGTTAGAAGTTAGCACATCAGGTCCCTAAATGCATATGTAAGAATAATGTCACCTAGTGGCACTTGATAAACCGTTTAGCCAAAGATTTCCTCTCTTTATATTACGACTATCGATCCTAAGTTACTCACACCCTCTATGGTGTCTTGAGTGCAAACCAAAAATGGTTTCTATCATTATACTTTTGTCTTGAGCTCATTTTAGTTTTTCTCTTTCTTCTTTTCCAAGTCAAGCACTTGATCATCATCAAATGTGGTCATGTCATCATTTCATGTGATCATCACCATCTCTTGAGTGTCACTATGCTCCACACTTGGATTGCACTAACCTAGCTCATATCATAACTCATGACAAAGGTTAGTGCTTGGTTTCATCAATTATCTAGAACCAAACTAGGGCTTTCAATCTCTCTTTTTGGTAATTGATAACAACCTATTTACAAAGATATTCAATAAAATCTTTTTTGGATTCATGTTGCTTGCCCAAGCATATTACCATGTGTAAAGATTATGGACAAGTTTCATTAACCCAAATTGGTAGTATTAGCTCCCCCTACATTTGTGCTAAGAGTTTGGATTTGAAAGCTTGCACATATGCATGGATTGGAAGTTTTGGAGAGTAATAGCTACCAAATGATGCTAAGGTATAAAGAATGAACCTTTGAAGCGTGATATCAATCAGAGTTGCCATTTGAACACCATCCTTAGCACCATGGTTAGTTAGATAGCACTTGCAAGACACAACACTAGATACCCTGTGAGATCAACATTATAAGCAATGTTCTAGTTCCACTTGTAAAACATGTAAGGCATATCTAACTATCATCGTATGCATGCTAGTTTTCATTTCATCAATCATTTTCTAAAAACTAGCATACAGCACACAAGCATGGATAGGGAATTTAGAACTTGTGTCATGCAAGCAAACATATGTAATGCACATATAAATACAACATACAAGTTTATGAGCTTGCTCCCCCTACTTAGGTGCTTCAAATTTTAATTGATCCTCTTACAATGACATTTCATTTGTTTGCTCCCCCTATCTCTTACTATCATATCTTTGTGAATTCCCTCTCCCTTTGTCAACAATTAGTACAAAAGGTAGCTCAAATTTTAGATAGGTTGGGGTAAAACCATGTGAAGTGAGGATCATTTTTCCAATTTGGTTCAATCTCAATCACTTGTAAAAGATATTTAACTTAGTTTGATCTATGGGCAAGCTTCTTCACACCTTCAAATAAGGGTTATCATGCACCATATTGAGTTAAACACTTATAGCTCATTCTCTAGATCAAACACTAGGTTCACAAGGCCACAAACATGTTATATGCTACCACTAGATCATATCAAGCATAGAAACAATAGTGGTACCATACAAGCATCAAATTCATTTGATTTTCATGAATGATTCTGAGATATGATAGGAATGACTAGATGCATTAAACAAGTCCTTAGCAATGGATGAATAACATGTCAATCAATTTTACCTCACTTTGCTCGAATGAGAGGCATGTCATATAATGGGGTGCATCAACACATATTTGAGAAGTCAAGTGTTTAATTCATTCCTTAGCTTGCAAAACCTTTTCTCTTCAAGCGGCTTGGTGAAGATATCAGCAAGTTGATCATCATTGCCCATATTGTCAATGCAAATGTCCCCCTTTTTGTTGGTGATCTCTTATGAAATGATAGCGGATATCTATGTGCTTTGTTCTTTAATGTTGAACCGGGTTGTTGGTGAGCTTCACAACACTCTCATTGTCACATAGCAATGGCACATGTTTGAACTTATTTCCAAAATTATTCAAGGTGGCCTTCATCCAAAGAATTTGTGCTCAACAACTACCGATGACTATGTATTCGGCTTCGGCGGTTAAAAGAGCAACACTATTTTGCTTCTTTGGTGACCAAGAAACATGTGATCTTCCTAATAGTTGACATGTGCCCGATGTGCTTCTTCTATCAACTTTGCATCCCGCATAATCCGAGTCAAAATAACCAGCTAGCTCAAACTTTGCTCCTTTAGGATACCATAATCCAACATTTTGTGTATATTTTATGTACCTTAATATTCTCTTAGTTGCCTTTAAATGACTTTCTCTTGGTGAGGCTTGAAATCTTGCACACATGCATACACTAAACATCACATCCATCTTTGATGTGGTCCTATAGAGTAGACTTCCAATCATAGACCGATACACCCCGTGCATCACTATTCAAGCTTCCATTTGTCACCATACGTGTACTAATAGCTTTAGCATTATCCATTCCAAACTTCTTGAGCATGTCTTTGATGTACTTGTCTTGGCTCATGTTGACGGTCGTTAACGTACATTACAAACCAATAAATTTTCTTGCACATATGCACAAATATTATAGAATAGGAGGTTGTTACTGACAAATTCCATGAGTTTTGATGATTTATAATTTTCCAGGGTGTTATCCAGAAAGTCAACAAAAGAGACCTAGGAATCAAAATAATTCATGGAATTTCGCCACAAGACATATACTAGAAGACTATAGAAGACACCAGAGCGAGCCGGGGCCCCAACCCCTGCTAGGTGGGGCCTGCCGGCCATAGGGGTGGCCGGCCGGCCACACCCTCTACATCCTTCCACGAGCTTCTGGAGTATTCCTGCACCACCTTTGAGGAGTCATCTAGGACATCCCTTAAGTCGGTTTGATCGAAGGGCTCACGTGCATCCCACCGGAGTATAAATAAAGAGCTAGACCCCCTAGAGAGAGGAAGCCAGATCAAGAGCTGAAGAGCCAGAGTTCCAATTCCATATCTAGAGATCTAGGCTAGCAATCAAGAGTAGACTAGTTAATCTTAGGATTAGTCTCAATAAGAGATAGAGAGATAGAGTAGAAGAGCAGAATTATGGAGGAGTTCCGTACTGTCGGTGCTTCTCTGCTGCTGTGTTCATCGGGGTCAAGTTCCTTCGCAGGGGGCTTGCTTCTAAGACTCTTTGGTAATCAACTTCTGATTCAACTAAACAATTTATTCGTATTGTTATTCAAGTTTGCAACTCTTTTGAGTACTTTGATCTTGGTAGCACCTAGGTTGAAGTTGTTTTCATAGTGTAAGCGTGGTGCTTAGGCTAGGATTACTTGTGAATGCCCCCTGATTTGCTGGATAGTGGTAGCTCGCGAAGGTGACTTTATAGCTTCGTTGAATCCTCTGTAGTCCACTTCTAGTTAATAGGTAAAGGTAGGCTTATGCATGCTGGTAGGGGAGAACTCTGATTTCATCCCTTATTGAAAGTTATCGCCCACTGAATGAATGATTAAGAACATAGTTTATCGAGATTGAAATTAGATAGTCCTTAGTAGTCTCCCTATTTTCACTATTATCTGAGCTTGATTGTGAATTGGGTTAAGTTTATAGACTCAATCATCGTCGCCAATCATTCCTTTGGGTTCGATATTAAAACTGGGATTATCTTGGTGAAGTGCTATAACGGTATTATATCTGTGCGCTTGTGGATAGTTATCTTTTCTAGTGTGCATTTAATTTATACCAACAACTCACAAATATGCCATTCTTCATTTGCTTGATTTGAAGACCAAGAAAGTAACTAAGCTCTCCAATCATGGACATCTCAAACTCACTTGCCATCATCTTTCTAAACTTCTCACAAAAATCTTGATTGGTTGATCCAAATATGATATCATCAACATAGATTTGCAACACAAATAAGTCATTGCCTAGCTTCTTGGTGAAGAGAGTGGTGTCAACCTTGCTCATAATGAACCCTTTAGAGAGTAGAAAATCCCTTAATATCTCATACCATGCTCTTGGTGCTTATTTCAATCCATATAAAGCCTTTCTCAACTTGTATACTTGGTTGGGTTTCTTCTTATCTTCAAAATCGGGAGGTTGCTCAACATACACATGCTCATTGATGTACCCATTGAGAAATACACTCTTCACATTCATTTGGTATAACTTGATGTTGTGAGCATAAGCATAGGCTAATAAGATCCTAATTACTTCTAATCTTGCAACCAGGGCATATGTTTATCTAAAGTCAAGATCTTCAACTTGATTGTAACCTTGAGCCACTAATCTTATTTCGTTCCTTACATCTATCTCACCTTGATATTGTTTGTGCTGAAAGACCCACTTTGTTCCAATCACATTATGATCTTTAGGCCTCTTAACTAATTCTCATACTTGATTTCTCTTGAAGTTGTTTAGCTCTTCATGCATAGCATTCACCTAATCAACATCTCTCAAACTTCATCTATCTTCTTAGGTTCAATGGATGACACAAATGAGAAGTGCTCATAAAATGATGCCAATCTTGATCTTATTTTCACACCTCTTGAGATATCACCAATTATAGAATCCAATGGATGATCTCTTGCAACATTGGTAGGTTGTAGCACTTGCACTTGATTGCTTGTATTTGATTTATCACTTGGTTTAGATGATGAACTAGCCGCTTGTTGTTGATCTTGCACTTTGTCATCACTAGCACTTGCTTGAACTTGATCATAAGAACCACTAGCTTGCACATTTGAGTTAGAGATCACTTGATTCTTGTCATCTTTAACATCATGAACCTCCTTAGGCCTTATGTCACCAATGTCCATGTTCTTCATCGCATTGACCAATTAAGTGCCTCTCACATCATCTAGATTCTCATCTTCCTCTTAGGAACCATTGGCTTCATCAAATTCCACATCATGAACTTCCTCAAGAGTACCACTATCCAAATGCCAAACTCTATAAGCCTTACTAGCAGTTGAATAACTGAGCAAGAAACATTCATCATGTTTCTTCTCAAACTTGCTTAATCTTGTGCCTTTTCTTTAATATGTAGCATTTACAACCAAAAACTCAAAAGTATGCAAAATTGGGCTTTTTTCTATTTAAGAGCTCATAAGGTGTCTTCTCCATCATGGGGTGACAATAGAGTCGGTTGCTATAGTAGCAAGCCGTATTGATTGCCTTGGCCTAAAATGAATGACTTACATTGTACTTGCTTAACATTGATCTTACTATGTCAATCAAAGTTCTATTCTTCCTCTTAGCTAGGCCATTTGATTGAGGAGTGTACTTGGTCAAAAATTGATGCCAAATCCCAAACTCATCACACAAATCATCAACTCTTGTGTTCTTGAACTCACTTCCATTGTCTCTTCTCACTCTCTTGATGGTTATTTCAAACTCATCGTGAATTCTCTTGATGAATGTCTTAAAGGTTGCAGACACATCACTCTTGTCAACAAGAAAGAACACCTATGTGTATCTAGTGTATTTGCTTCCACCAATGTTAGTGTATGTGGTTAGTCCAAATAAATCCATGTGTAACAACTCAGATGCCTTAGACGTGCTCATCATGCTCTTCTTAGGATGTGTGTTACCAACTTGCTTTTCGGCTTGACATATGCACTACAAAGCTTATCCTTCTCAAATGTGACATCTTTCAAGCCTCTAACTAGGTCATACTTGATCAACTTGTTCAATTGTCCTATTCTAACATGATCAAGCCTTCTATGCCATAACCAACCCATGCTAGACTTAGTGAGCAAACATATTGATAATTGAGCTTCTCTAGCATTGAAATCAACCAAGTATAGATTCTCATATCTAAATCCTTTGAATATCAAGTTGGAGCCATCTACACTTATGATCTCTACATCATCCACACCAAATATGCACTTGAAACCAAGATTACACAATTGAGCTACTAACAATATGTTAAAGTTCATGCTCTGTACTAGCAGCACATTAGAAATGCTCAAGTCGTTAGATATTGCAATCTTACCAAGAAATTTGACCTTGCTTTTGCCATTGTCACCAAATGTGATACTATCAATCCCATTGCTCTCATTTTCATTGATTAAATCGAACATTCTTGAATCACTGGTCATGTGTTGTGTGCACCTGCTATCAAGCACCCAATGCCTTTCTCCGGCTTTGTAATTGACCTACAAAAGAAGATCAATTCTTTTTATGTACCTAAACTTGCTTGAGTCCTTAAAGGTTAGTTACCAAGGTCTTTGGTACCCAAATTATCTTCTTCTTTAGGCCCATAATTGATGTACCAATAAACTTAGCCTTCACACCATTGGCACCCTTAAAAAGCATATAACAAGAATCAAATCTAATTGAGAATACATGAGGTTGCTTGTTCTTGTTAGTCTTGCAATATTGCTCTATATGCCTAATTTGCTTGCATCTATTACAAAATCGACCATTGCTCTTCATAAAGCTAGCTTTGGGAGTGACAAAGGCCTCCTTGCCTTTCTTGCGGGTATAGCCTAATCCCACTTTGTTGAGAGAAAACCTTTTGCTACCCAAGCACTTTAGCAAGCGGGTATCTCCACCATAGGCACTGCCTAAGGCACGAGTGAGCTCATTCACCTCCTTCTTGAGGGACTCATTTTCCACCATTAGTGAGGCATCACAAGTGAAACCATCACTCAAAGGTAAAACAAAAGTGGAAGTGCTACAAGAAAGGTTAATAGGAGCAACAACAATGGGCTTATAAAATGATTCATCAAGAATGTCACATGTTAGTACCACATCACAAGACACAATCACATGTTCCTTCTTGACTTGCTCGAGAAGAGAGGAATGAGCTGTTTCAAGCTTAGAGTGAGCTTTGCCAAGCTTCTCATGGGCTTCCATTAGCCTCTCATGAGTGTCATTGAGCTCATCAAAGGATTGCTCAAGAGATTTGACCCACTTGCACAATTCTTTGCACTCCTTTCTCTTCATCTCAAAACAAGTATGTACTTGCTCACACATGTCCAAGGGCTCCTCCTTGGTGTATTTCTCATCGTCATCACTCCTACAATCATCATAACTCACATCATATTTTATCTTGGTAGGTTTTGCCATGAGGTGTAACACCCCTGGTGTTACAAGCTTACTTAACATCGAGGTTTAGACCTAATAACACTAGAGAATAAGTCTCCCAAGTTTTTAAATTTTATCCCCACAGGAAATCATAAAACAAATTTTATGTGACTCACTTTTGTGATTAAAAGAATTAAGTAAGTACTATCAATTGATTTATTTTGGAGCTTAGAAACTTTTAAATAATCTTTAGAATAAAAGTTGTTAGGGTGTGTTGTGGAGATATGTGAAGAAAGTGCTTAAAACGTCTAATTGAAATTCTAGCAAATCAATATGGAATGAGTTGATTGATTTTAACTAGGCATGAAAAACAATTTTCATAAACAAAAATAAAGTATAACTTGTGTTTAGTACTTAAATAAAGTTTGGAGTACAAGTTTAGTAGATGGAAATGCAACTTTTGATTTGATGAACAAATGTTGTTCAAGAGTATTTTTGGAAGCTCAAGAATTGAATTAATTCAATTCCAACTCCTAGAGCTAAACTGCCTAAGTTAGAAAACTTAATGATAGTGCTAAGTTGGTATTTAAATTCTAATTAAAATTCTTAAACACTAGCTTCATATCTTTTTATTGTTGATTGCTTCTCAACAAGCACTTGAGCATGGTGTAGGTCATAGTTGCATTTGGTACCTTGCCCGTGAACTAGCGTTCGGCGTGACGAACCAATCTTGGTGTCTCTCTATCTTTCTTTCTGGTCATCCTCTGGCCGTAAGAATTGCTTCACTAGCTAGTCGTTAGTACCGAATTTAGATTGTGGAATTGGTTGAGCCTTCATCGAATTAGTAAGTAGTTTTTGACCCGCTTTAACAAGCGTGCTTGGCACCATTTCGGCCATTTTGCCCCGTGGGCATGGTCACCTCGTGCGCGTGCATAGCTAGCCCTAGGCTCAGTCCATGGACTATCGCAGTCTCTCCCTGTGGGTCAGTGCGCGTGCCGCTGCCACGTGTTAGCCTGGCGCCGCGACGCACATGTTTGCCTCGCCTTGCCTTCTACTGGCCAAGTCGATGCCAAGGCGGTCGCTAACAGGCCGACGTGGCACTCGCCTCGCTGCTTGATCCACCTACCTGCTGAGTCACTAACTGCCCTGCTATCCCGTCACACTGCTGCCCATGTCGTTGTGTCATTGCCTTTCCCGCGCGATAGCATTGCTCGCGGTCGCTGTTCCGTTGCCGTCGACCGCGTCCCGCCAAGGCCGAGCCATCCCATCTCAGCACTTCATGATGCGCCCTCTCTGAGCCTCACCTGTGTGGGTGCTCCTGCTTCATTAACACAGCCCCGGCCGTAGTAGGCCAAGCCTTGAGGAGGACTACCGTCTGCCCTTGCCGACGACGAAACCATAGCCCATTTCGATTCAGTGCTCCGAAAGCTAGGGAAGGGAACTAGCTAGTAGCCCAACCTACACCAAGGCGTAGATGAGCCCTGTTGCTGGCCAATTTGGTGTTTTCCTTGCTATCGGTCAGGCGCGCCGCCGAACCGGTAGGTGTTGACGGTAGTTATCGTTCATCACAAATTGTCAATTTAACTTGAAGAAATGCTTGAAATGGATCACCAATTGAAACTTAGAGGTTTAAACTAACAATTTCCTTGAGTTTTGGTAAACCTGTATTTTCAGCAGGGTTATTCCAGAAAATAGGAAAGCAGGATCAAAACATAAAAAAGAACCAAACTTAACCACGATGAAAACAACTCCAGAAGGTTCCAGAGGGCACCAGAAGACACCACACCGTGACGAACACCAAGAGGCTGCTAGGTAGGGCCGGTTGGCCCCACCATGGTGTCGCCCAGTCTCCCATAGTGGCCTCTGCTTGTCAGCTTCCAGAAGCTTTCTCCACCGCCTCCTAGGATTGCATCTACACCGTTCTTCAAGTCAGTTTGATCCAAGGGCTCACGTTCCACCTCTAGGGCTATATAACCAGGCCCTGCCCCTCGGAGGAGACCTCTACATCTGTCAAAAGTCAAGATTAGACTAGAAATTAGGGTTTTTAGATATTAGAGAGAGAGCTCTAGTTCTTCAAGTTCTTAGTATAGGCTTTCTAGCAAGGTTCAAGTAGAGTTTAGGCTACTGCTCAGGATTTCGGATCTACCGTCTAGAGACTGTTATTAGCCATTGTATCTCTTTATTTATGACTTTGTACTACTTCAATATTATGTTGCTACTTATTATGTTTCTAGTTTGCTCTAATTTATTGCTTGATATAGTTATGATTGATGATGAATATATACATATGTTCGTAGAGCGCTTAACTTAGTACTCGAGTGAGTTAAGTGGTCGATACTATGTAAGCATATTGCTTAGATATTGTTTACCTGTAGATGCACTCTATATGCCAGATCATGTGGTAGATCATGGATGTGACACTCCCATTGAGTCCTTTGTAGTCCACTCCCCATGTGTAGAACAAGTATAACCTCAGTTATGAAGGAAGAGAAAGCTCTGTTCTCGGACTTCCCTAAGTAATGTTCCTTATGCATAGATCCAAAGTTAGTTATACTATAGATAAGAGTAAATATGCTTGTGTACAAAAGATTTAGTAATTAGGAATGACATAGGAATCTTTTGTTCTTACCGGATCTCGAGCTTAATCATACTACATTTATAAGTCTCTATTTCTATCTCTGGAATACCTTTGTTATCTTTTATTTATCGTTTATTTATCACTTGACTTACCCCTGCTAAAGCATAAGAGTGGTTTGGATCACAAGTATTCATATTAGTCAATGTCTCAATGTCAACTCAACCCCATAGCTCTTTCTTGTGGAGTAAATATAAATAACGATACTCAGTATTACTCCTAGGTGAAATGCTACAATGGTAATTTATCTATGCATTTGCGGATTCTTAACTTCAATATTATTTTCTCAGAGTTTATAAGTGGCATTTATAATTTACCAACAAAATATTTCTGGCGTCATGCTAGGGATGACAACTTAGTAAGAGTGATGCAAAGAAATGCTAATAGTAGGTTTAGAGGTAAGGCCCATAGGGTTGATAGCGGTTCGATTGCTCGTAATCACGAACTCACCTTGACTATTTGATGCTCAAACTATCTTTGGCCAAGCTACCCATCGGTGATGTGGTGACACACCGGTGTTCGCCTCGGAGCACTGCTGCCCCGCCAGCTCACACGTGGCCAGGGTTCCTCGGTCATTCCCCACCTCAACCGATTGCATGGCTGGCTTCGTGGTAAGCCCTTTTTGCTCCCCCACAACCTCTATCGCCTCGCTAGTCCTTAGGTTCGTGGGAATAGGCACCCCACTGTAGGGGTGGGTCCGTCATTGTGAGCAGCTGAAAGGTCTTGATGGCTAGAGGGGGGTGAATAGCCTTTAAAATTTTCTACAAGGACAAGCTAAACAAGTTTATCAATACAACAAATAGCGAGATGCGAGTTTTGCTTAGCCTACGGGGTGTTTGCAAGCCACCTATCCAATTCACAATTCTAGTAAAGGCACTCAACCGCACAAGTCAAACCGAGAAGGTAACAACAACAACTACTAGCAAACTACACAAAAGAGCTACTCTAGCAAAGCTAACTAGCTAGCAAAGGTAACTAAAAAAGTAATACAAGTGAGAGATAGGAGGGTATCACCGAGGGGCGAAGTATTGAGCCAACCAATATGAGCAAGAATGAATACCAAGACAACCGAACACCGGGATCAATCAATCACAATATAAGAGTGATGACACGAAGATTTATCCCGAGGTTCACGTGCTTGCCGGCACGCTAGTCCCCGTTGTGTCCCTCTTCACCACGTGGTTCGGTGGCTAATCGGTCTCACACCGAGCCTCTCAAAAGGCGCCACAAGAACCTACCAAATGGCAAAAGGTTGCAAATGACACGAGCAATCCACTAATGTTGCCTTTGGCACTTCGCCGAGGTAGGCACAAACCCCTTACAAACACCGGAGGTGGCCAAGAACAATCACCAACTCTTGCCAATGCCTCCAAGCTGCTCCAAGCCGTCTAGGTGGCGGTAACCACCAAGAGAAACAAGAATCCCGCAGCAAATCAACCACCAAGTGCCAACTAGATGCAATCTCACAATGCAAATGCACTTGGATCACTCAATCTCACTTCGAATATGCAAAGAAGCAAGAGAGATGAGTGGGAGGGGAGTTGCTTAGCTCAAAGTGCTCACAAGTATGTCAAATGTCCAAGAGTAAGAGCCTTGAGCCGGCCAACGAGTATTTATAGACGTACCCCTTCGAATATAGCTGTTAGGAACGAGATCCAGCTGAAATCGCGCTGACCGGACGCGCTGGTCCGACTGACCGGACGCGCCGGTCGAGTAACGGCTAGTTTCGCGAAGCACTGACCGGACGCGCCGGTCGCAACGACCGGACGCGCTGGTCACGACCGGAGTCGCGCAAAACGAACCAGCGACCGGACGCGCTGAAGAACTGACCGGACGCCACAGTGCCCGCGTCCGGTCGGAGTCCAGTAAGCTCCCTGGACGACCGGACGCGTCCGGTCGCCTGTGACCGGACGCGCCTCGCGTCCGATCAAACGACTGAAATACGCGCAGACACTAGACACTGACCGGACGCGTCCAGTCACACAGTGATCGCGTCCGGTCCAGCGTCCGGTCACCACTGTGACCTCCGTTCGCTTCCGTTTGATTTCCGTTTGATTTTCGACTTCCGGCGTAGTAGAAAATAGGCATTTCAACTTCTCAAAAACGCCTGAATCCCGCCTCGCAAGCTCGGCGGGAGGGAGAGAGAGCCCCAAACCCTCTCTACCGCTCAAACTCCAACGCCGTCGCAAACGTGCTAACACCACCAAGTGATTACGTCACGAGTGAGTGTGTTAGCATTTTCACAATCATTTTTCGAGGCGTTATTAGTTCTATCCAAATGCATATGATCATGAAATGCACACCTAGAGGCACTTAGGAGTTCAATAGCCGCGTCATTCCCCTCTTTATAGTACGGCTATCTATCCTATAATGTAACCACACCCACTAGGTGTCTTGGTTACTAAAACACAACCCTTAAGCATATACCTTTGCCTTGATCACGTAGGGTTGCGTCCAAATCCAAGTGTGGCCATCATGATCACCATGTCCATCTTGCCACCAACCTTGGAATGTACTAATCCTCATATGCTACACACAACTTAGGCATAGGATTAGTACTTAGGCATTGTCACTAATTACCAACACCAAACATAGGACTTTCAATCTCCCCTTTGTTGGTAATTGGTGACAACCCTTTCACAAAGATATTATGATAAAATTTTGATTGAACCCATGTCACATTATCCAAGTATATTACCATGTGTAAGAATTATGGACATGTGATCATGAATTCAAATTGATAGAATGGCTCCCCTACATGTATGCTATATGTTTGGATTTAGGAAGCATACATGCTTAGATAGGAAAAATAGGAGCATTGACTATCAATAGGTGCTAAGTGTTTTAGATTATAGACCTTTGAAGCGTGATAACATCGGAGTAGCGATAAACACCATCTTAGCACCTTGTGTAGTTAGATACCACTTGGAAAAGCACAAACATAACTAGAAACCTCGTGAGATCAACATTATAAGCAAGGTTCTAGTACCGCTTTGAAAAACATGAAGCAAGAGAAATCTAACTACTTCCTATTCATGCTAGTACTTCAATACACCATTCAATTGTATACTAGCAAGTCACCACACAAGCAAAGTATTGGAGAAAAAGAAATGCATAACTATGCATCATAGATATGAAGTGCACATGGAAATGCATCAATGATGTTTAAGAGCTTGCTCCCCCTACTTGTGTGCTCGAAATTTTAGTTGAACCCCTTCTTTTACTTTTGGGTTTTCTCCCATTTTAGAATCTATCTTTTTAGAATCCATCTTTGTGAACAACATTTTTCTCCCCCTTTGTGCTTCTCCCCCTTTGAGTTCTATCTTTGTGAACAATATTTTTCTCCCCCTTTGGCACCAATGACCACAAGGGACCAATTTTAGATAGATTATTATGTTGAATAATGGGGTGAGGATCAAGTTTGTGATTCAACCTAGATTGCTTGCATAAATAAAATGCTTCGGTTTGATCCAAGGGCAAGCTTCTTCACACCTCACTAGAAGGGTTATCGTGCACCATGTTGAAGCAAATATTTAGACAAGTGATCTAGATTAAACACTTAGGATCAAAAGCTACTTAAACAAGTTATATGCTACCACTAGATCATACAAGTCATGGAAACAATAGTGGCACCATATAAACTTCAAATTCATTTGATTTTCATGAATGAGCCTAGAACATGTAAATTATGACTAGATGCACTAACCAAGTCCTTAGCATAGAATGTATGACATGTCAACCAATTGTACCTTGGGGCTCGAAGGAGAGGCATGTCATATATGGGGTGCATCAACTCATGTTGGAGAAGTCAATTATGTTCAACTCATTCTTTAGCTTGTGAAATCTCTTCTCATCAAGTGGCTTGGTGAATAGATCGGCTAGTTGATCTTCGGTACCCACACTTTCAATAGCAATGTCACCCTTTTGTTGATGATCTCTAATAAAATGATGACGAACATCAATATGCTTTGTTCTTTGATGTTGAATCGGATTGTTGGTTAGCTTCACGGCACTTTCATTGTCACATAGCAATGGCACATTCTTGAAATTGATTCCAAAATCCTTCAATGTTGCCTTCATCCACAAGATTTGTGCACAACAACTACCCGCGGTGAAGTATTCGGCTTCGGCGGTAGATAGTGCAATACTATTTTGCTTCTTGGATGACCATGAGACAAGTGATCTTCCCAACAATTGACAAGTCCCGGAAGTGCTCTTTCTCTCCACTTTGTCACCGGCATAGTCGGAATCCGAATATCCAACTAGCTCAAAGCTTGCACCTTTGGGATACCACAATCCAACATCTTGTGTATGCTTTAAATACCTCAATATTCTCTTTGTTGCCTTCAAATGACTTTCTCTTGGTGAGGCTTGAAATCTTGCACACATGCATACACTAAACATCACATCGGGCCTTGATGCCGTCACATAGAGTAGGCTACCAATCATTGATCTATATAGCTTTTGATCCACCATGTTGCCACTCTTGTCACTATCCAAGCTTCCACTAGTGCCCATTGGGGTTGTAATGCCCTTTGCATCTTCCATGCCAAACTTCTTGAGCATATCTTTGATGTACTTGGTTTGGCTCACAAATGTTCCTTCCTTCATTTGTTTGATTTGAAGTCCAAGAAAGAAACTAAGTTCACCGATCATTGACATTTCAAATTCCTTTGCCATCATTTTCCCAAACTCATCACAATAATCTTGGTTGGTTGAACCAAAGATGATATCATCAACATATATTTGCAATACAAACAAGTCTTTCCTAATCTTCTTGGTGAAGAGAGTAGTATCCACTTTGCCCATGACAAATCCTTTGGATAGCAAGAAGTCCCTCAATCTTTCATACCATGCTCTAGGTGCTTGTTTCAATCCATACAAAGCTTTTCTCAATTTGTAGACATGATTGGGTTTCTTGTCATCTTCAAAACCGGGAGGTTGCTCCACATACACCTCCTCTTGAATGTACCCATTGAGAAATGCACTCTTCACATCCATTTGATATAACTTGATATTATGAGCACAAGCATAGGCAAGTAAGATCCTAATTGCTTCCAATCTTGCAACCGGGGCATAAGTTTCACCAAAGTCAAGACCCTCTATTTGTGTGTAACCTTGAGCCACTAGTCTTGCTTTGTTCCTTACTACTATCCCATCTTGATCTTGCTTGTTGCGAAAGACCCATCTTGTTCCAATGACATTGTGATCACTAGGTCTCTCAACTAATTCCCATACTTCATTTCTCTTGAAGTTATTTAGTTCTTCATGCATTGCATTTACCCAATCCGGATCTCTCAATGCTTTATCAATGTCCTTGGGTTCTTCCATTGACACAAAAGAAGAGTGAGCACAAAATGATGCCAATCTTGATCTAGTTTAAACTCCCCTTTGTATGTCACCAATGATGGAATCCAATGGATGGTCTCTTGCAATGTTGGTTGGTTGAAGCACTTGCACTTGATTGCTTGGATGTTGATGTTGATCATGAGTTGGAGATGATGAACTAGCCACTTGTTGATCTTGTTGCACTTGAGATGATGTACTAGCTTGATTTTGCATTAGAGACCCACTAGCTTGTGTAATTGGACTTTGGAGCACTCGATCTTTGTTGTCATCCACATCAATCACTTGCTTTGGCCTAATATCACCAATATCCATTTCTTTCATAGCATTGGTCAATTGAGTTCCTCTCACATCATCCAAGTTATTTTCCTCATCTTGAGAGCCATTTGTTTCATCAAACTCAACATCATGAACTTCCTCAAGTAAACCACTAGCCAAATTCCAAACTCTATAAGCTTTGCTAGTAGTGGAGTAACCAAGTAAGAATCCTTCATCACATTTCTTCTCAAACTTGCTCAATCTAGTGCCCTTCTTTAAGATGTAGCATTTGCAACCAAATACCCGAAAGTATGCAATGTTGGGCTTTCTTCCATTTAAGATCTCATATGGTGTCTTCTCTAGAAACTTGTGGCAATAGAGGCGGTTGCTATAGAAGCAAGCCGTGTTGATTGCTTCGGCCCAAAATGAATGACTCACATTATACTCATTCAACATTGATCTTGCCATATCAATTAAGGTTCTATTCTTCCTCTCAACTAGGCCATTTGATTGAGGTGTATACTTGGCCAAAAATTGATGTTTGATTCCAAGCTCATCACATAGCTCATCAATTCTTGTATTTCTAAACTCACTTCCATTGTCACTTCTCACTTTCTTGATTGTGGTCTCAAATTCATTTTGCACCCTCTTGATGAACTTCTTGAATATGTCAAATACGTCACTCTTGTCCACAAGAAAGAATACCCATGTGTATCTAGTGAAATCATCCACAATCACAAAACCATACTTGTTGCCACCAATGCTTGTGTATGTAGTTGGCCCAAATAGATCCATGTGCAACAACTCAAATGCCTTGGAAGTACTCATGATGCTTTTCAATGGATGAGTGTTGCCCACTTGCTTTCCGGCTTGACATGCACTACATAGCTTATCCTTCTCAAATGTGACATCCTTCAAGCCTCTAACTAAGTCATGCTTCACTAACTTGTTCAATTGCTTCATGCCAACATGACCAAGTCTTCTATGCCATAACCAACCCATACTTGATTTGGTGAGCAAGCATGTTGAAAGTTGAGTGTCACTAGCATTGAAATCAACCAAGTATAGATTCTCATATCTAAAGCCTTTGAAGATCAAATTAGAGCCATCAACACTAACTATCTCCACATCATCAACACCAAATATGCACTTGAAACCTAGATCACACAATTGAGCAACCGAGAGAAGATTGAAGTTCAACTTTTCAACTAGGAGCACATTGGAAATGCTATGATCATTTGAGATTGCAATCCTTCCAAGAGCCTTTACATCACCCTTGCTATTGTCACCAAATGTGATACTATCAATGCCACTATCATTTGATTTGAGAGAGTTGAACATTCTTGAATCACCGGTCATATGTTGAGAGCACCCACTATCAAGCATCCAATGCCTTCCTCCGGCCTTGTAATTTACCTACAAAATAAATTAATATTTCTTAGGTACCCATACTTGTTTGGGTCCTTGGAGGTTAGTAACTAAGCTCTTTGGTACCCAAATGGCCTTCTTCTTTGGACCCACAATTGGTGTACCAACAAACCTAGCATGCACACCTTTCTCACCCTTGGTAAGCACATAACAAGAATCAAAAGAAATGTAATCCATTTTAGCATGAAACTTGTTGTTATTCTTGTTCATTTTATTACAATTACTCTCTAGATGCCCAACTTGCTTGCATCTATTGCAATAACGACCATTGCTCTTCACAAAGCGAGACTTTGGAGTAGCAAAGGCCGCCTTGCCCTTCTTGGGAGTATAGCCCAAGCCCTCTTTGTTAAGAGAGAACCTTTGGCTACCCAAGCATTTTAGCAAGCGGGCATCCCCACCATAGGCATTGCATAATGCGCGGGTGAGATCATCCACCTCTCTCTTGAGAGTCTCATTCTCAATCACAAGTGATGAATCACTAGTAGTAGAGATAGAGTTGGTTGTGGTGGATGATGATGAGCTACATGAAGCATTAGTAGGACTAACAAATAAAGAATCATCAATAATATCACATGTTAGTCCAATATCACAAGTGACAATCACTTGCTCCTCCTTAGCTTCCTTCATGAGCTTCTCCAACTTGAGGTCCTTCTCCTTGATGAGCTCAAGTAGAGAGGAGTGGGCTTCCTTAAGCCTAGTGTGAGCAACTTCAAGGTCCTCGTGGTCTTCCTTTAGACACTCACGAGAGGCCTCTAGCTCATCAAAGGATTTCCTAAGAGCTTTGAGCTCTTGTTCAATTCCTTTGCACTCCTTACTCTTTTTGAGAGCAACAAGCTCCTCCATCAAGGCATCATTTTCATTGCTCTTGGCAATGAGCTCTTGCTCCAAGATTTTACACTTCTTGGTTGTCCTCTTGTAGCCCTTGCTCATTTGATCTATTATGCCCAATAGATCATCCTTGGAGTAGTCCTCATCCTCCTCCTCATCACTCCTACAACCATCACTAGCACAAGAATCATCATCACTATCATTATATTTTACCTTGGTTGGCTTGGCCATAAGGCATGTCGATGTAGTGTCGAAGATGGATGGCTTGTTGGAGAGGGCGATGCTTGCAATGGCTCGCCGAGTGGTCCTCTCATCATCACTAGAGCTATCATCATCATCACTATCGGAGTTATCACTATCCCAAGTGACCACATAGTCACCACCCTTCTTCTTCTTATTGATAGTGAAGCTCTTCTTCTCTTTCTTCTCCTTCTTGTCCTTCTTGTTCTTCTTCAACTTCAACTCCCCATCATGGTATCTTTTGTCTTCATAGGGACACTTTGCCACTACATGATCGGGGCTATTGCAATTGTAGCAAAGTATCTCCTTTGCCTTCATGAAGTCCCTTCTCTTTCTTGCACCATATCCTTTCTTCTTCATGAACCTCCCCATCTTGTGCACTAGGAGGGCCATGGTCTCATCATCGAATGGATCATCATCATCGCTCTCCACCTTGCTCTTGCCCTTAGAAGATGAAGCCTTGAATGCAATGGGCTTCTCTTGCTTGACCTTGATCTCCTTCTTCTCATCTTCATCTTCATCATCATCATATTGAGCATCGGTCATGACATCTCCAAGTACTTGGTTTGGAGTCACCTTATCCAAACCCTCTCTTTGGATCATCTTCCTTAAGATAGCAAACTTCTTAGGTAAGTTCATCAAGAACTTATGTGAGAAGTCCTTGTCCTTGACATCTTCTCCTAGGCTCTTGAGATCATTGACAATAACTTGTAGCCTAGAGAACATCTCCGGTATGGACTCATCATCCTTCATCTTGAAGCTTGCAAACTTATCCTTGAGCATATAGAGATTGGCACTCTTTACCGTTGAAGTGCCCTCATATGTTTCCTCTAATCTTGTCCACACTTCACTTGCCATCTCAAGATCCTTGATTTTCTCAAAGACCTTTGCATCAATCCCATTGTAGAGAGTGTTGAGAGCCATAGTGTTGCATTGGTTGTTGATACGGTCATTGTTGGTGAGGTTGTCGGGATCAATGATAGCATAATCATGATGTGTCACCTCCCAAACCTTCTTATTGATAGAGCCAAGATATTGCTTCATCTTTCTTTTCCAATGATCAAAAGATGAGACACCATCAAAGAATGGAGGCTTGCCCCCGACATGGTTGAACACAACTTGAGCCATCTTACACCGAGGTTGTTAAGCCTTACAAATGGTGACCACGGCTCCGATACCACTTGAAAGGTCTTGATGGCTAGAGGGGGGTGAATAGCCTTTAAAATTTTCTACAAGGACAAGCTAAACAAGTTTATCAATACAACAAATAGCGAGATGCGAGTTTTGCTTAGCCTACGGGGTGTTTGCAAGCCACCTATCCAATTCACAATTCTAGTAAAGGCACTCAACCGCACAAGTCAAACCGAGAAGGTAACAACAACAACTACTAGCAAACTACACAAAAGAGCTACTCTAGCAAAGCTAACTAGCTAGCAAAGGTAACTAAAAAAGTAATACAAGTGAGAGATAGGAGGGTATCACCGAGGGGCGAAGTATTGAGCCAACCAATATGAGCAAGAATGAATACCAAGACAACCGAACACCGGGATCAATCAATCACAATATAAGAGTGATGACACGAAGATTTATCCCGAGGTTCACGTGCTTGCCGGCACGCTAGTCCCCGTTGTGTCCCTCTTCACCACGTGGTTCGGTGGCTAATCGGTCTCACACCGAGCCTCTCAAAAGGCGCCACAAGAACCTACCAAATGGCAAAAGGTTGCAAATGACACGAGCAATCCACTAATGTTGCCTTTGGCACTTCGCCGAGGTAGGCACAAACCCCTTACAAACACCGGAGGTGGCCAAGAACAATCACCAACTCTTGCCAATGCCTCCAAGCTGCTCCAAGCCGTCTAGGTGGCGGTAACCACCAAGAGAAACAAGAATCCCGCAGCAAATCAACCACCAAGTGCCAACTAGATGCAATCTCACAATGCAAATGCACTTGGATCACTCAATCTCACTTCGAATATGCAAAGAAGCAAGAGAGATGAGTGGGAGGGGAGTTGCTTAGCTCAAAGTGCTTACAAGTATGTCAAATGTCCAAGAGTAAGAGCCTTGAGCCGGCCAACGAGTATTTATAGACGTACCCCTTCGAATATAGCTGTTAGGAACGAGATCCAGCTGAAATCGCGCTGACCGGACGCGCTGGTCCGACTGACCGGACGCGCCGGTCGAGTAACGGCTAGTTTCGCGAAGCACTGACCGAACGCGCCGGTCGCAACGACCGGACGCGCTGGTCACGACCGGAGTCGCGCAAAACGAACCAGCGACCGGACGCGCTGAAGAACTGACCGGACGCCACAGTGCCCGCGTCCGGTCGGAGTCCAGTAAGCTCCCTGGACGACCGGACGCGTCCGGTCGCCTGTGACCGGACGCGCCTCGCGTCCGATCAAACGACTGAAATACGCGCAGACACTGGACACTGACCGGACGCGTCCAGTCACACAGTGATCGCGTCCGGTCCAGCGTCCGGTCACCACTGTGACCTCCGTTCGCTTCCGTTTGATTTCCGTTTGATTTTCGACTTCCGGCGTAGTAGAAAATAGGCATTTCAACTTCTCAAAAACGCCTGAATCCCGCCTCGCAAGCTCGGCGGGAGGGAGAGAGAGCCCCAAACCCTCTCTACCGCTCAAACTCCAACGCCGTCGCAAACGTGCTAACACCACCAAGTGATTACGTCACGAGTGAGTGTGTTAGCATTTTCACAATCATTTTTCGAGGCGTTATTAGTTCTATCCAAATGCATATGATCATGAAATGCACACCTAGAGGCACTTAGGAGTTCAATAGCCGTGTCATTCCCCTCTTTATAGTACGGCTATCTATCCTATAATGTAACCACACCCACTAGGTGTCTTGGTTACTAAAACACAACCCTTAAGCATATACCTTTGCCTTGATCACGTAGGGTTGCGTCCAAATCCAAGTGTGGCCATCATGATCACCATGTCCATCTTGCCACCAACCTTGGAATGTACTAATCCTCATATGCTACACACAACTTAGGCATAGGATTAGTACTTAGGCATTGTCACTAATTACCAACACCAAACATAGGACTTTCAGCAGCGTGATAGAATCATTGTTTAACTTCTAATCGCCACCCTGGGTTTCGCTTTTGCTCTGTGATGCTCATAGGCTTGCCCATGAACAGGCATTCGGCGTGACGAACCTATCTTGGTGTCTCTCTATCTTTCTCTCTGGTCATCCTCTGGTCGTAAGAATTACTTCGCTAGCTAGTTGTTAGTACCGACTTTGGGTCATGGAATTGGTTGAGCCTTCGTCAAATTAGTAAGTAGTTTTTGACCCGCTTTAACAAGCATGCTTGGCACCATTTTGGCCATTTGG
The DNA here is from genome assembly GCA_038087645.1 of Saccharum hybrid cultivar R570. Taxonomy (NCBI): domain Eukaryota; kingdom Viridiplantae; phylum Streptophyta; class Magnoliopsida; order Poales; family Poaceae; genus Saccharum; species Saccharum hybrid cultivar. Next base: position 5,233,405 of record JAQSUU010000066.1, read on the forward strand.
CCCCGTGGGCATGGCCACCTCGCGCACGTGTGCAGCTAGCCTCAGGCTCGGTCCATGGCCTATCGTAGTCTCTCCCTATGGGCCAGCACACGTGTCGCTACCGCGTGTCAGGCTGGCGCTGTGACGCGCCTGTTCGTCTTGCCTTGCCTTCTTGCTGGCCAAGCCGACGCCCAGGTGGTCATCGATAGGCCAACGTGGTGCTCACCTCACCGTTCAATCCACCTACCTATCGAGTCACTGACTGCCCCGTCGTCCCGTCGCGTGGCTGCCCCTTGTCATTGTGTCACTGCCTTTCCCGTGCGACAGCATTGCTCGCGGTCGCTGCTCCGCTGCCGCCTTCCATGTCCCACCAAGACCGAGCCGTCCCATCTCGGCACTTCACGACGCACTCTCTCTGAGCCTCACCCGTGCGGGGCTCTCCTGCTTCATTAACGCAGCCTCGGCCATAGTGTTTTGGGGTACCCAGCTAGGATACGTTGGTTCACGAATCACCGTTTCTGTGAGACGGTATGACTTGGTTATGGTCTAGCACCTATTGATGGTAGTTATTGTTTATTTTAAACTGTCAACCAAACATGAATAAGGGCATATCAACCTCTAACATAGAATTAGGGTTTATAATGACAGAATTCCACAATTTTGGTGAATCTGTGTTTCTACAGGGGGTTATCAGGAAAAGGGAGAAAGATATGAAGGACGACGGGAAAAATATCAAATTATAAACCGACTGTAACTTAAGAAGACTCTAGAAGACACAAGAGGATAGCCACCCGAAGGAGGGGCCTACCTGGCATAGGGCAGGGCCGGCTGGCCTCACCCCTAGGTCGGCCGACCCAGCCTAGTCCCACTTGGTAGCCGCCTTCGCACGTCGGTTCTCCACCGTCTTAGGGGTTGCATATCCACCGTTGATCAATGTCAGTTTGATCCGAGGGCTCTGGTGTATCCCACCGGCCTATATAAGCAGCCCTATACCCCCTGGATTGAGATCATCCCTGAAACCCTAATTCATATTCTCTAGCTAGGGCTTGGATTGAGAGGGGTCCCTTGAATGGATCTACCTCTCTCTCCAGTGTAGTAGATTAGTTCTAGTTGAGATTTAGGGAGAGTTGAGTTACGCTCAGGTTCTAGAGAATTCTTCGAAGGTCTGGTATGTCTGTGTATCTTACCTTTGCAAGACTTATGCTTTAATATATTTATCTTCTCTATCTACACTTTTATGCCTTTCATGTGATTGGTTAGTATAGTTATTATACCTTGGCTTGGGATCTCCACTCGTATTGAGTGCTCTAGTTATCTATAGTGATTAGAGTAGTAATTAACAGTGTAGACATGGTGTCTAGACTAGAGGTTACCTGAGATTGTGCCTAATCATATGTTTAGTTGTGGTAGCCCCAGGGGTGACAGCTCTGATAGGCCGTTGTAATCCACCACATAAGGATTGGTGTTCATAGAGCTTTAGGCAGCCTTCCCCTGACTATGCCTTCTCACCCCCCCTTGAGAGTCAGAAAGGTACTACTACTCCAAAGTGTTATTATGTGATTGCTATATTTACCTATGCTTCAGTTATCATAGAACCAAAATAGTAGAGAAGAATATAGGAACCTTGAACTCTCCCGTTGTCCTCCCAACTTAGCTATGCTACTCATTTATCATAGGATTCTCTAATGTGTGTGTGTGTGTCAATATGCATAACTCCTATCACTTATCACTCACCCCTATCTAGGTCTAGTTGGTATATTAGTTAGTAGATACATGATTGTGAACTATCAACCTCTTTAACACTGCTTCCCTATGGATAAATACGATACTCTGAAATACTCCTGGGTAAAAGCTACAATGGTATAATTATCTATGCACTTGCAGATACTTGATATTCTTAGATACACATTCATTCTAGTCACTTGCATTAATATTAACTACTTAGTATTATTCTAGTAGTAATGCTAGGTACTATTCATACATATCTCTTGCATCTATACTAGGGATGACAAGGTTTATAATAGGTGGCTAAGTAGTTAGAACAAGTGACATGTTAATAAATACCAATGACACAGTAGTAAGAACTAGAATGTGGAAGATGGTAAAATGGTTCTGATTGCTTACCACATGCTTGAAGTAGCATAGGTGCTTACATCGAATGGTTAGTTAATGAACTAATGATGACTGCTAATTAAATTGAATATAAGGATGCATGTTTAGTAATGCTTTCTGCAGATGCAATAAACCCACAAGCCAGATAGCCTTCCATATCCTTAGAGTCTTTTTATTTCCTCCTGATGGGTAAGTCTTGCGGAGTACAATTGAGTACTTAGGGTTTGTTCTACCCTATTGCAGGTAACAGGTACCTGAACAGTTGACACTTGTGTGTAGAATCCTCTTGGTGGGCTCAGTGAGGATTTTTTTATGTTGCAAACATAGAGTTTAATTTCAACCTTCATAAAATAATCTTTTGAAAAGAAAAGCTTATAATATGCTATCCTCACATGTATATAATTATGTCTCATGCTTAACATTCACTGGCTTACAAGTAAACTTTAATTCCACTGAAACTCGGATCACATGATTTATTCCACTGTTGTAATTATCTTGTTTATCAGTCTACTGTTGTATTAAGAGATGTAAGAAATGGCTAAAAATATTGTTAGCTTTATCCTCTCATTTATGATCCTGACAAAAAATGTGGATTTTCGAGTTCTCCCTTTGGGTGTGCTCGATGGAACAACATGATTTAGTGCACTCACTTGGGTACTTAGTGTCTAATGGAAGACAAGTACTCTTGGGAGGGCATTAGATTAGGCGGTTCTGCCACCTGAGGCATGTTGATGGAGTGTTAAAGATGGAAGGCTTGTTGTTAATGGCAATGCTTGCTAGTGCTTTCTTGATAGATTTCTTGCCATCATCACTATATGAAGAGCCATCACTATCCTATGTCACCACATAATCTTCACCCTTCTTCTTTTGGAAGGTCATCTTCTTCTCCTTCTTTTTTTCTTCTTCTTCTTATGCTTCTTCTTCGCTCCTCATCATTGTCACTATTGTAGGGACACTCCCAACATGATCTGGACTCTTGCACTTGTAGCATCTCCTCACATACTCCTTATTGTGATCTCTTCTCTTTTTTGCACCATAGCTCTTCTTCTTCATGAATTTGCCCATCTTGCGCATAAATAGAGCCATAGTTTCATCATCAATGTCACTAAGATCTTCATCATCACTTGATTCTTTCTTGGACTTGCCCTTATTCTTAGATGATGAGCTAGCCTTGAATGCTACACTCTTCTTATTCTTGTCTTCATCTTCCTTCTTCTTATCCTTGTCAACCCCCTCCCTTTCCACATGGTATGTCTCTTGTGTCATCACATCACCTAGTACTTAGTTAGGGATAATTTCCTTCAATCCTCCTTTTATGATGAGCAATCTCAACATCTCAAATCTTGGAGGTAGGCACATCAAGAACCGATGAGAGATATCATCATCGTTGATCTTCTCTCCCAAAGCCTTCAAGTCATTGATAATCACTTGCAAACAATGGAACATCTCTAGAATGCTCTCATCATCCTTCATAATGAAGCTTGTCAACTTGTTCTTAATAATGCACAACTTGGCACTCTACACCGTCGATGTGCCCTCATATGTTTTCTCCAATCTCTTCTACACCTCATTAGCTCTCTCACAATTCTTGATTTGCTCAAACACCTTGGAATCAATGGCATTGTAGATGGTGTTGAAAGCCATTGTATTGCATTGCTTGTTGGCCTTGTCTTAGTTGGTGAGATTGTCAGGATCAATGATGCATAGTCACTCTCGGTCACATCCCACACTTGATCATTGATTGAACCAAGATACATCTTTATCTTTCTCTTCCAATAATCAAAGCATATGCCATCAAAGAACGGTGGTTTACCCCCCACATGGTTGAACACAACTTGAGCCATCTTTTGACACCGAGGTTGTTAAGCCTTCAATCAAATGGTGACCATGGCTCTAATACCACTTGAAAGGTCCTAATATGGCTAGAGGGGGGTGAATAGCCAATTTAAAAATCTACAAACCAACTAGAGCAATTGATTAGTATGATAAATAGTGCAATGCAATTTTGCTCTAGCTCTACAAGGGTTGCAAGCCACCTATCCAACAATTCTAGTTGCTATGATCACTAGGCACACAAGGGGTTAAGTTGCTACTCACTAAGAGATCTCAAACTTGCTACACTAAAGAGCTCCAGTAGATGAACTTAAGCTACAAAGTAAGCTCTCAATTCTAGCTATACTAAAGAGCTTGCTACAACTAGTTGGCGAAAAGTAAAGGAGTGAGTAGGGTGATTATACCGCTATGTCAAGGAGTGAACCAACCACAAGATGAATGCCAATTCAATCACTAGGAGAAATCCAATCACACAAGAGAAACAAGATTTTTCTTCCGAGGTTCACGTGCTTGCCAGTACGCTAGTCCTCGTTGTGTCGACCAACACTTGGTGGTTCGATGGCTAAGAGGTGTTACACGAACCTCGTCCACACAATTGGACACCACAAGAACCTACCCACAAGTGAGGTAACTCAATGATACAAGCAATCCACTAGAGTTACCTTTCGGCTCTTTGTCGGAGAAGGTACAAGACCCCTCACAATCATCGGAGCCGGCCATGAACAATCACCAACATGTGCTGAAACTCCTCCACTGCTCCAAGCCATCTAGGTGGTAGCCACAACGATCCCCAAGTGCCACTAGATACAATCACTCAAGCAAATGCACTTGGAGTCACTCTCAATCCACTATGATGATGAATCAATGATGGAGATGAGTTGAAGGTATTTGCTTAGGCTCACAAGGATTTCAAGTATGTCAAAGGGCTAAGAGACCCACCTTGGAGCCAACCCCCAGCTATTTATAGAGCCCCAAAGAAATAGAGACGTTCCTTTGCTCGGGGCTGACCGGACTCGGCTGACCGGACGCACCCAACGTCTGGTCGCCTGCGTCCAGTCAACGGATGGCCGCCACATGGCATGCCTTCAAACATCGCACATTGATCTCCAATTATCAAGTTCATGAACTCATGAAGTTAAAGTGTGACCGGACGCACAAACGAAATTGACCTGACGCCGCGTCACTCTGAGTTCGGTCAACACCAGTAATCTCCCAGAGAGTGTTTTTAATAATCGGACATGCCTGGTCAAGGATGACTCGGATGCGCCATGGCGTCCGGTCGCTCTCTCTCTGCCGCACACGTGCCTCAACAACTAAGCTGATGCATAAATAGTGTTCAAGCAGCGTCAGGTCGTGCGGCTCTCTCTAGCGTCCGATCGTCGAGTCACACTTCTTCTCTAGATCGCATGACCAGATGCGCCAACAGCGTCAGATCCCCAGCATCCGGTCGTCCTCTCCCTTCTCAGCCAAGTGCAGCGCCTCCGCTATAATTGATCGGCCGCTGCCTAGGGTCAGGTCCCGTGCCCGGTGCAGCGTCCAGTCAGAGACCGACACTGCTTTTTCTTTTTCTAAGTCCACGACCACTTCACCCTTGCTTCCCAATTGCTAACCACAAAGTGTAGAACTTGTGTGCATGAGTGTTAGCATTTTTCAAAGCATTTTACAAGGGTTAGAAGTTAGCACACCAGGTCCCTAAATGCATATGCAAGAACAATATTACCTAGTGGCACTCGATAAACCGTTTAGCTAAAGATTTTCCCTCTTTATACTACGGCTATCGATCCTAAGTTACTCACACCCTCTATGGTGTCTTGAGTGCAAACCAAAACTGGTTCATGTCATCATCAAATGTGGTCATGTCATCATTTCATGTGATCATCACCATCTCTTGAGTGCCACCATGCTCCACACTTGGATTGCACTAACATAGCTTATATCATAACTCATGACAAATATTAGTACTAGGTTTCATCAATTATCCAAAACCAAACTAGTGCTTTCACTGTGGCAAGGATATTTTATAAGTAAATGAACTTGGCACATTAGAAATAAAAAACAATGCACATATATTTCATTGGGACATTTTACTAAATGGTCCTATACAAACACAACAGCATGATAAAAAATGTAATCACATCCTCATGTTTTTTAAATCAATAAAAAACAATCTGGTCATCTCTCCTTTGCTTACCTTAGTGAAGAATATAAAATATATGCAATCCTCATCTCGACCAATGAATTCGAATACAAAGAATCCTTTGCAATAACTCCCATCGATTTAAATATATTTCCAATTTTCCTATTCACCTTTAGTACCAAAAGTCAAGAGGATCTGATGGTGTACCATTTCACCATATCTCAGTTGTCTACCTCTTTTGGTAAAAGAGATATATAAATAAATATCAAAATCACCACAACCATCAAAAGGATATTGGAGAAATAAATGAATATGTCGCATTGTGAGTTCGAGAAGTGGAAATTGATTTCATTTATAGCTTTACAAAATGGTCCTAATAATATATAAATCACAATAAAAAATATATTCACATGATAAGCAATATCAAAACTAATAAAAAATCAATCCCCTTGTATCTATCATCACTTCCTTGAAGGAGAAGAATGCAAATAGGTAAATCACTAGCCCAAGGAGCAAAAGTTGCTTGTTTAGTGCCATTGGTATACAAAAATACGCACCCTCTATTTTTATCATCCTTATCAACTTACGTAACTGATTACGCTAATCAAGGAATGCATATATCAAAATATCATAGCATCCTTTAGTTGATTAATTAACACACGGATAAATTTAGTCTCCAAATGAATGGCGTAAATAATGCAATGGCTTATCCTCGTTGTGGTCATCATATATCACTAATTTATTTTGACTATTCAACATGATTTACAGTTTAGTATGTCATTATAACTTGCCACAGTAAAACACCAACTCTTTCATAGTCCTCGTCCCAATACAAGAATATATTAAAATGACTTATTTAATTATATTCTTATTTTATGTATATCTACAAAATAAAAATAGAATACATTATTCAAAATGCCTCCAAAAATAGACCATTTAAAAACTCAAAGCTCTAACTTTTCCCCTCTAGAATCAAAATAAAGGCTTCTAAAAATGCAAGAATTTTGTACAAATCATAACAAAAATTTGTAGAAATCAGTTTATTTTTAGAAAAAAACTCATAAAATAAATAGAAAAAATCCAAATACCAAATACATATTACAAAGAGGGCATAAAAGAAAATTCCATCCTCTCATACCTAATCATGGTAAAAATATAAATCACATGCTTAATGTTTTAAAATAAATAAGAAGTCAATCTTGCCATCTCTTCTTCCATTACCTTGGTGGAGAAGAATATAAAATATACGTAATCCTCATCCGGAGCAATGATCCCAGTTACAAGGAATCATTTACCAAAAATTCCATAGATTTAAATATATTTCCATTTTAAAACTCACAATGAATACCAAAATTTGGAGGATCCAAAGGTGCACCACATTCCACTATATATCTCAATTGTGCACCCCTGCAAACATTACCCAAATAGATATCAAAATTGCCACAACTATCTATTGTAGAAGTAAATGAGTATATGGAATTCTATGTCCAAGTAGTGGACACGGGTTTCATTCATAATTTTACAAAATGGTCCTAAACATACATAGATTGACATAAACATAATTCACTTGATCAAAAAGTTAAAAACAATAAAATCTAATCCCTTTGTATGTATTGTCACTCCTAGAGGACAAGGTTGTAAATCATTGTCCTAGGGGAGCAAAACTAGCAAGTTTCCTAATAATTATTTTTAAAAATGGTTCATCCTCTATCTCAATTTTGCAACCCTCATGTAATAATAAAGATAAAGTTTTGCAACTATGGCAAAGTTATTCTAAAAGTAAATAATGAACACAACCCACTGCAGTCCAAATAGTTCACATATATACCATTGTGATATTTTACTAAATGGTCCTAAACAAATGCATTCATAGCCAAGTTTTTCAAATGATCAGAAGCATATACCTAATCATAATAAAAAATATTCACATCCTCACAAAAAATTGATATCAATAGAAAAACAATCCTCCTATGTCTCCTATGTCTCATGTCCCTCCTGAAGGGGAAGAGTGTAAATATATAATCATTGGCATAGAACAATAAAATTTGCATGTTTCATAATACATGCACATCTATTTCACAATATCTAAATTGTGCAGCTCATATGACAAAATTGACCATATAGAGATCAAATTTACCTTGATTGTGGCAAGGATATTTTAAAAGCATATGAACTTGGCACGTCAGAAGTCCAAAACAATGCATATATATTTCATCATGACATCTTTACTAAACAATCCTATACAAGCACATGATCATGATAAAAAATAATCACATCCTCATATTCTTTTAAAATAAATAACAAACCAATCTCATCATCTCTCATCCCCTTACCTTGGTGAAGAATAGAAAATATATGTGTTTCTCATCCGGTGCAATGAATTCAAAAACAAGGAATCCTTTGCAATAACTCAATAGATTTAACTATATTTTCATTCTCCAGTTCATGGTGAGTATCAAACTCTAAAGGATCAAATGGTGCCCATATTACCATATATCAATTATGCATTCCTCATTTAGCAAAAAACTATCTAAATAGATATCAAAATCGCCTCAACTATCAAAAGGATATCGTGGAAGTGAAAATGATGTATTCTAAGTCCAAGTAGTGGATATGTATTACATTTCCAGTGTTACAAAATGGTCATGAACAAACATAAGATCAAAAGAAATTATAGGTTCACATGGTAAAAAATCAAAATATTAAAATAATAATCCCTTTGTATCTGCAGTCTCTCTAAGGGAGAAAATTGTAATGTGTAAACTTGGAGGAGCAAAAGTAGCATGTTTCATAATATTTGTTTCAGAAATTAGGCACCCACTTACATCATATCTCAGCTATGCACTCCATGTAATAAGAGTTTTCCATATAAAGATCAATTCTTTTACTAAATGGTCCAAAACTGACACATTCATTGCCAAATTTTCAAAAATGGTTCTAAACTTATACATAATCACAATAAAAAGCATATTCATATGCTTACAAAAATTGAAAACCAACAGAAAAGCAGCCCTCTTATATCTCATGTCCCTCCCAAAAGGAGAAGATTGTAAATATATAAATCATTGACACAGAAGAGCAAAACTCACATGTTTCGTAAATGCATAAAAATTGTGCATGCTTTATGACAATATCTAAGTTGTGCACCATATGAAAACAATTGTTAATATAAAGATTGAATTTTCCTTGACTGTGGCAAGGATATTTTAAAAGCAAATGAACTTGGCACATTAGAAGTCCAAAACAATGCACATATATTTCATTGGGACATTTTTACTAATTGGTCATGTACAAACACTAAATCAAGGTAAAAAAATGTAAATGTAATCACATCCTCATGTTTTTTTAAATCAATAAAAACAATCTTGTTATCTTTCATTTGCTTACCTTGGTGAAGAATATAAAATATATGCAATCCTCATCCTAAACTATGAACTCGAATATAAAGAATCCTTAGCAATAACTCCCATCGATTTAAATATATTTTTGTTTTTCCTATTCATCATGAGTACCAAAAGCCAAGAGGATCTAATTGTGTACTATTTCACCATATCTCAATTGTCTACCCCCCTTTTGGCAAAAGAGATATATGAATAATTATCAAAATTGCCACAGCCATCGAAACGATATTGCAGAAATAAATGAATATGGCGCATTCTGAGTTCGAGAAGTGGACATGGATTTTGTTTCTAGCTTTACAAAATGGTCCTAATAATATATAAAATCACAATAAAAAATATATTCACATGATAAAAACATCAAAACTAATAAAAAATAATCCCCTTGTATTTATCATCACTATTTACCCTAAACATGGAATGCATATATCAAAATATCATAGCATCTTTTAGTTGATTTACGCACGAATAAATTTAGTCTCCAAATGAATGGCGTAAATAATGTAACGACTTATCCTCGCTGCGGTCATCAAATAACACTAATTTATTTTGATTATTTAGCATGGTTTGCAATTTAGTATGTTATTATAACTTGCCACAGAAAACACCTACTCTTTCGTAGTCTTCGTCTTAATACAAGAATATATTAAAATGACTATTTAAACATATTCTCATTTTTATGTATAATCTACAAAATAAAAATCGAATACATTATTCAAAATGCCTCAAAAATAGATCACTGAAAAACACAAAGCTCTAACTTCTCCATCTAGAATCAAAATAAAGGCTCCTAAAAATGCAGGATTTTTGTAGGAATCATAGCAAAAATTTGTAGAAATAGGTTTATTTTCAGAAAAAAACACATAAAATAAATAGAAAAATCTAAATACCAAATACATATTACAAAGAGGACCTAAAAGAAAAAATCCGTCCTCTCTTACCTAAGCCTCCCTCTAAATAGCAACACCCACTCCTCCCTCTCCTCTCCTCCTGTGTACACGGCTCCCGCCCCGCCTACCATTTAATCCCCGCCTCCCCTGGCCTCTGCCGCCCCGCCGCACAGAATCGCTTGGTGCACCCGGCGAGGGTGGGCCTCCTTGAAACCCTAGCTTGCCCAGCCCCGCCGGGCCATGGGCAAGTACATGCGCAAGGTCAAGGTTTCCGGCGAGGTCGCCATCATGGATGTGTCCTCCGCTCCGCTCGGAGTCCGCACCCGCGCGCGCGCCCTCGCGCTGCAGCGCCTGCAGAAGCAGCAGGCGCAGGGGGAGGAGGGAGCTGGCGGCGAGTACCTGGAGCTAAGGAGCCGGAGGCTCGAGAAGCTGCCGCCGCCGGCGGCGCCCATGAGGAGGAAGGCGGCGGCCGCGGCCGCCGCTGCTAAGGAGGAGGTGGAGGCGTCGTACGGGGAGAACATGCTCGAGTTGGAGGCCATGGAGAGGTGAGGTTTTTTTTTTCCCAATTTTCTGCTGCGTTCTTGGGTTGCTTGCTCGGGTTTTGTGGGGGGATTAGCGGATTGCTGTCTATGGGTTATGTCGTACCAAGATTTTTTTTGTGTGGCAGAAAGTTGAAAGTTCAGCGCTATGCGTTTCTATTTGAATGTTTTCGGTGTTTTCCCCTTTTTCGCGCGGTGCGTTCTGCTTCAAATGGGGAGTCATGCAAATTTCCCCGACACGCTTGTAAAGCTCTTTCTTGCGAATTTTTTGCTGCTCTAGGAACCCCTATTTTGCTAATTCTTGCCGTGCTCTCCTTCCGCTTAAATTTTCGGCGGTGTCTCTTGCGTTGTCTCCTGAAAACAAAAATTATCCCCAAATTCCTGCAATAATCGCTTGTTCGCGGTCCAATTTCACCCCATAAAAGGTCCAATTTTTTTTTTGTTCCTCTCGCTTGGTTTGAATCTCTGAAGCACCGAGTTAATTAGTTGTGCTCAATCTTGTACCAGAGCCCAATTAATCCACTAGCTTATTAGTGGGGTTTCTTGCAGTGGCCAGCCATGGCGTCCTCCTTTTCCATAGTGGAAGGGAAAAGTGGCCTCCTTTCCCCTTGTTCTTTCCCCTTCCCCATGGACTCACGCCCTTGTTTCTTTTGCTTGGGGGAGACGAGTAGTCGGGACCCCTCGATCGAATCTTTTACCAATCAAAAGCCCTCGTCACTTTTCGCAAGAAATTTCTCTGTTCCGCCCCCTGGAAAAGCGCCCTCTGCTCTCACCCTCACAGCCTCATTTCTGGCTTGGGTCTCTCTCACTGGCCTGTCCCTAGGGATGAAAATGGTACGGATATTTTACGACCGTATTCGAGACCGAATCTATTTAGAGGGTTTTAATCCGTCTGTATTTGAGCCCGGATATTTAACATCTGATACCGTATTCGTATTCGAATATTTAAATCACATATTTATGATCTCGATATCAATCGTATCATATCTGATATTTTTTATACTATCCGTATTTGAATTCGAATCTGAACATAAATATAAAAACAAATATGATATCGGCCCTGTTTAGATGCCAATTTTTTCCCCAAATTTTACTATGCAAAAAGAAGATTCCCCATCACATCAAAATGCCGGCACATGTATGGAGTACTAAATGTAGATGAAATCAAAAACTAATTGCACAGTTTAGTTGTACTTTACGAGACGAATCTTTTGAGCCTGATTAGTCAATGTTTGGACAAAAATTCACAAATACAAACGAAATGCTACAGTGCACGGCCCTGCACTGTGCAGATTTTGTTGCCGCCAAATTGGCGCAACTAAACACGGCCATCAGTGATATCCGTCCGTATCGCATGCGTTTTCATTCCATGCTGTCACCTCCCTGGGTTCTGGAACGCGAGGAAATAGCATGTCCTTGCATTCCTGGGCCATGGCCCCAAATTGGCACCGCCATTAATGTTTGAGGTGAAAGGGGGTGGGACTCCTCCCCTTGTAGTACTCCCTCCGTCCCAAAAAATATGTAAATCTCGTTTTACGAGGAGTCAACGGAATCTTAAGTTTGACTAAGTTTCTAGAAGATATTATCTACATTTATATCTTCAATTAGGTTTATTATGAAAATATATTCTATAATTAATCTAATGATACTTATTACGTATCATGAACATTAATACTTTGTCATATATATCCAGTCAAAATTAAGAATATTTGACTTCTCGAGAAACGAGATTTACATGTTTTTTGGGACGGAGGGAGTACTATACTAGACTGAGTTTTTTTTTAATCCTTGCGGAGCTAGGGGATGGAAGAACATTTCACGAGCTTGTTTGTAAATGTTTTTGGCCCTGCTGTTATCTTGCACAAGTGGTCCTCTTCTTCCCTGCCTAAACAGGTCAGAATCCATGATTAGCCCTGCTACGATTAGCCCCATCTATCGTTTGTAGACTGAACGCTGGCTACACGCATTGCATATGAGCAGCCAAGTACCCCTTGTGGGGGCACTTGCTCGCATGAGAGAGATGAACGGAAGCAGCTTATTCTGTGCCTTTTCTTTTGTCGTTCTTGGTTCACGGTTCACCATCTCGGGGCACTTGAGGTGTCTCGGTGTGGGGTTTGCATGCTAATACTATCCAAGAGCGCATCTATTGGCCAACCCCTGCCGTTTGCGGCTCTAGCCATGGTCTGATGGTTGCACCGCCTCCTAAAGGAGGGACCATAGTACGGAACAGTAGTGAAGCTGAGCCTCTAATCCCTTTGGGCCCTCCATGTATGGCAGCCTAAACAGTAATTGGAGGGTGGAGGTGTGCACTACTATGATCTGAACAGTGCGTGTGTTTGTGTAAATCATGCTGCATCAGTGGCCACCTCCGAGCATAGCCAGGTGCATGTTGCTGGCCACTGTTTGGTGCTCGGCCTACCTCATGCAGTTTCGGTTCTGGCGTTCGCCTGCCTTCGGTGTCGTCTCAGGCGAGAGTGAGCCTTACCTACACATGGGGCTGCGAGTTGGGGCTCTCTAGTCCTAACCATTTTGTTGTTTCCTCTGGCTGGATGCTTGGTTGTCGGCTAGCCTTTTTATGGTACCTGAGCTATATATCGAGAGGAATGGTAGATTTGCAGGACCACAAATGATGATGATGTGCATACTTACTAATGGTTTTGTATTACGTTTTTAGACATTTTTTTTGTTTGCTTGTTTAGAATTTGTCTGGTTACATTGGAATTAGAGAATTGACCTCGCTTTGTATGGAATTGGCTTCAGATTTTTCATGTATGCATACTAACCTTGTTGCTTGCAGGAATACCAGGGAGACGACGCCCTGCAGCTTGATTAACTCTGAGATGATTGGCACTCCTAGGACTCCCGGATCCACAACAAGATCCAGTCACTCTTCCCACCGCAGGGTGAAAGCTCCTCCGGTGCAGGCCGTCCCAAGTTCAAGGGAGATGAATGAGTACTTCGCTGCTGAACAGCGACGCCAACAACAGGCTTTCATTGACAAGTACGGGCCGTTTATGTATTCAGTTAACGAGTTGCATAATCTGTTTTGTCGATTCTTGATTCATTAGAACTTATTCTGATGATTCATTCTGCTTATCTTGATGATGCCTTGCACTAACCACAAACGTGTATAATCGTATGGCTTAATCTTCAGGTACAACTTTGATCCTGTAAATGACTGCCCTCTCCCAGGCAGGTTTGAATGGGTGAAGCTAGACTGATTGATTCAGAGGACAAGAGAGCAGCAGCATGGAACTCACCTCCGCTCCCTCCACCACCGCAGTGTTGTGGCAGAGGCGCATACCGTCGTGTTAGCTTTGTTTCTGTTGTAAAAACTTAGTGTTAGCCTGTAGCCTTAATTGTCGTGTGTTACAGTACAGAACTGATGCTGAGTTACAACACCCTGATCTGATCTGATCCCTCAACTCCAGTGTAACCCTTAACAGCTCATTCTGTAAGGAACCTACCACCCTGTTACCAGTTGCTGAATTAATGGAGTAGCTAATGATGTTTTATCATAGTTATTAATAACTTATCCTCTGTGATGTTGCACCTGAAGTTGATGTAATTTTTGTGTATGATCCCGCTCTAGGTATCTGCAAAGCTGGCTGCCATGGTTGAACTTTGGGGCCTTGTGCTGTGCCCTTCCATGATTGGCAGTGGCATCTTCTCTCAGGCCTCAGGATGCTGCTGCTTGTCATTATTGCTTGGCCATGCTTTGCATTTGCTATGGCCTTGTTTAGATCCTAAATTTCATCTCTAAATTCTACTATGTAAAAAGAAGATTCCTATCACATCAAAATACTGGCACATATATGAAGTACTAAATGTAGATAAAATTAAAAACTAATTGCACAGTTTTGTTGTACTTTGCGAGACGAACATTTTGAGCCTAATTAGTCAAAGTTTGAACAATTTTTACCAAATATAAACGAATTGCTACAGTGCATATTTAATGCGCACTGTGCAGATTCGGCCCCCGAATTGGGGATCTAAACACGGCCTATGCTCAGGCCTTGTTTAGATCCCAAATTTGGGATCCAAACTTTGCATAGTAAATGTCCCGTCACACTGTAGCAATTTTATTTTTATTTGGTAATAATTGTCCAAATATTGATTAATTAGGTTTAAAATATTCGTCTCGCAAAGTACAATAAAACTGTGCAATTAGTTTTTGATTTCATTATTTAGTACTCCATATATGTGCTGACATTTTGATGTGACGGGGAATCTTCTTTTTGCATAGTGGAATTTGATGGTGAATTTTGGTATCTAAACAAGGCTTCAATTGCTTCTCTCGGTTGCTGCGACGGTCATGAGAGTTTGGGTTGTATGCTGCTTGGAGTCCTCCATCTGGTGATTGGTGAATGCATGCCTAAGTGGTGCATGCTCGCAAACTTTTGTGCATTGTGGGCTGATCTCCACTTGGGCTTTAGTGGGTGATCCTTTCACTGCGTGTGCAAGCTGACAGTCCCCATCACATCAAAATATCGGCACATATATGAAGTACTAAATGTAGATAAAATCAAAAACTAATTGCATAATTTTATTGTACTTTGCGAGACGAATATTTTAAGCCTAATTAATCAATGTTTGGATAATTATTACCAAATAAAAATAAAATTACTACAGTGTGACGGGACACTTACTATGCAGAATTTGGTTCCAAAATTTAGAATCTAAACAAGACATATTCGGCTGCCTGGCATCCTGACCTGATCCTAGCACAGCCTCTCTTGGCCCCATGTGTTCTTACCACAGTGCTGAACTGCTGGTGACTGGCCGTGGTAACTGGTAAAAAGAGCGTCCTTTCCACGGTATATCCTTTCTGGTGGTGCCTACCCACTGGTCCGGGGGGGGTCCTCCTTTTTTTTTTTTCACTTGCCTTCCTGACCTTTCCTTTTGAGTTGCAAATGGCAAGATCCTTTTTTTCTTTGAGTTGCAAATGACAAATCTTTTGATTTACTATTAGATCAACTATTTTTGTACGAGCGGTGGGTGCTTGCTTCTTTGAACTCTTTTACTTCGGGACTGCTTTCATCAGCATAGGTAGGGGTTTTTTTTGGGCTCCGTGACTTGTATATATTGGGTCATGGTCAGTATAGACGCCAAAATAAGCTGCCCCTTGTATGTACTTCTAAAATCTCAAGCTAATGCATAACTAGCAGTGTACTGGTTTTTTTACTTTCAGGACATGGTTTATCAGCACGGCTTATCAGCCGTGAAACAGTATTTTTCTCTCACAGCAAAACAGCCGCAGCCGGCTTATAAGCCAAAAAAACAGCCTGCCGAACAGGACCATCGTGACCCACAAATCTGATTCCTTTGTTCTTGACAAGACCATGCGGATGCATTTCATACTATTAAACTACTAACTCCCTCCGTCCAAAAAAGAATGTAATTCTAGTACAGTGCCGTGGTTTTGTATCTTAAGTTCAATCAATTATAGATAAAAAAATATCAATATTTATGATATCAAATAAATATTATTAGATTAATTATGAAATGCATTTTTATAATAAATTATTTTGGAACCGTAATTGTGAATAGTATTTGTTAGAAATTTAGTTAAATGTGAATTACTTTTGCTGACACACAACACGTAGTTATATTTTTTTTTGACGGAGGTAGTACCAGTAGTGAGCACATCCGACAAAAGTACAAATTCTGATGAGGACAATCCATGTCCTGTCATTATCTTATCTGAAACAGTTTCACTTTTGAAATGGTGTAGTACCAAATACTGTACAACCAAATTCCTTGGAATCGCCCCGTAGGTTAAAGTTTAACTTCCATCACATCAATGTTGCGGTAAATATATAGAGTACTAAATGTAGACTAATTGTATATATGTCGGCACAGATTAGGAGTAATTTACGAAACGAATCTATTAAGCCTAATTAGTCCAAAATTAGAAACTTTTTGTCAAATAAGACGAAAGTGCTACAGTGTTTGTTAAACTTTAACACCTCTGACCCAGCAAGCTCTTAGTGCAGGTTTTATTAAATCTGGTGATGAGACGACTCAGCCCATGATGCTGTTCACTTTAGTAATGGCAAAAATATATGCCGCTTCTGCGAAGCTAATACTCCCTCCGTCCAACAAAGTCAAACTGACTTAAATTTGATCAAATTTATAGTAAATAGTATTAACATTTATGTCTCTAAATAAATTTATTATAAAAATATATTCTATAACTAATCTAATGATACTTATTTTGTATTATAAATATTAGTATTTTTTTATATAAATTTAGTCAAAGTTCAAACCGTTTGACTTCTCGAAAAACGAGAATTACATATTTTTGTGGACGGAGGGAGTAACTGTTACAAAGGACACTGATTCCTCTATAGTGATTATCAGGTGAAATTAGTACTCACGCAGTGTTTAGATCCAAAAATTTTGGAGAAAAGTTCTTGTAGCACTTTTCGTTGTTATTTGGTAAAATTTGTCTAATCATGGACTAACTAGGTTCAAAAGATTCGTCTCGATATTTACAGACAAATTGTGCAATTAGTTATTTTTTTACCTACATTTAATGTTTTATGCATGCGTCCAAAGATTTGATGTGACGGAAAATCTTATAAAATTTTTGGAATTTTGAAGTATCTAAACACACCCTCAGTCCAGGACCGTTAAATTTTGTGTTGACGTGGCCAGGCACAGCTTTCGTCATTCAATCAATGCTATACAGTAGGAAAAACATAAAAAAAAATTATGAACATTGTGAAACTTTATCACTCTATGTTGATAGACATACAACTCTTTCTACAGGAGTTTGCAGTGTTACGAGATGAAATTCGTCCTTTTTATACAGGAGCACTAGTGGGGAGTCCTGCTGAAATTTTTCAACGACATTCCAGGTTGCGTTGCAGCGTCATTGCTGATGCAGCTCTTCCAATGTTGATGAGTATCCAAACTCTACTCGAACACATTGGTCACTGGGGCCAGTAGCAGCACTTGGTGGATCCTGCTGACAGGCAAATTTGGAGGCATCATTTGAGTGCACCATGAATCAAGAGCTGCAAAAGACAAGGGTGACTGAAAGTGAAGGTAAGAGTTGGAACTTGGCTATCATGTGCACATCTCTTAAAAGCTTCAGTGTGTACTTCTTGCAATGTCCAGTTGGTCATATGATTGCCCTACCTACACCTCAAACTTTCTATTTTCTAGCACCACAAAAGATTGATTCCCAAGCATTTCTTGCTGCAAGATGTGCGAGGATCATTCCAGCACTTTGTCACATATGTATAGAAGCAGCCAAGTTCTCTAGATTCTAGTTGCCCAAAACAGACCTTTCCGAGACGTGTGATCTTATCCTAAAACAGTTACAGAATTAACAGGGTGTTTGTTTTGAGAAATCAACCATTCTATATGAGGTTGTGCATTATGAGTCCATTCCTTAAACTTGATAAAATGACTTTATTTTTCATACTAGTACTAAACTACTCCCTTCATTCTAAATTATGATTATAATTTGAAACGGAGGAAGTACTAATTATTTGCCAGTGACGAATGAGGAGATAATGGATCACCCTATTCTACTCCACAAACCAAACAATATAAAGAGTGAGAAGATAATAACTAACTCATTCCTCAAACCAAACAACTATAAGAGTTTAACCTTATCATAAATGTGTGTTTAATTACGTGTTGGTACTTGCTGGTCACTGGAGGTATGGAAAGCCATGTTACGGGGGGCTAACTCAACGTTAGCCTGGGCCATCTTTACAAGGAGCAGCAGACTGTGCGAAGCATTTAGAACAACCATTTATAGAGGTCCCCGCTGCTGCTTTTTCGCTTGATTAGAGGATGATTTCGTCTGACCATTTGGTCAGTCAGGTGCTGTATTGTTTAATTTATTATTATACAGTAATAATTCTAAGGTTTGGGTGAACCCTGGATCTAGTTGGTGCCGTACACTTTGTACACTGTGCACTGCAGTTTAAACTTGTCTCCGTGAAAGACTCAGAGTGAAGCATGAGCACGAGGCTTCGAAATTATTCTTTTCCTTTTCCATTTTCTGGACCCTGTGTTAATGGGAAGAAAATAAAGGTAATACTAATTTGTTATCTTAAGCTGTTGTTCAACAATATAGAGAAATTGGACTTTATGGCGCCGCATGCCCGCATCACCAAAATAAAGGTACTGGTATTTGTAAGGATTTTGGGTTTTTCTTTCTAAAAGATAGTTACAAATACCAGTTACAACAGTACTATCTCCATAACAAAATGCAATTCGAGGAACAGCGTTCACTCGAGCATATGGTGGTGGTGCCTGCTCTGAGTTTAAATCAGCGGTAATCCTAGCTAGCCCCCGGACATCTAGCACGCGAGACACGTCCGGATGTCAGGCCCTTCGTACCGCGCCCTGCCCTCCCGCACGCGCACGGAACAGAATAGAAATGAGAACCCGCCATTCCTCCACTTTCCAACGCGCTCCTATCCCCTCGTTCCTCACCGCATCCCGTTCCCCCACCGTGCCTCTGTGTCAAAAGAGCAGGTAACACTTCAACTGCAACATTGTAAAAATATGTGGAAAAACTATATAGTACAACATCGGGTTGTAAATACTGCAACATCGAAAAAAATATGTAATGCAATATTGAAAAACATTCACTGCAACATCGAAAAAATATGTACTGCAACAACAAAAAATATGTACTGCAACATTGAAAAAAATATGTACTACAACATTGAAAACGTGTACTGCAACATCGTAAAACATGTACTGCAACATCGAAAATTATGTCGTGTAACATCGAAAATTATATACTACAACATCTCAAGTAGTAGTAGTACAACATCGCAAAAACATCTGTTGCAACGATCAAAAAATCCCATTGCAACATTCGAAAATCATATGTTGCAACATCCCAAAACACCCATTGCAACACGGGAGGAGGAATAGGGACCCAGAGCTCGTCGGAACCCTAGCCACCGCCACGTCCCTCAGATCCAGAGAAGGAGGAGGAGGAGGGCTCATATCCAGAGGAGGAGGAAGATGAGGAGCGCTCAGATCTAGAGGAGGAGGAGGGCTCAGATCCAGAGAAGGACCCATCTACCTTGCCGAAGCCGCCGCCATCGCCCTCGTCTCCGGTGGCATAGAGGTCGCGGAGGGAGGGAGAGAGGGGCGGCAGTGACCAGGCGCGCGGGTGCGGCGGCCCGGAGAACGACACGTGACACAGCAGCGGAGTGGGTGCGAAGGAGTGGGGAGGAGGAGCGGAGCGAGAGAGTGGATGCGGGGGTCACAAGACGGGATGGGAGTGGGTAGGGGAGTCGAGCGGAGAGCGACGGATAAGGCACCGAGGCACGCGGCGGGTCGGTCGAGTCGTGCAGGGTCCGTCCGGACGGGACGGACGCCCGCACGATATCATTATCGTTAAATCTTTGATTTGGCATGAGTGTTTGTATTTTTTTTTCTAGATTTATTTTAAGATTTGACAGTATCGTTCTTATGATTCTAGGCGACGTGCCAGTCAGCAACGAGATACCTATAATAATTTTCTCAACTTTGAGATATATTGGCTTAGTCTTTCGAAAGTACTCATTACATAGGATTTGCTTGTGGGCGTTTGTGGAGCGGTGAGTGTACATGTGTTTGTGGATGTACGATGCCTACGTCTGTATTGTGTAATTTAAAAAGATTTAAGTTTAATTAAACCTACATAAAAAGATAGTGTATTTTTATAATATATATATATATATTTAATTTAACTTTGTAAATACTGATATTATTTTTCTATAAATTTAATTAAAGTCTGGATAGTTTGACTTGGACTATTTATAATTGCAATTTTTTAACGGGAGGAGTATATGTGAATGCTTGCTTAGATCAGTCTCAACGACAGTTTTATGAGAGCTTAATGTGCACTAAATAAGCTGATGTGCCATTATAAATGAAGAGAGAGATAAAAAAATTATGAGATGAAATGTATTTTATTAGGATAAAACTAGTTTGGACGTTTACACTGTTTTTAACACGTGAAGGTCTTCAAAACAGGATATAAAACTTCCATTGAGACTGTCGTGCTCATCGTGACTATGACATGCATCCGAATTGCAGGATCACCTAGCATCTCCTCTCCTGGATCCAAGAGGCAAGAAATGGTGCAGCCGTACAGGCTTAGAAGCGAAGATTAGGCCTGTTCGGCTTATCAGCCTACTTTTTCAGAAAAAAAACAGTGGCCCTGTTCATCTGGCTTATAATCCGTCTTATTCGGCTTGTTTTTCAGCCGGAACAGCATTTTTCTCTCACAAAAAATCAGACAACAGTGTTTTTCAGCCGGCTTATAATTCCAGCCGAACGGTGTTTTCCTTTCACAACACATTAGCGAACATTACATTTTAGCCTACTTTTCCGTTCTAGGTGTACCACTACTCACTTCGGTTAATAATCACGACCCGGACAAGTTTTTGAGCGTACTGTATGTTTCATGTCTCGATTTCTAAGATATGGTAATCTTAAAAACCGATAATAAAAGACGTTCTTTCAAAGTTTCATTTCAATGTTGGGTAAATTTGTTGTAGGACACTCTTCAATGGTGGTATTTGCTAATAGATACACTACTCATTGTTATTTTTGCTAAGAAACACAATTTATTTGTGGTAATTGGTTCATGGACACTATAGCTACTAAAATAATATTATCTAGAAGTGGATAGGAGAGAGAAGTTAAAAACGACCAAAATACCCCTGGCTATTATAGTATGACCCTTAATATTTATTTAAAAATTTTATAACTTTTGTATATTTAGTCAGATGAAATAAATTTTATATCAAAACTGTACGACTTAATGAGATGTACAAGGTTGTAGTTGGAGGTTTTTTATTTGAAACTATTAAGCTATCAAAACTTCTTTTTAATTTCTCATAATTTAAAATTCAAATTTTAAAATTATCAAATGACCTCAGATGTTCTATGTCAACATTCGAGGTCATTAGGTCTCATAGCTAATGACCTCGGATGTTGACATGGAATATACGAAGTTGCAGATATCAATACGATCTATAACTTTGTAGTTGATAAAATTTTTAATCTAGGATCACTTAGAGTCCTAAAAATTGATTTTTTTTATTAAATTTAGAAATTTAGAAAATTCAAATGGCTTCGAACGTTGACACGATCTATACCACAAACATTAGAAAATTTAAATTTTAAAATTAAAATATTAAAAAAACTATTTAGGATTCTAAATGACTTCAGATATTCTAAATTTAAACTATTTGAGAATTTAAAAATAACTTTCATATTATAAATAGTTTTCAATAAAAAAGTTGTCATCTACAAAATGTAGATCTCGCTGAACACTCTCCAGTTATGACAATTTTGATATAAGTTTGTCTTCATTCGACTTCGTATGCAAAAGTTAAAAAAATTTAGATAACTATAAAAGACTGTATTGTAATAGTCAGGGACAAAAGTTATAGTGTGTAAGAGCTGATTACTTCAATTGAAGAGTGTCTTCTAACAAATACAACATTGAGTAGTGCGCATCAGCAAATGCCGTCATTGAAGAGTGTCCTACGACAAATTACCCATCAATGTTTCGTTAGCTGCAATATTTATCTTTTGCATTATGTTGTGATCAAACATATCATGTAAACTATGTAGCAATCTAATATTGTTATAATTTTTGCATTGTGTTGTGATCAAACATGTCATGTAAACTATGTAGTAGCAATCTAATATTGTGATCAAACTTATATTTCATTTACCCCCTGTTCGGCTGAGCTTATCAGCACGGCTTATCAGCCGTGGAACAGTGTTTTTCTCTCACAGCAAATCAGCCACAGCCGGCTTATAAGCCAAAAAAACAGCCTGCCGAACAAGGCCTTAGTTGTTCCAAAGCACTAGTTGTAATTAAATAATTTCAACATGTAGAAACTTTTAGTCACTCAACCCAGTGGTTTTTTTTACTAATTTGAAAGTGTATAGCTTCAAGCTTGTAACGATTGATGACGAGATAGTTAAAATCGAACACCTATGCATCATGATAAATACAGTCTTATCAAAGTTTTTTTTTGACTTGCTTGCTTTGTATTGATCTTAGCCGGCCGAGGCCTCAAACAGAACCAGGTCACTAACACATGCTGGAGTTACATGCCACCTCTTCAAGCGATGTGAATCTGAAACATGTTTAGCTAGAACATGAGCTACCTTATTACAATTCCTATTGATATACGAAAAGAAAAACTCTTAGAAAACTCGACTAAGAGTATCTATCTCTTCAAGCACCGGTCCGACAATAGATCGGATTCCTTCACTTTTCATAGCTGAACTAGCTCAACTTTGATAGTACTCATTTGTACATTTTCTTTAGCGGAGGAAGACCGCAACGCGGCAGTGGTGTCGATGGAGTGAGCGACAGCAGCGCTAAGGTCGGTGCAACGGAGGTACTACACGTCCATTGATTGCTTCATTTGTTGCACTGCCTGCTTGTCCTCAAAGTTTTACGTACGTAGCACTAGGTGTGTACCCGTGGACCAATCAGCCAATGACAAGGCAAGTGCTCTTTGGGCAGGAGACGGGGGGAGTGGGGAGGATGCGAGCGAGAGGTCCTCGTCGGTCTCCGTGTCCCCCTGGTGGTCTGGTGGAGGACCCAGCACAGCACGGGTCCCTTAACGCTGGCCAGTATTTTCCGTGCATGAAACATCGGTCTGATCGCCGCATTTGTTACGTGCTGTTCTAATCGGCAGTGACTACTTTTTGTTCTGGTCGGCAGTGCGTACTGTACTGTACTGTACTCTATTCTACTGTGCTAGGGGCTGCTTGGAACGCCGGGAAACTCGCATCCTATGGATTTTGTGTGTGAGGATTTTACGAATTAACTGCATGGACGAAACAAATCTTTCATGTTCAACATGTATTGTGATGACGATGAGTCAGAGTCTATGCTGAAGATTTTCTGATTAAATAAAGAAGAAATTATTTCCTTGCTCTAAAAAAAGTGTTGCTTACTTTTTTGGTCATTCTTTTTCTCGAACTTGCTTATTTGGCCCTAAAATGAATTGTTAGTTTGATTGGCTAACGGTGTAAAGTTGTACCTAAAATAACTCTTTTACTCCTGGCTTGAAAAAATAATTATTGAAAAAATAATGATTCCATGCTTGAAAAATAGTGTACCTATTTTGCGAAATTATTGATTAGAGGCAGCCTGAAAGACCCGTGAACTGTAGCCTTCGGCACCAGGGTAATAGAGTCATTTCAGCCTTAACATCGTTATCCCATCAAACTAACGGAAGGGCCAACAAACCAAAGGAAATTAGTTTTAAGGCCAAATAAGCAAGTTTGATAAAAAAAGCTAAGAAACTAAGCAGTATTTTTTAAGGCTAAGAAAATAATTTCCTCTTAAATAAAAGGTGGTTTAATCGGTGGCTGGAAATTGGAGTCCAGGTAATGGCGCTGACAGGCCAGACTGGGCAAAATCAAGGCAGCCGTGTGCCTGCCGCCGGCTTCCAGGTTCGGGCCGTTCCTCGTTGGCCCAAAGATGGACTACTGTTCATACTCTGTCTCCCGTGGGCTCCAGAAAATCCAGTGTCGTCGACACGGCCCAACAAAGTGGCCGGTCGCCGCAGCCCACACAGTGATGAGTCAGCGAGAGGCATGCATGCTTGCCTCGCCTGCGGCCGCGTGTTCTTCGACGAGGCGCATGATGAGGTTGCAGGGCTGGACGACACAGTGACACGCATACACGTGCACGCGCGACAATTTTGACGCTATTTTCCGTGCCACATCCGTGTTTCGGAAAATATAAAGGGCGTGTTTAGCCACAGCTCTCAAGGCGGCGTTAGAGCAATCTCAAACAGTATAAGTTAAGCTCTTAAAAAAACAGTATAAGTTAAGTTGCTACTCTAACTCTAAAATAACTTCTCTAATAATACTAACTTTTAACACATACTCACTGTGTCCCCAATTAACTGTCGCCGTTGATTTCCATGCCGAAAGTTTGACTCGATTTGTAGAAAATACGTGAAACATTTGTGTCTCTAAATAAATTTATTAAAAAACTAGAATCAAATATCTATCTAATGATATTAATTATGTACCATAAATATTAATAAGTTATTTTTCAAAAAGCGAAAACGACAGATATTTTATGGACGGAGGGAGTACTAGTTCTAACATGAATAACCTCACATGATTTTTAAATATGTGCATGACATTAACTCTTGATCAAGAGATAAATTTTCCATCTCTTCTCTCAAGATACTCCCTCTATTTTAGTTGTAAGTCATTCTCTTGGTCCGACTTCAGTTACTTAAAATTAAACACATGGAAGCGATACCTAGCACAAATACTCTTTTCCTTTTTTACATGCCATATTAGCTCTATTCTAAGTCAAACATTTGTATCTTTGACCATCGAATGTGACATGTGTAAGACCAAAAGTAGTAATGTTTGACTTAGGACAAAACTAATGTGACATGTAAGACCAAAAAGAAGGGAGTAGTTTTCCCAATCATCTAAGCAGACATTTTTCTTTGTCTAACAAAAAATCTAAACAGACCTTTTAAAAGCGTGTCAAGAGCTTACTGGAGAAGCTTCCCCTTCCCCCCGAGCGCCCCCATCAGGCGACTCGAGGGGCGACTGCGCCGCCGCCGAGCACACCTCCTCCCTGGCCTCCCTCCGGCCGTCGTCGCCGCCCTTGCCCGTGGTGGTGGCGGCGGCCCCGCCCGCACCGTCCCCTACCTCCACCGCCCACTCCTCCACCCCCCTCCACCTCAACTCCCCCGGCGTCCTCGGCGGCGAACGGCCGGATCCGGGCACCTGTGGGCTGGATCTGACGCCCGGCCACCCCTTCCTCACCCCTCCGCGTCTGACGGCCCTGCTGCGGTCGGCCGGCGACCATGGCGGCGTGGGGCTCTCCGGCGACCGGGCTGGTGGCGGTTGGCCGAATCCGGGCCCTTGGGCCCCGGATCTGGTGTCGGCCCGGCTAGCCCACCCCCCTCTCCACCCCACCCCTCGCGCGGCGGCGGCCTACGCCCCTCCCCTCCGCGGCGACGGCCGGCATGGCCATGGGCGCTGGCGGGGCGGGCCGCTTGCCTCCCTCCCCTCCGCGGTGGTGACCGGCGTGGCCATGGGTGCTGGCAGGGTGGGGCGCCTGCTTCCCTCTGTTCGGGCGGCCGTGGCAGGCCCGTGGCCGCGCCCCCGTGGTCCGGCGGCTGGGTCTGTCCGGGGCTGGGGCCGCCGTGGCGTCGATCCTGGCTAGGGTTGCCAGCGGCTGGGTCTGTCCGGTCGACGCGACCATGAAAGCCCAAGTTTGGTTTTGGTAATTAATGACACCAAGTTGCTAATGCCATGTGTTAAGTGTTTTGAGTTAGGCACAAGCAACACATGTGATGAAGGTGTACGTGGCAAGGAGTGGTGGCCACAAGATCACAAAGAAATGGTGCATGGACATGAAATGTCGATCATGGTGGAGATGCACATAAAATGAAGGACATGATGATCAAGTGGAAGAAAAGGATCTAAGAGCGCAAGGCAAAGGTATAACCATAGGGTTTTCCTTTTGCCGGTCTAAGATGAGTAGAGAAGTGATTGACCGGATTTAGGATACATAGCCGACTATCAAGAGGGGCAATCACGGTTAGCTCGGGAATCAAGTGCCACTAGATCAATGTCTTGAGCATATGCATTAGGATCTAGTTGAGAGCTAACATAACGCCTTGGAAAATGCTTGTGAAATGCTAACACACATGCACATGGCGGTGTACACTTGGTGGTGTTAGCACATTTGCGAAGGCGGTGGAGTTTAAGCGGTAGAGAGGGGTTTGGGTTCCTCTCTCCCTCCCGCCGAGATTGCGAGGCGGGATTCGACGCTTTTTGGGGAAGTGAAATGCCTATTTTCTATTGCGCCGGTAGTCGGAAAAGAAACGGAGGCGAACGGCGGTCACTGTGGTGACCGGACGCTGCACCGGACGCGGTCTCGGTTTGACCGGACGCGTCCGGTCAGTTCAACGTGGCGCGGGCACTAGGGTTTGTGACCGGACGCTGGTATGGCCTGACCAGCGCGTCCGGTCAGTTCACCTGTGCGCAGAAGGAGAGCGCGCGACCGGCGCGTTGAAAGGTCTTGATGGCTAGAGGGGGGGTGAATAGCCTTTTAAAAATTTCTACAAAGACAAGCTAAACAAGTTTATCAATACAACAAATAGCAAGATGCGAGTTTTGCTTAGCCTACGGGGTGTTTGCAAGCCACCTATCCAATTCACAATTCTAGTATAATGGCACTCAACCGCACAAGTTAAACCGAGAAGGTAACTACAACTACAACTAGCAAGCTACACAAAAGAGCTACTCTAGCAAAGCAAACTAGCTAGCAAAGATAACTAAGAAAGTAATGCGGAGTTGAGTTAGGAGGGTTTCACCGAGGGGCGAAGTATTGAACCAACCAATATGATCAACAATGAATACCAAAACAACCGAACACCGGGATCAATCAATCACAATATGAAAGTGATGACACGAAGATTTATCCCGAGGTTCACGTGCTTGCCGGCACGCTAGTCCCCGTTGTGTCCCTCTTCACCACGTGGTTCGGTGGCTAATCGGTCTCACACCGAGCCTCTCAAAAGGCGCCACAAGAACCTACCAAATGGCAAAAGGTTGCAAATGACACGAGCAATCCACTAATGTTGCCTTTGGCGCTCCGCCGAGGTAGGCACAAACCCCTCACAATCACCGGAGGTGGCCAAGAACAATCACCAACTCTTGCCAACGCCTCCAAGCTGCTCCAAGCCATCTAGGTGGCGGCAACCACCAAGAGAAACAAGAATCCCGCAGAAAATCAACCACCAAGTGCCCACTAGATGCTATCTCACAATGCAAATGCACTTGGATCACTCAATCTCACTTCGAATATGCAAAGAAGCAAGAGAGATGAGTGGGAGGGGAGTTGCTTGGCTCAAAGTGCTCACAAGTATGTCAAAATGTCAAGAGAGGGAGCTTTGAGCCGGCCAACGAGTATATATAGACGTACCCCTTCGAATATAGCCGTTAGGAACGAGATCCAGCTGAAATCGCGCTGACCGGACGCGCTGGTCCAACTGACCGGACGCGCCGGTCGCGTAACGGCTATTTTCCGAACTACTGACCGGACGCGCCGGTCGGAACGACCGGACGCGCTGGTCACGACCGGACGCGCCGGTCCCGTGACTCACCGGACGCGCCGGTCAACTCTGAGCCACGCACAGCGAAACATCGACCGGACGCGCTGAAGAACTGACCGGACGCCACAGTGCCCGCGTCCGGTGGGAGTCCAGTAAGCTCCCTGGACGACCGGACGCGTCCGGTCGCTTGTGACCGGACGCGCCACCGCGTCCGATCAGTCAACCGAAAAACGCGCAGTCACTGGACACTGACCGGACGCGCCGGTCGCACAGTGACCGCGTCCGGTGCAGCGTCCGGTGCAGCGTCCGGTGCAGCGTCCGGTCACCACTGTGACCTCCGTTCGCTTCCGTTTCTTTTCCGTTTGATTTCCGACTTCCGGCGTAGTAGAAAATAGGCATTTCATTTCCCCGAAATCGCCTGAATCCCGCGCTCGCACGCTCGGCGGGAGGGAGAGAGGACCCCAAACCCTCTCTACCGCTCAAACTCCAACGCCGTCGCAAACGTGCTAACACCACCAAGTGATCATCACCATGTGCATGTGTGTTAGCATTTTCACAATCATTTTTCGATGGCGTTATTAGTTCTATCCAAATGCATATGATCATGAAATGCACATCTAGAGGCACTTAGGAGTTCAATAGCCGCGTCATTCCCCTCTTTATAGTACGGCTATCTATCCTATAATGTAACCACACCCACTAGGTGTCTTGGTTACTAAAACACAACCCTTAAGCATATACCTTTGCCTTGATCACGTAGGGTTGCGTCCGAATCCAAGTGTGGCCATCATGATCACCATGTCCATCTTGCCACCAACCTTGGAACGTACTAATCCTCATATGCTACAAACAACTTGGGCATAGGATTAGTACTTAGGCATTGTCACTAATTACCAACACCAAACATAGGACTTTCAATCTCCCCCTTGTTGGTAATTGGTGACAACCCTTTCACAAAGATATTATGATAAAATTTTGATTGAACCCATGTCACATTGTCCAAGTATATTACCATGTGTAAGAATTATGGACATGTGATCATGAATTCAAATTGATAGCAATGGCTCCCCCTACATGTATGCTATATGTTTGGATATAGGAAGCATACATGTTAGATAGGAAACATTAGGAGCATTGACTACCAATAGGTGCTAAGTGTTTTAGATTATAGACCTTTGAAGCGTGATACCATCGGAGTAGCGATAAACACCATCTTAGCACCTTGTGTAGTTAGATATCACTTGAAAAAAGCACAAACATAACTAGAAACCTCGTGAGATCAACATTATAAGCAAGGCTCTAGTACCACTTTGAAAAACATGAATCAAGAAAAATCTAACTACTTCTTATTCATGCTAGTACTTCAATACACCATTCAATTGTATACTAGCAAAACACCACACAAGCAATGTATCGGAGAAAAAGAAATGCATAACTATGCATCATACATATGAAGTGCACATGAAAATGCAACATTCATGTTTAAGAGCTTGCTCCCCCTACTTGTGTGCTCAAAATTTTAGTTGACCCCCTTCTTTTATCAATTCTCCCCTTTAGGTTTTTCTCCCCCTTTATAATCTATCTTTGTGAATAATATTTTCTCCCCCTTTGGCACCAATGACCACAAGGGACCAATTTTAGATAGATTATCATGTTAAATTATGGGGTGAGGATCAAGTTTGTGATTCAACCTAGATTGCTTGCATAAATAAAATGCTTCGGTTTGATCCAAGGGCAAGCTTCTTCACACCTCACTAGAAGGGTTATCATGCACCATGTTGAAGCAAATATTTAGACAAGTTTTCTAGATTAAACACTTAGGATCACAAGCGCTCAAACAAGTTATATGCTACCACTAGATCATACAAGTCATGGAAACAATAGTGGCACCATATAAACTTCAAATTCATTTGATTTTCATGAATGAGCCTAGAACATAAGAAATCATGACTAGATGCACTAACCAAGTCCTTAGCATAGAATGTATGACATGTCAACCAATTGTACCTTGGGGCTCGAAGGAGAGGTATGTCATATCATTTAGGTGCATCAACTCATGTTGGAGAAGTCAAGTATGTTCAACTCATTCTTTAGCTTGTGAAATCTCTTCTCATCAAGTGGCTTGGTGAATAGATCGGCTAATTGATCTTCGGTGCCCACACTCTCAATAGCAATGTCACCCTTTTGTTGATGATCTCTAATAAAGTGATGACGAACATCAATATGCTTTGTTCTTTGATGTTGAACCGGATTGTTGGTTAGCTTCACGGCACTTTCATTGTCACATAGCAATGGCACATTCTTGAAATTAATTCCAAAATCCTTCAATGTTGCCTTCATCCACAAGATTTGTGCACAACAACTACCCGCGGCGATGTATTCGGCTTCGGCGGTAGATAGTGCAATACTATTTTGCTTCTTGGATGACCATGAGACAAGTGATCTTCCCAACAATTGACAAGTCCCGGAAGTGCTCTTTCTCTCCACTTTGTCACCGGCATAGTCGGAATCCGAATATCCAACTAGCTCAAAGCTTGCACCTTTGGGATACCATAATCCAACATCTTGTGTATGCTTCAAATACCTCAATATTCTCTTTGTTGCCTTCAAATGACTTTCTCTTGGTGAGGCTTGAAATCTTGCACACATGCATACACTAAACATCACATCGGGTCTTGATGCCGTCACATAGAGTAGGCTACCAATCATTGATCTATAAAGCTTTTGATCCACCATGTTGCCACTCTTGTCACTATCCAAACTTCCACTAGTGCCCATTGGGGTTGTAATGCCCTTTGCATCTTCCATGCCAAACTTCTTGAGCATATCTTTGATGTACTTGGTTTGGCTTACAAATGTTCCTTCCTTCATTTGTTTGATTTGAAGTCCAAGAAAGAAACTAAGTTCACCGATCATTGACATTTCAAATTCCTTTGCCATCATCTTTCCAAACTCATCACAATAATCTTGATTGGTTGAACCGAAGATGATATCATCAACATATATTTGCAATACAAACAAGTCTTTCCCAATCTTCTTGGTGAAGAGAGTAGTATCCACTTTGCCCATGACAAATCCTTTGGTTAGCAAGAAGTCCCTCAATCTTTCATACCATGCTCTAGGTGCTTGCTTCAATCCATACAAAGCTTTCCTTAACTTGTAGACATGGTTGGGTTTCTTGTCATCTTCAAAACCGGGAGGTTGCTCCACATACACCTCTTCTTGAATGTACCCATTGAGAAATGCACTCTTCACATCCATTTGATATAGCTTGATATTGTGAGCACAAGCATAGGCAAGTAAGATCCTAATTGCTTCCAATCTTGCAACTGGGGCATAAGTTTCACCAAAGTCAAGACCCTCTATTTGTGTGTAACCTTGAGCCACTAGTCTTGCTTTGTTCCTTACTACTATCCCATCTTGATCTTGCTTGTTGCGAAAGACCCATCTTGTTCCAATGACATTATGATCCTTAGGCCTCTCAACTAGTTCCCATACTTCATTTCTCTTGAAGTTATTGAGCTCTTCATGCATTGCATTTACCCAATCCGAATCTCTCAATGCTTTATCAATGTCCTTGGGTTCTTCCATTGACACAAAAGAAGAGTGAGCACAAAATGATGCCAATCTTGATCTAGTTTGAACTCCCCTTTGTATGTCACCAATAATGAAATCCAATGGATGGTCTCTTGCAATGTTAGTTGGTTGAAGCACTTGCACTTGATTGCTTGGATGTTGATGTTGATCATGAGTTGGAGATGATGAACTGGCCACTTGTTGATCTTGTTGCACTTGAGATGATGTACTAGCTTGATTTTGCATTAGAGACCCACTAGCTTGTGTAATTGGACTTTGGAGTACTTGATCTTTGTTGTCATCCACATCAATCACTTGCTTTGGCCTAATATCACCAATATCCATTTATTTCATAGCATTGGTCAATTGAGTTCCTCTAACATCATCCAAGTTATTTTCCTCATCTTGAGAGCCATTTGTTTCATCAAACTCAACATCATGAACTTCCTCAAGTAAACCACTAGCCAAATTCCAAACTCTATAAGCTTTGCTAGTAGTGGAGTAACCAAGTAAGAATCCTTCATCACATTTCTTCTCAAACTTGCTCAATCTAGTGCCCTTCTTCAAGATGTAGCATTTGCAACCAAATACCCGAAAGTATGCAATGTTGGGCTTTCTTCCATTTAAGATCTCATATGGTGTCTTCTCTAAGAACTTGTGGCAATAGAGGCGGCTGCTATAGAAGCAAGCCGTGTTGATTGCTTCGGCCAAAAATGAATGACTCACATTATACTCATTCAACATTGATCTTGCCATATCAATCAAAGTTCTATTCTTTCTCTCAACTAGGCCACTAGATTGAGGTGTATACTTGGCCGAGAATTGATGTTTGATTCCAAGCTCCTCACATAGCTCATCAATTCTTGTATTTCTAAACTCACTTCCATTGTCACTTCTTACTTTCTTGATTGTGGTCTCAAACTCATTTTGTACCCTCTTGATGAACTTCTTGAATATGTCAAATACATCACTCTTGTCCACAAGAAAGAATACCCATGTGTATCTAGTGAAATCATCCACAATCACAAAGCCATACTTGTTGCCACCAATGCTTGTGTATGTAGTTGGCCCAAATAGATCCATGTGCAACAACTCAAATGCCTTGGAAGTACTCATAATGCTCTTCAATGGATGAGTGTTGCCTACTTGCTTTCCGGCTTGACATGCACTACATAGCTTATCTTTCTCAAATGTGACATCCTTCAAGCCTCTAACTAAGTCATGCTTCACCAACTTGTTCAATTGCTTCATGCCAACATGACCAAGTCTTCTATGCCATAACCAACCCATACTTGATTTGGTGAGCAAGCATGTTGAAAGTTGAGTGTCACTAGCATTGAAATCAACCAAGTATAGATTCTCATATCTAAAGCCTTTGAAGATCAAGTTAGAGCCATCAACACTAACTATCTCCACATCATCAACACCAAATATGCACTTGAAACCTAGGTCACACAATTGAGCAACCGAGAGAAGATTGAAATTCAACTTTTCAACTAAGAGCACATTGGAAATGCTATGATCATTTGAGATTGCAATCCTTCCAAGAGCCTTCACATCACCCTTGCTATTATCACCAAATGTGATACTATCAATGCCACTATCATTTGATTTGAGAGAGTTGAACATTCTTGAATCACCGGTCATATGTTGAGAGCACCCACTATCAAGCACCCAATGCCTTCCTCCGGCCTTGTAATTTACCTACAAAATAAATTAATGTTTCTTAGGTACCCATACTTGTTTGGGTCCTTGGAGGTTAGTAACTAAGCTCTTTGGTACCCAAATGGCCTTCTTCTTTGGACCCACAATTGGTGTACCGACAAACTTAGCATGCACACCTTTCACACCCTTGGTGAGAACATAACAAGAATCAAAAGGAATGTAATCCATTTTAGCATGAAACTTGTTGTTGTTCTTGTTCATTTTATTACAATTAATCTCTAGATGCCCAACTTGCTTGCATCTATTGCAATAACGACCATTGCTTTTCACAAAGCGAGACTTTGGAGTAGCAAAGGCCGCCTTGCCCTTCTTGGGAGTATAGCCCAAACCCTCTTTGTTAAGAGAGAACCTTTGGCTACCCAAGCATTTTAGCAAGCGGGCATCCCCACCATAGGCATTGCCTAATGCGCGGGTGAGATCATCTACCTCTCTCTTGAGAGTCTCATTCTCAACCACAAGCGATGCATCACTAGTAGTAGAGGTAGAGTTGGTTGTGGTGGATGATGATGAGCTACATGAAGCATTAGTGGGACCAACAAATAAAGAATCATCAATAATATCACATGTTAGTCCAATATCACAAGTGACAATCACTTGCTCCTCCTTAGCTTCCTTCATGAGCTTCTCCAACTTGAGGTCCTTCTCCGTGATGAGCTCAAGTAGAGAGGAGTGGGCTTCCTTAAGCCTAGTGTGAGCAACTTCAAGGTCCTCGTGGTCTTCCTTTAGACACTCACGAGAGGCCTCTAGCTCATCAAAGGATTTTCTAAGAGCTTTGAGCTCTTGTTCAATTCCTTTGCACTCCTTACTCTTTTTGAGAGCAACAAGCTCCTCCATCAAGGCATCATTTTCATTGCTCTTGGCAATGAGCTCTTGTTCCAAGATTTTGTATTTCTTGGTTGTCCTCTTGTAGC
The DNA here is from genome assembly GCA_038087645.1 of Saccharum hybrid cultivar R570. NCBI lineage: Eukaryota > Viridiplantae > Streptophyta > Magnoliopsida > Poales > Poaceae > Saccharum > Saccharum hybrid cultivar. The sequence goes on from JAQSUU010000066.1 coordinate 5,267,613, forward strand.
CCTTGCTCATTTGATCTATTATGCCCAATAGATCATCCTTGGAGTAGTCCTCATCCTCCTCCTCATCACTCCTACAATCATCACTAGCACAAGAATCATCATCACTATCATCATATTTTACCTTGGTAGGCTTGGCCATAAGGCATGTCGATGTAGTGTCGAAGATGGATGACTTGTTGGAGAGGGCGATGCTTGCAATGGCTCGCCGAGTGGTCCTCTCATCATCACTAGAGCTTTCATCATCATCACTATCGGAGTTGTCACTATCCCAAGTGACCACATAACCACCACCCTTCTTCTTCTTGTTGATAGTGAAGCTCTTCTTCTCTTTCTTCTCCTTCTTGTCCTTCTTGTTCTTCTTCAACTTCAACTCCCCATCATGATATCTTTTATCTTCATAGGGGCACTTTGCCACTATATGATCGGGGCTATTGCAATTGTAGCAAAGCACCTCCTTTGCCTTCATGAAGTCCCTTCTCTTCCTTGCACCATATCCTTTCTTCTTCATGAACCTCCCCATCTTGTGCACTAGGAGGGCCATGGTCTCATCATCGAATGGATCATCATCATCACTCTCCACCTTGCTCTTGCCCTTAGAAGATGAAGCCTTGAATGCAATGGGCTTCTCTTGCTTGACCTTGGTCTCCTTCTTCTCTTCTACCTCATCTTCATCATCATTGTATTGGGCATCGGTCATTATATCTCCAAGCACATCGGTTGGTTTGACCTTGTCCAATCCCTCTCTAAAGATCATTCTTCTCAAGGTGGCAAACTTCTTGGGTAAGCACATCAAGAACTTGTGTGAGAAGTCCTTGTCCTCAACCTTCTCTCCAAGCCCCTTGAGATCATTGACAATGACTTGGAGCCTATAGAACATCTCCGGGATGGATTCATCATCCTTCATCTTGAAAGTGGAGAACTTGTCCTTGAGCATATATAGCTTGGCACTTTTTACCGTTGAAGTGCCTTCATATGTTTCTTCAAGCCTTATCCAAAGCTCATTTGCCTTCTCAAGATCTTTAATTTGCTCAAATACTTTGTCGTCAATGGCACGGTAGATTGTGTCAAGTGCCGCCGTGTTGCATTGTTTGTTGATGCGGTCATTTGGAGTGAGATTTTCTTCATCAAGAATGATGTATCCTTCATTGGTCACATCCCAAACCTTCTCATGTATATTGCCTAGATATTGCTTCATCTTTCTTTTCCAATGATCAAAGGAAGAGACGCCATCAAAGAATGGAGGCTTGCCATTAACATGATTGAACATAACTTGAGCCATCTTGCACCGAGGTTGTTAAGCCTTGCAAACGGTGACCACGGCTCCGATACCACTTGAAAGGTCTTGATGGCTAGAGGGGGGGTGAATAGCCTTTTAAAAATTTCTACAAAGACAAGCTAAACAAGTTTATCAATACAACAAATAGCAAGATGCGAGTTTTGCTTAGCCTACGGGGTGTTTGCAAGCCACCTATCCAATTCACAATTCTAGTATAATGGCACTCAACCGCACAAGTTAAACCGAGAAGGTAACTACAACTACAACTAGCAAGCTACACAAAAGAGCTACTCTAGCAAAGCAAACTAGCTAGCAAAGATAACTAAGAAAGTAATGCGGAGTTGAGTTAGGAGGGTTTCACCGAGGGGCGAAGTATTGAACCAACCAATATGATCAATAATGAATACCAAAACAACCGAACACCGGGATCAATCAATCACAATATGAAAGTGATGACACGAAGATTTATCCCGAGGTTCACGTGCTTGCCGGCACGCTAGTCCCCGTTGTGTCCCTCTTCACCACGTGGTTCGGTGGCTAATCGGTCTCACACCGAGCCTCTCAAAAGGCGCCACAAGAACCTACCAAATGGCAAAAGGTTGCAAATGACACGAGCAATCCACTAATGTTGCCTTTGGCGCTCCGCCGAGGTAGGCACAAACCCCTCACAATCACCGGAGGTGGCCAAGAACAATCACCAACTCTTGCCAACGCCTCCAAGCTACTCCAAGCCGTCTAGGTGGCGGCAACCACCAAGAGAAACAAGAATCCTGCAGCAAATCAACCACCAAGTGCCCACTAGATGCTATCTCACAATGCAAATGCACTTGGATCACTCAATCTCACTTCGAATATGCAAAGAAGCAAGAGAGATGAGTGGGAGGGGAGTTGCTTGGCTCAAAGTGCTCACAAGTATGTCAAAATGTCAAGAGAGGGAGCTTTGAGCCGGCCAACGAGTATATATAGACGTACCCCTTCGAATATAGCCGTTAGGAACGAGATCCAGCTGAAATCGCGCTGACCGGACGCGCTGGTCCAACTGACCGGACGCGTCGGTCGCGTAACGGCTATTTTCCGAACTACTGACCGGACGCGCCGGTCGGAACGACCGGACGCGCTGGTCACGACCGGACGCGCCGGTCCCGTGACTCACCGGACGCGCCGGTCAACTCTGAGCCACGCACAGCGAAACATCGACCGGACGCGCTGAAGAACTGACCGGACGCCACAGTGCCCGCGTCCGGTGGGAGTCCAGTAAGCTCCCTGGACGACCGGACGCGTCCGGTCGCTTGTGACCGGACGCGCCACCGCGTCCGATCAGTCAACCAAAAAACGCGCAGTCACTGGACACTGACCGGATGCGCCGGTCGCACAGTGACCGCGTCCGGTGCAGCGTCCGGTGCAGCGTCCGGTCACCACTGTGACCTCCGTTCGCTTCCGTTTCTTTTCCGTTTGATTTCCGACTTCCGGCGTAGTAGAAAATAGGCATTTCATTTCCCCGAAATCGCCTGAATCCCGCGCTCGCACGCTCGGCGGGAGGGAGAGAGGACCCCAAACCCTCTCTACCGCTCAAACTCCAACGCCGTCGCAAACGTGCTAACACCACCAAGTGATCATCACCATGTGCATGTGTGTTAGCATTTTCACAATCATTTTTCGATGGCGTTATTAGTTCTATCCAAATGCATATGATCATGAAATGCACATCTAGAGGCACTTAGGAGTTCAATAGCCGCGTCATTCCCCTCTTTATAGTACGACTATCTATCCTATAATGTAACCACACCCACTAGGTGTCTTGGTTACTAAAACACAACCCTTAAGCATATACCTTTGCCTTGATCACGTAGGGTTGCGTCCGAATCCAAGTGTGGCCATCATGATCACCATGTCCATCTTGCCACCAACCTTGGAACGTACTAATCCTCATATGCTACAAACAACTTGGGCATAGGATTAGTACTTAGGCATTGTCACTAATTACCAACACCAAACATAGGACTTTCACGCGTCCGGTCCCTCACGGAACCGGAGCGTCCGGTCAGGCGTCCAGAAGGGTAGAGTGTTGATCGGACGCGCGGCGCGTCCGGTCACGTACGATCGGACGCGTCCGGTCTCGACGGGAGCTTACTGGAACGCGACCGGACGCTGGCACTGTCGCGTCCGGTCAGGGCAACGGCTAGTTCTGACACGCACTGTTCACGGTTGTCTTGTAGTAACCGGACGTGTCCGGTCACCCTGACCGGAGCATCCGGTCAGCACGATTTCAACTGAGTCGTCCGGTAACGGCTAGCTGCGTACCCTTCGTTATAAATAGACGTTGGCTGGGCTTTGAGGGGAACTCTTGCACATTTTGAGACCTAGAGACATCCTTTGAGCTAGAGAACAACCCCTCCACTCTTCTCTTTACTTGGTTGCACATCTTGAGTGAGATTGAGTGAGATTCAAGTGCATTGCTTGAGAGTTGCATTCTAGAGGCACTTGATCTTCGAGTTGCTGCGGATTTCTTGTTACTCTTTCGTGTTTCCCGACACGGTAGACGGCTTGGAGCAGCGGAGGTGATTGAGCTCACAATTGGAGATTGTTGGAGACCTCACCAAGTGTTGTAAGGGGTTCTTGATCCTTCCCTGCGGGAGTTCGCAAATTGGATACTCTAGTGGAGCTCGTGGCTTGGAGGATCCCCATCTTGTGTGCGGTTGTGCGGTGCCCGCCGAGGGCTCGACTCTTGATAGTCGATTAGCTCGCGAACCGACAAGTGGGTGCATCGCCACAACGAGGAGTAGCTTGCCGGGAAGCAAGTGAACCTCGGTAGAAAATCTTGTGTCATCTCTTTGCCGAGGATTTCTTTTGTGGTTGATCATTGTGATTGATTCTTCGAGTGCATTACTTCTCTACATCGTTGGTATAAGAATCAAGTCACTTGCTCTTTACTTTTTTGTACTAGTTCTAGTGTAGTTTGCTTAGTGTAGCTTTTATCACATAGGAGTAAGTAGCTTAGTGACTTAGCCTTGTTGGTGTGTATTAGAGATCATAGACTTGCTTCACTAGAATTGTATAGGTGGCTTGCATAGTGTAGTTGAGCTAGTGCTAGAATTAGTATAGCCATCTTTTATACTAACGTGGTTGTCTAGTGAAGCTTGTTGATTTTTAGATAGGCTATTCACCCTCCCTCTAGCCATTTGGACCTTACAAGTGGTATCGGAGCCGAGGCACCGTTTATTTGAGGCTTAACAACCTACGGTGAAGAAGAAATGGCTCAATTAAGCTTGCACATCAACAACACCAAGAAGGCACCTCACTTTGATGGCACAAATTATGCATATTGGAAGGTTAAGATGACCGCACATCTCAAGTCAATCAATAGAGAAGTGTGGAAGGTGACCGAAACAAAATTTGAGGTTGCTAATCCGGAAGCACCTACACCGGTTGAAGAGAAGAAGCTCCAATGCAATGACATTACCATTAGTGCTCTTCATGAGGCATTAGATGACAAGACATTTGAACAAGTAAAGAACATTGAAGTTGCTCATGATGCTTGGGCCAAGTTAGAAGAAACATTTGAGGGCACCGAAGGCACAAAGACTGCTAAGGCATATATCTTGCAAGAAAAGTTTTCTAGCTTCAAGATGCAAGAAGATGAGAGTGTGCCGGAGATGTTTCATAGGTTGCAAGTGATTGTAAATGAGCTCAAGGCTCTTGGAGAAGAAGTGAAAGACAATCAATTCTCTATGAAGTTCTTGAAAAGCCTACCTAAGAGATTTGACACATTGATCACCGTGTTAGTGAGGACTACATTGAAGGATTCAACTCCTCAACAAATATTTCAAGAAGTGATGATCGATGATTCATATAGAGAAGATGATGAGAAGGATGAGTTGGTCAAGAAGAAGAAGAAGGAGAATGAGAAGAAGGATGATGAGAAGAAGAAGAGTGTGGCATTCAAAGCCACCACATCCAAGTGCAAATCTAAGATTGAATCATCAAGTGAAGAAGACTCAAGCTCTTGTGATAGTGATGACATTGATGAGAAGATGGCTCTCTTTGTCAAGCAATTTGGCAAGTTCATAAAGAAGAAAGGCTTTTATGCAAGAAGAAGGAAGAACTTATCCAAGAAGAATGAGCATACCATGAGATGCTTTAGATGCCATAGCAAGGATCATCTCATTGCAAAGTGTCCTTATGATAGTGATGATGAAGATGCTATCAAGAAAGAGAGGAAGAAGCAAAAGAAGAAGCAAGAAAAGAAGGAGAGCTCTCATAAGAAAAAGAATGATTCTCATGTTGCTACATGGGATAGTGATGATTCCTCAAGTGATGAAGAGGATGACAACAAGAGCAAGAAGAAGGGGCATGCTAGCATTGCTATTCAAGAGAACAGCTCCATATTTGACACTCCATCATGCTTCATGGCTAAGGCCGCTAAGGTATCATCCGACGATGAGAGTGATCATGATAATGTTAGTGATAGTGATAGTGATGAAGAAGAATTCACTAAAGATGAACTAATCACTATGCTAGAAGATTGCACTCAATATTTTAAAGAATCTAGAAAGGAGTGCAAGGGCTTGCTTAAGGAAAAGAATAACCTTATGCAAGAACTTGATGAGCTTAGAGCATCTTATGAGAGTCTAAAGGTAGACCATAAGAAGCTTCAAAAGTCTCACACTAAGCTTGAAGAAGCTCATTCCTTTCTAGTTGAAAAATGTGAAAACATGCTAACTAATGTTGAGAAAGCTAAAACTTGCAACATAGGCATATCATGTGATATAATTGACGAATCTTTTCATAAGCCTATTGTTGTTGCTCCCACTAACCCTTCATGTAGCTCATCTACATCATCCTCATCTAGTAGTGATGGTTTCACTTGTGACTCCACACTAATAGTTGAGAATGAAAATCTCAAGAAGGAGGTAAAAGAGCTCAATCACACCTTAGCCAAGGCTTATGGTGGTGAGGACCGCTTGCTTATGTGCTTGGGTAGCCAAAGAGCTTCTCTCTACAAAGAGGGATTGGGCTATAACCCCAAGAAAGGCAAGGCCGCTTTTGCTCCTCACAAGACTCGTTTTGTGAAGAACAATGGTAGCTATTGCAAAAGTTGCAAGCAAGTTGGTCACATAGAGCTACATTGCATGAACAAGAAATCCAATGCTAATGTATCCTCAATTAAGTTTGATTCTTTTTATATACTAACCAAGGGTACAAATGGTGTTCATGCTAAGTTCATTGGTGCACTATGGATGGGCTCAAAGAAGAAAGCCATTTGGGTACCAAAGAGCTTGGTCACTAACCTTGGAGGACCCAAACAAGTTTGGGTACCTAAAAGGAATTGATCTTATCTTGTAGGTCAATTACAAAGCCGGAGGAAGGCATTGGGTGCTTGATAGTGGGTGCACTCAACATATGACCGGGGATTCATGTATGTTCAAATCAATTGATACAAGTCAAAATGGTGGTTTTGATGCTATCACTTTCGGCAACAACAAGAAAGGCAAAGTCAAGGGGCTTGGTCAAATTGCTATTTCAAATGACATGAGCATATCTAATGTATTGCTAGTTGAGAGCTTGGATTTCAATCTTTTATCGGTGGCACAACTTTGTGATCTTGGCTTCAAGTGCATATTTGGTAGTGATGATGTTGAAGTCATAAGTGTTGATGGATCAAATTTGATATTCAAAGGATTTAGACATGGTAGCTTGTACTTGGTTGACTTCAATGATAGTGAGACACAATTGACATCATGCTTGCTTAGCAAATCTAGTATGGGATGGTTGTGGCATAGAAGGCTTGGTCATGTTGGAATGAAACAATTGAACAAACTTTTGAGGCATGACTTATTTAGAGGCTTGAAGGATGTCACCTTTGAGAAGGATAAACCTTGTAGTGCTTGTCAAGCCGGCAAACAAGTTAGAAATACACATCCTAGTAAGAGTGAAATGAGTACATCAAATGCATTTGAGCTATTGCACATGGACTTGTTTGGACCAACAACATACACTAGTATTGGTGGAAACAAGTATGGTTTTGTGATTGTTGATGACTACACTAGATACACTTGGGTGTTCTTTCTTTATGACAAGAGTGATGTTTATGATCTATTCAAGTCTTTTGTCAAAAGAGTGCAAAATGAGTTTGAAATCACCATCAAGAAGATTAGAAGTGACAATGGTAGTGAGTTCAAGAACACAAGAATTGAGGAATTGTGTGATGATCTTGGTATTGGACATCAATTCTCTCCAACATACACTCCTCAATCCAATGGTGTAGTTGAAAGAAAGAATAGAACTTTGATTGACATGGCTAGATCAATGCTTAGTGAATATAATGTGAGTCATTCATTTTGGAGTGAAGCTATCAACACGGCTTGCTATTATAGTAACCGTCTTTATTGCCATGGGAAGCTTGGGAAGACACCATATGAGCTATTAAATGGAAGAAAGCCCAACATTGCATACTTTAGAGTGTTTGGTTGCAAATGCTATATTCTCAAGAAAGGCACTAGATTGAGCAAGTTTGAAAAGAAATGTGATGAAGGGTTCTTACTTGGTTATTCTACCACAAGCAAAGCATATAGAGTTTGGAATCTCACAAATGGCACCTTAGAAGAAGTTTATGATGTTGAGTTTGATGAAACCCAAGGATCGCAAAATGAAGCTCAAAATCTTGATAATGTGAGAGGAGATCAATTATCAAATGCAATGAAGTATATGGACATTGGTGACATAAGGCCGAGGCAAGTTGATGATGATGATGATGATATTCATATGATCAACCAAAGTGTGCAAATTGATACAAATCAAGCAAGCTCTAGTGGTACTCATGATGAAGCTCAAGTTCAAGGTCAATCAAGTGGAAGCAATCAACTCCCACTACTCCAACCTACTAGTATTGCAAGAGATCATCCATTGAACCAAATCATTGGTGGAATTCAAAGTGGTGTTCAAACTAGATCAAGATTAGCATCTTTTTGTGAGCACTACTCATTTGTGTCACTTGAAGAACCTAAGAAAATAGAAGATGCATTAAAAGATTCCGATTGGGTAAATGCCATGCATGAAGAACTAAACAACTTCACTAGAAATCAAGTTTGGGAACTTATTAAAAGGCCGAAGAACTACAATGTGATTGGTACTAAGTGGGTCTTTAGAAACAAGCAAGATCAAGATGGCATGGTTGTGAGGAACAAAGCAAGATTAGTAGCACAAGGATACACTCAAGTTGAGGGTCTTGACTTTGGAGAAACATATGCACCGGTTGCAAGATTGGAGGCAATTAGAATCTTATTAGCATATGCTTGTGCACACAACATCAAGCTCTATCAAATGGATGTCAAGAGTGCATTTCTCAATGGCTACATCAATGAAGAAGTTTATGTTGAGCAACCTCCCGGTTTTGAAAATGACAAGAAGCCCAACCATGTTTACAAGCTCAAGAAGGCATTGTATGGTTTGAAGCAAGCACCTAGAGCATGGTATGGAGATTGAGGGACTTTCTTCTCTCTAAAGGGTTCAAGATGGGAAAGGTTGACACCACTCTCTTCACCAAGAAAATTGGAAATGACTTGTTTGTGTTGCAAATCTATGTGGATGACATTATCTTTGGATCAACTAACCAAGACTTTTGTGAAGAGTTTGGAAATATGATGGCAAAAGAGTTTGAGATGTCTATGATTGGAGAGCTTAGTTACTTTCTTGGACTTCAAATCAAGCAAATGAAGAACGGCACTTTTGTGAGTCAAGGGAAATACATCAAGGATATGATCAAGAAGTTTAGATTGCAAGATGCTAAGCCAATGAGTACACCAATGGGCACAAATGATCAATTGGGTGTTGATGCTAGTGGTAACATGGTAGATCAAAAGCAATATCGGTCTATGATTGGAAGTTTGCTCTATGTCACCGCTTCTAGGCCGGATGTGATGTTTAGTGTGTGCAAGTGTGCAAGATATCAAGCTTTACCTAGAGAAAGTCACTTGAAAGCAACCAAGAGGATATTGAGATATCTTAAGGGCACTCATGATGTTGGATTATGGTTTCCAAAGGGGTCAAGTTTTGAGTTGATTGGATATTCGGACTCCGACTATGGTGGATGCAAGATTGATAGAATGAGCACAAGTGGCACTTGTCAATTACTTGGAAGGTCTCTTGTTTCATGGTTATCAAAGAAACAAAATAGTGTTGCACTATCTACCGCCGAGGCCGAATACATTAGTGCCGGTAGTTGTTGTGCACAATTGCTTTGGATGAAAGCTACCTTGAATGACTTTGGAATCAAATTCAAGAATGTGCCATTGTTTTGTGACAATGAAAGTGCTAACAAGATGACTCAAAATCCGGTTCAACATTCAAGAACAAAGCACATTGAAAGACATCACTTCATAAGAGACCATCAACAAAAGGGTGATATTAGCATTGAAAGCATTGGCACCGAAGATCAATTAGCCGACATATTCACAAAGCCACTTGATGAGAAAAGATTTTACAAGTTGAAGAATGAATTGAATATACTTGACTTCTCCAACTTGAAATAAGTGCACCCCCACATTCTTATATGACATGCCTCTCCTCCAACATAGCAAGGTAAAGTTGTTTGGCATATCATTCATACTTTGCTAAGGACATGTTTAGAACATATAGACATATTTGTATGACAAATAGGCTCATTCATGAAATTCAAATGAGTTTAATGTATATATGGTACCACTATTGCTTCTTTGTTTGATTGATCTAGTGGTAGCATATGACATGTTTGTGGGCTTGCAAACCTAGTGTTGAATCTAGAAAATGAGCTCATGATGTGTAATTCAACATGGTCAAGATAACCCTTATACTTTATGAGGTGTGAAGAAGCTTGTCCTTGGATCAAACCGAATTACATATTCTAGGCAAGTGATCTAGATTGAACCATAATTTGGACTCCCTCATATTGATTGACTTATCTCTCACTAAAATTGGCACCTTTTTGGTGATTGTTGACAAAGGGGGAGAGAAAAGTCACAAAGATAGAAAAGTCACAAAGATAAAAAGTTAAGTTACTAAGGGGGAGAGAAAGTTACTAAGGGGGAGAGAAAGCATAAGAGAATGACTTTGGAAAGGGATCAATTAAAATTGAGCACACAAGTAGGGGGAGCAAGCTCATGAATGTTTTGTTGCATTTGTATGTGCATTAACATGATGAATTGTTGCATTGCAAAGCTTAAATTCATGATCATGTTTGTATGGTGATTGCTAGAAATAGAACTTGAATGATGATTTGTTAAGAGTAGCTTTACAAGTGGTTTCTAGACACCTTTGCTTATAATGTTGATCTCACGGGGTACTTTAGTGTTTGTGATCTTTACAAGTGATGTATTACAAGTGGTGTCTAGCTACATCGATGCTAAGGATGGTATATAAAGGCAACTCCGATTGGTATCACGCTTCAAAGGTCCATTCTATATACCTTAGCATCAATTTGATAGTAGTAACTCTCCCAAAATTCAAATCCATACATATGTGCACAATTGAACCAAACTCATGGAAGCACATATGTAGGGGGAGCTAATACTATCGAAATTGAAAATTGATTTCATTTCATATCTTTGTGATGGTTGTCATCAATTACCAAAAAGGGGGAGATTGAAAGCCCAAGTTTGGTTTTGGTAATTAATGACACCAAGTTGCTAATGCCATGTGTTAAGTGTTTTGAGTTAGGCACAAGCAACACATGTGATGAAGGTGTACGTGGCAAGGAGTGGTGGCCACAAGATCACAAAGAAATGGTGCATGGACATGAAATGTCGATCATGGTGGAGATGCACATAAAATGAAGGACATGATGATCAAGTGGAAGAAAAGGATCTAAGAGCGCAAGGCAAAGGTATAACCATAGGGTTTTCCTTTTGCTGGTCTAAGATGAGTAGAGAAGTGATTGACCAGATTTAGGATACATAGCCGACTATCAAGAGGGGCAATCACGGTTAGCTCGGGAATCAAGTGCCACTAGATCAATGTCTTGAGCATATGCATTAGGATCTAGTTGAGAGCTAACATAACGCCTTGGAAAATGCTTGTGAAATGCTAACACACATGCACATGGCGGTGTACACTTGGTGGTGTTAGCACATTTGCGAAGGCGGTGGAGTTTAAGCGGTAGAGAGGGGTTTGGGTTCCTCTCTCCCTCCCGCCGAGATTGCGAGGCGGGATTCGACGCTTTTTGGGGAAGTGAAATGCCTATTTTCCATTGCGCCGGTAGTCGGAAAAGAAACGGAGGCGAACGGCGGTCACTGTGGTGACCGGACGCTGCACCGGACGCGGTCTCGGTTTGACCGGACGCGTCCGGTCAGTTCAACGTGGCGCGGGCACTAGGGTTTGTGACCGGACGCTGGTATGGCCTGACCAGCGCGTCCGGTCAGTTCACCTGTGCGCAGAAGGAGAGCGCGCGACCGGCGCGTCCGGTCCCTCACGGAACCGGAGCGTCCGGTCAGGCGTCCAGAAGGGTAGAGTGTTGATCGGACGCGCGGCGCGTCCGGTCACGTACGATCGGACGTGTCCGGTCTCGACGGGAGCTTACTGGAACGCGACCGGACGCTGGCACTGTCGCGTCCGGTCAGACGCTGGGGCGCGTCCGGTCAGGGCAACGGCTAGTTCTGACACGCACTGTTCACGGTTGTCTTGTAGTAACCGGACGCGTCCGGTCACCCTGACCGGAGCGTCCGGTCAGCACGATTTCAACTGAGTCGTCCGGTAACGGCTAGCTGCGTACCCTTCGTTATAAATAGACGTTGGCTGGGCTTTGAGGGGAACTCTTGCACATTTTGAGACCTAGAGACATCCTTTGAGCTAGAGAACAACCCCTCCACTCTTCTCTTTGCTTGGTTGCACATCTTGAGTGAGATTGAGTGAGATTCAAGTGCATTGCTTGAGAGTTGCATTCTAGAGGCACTTGATCTTCGAGTTGCTGCGGATTTCTTGTTACTCTTTCGTGTTTCCCGACACGGTAGACGGCTTGGAGCAGCGGAGGTGATTGAGCTCACAATTGGAGATTGTTGGAGACCTCACCAAGTGTTGTAAGGGGTTCTTGATCCTTCCCTGCGGGAGTTCGCAAATTGGATACTCTAGTGGAGCTCGTGGCTTGGAGGATCCCCATCTTGTGTGCGGTTGTGCGGTGCCCGCCGAGGGCTCGACTCTTGATAGTCGATTAGCTCGCGAACCGACAAGTGGGTGCATCGCCACAACGAGGAGTAGCTTGCCGGGAAGCAAGTGAACCTCGGTAAAAAATATTGTGTCATCTCTTTGCCGAGGATTTCTTTTGTGGTTGATCATTGTGATTGATTCTTCGAGTGCATTACTTCTCTACATCGTTGGTATAAGAATCAAGTCACTTGCTCTTTACTTTCTTGTACTAGTTCTAGTGTAGTTTGCTTAGTGTAGCTTTTATCACATATGAGTAAGTAGCTTAGTGACTTAGCCTTGTTGGTGTGTATTAGAGATCATAGACTTGCTTCACTAGAATTGTATAGGTGGCTTGTATAGTGTAGTTGAGCTAGTGCTAGAATTAGCATAGCCATCTTTTATACTAACGTGGTTGTCTAGTGAAGCTTGTAGATTTTTAGATAGGCTATTCACCCCCCCTCTAGCCATTTGGACCTTACAGGCCATCGGGCGGCTGCCCGACGTTCCGGGGCGGTGTGGCGGCGGTTGTTGCACGGGTTCTGGGCGAAAGCTCAGCTCGGCTCTGCGGGGCGAACGATGGTGATGCCTTGGGCGCCACATTCTTCTGTGGAAGCGTCGTTTTTGAACCTCCTGCCTCTTCGCCAGCTTCGCCAGATTCTGGGCGAAAGCCCCGTCTTAGAAGCATCTAAGGCCAGCGGCGATGGCGTCTTGGATGTCACCACCTTTTTGAAGGCACTGCTGTAGAATCTCCTACATCCCGTTGCCTGTGTACCGTGTGGTCGTCGTGGTCGCTCTGCTTCACCTAATTGTGCTTCATGCTTTCCCTCACTTCGGTATGTCCAGCTGGTTGTTGTGTAGCCGTAGTTGTCGCTTAGGCCCCTCCTGTGCAGATGTTGCTGCTGCGAGCGTGTTGGCCCCATTCGCGGACGCTTTGCCGCGTCGATGGTCTTGTTGCTTCGGTGGATGCTTTGCCACCAACTTAGGCCGCCTCGCATGCAGGTTGCTGGTGTGAGTGCGTTGGCCCCATCCGCAGGCTTTGCCGCGTCGATGGTCTCCGTTTGCTTGGGCGGTTGTTGCCGCCAATGTTGCTTAGGCCCCCTCTCATATAGATGCTTTGCTGCTGTGAGTGTGACGGCCCCATCCGCGGATGCTTTGCCATGTCGATGGTATTTGTCTATGGCGAGCGCTTCGCCGCCTGGAGCTCTAGCGGATGCTTTGCCGCTATTATCTTCTGTGGCTTCACTTCACTGCTGGCTGCCAAAGTGTTGTGTTCTTTGTATTAGGTTTAGTTGGTTGAGGTACTGAGGTGGAGGATCCCCCTCATGTTTCTTGCTGTTGTTTGTGTTTGTGGGATTTTGCTAGTAATCCATGGATTACTTGTGAGTCCTATGTACTTTTCCCTTCCACTTAATGAAGCACGTGCTAATGCATGCTTTCAGAAAAAAAGCGTGTCAAGACGGATTGACTGACTTTTGCATTTCCATCCCCTTTCCTCGTGGTTGAGCAAATGAGCACATTTTGATCCCAAATTTGCTTTGATCGTCGTCGGCCCATGACGACGAATTCAAGTGAGACTTTGCACCAAGCGCTAAGGCAGGATACTGGACCTTATCAAAAAAAGAATAAAAAATAAAAAGAGAAGGCAGGGGACTGGAAAGAAAAACACATGCTTCCTTCACTTGTCAGGGTAGGTACCAGTCCATATGGCAAATGAACCCATATAAACCCCAAGAGTGTTTGCCTGTGCGGTCATCCATACTGTAAAACATCTAACAGGTTAGGTTTTGAGTTATGCTATTCACAGCGTGGGTACTATTTTGTAATCCAGAGTACGTGTAATGTATTGATGTACCCAGCTATTATATAATATAATTCTTCTTTCGCCGTACAAAAAAGGTTTCCTAGAGTTTAGCACAACGCGCTGATGAGGGCGCATCTTTACCTCGTCTCGATACAAAAAGATTCTGTGTCCCGGAAGGCTTTGAACCCTTCACCAAGGCATCTCTTTGGTCTTTGCTGTTAGGCTATCTGCACTCATGGACCTCTATATTCATCCTCTATACATTCTAGTCATCAAGATTCTTTCCTCTATACTCAATTATTCCGCACCCATCTATCCTCTATATCATCCTCTATCCACTGTGGGGTCCACTTGTCACTTTATCTAAATATATCCATGTGAGATCTAGTTTTGAAGAATTTATTAAAACAAATTTAATGGTGCAATCGGAATTTAATTTGGTTTTTTGGTTTGTGAGTTATACTATTTTTTAAGTGTTAAAAAGTGGGACCCGCTAAGATTCCCTCCTCTGCCTACTTGCTCTCTCTGATGAACGCGCCACGAGCGCGGGACCCAGCGTCCTTTGGCGGATGTCCTCTATGCAACGCCAGTTCCTCTTAATTTACCGGACACGAGCCCTTACCGCAACCATATACAGGACCCGGTGTACTAGGATTTTACGCTATATGAGTTTACAGGGTGCATATAGAGGACCCGGTGCAACCAGTCTTAGCTTGCACTTTTAGCGTATCGCCCTCAGGGATCAGGGCGTTCGGTGTCAGCTTCTTGAGCAAGGTGTCAGTTGAGTAGTTGAACAACACAGTAGCTTGCAGCTGAGCCCTCCCCGAGGGCTGAGGCCAAGGGGAAGCGAACATGAAAAGAGCAGTGCTAGACAAAGATCGCAGCTGTGTGTTGCAGGTGGCATGGCAATCGGTCCTCCGATTCCGATCCCGTCGTGGCGGACAGTGAGAAGCTGAGAAATGAGAATGGCCTGGGACACGCCATGATTCTGAGGCTGTGTTCACTTAGTGAAAAGTAGACGAAAAGTTACTGTAGCATATTTCGTTGTTATTTGACAAAATTTATTCAACTATGGACTAACTAGGCTTAAAAGATTCGTCTCGACATTTATAAACAAACTATGCAATTAGTTATCGTTTTAACTATATTTAATACTCTATGTATGCGTCTAAAGATTTGATGTGATAGGTGAAAAAGAAAATATTTTAAGTTTGCATGAGAAGTGAACACACACTCAGCCAATAAAAGCTCACCACGCGCCTTGCGATAATATGATTGCCCGGCCAGCTGGAGCCGACTAATGATTTCTTTTTTCTTGCTATTAGTTACGACAGAAGTCCTGCCCGGCGAAAGTGTTCACGGAGGAGATCCGTCTCATGGGACGCAATTTGAAATCTAAAAATCTTTTAGATCCTTGCATTGCACTGGCGTGCAAGAATACAATATTCAGTGCCTTTTCGGTGAGGCGGAGGAACCGTTCTGTTTTTTTAGCACTATTTGAACAATATTTATAAGTGAAGGAGCGATATTTTTCTTCCACAACAAATCAGCATAAGCCAAATTTCAGTGAAATGAACAGGGCATCATCGTCAATCTGACCCGAATACAAAAGCCTTAGGCCTTGTTTAGTTTGTGGATAAAAAGTTTTTATGTGTCACGTCGGATGTTTTATGGGATGTCGGAAGGGGTGTTCGGATACTAATAAAAAAACTAATTACATAACTCGTCTGAAAAACCGCGAGACAAATTTAGTAAGACTAATTAACCTGTCATTAGCACATGTGTGTTACTGTAGCAATTATGGCTAATCATGGGCTAATTAGGCTTAAAAGATTCGTCTCGCGGTTTCTATGCAAACTGTGTAATTAGTTTTTTTATCTATATCTAATGCTCCATGCATATGTCCAAACATTCGATATGATAAGATGAAAAGTTTTTAGGTGGGAACTAAACAGGGCCTTAGGCTTTGTTCATCCAGCTTATAAGCCGTCTTTTTCAGCTTGTTTTTTCAGCCGGAACGGTATTTTTCTCTCACAGCAAATCAGCCAACAGTGTTTTTCAGCCGGCTTATCAGCGCAACCGAACTGGTTCATATGGCCATATGGCCATTGATAATCTTGACGTATCGAACAAACCTACACTGAAGTTGCTGTACAGAGTACGATATGATGTGAAAACCAAAACCATACCAAGATAAGAATGTGCTTTTCCCCCCTCGATTCTTGACTCGAATGGAAATTTGAACTATTCCAATCAATTCACCAACACGGTTATATTCAAAACGAGGCCTTAATTGCTGTTTGTAGGATTATCCATATGAACATAGTTTGATGATCAAGTTAATACGAAGAGTTTAGGTGCATCTGGTGGTCATTTGGTTCATCCAAGAAACAAGGCGGAACATATTTTTCTAGTTTCTAGGAGAATTCGAGAGATGTTCTCTTGTTTCTCTTGAGAAACAATTTACGTTTGGTAGGGATCCTACTGTTTCTAAGAGAGAAACAATTTGAATAATCACTACTAGGGTTTTTAATTTCGGTATTGCAATAATTTCGGCCACCACCGAAATTATAGAATTTCACGAATTTCGGTCGAAATTTCACTGATTTTTTAGAGACTAGAACATAAAGTATGTTTTTTTTCTAAAAAAATAGATGGTTTATGACTGCACATCTATTGAATAAAAGAATATGCAATATAAACAATAAAAATTATAAGTCAAAAGTTATATAGAAGATGTTTTAGTGTATTACAAAATTTCAAAAATTTTCTTTCGGCCACCGCTAAAATTACCAAAATTTGCGAAATTTTGAACCTTGATCACTACCAAAGGCAACCCTAGGACTCTAAACACAAAACCTTGTGGTCGAATATACGGGAAAATGGGGAAAGCAAAATTTCCAATTTCCAAATCCTAGGGAAATTGAACTGACATATGTAAATTCAATGTGAGCACCGCTTTAAGCACGAGGTTTCAGTAAATCCAACTAGAAAGTACGCGCGGCGTTGCCGCGCGGTTCCGTGGGGTGCTGCCATTAGTCCATTATGGAGGTAGCTGCGTAGAAGCGAAATGTAGTTTAAGGTTTTTTGGTCTTTTGATTCGTTTTATTTTTTTGAATCGAGTTTTTAATGGTTTGAGTTTTTTTTTGTAAATTGTTAGAAAAGGAGTCTAAAGTCACTAAATCACATACCGTGAGTAGTAGAAGCATTTGTCTTTATTATTTAATCAATTAATCTATTTGGTTTACACTGCCAATGTATGCTTTTTCAATAAATTGCAGCTGATTATATATTGTATGCAACAGTTTGTAGCATTCAACTTTGAGTAATCAAATTATTCTCTAATGGGAGTATATAACGAAGATGTAGCAGAGCAAGTATTTTTTTCAATGTACAAACTGGGCTACGCACACGTGATTGGTTAGTTTTGGCTTTTTTTAATGCGCTATATTAGTATATTTGATGGACTGTTATGTGTTGGCGACCTTTTTTTACAATCGTAAAGTGGGTAAAATGACTCAATCG
Organism: Saccharum hybrid cultivar R570; assembly: GCA_038087645.1. NCBI lineage: Eukaryota > Viridiplantae > Streptophyta > Magnoliopsida > Poales > Poaceae > Saccharum > Saccharum hybrid cultivar. The sequence continues at coordinate 5,285,366 of JAQSUU010000066.1, forward strand.
TTTTATTTGGTTATGGTGAATGGATGAGTATGGAGGTTAGCCATGCATTGGTGTAACTGTCGTCACGTATATCTATGCATGTTTATCTTTTGTTTGTGTATATTCATTTTAAGTATTTATATATGGGATGTGACGTACTTGTGTATGTGAATGTACGGAATCAGGAAAACAAACATATGTAGAATTTAATTGGGCACCGAAGATTATGAAAAAGGGTATATGATATTGGAGTTAAGGCAGAGGAGATATTTTTAGTTGACATGTGATACAAACAGCAAATTAATCAATCATGTAAAAGCATAGATCTACAACTATACAAATAAAATATAGTTAAGCATATGTTTTTTTGATTTTAATGCATAGATGTAGTTATAATAAACACAACAAAACTGGTTTGGCATTTTTATGATTTTTGTGTGATTTTATATAAATTTTGAAAGATTTGTGGTTTAAAAAGAAAAGATTGGACCGTAGAAAGGAGAAGAGACTGATGGGCCGATTTTTGCCCATTGAGGCAGGCCGGTCCATTTAAAAGCCTGGATATTGGTTAGGCCGATTTTGGCCCATTGAGCAGGCCGGCCCAGTTAAAAGCCTAGATTGCGGGTTGGTATTGGTAAAGTCGGAGGGCTTTCTTGCAAAAAAACCTGAGAGGAGCTGTGGACTGCGGGTTGATTTTACTGAAGTTCGAGGACTTTTTTGCAAAATAACCAGAACTTGCATGATCCGGGCCGTTCGAACGCTCGATCTAACGGCCGGGAAAAGCAAGCGACGTGGCACGATCTCGTTGCCCGGTGCCTGGGGCAGCTTTCGATAGAAGAAGATGCTGAATTATTCAAAACCACGACGATAGTATCTATCTGAAATAAACTTGAGAGAGCACAGCATCCGCAGCATGTCCAATAACCCCGAGTCGTCGTTCGTACGACTACGACCCATTCTTTCCAACTACCCCCAACCTACTTCTTGTAAATACAAGCACCACCCCTGGGCACAGTTCAAACCAAGATTTCTCTAGTCTCTACCCCCGTCCTCCGCCGCTTCTTCTTGCATCCGGCTCAGGAATTCGAGCGGCCTCTTAATCCCCCTCCAGCTCACCCTCCCCTCCCGATCCGACCGCTGTAGGAGCGTCCGTATCCCCGTGTCTCCGGCAGTTTTCTCGAACCTCGGTTGGTCCCAATTGGTGAGAAACCCCCGCATCGAATAGGCGGCCGGGGCGCGGGATGGATGCTTCGATTCTTGGCGGCTGCTTGTGCTTGAGCGCTTGACAGAGCTTGGCGAGCTGGGCTTTCTCTAGGTGGAAAGGTGAGCGATTTGACGAGTTCTTTAACCGATTTTGCGCTTTTCTATTGTTTTAGCCTCGCTTAGCTGGCGGCTCTTTTGCTCCTTTTCTCCCTTTCGCTTTATTCTTCGCAATATTTGATTCTTCCTTTTGCTTTCCTTTCCCCTCTCCCTCTCTCTCGGGTTTTAAAGACGCAGAGGGCTTGTAAAGTCTAAATGTTGCATTCACTTGGGGGAATTGGATAGGTAGGGAGTGGATAGGCTTTGTCGGTAGGTCCTTTTTTCCGGGGAGAATTCGCCAGAGTTCCTTGGAATAAACGAGGATTTGCGATCCTTAGGCCTCGCGTTTCTTGATCTGCTGGTGTGGAAGTTGATCTTGATCCTGTTCCCGTTCGTCGTCTTCATGGGTAAAGCTCAAAGGTTCCTTCTCTGTTTTCTTGTGTTCAGCTTGGTGGCCACTGATGCGAATTTTGAGTTTGGTAAAGGTTTCATAGTTCTTTTTTAACCACTAGGGCCATGTCGCAATTGGTGTATCATCACGGTGTGTATTATGCTGAATTGCGTGCTGGTTTGCTATCTAATGTTTGCGCATGGTTTTGGTTGTTGCATGAAAAGACTGGTCTTTGATGTGATTGTTGTGGTTAGCCATCAGAATCAGAAAATGGATAGTAATCTTCTGTTATGTTTATGATTGTTAGATAATTTGGTTTGGAGATGGCGCCGGAAATGATAGAGCAGGATGGAGGGTAGGAAAAGAAAGGGAAAATTTAGGAATTCTCTCAGGCGGATGGCTATGGAGTGCCTGTGCTCTGGTGAGCAGCTGAAGGGGGCAGATGAGACCGTCCGGTCATCTGATTCTACAATTACAAAAGATTTCTCGGCCAGCGGGTACTCTTCTCGGAATGGAGAGATTGAGCAGTACCTTGATCATGGCAACATAGAGGAGGCAGAGTTGTCGCTTCGGGAGGGCATTTGCCTAAATTATGAGGTAAGGTGTTTTCTTTTGTGAAACAAATTTTGTTATGGCACCAAGAACAGCTGAAATACATGCTGAATGTGACTAGGAAATGCCACAATTTTACCTCCTTGGGTATCTATCTTGTGCTTTAATGTGAAGAATTTTTTTTTGCAACAGCTAGTATGATTCCTAGTTAAGTTGATCTTGGGTTTCTTTTGTCAATTTTCCTTCCTTGTGAAGATTTTTGCACGTAACTAAATCAACCTGCGTTTCTGCAGCTAATTGCCTAATTGAATAAATGTATGCTTATCTTTTTCTTCCACCAAAATTAGTTCACTACCTCCTACCTAGCAGTTTATCCGAGCTATCCTTTTCTATGCCAAAGTATTTAAAGGGTAAATTCTTTCTAATTCAAGAAAAGATTTACCATTTTTGTTACTGCCATTCTCTTTCTTTGATTTCTTCAGATGCTAGTATGTCATCTGTCGCAGTTCTGCATTACATTTGGACCTAGCTGTTTCTAGCTTGACTAATAATAGCACCTGCTAAACAGGAAGCAAGGGCATTGCTAGGAAGGCTAGAATATCAACGGGGTCATGTAGAAGCAGCACTCCGTGTCTTTGATGGGATAGACATGTCTGCATTAGTCCCTAAGATGAAAATCTCAATTGCTAGAAAAGCTGATCGTGGGAAGACTCATTCACAGTGGGATTCTCCACCAATGCCCTTGCATGCTGTCAGCCTTCTCATGGAGGCCATATATCTTAAAGCAAGAGCACTTCATGATCTTGGGAAAGATAAAGGTGAGCTGCCCACTGTTGCACACATGAACAGACTTGCAAATCATGCGCAGGTGTGATTGCTTTGCATTGTAGTATATCATGTTAGAAAAGGACTGTGTTTCTTCTCTATCCCTCTCCTTTACCTTTTGGCGCTTCAACTGTAACAATTTTATGCATGTGGCTAGTGTAGCTTCAATTCAATATTTTTATTTTGCAGAAGCTGCACAAGAATGTAAAATGATATTGGATATTGTGGAGGCAGCCGTACCTGAGGGCTTGCCAGCAGGCTTTGGAAAAGGCTGTAAATTGAACGAAATAATATGCAAGTCTGTAGAGTTGCTCCCTGAGCTGTGGAAATCAGGGGGGTTTTCACTTGAAACCATTTCTTCATATAGGAGGTCACTTCTCAATAATTGGAATCTTGATGGAGAGACCATAGCAAGGATACAAAAGAAATTTGCTGTTTTTCTCCTATATAGTGGCTGTGAAGCACGCCCTCCAAATCTTCATTCTCAGTTGGACGGTTCATTTGTACCTCGCAACAATATGGAAGAGGCTATTCTTCTTTTGATGATTCTTTTGAGGAAGTTCAATCTCAAGAGGATTGAGCGAGATCCCTCTGTGATGCATCACCTTACTTTTGCACTGTCCATGTCAGGACAGCTAATTCCACTGGCTGGACAGTTCGAAGAATTGTTACCTGGTGTGTTAGACAAAAAAGAATGGTTGTACAGCGTTGCATTGTGTTATTTAGCAGAAGAAGATGATCTGAGTGCCCTGAATCTACTCAAAAGAATACTAAAGTCTGGAGAGGATTCTGATCATCTCAAAGAAGTACTCCTAGCTTCAAAGGCTTGCATTGAGATGAGTGCTCATACTGAAGGTGCTTCGTATGTAAGGAGAGCCATTGCTAATATGCAGGGAGGATGCAAACCAATGGCAGGACTTGCTGACCTATTGCTTGGTGTTGCGCTTTCTAATCAGGCTAGAAGTGCAATATCTGATACAGACAGAGCTTCGTGGCAGTGTGAAGCGCTGGAAGCCCTTGGGAATGCTGAAAAAAAGATGCATGGGAAAGATTCTAGAGCATTGTACAGTCTCAGCCTTGAAAATGCTGTGCAGAGGAAATTAGAATTTGCTGCCTTTTATGCAAAGAGGCTGGTGAAACTTGAGGCTGGATCAGAGTTGAGGAGTTGGCTCCTTTTAGCTCGAATACTTAGTGCTCAAAAGCTGTTTGCCGATGCTGAAACAGTTGTTGATGCTGCTCTAGATCAGACTGGGAAATGGTGTCAAGGAGATTTATTGCGAACCAAAGCCAGAATTCAGGCTGCACAGGGGCAATTCAGAGATGCAGTTGAAACATACACCCAACTTCTTGCTATCATTCAACTTAGAACGAAAAGTTTAACTGCTGGATTTTGCTTGCCTAAGGTACTATACTACGAAACTTTTGTTATGAAACATGGTAGCCATAATTACACATTCTTGCTATTATGCCATATACACTCGGATTATAGCAAAAGGTGCAATTTCCTTGTTGCTATTTGTTTGTTTGGTAGCATATTCTTCTGGTTAAAGCAGTATACATTATATAGTGATCTAAGGCATGCAGATTTGATAGTTCAATACTTGTTTCAGTTCTGATATTCATGAACAGAACATGGTTCTTTCTTTGTTCAGAACAAGGCATAGTTCTGTTTTTTTTAATTATTGTGAGCTTACTCTGATATCCTTTTTTTCTGCCAACAAAAGGATAAGTTCTGGTCACAATGGATTTGCATAGCAGACAATATACATAGCCACATAGGGTTATTGCTACGGCCTCGATCTTTTTGGTTATTAGTTTTATCTATACCATGTATCTAATTTCATTTAGGGCGTGCTTGGTTCCTAGAAGTTCCCTTGCCTTGCCTTGCTTAACAAGGACTGCCCTTTGGCAAGTGCTTGGAATCTTGCTTCACCGACAGCTTTGCTTGCCGCATGGATTTCCTTGTCCGTGCAAGCGAGCCAAATCGGCTCGCCCACTCAAGCAAGGTCGCTGGCTGCTCTCGTCTTCCCATGCCTCAACGACCCAACTGCTTCTCAATGGCCCAATGAGAAGGCCACTGGCTGCTGTACCACTGCGGCGAGGGCAATGACCCAGCGAGCTGGTTGCAGCACCGTGCTGTCCCAGATCCAGCTGCCAGCCCTCAAATTGAATCTCCTCCCCACAGAGATAGAGATCCATGGTGCCCAATCAGGTTCTTTGATGCCTAAAACTAACTCGTCTTTTTTTTTCCGCGACCGTGCCTTGGCACGTTTTGCCTCAAACTCGTCAGCCCCACCTTTGCGAAATCGATGATATTCTTGCCCTAAATCAAACTCATCTACTCTGGAATCGACATCCTAAGAGTTGGAATCGGCTTCGTCAATCATTCATGAATTGAGCTTCCTGCTATTGTATCAAAGGTTTCCCCACCTCAATCGTGCTCCTGGCCACCGGTTCAGGCTCTAGTATGGATGAGTTCATGGTCTATAGGGGGAAGAGAGGGGAGAAAGGAGGAAAAGGAGAGCAAGAGAACCAAATAGAGAAAGGAAACCTCACCTTGCTTTGCCGGTTGGGGGAGGCGAGCTTGGCAAGGTGAGCAACGGTGGCAAAGGTTCTAAGCACGCCCTTAATCTCTACACTGAACTACTGAGACTTTTGCCGGTTGGGGGAGGCAAGGCGAACAACCTGCTGTCATCTTTTAGCTTTTAATGCAGTTGTTTGCCCATAGCACAGTAGCAATTAGGTTGTCAGTTGGTCATGCTCTTGTGTTACTTTCTACAGGGCAACAAGGATGATAAAGGCCTGGAAACAGAGACCTGGTATGATCTAGCTCTCTTATACCTAGGTATGGCACAATGGAGAGATGCAGAGGTCTGTGTATTGAAGATAAGATCCATCAGTCCTTATTCTGCATTGGCTTGGCATGCTACAGGTGATTCCTGTTCATTTCTTCTAAATATGACTGAAATCTAGCTCGCCGCATTTTCTTTTTGTTTTTGTTGTCACCTTGATAATTAAAATGTATATCTAATTCTAATGTCCAATCAATAATTTCCAACCATATAGACCTATTCAGAGTCTTACAGCTGCTAGTTCATAAATTTGAACTATTTTCTTTTTCAAATTGTTAAATTTGGTAATTCAATTGTATATGTACTATGTATAGCATTCAGTTGCATGTTGAGTTTTATCTACATAAGCTTCATCATAAGTCGAGGATTTGAGAACCAGATACATTTATTTCAGTAAACTTTGACAACAGCCACCTTTTACCCTGGATACTTCCTTTCATACTTTTCACAAAGTATTCATTTTCAGGAAAAATATATGAAGCAAAAGGTCTTACAAAAGAAGCTTTGGGAGCTTTTTTCAGAGCTTTAGACCTTGATCCTAAACATGTCCCAAGTTTGATATCAATTGCCACTGTTCTGCAACAACTTGGTGACAGGCCATTGCCTTCTATACGGTGCTTCCTGACTGATGCATTGCAACTGGATAGAACTAATCATGTTGCATGGTTCAATCTTGGCCTGCTTTACAAAGAGGAAGGTGGTAGGTCAGTGGCTGAGGCTGCTGAATGTTTTCAAGCTGCTGCTTTTCTTAAAGAAACAGCACCTGTAGAACCTTTCAGATGACAGATATGTCTACAAGAGCTATAGATGTAAGCTCCTGTATGTATATTTGATATATTTCACTGATGAAATAGTGGATTACAGAGTTCTAGAAATGATCTTCTTGGGGAGATCATAACATCAGAAACTGTTGGAAAAAAATGTTTAATAATTCAATCTATAGTTCCAATTGTTGCCTATGTAGCAACAAGAAAGACGATGCTCTTCAACCTTGTGTAGGAACAGTGCTTACTGTGATATATAGATATTTTGGAGTATATGTTTAGGCCCATGAGGCTAAGGCCCATGTGGCCCATGTATGGAAACTATATAGCTACCCTTCTAGGGTTAGCCAAGTAATGTAAAATAATTCCTCAAACATGGTATCTACAGCCTAGGTCTTTCCTTCTCTTCCCTGCCCGCCGCACCTGCCTGGCCAGGCCGCCGCCGGCCTCTGGGGCGCCGCCGCCGGCGTTTGACCCCATGGATGGCCGTCCTCCACCTCCTCCCACCCTCTACTCCTACTTCCCCACCCGATCTCCTCCTTCCTGGGCGCAGGTGCTCTCTGGAGGGGCTCCTCCCGCCGGCGCGCCGCCCGTCGGGGCTCCACCCGCCGCGGGCCTGACCGGCCGCGGTCTTCCAGATCCGGCCGCGCCACTGATGGGGGGCCTCCCTGGCGCCCCTCCCTCCCTCCTCCCCACCCGTCCACCACCCCCAGCCCTCTTCTTCACCGATCCAACCGTCCCGGCTGCTGCTGCCGCCCTGAACTTCACCGATCCGTCCGCCCTGGCTGCTGCTGCCGCCCTGGGGGCCGCTGCTGCACGCCCTGGCGCGGCTGGCGCCCTGGGGGCAGTAGCCCTCTCTGCCCCGGGTGCGGAGGTCGAGACTGCCGAGGGTGCTGTGGTTGCGGCTCTTCCTTCCTCGTCGTCGGCTCTCCCTTCCTCCTCCGTTTCCCTCCCTGACGGTGGGGTCCAGCCACAACCCCTTGCTGCAACCTCAGGCCCGACCCTTCCACCGGCATCCACCGTCACCGCTGCTGCTCTCGGCATCGCTCCGGGGCCGGACTCCACCCTCGCCGCGGCCCTCGTCGCTGCCCGGGCCGCCGCGGCGGAAGGGCAGGCCCGGGTGCGCGCGGCTGCCCTCGTGTGGGAGCGCGAGCGCGACGCGGCCGACGCCTTAGCCCGTCAGATCGCCGAGGCCGAGATGCTCACCTCTCCCGCGGGCCCGGACGCCGGAGCCACCTCTGCCTCGCCGGGGCGCCGTGTATCACACACTGCTGTTCTCTGGCACGACCCGGCCGACCCGCTCGTGGCTCAGCTGCACTACCAGGCGGGGGGGGGGGTCCAGAACATTCGTCTTCTCGTCCCGGTCGTCCTCGAGCCGGAGTCGCCCTCCTACGCCCGGTGGCGGGATCTGGTGCTTCTCACCCTTCGCCGCTACGCCCTCGACGACCACGTCCTCGTCGAGGCCTCGGTCTCCGTCCAGACGCCCTCGTGGTTCCGCCTCGACAGCATCGTCCTCTCCTGGATCCTGGGGACGATTTCTCTGGACCTCCACGACCTCGTCCGCACCTCCCCTGACGCGCGCCGGGCGTGGCTCGCTCTTGAGGGCCAGTTCCTGGGCAACGCCGAGGCCTGGGCTCTGCGTCTCGATGCGAGTTTCCGCACCTTCGTCCAGGGAGACCTCTCCGTCGGCGAGTTCTGCCGTCGGATGAAGGGCATGGCTGACTCTCTGGGGGACCTTGGGTGGCCCGTCGAGGATCGCATCTTGGTCCTCAACGTCCTCAGGGGGCTCAGTGACCGCTTCGCCCACCTCCGGACGTGGATCACCCGTCAGCGGCCTTTCCCCACCTTCCTGGAGGTCCGTGACGATCTTGTCATGGAGGAGTTCACTCAGGGCCCCCAGCCTGCGTCTTCTACTTCACCAGGGGCTTCGTCGGCGGCTCTGGCTGCTACTCCGCCGCGTCCTCCTACTCCACCGCGGCCATCCGCTCCGCCACCGTCGTCTGTCCTGGGCCCTCCTCCCTCCGGGCCGAGCGGAGGTGGGGGGGGGTCGTGGCTCTCGTCGTCGCCGTGGAGGGGGCCGCGGGGGTGGCCGGGGCGGTCACCACCAGGCTTCGGCCCCGGCTGGACCACACGGGGGGACACCATGGCCTTCGTTCCAGAACCCGTGGTCTGGTCGCATCGCCATGTGGCCCTACCACGCTCCTGGAGCCGACACTCGTCCACCTGTGGCCATGCTCACCGGAGCTCCTCCTGCTCCTACGCCGTGGGTTCCACCCTCCGGGACTCCACCGGGGGTCACCAGCTGGGATCAGGCGGCCCTGGCTCGCTCGTTCAGCACCATGGGGCTGACACCTCCGGTCGGACCCGAGTGGATCGCTGATTCGGGGGCCACCTACCACACCACTCCTGACCCCGGTATACTTTCGTCGATTCACTCTCCCTCCTCCTCTCTTCCTTCGTCCATTATGGTCGCAAATGGTTCTTGTATTCCTGTCTCTTCTGTGGGTACCGCCGGTGCTCATGGCTCCTTTCGTCTTCCTGATGTTCTTGTTGCTCCTTCTATGGTTCATAATCTTCTTTCCATTCGACGTTTTACAGCTGACAATTCTTGTTCTGTGGAATTTGACTCCTCTGGTCTTACTGTAAAGGATTTGGCTACCCGGCGTCCACTGCTCCGATGTGACAGCACCGGGCCCCTTTACACCCTTCGCTTCCCGGCGGCTCCTTCGTCTTCTTCGCCGTCCGTTTTGTCAGCTGCCTTCGTCGCTTCTACTTCCTCTACTACCTGGCACCGGCGCCTCGGCCATCCTGGACGTGATGCCCTGATACAGCTCAGTCGTAGCTCTGGTCTTCCATGTACTCGAGCTCATGATGAGCAACTGTGTCATGCGTGCCAATTGGGCCGACATGTTCGTCTTCCTTTTTCTAGTTCAACTTCCCATGCGGCCCGTATTTTTGATCTTGTACACTGCGACCTATGGACATCTCCTATTCTGAGTATTTCCGGTTACAAGTACTATCTTGTGGTTGTTGATGATTTTTCGCATTATTCGTGGACTTTTCCTCTCCGTGCGAAGTCAGATACGTTTACCACGCTTCTTCACTTCTTCACTTGGGTGTCTACACAGTTCGGCCTCACCATTAAGGCCGTCCAGTGTGACAATGGTCGCGAGTTTGATAACTCCACCTCCCGAGACTTCTTCCTCTCTCACGGTGTTCAGCTCCGCATGTCTTGTCCATACACCTCTTCGCAGAATGGCAAGGCTGAGCGGATGATTCGCACCACTAATGACACCGTGCGTACCCTTCTGTTTCAGGCCTCTCTCCCCGCTCGCTTCTGGGCTGAGGGCCTGCACACCGCCACCTACCTCCTTAACCGCCTCCCTTCTGCGGCCTGTCCCGCTCCTACTCCTCACCACGCCCTCTTCGGTAACGCGCCTCGATACGATCACCTCCGCGTGTTTGGGTGTGCGTGTTACCCTAACACCGCTGCCACCTCTTCTCACAAGCTGGACCCTCGCTCCACGCTCTGTGTCTTCCTCGGGTACTCTCCGGATCACAAGGGGTACCGGTGCTTTGACCTTACTTCCCGACGGGTTCTCATCTCTCGCCATGTGGTCTTCGATGAGTCCGTCTTTCCCTTTTCCAGCCCTACCACCCCTCCGGTCCCGGATCCACCCTCCCTGTTTCCCACTGACCCGGTGGTTCAGCCACCTGTTTCGTGGTCTCCTGCAGGTACCTCTTCGCCGCGCGATGAGCCGCCTCCCGGTCCCGGATCCCCAGCGGGTCCGGGCCCGTCGGTCTCGGACGCGGCCCCGTCCTCTCCGGCTGGTGCAGACCCGGGGCCTTCGTCCCCTGCTTCTGCCCCGGGGGGGTCGTGTCGGTTGCCGACGCCGCCGGATCCCGTCCCGGCACCTGCACCGGCGTCGAGGTTCGCCGCGCCGATACGGGTGTACCAGCGCAGGCCGCGGCCGCCGCCGCTCGCGCCTCCTTCTCCACCAGGGACACCGACACCACCGCCGCTGTCCCCGCCGGCTCGTGGTGTCCCGCCGGTCTACCACCCGCCGCTGCTTCACCGACACCCGCGGCATGTTCACCCGATGGTGACCAGACACGCGGCTGGCACACTGCCGCCTCGTGTCCTCGAGGCTTCGACTGGCGACGCGGTGGTCTCTCCGGTACCCTCTTCCGTTCGCGACGCCTTACTGGACCCCCACTGGCGCCGCGCGATGGAGGAGGAGTACGCCGCGCTACTCGCCAACCAGACGTGGGAGTTGGTGCCCCGGCCGCCGGGCGCCAATGTCGTCACCGGCAAGTGGATTTGGACTCACAAGCGCCGGGCCGACGGATCTCTCGAGCGCTACAAGGCTCGGTGGGTCCTCCGGGGTTTCACTCAGCGCCCTGGTGTCGACTACGATGAGACCTTCAGCCCGGTGGTCAAGCCAGCCACTGTCCGTACCGTGCTATCGCTGGCGCTTGCTCGGTCTTGGCCCATCCATCAGCTGGACGTCAAGAACGCCTTCCTCCACGGCCTTCTCACCGAGACGGTGTACTGCAGTCAGCCGGCGGGGTTCGTCGACACCACCCGTCCTGACATGGTTTGCCGGCTCAACAGGTCCCTCTACGGCCTCAAGCAGGCACCTCGAGCGTGGAACCACCGGTTCGCTGCATTCTTGCTGACCCTGGGGTTCATGGAGGCCAAGTCAGATACGTCTCTGTTCGTCTACCACCATGGAGCCGACACTGCATACTTGCTGCTCTATGTTGATGACATTGTCCTCACCGCCTCCAGTGAGCCACTTCTTCGCCGGATCATCGCCGCTCTCCGGCAGGAGTTTGCGATGAAGGATATGGGTGAGCTCCACCACTTCCTCGGTGTTACTGTTGAGCATCGTCCTACCGGGCTCCTACTTCATCAGCGACAGTACACTCGGGACATCCTGGAGCGGGCTGGGATGACTGACTGCAACCCCTGCTCCACTCCGGTCGACACTCAGGGCAAGCTGTCTGAGGTTGAGGGACCACCGGTGGCAGATCCCACTGCGTACAGGAGCCTTGCCGGGGCCCTTCAGTACCTCACCTTCACCAGGCCGGACATCACCTATGCAGTTCAGCAGGTCTGTCTCCATATGCATGACCCCCGGGAGCCTCACCTCATAGCTCTCAAGCGCCTCCTCCGATATCTCCGGGGCACGCTCGACCACGGCCTCCTCCTCCACCGGACCTCCTCCACCGACCTCACCGTTTACACCGACGCTGACTGGGCCGGGTGCCCGGATACTCGCCGCTCCACCTCCGGCTACGCCGTCTTCCTGGGCGGCAACCTGGTGTCTTGGTCGTCCAAGCGCCAGCCGGTGGTCTCCCGGTCCAGCGCCGAGGCGGAGTACCGCGCCGTGGCTAACGGCGTGGCGGAGGCCGCCTGGCTCAGGCAGCTACTTGCGGAGTTGCACACTCCACCCTCCCGGAGCACACTGATCTACTGCGACAACGTCAGTGCGGTCTACCTCTCCACCAACCCCATCCAGCACCAGAGGACGAAGCATGTGGAGATCGACCTACACTTTGTCCGTGATCGGGTGGCTATGGGCGAGGTGCGGGTTCTTCACGTTCCGACGACTTCCCAGTTCGCGGACATCTTCACCAAAGGCCTCCCGTCCTCGACCTTCGCCGAGTTTCGCTCCAGCCTCAACATCACCAGTGGCTAGTTGCGTCTGTGGGGGGGTTGTGTGTGTGTTCTTTCTTGTTCAGCCTCGAACTCCGCTGCGACGGTAGTTCAGACTGCGGGGGGGTTTTGGAGTATATGTTTAGGCCCATGAGGCTAAGGCCCATGTGGCCCATGTATGGAAACTATATAGCTACCCTTCTAGGGTTAGCCAAGTAATGTAAAATAATTCCTCAAACAAGATAGATGACCAGTACATTGTGTATCTTGAGTAAAATGGTTTCACATATGAGGTATCAGACTACACTCTTCGTTTGTTAATAATTTAGTAAAGATATAAAAGATGTTCTGGGGTCCTTCAGTATTTACTATTAACTGTAACCTTCCATGCATGTCAATTATGGATTACAAGTTATTGATAGATTGCCTAATTCCTGATGTCTTATGTAAAAAAAAATGACCCTACTTAACCTTGTGATTGGACATGACAGTGCCAAATACGCCCTCGGTTCCAATTGTAAGTCGTTCTGGCTTTTCTAGATATATAGTAAAAGTTATATATCCAAACATAGCATATATCTAGATACATACCTAGAAATGACAGAATGACTTATAATTTGGAACGGAGGGAGTACTTGAATTATGACAGTCATTTTGAGTCCACATTGCACATGTTTTGAAGCATCAATGGTGTGCTATCATCTATTGTGACAGTACTTTGTAATTTCTCTTGAGGCCTTCCTCCATGGAAGGCCCTTCATTTGCTGTCAACTTGTCATGTTGCAGCTTAGCTAGTTGCATCAATTAGTGGGGCAGATATTGGTCTCTGTACAGCATTAATGAAATGGTATACCAGATTGCCAGCAACTGATTGAATTATGTCACAATCTTCTTGTCTGGTTTTGCCCAAGTCTGAAGGACAATTGCTGGTACGTGTTCTTTTCAACCAATTGAGTAATGATGAGACCAAGGCTTCCTGCTTCTTAGTGTGCCTTTATCTTTACTGTCTTTGTACTAAATTTTTTGAGGGTTGTCCTTGCCAAGGTTTAACTATGCAGGTAAGTGTAGAATACTGTTGCCTAAAAAACTGTTAGTTATATGTGATAGTGGTTTTTTTTTTGCGTATTATCAATTAGTTTAACCACAAGATCTGAAAAATATTTGATCCTCCAATCATTTTTATCTGTGATTTATCGTATGACTTAATTCTGTCATTTTCTGTTGTTTCCAGTTTACTATATCATAGCAGTACAATCTGTACATGTGCTTTATTTCGGAGTCACTAGAGTTTTAACCGTATGATATTATTTTTCATTCATTTGTTGTCTAATTGATTTGAGTTGTTTGTCTGTACAGGTAAACATCTGGAAAGTTCAACCATGGAAATATTGAGGTGTAATGTATGTAACTATGGAACATGGAATCAGTAACTAGGATACTAGGAATATATATCATTGTTCTCAATGCAATTTTCAGGACCTTTATGTGTTTTTTTGACATCCTCTGTGCAAATAAAGGCAGATACCCAGCTTTGTTCCTTGGATTTTTGGTAGATGCATTGTGATTGTGATCTTGTGTTTTATTGTCTAGTCAATCCTCATGGGTGCACTATTCTAGAGTTATGTAAACCGTTCCAGATTTGCCACCCTGTTTTGTTGGATGGGCAAGATCTAATAATATCCACCCAAATAGCAAAACCTCAGAGCCTGATTCGGTTGTATAAGAAGTTTCATTGCTGTTTGGTGATGCAAATATGAGTCTTAATGCTATCTGTTCCATAGCTGTTTAGTGGTGCAAATGTGAGTCTTATGCTATCTATTCAATGCTTGTGCTAAATTCTAAGGCCGAGGATTGGTGAAATTATAATAATTCATAGAGTTTCTGTAACAAATCTAATGCTGACTGCTGAGTATTCACAAAATTGTAGTGTTGTGTGTGTTATTTGAATGCTTTTTTATGCCAACGGTTGGTAGGTCAGATTCTATCAAATAGCTTAAATTCAGATTTTGAGGCATGAATAATCGAGGTTGTAGACTTGTAGTGATCTATGCAGGTCAGGTTTTGCAGTATATTATTCATATTTCCACTTCATGTTACGGTTGGAGCAGAGTTTACTAGTTTGGTAGTTATATGAATGTTCTGTGGCAGTTATCTCCTGCTCTTTTTTTTATAGTATCTGTATTATGAAGTAAGGAAAGCATACATCGTACCGTACGAATACAGATACGAACTAAAAAGATACGGAGACAGTTGTCCTAGCAAACAAGCAAAGAAGGCCCTAAAGAAAATAAAAGTTACAGTGAAGTCCATGGCCATCTTGCTCTGCCACGGCATCGGAGAACTCCGCCGCCAGACATCGCCGTCGTCGAAGTCGCCGAAGAAAGATCTGGAGAAGCTCCATCGCTAGCAAGCTTTGAACTGGGCCGCAGTAGACGCCCGTCGCGAAGGACAGGTTGAAGCCAACGCTGAAGCAATATCGGCCGGGGAAACACCCCAAGCTTCTCAGACCTTGAACCGAAGCTCGCCGTTGACGGTCGCCGAGGGGAAATCGAGCCGGATCCACGCTCCTTACCACCTCGCCTACAGTTGTCGCCGCATCCTTAACGAAAAGCACCGCCGCCACCACCGCCGCACCGAGACGACGAGATAGTAGCCGGCGCAGACTCCTACAAGAACTGACGGAAACCGAAGAACCCGCAAGGTCTCCAGATCCGCACGGCTCCTGCCTCAGGCCCATCACCGCCATCGGAGCGCATGACGACGAGGTGGAGGGAGGCTAGGAGGACCTTATTCCACATCGACGGCGCCGCCTCCACCGACCAAGCGCCGCCGGGAAACCTACTCCTACGGAGACCTAATCTACACCGCCGGTTGGAGAGCTGCCGTTCCCCCACGCATCCGAGGCCCCGAGGGCCGCTGGAGGCGGAAGAGAACGGCGACTTCGCTGGCGGAAGCACAAATCGCCCCCTTTTCGCTCCTATCAACTGTAGCTAGAGAGGGTTAAGAAAGAGGGAGAAAGAGCATCCCCGAAGCAAAAACTTTGTGTTTAGATTGATGCTACTGCCTACTGCAGTACTGCCTGTTCTCTCCCCCGAATGGTTGCATGCAGATATTTGCCCTGTTTGTTTGAACTTATCAATCATGGTATAGTGTTTTTCTCACAACAAAATAGCATCGGTCGGTTTATCAGCCGTAGAAACCATTAGCCGAATAGATCATAATTACTGTCCATGATTTGTTTGCTAGTTGCAGGAGCAAAATGAAAATTCTTTTTTCTTTTTTCTTTATCTTAAAGGGTGAAATTCTTTGTTTTGACTTCTGACTTATGGGGCTATTGTGGTATATTGTCATGATTATGTGCATATACTGTATTTGACAATTTAACATAGGTTATGTTTGGCACGGCTTTGATAGCACCTTTTTATCTAGAGAAGCACTTGAGGAGAAGCACTGCCAAACTTCCATAATGCCCCCCTACCCCAACCTACTTATGAACATCGGTGAAAAAGTACTAATAACGTGTTTTAGATGGGTTTAGACTACCCGCACTCATGGACCTCTATATTCATCCTCTATACGTCCTAGTCAGCAAGATTCTCTCCTCTATATTCAATTCTTCCGCACCCATCCATCCTCTATATCATCCTCTATCCACTCTATCCACTGTGGGACCCACTTGTCACTTTATCTAAATATATCCATGTGTAATCTAGTTTTGAAGGATTTATTGAGACGAATTTAATGGTGCAATCCAAATTTAATTTGGATTTTTAGTTTGTGAGTTATAACATTTTTCCCTTTGTTTAGCTAGTGGGGCCCGCCACTATAGAGCATAGAGTAAGCACTGTGCTACTCTAAATATAGAGTGAGAGAAAAGATAGAGTATCGTTTTAGAGTACCCAATACAATAATTTTTACTCTATATTCATACTCTAAAACTTTAGAGTGTCATTTTAGAGTATCCACTGCGGGTAGCCTTATATGGATTAGATGTAAGGAATGGTTATTTTGTATGCCACGTCTACCTCATGCAAGATTCTCCTCCCACTTAGGTTGGTTTCGCTGAAATGAGATTGAAATCTCTCTCTCACGGGCTTGACTGGCACAGTGCAACTTGGACGCTTATAGTATAAGTGTATTTATTATCTCTAAATCAGTAGTTCGATGCAATCTGGCTAGAGAAAAACAACCAACCAAATAAAAATGTCTGCAACCGCATGCGCACATATTGGCCACTAAGGATCAAAACGGTCGAAAACGGTCGGAAAACTCTTTAACCATTTTCTACTTTTATATTTGAATACGAAAACGAAAGCGAAAACGGTAAAGCCGGACACGAAAACGAATGTGAATTTACGGAATATCGAGAATTTCGAAAACGAACTCATTCGAGCGAAATTATGTCGAACACGATCGGTATACGAAAATTTAATACGGAATACCGATCCACAATGCATAACAATTAACAAGTGTCATCGTGGCAAATTTCGAGTGCAAGAGAGCAGACTTATCAATTTGGTTTCTTTGACAAGAGAAAAAAAGAAAAAAGAGGAAAATTTGAGATGTCATCGGTACTAGACTAGAAAGGATAGCAACAACGCTTGGCCCATCTAGCTCTCTCTTTAGGTCGGCACAGTCACATGCAATGCAACAACAGTGCCGCATGAAGCCAGATGCAGCCATGCAAGCATACAGCACCGTGCGAGATGATTAGTCCTACCTCGACGACTCAGGGAGGCGCGACGGAGGTGAGCTGCCTATATAATGCGGCCAATGAGCATCAGTGCTTCACACTTGCCTTTGCCTAGTTGCCTGGATAGTAATGATTGACAACAAAATTCGGTTTAAACTGAATTTTGAATTCGGGATATTCTGAATTAAAAGTAGAAAAGTATAAAACGGTCGGAAACGGTCGGAAAATGTCTAAACCGTTTTCTACTTTTACATTTAAAATACGAAAACGAAAACAAAAACGGTAAAATCGGACACAAAAATACGAATTCGATCGGATAAAATACAGAAAACGACAAGGTTCGGTTCGGGATATTTCCGTTCCGTTTTCATCCTTATTGGCCACCGTGGGAATGGTTTTAGCCCTGCCAGACTGTTGTCGAGCCACTCAACCAATCACGCTATAGCTAAGGGCATGATTGGTTTTCGGGAGTTAAAGTTTAACTCCCATCACATTAATGTTCCCTCAAATGCATGAATATAGACTAATTGCATGCATGTCGGCACATATTAGGAGTAATTTACGAGACGAATTTATTAAGCCTAATTAGTCCAAGATTAGAAACTTTTTGTCAAATAAGACGAAAGTGCTACAATGTTTGTTAAATTTTAACTCCTCCAACCAAACACCCTCTAAATTGATCGAATATTTGCCCTAGTTAGTCAGGTTGCGGACCCGCAAGCAGCTAGTTCAGCGCCGCTTCCTGCCTGAGAGATGATTCGACGCGATGCTCAAGTCTTCCAATGCATTCATAACTGATCGGAATCATTTGGTGATCTTGTTATGTTCCTGTCAAAGTTCAGGTATGAGAGGCCTTGAACCGAGCCCAGTGTTCTAGTGTCTCACGAAGTCACCGTCGAACGATTATTGTATTCGCTCCGTTCTAAAATAAATGCACATCTCGCTTCCTGATAAGTCAAATTTTTTAAAGTTTAACCAAATTTATATAAAAATATATTAATATTTATGATATGTAATAAGTATCACTAGATTGAGCATAAAGTATACTTTCATTACAAAATTATTTGAAGATAAAAATGTTGATACTATTTTTATATTCTTAGTCAAACTTTTAAAAGTTTGACTCCCAAAAAGTGATATGTCCATTTATTTTAGGATGAAGGGAGTGTCGAATCTCAAACTTTCAACATTAGACTCGAAGAGAAATTACATACCACTACCATGGATTACATGACCTTTGCATCATTCCATTTGTCGGAACTGCTGGCGCCCGGACATCTGATCGGATACCGATCCTTTGGACAGTACCGTGGCTTTCGTTTCCCCTGCGTGCGCCTGCTGTTGATGCAAAAGTAAATCTGCAAACACAAAGGGCTAATATCCAAAGTCGATATCCAAAGCGTGCCAGTCGATTTGACCTGTTAATCGACAAGGATGAAGATACGAGCACTTTGGTCCTGACAACAGCGATACGCCCGGAAGTCACGGCCAAGAGGTACTCACGCGGAACTCGAGGATCGTCGAAGATTGCACTAGAGCAATGCAACTCGCCGAATCGATGAGAACTCGTAAAAAGAAAAAATATGCAAATTGACGAAGTCGCCGAAAGTAGATGTAAATAAGAGTAAAAGCTGTTTTTTGATGTATTGATTGATCCCTTATTACATTGCCCTTCACTCTATATTTATATCCTGATCTACAGAAACGTAACCAAATACGACTAGGACACTAAATCCAAATCTAAGGAAACACATGACTTTGATACAACTCAGACTCTACTAAACGTATACAAGGAAATTAACTCCTATTTTATTCCATAGTCCGCCTTAATCACGATGGTATTCTCATCGACCTCCTTTTCATCGGCACAATTCCTGTTCCATCGGCAGCAGCCTTCAAGCTCCTTCCATCGGTACATTCCCTGTTTCATCGGCAACAGTCTTCATACCCTCCTTCATCGGTACATTCCCTGTTTCATCGGCAGCAGTCTTCAAACCCTCTTTCATCGGCATCGGCAATAATACCCTTAACCTTATTGATAACACTTCAATTTGACTCCATACGCTGCCACCACTCATAACCAAGCTTATTCTCCTCGGCTATCAATCTACACAATAATCTTTCCTCTGCTGATTAGCCCTTCCTGATCATCTTGACACGTGCTAAAAATGATGTCAACACATGCCCCCCAATTTTGGAGTATAAGATACTGATGCTCCGAAATTTACTCCAGATAATGCTTGCTATTACCTATTTTTCAACCCATTCTCCAAGCATAACATGATCTGTTACTAGATTTAATCAAATCTAGATCTAATCCATGTATCTCAGTAAATATCGCACACTTTCCAACTGCCTTTGCCTCAATTACGATTGAGATACCAAAATAACAATCCATCAGCAAGATCTTATTACAGCATATCACTTTTTTAGAACTGAAAAATCCTGTATCGAGATATCCTTCAAGTCATGATTACTTGCCGTCAAATCTTCTGTACCATCCCTTGATTGTCGTGCGAACAGTTACCATATCCAACTGAACCACCTCGATTCATCCGCGTACGGCATAGAGATAAGTCAAGAATACCCCTACCCCAAATGGCCTATAAATAAATTTCTCCAGGCTGCTCATCTTCTACCTTCAAACTTCATCCTTTGGCATTCTCACTCCGGCGGCAACCCTAACCAACAACCGCGCATCCTCGACTCACCAGAGCCCCCTCCATCGTCATCTTCAAGTTCCCAGCTCGTGCCCTCATCCTTTTCGAAGCAATGGCTGTCAACTTCGACGTCCCTACGGTTCGTTCTTCTTCTATTACTTTTACTTTAATCCTTTTGGTTCCCTGCGAGTTCTTACAATCGGCATTTTCCTATTTCTTCCATTTTCTTGATCCTCCAAACTCAGGAACTACGCAACACACTGGTGATTCCAACCAATCAACCTCCCCTCCATTGCCTAGGTCCAATGGGCGACCCAGATCCAACTGACCTGATCAATGCAGAGGCAAATCGTATTCCCTTCAAAGCTCAAAATTTCTCTTTGAATCTGTGGAAAGATACGTTCCGCTCTTGGCCCAAACCCACCAAAGGGTGGAAAAACTGGTTCTTGAGGGTCAACAGATCAATGCAAGTGTTCTGGGCAGAACAGAAGATAGATCAATGTATCAGGCTATCCATTGCCGATATACAAAAGAATGAATCCATGATGATAGCTGCCGCTCACCTTTGGTCAGATACCACCAATACCTTCATGTTCGGTCATGGCCCATGCGCCCCTACTCTTGCCGATGTATATATGCTCACAGGCTTGGACATCTCAACTGTCGATGAAGGCCACATTTTTGGCAGAAGAGCTGAGTATAGAGTGAGTACACGCAACATCAGCGGCTGGACGGGATATATCCAAGAGTACCAAAAGACTGATACTGTCAATCAAAGGGAACACGCCACATTCCTAAACATGTGGCTGGAGAAGTTCATTTTCTGTGGTCGATCGGTAGGACCAACCAACGCTTTCCTCCCAGCAGCAGAACTCTTAGCCAACGGTGTCAGATTCCCACTTGGCCGATACCTCCTGAGCTCAACCTACCACCTTCTCCACCAAGTATCTCAGACGCTTATACTTGGTGAACCCATCGGCAATCTGGGAGGCCCATGGTGGTTCATCAATATGTGGTTAAACGCTCACATGCATAAGCGTTTACAGTGGGATCTCTTTGCTCAAGAATTCCCACGAGAGATTCCCGAAGATTACGTCCTTAGAGACGATGAATCGGCAACACGCCCCCCTCTCAACTTCGGCGAAGCCATAATTGTCCTTCCCGGAACAGAGGCCAATGAAGATCAAATCGGCAGATTTTTCAGAATTTCTACCATGGTCTCCCTCGTGATCTCAGGGCTTGGGTACCTTATATTGATGAGGATAACAAGTTCCCTCTTCTCTTCAATTTTGCCGATAGTGATCTGAACCAAGATAATGATCTTATGATGGCTATTATCACCCCCAGAGCAATCCCAGTCAACACATTTGGTAGCGGGAAAGCTTCCCATATTACTTATGAATTCTACAATCCATCGGCAGTATCTCGCCAGCTGGCCTTTGGGCAACTGCCAATCAAGCTATGCTTTGCCGATGTGATCAAGCCCAGAGAAATCATTACCGCTGGAACTGAATGGAGCAGGATAGTAAGACTTGCTCCCGATGCCGATATCTCAAATGTTGATCTCTCCGCCTGGTCACCAGCATCTTTCATCACAGAGTCATATAAGCAATGGTAGCAAGAGTGGAAAGAACAGCTGTTTTCAACATCTGTTCACACATATCGGCACATGATCGATCCCGACTATGCCGTTCCTGACAATACTGTAAGTTCCTTTTAGCTTTTGTCTCTTTCCTTCCTTTTATATGTATATCGGTAGCTAACTTTCCTTGAAACAGGCCGATGATCTAGTTCCATCAATAAGCAAAAGTGGAAAACCCTTCAACCTCTACCCAACCTCTCCAGTTTCAATAATTGGCCACAACGCCCCTACCTTAGAGGCCTTGACCTTCCAGAGGACTCGCGCCAAAACTATCACCTCCAGACCAAGACTGGGAACATCCAGGGCTACTCCAAAGGCTGCTGCTTCAAGCCTAATAAAGGCTTTTAAGGTAATAACCTTGCTTACTCTGTTTTCTGCCGATACACTTTTTATTAACATACAACTATCAGGGTGTGCAAGCTGCAGCTGGATCGTCATCGGCAACTCTACCAAGCACCACGACCTCTACCCCTCCTTCAGAGGTATTCTCTTATTTTTACATTTTTCCCTGTTAAATATCCAATCTTATACCTGTTTTTGCAGCAACAAACTGGCACATCGGCAAGCACGCCAAGCATGCAAGCTCCCCAATCAACAGATGTCGATGCCCCCCAGCCAATTGTCGCTGAGACCCAAACAAAGCGCAAAGCTTTGACTGATGCTGAAGCTCAACAAAAGCGATAGAAATCTACACCAGCCCCTGCGTCTGCTCCAACACCTGTCAGTCAACCCACTGATGTAACTGAACAAGCTGCTCCTTCTGCACAAGATACATTATCGGCCATTACACCCTAAGGGCTGACTACCGATGAGATCGTAGAAGACATTCCATTGGCATCCTCTGCCGATCCTTCGTATGATCCTCTTCAAGCCGCTCCCTCAAGCCAGGCTCAAGAAATTGCCCTAAAGCAGGTGAAAGGATCAAGATGCCCAAGAGGGGGGGTGAATTGGGCTTTTCTAAAAATTAATTGCAAGAATTAAATCCTACAAGCCGGAATTCACCCCTAGTGCCTACTAGTGTTCCTAGAGAGTCTACCGATAAAAAGTTTTGCACCCTAGTTTCCAATCCTAGTCTAGCATGGCAATTCTAGGAATGTAAAACAAGCAATGAAAGTAAATACGAGAATGTAATTGCTTGAAAGTAAAAGGGGCAAGGAACACGGCGATGTTTTTCCGAGGTATCGGAGAGTCGCCACTCCCCACTAGTCCTCGTTGGAGCACCCGCGCAAGGGTGTCGCTCCCCCTTGATCCGCGCAAGGATCAAGTGCTCTCTACGGGTTGATTCTTCGACACTCCGTCGCGGCGAATCATCCAAAACCGCTCACAACTTGAGTTGGGTCATCCACAAGCTCCGCCGGATGATCACCAAACTCCCAATCACCACCAAGCCGTCTAGGTGATGGCGATCACCAAGAGTAACAAGCTAGAACTCTCACTTGACCACAACGAGCCCAAATGAGGAGATGGATGCACACTTGCTACTCTCTAATCACTAGTGAGGAAACTCAAACTTTGATTCTCAAATCTCTATCCTCACTAGAGCTCTTGCACTCCCTTGCACTCTAAAGGGTTTTCTCAGATGTTTTAATGAGCAAGAGACCTCTAAAAGAGGTGTAGGGGTTGTATTTATACACCCCTCAAAGAAAACGAACCGTTACGTTCTGACACGGGCTGACCGGACGCGCCGGTCGAACTGACCGGACGCGCCGGTCGCCCGTAACGGTCAAAACGCGTTTTTGAACTGAACCACCGGACGCGCCGGTCAGGGGTGACCGGACGCGTCCGATCGTGCAAGGGTGCTTACTGTACTCGCACCGGACGCGAGGCCGCGTCCGATGGTTGATGACCGGACGCGTCCGGTCCTCTCTGGACCTTACTGGACTCGCACCGGACGCGCCGATCAAGTCCAGGTCGCGTCCGACGGGCGTTCCCTCAAAGTGACACGTGTCAGCCACTGACCACCGCGTCCGGTCCTCGCGAGGACCGCGTCCGGTGGTCAGGGCCGAAACCCTAGCGCGGTTACGTACTGACCGGACGCGTCCGGTGCTGCTGAAGACCGCGTCCGGTCACTGGAAAACTGCCCGAAACTTTTCGAAACGCGTCGCAACTTCAACCAAGTTGCTTCCAACTGAACTTTGAGCTATTCTAGGGTTGCCTAGCGCCAAGTTTAACAAGTGTGCACCACACCTAAACATAGGACTCGCCTAGGTCAAGCTACCCATTCATGCCCCCCTTTATAGTACGACCAAAAGAGAAAAACGAAGATCCTAACGACTATTCCGAATGTGTCTCAACACCTCGACATCCGGAACTAACCGTCCTTAATCTTGACGTCACTCTTTTGAAAACCGAAATGATTTCCATCAAGGGACACGAATACCATGGTGCCCAAAGCAGTTATCACCTCCATGACCTAACTTACCAATGTCTCTGCAAAACACACGTTAGTCATGGTAATAAAGCGTTGTCATCAATTGCCGAAACCAAACCTTGGGGCCTAGATGCTTTCAATCTCCCCCTTTTTGGTGATTGATGACAACACTAGGATTCAAAAGATTAGAGTGGAGGTTTTCGAGCATGCTTGGTTCACATAAGCAACAGACAATAAGCATAAAGGGTTAGGAATTGCTTATGTGCCCCAAGCCAAAAGAGTGCACTTCATAAGATAAGACATGAAGAGTTAGTACACATAAAGATTATAGCTCATAAGTAATCGGAGTAAGGCATGGAAGCACAACCTTAGAGCTATAGCTAAAACGGTGACATATATTAAGCACTGTGACGGATAACACATTAAGACTCAAAGTTTACGACTCGACGACAATGTCACACGAATGCAATGCTGAAAAGTAAACATGATATGCATGAATGTAGCACACAAAGAACGAAAACCCACTATCAAACTCCCCCTGAAACTACTCTCTCTCCCCCTTTGGCATCAAGCGCCAAAAACTAATCTAAGGATCTGACGGGGGGACAGACGGAGTCGTGTCGGGTGCCGAGGTGCGCGGAGTAATCACGAAGTGAAGCGAATCCTCGGAGTCTGAGCTATCTGGCTGACCCTCTAAAGAAGCACGTGGCTATGGAGCGGTCTGGGTCTGAGCAGGAACAGGTACTGACTGAGTAGCAACAAGTGGATCTGTCTGAGTAACCTGAGCCTGAAGTGCGCCAGTAGCTGGGGGATCTGTCGAGGCAACTGAAGAAGGAATGGTCTCTGTAGTCCCGGTCCCTGTCACTGGAGGAACGGCTGCCTCGGGAGCTGACAACCCTGACGAAGTGTGAAACGTAGTAGTGTGCGAGGGTGTCGGCTGACCAGTCAACTCGCTGTAGGTGGCACTGTAATCACCAATAGGTGTGCCTGTCAGGAGGTGCGGGCGAGGCTGGTCTGACGGTGTAAACCCCGTATGAATAGGAGTGAAGCTCGGGGACTGAAAGGACTGGGGAACCTGCTGCTGTGGAGATGTATACTGGAAGCTCGGCTGTCCCTGACTCGACGGACCACTGGAATGCAAAGCCTGAGTCATGACAGAAGCAGGCGGAGGAACCCCAACTGTGATAAGGTGGCGCAGGAGATCCATGTACTGCTGCTGACTCTGTCGCTACATCTCAACCTGTTGCCTCTGGATCTCTAGCTGTTGTCGCTGAAACTCATCCTGACAAGCCTGAATCTGTGCAAGTGCTGCAGCTGTATCCTGTGCCTGTCGCTGTATCTGCTGCTGCTGCTCCTGAGCCTGGGTCAACCTCTCAAGAATAGCCACCATGGCTGGGTCTGAGCGGGAGGCTGAGCCAGAACCACCGGCCTCGTGGTCGTGAGACCGAGGGGACCGGTACCTGGGGATGGGCTGATAGTCCTCATCTGTGCTGTCTGAAGTGACATCCTCAGGTATGTCAGCAGTCTGAGCCTTAAGGTCCGCAAGCTCTGCCTCAGCAAGCTCGTCAACTCTGGCGTCCTGCTCAGCTGCTGTCTCAGGAACATCTGGGCGCTCACGCTGTCCTGGTGCTGGAGCCTGATCTCTAGTAACAGAGGCCCAAAGCTGTCTGATATCATAATCAGGGAAAGCTGTAGTAGTGTTAGCTATCTCGGCCCTGATCTCTGGTGGCATCTGGATAGAAGATCTGATGATAAAGCAAATTCAGTGTGCATAGGGCAGCTGACGGTTACCCTTGAAGCCCTCAGCAATGGTGTCCTCCATCTCACTAAGGATCAGATCCCAGATGTCAAACTGTCGCTGTGAAAGGAGGTGGTGAACAACCCAAAGCTGCATACGTGTCAGTCCCTCTCTGTAGCCAAGTCTGGGGAGTAAAGTGCGTCTGAGTATAGCATCCAAGATCCTGGCAAGTGGCGTTAGGCTAGCAGGCGTCCGACGTGACCCTTCGCCAAAAGGCTCGCGAAAGCAGGGTCGAACCAGGTCGGTAGGTGGCACTGAACCGCCGTGAGGGTGTCTGGGAGGAGGAGTCTGACCATAACATAGCTGATGGATCCTCGTGTCAGAAGCTGGTAGTCTGAGGATCTCTCGGGCTCTGGAGCTGTAGAGTCTGTGATCGCGGCCTCTGAATGCAAAGTGAATAAACTCATGGGCAGGATCAATCCACAGTGAAGCATAGAACTCTCTGACCCATGTGCCGCAGTAAGCACCTGTCCGTCCAAGAAGATCTAATAAGCCAGGAATATAGGACAGGTGTGGACGAAGCTGCTCTCCCACAACATCAACAAGTGCCTCAAGTCGACATACCCTCTGAGGTCTGAAAGCAATGCCACTGTCAACTAAGGCCCTGTAGAAGTCCTCCTGAAGTGGGGTATAGAAACCCTCTGAAGCTCTGGAATCTCTGACAGGTGGAAACCATCGGCTGACCTCCACAAACCTCAAACTGTGCACCTGACGTGCTGAAGCACCCCTCAGGTCTAAGTGCTCGACCGGGGGTGACCCTCTAACTCTGGGAGGAGGTCGTGCACCACGACGCTGGCCCTCTGGCCTAGGTGTCACCTGAGTACGAGCACGTGTGGAGCGGCGACGTGGTGGAGATTGGGCTGCCTGCTCCTCTGTATCCTCAGTGGCCTGTGGAGCCTCAGTAGCCTGGGTAGACTCAGTAGCCTGTGTAGCCTCTGTCTGCTCTGTGGGTGGATCTACTGACATCTGCTCGGAAGGTCCAGTATCCTCGGTACCCTCAGTGGCCTCTGTGCCGAGCTGTCGACCTTCAAGGTGAAAGCGACGCTCGCCTATGTGTATGCCACTGCGTCTGCCACCTCTCTCTGCCTGCTCTGCAGCGTCTGCCAGGGCCTGAGCAACCTCTGCCTCTGAAAGCGTCTTCCTCTTCTTCCTGGCTGCAATCTTGATGCGCTTACCACGCGCAATCTCATCACGGCGGGGAGGACTGTTGTCCCCGTCACCAGGAGCACCACCGACGTTCTTGCAACGCACCATGCTGATCGACTGCCTGAAAACCTCTGTGAGATGATGAACTGACACTCGAGAGGCTTGGCCTCAATCCGTATCCGCAGGCTTGGCCTCGGATTTAGCGAACAGATCTGACCCTGACACACCGACTGACTCGCTGCACGTATGGAATATAGAGATATACTATAAGCACATATATATCTAAAGATACGAAACCCTAGATAGCAAGCATGTGAGATACGAAGTGAAACGTGACGCGAAACTACCTCGGATCGACGAGACGACGGTGAGAGGAAGCGGTGACCTAGTTCGCGAGAACCCCCGAGATCGGCGATCGAGCACTGAAACGACCGAGCGAGATAGGCAATGAATGAAATAGGTCAATGGTTAGCCCTAACGACGAAAAAGAATTGACTCGACTTGAAATGAGGAATCGAGCGAGTCACACCTGAAAGACTAGGGTTTCGAGGAAACCCTAAGCTAGGGTTAGGGCAACCCTAGAATGCGTGTCTGAAGGTGAAGGATTAGGGCTAGGGCTTGAGGAGCTCGGGCACACGGGGGTGAGCTGGTGGCTGTAGGGGAGCACACAGCGGTGGAGGGGGGCCGGCGGTGAGGAATAGGCGGCGGATTACGGCGGTGCGGCGAATTTGCGGCAGTGGCGCAAGGCAGCGGCGCGGGCTCGCGAGCAGGGGGCGAGCGG
Organism: Saccharum hybrid cultivar R570; assembly: GCA_038087645.1. Taxonomy (NCBI): domain Eukaryota; kingdom Viridiplantae; phylum Streptophyta; class Magnoliopsida; order Poales; family Poaceae; genus Saccharum; species Saccharum hybrid cultivar. The sequence continues at coordinate 5,312,781 of JAQSUU010000066.1, forward strand.
GGCGCGGCGCGGCAGGGGATCGAGCGGGCGAGCAAGAGCGGTGCAGCGCGTTGGGGACTCGCCGGCGGAGGGAAAAATACGGCGAAACGGCGAGAAGCTCGTGCGGCGGCGGCGGATGCGATTGGAGAGGAAAAACGGATGAGAACGAAGGGTTATATGAGGGGCGCAGATCCGCTCGACACGCTATCACCGGACGCGGTGGTCATTATGACCGGACGCGGTGGTGCAGCGTCCGGTCACACTCCAGTAAGCGCCTGGAGTGACCGGACGCGTCCGGTGTGGACTGACCGGACGCGGTCAGAGTCCGGTCGCTGGGAGCTCGGGAATTCATCGCGGAGCACCGGACGCGGTGGTGGTAGCCGGGATCGGACGCGGTGGTCGTCAGAGGCGCGTCCGGTGCAGCGTCCGGTGCCTAGGTCTGGAATTGGTCTTCTGGATGACCGGACGCGCTGGTGGACGCCGGGACCGGACGCGGTGGTGAAGCATCACTGCGTCCGGTGCAGCGTTCGGTCCAGCGTCCGGTCGCTGTTCTTCGCCATTCTTCGTTCCGAACTTCGACGCGACTTCTCCCAATCAAGTTCCAATTCAAAGAGACACAAATAAACACCAATTGGAACCTGATATGAGTGACCTCACTCAAACCCTTAAATTTTTTTTAAAATATTTTGCCTTAGGCTAGTATTATTTTTACGAAAATAGGCAATAAACACCCGAGGAGCAACGTATGGCCATGCAATAGAGTTTTCGGACCATTAGGAGCGTCGAATGCTCTCTCTATCCATGGACGAACACAGAGGTTGCTCAAAGCTAAACCAAAAAGAAACGACAAACAAACAACCATGCATATGCAATGCAATACAAGAAAGTAAAGCTAGGTTGCTTGTCAAGTTTGATCCACGGTTAGGCTTCTTCACTCCTCCGAAGGAGGGTTATCGTAACCGTGTTAGCCAAGCCCTAAATGCATTGCGATAAAGTAAACATGACATATAATACAATGCAATGCAAGGGACAACACCCGCTCATTTTTTAAAGTTACTTGAATCAAGCACATTAAGTTCACTTCTTAGCCTACAAAAGGTAGCCTCGTCCAAAGGTTTAGTGAAGATATCCGCTAATTGATTTTCACTTCGTACACCTTCTAGTGATATGTCATTTTTAGCAACGTGATCTCTTAGAAAGTGATGGCGGATATCAATGTGCTTGGTGCGAGAGTGTTGTACCGGATTGTTAGCAATTTTAACGGCACTTTCATTGTCACATAAAAGTGGCACCTTTTCAAGAACAATTCCATAGTCTAGGAGGGTTTGTTTCATGTATAAGATTTGTGCACAACAAGCCCCCGCGGCAATGTATTCCGCCTCGGCGGTGGACAAAGCCACACTATTTTGCTTTTTAGATGACCAAGATACTAAGGATCTCCCAAGCAAATGGCACCCTCCGGATGTGCTTTTTCTATCAATTTTGCAACCGGCATAATCCGAGTCGGAATAGCCAACTAGTTGGAATCTAGCTCCTTTGGGATACCATAGACCAATGCTTGGGGTGTGCTTAAGATATCTTAGGATTCTTTTTACGGCACTTAAGTGAGGTTCTTTAGGGCACGCTTGAAAGCGAGCACACATGCACACACTAAACATGATATCGGGCCTAGATGCAGTAAGGTACAACAAGCTACCAATCATAGAACGGTAGAGAGTTTGATCAACCGGTTTACCTCCCTCATCTAGGTCGAGATGTCCATTTGATGGCATTGGGGTCTTGATTGGCTTGCATTCTTCCATCTTGAATCTTTTAAGAAGATCCTTGGTATACTTTTCTTGAGAGATGAAAATCCCTTCTCTCATTTGCTTGACTTGAAAACCAAGGAAGAATGTGAGCTCACCAATCATTGACATCTCGAACTCCTTCGACATCAATTCACCAAATTCTTTGCAATAATCTTCATTTGTTGACCCGAAGATGATATCATCAACATATACTTGACAAATGAAGATCTCCCCATTAAGCTTCTTGGTGAATAGTGTGGTGTCGACCTTCCTGATAGTGAAGCCCTTCTCAATGAGGAAGTCCCGGAGGCGCTCATACCACGCTCTAGGGGCTTGCTTGAGCCCATATAGCGCCTTGGACAACCTATAAACATGATTAGGATATCTAGGGTCTTCAAACCCGGGAGGTTGATTGACATAGACTAGTTCATTTATAAAGCCATTTAAGAATGCACTTTTCACATCCATTTGATATAATTTCATATCATGATGTGATGCATATGCAAGGAGGATACGAATGGCTTCAAGTCTTGCCACGGGTGCAAAGGTCTCTCCAAAATCAAGGCCTTCAACTTGAGAGAACCCCTTTGCAACTAGTCTTGCCTTGTTCCTCACTACTATGCCTTGGTCATCTTGCTTGTTTCGGAACACCCACTTGGTTCCAATGACTCTTGCACCTTTAGGATGCTCTTCAAGTGTCCATACTTGGTTGCGGGTGAAGTTGTTCAATTCTTCATGCATGGCATTCACCCAATCCGGATCTTGAAGAGCTTCTTCTACATTCTTAGGTTCAACACAAGAGACAAAAGAGTGATGTTCAACAAAAGAAGCTAGCTTTTGAGATCGAGTCATTACTCCCTTTGTAGGACTCCCTATGATGAGTTCTTGTGGATGAGCTTGAAGTAGGGGTGAGTTTCTTCTATCAACCACTTGAGGAGGTGGATGGGGAGCATCAACATCTTGTGCTTGTGCCTCGGTTTGTTCATGAGAGACATAAGTATCTTCATTTTCAACTCTCTCATTCTTGTCATCATCTTGAGGCACACGTGATGAAGATGGTGGATCAATGATTTGCACATCGTCTTCATCATCTTTTGGCTTGATGTCTCCCACGGGCATGTTCTTCATGGCCTCCCTCAAGGGTTCATCACCTACATCATCACAATTCTCAATTGCTCCTTGGGAGCCGTTAGATTCATCAAATTCCACATCATATGTTTCTTCAACCAAACCGGTGGCATGGTTAAATACTCTATATGCTTTGGACTTTGATGAGTAACCAACAAGAAAACCAATATCACAACGTCTTTGAAACTTCCCTAGGTGTTGACGCTTCTTGTAGATGTAACATTTGCAACCAAACACCCGGAAGAATGAGACGTCCGGCTTCTTCCCATTTAGCAACTCATAGGGGGTCTTGCCAAGAAACTTTTGGAGGAAGAGGCGATTTGAAGCATAGCATGCGGTGTTGATTGCCTCGGCCCAAAACTTTTCCGGAGTGTTGTACTCATCTAACATTGTTCTTGTAAGGGTGATCAAAGTCCGGTTCTTTCTCTCAACTACACCATTTTGTTGAGGAGTATAGGTTGAAGAGACCTCATGCTTGATTCCAATTTCATCACAATAAGCTTCAATGTTGGTGTTGTCAAACTCTTTGCCATTGTCACTTCTAATCTTCTTTATCTTGACTTCAAATTCATTTTGAGCTCTCTTTGTAAACTTCTTGAAGCAATTTGCCACTTCGGATTTGTCATGAAGGAAGAAAGTCCATGTATATCTTGAGTAGTCATCCACTATCACAAGACAATAGAGATTACCACCCAAGCTCTTGTATGTTGTAGGCCCAAACAAATCCATGTGTAGAAGTTCAAGGACTCTTGAGGTTGACATGAAAGCCTTGGTTGGATGAGTGTTTGCAACTTGTTTGCCCGCTTGACATGCACTACAAGGTTTGTCCTTTTCAAACTTTACATCCTTCAATCCTCTCACTAACTCTTTCTTCAATAGCTTGTTAAGAGTGTTCATTCCGACATGAGCAAGCCTCCTACGCCAAAGCCAACCAAGTGAAGTCTTGGTGAACAAACATGTCATCAAGTTTGCATCTTCGGAGGTGAAGTCAACAAGATAAAGATTGTTGTATCTAAAGCCTTTGAATATCACTTGCTTGTCATCTATCTTTGAAACTTCAACTTCATTTGGTGTGAACAAGCATTGGAAGCCAAGGTCACAAAGTTGCCCAACGGATAACAAGTTGAAACTCAATGAAGCAACATAGAGCACATTTGAGAGTGAGTGATCATTTGATATTGCAATCTTGCCTATACCCTGGACTTTGCTCTTTGAATTATCCCCAAATGTGATCTTCTCTTGGCATATCCCATTCTCTTCAATGGAGGTGAACATACGAGGATCACCGGTCATATGTTGAGTGCAACCACTATCAATAACCCAATGAGATCCACCGGTCTTGTAGTTCACCTACACACAAGAGATCAAGCTTTTTGTTTAGGGACCCAAACTTGAGAGGGGCCCTTGACTTTCTCAACTAGTGACTTGGCAACCCATATTTTATTTGGCCTATTCTTGTTTGGGGGACCCAAAAACATGACTTTCATCTTTCCATTTGAATCTTTTCTTAGCATGTAATGAGCATTGAAGGCAAAGGGTCTAGCATGCTTGGGCAAGGGTTGTGGTGGTGGAGTTTTGCACTCATGAGCAAAGTGACCTTCTTGACCACACTCAACACATCTCTTTGGCTTGGGCTTTGACTTGCTTTGTTGTTGAGCTTTTGCCTTCTTCTCTTGATTTGCCAAGTACCCAATACCACTTCTATCCATCTTCATTACGGTGTTCATGAGGAGCTCACTTTGCAAATATTGGCCTCTTGTGAACTTGCTTAGACCGGTCTTGAGATGCTCTTTTTCTTGCTTGAGCTTTTTGTTCTCTTCAAGGAGTGACTCATTTGTTGTTTGCTTCTCAAGAGCCATCAAACCTTTGAGCTTCTTGTTCTCATTTGCAAGCTTCTCATTCTCACACTTGATCTTGGCATAATCATCATGGTTGCATGACTCAACCACACTCTTGCCTTTGCTACTAGAACCTTGCTCAATGCTTTCAATGATCAAATCATCACATGATGTAGCTATATCACACTTAACAACATTGTTAGTAGCATCAAGTGTCTCAAGAGCAAGCTCATTAGCAACCACAAGACTATCATAGTCAATTTTTAATGTGGTGTATTTGTCTTTTAGAGAGCTATGTCTAGTGATGAGCTCATCATGCTTCTTCTCAAGTTTATCATGTTGATCTTTAAGCTCTTTATTAGAGGCTTTGAGCTCCTTGAGAGTGGAAGACATAACTTCATTTTGATCTCTAAGCTCACCACTAGTCTTTTGAGCATTTTCAAGCTTAGATGAGAGTGATTCATTTTCATTTTGAAGATCATCATTTTCACTTCTAGTCCTTCTTATGATTTTAGTGTATTTGTTTAGCAATTTTACAAGTTCATCATAAGAAGGTGCATCAAATTCATCATCACTATCACTATCATCATCATCATCACTATCATGGTTTTGTACCTTTCGTTCACCCTTGGCCATAAGGCATAGGTGAGTAGTGGAAGCTGATGGTGAAGAAGGCGGTGAAGGTGGTGGTGAAGATGTCGGTGAAGATGATGGCCCCATCACAAATGCGGCAACCTTCTCTTTCTCATCATCGCTCTCATCTTCGGAGGAGTCACAAGATGATTCAATGTCGGTGAGCCAATCACCAACAATATAAGCCTTTCCTCCCTTCTTCTTCTTGTAGAACTCCTTCTTCTTGCCATCCTTCTTCTTGTATGGCTTGTTCTTCTTCTTCTCATCTTCTTCATCACTTGAATCATTTTTCTTGCCCTTGTTCTTGTTCTTGAACTTGTCTTTTGGTGGTCTAGGGCATTGATGAGCTAGGTGGCCAAGTTCACCACAATTGTAGCAATCCATCTCCGAGATGGGCTTTCTCTTGCTACTTGTGAAGAATTTCTTTTTCTTGCCATCGAACTTGATGCCACTCTTGTTGAGCTTCTTTAACATCTTGGTGGTCTTCTTCACCATGAGTGCAAGTGATTCATCATCGATATCACTTTCACTTGAGCTTTCTTGCACGATCATGGCTTGGCCCTTCTTCTTCTTCTTGTCATGGCTAGCTTTGAAGGCCAAGTCTTTCTTCTTGGAAGATGATGAGCCCTCTTCCGGAGTGATGTGCATGTACATCTCATGAGCATTGATCTTCCCCAATACTTGAGTCGGTGTTGCGGTAGAGAGATCACTTTGATGAAGCACGGTGACAATGTGACCATACTTTTCAACGGGAAGCACACTCAAGATCCTCCTTGCAACATCCGATTGGCTCATTTGAGTGAGCCCAAGAGCATTGAGGTCCTCTACAAGAACATTCAAGCGAGTGTACATGTCGTTAGCACTTTCTTTGGGAAGCATCTCAAAAGAATTAATTTTCTTTAAAGCAATATGATAGCGTTCCTCACGCTCACTCTTAGTTCCCTCATGGAGAGCACAAAGATTTTGCCACAAATCATGAGCGTTCTTTGCATTACGCACACGATTGAAGATATCTTTGCCTAAGCCCCGGTAGAGTGCATTTTTGGCCTTTGCATTCCACCGGTCGTACTTCTCCTCGTCACCAGTGGGGTTTGCGGGATCCTTGATAGCGGGAAGCCCTTGGGTTGCGGCTCTAAGGCACCCGACATCTATGGCTTCGAGATACGCCTCCATGCGGATTTTCCAATATGGAAAATCATCCCCCTCAAAGGTGGGAGGTGGTCCTTCCCCGTTAGACATCTTGCTCTAGGCGGTAAAGCCTAAATTAGGAGCAACACGGCTCCGATACCAATTGAAAGGATCAAGATGCCCAAGAGGGGGGGTGAATTGGGCTTTTCTAAAAATTAATTGCAAGAATTAAATCCTACAAGCCGGAATTCACCCATAGTGCCTACTAGTGTTCCTAGAGAGTCTACCGATAAAAAGTTTTGCACCCTAGTTTCCAATCCTAGTCTAGCATGGCAATTCTAGGAATGTAAAACAAGCAATGAAAGTAAATACGAGAATGTAATTGCTTGAAAGTAAAAGGGGCAAGGAACACGGCGATGTTTTTCCGAGGTATCGGAGAGTCGCCACTCCCCACTAGTCCTCGTTGGAGCACCCGCGCAAGGGTGTCGCTCCCCCTTGATCCGCGCAAGGATCAAGTGCTCTCTACGGGTTGATTCTTCGACACTCCGTCGCGGCGAATCACCCAAAACCGCTCACAACTTGAGTTGGGTCATCCACAAGCTCCGCCGGATGATCACCAAACTCCCAATCACCACCAAGCCGTCTAGGTGATGGCGATCACCAAGAGTAACAAGCTAGAACTCTCACTTGACCACAACGAGCCCAAATGAGGAGATGGATGCACACTTGCTACTCTCTAATCACTAGTGAGGAAACTCAAACTTTGATTCTCAAATCTCTATCCTCACTAGAGCTCTTGCACTCCCTTGCACTCTAAAGGGTTTTCTCAGATGTTTTAATGAGCAAAAGACCTCTAAAAGAGGTGGAGGGGTTGTATTTATACACCCCTCAAAGAAAACGAACCGTTACGTTCTGACACGGGCTGACCGGACGCGCCGGTCGAACTGACCGGACGCGCCGGTCGCCCGTAACGGTCAAAACGCGTTTTTGAACTGAACCACCGGACGCGCCGGTCAGGGGTGACCGGACGCGTCCGATCGTGCAAGGGTGCTTACTGTACTCGCACCGGACGCGAGGCCACGTCCGATGGTTGATGACCGGACGCGTCCGGTCCTCTCTGGACCTTACTGGACTCGCACCGGACGCGTCGATCAAGTCCAGGTCGTGTCCGACGGGCGTTCCCTCAAAGTGACACGTGTCAGCCACTGACCACCGCGTCCGGTCCTCGCGAGGACCGCGTCCGGTGGTCAGGGCCGAAACCCTAGCGCGGTTACGTACTGACCGGACGCGTCCGGTGCTGCTGAAGACCGCGTCCGGTCACTGGAAAACTGCCCGAAACTTTTCGAAACGCGTCGCAACTTCAACCAAGTTGCTTCCAACTGAACTTTGAGCTATTCTAGGGTTGCCTAGCGCCAAGTTTAACAAGTGTGCACCACACCTAAACATAGGACTCGCCTAGGTCAAGCTACCCATTCATGCCCCCCTTTATAGTACGGCCAAAAGAGAAAAACGAAGATCCTAACGACTATTCCGAATGTGTCTCAACACCTCGACATCCGGAACTAACCGTCCTTAATCTTGACGTCACTCTTTTGAAAACCGAAACGATTTCCATCAAGGGACACGAATACCATGGTGCCCAAAGCAGTTATCACCTCCATGACCTAACTTACCAATGTCTCTGCAAAACACACGTTAGTCATGGTAATAAAGCGTTGTCATCAATTGCCGAAACCAAACCTTGGGGCCTAGATGCTTTCAGCAGGTAAACCAATTAATTGTTTGGTTTATAATATCCCCAGATATCACAGATAGGATTTCTAACTCTCTTTATTTCACAGGAACAAGATTCTCCCGATAGCTTGTTCTCTTTTGCTATCGACGTCTCTGATGATGACGGAGAAGAGGCGAGTTCTTCCCTAGCATTGGGAACAATATCGGCAGACACCTATGGTAAACTAGAAGCTCTCCTAAATCTGCTGCAACAAGATACTGCCCAATTGGTGATCGATTCGGACCCTGCAAGGACCATCTTCAAAACGATCCGCGGCCAAGTCCCTGCCAATGTTGAAGAAACCATCTTCCCAGCAGTCCATCTGGAGAGCAGACAACTTCAATATCAAAGGGTTGTTCATCGTATTGCTGACAGAGCAGCTCAGGCTCAACTTAAGGAAGAAATGCTGCAGCTGAAGCAAACTGCCGATAAGAAGCACAAGAATATCAGCAACTTGCAAGCCTCCAGTGCCGATCTTAAGCAGAAAATCTTAGATCTATCGGCAAAGAGGGCAGCCCTGCTAGCTGAATTGGAAAAGGTTGAAACAGCTCTGACTCAAGCCAAACAAGAAGAAGACCAGCTTCCTGACGCCATCAAGACCCTTCAACAGGAACGAGATGCCCAAGCTCGCAAGGCCTTGGTCCTCAAAAAGAAACTCAAGCCTGTGGAAGGAAGTGTCGATGAAGACGCCAAGGAATTGAAAGAAGCTGATGAAATTCGCCTGCGTGCGATATCAGCTATCCAGGCTTTGTTAAATTAGCGCATCGGCAATCATTGATACTTTGTTTTAACTCCAGCCGACAGGATTGTTATCGGCAATCATACTTTTATGCATCTATCCAGATACTAGGGTAATATTTCTTTAAATATTTTCCATTTAATGCTCTAGGAAATACAACTCCTTCGAGAGTTTTAAGAATATATGCATTACCAAGAACAAATTGATTTATCCGATATGGACCTTCCCAATTAGGTGACCATTTGCCAAACTTAGAATTTTTAGTCCCAATCGGTAAAATCAACTTCCAGACCAATTCTCCATCAACAAATTCCTTTACCTTCACTTTCTTGTCATACCATCTAGCTACCCTTTTCTTATTCTTCTCGATGCTAACTAAAGCTTTTAACCGATGACGTGCTACATCTTCCAATTAATCTTTCATAAGAATATCATAATCATCGGCTGTCAATTGATCTTGAAAGCGTATTCGCCTAGAACCAATTTTAATCTCCCAAGGTAATACTGCATCGTGTCCATACACCAATTGATAAGGTGCTACCTTGGTTGCACCATGACATGCCATCCGATATGACCACAAAGCTTCATTTAATATTGTATGCCACTTCTTAGGATACTCCTTAATCTTGCGCTTAATGAGTTTGATAATTCCTTTATTAGATGCTTCAGCCTGACCATTAGCTTGGGCATAATACGGTGAAGAATTCAAAACTTTAATCCCCATACCTATAGCAAACTCATCAAATTCACCCGATGTAAACATAGTGCCCTGATCGGTAGTAATGGTTTGAGGGATGCCAAATCGGTAGACAATATGCTCCTTCACAAAATCAACCATATTAGCCGATGTCACCTTTTTTAAAGGAATTGCTTCAACCCACTTTGTGAAATAATCGGTAGCAACCAGAATAAACTTATGCCCTTTACTCGATGGTGGATAAATCTGACCGATGAGATCAATAGCCCAACCCCGGAACGGCCAAGGCTTAATTATGGGGTTCATAGCCGATGCGGGTGCCCTTTGAATATTACCAAATTTCTGACATTCCTGACATCCTTTAAAATATTTAAAACAATCCTCAAGAATAGTCGGCCAATAATATCCATTTCTTCTGATCATCCATTTCATCTTGAAAGCTGACTGATGAGCCCCACATACTCCTTCATGAATTTCACCCATCAGGCCTTTTGATTCCTCTATGCTAACACACCTGAGTAAAACTCCATCTATGGTACGGTAATACAATTCATCATCGAGGAGTACATACTTGGTAGCTTGGAACCTTATACGTCTTTCAACCTTTTTAGATGGATTCTTTAAATAATCAATGATTTCCTTTCTCCAGTCATCGGTATCAGCTACTGATATTAATACTTCTTGAACAGGTTGATATCCTGAAGCATGCTGAGCCAATCGGTTAGCCTCTTCATTATGCATCCGAGAAATATGTTCCAGATGAAAACTCCTGAACCCTTTTAACAATTCCAAACACTTTTCATGATATAAAATTAGAATTTCACTTCGACATTCATAAATCCCAATCAACTGATTTATAACTAGCATAGAATCACCAAAGACTTCAACAGCATCAGCCTGTACTTCTTTAAGCAATTCTAACCCTTTTATCAGGGCTTGGTACTCAGCTTGATTGTTTGTCGATGTAGCAACGATCGGCAATGAGAACTCATACTTCTTCCCCTGAGGGGAAATTAACACGATACCGATGCCTGCCCCTTCACCACAAGTAGACCCATCAAAGAAAAGTGTCCACGGAGCAACTTTCAGAGAATCCACCGTGTTGCAATGTTGAGTAACAAAATCGGCCATAACCTGTCCTTTAACTGCCTTAGCTGATTCATAACGTAGGTCAAATTCTGATAATGCTAAAATCCATTTACCAATCCTACCATTCAGTATCGGCATTGATAGCATATATTTGACCACATCATCTTTGCATATAACAGTACATTCAGCCGATAGTAAATAATGCCTCAGCTTAATACAAGAGAAGTATAAACATAAACATAATTTCTCAATGGCCGAATACCTGGTTTCAGCATCTATTAACCGTCTGCTCAAATAATAGATAACACACTCCTTCCCTTCAAATTCTTGAATAAGAGCTGAACCGATAACAATATCTTCAGTTGATAAATACAATCTGAAAGGTTTTCCATATTGGGGTGGAACTAACACTGGAGGATTTGTTAAATAACTCCTAATCTGATCTAAGGCTGATTGTTGTTCATCCCCCCATTTAAATTCCTGATCGGCTTTCAATTTCAATAATGGACTGAAAGCCTTGATCTTACCTGACAGATTAGATATGAATCTTCTGATGAAATTAATCTTACCGATCAAGGACTGTAATTCAGTTTTATCGGCAGGAGCAACAACCTTGTTGATTGCCTCAATAGATTTTCTACTAATCTCAATACCCCGCTGATGCACCATAAAACCCAAGAATTGTCCTGCCGATACACCAAATGCACATTTATTAGGATTCATCTTTAATCCATGTTTTCTTGTGCATTTCAGTATCTTCCGTAGATCGGTTAGATGCTTTGTGATGTCTCCAGACTTAATCACTATGTCATCAATGTAGATTTCTACCAATGTGCCGATATACTCATGGAAAATAAAGTTCATAGCTCTTTGATAAGTAGCACCGGCGTTTTTCAAACCAAATGTCATAACTATCCACTCAAATAATCCCACATGACCTGGACATCTAAAAGCAGTCTTGGAAATATCTTCTTCAGCCATGAATATTTGATTATAACCCGCATTACCATCCATGAAACTAATAATCTGATGCCCTGCTGCAGCATCAATCAACAAATCAGCAATCGGCATTGGGTAACCATCCATCGGTGTGGCCTTATTGAGATTCCTGAAATCAATACAAACACGAAGTTTCCCATTTTTCTTATATACAGGAACCACATTAGAAATCCACTCTGCATATCGACACTGCCGAATAAACTTTGCCTCAATTAATTTAGTTATTTCGGCCTTAATATCAGGAAGTATATTAGGATTGCATCGGCGAGCCGGCTGCGGATGTGGCCGAAATCTAGATTTAATAGGCAACCGATGTTCAACTATAGATCGGTCTAATCCAGGCATTTCAGTATAATCCCAAGCAAAACAATCTTTATATTCCTTTAACAAATCAACTAGTTGCTGTTTACACTTGGAATTTAACTTAGAGCTAATAAAAGTGGGCCTTGGCCTATCGCCTTCACCAATATCTACTTCTATTAAATCATCTGCCGATGTAAATCCTTGACCTAATTTTCCATCATCGGCAAATCTATCCATTAAAACTCTTCTTCAGAACCGACTGCTTGGATCGGTAAAATTTCGTAATCGGCAACCTTGAAGAACTCTTTTTTCCAAGCTTCTCATGATATGCACTTGGTTCGCTCATAAGTGTCTGATTCTGCCGATGCGATGATATAAGAAGAATCACCAGGAACAACTTCAATTTTATCTCCAATCCATTGTACCAGACACTGATGCATTGTAGAAGGAACACAATAATTAGCATGAATCCAATCCCTTCCCAAGAGCAGATTATATGCACCCTTGCCATTAATAACAAAGAAAGTTGTCGGTAAGGTTTTACTGTCGATGGTCAATTCAACACACACTGCCCCTTTAGCTGGTGATACATTGCCTTCAAAGTCCTTTAGCATCATATCAGTCTTAGTTAAGTCTTGATCTCCCTTACCAAGCTTCCGATACATCACATAAGGCATAATATTAATTGTAGCTCCTCCATCAATAAGTATCTTAGATACAGGCTGCCCATCAACTCTGCCTTTTACAAACAAAGCCTTGAGGTGTTGTCTCTCATCATCGGCAGGCTTCTCAAAAATAGCCATCATTGGATCTAGCGTTAATTGAGCTATTTGGTCAGAGAAAACAACCTCTTCTTCGCTATCAGATAAAGCCAAAAATTCCATCGGCAACATAAACACCATATTGACATCTGCCGATGAGCCTTTATTTTTGTGCCTTATCTGCCACTGCTGATTACCAGATCTCTCATTGGAGGGACTTCCTTCTTGGTATAAATCTTTTTGACGATCTCGCTGCATTTTCCTCTTCTGTGTCTTCGTCAAACCTTCTAGACACCATTGAGGAAGCTTAGTTTTCCACACTGGCTGATAAGTCCTAGCTGTCTCCACACGACGTATATTAGGATCCCTGTAAAATATTTCTTCATCAGGAACTCTTGCATTTGCCATCTCTTCAAGTTCCTCTTGGTTTCTCGGAAAATATGCAACGCGTTTACCAAGCCTTTCATGTACACTGAGCCTGCCCCCCAGCCGATCATGTACTGATGCTCTCCCTCTGATCGGCTCATTAATGAACAAACCTTGATTACCAGATTGAAACCTTCTTACAGGACAGTTAACTCCATAATAACCATTGCACTCTGGGCAATCTTCAACAGTAGGTAACTTAATACCTTCCTCCCAACAATGAATAAAAAACGGACAATTCCAATGATCCTTATGCCGATTCCACTCTTCTTGGCGTCTTTCCTCTTGTTGTTGTCGATACCGGTCCCTTCGCTGACGCCAGCCTTCCTGTTGTCTTCGATGAGTAATCACGATGCCAGATCGAGGAGGCTTTCCAGAACTGCCACTTTCTGTCAATAGCCCCTTGCCTTTTGCATCATTGGTAGTTATCCGATGTTGGGGATCTACTGACGCATTCTTTTCAGCAGCTTCCGATGTCAACACCTTAATTTTCCCTTCAGCATCCAACATATTTGCTGGAAAAGGATGTTGATCAATTTTCATCGGCTTTTGAATCTTGGAATTGCCAAATTTTATTCTGCCAGACTCAATAGCTAACTGTAATTGTTGTCTAAATACTTTGCACTCATTGGTACTATGTGAAGTTGCATTATGCCACTTGCAATACAACATATGCTTCAACTCTTCTGCCGATGGGATCACATGATTAGGTGACAACTTAATCTGGCCCTCCTGAAGCAAAAGATCAAATATCTTATCAGCTTTGGTGACATCAAAAGTAAACTTTTCTGGCTCTTTGTGACCAAAGGGACAAGATATCGGCTTCTTATTCTTAACCCACTCAGCCAAACCGATAACTGGTTCGTCATCTGAATCAGAATCTTCCACCTCTTCAACAAATGAAACTTTCTTGTTCCAATTTCTTTTAGGTTCAAAAACCCTAGTGTCTTGATCAGAAATCCTTTGCACTAAATGACTTAGGCTTTCAAACTCCTGAGAAGCATATCTGTCCTTAAGATGTGGTAACAATCCCTGAAAGGCCAAATCGGCAAGCTGCCGATCATCCAACACCAGGCTATAACATTTATTCTTTACATCTCGTAGCCTTTGCACAAAGCCTTCTACCGATTCATCATTGCGCTGTTTCATCTTTACCAAATCGGTAAGCTTCTTTTCATGAACTCTAGCAAAGAAATACTTATGAAATTGCTTTTCCAGATCAGCCCAAGTGATAATAGAATTTGGCGGTAGTGAAATAAACCATGTAAATGCTGATCCAGATAGAGATGGTGAGAACAGACGAACTCTCAATTCATCTCTACAAGCTGCCTCTCCACATTGAATAATAAAACGATTAACATGCTCCATGGTTGATGTATCGTCTTGCCCAGAAAACTTAGTGAAATCTGGCACCTTGTAACAATTTGGGAGAGGAATTAAATCATATGCTGGAGGATACGGAGTCCGATAAGAATAGGTATTAACTTTGGGCTTGATCCCAAACTGATCCTTCATAATTTCTGCTATTTTATCGGCCCAAAAAGCATCAACATCTTGTTGACGATATTGTTGAATCTCCACTGGAGGAATATGTTGGTATCCTTCTGCATACCTTTGTGGCCCACGATCTCCAGTAATTGGCACATTTGCCACTATCTGCGGTCCATTAACCTGCTGAAAAGGGTTCATCGGCTGAGCTACCGATGCTTGATTCTGAAAACCAGCATGCATGTGACCTTGATGAACACCTGTGGCTTGCTGATTTGGCTAAACTGTATGTTGAGTGGAAAACTGCCCTGACCAATTATTAGTATTCATCGGTACAAAATTTGCTGATGGCTGGTAGCTTGTTGGCATTGCTGGATAATTACATCCAACTTGAGGTATAACCTGGACTCCAGGTTGACTGGCGATAGGAGCCTTCTACTGCATCGGTAACAAATTTGGCGATGGACTTGAACTAGATGTTTGACCCAAAGACACCTAAAAACCTCCTAGAGTTGGTTGTACAGTAGTTGTAGTATATTGAGGCGCTTGAGCTATCGGCAAACCAGCCGATGGCATAGGAGTTTTTCCCGCTGCGTCAAACACTTGAGATAATCCGTGATTGAAAGCAGATGGCTCTGGAGGCATACCATATCCCCACCAATTAGCAGGAGTTTGATTATTTTATGGTACAGGACCTGATAAAGCCGATGCTGATAGATCTGTATTAAGCTGAACTCGTCCTGATAATGCTGAATCCGGACGTATCGGAGTAGACTATACGTTAGATAAACCTACTGATACTGGAGGAGAAGAAATCTCTATACCCGCAATGGCTGGGGGAGCCGATGGAGCAACAGTAGATGCTGATTCTGGTTGATGATAAGCAGGCCCAACGTAACGAGGTGACGCTTGCCCTTCTTTGAAAGTTCGAATCACAGCATTATGAACAGTATTGGACAGCACATTAGAGTGATTAATTAAAGCATGATTCACCGCAGAATTAACCATCTCTTGAAGTTTACCCGGATTAGAATCAAAGGTAACTTGCTGAGGCAACGGCAAGTCCTGCTTCTGGATGACTTGTCCACTTTTGTTCAAGCTGAATGACTTCAAGCAGAGCTGTCTGTATTCTTCTATAGCCCTCTCCATAGCCTGCTTCTGATCGTCCTTAAGATCTTCTTCTGTTACTGCGATAATATTCCCCGCATCGATCTCAGGATTAAGCATCTTGACTAGATCTGTCCCACCGGGCGTGCCAAAAGATGTGTTGATGCAAAAGTAAATCTGCAAACACAAAGGGCTAATACCCGAAGTCGATATCCAAAGCGTGCCAGTCGATTTTTATATTCTTAGTCAAACTTTTAAAAGTTTGACTCCCAAAAAGTGATATGTCCATTTATTTTAGGATGAAGGGAGTGTCGAATCTCAAACTTTCAACATTAGACTCGAAGAGAAATTACCTACCACTACCATGGATTACATGACCTTTGCATCATTCCATTTGTCGGAACTGCTGGCGCCCGGACATCTGATCGGATACCGATCCTTTGGACAGTACCGTGGCTTTCGTTTCCCCTGCGTGCGCCTGCTGTTGATGCAAAAGTAAATCTGCAAACACAAAGGGCTAATATCCAAAGTCGATATCCAAAGCGTGCCAGTCGATTTGACCTGTTAATCGACAAGGATGAAGATACGAGCACTTTGGTCCTGACAACAGCGATACGCCCGGAAGTCACGGCCAAGAGGTACTCACGCGGAACTCGAGGATCGTCGAAGATTGCACTAGAGCAATGCAACTCGCCGAATCGATGAGAACTCGTAAAAAGAAAAAATATGCAAATTGACGAAGTCGCCGAAAGTAGATGTAAATAAGAGTAAAAGCTGTTTTTTGATGTATTGATTGATCCCTTATTACATTGCCCTTCACTCTATATTTATATCCTGATCTACAGAAACGTAACCAAATACGACTAGGACACTAAATCCAAATCTAAGGAAACACATGACTTTGATACAACTCAGACTCTACTAAACGTATACAAGGAAATTAACTCCTATTTTATTCCATAGTCCGCCTTAATCACGATGGTATTCTCATCGACCTCCTTTTCATCGGCACAATCCCTGTTCCATCGGCAGCAGCCTTTAAGCTCCTTCCATCGGTACATTCCCTGTTTCATCGGCAACAGTCTTCATACCCTCCTTCATCGGTACATTCCCTGTTTCATCGGCAGCAGTCTTCAAACCCTCTTTTATCGGCATCGGCAATAATACCCTTAACCTTATTGGCAACACTTCAATTTGACTCCATACGCTGCCACCACTCATAACCAAGCTTATTCTCCTCGGCTATCAATCTACACAATAATCTTTCCTCTGCTGATTAGCCCTTCCTGATCATCTTGACACGTGCTAAAAACGATGTCAACACCTGCACTCCGCGCCCGTGCTAGTATGCCTACACCTGCTTTTCATGTGCCCACACAAGGGCCGCTCGCGTCCCCTCCTGCTTTCCAGGCGTTCCCATGTGCAACATCCGATCTATTTTTAAAACATCCAGATGCAACACTTGCAGCATACGTATAAAGACAGATGAAACACTTGCAAAAACACTTAAACATACACAACATCCAGATAAAACACTTACAACATTTGCGTGAAACATATAGCAACCTCTGAGCTATGTAGGGGGAGCAAAATAAACAAACTGAAATGCTATCTAGGACATCCGCCCTGTCCGGAGGCCTCTTCCTAGCCTGCGACTAGCCCAATACACTTCTCACATCTGTCCCTTCTGTTGCTCCTGCCATCTGCTCCGTCGGCTCCTGCTCCCATTCCGCCGCCCGCCTCGCTACCCCTGTTCCGCGCGCCCGCCCCGCTCGACAATGTCGACAGGTGCCACCAGCGCAAGGAGAAGCGTCGGGCCCTGGCGCGGAAGTCTTCCAGCCTCGCCTCCTGCTACGGCTGAGAAGAACATAAGTAGGGGGAGCAAGCTCATGAACTTGGTTGTTTGCATTTGATATGTGTATATTCATGTGTTTCCTTGCATTTGCACAAGTTTAAATTTAATATGCATTCTTGTGTGGTATATGGTAGGTATAGAACTTGAATGATGATTTGAATACTAAAATGCATATGATGATAGCTAGATATATATGCTTTTACATGTGATACTAGAACATTGCTTACAATGTTGATTTCACAGGGTTTCTAGTATTTTCGATGTATCTAGCTAACCATGGTGCTAAGGATGGTGTTAAATATGTGCTCCTATTGATATCACGCTACAAAGGTTTTTCTTTACACCTTAGCATCATTTGGTTGTAATTACTCTTCCACAATTCTTATCCATACATATATACAAGCTTCAAACCAAATACTCTAGCACATATATACAGGGAGCTAATACTACCAATTCGGGTTTATGGTACTTGTTCAAAAATCATTTACACATGGTAAAATTACTTGGGCAAGCAACTCAAATCCATTTGAACTTAATTTTTATATCTTTGTAGAGTTGTCATCAATTACCGAAAATGAGGAGATTGAAAGGTCCCTAGTTTGGTTTTGGTAATTGAGTGACAATCTAAGTGGACTAATATGTGTTTATGTGAGATAAACAGAGGATTAGTCCACAGGTACACTTGTGTGAGCAACTTGAACCATGGAGGTGGAAATTGGCTAGTTTTGTTGCAAAGCTCACACATGTAACGAAGGAGCTTATTGCATATGAGATATGACATATAATCATGTGACTATGTGGAGAAGATCAAGATAAGGCTTGACTTGATGGACCGGTTGCAAGGGTTTAGGGCAAGTCGGAGGCTTCGAAGCGATAAACCATGTAGCGGGGAAGCTTGAGCAAGACTTGGCGCCAATGGACCGAAGCAACAGTGAAGAGTAAGTGAGTTCAAGATCGATGAACCAAAGGTCACGTGATGATATGAAGTGGATCATATCATTCAAGGAAGATTAAGCCAAGTGTTGACTCATGATGATGATCAAAAGGCTTGATGAAGGATTGGTGCTTGTGTGGCATCAAGATTGGAAGAGATGAAATGGAATGCGCAAAACATAGGTATATTTGTAGGGCATTTCATTTTACTGGTCTAAGTTGAGTAGAGAAGTGCTTGACCGAGCTTAGAATAGATAGCCGTACTATAAAGAGGAGAAATCTTTAATTACAATGGTTATTTAGTGCCACTAAGTGTGAGTTTCATTTGCATATGCATTGCGCTTAGTGACGTGGTGAGATGCACGAGAAAGCCCTGAAAATTCTTTGGGAAAATGCTAACTTAAGTGCTAAAATGTTTTGGTACTTTGTGGAAAGTTAGCACCTTAAAAAGGGTTAAAAAGATGGAAAAGGGGCTGTTGGTTGTGCCCAAACAGAGAGGGGTCGTCTGGATATTTTTCCTGCCTGACACGAATATTCTAGCGGATGTGCGTGCAACCAGAGGAGCTTGCCCAGATATTTTTCCTGCCCGACCCGGATATTCCGGTTCATCCCAGATCTGAGCGCCCCAATGGTTAGGAGTGCATTTTTAGGGTATTTGGGGGGCTACAGCCCCCTTCCTTCTCACTTTTCCACCCCACTTCTCACATTTGGAGAGCAAGCAAGTTAGGGTTCTTCCCCTCCTCTCTCTTCTCTGCATTGCTATGTGCCAAATCTTGAGAGAAGATCGAGTGCCCTTTGTGGGTGTGGACGAGAGATTGAAGATCCACCACCTCCCCTTCCTCTCCCTCTCAAGCTTGGTGCTAATTCGAGTGAGGGATTGAGAGGCTAGTTTGTGCATTCGGGATTTGCATTTGGTGGCACTAGCATAAAGGTTGCAATACAAAATGTTTTCTTAACAACGATCCATAGGCTATGCATGTGGCACATATCGAAGAAGGTTCCTGAAAAGGTTGGTCCTGAACTTAATGAGGATGATGAGTTTCATGCTTCTTTGAGTAAATGTGTATGGTCATCTGAAACTCTAGGGGAATTTGGGAAACGATGACCAAGAATTATGGGGTACATTATGGCTTAGAACACAATGAGTGGTTTGTAGGGAGGTTTAATATCAGATCATCATGGGTATCGGCCTACTTGTAAGGTTCAAATGGCTAGAGGGGGGTGAATAGCCTATTTAAAAATCTACAAGCTTCACTAAACAACCACGTTAGTATAAAAGATGGCTAAGCTAATTCTAGCACTAGCTCAACTACACTATGCAAGCCACCTATACAATTCTAGTGAAGCAAGGCTACGATCTCTAATACACACCAACAAGGCTAAGTCACTAAGCTACTTACTCCTATGTGATAAAGGCTACACTAAGCAAACTACACAAGGACTAGTACAAGAAAGTAAAGAGCAAGTGACTTGATTCTTAAACCAACGATGTAGAGAAGTAATGCACTCGAAGAATCAATCACAACGAGCAATCACAAGAGAAATCCTCGGCAAAGAGATGACACAAGATTTTTACCGAGATTCACTTGCTTCCCGGCAAGCTACTCCTTGTTGTGGCGATGCATCCACTTGATGGATCACGAGCTAATCAACTATCAAGAGTTGAACCCTCAGCGGGTGCTGCACATCCACTCACAAGATGGGGATCCTCCAAACCACGTGCTTCACTAGAGTAGCCAATTCGCGAACTCCCGCGGGGAAGGCTCAAGAACTCCTCACAATCAACTTGGTGAGGCTCGAAACAATCTCCAAGGTCGAGCTCAACACCACCACTGCTCCAAGCCGTCTAGGGTGTCGGAAAACACCCAAGAGTAACAAGCAATCCGCAGCAAACACGAAGATCAAATGCCACTAGATGCAACTCTCAATGCAATGCACTTGAATCTCACTCAATCTCTCTAGAGTATACAACCAAACAAGGAGATGAGTGGAGGGGAAGTTCTCTAGCTCAAAGTGTGCCTCAATATCTCAAATGTGCCAGGGTTAGCCCCCAAGGGCCGGCCACCTCTTATTTATAACGTTTCACTTAAGAGCTAGCCGTTATACCCTTCACTGGGCAATTTTTGGGGGCGACAGACGCTGCATAGTAGTGTCTGTCGCCAAACCGACAGGCGCTACAGGCGCGTCTGTCGCACCACCGAGCAGCCACGTGTCCCGACCGTTGGAGTTTACCGCGCTCGCATTCTACGCGTCAGACGCGTACTACGCTTTGCGACCCAGCGTCTGTCGCGGGTGACAGACGCGTCCGACGCTCTGCACCCTCAGCGTCCGTCACGCGACAGACGCGGTCCAGTAAGGAAGTTTTCGCCCGAGTTCGTCAGACGCGTATGCTGCAAGGCCGACAGACGTGGCGTCGAGCGTCTGTCGCTCACGCTCGCGCGCGCCCGTGCAGTTCCACAGCGTCAGACGCTGGAACAGTGCGCGAGGCCGCGTCTGTTGCCTTCGCGATAGCGCGTCTATCGCGCCCGCGCGCACAGGCCGAGCTAGGGTAGCCCAACAGACACTGACATCAGCGTCTGTTGCTCCCGGCTTGTGCGTCTGTCGCGTGTATCTCGGCGACACTTCATCGTTTTCTCGTTCCGCTTGATCGCCCTTGTCACTTATGATCTACTCTCCATATGTGTATCACTAAAACACATGTTTTAGCTCATGAAACACCTCTATGCTTTCATCACTTTTTCAACCTCCGGCGTAACGGAAAATAGGCATATCATTTCCCCGAAAATGCCTGGATTCCGCGCTCGCAAGCTCGGCGGGAGGGAGAGCGAACCCCAAACCCCTTTCTACCGCTCAAACACCGCCGCCTTCGCAAATGTGCCAACACCATCATGTGAAAATCACCATGTGCATGTGTGTTAACATTTTCACAATCATTTTCCAAGGCGATATGTTAACTCTCTACTAGATCCTAATGCATATGCTCAAGAAGATGACCTAGTAGCACTTGATCCACGAGCTAACCGTGATTGCCCCTCTTGATAGTCGGCTATCAATCCTAAACCCGGTCAATCACTTCTCTACTCATCTTAGACCGGTAAAAGTGAACCCTATGATTATACCTTTGCCTTGATCACTTTATTCCATGTCCATCTCCTCATGCTTGATCATCATGACCATCGTTTCATGTCCATGCACCATCTCTTTGTGATCTTGTGGCCACCACTCCATGCCACATGCACCTTCATCGTATGTGTTGCTTATGCCTAACTTAAACCACTTAACATATGGCATTAGCAACTTAGTGTCATTAATTACCAAAACCAAACTTGGGCTTTCACTACTTCAAAGATATTCCTTTGTGAGGGCTTCTGAGGACAACTTTCTAGATCAGAAAGTGCAAATTCTTACTTCTATTGTTTCATTGGATTTAAGCATGCTTTGGTTGAGTTTTGACTCAGGTTTGATACTGCCTTGGAAAATCAGCGCCACAAAGAGTTCGTAGCTGACAACGTGACCCTCCGTACAACCCATCTTGAAGACAGCATGGGGAATGGAAAAGCATGGTAGTGTGGTCTTCACCCATGAGGTCTTCGAACAATTTCAGAAGGAGCTGCTAGATGCTAGAGAGTATTGAGTTTTTGAAAGCATGAAACATGATGGCGAGTTGAAAACTATGAGTAGCTGATAATTTCAAGAAAGCAAGGGTGGTATAGCTTAATACATCCACAATGTTTGCTTCCTGCTCATGCATGCTCTTCAAGACTCATGGCGTTCAATACCACCATGTTATTCATGTCCTCCGAAGCGCCAAGATGGATGAACTCCCAAGCATATATGTACTGAAAAGGTTCAGGAAGGATTGCAAGAAAGAATCTATATTTACCCTAGATGGTACCATATTGGAGGAAAATACCAATGCCCCGGTGGACCCAGTTCTGCAAAAATTAGTTTCAGACACAAGCAACAAGATGGAGTCTTTATTCATTCAAGCTAAGAATTCACTTAATGCTATGCAAATTTTGAGGGATGGTGTATTTGCACTTGGGGAGAGGATAAGCGACATGGTTCCAGCTAAGGAGCTAAGTAGAATCGAAGAGTTTGAACAATTTTTAGGATGTACGATTCCTATGCAAGTTGACATCCATCCCCCAAGTGATATCCGCTCAAAGGGGAGGATCAAACGGATCAAGGGGCATGCTGACAAGGGGCGACAACAAAACAAGAATGAGCAGAAAAAGAAGAAAAATGTGAGACAACCACGAAGGGGTGGCTCTTGCAAGAAGGTCGTATTGCATGATTCTAGAACTTGCCCTAAGAAAGAAAACAAGGAATGAGCTAGGTAAATGTCATTATTTGTTAACCATTCAGTTCATTATCAAGTACTCATGACATTTTGTCCTACTAATAATATGAAATTCTTCTTGCAGCCTTTTTTCGGCTGGACCAAGGTATTTTGGGTGCTGCTATGTAAAAAGTATTATTGTATGAAGTTGGAAAATTTTAGTATTATTGGTAGACCAAATGTACCACATTCAAGACAAATTAGTATGACGTACATTGCTCATTGCCAAGGATGTACTGGAAGTTTGTAATGGAAATACATTGTGGTGCTGCTTTTTACGTAACATGTTCATATGATTGACTAGTGTATTTGTGAATGTTGCACTAAGTGTTAATGGAGGTGATTTTGCAATTGTGCTGAATATGTTTATTTTAAGCAATGATAGGTATTCCAAAGGTGTTTTAACCTGAGTGGATGGTTCACAAAAATATAAACCATGTTCATTTGAGTGGATGGATAAAAACCTGAAGATACAATTTGAGTGCAATAGATATTTTTTTTGTTTTTAGATGTAACATGTGATTCTTTCTTTGAAGAAAATACAATGTCATTTGGGCTTTGGCTGGTCAAATGCAACGGCGATGGTCAATGGAATAAATCTGATTATAAGGTTCAGAAGGTTGGACGAAATTGTACAAAACCTTTGATAATTTAATTCATTGAGTTTGATCCTGTTGATTTAGAAATATGGGTATCATTTTTGCCAATTGTGAAACAACATTTTAACTTCCTTTCCACCTGTAGTTCCCAGCAAATCAAGAATCACTAAACAACAGTATTATACAGCTCCACGCTCAGCTACATCTCACAGATCATCCAAACAAATGAAGACAACACTGAGCCAAAAATGCATTATTTATTTTGATCCACCAGGGAGAGACGTTGTACAGATCACACCAATTAAAACACAAATCAGTTAGGTTTACAATCGACACATGTAGGACATGATGACCAGCTGACTCATACATCATATGAACTAACAGCTTCCATGGTAACAGTTATTTCATCTTTCTTCCTTGGCAATGTGTAGCTTGAGTGAGCTCCTCGACTTGACTTCACAAGTACAGAATAGTAGCATCAATATCGATCTGGATTGTTTTTACATGAAGCCTGAATTTATCCAATCCCCATGTAGGTACCAGCCACCATTTCCCCCCTGTATTTCTACTTGTGCAGCTTCGATGTATAAAGAATTTGAAGATACAATGCAGTACATGAACACGGCCATCTTTCGACTTGCATTCTTCGAAACAAGGGCACTGAATCTAGCCAGTACTAGATAAGAATAATATTCCTTTTTATCTAATAACATATATTTCTCACACCAGGACCTGGTAAAATAGACAAAAAAAAATGCAAGCATGTGAAGTCTTCATTATATGACTGGATATATTTACACTAATGCATATATGTCAAAGATCTAGAACATTTCAAAATATATTGACTTGACAATGTAAAAACGAAACAGCAGTTCTGAGCAAATTGGGGCTTGCTTGAGTAAAATCAAGATAAATGTAGCCGATTTGTAGAACTCTGAAGACAAACAAAAAAAGGTTGAGAGAAGTTCAGTTAGCAGAACTATAGGAATCAAAAGTGAGTTAGAAAATGGATGCACTGCCCAACGTTATTTTTCTGTTGCAGAAGACAAGATTTCACCTGCATTTACAGTTCTAGTCACTAAATTGACACGAGAACATGTTCTTTCAGATTGGAGGCCCTGTGACTGGGTGTCAAATCTGAAAGGAAACAAAGTATCCTGCGGTGTTTCATCCTAAAAGAATTAGGCATACAGGGGTATGATTAATAGAAGAGGAGAGCTGGAAATCCCGTGAGAACAAAACCACCTCCAGGCTCCATAGGCTTACCTGGTATGACCATGAAGAACTTAATCACGCGAGCTGGTTACCACCTGAATCAGGCTAGGAGCAGGCGAGCAGCTATGGGCGGACCATGAAGAGCACAATGAAGGGAAGAAGTTAATCGCGCGAGCTGGTTACCACTTAAACCACCGTGTATGCAGACGCATCAGATCTCAAACACACAATCTTTAATAAAGGAGAAAATGGGAATTTTGCCCTCATCACAGATGGGTTTCGCTCAAATGCCATCGAAGTTGTGGGCTTCGTCAAAATGCCTTTATGAAACGGGTACTTCACGCTATTTTGCCATTTCATGATTTTAGCCGACTTAAAAAATATTTCAGCCAAACATTTCACCTGTTCGGACCGTTTTACCCCTCTGTCAAGCTCTCTCGGTTTCTCTCACGGAAAAACAGGGTTGGCCGGTGGAGCCAGTGCCACCGTCGCCGCCCACAGGTGGCGCACGCCGACCTGCCTAAGCACCACAGCCCCAAGCCGTGCCTCTCCCGCCGCCGCCCCGTCCCGAGGTGGTGGATACCCCTGCACAGGGCGCCCCACGAACGCTACGCTGCTCGTATGGCTCACCTTCGTCGCCGCGGGCGTCGCGCTCGACTCTGCTATGCCCAACACGCCCCGGCGGCGGTGGGCTGAGGTCGCCAACCAGGTGCTCAATGCGCTCTTCACCGTTCTGTGTGTGTACTGCCCCAAGCCGGGAGCACCGCGGCCGCCCCAAGCGGGGAGCTCCTCTGCTGCGGTGGCATGAGGCCGATGCCGCCGAGCTCCACGGCGCTGCCGTGGCAGCCCCAAGCTGGGAGCTCCTCTGCTCCGGTGACGCGAGGCCGATGCCGCCGAGCTCCACGGCGCCGCTGCGGCCGCCCAAGCTGGGAGCTCCTCTGCTGCGGTGGCGCGAGGCTGACGCCGCCGAGCTCCACGGCGCCGTCGCGGCCGCCCCAAGCCGGGAGCTCCTCTGCTCCGGTGACGCGAGGCCGACGCCGCCGCGGCCGCCCCAAGCTGGGAGCTCCTTTGCTCCGGTGGCGCGTGGCCGACGCCGCCGAGCTCTGCTGCCGCCCAAGCCAGGAGCTCCTCCACGTCGCCGTCGTGCTGGTGCTCCACGTCGCGCTCCTGCTCCGGTGGCACGAGGATGACGCCGCCGCGGCCGCCCCAAGGCTGGAGCTCCTCCACGTCGCCGTCGTGCTGGTGCTTCACGTCACTGGGACCGGAGGCAGCGCCGCTGGGCCTAGTGGCGATGCTTGGCCGGCGCGGCTTGGCTGGGGCGTCGCGGGAGGGAGCGGCCTGAGGCTGCGGCGAGGTCTTGGGGCCACGGCGCCTGCACCATCACCGGCGGCGCTCGGTCTTCTTCGTGAACAGAGAGAGAAGAGTTTGTGGGGGAGAACAGGAGATAAAGGGGCTAAGGTAAATAGATCCAAGGGTAAGACAGTCACAAAATGTGAAATGTTGAGCTGAATTTTTGTTTTAATCAGCTAAAATCATGAAATGGCAAAATAGCATGGAGTACTCATTTCATAATGGCATTTTGGCGAAGCCCACAACTTTAATGGCATTATAGCGAAACCCATATGTGAAGAGGGCAAAATTCCCATTTTCTCTTAATAAAGTCACATCCAGTAGATGCACAGCCTAAGACGCAAAAAGAAGCACAACTCCACGAATCGACATTAATCCCCATCTCAATCTCGTTTCCCCTGGTCTTCCATCCCAAATCAACACAAATTCTAATCCCAATCTCATTCTCCCTATTTTCTCCCATACCAATCAACACTGAAAATAGTCCCTAAATTCCTTTGGGCTATAGGGCTGAAAGCAACCCGCACAGGAAGCGGGCGGACTGCTGTGCAGCGCAGTAAGGATGGGGGAGAGGGTACAGCGCCTGGGGACGATGAGGATGGGGAGCTCACCAAGGCCGCAGCCGCAGAGGAGCACCGGCACCGGTGTATGATGACTTGCGGCGGCGACCCTCTAGCCTCTACCGTCGCGCTGGAGCAAGACGAGCACGCCGGGAGCCTGGCCTAGTAGAAGAGTGGAATGGTGAGGAACCGTCACCCTGGCCTAAACCCTAGCTAAAGCAGTACGGTGGACATGGTGGAGAACCGGAGGTTTGGAGCTACAGGAGATGGGAGTACTGTTGTAAAAATGCTCCTTTGAACAGGGTGTTCCATGTAAAATGGTCTTTGTGGAGGAGGCCAAGCGGGGGTTACACAGAAAGTTGAGACTTTTCCCTTTATGCCATTATAAAAGATTACAATCTTCTGTGTGCCTCTAGAAAAATTCAACGATCTTCAGCGTCACTACTTCAACTTTTTCGTGTCTTCCATGCCACTTCCATCAGTTTGGGCTCTAACATCGTCAAACTGCACGTGTAAAAAGACAAAAATACCCTTCAGTCTAAATATGTTATTAATTTTTTTGAGCATCTTAACAACTTCAAATAAAAAAATTCAAAACTAGAAAGTTGTAGATCTTGTCGAGATCTATAATTTTCATATAAAATTTATTTTCATTTAATTTTGCAAAAAATATAATTTTTCTAAGATATATTAATCATATCAAATCATATTTTTTTTCGAAAATAATTTTTATATGAAAATTATAGATCTCGACAAGATCTACAACTTTTTAGTTTTGAGTTTTTTTCATTTGAAGTCGTTAAGATGCTCAAAAAAATTAATAACATATTTAGACTTAAGGATATTTTCGTCTTTTCACATGTGCAGTTTGACGGCGTTAGAACCCAAACTGATGAAAGTGGCATGGAGGACACGAAAAAGTTAGAGTAGTGACGCTGAAGACCGCTGAATTTTTCCAGAAGCACACAAAGAATTACGATCTTTTATAATGGCACACACGAAAAAGTCTCCAGAAAGTTTGCAAGGAGCAATAGCGATTCACGTGTGCCGCACATTTCGGATCGGACGTTACACATCTGAGTTTGCAAGGTTGCACTGAGAACCCAGTTTGCACTCAATATTTTGCCCGGTTTATTTCCGCTCCTCCTTGGGGCGACCTGGATGCTCCTCCACTCTTCTGCCTGCCGCGGCAGCCGCCTCCTCTCCTCTTGCAGCAGCAGCGGCGGCAGCAGCCAGTTCCTCCTCTCCCGCTTCGCGTCCACCCCCCTCAAAACCCTAGGTGCGCTCAGGACCCTAGTTGTCATGTCGTACCGCGGAGGGCGCGGGGGCGGCGGGCCCAACTCTCACCGCGGGCGCGGGCGGGGCGGTGGCGGAGGCAGGGGAGGCCGCGGCGGCGGCGGCGGGGGACGCGGCGAGCAGAGGTGGTGGGACCCGGAGTGGCGCGCCGAGCGCCTCCGGCAGATGCATCGGGAGGTAAGGACACTCTCCCTCCCGTGCCTCGGCGTGGTGATAGGAATATAGGATTGGTTGTTTCGTTGTTTTATATGTTGCCGCCCTGCTGACGGAGTTCATGGATCGCGATGCCACGATGATGCTATGTTATTTTTTAAATTTATGTATGTTCCGAACTCTGCATTACAGACTTTAGCAGCAGCTTTGATTAATACTACCGATCAAATTTCCTAGTATTACCTCCGGTTCATACCATAAGTCGATTTGATTTGGCTTTTTTTACCCCAGGTTCCGTGTCTCCTTAATAGTATTTTTGACGTTTTAACGACCAAGTTAATGTGTGCAGTCCTGTAGTTTCCCCACACTTTGTAGTCCTATTTCCACAGTTTCAAACTCTGATTGCTGCTTGCTTTTGCTGTACTGGTGGAACTGCCAGTTGCATCCATCATAAAACACAGTTTGGTTACATCTCTTCTGATACAACCTATTTATTAGCTCTAATTTGATGTTAGGGATATCGTCAGTTGAGCATGTCATACTGCTTTTCTATCTGCTCACTTTGGTAAACTTTGTCTATTGTGCTGTGCAGTTAGCCTGAGATTCATGGTTTCAGTAAATTTGCTCCACTTGTTGTACACATCAAATAAGCTCTTGCTCGCCTTGTAGCAGCTACTTACAAAGTTTTGTATGCTCACAATCTTCAGGTGGAAAAGGTTGATGAGAATGAATGGTGGAACAAGATTGGGCAATTAAGAGAAGGGTCCCAGCAGGAGCTAGTAGTAAAGCGGAATTTTGGACGGGATGGACAGAATATACTTGCAAACATGGCTCAGAGACAAGGGCTTTACTTGTAAGGATCAATCATGCCTGTTCTTCACTTCACATCTTTATGATCATTCTTCACTAGCAAGAATAGATGCAATGCCTGGCTTTGATCTCTGTTCTTAAAGTTTGGTAGTGCTATCTATATTTTGCACCATTTGATACCTACTGTCTTGCCTATGAACCACACTTCAAAGCTGACAAATTCTACTTTACCTGGTTTGCATTTTAACCTGGGGAAGATAGTAATGCATACAACAGAGGGAAGACACTTGTTTTCAGCAAGGTACCCTTACCTGATTATCGAGCAGATCTGGACGACAGGCATGGGTCAACACAAAAAGAGGTACTGTGCGTCCGATTGATACTTTATAATGACATGATTTTATGTGTCATCTTCCTGATCACTGTTTATATTTTTACTGGGGCAGATTAAGATGTCTAATCAGACAGAGGCGCGAGTCGAAGACCTTTTGTCCAGGTCAAAGTGTAACACCAACAATTCTGCAAGCACATCTACCGTCTCGATGAGACAATTTTTGCCTAGTGCATCCTCGTCTGTTGTTGAACCAGCAGCACCAATTGATAAAGAAAAGCTCAGTTCTCAGCTTAGGGATTTGCAGAATTCAAGGAAGGTATTGCCAGTGTCCATGGCCCCATCCGTTTCCCTCCCTTAAAAATATCCGTGAGCATTCTTCAGGGATCCCACCATCTGTATTTTATTTCAGACAACAGCAAGTGCTAGATCAATGCAATCTTTCAGGGAGAAATTACCTGCATTCAGCATGAGAGAGGAATTTCTGAAAGCGGTGGCAGCCAATCAGGTAAGTTGTCTCCAATGTTTGTTGTACTTCGCCATTGCTCCAATGTTGTATTTTTGCTGTTGTATCCATGATCTGAACGTTCTATCTGTACAACTCGTGGTTTATAGGCTTAGTTGCCAGCATCTTCCATTTTATGCTCTGTTGTTCTTAGTGGTTATTTGTTTCCCCTTTGTTCAAAAAGTAATTTGTGAATTGATGGACATAATCACACAATTGACATGTGAAATAATTTGTGAATTGATGGACATAATCACATAATTGACATGTGTTCTCAGCATTTCTTATGCACAACTGCTGACACAAGTGGTGATTATCCATGCTTGCTGTGATATTGATTGCACATTTAGGTTGTGTATCTGTATAATTCTAGAATTGCTCTTATTTTTTTTTGGGAATGAATTTCTCTTATTAGTTTGTCCATTTGGTTCCTTTTTTTCCACTCTTAACTTGTTGAGCTTTCCTGTATCAGGTTCTGGTCATTTCTGGCGAGACAGGCTGCGGTAAAACAACCCAGCTTCCACAGTTCATACTAGAAGAAGAAATAAATAACCTCCGCGGTTCTGATTGCAGCATAATTTGTACTCAACCCCGCCGTATATCTGCCGTTTCAGTAGCAGCAAGAGTAGCTGCTGAGAGAGGTGAAGAACTTGGCGAGGCTGTTGGATACCAGATTCGCCTTGAATCAAAACGATCTGCACAAACACGGTTGCTGTTCTGCACTACTGGAGTTTTGCTTAGAAGACTGGTATGGCTTCATTGGTAGAATAGTTTGCATATTCATATCTTGAGTTGACTTGGCCACATGATCACTGCTTGTTTTCATTTATCCGCTTTCAGAATTAAAATTGAAGTAAATCTTTCCTTTTTCTATATTTGTTACCCCCTCCATTCTCGTATACTTGTCCATGGCTTTGGGAGAAAATGCTCCACAATACTTGTCATTGAGGATATTAAGAGTGTAGCCATTCTAGTATTTCCACTCTCTACCCCTGATTAAATGCTCCAGTAGAAGAAAAGTGGCTATATTATTAGATTTAATAGGGTTATATGGTCATTTCACATTGATTTTTTGGAACTAGTATTTCTTTGGTCTGTGCGCATGATGTGCTGTGGACAAGTATACGAGAATGGTGGGAGTAGTGGATAGAGATTGTTGCTCTTTGTTGTGTAGGAGCACTGGTAGTTTTGTTCTAAATAACTTACTTGGAGGCAGCTCCAGAATTGATAGTATAAACTTTCTTGCAGAAGTTGCAGGACTAAGTTTCTTTGTAACTACGAGTGAAAATATTCTGTGCACTCTAGCACTGTGACTCATCTCTTGCAGTAGCTGATTTTGTAATTTACGCCCATGTACTTTTAGTTACCTGACTTATGATCTCCATACCTAGGAATACCATTGCTGGAATATTTTGCTCAGTTCACTTGCTGATGCAATTTAATGCACCCGATTGTTTTTTTTTTGTATGCTTTCATTTTAGTTTTGTTAGGCTTGAATTTACTGCAAACAGTATATAAATTGCAGGTTCAAGAGCCTGACTTAATTGGGGTGAGTCATTTACTAGTTGACGAAATTCATGAACGCGGCATGAATGAAGATTTTCTCATCATAATACTGCGTGACCTTCTACCAAGACGTCCAGATCTTCGCCTTGTACTGATGAGTGCAACTATAAATGCTGAACTATTTTCCAAGTACTTTGGAGATGCTCCAGTGATGCACATCCCGGTACTGTAATGTTTCATGAACAACATCAAATTGAAGACATGATTGATTGTGTCTGGATGTTATATATTTACATTGAGGTGTTTTGAGCAGGGGTTCACTTTTCCTGTTGCTGAGTTGTTTCTGGAAGATGTTCTAGAAAAGACTCGTTACAGGATCAATTCCGAACGTGATAATTTTGCAGGTAGTTCAAGGAGAAAGAGGTTTTCATCAGTTAAGAGTGATCCACTATCTGATGTTTTTGAGGTAAACTTCGATTTTGAACTTCTTTTCCCCTCAATTAGTCAATTTAGTACTGATGAGCATGGATTAGTCTAGCTGTGTACTTATGATATATGCATTGTGGCACACTGATTCAGCACTTCAGCTGCAAGTACAGATAGATAAAAAAATCTAATGTGAAAACAATCCTTTCAGAAATCATTTTGCTTAGTTTTCACACAAAATGCATTTTGGTTGCTCACTGTGGTTTTTTTTCCCCAGAACATTGACATTAATAAGGAGTATGGAAATTACAACATTACAACAAGGCAGTCCCTTGAAGCTTGGTCTGCTGCTGAACTAGATTTGAGCCTTGTAAGTACTGTGCACTTTTTATATAATTGAAATGCATCTATTAATTCCTCAAGTAGCTGGAAGTCATTTTTTTTGGGTATAATTCTTGTTGCTACACTTGCTTCACACATGTAAAATTGCATTCAAGTGAATATACGTCATAGTTATTGTTCAAAATATCATGGGGCCATTCACCACACAGTTAATAGACTGTATGTTTGTCAGATGTTTGTGAGAAATACTGGAGTAATTGGTGAAGAAGCTTTCTGTACACCCTCCATGCTTAATTTTTCACCTTTTGCTTTATATGATTCATTAGAGAATCATAGACGTCCCTTCTCTTCATCATGGAGGATACATTTCTGATTTCCTGCTTCGTTATTTCATCCAGTCTTGCTCTGATGTAATACATTATAGTATGGTGTTACCATAGCACCATGTCAATAAGTTCCCATCCAAGTATTGTCCTGTGCCTAAACAGTAATTTCTGTTGTTCCGAGCTAATTTATTTCATGTTTATCCTTGTCACATTAGTTAACTGCATGGCTGTACTGTGTTCACATTTGTGCACAAGAATTATTATTTAAACCTAATACACCGCCAACCATATCCAGGAAAAATAGTTGCTGCTAACACCTCTATGTTGACATTTTAGGTGGAAAGTACAATCGAGTATATTTGCCGTTATGAAGCAGAAGGTGCAATCCTTGTGTTCCTTACTGGCTGGGATGAAATTTCAAAGCTTCTGGACAAGATTAAAGGGAATAATTTCCTTGGCAGTGCTAATAGATTTCTTGTTCTTCCTTTGCATGGTTCTATGCCAACTGTGAATCAACGTGAAATTTTTGACAGACCACCAGCTAGTATGAGGTGAGCCACTTAGCTACTCATTGAGAAAATAGTTATGTGTTAGGTTCCTGGGATGATGAGGAATGGGACGGGTTGATCCCCTTTAACCGTGTGTTTGGTTTGCGGGTTGAACTGGGATATCCCGGGTCCGACCCAGATGGTCCCGTGTTTGGATTGGGGGATGTGTGGAACAGGGTCGACCCGGGTTGGCATATTCCCCTCAGATGCAGGTTCAACTGATTCCACCAAATTGAGGGGACCGAGCGAACCCACCTCGACGGTGTCTCCATCTCCGTCTCCGCGTCCGCGTACGCCCTCGGCTCGGGCGCTTGTCCCCAGCGCCGGCGTCCGCCCCGACCCCGTCCCCGGCGGAGGAGGAGCCCGCGGTGGCGCCCACACCAGTTGCGGGGGAGGAGGAGCAGTGGCACGGGAGGAGCTTGCGGATCCATGGCCTGGATGGGGAAGAAGAAGGGGTCTTGGGGCTGGATGGGGAAGAAGGGGTCTCGGGGCGTGCCGTATGTCGCGACGGGGCGGAGCAGGGCGAGCGGCGGCCAGGGTGAGCATGACCTCTGTCTCGTGGGCCGCCGGCATTGGGGCAAGGCGCAGCCGCGCAGCAGGGATGGCAGGGCTGCGCGGCGGGGCCAGCAGGGACACGAGGTGGCGCAGTGGGGCAGCGGGCCGCCTGGGTAGGGCGGCGCGGTGCGTTGTGGTGCCGGGCGCGCCGGTGGTGGCAGGGCGGTGCGGTGCAGGGCAAGGCGCTGTGGTGCGTCGTGAGTTCGCGACGGGAGGTGGAAGAAGAGAAGTCGCTGACAGTTGGGTCCCATGTCGGACGGAGTTAACAGTCCCATTCATCCAAACCTGCTCCATCCCACATACCAAACAAAAAACTGGAACGGCTCCAGCCCTCAAACCAAACACGAAATGGGTTCATCCCATCCCAAAAAACTGGGTTGGATCCATCCCAACCTACTTGGTCCCCAAACCAAACACACGGTAAGTGTTTGGTTGAGGGGCGACAAGGGATGGGTCTGTCTCCTAGGGGAATATTCCCCTTAGATTCGGGTTCTCTCCATCCCTGAAAACAAGCGGATGGGGTAATCCCTTTTCGACACCGTTGTCTTCTGTCTCGGGGTAATCTAGAACACAGGCTGGGAAGACCCATCCCCTCTAGCCCCCAAACCAACACATGCTAGAATCTTCAGTGTGTTCTGGATATGATCATGCTACATATCCTTAATGTTGGAGTGTGTTTGTATTAGGCCCATGAGGCTAGGCCCATGTGGCCCATGTATGGTACCTATATAGCTACCCTTCTAGGGTTAGCCCAATTAATGAATCAGACATTCTAGCATGGTAATCAGAGCCAGTGCTTCTTCCCCTGTCCAGTCGCCGCCCCTCCTGGTGGCTGCCGCCGCTGGCCAGCCAGCCATGGCCGGCGCTCCCCCTCCCCACCCCTCCTTCTCCTGCTCCCCCCCTGTCACGTGGGCGCAGCAGCCCCCTACCCCTGCCCCTGCACACGCCCAGCCGCCGCTCCTCCTGGAGCCGGCCATGGCTGGCCGTCCACCTGCACACGCCCAGCCGCCGCTCCTCCTGGAGCCGGCCATGGCTGGCCGTCCACCCTCCCCTCCTCCTTCTACCTCCATCCTTTCCCCTCCTCTTCCCTCCCCTTGGGCGCAGCAGCCCCCTTCCCCTGCCCCTGCACACGCCCAGCCGCCGCTCCTCCTGGAGCCGGCCATGGCTGGCCGTCCACCTGCACACGCCCAGCCGCCGCTCCTCCTGGAGCCGGCCATGGCTGGCCGTCCACCCTCCCCTCCTCCTTCTACCTCCATCCTTTCCCCTCCTCTTCCCTCCCCTTGGTCTCACCTCTTGGATCCCCTCTTCTCTACCACCACCGACGCCCAGCAGCCCAACCACCCGCCATGTGCCGCCGCTGCCAGGTCTGCAGCCGCCGCACCCACCTTCTCCATCCTGGCTCAGCCTGGGCGTCCTCCCCAACCGGCCCTCCCTCTTCTTCCCATCTGGCCCTCCCTTTCCCGGGCTCCCCCATCCCCTGCTGCGGTGCTGCCGCACCCTCCCTGCCCTTCCCCTGCTGCCGCCCTTCCTGCTGCTGCGGGCCTGCTAGCTGCAGCCCCTGCTGTTTGCCACGCCGCCACCCTTGCCGCGGCAGGTAGTCCTCCTGCTGCTGCGGCCACTGCTGCGGGTGCTGCTGCGGGCGCGGGTGTACGCCGTCCCAGGGCCGGCGCCACTGCCGCTGCATCTCGTGTCGCGCGCCGGGCCTTGTCGGCTCCCTACCCTCTGCCATCGGCTCCATCTCCCCCGCCGTCGCAGCCGGGACATCCTCCTGGCGCCGCTAACACCATGGCCGCCACCGCCGGGGCCGCTGGTGCGGGGGGCCCGGGCGTCGCCACTCCGGGGTTTCCCCCCAAATCCCTGTGGGCTACCGTGGCCTCCTCCTTCAGCACCACCGCCAGCACTCCACCAGTGAGTCCTGATTGGATCGCCGACTCGGGCGCCACTTTCCACACCACGCCTAATGCGAGTCTACTTTCCTCTCTTCGTCCTCCCCACCCTTCCTGTCCCTCTTCCATCATGGTCGCCAATGGCACCTGCATTCCTGTCTCCTCCGTGGGCACTGCCAGTTCCCACGGCTCATTTCATATCTCTGATGTTCTTGTGGCTCCCGGGATGGTTCACAACCTTCTCTCTATTCGCCGTTTCACCACTGATAACTCTTGCTCGGTTGAGTTTGACCCCTCTGGCCTTACCGTGCGGGACTTGGCCTCCCGGGCTCCTCTGCTCCGGTGTAACAGCACTGGGCCTCTCTACACCCTTTAGTTTCCGGCATCTGCTTCACCTTCTTCGCCTTCCTCCGCCGCTTTCGCCGCCACTCCCTCCACCACTTGGCACCGTCGCCTCGGCCATCCTGGCCGGGATGCCCTCATGCAGCTCAGTCGTAGTTCCGACATTCGTTGCTCTCAGGCTCACGATGATCACTTGTGTCATGCGTGCCAGCTGGGCCGTCACGTTCGCCTTCCCTTTCAGTCCTCATCCTCGCATGCCCCTCGTGCATTTGATCTTATTCACTGCGACTTGTGGACCTCTCCTGTTCTCAGCATGTCTGGCTATAAGTACTACTTGGTGGTGGTCGATGATTTCTCCCATTATTCCTGGACTTTTCCTCTGCGTGCCAAGTCCGAGGCTTTCCCCACTCTTAGCAACCTCTTTGCTTGGGTATCCACTCAGTTCGGCCTCACCATCAAGGCTGTCCAGTGCGACAATGGCCGTGAGTTCGATAACTCAACCTCCCGTGCCTTCTTCCTTTCTTCCGGTGTCCACCTGCGCATGTGTTGCCCGTATACCTCCTCTCAAAACGGCAAGGCAGAGCGTATGATCCGCACCACCAACGACATCATGCGCACCCTTCTGCTCCAGGCATCTCTACCCGCTCGCTTCTGGGCTGAGTGTCTGCACACCTCCACCTATCTCCTTAACCGACTTCCTTCTACTGCCTGCCCAGCTCCCACGCCTCACCACGCTCTTTTCGGTACCCCTCCTCGGTACGACCACCTTCGAGTCTTCGGGTGTGCGTGTTACCCTAACACCGCCGCCACCGCTCCTCATAAGCTGGCTCCCCGGTCGACCCTCTGTGTCTTTCTCGGATACTCTCCGGATCACAAGGGTTACCGATGCTTTGACCTTACCTCTCGCCGTGTCCTCATCTCTCGCCATGTCGTGTTTGATGAGTCGGCGTTCCCTTACTCCACCTCTCCACCCACACCTCCCGCTGACCCCGCGGAGGCTTCCTTCTTTCCCACTGACACGGCGATTCCGCCACCCTTCTTCCCCTACCCTGCAGGTACTGCTCCGGCGCGCTCTCCTGGTGGTCCCGCGTCGCCCCAGGACCTTCCGGTGCCTGACACGGTCGAGGCAGCCCCGGAGCTTCCACCCTCGCTCCCTGTGGCTTCGCTGCCTCCCGTTGTGCCGGATGCTGCCGTTCCGATCGCGGGACCGCGCACACCGACCCCACCTCCTCCCGGGCGCTTCGGACTCGTCTACCAGCGCCGGCGGGAGCCGCGTCCGCCCTCACCTCCTCCCGGACGTTTCGGGATCGTCTACGAGCGCCGGCGTGAGCCGGCTCCGCCGCTCCCGTCCCCAGCGCCGTCGTCGCCGGTGCGTGCTCCGCCGGCATCCCCACGCTCTCGCGCCGACCCGCCGGTGTACCACCCACCTCTTCTTCACCGGGACCCTCGTCACACTCACCCGATGGTGACGAGGCAGGCGTCTCGCCCGCAGGCCCTCACCGCCGCCGCCTGCGAGCCGGAGATCTCTCCAGTACCCTCTTCCGTTCGCGCGGCCTTGGCGGATCCTCACTGGCGCCGCGCGATGGACGAGGAGTACGCGGCCCTCCTCGCCAACCAGACGTGGGACCTCGTGCCTCGTCCGCCGGGTTCCAACATTGTCACCGGCATAGTTTTTAAGGCGGTAAGGCGAGGCGTGGCGACCCACCCCCTTCCAGACGCCTAGGCGAGTAAGGCGCGTGGCGAGGCGACGCCATACACATACCCGCAGCTACATTAAAGCAGGACAAACACACATTGATATGCACCTTTTTGTTGCCAATTTTAGACTATGCAAGCAGCCACCACCCACTAGCCAGAGCAGTATCCTATCCAATTATTATCCAAGCACAGGAAACATACCACATCATAGGAGTATATCATCCAAGTCCAAGATCCAAAGCATAAGCAAATAAGCAATATAATCTAGACTTCGAACAGAGGAAGGACAGAACAGGAAAAGCAGAGAAAAGCAGAGGAGGGGAAAAGAGGTACTCGTGATTACTCGTGAGCCTTCGTGAAGGGTGATGGGCCTGGCCTGCTGGCAGGGAAGCGAGCAGGGGAAGGAGACGCAGAGCCCACGTAGAAGCGGAAGCAGGCAGTCCTCGACGGGGCACATGTCGGAGGCGCGGACGGAGGATCTGCGAGCGAGGACACGAGCTGACGGACCGGAGCCGGAGTCGGTTGCGGGGCTGCTCGCGGGTCGCGGTTGGGGACGAGGCCGGAAGCGGAGTCGCGCTCGCGCGGGCGGGTCGCGGACGAGTCGGACTCGCGCGGGGCAGTCGCCTGCGCCGGCGCCGACGCCGGATTTCAGGTGCGCCGCCGCCCTCCTCTCTCTTCCTCTCTCCTTCCTTTCCCTCTCCCTCTCCCTCTCTCAACTGACGCGATGGGGATTGGGGGCAATCTTTGGCGGGAGATGTAAGCGCGCAGCTGCATCTTTTCCAGCGCGCGCACATTGCTCCGCTATTTTCCCGCGCGAGCGAGCGGCGCCGCTCTTTTCGGCGCGCTTTTCCATCCCGCGGCGTCCGCCTCAGCGAAATCGACGCCTAGGCGACGCCTTCGGCCGCGAGGCGACGCCATACGCGACGAGGGCGCGGCGACCACGACGCCCCGTTTCAAATCCCGCTCGGACGACTAGTCGTCGCCTAGGCGACGCCTTAAAAACTATGGTCACCGGCAAGTGGATCTGAACGCACAAGAGGCGGGCTGATGGTTCCTTGGAGCGCTACAAGGCTCGCTGGGTCCTCCGCGGCTTCACTCAACGGCCCGGCATTGACTATGCTGAGACGTTCAGTCCCGTGGTGAAGCCAGCTACAGTCCGCACCGTTCTCTCCCTGGCTCTCGAGCGCTCCTGGCCTGTGCATCAGCTGGATGTCAAGAATGCCTTCCTTCATGGCACTCTGACTGAGACGGTCTACTGCAGTCAGCCGGCCGGTTTTGTGGATGGTTCTCGTCCTGACTTCGTCTGCCGGCTCAACAAATCTCTCTACGGGCTCAAGCAGGCACCCCGGGCTTGGTACTCTCGCTTCGCTACCTTCCTGCAGACTCTTGGGTTCACGGAGGCCAAGTCTGACACCTCCCTGTTCATATACCACTATGGGGGTGAGACTGCTTACCTGCTCCTCTATGTGGATGACATTGTTCTCACTGCCTCCAGCGAATCTCTGCTCCACCGCATCATTGCCTCACTCCAGAAGGAATTTGCTATGAAGGATCTTGGGGTGCTCCACCACTTCCTCGGCGTCACTGTTGAGCCCCGACCTTCCGGCCTGTTCCTCCACCAGCGGCAGTTCACTTGTGACATTCTGGAGCGAGCCGGGATGACCGCCTGCCAGTCCTGCTCTACACCGGTGGACACCCAGGGCAAGCTGTCAGAGGCTGGGGGTCCGATGCTTGGGCCAGCAGACTCCACCGCCTACCGGAGCCTTGCAGGCGCGCTTCAGTACCTCACTTTCACACGGCCGGACATCACTTATGCCGTCCAGCAGCTCTGCCTGTACATGCATGCTCCGCGGGAGCCTCACCTGGCTGCTCTGAAGCGGCTTCTCCGGTACCTCCGTGGCACCCTTGGCTACGGGCTGCTCCTCGGCCGGTCTTCCACTGCCGAGCTGGTTGTCTACACCGACGCTGACTGGGCGGGATGCCCGGACACCCGCAAGTCCACCTCCGGCTACGCGGTCTTCCTCGGCGGCAACCTGGTCTCTTGGTCGTCCAAGCGCCAGCCCGTGGTTTCCCGCTCCAGTG
The DNA here is from genome assembly GCA_038087645.1 of Saccharum hybrid cultivar R570. Classification (NCBI taxonomy): domain Eukaryota; kingdom Viridiplantae; phylum Streptophyta; class Magnoliopsida; order Poales; family Poaceae; genus Saccharum; species Saccharum hybrid cultivar. Next base: position 5,352,317 of record JAQSUU010000066.1, read on the forward strand.
CCGAGGCGGAGTACCGTGCCATGGCCAACGGCGTGGCCGAGGCCGCCTGGCTCCGCCAGCTCCTGGCTGAGCTTCACCGCCCACTCGCCAGGAGCACGCTCGTCTACTGCGACAACGTCAGTGCGGTCTACCTCTCCACCAACCCTGTGCAGCACCAGAGGACCAAGCATGTGGAGATCGACCTACACTTCGTCCGCGACCGGGTGGCCATCGGCGACGTCCGGGTTCTTCACGTCCCGACCACCTCCCAGTTTGCAGATATCTTCACCAAAGGCCTCCCTTCCTCGACCTTCTCCGAGTTTCGCTCCAGCCTCAACGTCTCCAGTGGCTAGTTGTGGCTGCGGGGGGGTCCTGTGTCTTGTGCTCTTACTTGTTTTCTTTCTTGTTCAGCCTTGAACTCCGCTGCGCCGGTAGTTCAGACTGCGGGGGGGTGTTGGAGTGTGTTTGTATTAGGCCCATGAGGCTAGGCCCATGTGGCCCATGTATGGTACCTATATAGCTACCCTTCTAGGGTTAGCCCAATTAATGAATCAGACATTCTAGCACTTAATGTTTTATAGACAAGGTTTTCTTTTTTTTTTATCTGCGTACCTTTGGCATCTTTCCACCACTATATGAAGACTACTGGGTTTGTGATCCTTATCATTGTTAGTACGTTCGATTATAAAATGTTGTTATGCCGCATATGTAGCTCATAGATAGAGTTGAAGTTACAAAACTCTTTCTTTTTTTTTGTCACTAAACAAGAATTGACTTCTGCCATGTCCCTTCCAGTATCCTTTTGAGCAATGTGTGCTGCTTCAAAGTATTTGTTCTTTTCTACAATATTTGCTTTTTTCATTTCTCATCATTTCTGGGTTTTGCTAAACAGCTATTCTGTCTGTTCTGATTTCTGAATGTTTTCTCTGTATTTGAACTAATTGCAGCTCTTTATAAATGGTTAGCAATTCCTTTGAGACAGTGATGTTCTTGTTGAGTAATTTTAGATTCTTTTACTTATTGTCTATTAATGATTTGTTTGTAATTTCAGAAAAATTGTTTTGGCAACCAACATTGCGGAGAGTAGTATCACTATAGATGATGTTGTCTATGTGATTGATTGTGGTAAGGCCAAGGAGACAAGCTATGATGCCTTGAATAAGCTGGCATGCCTTCTTCCGTCATGGATATCAAAAGCTTCTGCTCATCAGGTACCTTACTGCTGACAATATATAACTAGGTTATTTGCAGACATGAAAAGTCCATTAACAGATGTTCTCTCTCTTTATTTTGTTCACAGAGGAGAGGTCGTGCAGGCCGTGTTCAGCCAGGCTTTTGCTATCGGCTCTATCCAAAGATCATTCATGATGCAATGCAACAGTTTCAGTTGCCTGAAATTCTCAGGACTCCTTTGCAAGAACTATGCCTTACCATCAAAAGCTTACAGCTTGGAGCAGTATCCTCCTTTTTAGCCAAGTCACTGCAGCCACCAGATCCACTTTCTGTTAAGAATGCAATTGAGCTTCTTAAAACCATTGGTGCACTGGATGATACGGAGGAACTCACTTCTCTTGGTATGAAAATTTTCAGCTAACCTGCATATAAGAGTTTTTGTCTATTTCATTTTATTCCAGCTGTTTACATCTCTCAAATCTACTTCGGTTTTGTGCAGGGAGACATCTCTGTACTCTCCCACTGGACCCAAACATTGGGAAAATGCTGCTTATGGGATCTGTATTCCAGTGCTTGGATCCAGTATTGACAATTGCTGCTGCTCTCGCATATCGTAATCCATTTGTGCTCCCAATAGATAGAAAAGAAGAAGCTGATGCTGTCAAAAGATCATTTGCTGGTGACTCCTGCAGGTAATTATTGTAAACAATTATGTTGGAATTCTATTCTCTATTGATTAGGCTAACCCTAGAAGGGTAGCTATATAGTGTAGCATACATGGGCCTCATGGGCCTAGCCACATGGGCCACAGACATATACTCCAACACCCCCCCGCAGTCTGAACTACCGACGCAGCGGAGTCAGACTGTACACCAGGAAAAGAAAATACATACGAGCCCCCCCACAGACGCAACTAGCCACTGGTGATGTTGAGGCTGGAGCGGAAGGCGGTGAAGGTGGACGACTGGAGGCCCTTGGTGAAGATGTCTGCGAACTGGGACGTCGTAGGGACATGTAGGACCCGCACCTCGCCGATGGCAACCCGATCACGGACAAAGTGAAGGTCGATCTCCACATGCTTGGTCCGCTGGTGCTGCACGGGGTTGGTGGAGAGGTAGACTGCATTGACGTTGTCGCAGTAGACAAGCGTGCTCCAGAGAAGAGGGTTATGGAGCTCAGCCAGGAGCTGTCGGAGCCAAGAAGCCTCGGCCACGCCATTGGCCACGGCGCGGTACCCCGCCTCGGCGCTGGAGCGGGAGGCCACCTGCTGACGCTTGGACGACCAGGATACTAGGTTGCCACCCAAGAAGCCAGCGTAGCCGGAGGTGGAGCGCCGAGTGTCCGGACACCCGGCCCAGTCAGCGTCAGTGTAGACAACCATCTCGGTGGAGGAGGACCGCCGGTGAAGGAGCAAGCCGTAGCCCACAGTGCCTCGGAGGTAGCGGAGGAGGCGCTTGGGTAGTGAGGTGGGGCTCCCGCGGATCATGCATATGAAGGCACAGCTGCTGAACCGCATAAGTGATGTCCGGTCGAGTGAAGGTGAGGTACTGGAGAGCACCAGCAAGACTCCGGTACGCGGTGGGATCAGACACCGGGTTCCCCTCGGCCTCAGACATCTTGCCCTACGTGTCAACTGGAGTGGAGCAGGGGTTGCAGTCGGTCATCCCAGCTCGCTCAAGGATGTCAAGAGTATACTGCCGCTGGTGAAGAAGTCCAACAGGATGAGGCGCAACAGTGACCCCAAGGAAGTGGTGGAGCACACCCAGATCCTTCATAGCAAATTCCTGCTGGAGAGAGGTGATGATGCGGCGAAGGAGTGACTCACTGGAGGCTGTGAGGACAATGTCATCAACATAGAGCAGTAGATACGCAGTCTCAGCTCCATGGTGGAAGATGAACAGTGACGTATCGGACTTGGCCTCCACAAACCCCAGTGATCGCAGAAAGGCAGCAAAGCGATGGTTCCATGCCCGGGGCGCCTGCTTGAGGCCGTAGAGAGATCTGTTGAGCCTGCAGACCATGTTAGGACGCGAGGAGTCAACAAACCCGGCCGGCTGACTGCAGTAAACTGTCTCAGTGAGAAGACCATGCAGGAAGGCATTCTTGACATCCAGTTGATGCACGGGCCAAGACCGAGTGAGTGCGAGGGAGAGCACCGTGCGGACTGTAGCCGGCTTCACCACCGGACTGAAAGTCTCATCGTAGTCAACACCAGGCCGCTGAGTGAAACCCCGGAGAACCCAACGAGCCTTGTACCTCTCGAGAGTGCCATCAGTCCGGCGCTTATGTGTCCAGATCCATTTGCCGGTGACGACGTTGGAGCCTAGGGGACGTGGCACCAGATCCCAGGTCCGGTTGGCGAGGAGAGCCGCACACTCCTCTTCCATCGCGCGGCGCCAGTGAGGGTCGAGCAAGGCCTCGCGGACGGAAGAGGGTACCGGAGAGACCTGCGAGTCACCGGGCATCGCTGCAAGAGCCCGGGGCTGCAGGGTCCCGGCCGCGTGTCGCGTCACCATAGGGTGAACATGACGCGGGTGTCGGTGAAGCAGCGGGGGTGGTACACCGGCGTCGTGACTCGGGCATCCGGGGACCTCGGCGGCGGTGTCGGTGTCGCCGGCGGAGAAGAAGCAGTCGGTGGTAGAGGGCACCCCGACGAAGGAGCCACCGGTGGAGACGTAGGCGGCGGCTCCGGTCGTGCACGTCGCTGGTAGACGAGCACCGGCTGGGCGAAGCGCGCAGGTGGTGCCGGAGTCGACGGGCCGGGCCCCGCGTCAGGCGTAGTAACGGGGGCCGACCCGGAAGGTGCACGGCGCTAGTAGACGAGCGTCGGCTGAGCGAAGCGCAGGTGGTGCCAGGGGCGACGGCCTGGGACCCGCGTCAGGCGTAGTGACGGTGGCTGGCCCGTGAGGGGATCCCGCTAGGCCCGGGCAGGGGGTGTCACCGGCAGGCGGCGAGCGAGGGCACGGCCCTGGCGAAGGGCACAGTGGAGCAGTACCTGTGGTAGACAACTGAAAAGGTGGCTCGACCACCGCGTTAGTGGGAAACAAGGAGAAGAGGTCAAGATCCGGGGTGGACGTGGGAGTGGGAGTGGAGGAGAAGGGGAAGAATAACTCATCAAACACCACATGGCGAGAGATGAGGACCCGACGAGAGGTAAGATCATAGCACCGGTACCCCTTGTGATCCGGGGAGTACCCGAGGAAGACACAGAGTCGAACGAGGTGCCAGCTTGTGGGGAGCGGTAGCTGTGGTGTTAGGGTAACACGCACACCCGAAGATGCGAAGGTGGTCGTACCGAGGAGGGGTACCGAAAAGAGCGTGGTGTGGCGTGGGAGCTGGGCAGGCAGCGGAAGGAAGGCGGTTAAGGAGATAGGTGGAGGTGTGCAAGCTCTCAGCCCAGAAGCGCGTAGGGAGTGACGCCTGAAGCAAGAGGGTGCGCATGGTCTCGGTGGTGGTGCGAATCATGCGCTCAACCTTGCCGTTCTGGGAGGAGGTGTACGGGCAAGACATGCGCAATTGGACACCGTGAGAGAGAAAGAAGGCATGGGAGGCGAAGTTATCGAACTCACGACCATTGTCGCACTGGATGGCCTTGATGGTGAGGCCGAACTGTGTGGACACCCAAGCGAAGAAGTGAAGAATGGCGGGGAAAGCTTCAGACTTTGCACGAAGAGGAAAAGGCCAGGAGTAATGAGAGAAATCATCAAGCACCACAAGATAGAACTTGTAGCCGGAAACACTGATGACAGGAGAAGTCTAGAGGTCGCAATGTACAAGATCAAAGATGTGAGCCGCCTGGGAAGAACTATGAAAAGGAAGACGGACATGACGGCCCAGCTGACACGCATGGCACAAATGCTCACCGGGAGTCCGAGGACACCGAATGTCGGAACTACGACTGAGCTGCATCAGGGCATCCCGACCAGGATGGCCGAGGCGCCGGTGCCAAGTGGTGGAGGAAGTAGTGGTGGCTAAAGCAGCTGACAAAGGGATCGGCGAAGAGGACGAAGGAGACGCTGGGAAGCGAAGGGTGTAAAGGGGCCCCGTGCTGTCACACCGAAGCAGAGGACGTCAGGAAGCCAAATCTTTGACAGTGAGACCGGAAGAGTCAAACTCCACGGAACAGGAATTGCCAGCTGTAAACCGACGAATAGAAAGAAGGTTGTGAACCATAGAAGGTGCCACAAGAACATCAGGAAGACAAAAGGAGCCATGAGCGCCGGCGGCACCCACGAACGTGACAGGAAGGCAAGACCCATTTGCGACCATGATGGACGAAGGGTGAGAGGAAGAAGAAGGTTGAACGGAAGAGAGTATAGTGGGGTCGGGAGTGGTGTGGTAGGTGGCATCCGAATCGGCGATCCACTCTGGGCCGACAGGAGTTGTCGAGCCCATCGTGCTGAAGGAGTGTGCCAAGGCCGCCGAGTCCCAATCGGGCGAGGCGCTGGAAGGTGTAGCCCACTGGAATGCTGCTGGGTGAAACCCGGGAGAAGCAGCAGCGAGCATGGCGGTGGCCGGCGGGCGAGGCTCACCACCGGGAGCCTGGAAGGGCCATGATGGGTCGTGGAAACCAGAACCCCCACCACGTCCCCGTCCGCGACGACGGCGTCCGCCACGGTCCCCCCACCCCCGCTCGGCCCGGGGGGGGAGAACCCAGAAGAAACGACGGCGGCGTAGCGGACGGACGCGGAGTGGCGGTAGGGAAGAGGGTAGCACTCGCGCCGGCCCCAGGCATGCGTGGCAGGGCTGCCAGGAACGCGGCGTCCGGTGGTGGCATGCCCAAGCCAGCTGCGATAGCGGCAGCAGAGAACCCGGGGGGAGGGGGCAGCCGGTGGAGGGGACGGGGCAGGGAACGCCGAGGACGGGCTGCCGCCGTACCCTGCTGGCCCTCCTCCTGCCCCGTACGGCGCCGGCGGCGCGCTGTAGGGCGGCAGGGCCGGGAAAGCCGCGGCCGCGGGGGCACTGTCAGTGGCGAGAGCGAGGGCCGGCTGCGCCCATGCTGCTGCGAAGAGTGGCGCGGAGGCAGATGGGGCTGGCGGCAGCGCCCAGCTTGGGCCGAGGGCCGCACCAGTGGGGGCGGTGCCCATGGCGTGCAGCAGCGCATGGGGCCCTCCGGTGGGGGCGGGCGGCGCAGTGGCCGCGCCCAGGGCAGCCGGCGCAGGAGGAGGGGCGGGCAGCGCTGGTGCCGCGCCCAGTGCCCAGTGCGGGCGGCGCAGGAGGAGGGGCGCTGGTGCAGTGGCCGCGCCCAGTGCAGGCGGCGCAGGAGGAGGGGCAGCGCAGGAGGAGGGGCGGCCGGCGCAGGAGGAGGGGCGGGCGGCGCTGGTGCCGCGCCCAGGGCAGCCGGTGCTGGAGGAGGGGCAGCCGGCGCAGGAGGAGGGGCGGGCGGGGCGGGAGGAGCCGTGACGGCCGGATCGAAGACTGGGGAGCCCGCAAGCTCCACCACGGGGGCGGCTGTGAGGGCCAGTGCCGGCCGCAGGGACGAGCCGGCCGCGGCAGGAGGCCGGCCCGCGGCGGCGGCGGACAGCCCCGCAGAGGTCACGGCGGCGCCCAGCTCAGTAGGGGAAGCGGCAGCGACTTGGGCCCATGTGGTGTAGCCGGGTAGGGGAGGAAAGGTGAGGAAGGAAGGAGGAGGTGGGGGCCTGCCATGGCCGGCCATGGCCGGGCGGCGCGCCGGCGGCGGCGGCCAGGCAGATCGGGATCGGGATCGGGAGAGGAGAGGGGTGGGGAAAAGTTAGGCTGCTGATACCATGTTGGAATTCTATTCTCTATTGATTAGGCTAACTCTAGAAGGGTAGCTATATAGTGTAGCATACATGGGCCTCATGGGCCTAGCCACATGGGCCACAGACATATACTCCAACAAATTCTGCCACTTTGATATTAATATTAAGGATTGAAGGAACGTATAAGGATGTTTTTTGAGGTACCTGATTAGTTGGTATTTCTAATTTGTTTACTATTCCCTCCATTTCAAATTGTAATAAGTAAGCTTTTTCTAGATTCATAGCTTATTCTACGCACCTAGATATACATTATGTCTAGATACATAGTAAAAGCTACATATCTATAGAAAAGCTAGGACGACTTACAATTTGGAACGGAGGGCATACCATTTTCTTGAGTGGAACAGTAGGGTAAACACCTACTGTGGTAGCTATATTATTGTATGTACAAAAAAACTGTACAAGATGCTGTATAGATACAATGGATAATAGGGGAGGCCATCTAGCCAAGCCATGCCTAAGGTTCTAGAAGTATCTATCAATCTACGTCATCAGAGAAGCCTTTCTTCCAAGACAAGGATGGACTGCTTATTACTCTCTCTGTTCCAAATTGTATAAGTTGTTTTAGTTTTGTGCCAAGTCAAGCTTCTCTAACTTTGACCCAAGTTTATAGTCAAATATGTATTTACAAAACTAAATAAATGTATTATCAATGCATATTTCAAGTTTGGTTTAATGAAACTATTTTGATGTGCTAGATGTTGATCCATTCTCCAATAAACTTGGTCAAAGTTAGACTAGTTTGACTAGGACAAACTCAATCAAAATACCTACAATTTGGAAGTATCATTGTGTTGGTTCCAAGTATTCCCAGCGTCTATGATGAAATCATGAAATTTTCCATGGAGTGCTCGAAATTCTGCTTTGCTTGATTCACCATGCCAAAGAAAGGAAGGCAGAGCCCAAGTGATTCTTGTATATTGCCAGCATGCTTTACTGAGTACTGCTGACGCTTCTTCACTTATAGCACCTGTAGGATAGTTCCTTTGATTGCTAGCAAGGTTCAAAAAGGAGCTAGGCTCTAAGCCACCGATTAGCGCCTAGGACATCTAAACGTAGATTAAACATGATTAAGCGTTTATACACTAACTACATATCAAGAGATTTATAGTTGCATAAATGTGACAATAAATAGAAAAGGAAGAGCAATGCCATAATAGCGCACTGAGCCCACTAGCCCATCTGAACACCATAACACCCAGCAATGCCCTACCACCACAGATTTCCAGTCAGTAGACAATCCCCATTCTCACGCAGCCACGCCGCCTCTCTGCCTGTGCACCCCCATCCATCTCTCCACCTCTCCATGGCGCACCACCTCTTCTCCTGCGCTCACCCTGTCTGCTCCTCCACGCACCCCACCTCTACTCTGCCTGTGCGCACCTCGTCCTCTCCCCCTTTCGTGGCACCCCTGCTTTGGCTGCACACAGCCACGCATGGCCCTTTGGAGAAATCGAGAAAAATGGGCTAAATTGAACAGAGGGTGAGCAAAATCGAGCATAGATGGAATCACAACAACAAACCATTTTGACATCATAATCTCGCCTCTTCTCTTCCTTCATCATCCATGGGTTCTGACAGTTATGCTATGTTTAATTGGACGCCTATGGCCTAGGCGATGTGCTAGGTCTCTGCCTAGTTCCTAAGCGAGCATTTAATGACGTTTTTTTCGGACACTGGTTGCTAGAGACAAACATGCAGATGTAGATACCTTGGAGCTATTCTGGTTACAACGATGACATTCATTACCAATTTCATGCAAAAGTTGCTCTTGTCTGGCTGATAATTTCTTGTAATTTCTTTTCCAGTGACCACATTGCTCTTCTTAAGGCGTTTGTAGCATGGAAGGAGGCTAAAAGGAGTGGTAGAGAGCGCACTTTTTGTTGGGAAAATTTTCTGTCCCCCATGACCCTGAAGATGATGGATGACATGCGAAATCAATTTTTTGATCTACTATCTGATATTGGGTTTGTTAGCAAGACAACAGGAGTGAAGGTTATGTGCCCTCTTTCATTTCAAACATGTCATTGATCTAATTGTACAGCTGTATTCATTTGAAACATGTAGTTGATCTAATTATATAACTATTAGTTTGTTTTGCCATGCACTTCTATTTTATTTCAAACATGTAGTTCATGAACACTAGTAGCATATCATGCCTGAGGTAGACATGAAGGAATGAGCCGTACTGTTTCAGCGAAGGAACAATGTTTTCTCTCACAATAAATCAGCGAACAGTACTTTCAGCCATGGCTTTTCAGCGAAGCGAACAGGGCCGAAGCGAAAAGTGCATTTGAGTTATCATGGACTTGTATTTTGTGCATTTGAGAGAAATGTAGACGGACTTATATTTGGGATCGAAGGCGTACCCTGACCACCCACACACCACCACAACCACCCCCAACTGGAATCTCTTTCATGGACCAAAACCTTATTTTCTGATATTTTAATTCCTGGTGCATCTAGGTGTTTTATGTGTTATTATGTGCATCCTCTGTTACCACCTACTTGAATATCACAATATTTTGATTGTTGCCTAATAACTAAATCTATAAAATATTTGTGAATTATGGGACATATAATTCTCTACATTTTTGAAATAGTTCAGGGTGGCTTCTTACTTCCATGCTATAACTTCAGGCATATAACCACTACGGTAATGATCTGGAGATGATTTGCGCTGTTTTATGCGCTGGGCTTTACCCAAATGTTGTGCAATGCAAAAGGCGAGGCAAGAGGACTGCTTTCTACACCAAAGATGTGGGGAAAGTGGATATTCATCCATCATCAGTCAATGCATTCGTAAACCAATTCCCATTACCTTTCTTGGTTTATAGTGAGAAGGTGAAGACTGCTAGCATTTATGTAAGGGACTCGACAAATATATCGGACTATGCCCTTCTACTTTTTGGTGGTTCGCTTAGTCCGAGCAAAACTGGAGAAGGCATTGAGATGCTTGGGGGTTATCTTCATTTCTCGGCTCCAAAGCGTACCATAGAGTTGATTCAGGTATAGCCAGCTCCGCTCCAACATATTGTCTCAACTTTGAAAAAAATAATATCTTTAATTGATTGTGTTATTTTTGCTAAAAAAAAGTTGTTTTTGTACCTCGCACTTTACAATTCTTGGCCCTGTTTGGATACTGTCTATTTAGGTTCAAATCCTTTTGAATTGAATCTGAAATATTCTGTTGCAACCGCTCTCACCCAAACACGCCCTTATGCCTTTTGTTTAAAATATTGTTGGTGCTCGCTAAGTGTCTAAATTCTTTATTCTGTTGGAAACACTGCCCTCCAACTGTGAAGTTTCTTGTGTGTGTGCATTTACTGATATCATGACATTTTTAGTATCCCAAGTTCATTCTAGTGAATGTAGTAAGATGCTACCATTCATTTTAGTTAACACATGTACCTGTGCATGCACATACTTGATTTATACCCTGGTCTTCAACGAAAATTGATCGGCACATAAAGTAGTTTAGGATTAGATTATATAGCTATATATTCTTCTAACTTGGGACTTATTTGCATTTAACAGAAATTAAGAGGTGAATTGGACAAACTCCTTCAGAAAAAGATTGAGGAACCTGGACTTGACATCTTTTCACAAGGAAAGGGTGTCGTGGCGGCAGCTGTAGAACTGTTACACAGTCAAAATTTCAACCATTAGATGCCAAATATTACACGTTATTAGGACAAGTTTCACACTAAACGAAAGCGATACCAGCGTATTCTTTTGTTAATATCTGTTGCAGTTTGGTTCCTAAGATGTTTGAGACATTGCCATAACACCAGAGGAGGTATATCAAAAAAAATTGATATTTGACACCGAACCCGCAGCTTCATTGTTTTTAACACCCAGTTTGTGTGCCTTCAAAAATTCTGAGGCCTAGCCTCTTGAAGCTCTCAACCTTTTAAGGGCCTGTTTGGTTAAGCTTCAGCCTAGCCGTTGAGTTATTTTTTGAAAACATGGTATCTGAGCAGATAAATATTTACTCTAAATTAAAAGCTGAAACTGTCTTTTGGTGTGTTGAGAAGCTAAAAACTTATTCCAAAAGCCAAAATCCAGTCAATGTTATTCAAAAGCAGTCCTGAGGGATTAAAATTATTTGGGGGCGGAGCCAGGATTTGGACATATGGGGCTGTTCAAACAACAAAATAAACATTTGTGTTACAATGCCTCTCTCAAGTGATTCCTTCTACCCTCTTCAATCTTGATCTCTCTTTCCTCTCCCCACACAATCCCCCCCCCCCCTCTCTCTCCTCTCCCCACACAATACCCCCCCCCCCTCTCTCTCTCTCCTCATGGGTGTGGGTACTCCATGAGAGATTGGCTTGAGCATGGTGCTCACGAGAGTCTCCATGTGTAAGTTCTTCACATATCTCCCTCAATTTTTGTATCAAGATCAATCCTAGCATACATCACACACCTTCTTGTAAGTTCTTGACACCTTGATTCTTCACATCTCAGGTGGCATAGCTCGCTTGAGTGTCCTTTGAGGACCGTACACCCTGGTTGCAGGAACAAGTCGGGCCATTGCTCTCTTCTCTGGATTAGGTTTTTTTTTTTGGTTTGGTTTAGGTCGATTTGAGATGCTGTTTTTTTTTTAATTTCAATCCAACATGGAACAAGCCCTCCCTTCTCAATAAATATAAATAGCGATGGTTAATTGAGGATATCCAAATAAAAAAACAATTGGACTGTTCCTTTTTACCTTTTTTTTTTCTGAATATATACTTTTCTAACCCTTATCGTTGTTTGTTTATCGTATTTTTTGTGGTTTTATGTAATCACGTGTTGGTAGAGATAGGATTCGGACCATGCCACTTGAAGTCAGGTTGTGGCACAATCTTTTGGTATGGCACGACGAGAATAATTTTAGGTCATGCTTTACTTAGAATCTCAACACGAATGGGTGACATGACAAGACCCATATTTTAGACCGTGATTGAACTGGCACAACACGAAAATGGCATATAAGCACGTCTATAATGCTATAATGCAATTGCCTAGAATTATTATCATATATTTACTCAATTTGGTATGAATATCATTGGAACTTTTATTTTAGTAAAAAATGGTGCATACAAAATATACTTTTTAAGTTACGAGTACACGAACAAAACAAGCAAAAATATCATGAGAGCGTGTTTGGGCCAGCATGCCATAGAGGTGGCCGGCGGGCCATGGACTGTATTTGTGCTACAAGGAAAGACTTGTCGTGCCGGCATGGCATGACTAGAAGTCAGGTCTGAAGCGACACAAAGCACAAGAGGGCCGAGCCAGGCAAGCACAACATGGCTCAAATCCCACCTCTACGTGTTGGCACGCTCTTGATGCTTCTTTCAGAATTTGAGCCCAGCAACAACCACAGCGATGGTCACTGATAGCTTAGGGGTTTCATATACTTTCAACCACACTAAACCCTAAAGTCTGATGAAAGAACGACTTGGTACCCAGCAATGACAGGTGATGTGATAATGTCATGTCTATAGAAATGATATCTTCTGCTGGGAATATACACGATAGATGTTTTTCTAGGACTATTACAGAGGCAGAAAATTCCTTTCGGGAATTCGGTTTGTTTCACTTATTTTATCTTTTTATCTCAGCATCATCCAATGCAGTCCAACAATCATGCTATTACATTATTGCCGGAGACCCTTAAGGCTAATGGTAGAACCATGACTTTAATGTGCCTTTTAACAGTTATCAATACCATGTTTATTGTGTTGATCATTTGGACTACAAAAAGAAGGGGCATGCTCAATCCTTTCTGAGCCCAAACACTACGAAGGCAGTAAGTATCACTACATGGTGGCTCCAGGGAGCTACATCATGTTTCTCCTCGTCACCAGCCATATCAAGATGTCTTGCGGGTTGGCCTTGACATCATATGTTCAGATTTCTGCAGATGTGAAACGGCATAAGTATGTGCTCATATGGGCCAGTCAGGTGATAATATTATCGATATATTGTTGAATATTCCAATTAAATCACTACCCTGCCAACCCATTCAAGGATTATTTATTTGGTACAATTTCAATTGGTAGCATATATATTAACTGTCTGAAAAGAACTATATGTTTGGTAATTGGTATTATACAGGTAGCAAGCAGATCAGCAATTCAGCACCATGAGCTAACAAGCAACAGAGTGGCAGCTGAACAACAGGAAGAAGACACAAACCTGTTCAGTGTAAGGCAGATACTTTCCATCAAATGTGATCACCACACGATCTTTTCCGTCAGCCCCTTGAACCTTGTCAACTGAACAGTAGAAATCTATGGCTGACATGCTGCAATTAGAAGCAATGGTAATATGGTAACACAGTCATTTTCGCAAAGATGATAATTTTTTGGACAGTTGACAGATCATTCATTTTTTTTAGAAAAGGGATAGATAATTCAATGGAGCTTCATGGACAGAATTTCCAGTTTTCCACTAATATATTTGCAAACTGGACATACTCAAGTGTGTGGTTACAGGCTTCATCAGGCTCAGGCTTAAATGAAGCTGCACAAAATTCAAAGCATTCCAAGTCCTAACAAATGTCTACAAGCAAACACCACAGCAACATCATACATAGCACAAAAATAAACTCGAATGCGAATCCAGGTGTCCATATTTTTAAAGGATTATCCACTCGTAGTCATAACTAATGGATTTACTAACTATATCACACAATAGTTCATGTCAAATTACCAGGAACAGGAATTTATGCATAAATGAAGCTCTGGTATCTCTTACATTCCATCACCAAACTCCTCATTGATGATTTCCTTGATGCTCTCTCCAAAATGCATAACAGCTTCATTCAATCTGTGTGCAATATATAGTAACAGTGTTGATAAGAAGGTTATTCTCATACCTGGTTAGTACTGATAAACTGGAATAAACTAACAAAGTTCTGGATAAAAGCTACTCCCTCCATTTCGAATTATAGTTCACTTTGGCTTTTTCCTAAGTCAAAGCTCATTAACTTTGACCAGGTTTTTAGAAAATTATACTGACATCAATAGGTTCAAGTAAATACACTTCCAGAATATATTTCATGGAGAATTTAGGGGGTGATTGGTTGCCAACCACACTTTGTCGTACTAGGCAAGTTTGACCAAATCAGCAGGTATCTGGTTGGCAACTAAACTTAGGTAAGATCATAAGATCTTTTTTGTGCTCCACATGTCAGACAGTCAGAGTAAAAACGTGTAGTAAGATTCATTAGGCATGGCAAAGTATGGCTCCAAATTTTCTCGCAACACTTGCCTAAGGTTAGTTATGGCAAATTATGGCTGGGAACCAAACAGCCTCTTAATGACACAAATTTAATGTTATAGATACCGGCCTATTTTTCTGTAAACTTGGTTAACCTTACCCTAAACCCACAAGGCCAAAGTGAACTACAATTTGAAACTATTATCAAGCTGTCTAAACGAATAATATTGAAGACTGCCAAGCTCAACATGCGAACTTGCAGAATCTGAAAATTGAAAACCACGGATGGGAGGCATTGTCTTAAGACTAGGAGTTACCTAGAATGTGTATCGAGGACTGTAGACATTCTTTTACACTAATTCAGTAATTCCTAACTCAACACGGAGAACATCTTAAGACCACTAGTGCAAGTTTTAAGCAAGGTGCATTTTGTTGTCAGGGCATTTTGGTTTTTTTTTTTTTTTTGGCTTCTCTTGTCTTTAATCCGAGTCAGTCTTCTGAAATAACAAAAGTCTGTTTAAACATAGGAAAGCTGTGCCCAAATCCTTGAGATTAAGACAGAGTAGTTCAAACTTCAAACTTCACTAAATCGCAATAAGTCCTGGTCCTGGAGGAAAACTAGTATATCCCTTTCTAACTAGACCCTAATAGCGCTTGGAGTAGCCGATTAAACAAAGATTTCGCTGTGCTCACTTGACGACCCACATTCCGGATCAAATTGAAGGAGTGCAAGAGGCGTCGTCGTCGTCGTTTGCACAGGGGATGGGGGTCGGGGCGCACCTGTAAATGGCGGGCTCGTGGACGATGTCGGGGTGGTACGACCGGAAGGGCGGCCGCGTCATGAGTTGGACGAGGTCGTCGGTGAGCGTGGGCAGGGCCGCCCTCAGCGCGGGCACCGTGTCGGCCTGGAGCTGCGCCTGGCGCCGCAGCAGCTGCGCCACGTAGACGTTGGTGAGACCCGTCTCGGCGGCGATTTCCGAGAAGGTCTTCCCGGACACCTCCTTCGCCTCCATCAGGCGCCGCACCTCCGCAGCCCTCTCGCCGCTCGCCTCCATGCCCGACCCTTCCGCGCTCGCTCGCTCGCCGGCCCACCGCGCTGCTCGATACTGGGGATGGATGGGTACTGGGGAAGGTGGGCGGGGACCAGGGAGGCAGAGGCACGGGTGATGTGTGCAGCGCGGCGTGTAGCGGCCACAGGCCGGCTCTTGGCTGGGTGCTGCGCGAACTGACACACGACTCTCTCTCTCGTGGGCTGTGGCCCGTTTCACGTGGTGTCAGATGGGCTGATCTGATGGGAGTAATTGGAGTTGAGCCCGCCCGCCCATGAAGGAAAAAGCTCGGGCCCGAATGGAACTTACGTTTGGTTTTCGGGTTCAGGGTGTATAGGAATATAAGAAAACTTACGTCACACTATTTTAAATAAAACCATTTAAATTACCTCCAAGTCCACGTTAGAATCGGTTTTCGAAACGATTTCATATTTTTAGTTCCTAAGATTCAGTAAATACCTGATAAGGTTTTTAAAACAAAAATGACTCTAAGCTTCTAAAAATCCAAAACACATTCTAAAAATAGATTGGGACGTTAAAAGGAACAAGTAAAATATTTAGATATCATGAAAATATCTATAGAAGCTTCAAAAGTATTGATTTGGCTCTAGGAAAATAGAAATATATGAAAAGCTCCGGACACACCTGGGTGCTGTTTGGTTTGGTGTTTTAGCACCGTGATCCGATTACAACGCAATCCAGTCCGGTTACAAACGTTTTGCTTCATAGGCCCTGTATAAACAGGTCACACGGTATCGTTTAACAGCCTTATTCTAATCTGATGCCCCTCCCCTCCGGCCGTTAATGGATCACGCACATCGCTCTCCACTGCACCCTTCTCGAACGGATCGAACCAAACCAAATACATAATCTATGCTTTGCAACTGGTACGCCGTGATCTGATTACATTCCCGTTTACATTACCATTTCTTCAACCAAACAACACCTTGATTGATGTCTAAATGTGTTTCAAAAACTTTCCACGATAAAAGGATGAGATGCAACCAGCACGTCTTGTGTTTCTGTTATGAAATGTTTCCAAAAGATGATTAGGACATCGACCAGAATGTTTCGAGAATTTCTAGTTTTTTTAACATTATCCCATTTTCGTCGGGTCAAAACTATTTCTTTGAAACTTATAGAGATACTTTCATGAGCTCGGAATGTTTTATTTAGTTTTGTCATGTATCATCCTATCTTTAGGAGTTTTTGTAGAATTTAGAAGCCTAGAGATACCGTTTATGGTTTAAGAACCTTTATGATGTATTTATTGATTTTTTGAAATGACGAAACCATCTTGAAAACCAGCGGCGGATCCAGGATTGAGACAAGAGGGGGGCTAGTTAAGGAAGATGTTAATTTACAATTAAGATTTAATGGTGATTTGATGCTATGCTACAGTAATGGCTACAATAATTTAGTGGAGAAATCACCCTCCTAGAGGGGCTGCAGCCCCCCCAACCCCCTGGATCCCCCAATGTTGAAAACCATTTCTAACCGGGATAATTGAAATGACTTCGAAAATTAAGGGACCAAGATGTCCGGTTTCGAAGTTAAAGTTGGAAAATCAGACCACGACGATGTTAGTTGAAGGAGGTAAAATAGATTTTTTTTTTCAACTTGTATAGCATTGATTTTTTTTTGAAACGTATAGCGTTGAAGTTTGGCCCATGAGAAGCCGGGTGTATAGTCTACAGCCCACGAGAGCCCAAGTAATTTTTGATGCATAACGCAGCCTTTACTCATAACTAACCAAGCATGCATGTTGGTCGCCGCTGCCAGAGTAATTGAGGAGCCCGGGGGTGAAGCACGCCTTACAAACTCGAAACAACTTCCTAAGCAGATCTTTCAGGCTGGTCGTGTGTCCTGTACGGTGACTAAATTTCCGTGTCGACAGCTGCCAGCCCGCTGCTTATAAGCATCATCGGGCCTATGTCTCTAGCGAACTCCACGCACCGACGAGTCTTCATTCTCCCAAACAACAAGAAGATGCGATGTACTGAAAACACATATTACAAGCGTATGTTTTATAGGTATGTCGCAATTGTTTTATGTGGATGTTGCAAAAGTAGATCGAGATGTTACATATGTTGCAATGGTTGTACACGTATGTTGCAAAGCTCTATTTCCAATGTTTTATCTGTATTTTCGGATGTATGTTGCAAATGTGTGTCTATCTCAATGTTGCATGCGTTTCGCACATATGTTGCAAGTGTTTTATCTGGATATTGCTTATGTTTTGCAATGGTTTTCAAGTGTTTTCCAGGTGTATTTTTGCAAGTGTTTTAGAAGCATGTTTCAAGTGTTTCATCTGCCTTTAGACATACGTTATAAGTGTTACATCTCAATGTTTCAAAAAGAAATTGGATGTTGCATCTCCCTCATCGCTTTTCTACTGTCTCGCCTCGGTGTCTTCTCCTCCTCCAGACGTCGGCTTGGCATCCGCCGCCCCCTACTCCTCTTCCCAATGCTAGTGTTGTTCGGACGGCATGGTAAACTTACTTCGGAAGCGAATGGGAAGGGCGAGGCGGTCCCCGCGCGGCATGTGCGTGCCGAAAGCGGAGGGGCGCGGGCAGGAAGTGGTATGGGGCTCGGGTGTTCGGACAGGGAGGCGCGGGCTCCTATGTGCGCGCGGACACGCGTGATTGGAGCAGCAAACACCGGTGTACGGACGCGTAGTGAGGCCCCCTTTTTTTAAAACTTGAATAGCCTTGAAGTTTGGCCCATGAGAAGCTGGGTGTACAGTCTACAGTCCATGAGAGCCCAAGTAATTTTTGGATGCATAACGACCACTTTTTTTTTTGAATCTTTTTGATCCGTCATGATTAAACCTAGCGTTCAATTTGTTATTACTTTTGTCATCTATGTAGAAAAATCTAAATTTGTTTGACATCATCTTCTTTGTATATGTAGCCTCAATTATACTTCAACACCACTTTGTTTTACTGTGGAAACAAGGTACAGTATTCCAAGATGACACCTTGTATGATAGGATCCATCCAGTCCCCCCCCCCAAAAAAAAAATATGTTCCATCCATCCATCATCCTATTCATTTAGACTTATCAGCAGAATCAGCAGCCATCCAACAGCTGGCCCAGTCCTCACACAGGAGACTGCTACCAGCAGCTGCAAACTAGCCGCATGTTGGTTGCCGGAGTAATAAATTGAGGAGCCCGGCGGTGCGCAGTTGAGGCAGGCAGCCGCGTTGCGCGGCTGACAGGACGCGTACTCCTGTGTCCTGTCAGTGCCACCACGACTGTCCACACTGTTTCTGTTTCAGAGGAGGCACTCTTGTGATGGTGGGCGCAAGGCGCATCGAAGAAGCTTGCTGTCTCGGGGTAGCGTATGTATGGGCAAATCGGGAGCTTGGTCCCTCCTCGGCGCAACAAATGCCGTAAATGCATGATTGTGGACTCGACGTACTCTCTCCATCAATGACGATTCTAATACAGTATCATAATTTACCTAAATACGACTAATTATAAATAAAAAATATCAATATTTATGATATTAAATAAATATCATTAGATTAACTACAAAATGTATTTTCATAATAAATTATTTTAAAACCGTAAATATGAATATTATTCACTAATGACACGTATCCCGTAATTGCATTATCTTCTAGATAGAGGGAGTACTGTACTAATACAGTAATACTGATTGAGGCCTCTCGGGTAGCATGTGAGCGTTTGTTGCGGTTCGCGACCGTGGTCCTGCTGATCGTTGGGAAGCCAGGATGCTGACATGGTACTGTTGTCTGTAGCTGATATTTTTGTGGACGGATGTCGCGTATTCCCTTACTTCATTCAGTCCGATTTTTTCAGTTAGGCGCTCAATTCACATGTGAAAAGTTTCAGTTTAATTATCTGTACGCTCAAGCTAACAACAATTTTTTTCAGTTAGGAGCTTAATTCACCTGATGACTGACAGAACGCAGCTTGCTTTCCACGCGAAGATATTTCGGTGGTACTAGGCTAGCTGTTACTGGTAGTGCCCTTTTAGTTCCAAAATTTTTTTTCCAAAAAATGCTAATCGAATCTTTTGACATATGTATAGAGCATTAAATATAGGTAAAAAAATAATTAATTGTACAGATTTATCTATAAATGTCGAGATGGATTTTTTTGAGCCTAGTTAATTTATGATCGGATAAATTTTGCCAAATAACAACGAAAATGCTACACGAAGTTTCCAAAAAAAATTTTACAATCTAAACACGTCCAGTACATGGAAATAGTAAAAACGATACTCCTACTGTTTTGGTGCTGATTAATGTGACAGTGCAGAATTGCCTGAGTGCAGATGGCGTTGCGACGATGATCTTGCATGCAGTCCGCGTGCACTGGAAAATTGTTGCCGGGGCGCTGCGTCCGCTGCTCTTCCCTGAGATCCAACTCCGATCAAACTCCTACACGCTTATCTTATTTTGAGAGCTCAAGCTCATAAAAAAAACCTCTCCAACCGAACTCTTATTCAAGCCCCGATAGATGAGGGACTCTCATTTCTCTCTCGTGAACCCCCAGATGTAGGAGTCCCTCATCCTCCTTTCTCTTTTTTATAAAACTGACAAGTGAGACCGATAAACAGGTCCATAATAATACAGTGTAAAAGTAGCCCCTAACCCCAGCTGCAAACTCCACGCACATGGATACATGGCTTGCCGACCAGCGACGACGACGTACGGCACCATCAACCTATGCATAGTGTACGCCCTCCGCCCACAAAAAAATGCAACGAGAGGCGCCCAGGTGTCACAGATTCAGATTGCACAGTTATTATACGTACTTGTATTAGCGAGCAGCACTAGGCTGTGTCGTGCTTTCCTACTTGCTGTACAGTACTCACCTAGCAGCACTCCTAGCACAGCAATTTACCATGCCAACTGCACCGGATTGCAACAAGTTTCTAGAACTACAGCAGTGCGTGTTTTCCTTCGACGGGAACTGGAACCTGTTGTAGGCGGTTGACCATACCTTTTTTTTTTGAGGGGATTGACCACGGCTACCTTCGGGGGCGGGCCTAAGCCTAGGGCCAGTAGGGCCATGGCCCTAGTCGTGGCCCAAGTTTTCTAGGAATATGTTTTCAATTTTTGGCCCAACAGCGAACAACCCAAGAAGAAGAGTTTCGGAAAGACTTCGCACTCTCGGTGTGTCACTCGAGCCCAGCACCTCACCTCCTCTTCCCCGTTCTCGCTCAAGCGCGGCGCCTTCTCTTCCTCTTCCCCATTCTTGCTCGCAGCTACGTTGCCGGCGTTGGTGCCCATCGGCCGTAAGCCTGCTCGGCCCTGCGGCCCCCGCCGACCGTCGACGCCCTCGCGGCCTTACCCCCTGGCTGCACGTTTGCGCACTGCGCCTTGGCCCGTCGAGCGTCAGGTGCCGGCCGCCGCCCTGAGCGTCGGAGCCCACGCGGCCGAGCACCCGAGCTGCCCAAGCAGGAACTCTGAAACACGAAGAGTGAAGTGATTTCTTCTCTTTATTTCTATTCTTTGCTCATTTTGATTCTAACATCTAGGTTTACAATTTCAATTTTATCATTTCAATGTAGAGTTTTGAACTTTTGGTTCTAGTTAAAATATAATTTTATAGATTTCCTAATTGGTTTATAAGATGAAGAGCACTTGGACTTTAGCATCATGTAATTCTCTCGAATTTTTTAGCCCAAATTTGAAACAAATTTTAAATTTAACCCGGATTTGATTTTTTTAAAAAACTAACCCGTTTGGCCCCGCCACCATGCATGACGGGGCAATTGCACTGAACCCCGCCATGCATGGTGGCGGGGTGCAGGGGCCACGTGGCAGGGGTGGCACCCTGCAGGCCAGCGTGACAGGGGTGTACCCCGCCATGATCTGTGGCGGGGTACCCCTAATATAAGCGGCCGCACCCCGCCATCGGGTGTATTCGCCCGCACCCCGCCATTGCCGCCCGCGCCGCCGTTGCCACCGTCGCCGCTGCGTGCCGCCGTCGCCGCCTCGCCGCGCCGCCCGGCCCCCGGCACCGTCTTCGCGCCGCCCGCCCCGCCGCGCCCCCGTCCCCCGACCCCCGCCTCCCGGCCCCCGTGCCGCGCCGCGCCGCCTTGCCGCGCCGCGCCGCCGTGCCTCGCCCGCGCCGCCGTTGTAAGGTCCAAATGGCTAGAGGGGGGTGAATAGCCTATTTAAAAATCTACGAGCTTCACTAAACAACCACGTTAGTATAAAAGATGGCTAAGCTAATTTTAGCACTAGCTCAACTATACTATGCAAGCCACCTATACAATTCTAGTGAAGCAAGGCTATGATCTCTAATACACACCAACAAGACTAAGTCACTAAGCCACTTACTCCTATGTGAAAAGAGCTACACTAAGCAAACTACACTACGGTAAGTACAAGAAAGTAAAGAGCAAGTGACTTGATTCTTATACCAATGATGTAGAGAAGTAATGCACTTAAAGAATCAATCACAATGATCAACCACAAGAGAAATCCTCAGCAAAGAGATGACACAAGATTTTTTGCCGAGGTTCACTTGCTTCCTGGCAAGCTACTCCTCGTTGTGGCGATACACCCACTTGTCGGTTCGCGAGCTAATCGACTATCAAGAGTCGAGCCCTCGGCGGGCGCCGCACGACCACACACAAGATGGAGATCCTCCAAGCCACGAGCTCCACTAGAGTATCCAATTTATGAACTCCCGCGGGGAAGGATCAAGAACCCCTTACAACACTTGGTGAGGGCTCCAACAATCTCCAATTACGAGCTCAATCACCTCCGCTGCTCCAAGCCGTCTACCGTGTCGGGAAACATGGAAGAGTAACAAGAAATCCGCAGCAACTCAAAGATCAAGTGCCTCTAGAATGCAACTCTCAAGCAATGCACTTGAATCTCACTTAATCTCACTCAAGATATGCAACTATGCAAAGAGATGAGTGGAGGGGTTGTTCTCTAGCTCAAAGGATGTCTCTAGGTCTCAAAATGTGTAAGAGTTGCCCTCAAACCCCGGCCAACTTCTATTTATAGCGAAGGGGTACGCAGCTAGCCGTTATCGGACGACACAGTTCAAAACGACCTGATCGGACGCACCGGTCAGGGTGACCGGACTCGTTCGGTCACTACAGGACAAGCGTGAACAGTGCGCGTCAGAACTAGCCGTTGCTCTGACCGGACGCGCCCCAGCGTCTGACCGGACGCGCTGCACCTGGCGTCCGGTCGGACTCCAGTAAGCTCCCACCGCGACCGGATGCGTCCAATCGCACGTGACCGGACGCGCCAGCCGCGTCCGACCGGAATCCAGTAACGGTCCACTCATGACCGGACGCGTCCGGTCGAACGTGACCGGATGCGCCACCGCGTCTGATCGCATCTGCCCTCCGTGCTGAACTCCTGGGTGCGTGACCGGATGCGCCGGTTCCGCGAGGGACCGGACGCGCCGGTCCGTGACCCTTCTCACACGCGCGTCTGTCTATGGTTTGAATAGACCGGACGCGCCACCCGTGTCCGGTCAATTCGACCACAGCGTCCGGTCACTGTATTTTCAGTGATAATCATTTCGAACTTTCGCCACCTTTTCTCGCCTCCGGCGCAATAGAAAATAGGCATTTCATTTCCTCGAAACCGCCACCGCATTCGCAAATGTGCTAACACCACCAAGTGTACACCACAATGTGCATGTGTGTTAGCATTTCACAAACATTTTCCAAAGTGTTATGTTAGCTCTCAACTAGATCCTAATGCATATGCTCAAGACATTGATCTAGTGGCACTTGATTCCAGAGCTAACCGTGATTGCCCCTCTTGATAGTCGGCTATGTATCCTAAATCCGGTCAATCACTTCTCTACTCATCTTAGACCGGCAAAAGGAAAACCCTATGGTTATACCTTTGCCTTACGCTCTTAGATCCTTCTCTTCCACTTGATCATCATGTCCATCATATTATGTGCATCTTCACCATGATCGACATTTCATGTCCATGTACCATTTCTTTGTGATCTTGTGGCCACCACTCCTTGCCACGTACACCTTCATCACATGTGTTGCTTATGCCTAACTCAAAACACTTAACACATGGCATTAGCAACTTGGTGTCATTAATTACCAAAACCAAACTTGGGCTTTCAATCTCCCCCTTTTTGGTAATTGATGACAACCATCACAAAGATATGAAATAAAATTAATTTTCAATTTTGATAGTATTAGCTCCCCCCTACATATGTGCTTCCATGAGTTTGGTTCAATTGTGCACATATGTATGGATTCAAATTTTAGGAGAGTTTCTACTATCAAATAGATGCTAAGGTATATAGAATGGACCCTTGAAGCGTGATACCAATCGGAGTTGCCTTTATATACCATCCTTAGCATCGATGTAGCTAGACACCACTTGTAATTCATCACTTATAAAGATCACAAACACTAAAGTACCCCGTGAGATCAACATTATAAGCAAAGGTGTCTAGATACCACTTAAAAAGCTACTCTCAACAAATCATCATTCAAGTTCTATTTCTAGCAATCACCATTCAATCATGAATATGAATTTAAGCTTTGCAATGCAACAATTCATCATGTTAATGCACATACAAATGCAACAAATCATTCATGAGCTTGCTCCTCCTACTTGTGTGCTCAATTTTAATTGATCCCTTTCCAAAGTCATAACTTTGAATTCTCTTCCCCTTACTATATCTTTCTCCCTCTTTGCAACTTAACTTTTTATCTTTGTGACTTTTCTATCTTTGTGACTTTTCTCTCTCCCTTTGTCAACAATCACCAAAAAGGTACCAATTTTAGTGAGAGTCAAGTCAATCAATATGAGGGAGTTCAAATTATGGTTCAATCTAGATCACTTGCCTAGAATATGTAATTCGGTTTGATCCAAGGACAAGCTTCTTCACACCTCATAAAGTATAAGGGTTATCTTGACCATGTTGAATTACACATCATGAGCTCATTTTCTAGATTCAACACTAGATTTGCAAGCCCACAAACATGTCATATGCTACCACTAGCACTACAAGAATTCTGATTTTTTATGACAAAAGTCCTTATGACGAGGACAAATATCGTCATATATTGTAACATAATATGACGATAAAATATGTGTCGTCATAATTTCATGAGCCCTTGAACTATTTATGACGATGCTCTTCATTTTGTCACATAAAGATGACGAGTATCGTCACAACATGTCAGCCAGGAGTAGCCGATCGACGGTTATGTTTTTATGATGACCTGAAGTGGTTTTGTGTGACCCTTTTTTTGCGTCAGTACTTGTTAATTCTAACATGACGGTCCCCAACGTCATTATTTTAGTGTTGGTCTTAAAAAAATAAAAATCATGAATATATGCGTCCAACAGAGTGGACTTGGCCATTTCGAATCATTCCCCAAAATCCCCCACTCCCACATGGCGGCGGGCAGTGTTCGGGCGAGCGGAGCGCGGCCGGAGGCGGGCGGCTGGACCGAGCGTGGCTACCGGCGGTGGGTGGGCCGATGTAGCGTGGCGGGCGGGCAGGTGGACCTCGATGGGCGGCCTGGTGGAGCGCGGCGGGCGGCGGATCTCGGCGGGAGGATAGGGCTGACTGTGGTGGTCGAGCGCCGGCGTGCTGGCGGAGTGGAGCTCGGTTGGCCAGCGTAGCACGCGCGGCGGGCTGGCGGGCTGAGCGCGGTGGGCGGGGTGAGCTCGGTGGGCGGGCTGAGCTCGGCGTTCGGGCGGCCTCTGGGCAAGCGTCGATCGGGGTGGAGCACGGCCACCGTTGTGCTGCCTTTAGGCGGAGCCAGCTCCCCCTCTCCCCAGCTGACGGCGCTGGACGCTTCATGGCGACTGCTCCGGCGATGACTGCGACGACGGCGCCATGTCCAAGTGGGGAAGCTCGACTAGTCAATCGGGGGCTACTGGAGCATCTAGGATGGTTGAGCGCCATCTGGAGCCAAGCTCAAGGTGGGAGCTAGAGCCATATCCCCTTGGTAAGGAGATCAGGCTCCCTTTGATCCCATGCCCTGACTGTGGCAAGGCGAGGGTGATAGAGAGGCGGTCAGGGAAGGACACGACCGAGAACTACCTGCGTGTGTTCTTCAAATGTCCGCGGAACTCGGTGAGCATCCTCTTGTATGATTTGAGTTGAGAAGTTCTTCATCCCTGTGCATCCAGGTAGGTTAATAGAATTATTTTTTTCATTGTTGTAGTTTCCTAAGCTTTGCGGGTTCTATAAATTCCAAAGGCAGTATTTGGATAAGCTGGAGGAGCTTGGCATTATCGCAATCCAGAAATTCCCACTGGCAGTGGACATTGGTGAAGTTGAAGAGGTAGCAGATGCATCATCTGGGAGAATGGTCATGAATATGCAGGTTGGTGAATAGAAGAAGGGAAAGATTGAGGCCAAGTTGGAGGATCTGATGTAGAAGTTCAACCTTATGCTTTTTGTTTTAGCAGTTGGTCTTGGCTGTATGTTGATGTATGTTGCAGGCAGACTGAAGTAGAAGTTCACTGCATAATGTATTTTAGTCTTTGTAGGTTATGGTTGCAGTGTAGTTTGACTTTTGTAATGTATGAACAATCTGGTGCTTTTTTAAGCAATGTAATCTGGTGCTTTTTCAAGCAATGTGTGAAGAACATGTTGTATTGAAGCTGTTCTACTGGATGCATGTATTTATGATGACAGGGTGTGCATGGATATGTAACCTGTGCATTTCTGATGAAAAGCAAAGAAATAGAATGGTGCATTCAGCAAACTTGTGTGTGATGAAATTTTGGCAGAATGTATGTTACTTCCAGCCAATGCATTTTGTGACAAATTATGTACATTCCATGACAGATTCTAGGCATTACATGACATTATCATGTGTCATGAAAACACGAATTCTGGGCATTGTAACTTCCATCACACATCAAGTATCCAGTCAAAACTAAATCATTGCATATAAGGTCTTACAATTTCACAATTCAGATACAAATGTGGTAGCATAATTCAAATACAATGAAATCACTAACAGGAAGTTCAAGGTTCACAAATCTCCACAAAATGCAAAGGTCAGTCATCATCACTGTCTTCTCCTGAAGTATTGCCTTCTTCTGGACTATGGTACTCAAGGTAGGTTTTATCTTCATCTTCATCATCGTCATCTGCTTCATCACCTTGAGCTGTATGTTTTTGTCGGCGGATGTTCTCGACAAGGTCCCTACTAATAGGGTTGTCTGGTTCATTATCCATGTGCAACAAATCCATATCTGGATGAATGTCTCCCACTGCACCATCTCTCGTTGAAATATGCTCCGCTTGGTATGCCTCCTGACATCTCATTTGTACTTGTTCATGGATTGGTTGGTTTGTGTCAGACTCTTGAACATCAAATATATGTCGGTGGCCAAATTCTTGTACCACTCGCCAACATGGACACTTGATCTTCTCATCAGCACTATATCTAGCTCTCACATGTTCCATGAATTGCTCAACACCACACAAAAAGGCTAGCGAAAATGGCTCACTGTTATAAATCCAGCTTCTATCCATCTTGACCTGCATAAATTTAGGTGCTAGCTGCCAGCTGGGTTTGGCCGGTGAGGCCGCAACTCGCAGCTTGCGTGCCCGGCGATGTAGCAGCTATGGTGGTCGGAGATGCAGCGGCTCCGCTCACCGGCGAGGCTACAGCAGCTAGCCTGGCCGCCTAGGCTCCATCTCGGGTTGCCATAGATGCACCTACTCGATCTGGCCGGATGAGGGGAGGGGGCGGTAGCTGCAGGTGAGGGGAGGGCCGACGAGGCTGCTGATTAGAGGGGGGAGGGGGCGGCGTGGCAGTAGGTGGGGGTCATCGGCAAGGCTGAGTGGCGGGGTGGCCAGCCATAGTGGCCGAGCGGGCACACTGAGTTGCTGCCTGTGCTCACTTTTTTTTAAAACCTAAGGAGCACAAGTGAAGTACCCCTTGTATATATGACATGTGGCCCATATGCTGTTTAGGCTTGAGTGCCAAGTGGTCTAGCGTTTCAATGACATGTGGGCCCAGATGTTCATTAGCCGTTCTTGCTCCCAGTCTAGTGATAAGGCACATTTGTTTTTTTAATATATAGGACAATCTTGTAACAAGTTTTTCTCCTACATACTATCTCCAAATCTTATGGTTTTTTTCCTAAAAATTTCAAAAATCATGATCTATCAAATTGTTGTATTCATTTTGGTCATATTTTCATGTTATAAAGTTTGCACAATTCAAATGTTGATTTTTTGAAAAAATACAACTTCAAACCAGAATTTAAAACTCGAAATGATTTCAGGTAGAAAAGTGATGAATACGAGTTGTACGAATCATCAAGACCAACAATTCTTATTTGGGCCATTTGCCCATCTGACAAAGTGATAGTAAAATAGTTCACAAATTTGACAATCTCTCTTATAGTTTCATGAACTCTAAGTCAGATATGTAATTTTCGTGAACAAAGTTACTGTCACTTTGTCGGATGAACAAGTGATCAAAATAAAAAGTGTACATATTCATGAGATGTGCAATATTTGTATTCATCACTTTTTAGTTTAAAAGTATTTAGTACCCCAAAGTTTAGTTCAAAATTCTATTATTTTAAAATTCAAATTTCAAACTGTCAAAAAAATGTCAAATGAAAGAACAACCGTAACCAAAATGGTACTTCTCGATGAGGTGTACAACTATGTTTTAGACATCGTTTCCATTTTCAATCGTTTACTAGCCCAAAAATCCAATTGAAGTCCTAATGACTAAAAGGGTCACTTACATGTGGACCCACTACACCAGGACCAAGCTCATCCCAGCCAACGACCTGCCACCGACAAGTCGAGCCCACCGCGCCAGCCCAAATTTTCATGGCTGCACCCGCTCTCTCCCGCGTTGTCCCGCTCATTGACACCTGGGACCCACCCAAACCACCGCATCGCCTTATCCCCTTGCCCATCGGACTTAGGGAAATATCCCCAATCTCCGTCCGCCTCCACCACCACGCCTCCACCCCCGCCCACCTCCGCACCGCCACCACCCCGCCCGCCTTCGCACCGCCCGCTGCCACCACCACCACCTCGCCTCCACCCCGCCCGCCTCCGCACCGCCACCACCACCTGCCTCCACCCCGCTGGCCTCCGCACCGCCTCCGCACCATCCCGCCGCCACCAGCACCCTGCCGGCACAACGCCCACCTCCGCACCACCACCACCACCTCGCCTCCACCCCGCCCGCCTCTACACCACCACCACCACCCCGCCTCCACCCTGCCGGCCTCTGCACCGCCTCTGCACCATCCCGCCGCCACCAGCACCTCGCCGGCACACCGCCCGCCTCCGCACCATCACGCCGCAGACCATGGCCTCCTCCTCCCTCCCCTAAACCATGGCCTCCTGCTCCCTCCCCTAACCTTAGCGCCAGCACGCGAGATCCAGCCGCCACGTCACCACCGGACGTTGGAGGCACTCGTCCAGTTGCCATGCCCTTGTCGGACAGCGGAGGTGCCCGTCAAGCCGCGAAGCCGCTGCCGGAGTCCAAAGCCGACCATCCACAACCTGACATTTGGTGAGCCCGCCCATCCTCTTGTTCCTTGCAAAGTGGGGCTGTATTGCTGTGGATTGCAACTGGCATGTAGGACCAAGTTGTAGGTGTTAGTGGCTTTATGATATGCTTGTCTGAGTCAGAAACATTTGGAATATCACCAACTTGTGGAATAAGCACTAGATTGTGTGCCTGTCTATGTTAATGGTAGCTTGAATCTGGTAGGTATTTGTCCATGAAAATAAGCTGTTTCTTAGCCACATTTCTTTGTGATATTACTCTTAGGGTCTCAGCTGGAAATCAATAACAAAATACATGGATTTTTTAAATAGAAGATTAGATTGTTACAGGCGTTGCACTAGGAGAGATGCTTCATATAAAAGCTACTTTTACTATTTGGTCATCCCCAGCTGGTTTGAGTTCATTTGATTGTTATTGTGAAACCCATCTTTGTTTCTGGAACCCATCATTTTAACTTGTACTGCCAGTCACAACACTATCTTAACTTGTCTCTAGCATGATTATTTGCTGATTTACATGATCTTACCAAGATTTAGTATAATAAGTTCTAATATTAATTTCATCCTTTTAAAATTTATGTACTGATCTGTTAGTTCTCTTGCAACCCTTTTACAGAAACTGAATCCAGTTTCTGATCATTTTGCGTTTGCTCGTACTAAGTAATAGAAGAAATGACAAAAACCAAGTATGAGCAGGCCAGGGATGACAATGTAAGGAAAATTCAGGAACATTTTGTATCTCTGGGTATTCCAATACTAGCTCAGGATGTTAGAGATGCTTTTTCCAAAAAGCAAAAGGGCAAAGGGAAGACAGTAGAATCTGACAAAATAGAATCTGACATTGACTATGATCCATCATCTGACATCGATAACTGTTGGGCATTCTTAACGTCACTACCAAAAGTAGACTTAGTTTTCTAATTCTGATAACGGCGCCAAAAAATGCCAAACCTATCCCTCATGCCACTTAAGCCAAGTTGTCATCCCCAGCATGACACGAGAGACGCGGTATTGAAATATGCAATTGCTCATCAAGATAAATAATAAAAGGGATCTGCAAGCGCACAGATTAATACCGATGTAGCATTTTAACCGGGAAGTATTCCAGGTATCGTTATTTATATTTTTACCACTGGGAAGGGATTTCTAAGTATCATGGTTGATAATGGAATGAGAATATGGAACTGAGTACACATCATTGCATGTATAACCGAGAGTATTTATCAATCTCTTTATACAGGTATAAATGTCACATTAAGTAAATGTAAAGTGATAATGGTGATAAAGATAATTAATCTGATCAGCTAGCCACATATAATAATGATAAGCACCTCAACAGATATTCTAGCAAGTCATTAGCATGGAATTAGGATGAACTACAAAGATATTCCCTAAGTTATTATTAACTATAAAGTCTAGCATATCATAGTTAGTGCAATTATACTTGGCAATCATGGTGAGAAAAGACTATATCCATGCATAGTGAATATTAGCAAGGAAGATGAAGAACATAGCAATCACTCCCCTGTAATAGTGTTGCTCTGCCTGCCCTATACACGAGAGGGGGACTATATAAGAATCAACGAAGCTGTCACTATCGCGAACTACCCCACAATCCGGCATATAGGGTGCAATCGCAGATAAATACGGTATAGACACCACGTCTACACAATAATTATCATTCACCCACTGTACACATGGATAAACGCTATACGATCCTAAGCATGTATATAATTCCAATCTAACTAAGCCAAGCATATAACTATGATAAACTAAGAACAATATAATTGCAAATATAATCAAGTAGAGCAAAGTCATAACCAATATATTGAAATAGAACAAAGTCATATTCATAATATTGAAGAACAAAGATGAACAATTGAAGAACAATAGAGGAATTACCAAGAATCCTCTTGACAGATCCGGGAACCAATCGAAGATTGACTCCTTCTAGTTCTAATCCTATGTAGCTATGCTAACTAGAGATCTAGTTGATGTGGTGGCTCTAGGGCTTGATCAGAGGCTCTCCTCCTGAATTAGGGTTTGAAGTATGAGACGAGGGCCTCTCCTCCAGGGTCAGGGGCCTTGCTTATATAGCCCTTTCGGATGAATCTGGGCCGTTGGATCAAACCGACATTGATCGTGCGGTTTTCCTTGATCCTCTAGGTCGGTGGAGCATAATCCTCGAGGCGGAGCCTGATTGGCTGAGCCAGCAGGGCGGGCGCCCTAGGGACTAGGGCGGGCGCCCTGTCCCCGGCTCTGTTACGCCTCCCGTTCATTCTCGTGGCTTCTGGACTCTTCTAGATGTAAGATAATTACGTGTTCGGTTAATATCCCGTCATTAATCCGACATGTGGGCCTTTCTTCCGTATTTCCTGATAACCCCCTGCAGAAATAGATAAACAGCAAAACTCGTGGAATTCTGTCAGATAAAACCCTAAGTCTAGGTGTTGGTTTCATTTGGATCCTTTTCTCTATTTATTTGATAGTTATAATTGATACTTAAGGACCGTCAACAAACTCCCCCAAGCTTACCTCTTGCTCGTCCCTGAGCAAGGAGAGACTCAGTAGTTGCTGAAATGCCTTTGAATTTTGACGGTACACATGCTTTCAAATAGAGTCTCATCTCTGAGTTAAAGTAAACTGTCAAGACTTAAAACTTACTCATTATACCTTTCACCATGGGGCTTGCAACCGTCACCTTTGTCTTGAGCGGTTAAAAGATAGAACAGTCTAGTCAAGCGCCATGTCTCTTATTCTTGATTAGCTATAGCTCTTGGAGTTTTTTTTGTAGATTTTCAAATAAAACTCAGAGATTCCTTGTGTGACTCTCTCAGGTCTCTCTTTTGTGGTATTTCTGGATCCTCACCAAGGCAGTAATGATGTCTGCCTTCTCTCAAAGCAAAGTATGTAGTATTTGTGGTATAAGGCAGAGTGACATTGCCTTCTCTCTCATCCTATTCTAATAAGGCTTTTGATATCTGGAGCTCATCGGTGGGAGATAAAGTATACATACTTACAAGACATTTATTGCATAGTCAAACCATGGATCCAGAGAAACAAGCCAATAAGTCAAATCAAGATGTGCATGTGTGGCGAATAAATGGTGTATGGTGGTAGTGATGATAACAATGATGAAAGTCTAATTCTACTTTTGCTCTTTTTGAGGGGATACGTACCTTTCTTGCTTTTAAAGCTCTTGAGGAGAATGAGGTGCTCTATATTTTTTTCCTCTCAGGTGGGTATCTTGTACCCCTAATTCTACTGTCGGACACTTGTCCATTTTTACCTCTCTTCTCACACTTTTTCTTTTTTTTCATCGAGGTTCCGAGCACTTGCTCCTTTTTATTTCCTCGTATCTTTTTCTTTTCGAGGTTCCGGGCACTTGCCCCTTTTTATTTCCTCGTATAGAGCACTCATCTCCTTAGAACAATATAGCAAGTGGTAGTAACCAAAATAGCTTGAGCATTTATTTCACAGGGGATAACAAGAATGGGAAAATATTTTTGGCTATTCTCTCCTAGATTAGGAGTAGAATAATTTTATGTGGATCTGGAGATGAGAATGAGTGGATATATGTGGATGCGTACTTCCGGAGTAGAAGCAGCATGTATGAGTGATCGTGCAAGTGAATCTTGATTTTAACGGCATGACAAGCTCCTAAGGGTCTACACAGCTTGACTACACTCAATGCTCATAAGCAGTAAAAAGTAAAGGTATGGCTTAAAGTCTAGCAAGCATGTATGTATGGCTGTGGTAGGAACTTAAACTCTCATCATACAGGAACTCATCATGTAGCATTTTAAGATTTTCAAAGATAAAATTCTCCAGAATTCTAGCATCTCTAGGAATAGATAAACAGCAGCTCAACCTTCCCATATCATATTCGTTAACAACTTAGACTTTAGATCAAGTTCTCTTCCCACAAGTTCAGGTTTAGAGCAAGCTTTAAATGATAACAGTTATGTAATCTTAGAGAGAGAACTTCAAATTTGAAAATTAGGCAAAGCAACTATTCATCATATCCATGCTAGAGTTTTATTATTATTTAGATTCAGTTTAGCATAGCCACTTTATTTATTTATTAAAACACACTAAGCAAAAGATATAGGTATATATATAAGCACAAAATCTTTATTTGGTTTTTTCATAGTTATGTATATTTTTATTTTTATAAGGTAGAAGTATATATAAATATAAAGATAAAGATAGAAATACTTAGCAAGATAATGGAGGTGCTCTCCCCCAAGCTGGATCTTGACATAATCTCTTCTGATGTAGCTAGCAGATGGCGGAGGTGTATTTGAAAGTCGGCAGCACCCTGACAGCGATTAGAATGTTCTCTGTCTGCTAGTCTCCTTGAATTCTGTGAAGCTCAAATAGACAACAAAGCTTTGTGGAACTGATTAAGTGTTAGCATAAATATCTAGCCTTTATCATGCTGAGCCTCCTTGATTTTTTTTTATGTTTTTTTCTTTTATAAAGCAGAAGAAAATATTTATGTATTTATTATATATATATATATTTTTTATGCCATCACAGTGAATGTACTTATGGGTTTTATGCCACTCGCATACTCACATGGGGCTTTAGGGTTTTTTAACATTTTTATTTTCTTTTTAAGATAGTATGAATATGATTAACTAAGCAAACTATTTAAGATAAAGTAAATAATTAAAAGGAAAGGATAACTACCAAGTTACCTCTTGGCAAGGCGTTCGGTGTTTTAAAGTCCTCCGAACGGGACTCTTATTCGTTCAGTCGTCCTGGAACTTGGTGGATGGCGTAGTCGGTGGTTCCGGCGGCGCCTCCTCTTCATGTACAACTGTCTTTTCTTTCCATACCTGTCTCGGTGCTTTGGTCTCCTCAGGACAGTGTTGGTTGAGTGGTATGTCTTCAGATCTTACCACTTCTCCTTCATAATCTGCCCATCCGTCCTTGATGACCTGTTGCTTCTGATTGTGGTTACGCCGCCTTCTTCTTGTCCTGACCTGCTTGGATTCTTCAAATACATAGTTAGGGTCAGTAAAGTAAAGACGTACCTTCTCAGAGGGGAAGTGCATGTGGACTTCTCCAGTTCCAATGTAAATGATTGCTTTGACAGTACTTAGGAATGGTCTTCCAAGGATGATGGGTGGATCATATTCATCTTCTCCCATGTCAATAACCTGAAAGTCTGTATGGACAAAGTGATCGTCTATCTTGACAGGGACGTCAGTTACTGTACCTTCGACCTGTCGGAATGTCTGATCTGCCATCTGGAGCTGAATATATGTTGGGTTTAAGGGCATGGTTCCGAACAGAAGTTCATAGGTGACCTTGGCCATTATGTTGACGCCCGACCCAGTGTCGCAAAGTGTCTTGTAGAAGTGGGACCCATTAATGGAGCAATAAATGCTTGGCATACCTGGGTCGACCTTCTTAGGCAAGAACGGTGACTTGAGTTGGCGTTCTTGACCTTTGTGCACGGCAGTGACCATCTTAGCTGTCTCGGTTCATACTTGCTTCTTGCTCTTGTTCCTCCTGTTGGTCCTCTTCCTTGGTTCATATTGGGGTTGCTCTAGGATTTGTGCGGTCTTGTTCTTGAAGGAAAACGTTTCCTTCCTCCCCTTGATGTAGAAACTGATCTTGGCAGCACTAGCATAGATGACAGCTCCCGCGGTGTTCAGGAATGGTCTCCCTAGGATGACGGGAGCCCTCTCATCAGAACCGGTCTCTATCACTACGAAGTCTGCTGGAGCGTACGAGGAACCCACTCGGACACAGATGTTCTTCAATATTCCTCTCGGGAAACTCAGTGTCCTATCTGCAAGCTGCAAACACATGGTTGTTTCTAATAATGGTTGTGAAAAGAGTTTTTCATAGAGTACCCTGGGCATGATGTTGATGCTGGAGCCAAAGTCACAGAGTGCTTCTGGGAAGTCTCGCATTCCGATGGAGATCGGGATGATGGGGCGTCCTGGATCGCCTCTCTTGACTGGCAGACGGTCAGTACTTACTTCCACGATAGGGTTACTCCAGTAATCTCCTGCATCAAACATGTCTACAAGATTTGCAGATTCTAGTCCTTCCGGTTGTGATGGTATACCGGGGTTAGTAGCAGGAACAGCAGCAGCTATTTGATTCAACTGAGATTCAATTATTTTATTAAAGCTAATCTGGTTCTTGATGGCAGTAGAGAAATTATCCATTCTATTATTTATATTTTCTAGTATTTTATCATTAGATGCCAATTTCTTAGACAGGTTATCCATTAGCTTTCCTTGGTTGGACACTAACTCTCTCAAAGGTGGATAATTATTATTATTATTGAAAGAATTGTTACCTTGGTAATTACCTGAGTAGTTAGGCCTCTGTTGATTCCAACCTTGATTCTGCTGAGGACGGTTGTAGTAGTTGTTGTTATTGTTGATGTAGTTCACGTCCTCCAGCAACTCAGGACAGTGATTGCCCGAGTGTCCAGTACCTCCACACTCCTCATAAGTCATGTGGGAGTCGTAGACGTGCATGACTTCTTTCTTTTCTCCAGCTCGATCATCGAGCTTCTTCATGAGTAGGTCTAGCTTGGCAGACAGCATGTCTACCTCCTTGAGCTGGTGCATACCTCCACCTCTCTTGCGTGTCTGAGTTCTTTCTTCATTCCAACCTTGGTTGGATGCCATCTTCTCCACAAGAGCTGTGGCTTGAGGTATGGTGAGTGATAGGAATGCTCCTCCAGCTGCAGCATCCATAGTTTCATGGGTACTGTTAATGAGCCCATGATAAAATGTCTACATCAGCAGCCAGCTTTCCATTCCATGATGGGGACATTCTAGGATGTAGTCTTGGAAGCGCTCCCATGCTTCTGGAACGGATTCATCATGTTGTTGCTGAAAACTTGTAATCTTCCCACGGAGAGCATTGGTCTTGCCCATGGGAAAGAATTTGGCCAGAAAGTTCATGGAGCAGAGTGCCCACGTAGTGTTCTTCTCCTTTGTAGCATAGAACCACTGCTTCGCTCTCCCCAATAGTGAGAATGGGTAAAGGCGAAGTAGTATGGCGTCTCTGGGGACATCAGCCATGGTGAAAGTGCTGCAGATCTCCAGGAAGTGTTGAAGATGAGCACTAGCGTCTTCGTGTGGCTTCCCACAGAACTGGTTGGCTTGCACCATGTTGATGAGCCCAGACTTGAGCTCGAAGTTACGGTCGATCTCCCCAGCAGGTCCAGTGCGGATGTTGTCCGTAGTGGGAGCTGAGAACTCGCGGATCGACTTGTTCGCCATGGCTTCGAATTTAGTCGACAAATTCCGGATGAAACTTCGACGGTCTTCGGATTTGGATGAAGCTTTGTGCTGAAGTGTTGACGATGTCTTCTTGAGCTTGGCTCCTGTTCTTCTGAATAAGGCTTCGGGATCGTCAACAAAGTTGTCTGGAAGATGTCTTCTATTCATGCATCACCGTACAATAAATAATCAAAATGGAAAATACAGGGGTAAAACTGTATAAGAGAATTGATAAGCTCGATCAGATTGCAAATGATGACTCAAAGTTCCGTATTCATTCCTACTTAGTAATCAACCTTCCCCGGCAACGGCGCCAAAAATGCTTGTTGGGCATTCTTAACGTCACTACCAAAAGTAGACTTAGTTTTCTAATTCTGATAACGGCGCCAAAAAATGCCAGACCTATCCCTCATGCCACTTAAGCCAAGTTGTCATCCCCAGCATGACACGAGAGACGCGGTATTGAAATATGCAATTGCTCATCAAGATAAATAATAAAAGGGATCTGCAAGCGCACAGATTAATACCGATGTAGCATTTTAACCGGGAAGTTTTCCAGGTATCGTTATTTATATTTTTACCACTGGGAAGGGATTTCTAAGTATCATGGTTGATAATGGAATGAGAATATGGAACTGAGTACACATCATTGCATGTATAACCGAGAGTATTTATCAATCTCTTTATACAGGTATAAATGTCACATTAAGTAAAGGTAAAGTGATAATGATGATAAAGATAATTAATCTGATCAGCTAGCCACATATAATAATGATAAGCACCTCAACAGATATTCTAGCAAGTCATTAGCATGGAATTAGGATGAACTACAAAGATATTCCCTAAGTTATTATTAACTATAAAGTCTAGCATATCATAGTTAGTGCAATTATACTTGGCAATCATGGTGAGAAAAGACTATATCCATGCATAGTGAATATTAGCAAGGAAGATGAAGAACATAGCAATCACTCCCCTGTAATAGTGTTGCTCTGCCTGCCCTATACACGAGAGGGGGACTATATAAGAATCAACGAAGCTGTCACTATCGCGAACTACCCCACAATCCGGCATATAGGGTGCAATCGCAGATAAATACGGTATAGACACCACATCTACACAATAATTATCATTCACCCACTGTACACATGGATAAACGCTATACGATCCTAAGCATGTATATAATTCCAATCTAACTAAGCCAAGCATATAACTATGATAAACTAAGAACAATATAATTGCAAATATAATCAAGTAGAGCAAAGTCATAACCAATATATTGAAATAGAACAAAGTCATATTCATAATATTGAAGAACAAAGATGAATAATTGAAGAACAATAGAGGAATTACCAAGAATCCTCTTGACAGATCCGGGAACCAATCGAAGATTGACTCCTTCTAGTTCTAATCCTATGTAGCTATGCTAACTAGAGATCTAGTTGATGTGGTGGCTCTAGGGCTTGATCAGAGGCTCTCCTCCTGAATTAGGGTTTGAAGTATGAGACGAGGGCCTCTCCTCCAGGGTCAGGGGCCTTGCTTATATAGCCCTTTCGGATGAATCTGGGCCGTTGGATCAAACCGACATTGATCGTGCGGTTTTCCTTGATCCTCTAGGTCGGTGGAGCATAATCCTCGAGGCGGAGCCTGATTGGCTGAGCCAGCAGGGCGGGCGCCCTAGGGACTAGGGCGGGCGCCCTGTCCCCGGCTCTGTTACGCCTCCCGTTCGTTCTCGTGGCTTCTAGACTCTTCTAGATGTAAGATAATTACGTGTTCGGTTAATATCCCGTCATTAATCCGACATGTGGGCCTTTCTTCCGTATTTCCTGATAACCCCCTGCAGAAATAGATAAACAGCAAAACTCGTGGAATTCTGTCAGATAAAACCCTAAGTCTAGGTGTTGGTTTCATTTGGATCCTTTTCTCTATTTATTTGATAGTTATAATTGATACTTAAGGACCGTCAGCAATAACCAAACTAACAGTGATGGTGTTTCTGATGATGACCTCATTAATGAGGTCAATACCGAGGTGAGATTCTATTTTTGTTAATATGCAAAGGACCACCAAAGGAACAACTGATAGCCAAAGGACCACCACCAAAAATGAAGAAAGAGGAATGGATCCAGCTGGTAGAGTACTGGTGTGACCCAAAGAATCAAGTCCTTGCCCTGCATCACTGCTTTTGTTAATATGCAATCAAACTGTGCATGTGAATGTAAACTTTGTATTGCATTTGTGGTGCAGGAGAAATGTGCTAAGAATAAAGTAAACCGAGGCCAAGTGCAGCTTCACCAAAGGACTGGATCTAGGTCCTATATTGCCCATTGATATAGCCTGGTAAGAATACTATTGCTTTTAGTTTACACCAATTATATGGAATTGTGTGCCATCAATTAGTTCTTCCACTGAAATGTGAAATGTTATTGAGGCAAACCTGATTGCTTGATGTTTGGCTGCATCCTTTTGTTACTATGAAATGCAAACTAGTATTTTTTACATGCTGACCCTATGTTCATACTGTTATTCAAAGTTTGGTAAGATTGACAGTTGGAAGGTTCAGCAAAGAACAACCTATCAAAGTAATTAAAAAACTTTTTTTTGGTAAACTTGCTTATTATATATACTTGCAAAAGAAAATGCCATGTTGGTACTAGCAATACTAGTTTTTTCCACTTACCTTTTCACATGCTGACCCTATGTTGTACTAACCCTGTGGAACTTGCAAAAGTAAATGCCATGTTGGTGAAATGTAATGTTTGTTACTATGTTTTCTTACATGTTGCAGAGGTCTAAGTACAACATGGAACCAGATGCTGTTGATTTCTTTGGGGAATGTATGAATAGTCCCCAAAATGGTTGTACACCTCTTGCCAATGAAATATATGTAAGTTACAAAATGATTGGATACATCTAACTCATGTAAATACATGATTCAACACTGTTCTATGGCCTTGTTATTAATTGCATTCATTTTATGTAGGAACGAATGGTGGCAGAGAAGGAAAGAGAGCCAGAAGAAGGAGAAGCAGAAAAGTCTCCCTCCAAGATTGTTGATGAAAATCTCAGCCAGATCAGCCGTTCGTCCACCTTTCTTCCTAACATTGGTGTCCCTCGACCGTCGAAGAAGGGCCGGTCCTCATCGATAGCAGCACAAGCACACATGCAAGCTCAGTTTGAGGCAACACTCCAAGCTGAAAGAGAGGAAGCTGCTAGGAAGCAGGAAGAGTTGCAGGCACAGCTTCAAGCTCAGCAGGCTGCACTTGAAGAAAACCAAAGTTTGTTGTGCCAGACCCAAGAGGAAGTCAAGGGTATGCATACAAAGTTTGAAGAGACTAATGCACTGCTGCGAGCTGTCCTGAAACTTCAGAAAGATTGAGGTAGGTGTGAATGCAGTTTTTGAGGAGTGAGGCCTTTGCCTAAGCTGTTGCTACCTTGCTAGAACTTATTGTTGTTGGAACTTTGTTTGAATTGTTTGTATGTTTGAATCTTTGAGGTTTGGAACCTGGAACTATGTGTTGGAAGTGGAACTAGTTCTAGAACTATGTGTTGGAAGCTGCACTTGAAGCACTGTCTTTTGGACTTGAATTTATGTGTATGCATGATGGCTTGAGTCAATTCTATATGATTTATATCTTGTGATGGGAATCTTGAGGATGATGCCTTGGCTGGTATATGTGTTGGTGGTATGAAATGTGATGAAAGATCAGTGTGTCTGGCTGGTATATATGTGTATGTTATGAAATGTGATGAAAGATCAGTGTGTCGTCACTGAACATGGCTGGCATGTTGTCATGAACGACCAGACTATACATGACACTTCTAATTTGACACAAAATATCTTGAAAATGCGTCTACCAAGATTACAAAACATGACAAAACTACACGTCACAAAATCTACATAACTATACATGACGCCTTGTCTTCGTCACAAAAACTCATCCAGACATGTCCCCGAACGTATCATTTGTGACGACTTATGTATTATGTGACGCGTTGACTGCCCAATATGTGACGGTCACTGTCATCATAAAATGTGACAATATGTGATGATAGATAGCTTCCGTCACAAAAGGTACAGACATTTTGTGATGGTTGCACATAAAATCGTCACACGGTACATTATGTGATGGTCTTTCTATGACGACCAGCATGACGCTAGATTTTCGTCATAAAGTACTTTTTATGACAAATATTGTACTTAACATGACAGTTTGCATTTGTCATACAAGCCCAGATTTTTTGTAGTGTAGATCAATCAAACATAGAAGCAATAGTGGTACCATATATACATCAAAATCATTTGATTTTCGTGAATGAGCCTATTTGTCATGCAAACATGTCTATATGTTCTAAACATGTCCTTAGCAAAGTATGAATGATATGCTAAACAACTTTACCTTGCTATGTCGGAGGGGAGGCATGTCATATAAGAATGTGGGGGTGCACTCATTTCAAGTTGGAAAAATCAAGTATGTTCAATTCATTCTTCAACTTGTAAAACCTTTTCTCATCAAGTGGCTTTGTGAATATGTCGGCTAATTGATCTTCGGTGCCAATGCTTTCAATGCTAATATCACCCTTTTGTTGATGGTCTCTTATGAAGTGATGCCTTATGTCAATGTGCTTTGTTCTTGAATGTTGAACCGGATTTCGTGTCATCTTGATAGCACTCTCATTATCACAAAACAAAGGCACATTCTTGAATTTGATTCCAAAGTCATTCAAGGTAGCTTTCATCCAAAGCAATTGTGCACAACAACTACCGGCACTTATGTATTCGGCCTCGGCGGTAGATAGTGCAACACTATTTTGTTTCTTTGATGACCATGAAACAAGGGACCTTCCAAGCAATTGACAAGTGCCACTTGTGCTCATTCTATCAATCTTGCATCCACCATAGTCGGAGTCCGAATATCCAATCAACTCAAAATTAGACCCCTTTAGAAACCATAATCCAACATCATGAGTGCCCTTAAGATATCTTAATATCCTCTTGGTTGCTTTCAAGTGACTTTCTCTAGGTGAAGCTTGATATCTTGCACATTTGCACACACTAAACATCAGATCCGGTCTAGAAGCGGTGACATAGAGCAAACTTCCAATCATAGACCGGTATTGCTTTTGATCTACCATGTTGCCACTAGCATCAACACCCAATTGATCATTTGTGCCCATTGGTGTACTCATTGGCTTAGCATCTTGCAATCCAAACTTCTTGATCATGTCCTTGATGTACTTGCCTTGACTTACAAAAGTGCCATTCTTCATTTGCTTGATTTGAAGTCCAAGGAAGTAACTAAGCTCTCAAATCATAGACATCTCAAACTCATTTACCATCATTTTTCCAAACTCTTCACAAAAGTCTTGATTGGTTGATCCAAAAATGATATCATCAACATAGATTTGTAACACAAACAAGTCATTTCCAAGCTTCTTGGTGAAGAGAGTTGTGTCAACCTTTCCCATCTTGAACCCTTTAGAGAGAAGAAAGTCCCTCAATCTCTCATACCCTGCTCTAGGTGCTTGCTTCAAACCATACAATGCCTTCTTGAGCTTGTAAACATGGTTGGGCTTCTTGTCATCTTCAAAACCGGGAGGTTGCTCAACATAAACTTCTTCATTGATGTAACCATTGAGAAATGTACTCTTGACATCCATTTGATAGAGCTTGATGTTGTGTGCACAAGCATATGCTAATAAGATTCTAATTGCCTCCAATCTTGCAACCGGTGCATATGTCTCTCCAAAGTCAAGACCTTCAACTTGTGTGTATCCTTGTGCTACTAATCTTGCTTTGTTCCTCACAATCATGTCATCTTGATCTTGCTTGTTTCTAAAGACCCACTTAGTACCAATCACATTGTAGTTCTTTGGCCTTTCAACAAGTTTCCAAACTTGATTTCTAGTGAAGTTGTTTAGCTCTTCATGCATGGCATTTACCCAATCGGAATCTTTCAATGCATCTTCTATTTTCTTAGGTTCTTCAAGTGACACAAATGAGTAGTGCTCACAAAAGGATGCTAATCTTGATCTAGTTTGAACACCACTTTGAATTCCACCAATGATTTGGTCCAATGGATGATCTCTTGCAATACTAGTAGGCTGGAGTATTGGGAGTTGATTGCTTCCACTTGATTGACCTTGAACTTGAGCTTCATCATGAGTTCCACTAGAGCTTGCTTGATTTGTATCAATTTGCACACTTTGGTTAATCACATGTATATCACCATCATCATCAATTTGCCTCGGCCTTATGTCACCAATGTCCATGTTCTTCATTGCATTTGACAATTGATCTCCTCTCACATCATCAAGGTTTTGAACTTCATTTTGAGATCCTTGGGTTTCATCAAACTCAACATCATAAACTTCTTCCAAGGTGCCATTTGTGAGATTCCAAACTCTATATGCTTTGCTTGTGGTAGAATAACCAAGTAAGAATCCTTCATCACATTTCTTTTCAAACTTGCTCAATCTAGTGCCTTTCTTGAGAATATAGCATTTGCAACCAAACACTCTAAAGTATGCTATGTTGGGTTTTCTTCCATTCAATAGCTCATATGGTGTCTTTCCAAGCTTTCCATGGCAATAGAGATGGTTGCTACAATAGCAAGCCGTGTTGATGGCTTCACTCCAAAATGAATGACTCACATTGTATTCACTAAGCATTGATCTAGCCATATCAATCAAAGTTCTATTCTTTCTTTCAACTACACCATTGGATTGAGGAGTGTATGTTGGAGAGAATTGATGTCCAATACCAAGATCATCACACAATTCCTCAATTCTTGTGTTCTTGAACTCACTACCATTGTCACTTCTAATCTTCTTGATGGTGATTTCAAACTCATTTTGCACTCTCTTGACAAAAGACTTGAATATATCATAAACATCACTCTTGTCATAGAGAAAGAACACCCAAGTGTATCTAGTGTAGTCATCAACAATCACAAAGCCATACTTGTTCCCACCAATGCTAGTATATGTTGTTGGCCCAAACAAGTCCATGTGCAATAGCTCAAATGCCTTTGATGTGCTCATTTCACTCTTACTAGGATGTGTATTTCTAACTTGTTTACCGGCTTGACAAGCACTACATGGTTTATCCTTTTCAAAAGTTACATCTTTCAAGCCTCTAACTAAGTCATGCCTCAAAAGTTTGTTCAATTGTTTCATTCCAACATGACCAAGCCTTCTATGCCACAACCATCCCATACTAGATTTGCTAAGCAAGCATGATGTCAATTGTGTCTCACTATCATTGAAGTCAACCAAGTATAAGCTACCATGTCTAAATCCTTTGAATATCAAATTTGATCCATCAACACTTATGACTTCAACATCATCACTACCAAATATGCACTTGAAGCCAAGATCACAAAGTTGTGCCACCGATAAAAGATTGAAATCCAAGCTCTCAACTAGCAACACATTAGATATGCTCATGTCATTTGAAATAGCAATTTTACCAAGCCCCTTGACCTTGTCTTTCTTGTTGTTGCCGAAAGTGATAGCATCAAAACCACCATTTTGACTTGTATCAATAGATTTGAACATACAAGAATCCCCGGTCATATGTTGTGTGCACCCACTATCAAGCACCCAATGCCTTCCTCCGGCTTTGTAATTGACCTACAAGACAAGATCAATTCTTTTTAGGTACCCAAACATGTTTGGGTCCTCCAAGGTTAGTGACCAAGCTCTTTGGTACCCAAATGACTTTCTTCTTTGAGCCCATCCATGGTGTACCAATGAACTTAGCATGAACACCATTAGTACCCTTGGTAAGCACATAGAAAGAATCAAACTTAATTGAGGATACGTTAGCATTGGATTTCTTGTTCATGCAATGTTGCTCTATGTGACCAACTTGCTTGCAACTTTTGCAATAGCTACCATTGTTCTTCACAAAACGAGTCTTGTGAGGAGCAAAAGCGGCATTGCCTTTCTTGGG
Organism: Saccharum hybrid cultivar R570; assembly: GCA_038087645.1. Classification (NCBI taxonomy): domain Eukaryota; kingdom Viridiplantae; phylum Streptophyta; class Magnoliopsida; order Poales; family Poaceae; genus Saccharum; species Saccharum hybrid cultivar. The sequence goes on from JAQSUU010000066.1 coordinate 5,396,241, forward strand.
GTTATAGGCCAATTCCTCTTTGTAGAGAGAAGCTCTTTGACTACCCAAGCACATAAGCAAGCGGTCCTCACCACCATAAGCCTTAGCTAAGGTGTGATTGAGCTCTTTTACCTCCTTCTTGAGATTTTCATTCTCAACTATTAGTGTGGAGTCACAAGTGAAACCGTCACTACTAGATGAGGATAATGTAGATGAGCTACATGAAGGGTTAGTGGGAGCAACAACAATAGGCTTATGAAAAGTTTCATCAATTAAATCACATGATATGCCTATGTTGCAAGTTTTAGCTTTCTCAACATTAGTTGGCATGTTTTCACATTTTTCAACTAGAGAGGAATGAGCTTCTTCAAGCTTAGTGTGAGACTTTTGAAGCTTCTTATGGTCTACCTTTAGACTCTCATAAGATGCCCTGAGCTCATCAAGTTCTTGCATAAGGTTTTTCTTTTCCTTAAGCAAGCTCTTGCACTCCTTTCTAGATTCTTTAAAATGTTGAGTGCAATCTTCTAGCATAGTGATTAGTTCATCTTTAGTGAATTCTTCTTCATCACTATCACTATCACTAGCATTATCATGATCACTCTCATCATCGGATGATACCTTAGCGGCCTTAGCCATGAAGCATGATGGAGTGTCGAAGAGGGAGACCTTCTCTTGGATGGCAATGCTAGCATGTCCCTTCTTCTTACTCTTGTTGTCATCCTCATCATCACTTGAGGAATCATCACTATCCCATGTAGCAACATGAGAATCATTCTTCTTCTTATGAGAGCTCTCTTTCTTTTCTTGCTTCTTCTTTTGCTTCTTCCTCTCCTTCTTGATAGCATCTTCATCATCACTATCATAAGGACACTTTGCAATGAGATGGTCCTTGCTATGGCATCTAAAGCATCTCATGGTATGCTCATTCTTCTTGGATGAGTTCTTCCTCCTTCTTGCATGAAAGCCTTTCTTCTTCATGAACTTGCCAAATTGCTTGACAAAGAGAGCTATCTTCGCATCAATATCGTCACTATCACAAGAGTTTGAGTCTTCATCACTTGATGATTCAATCTTGGACTTGCCCTTGGATGTGGTGGCTTTAAATGCCACACTCTTCTTCTTTTCATCATCTTTCTTCTCATTTTCCTTATTCTTCTTCTTGACCAACTCATCCTTCTCATCATCTTCTCTATATGAATCATCGGTCATTACCTCTTGAAATATTTGTTGAGGAGTTGAATCCTTTAATGTAGTCCTCACTAGCACGGTGATCAATGTATCAAACCTCTTGGGCAAGCTTCTCAAGAACTTCATAGAGAATTGGTTGTCCTTGACCTCCTCACCAAGTGCCTTTAGCTCATTAACAATGACTTGCAATCGATGAAACATTTCCGGTACACTTTCATCATCTTGCATCTTGAAGCTTGAAAATTTTTCTTGCAAGATATATGCTTTAGCGGTCTTTGTGCCTTCGGTGCCCTCAAATGTTTCTTCAAGCTTGGCCCAAACATCATGTGCAACTTCTATGTTCTTCACTTGTTCAAATGTCTTATCATCTAATGCCTCATGAAGAGCACTAATTGCAATGTCATTGCATTGGAGCTTCTTCTCTTCCACCAGTGTAGGTGCTTCCGGATTAGCAACCTCAAATTTTGTTTCGGTGACCTTCCACACTTCTCTATTGATTGACTTGAGGTGTGCGGTCATCTTAACCTTCCAATATGCATAATTTGTGCCATCAAAGTGAGGTGCCTTCTTGGTGTTGTTGATGTGCAAGCTTAATTGAGCCATTTCTTTTTTACCGTAGGTTGTTAAGCCTCAAATAAACGGTGCCTCCGCTCCGATACCACTTGTAAGGTCCAAATGGCTAGAGGGGGGGTGAATAGCCTATTTAAAAATCTACAAGCTTCACTAAGCAACCACGTTAGTATAAAAGATGGCTAAGCTAATTCTAGCACAAGCTCAACTACACTATGCACGTGACCGGACGCGCCAGCCGCGTCCGATCGGAGTCCAGTAACGGTCCACTCATGACCAGACACGTCCGGTCGAACGTGACCGGACGCGCCACCACGTCTGATCGCATCTGCCCTCCGTGCTGAACTCCTGGGTGCATGACCGGACGCGCCGGTTCCGCGAGGGACCGGACGCGCCGGTCCGTGACCCTTCTCACACGCGCGTCTGTCTGTGGTTTGAACTGACCGGACGCGCCACCCGTGTCCGGTCAATTCGACCACAGCGTCCGGTCACTGTATTTTCAATGATAATCATTTCGAACTTTCGCCACCTTTTCTCGCCTCCGGCGCAATAGAAAATAGGCATTTCATTTCCTCGAAAACGCCACCGCCTTCGCAAATGTGCTAACACCACTAAGTGTACACCACAATGTGCATGTGTGTTAGCATTTCACAAACATTTTCCAAAGTGTTATGTTAGCTCTCAACTAGATCCTAATGCATATGCTCAAGACATTGATCTAGTGGCACTTGATTCCCGAGCTAACCGTGATTGCCCCTCTTGATAGTCGGCTATGTATCCTAAATCCGGTCAATCACTTCTCTACTCATCTTAGACCAGCAAAAGGAAAACCCTATGGTTATACCTTTGCCTTGCGCTCTTAGATCCTTCTCTTCCACTTGATCATCATGTCCATCATATTATGTGCATCTTCACCATGATCGACATTTCATGTCCATGCACCATTTCTTTGTGATCTTGTGGCCACCACTCCTTGCCACGTACACCTTCATCACATGTGTTGCTTATGCCTAACTCAAAACACTTAACACATGGCATTAGCAACTTGGTGTCATTAATTACCAAAACCAAACTTGGGCTTTCAGCCGTGCCGCGCCGCGCTGCCGTGCCGCCCCGCGCCGCCGTGCCGCGCCGCCCCCGCAGCCTGTCGTGCCCGCCTCGCCGCCGGCCCCACCGCCCGCCGTCGGCTGCCGCGCCCCCGCCGCCCGCCACCGCGCCCCTGCCGCGGCGCCGCTTGCCGCACCCCACCTCGATCCGCGCCGCACCCTGCCCCGGCGCCGGCGTTCCGCCACCCGACCGACCTCGCCGCGCGGCCGCCCGTCCCCGATTCACGGTATTTTTTTAATCTTAGTTTGTTATTAGTTTTGTAATATTAGTTATTATTTATTAGATTTTTAATATTAGTTGTTTAATATTAGTTTGTTAATATTAGTTATTAGTTATTAGTTTGTTATTAGTTAGTTAGTTAAGATTAGTTAATATTAGTTATTTGTAGTTAGTTAGTTAATATTAGTTATTAGTTAATAATTAAGTTAGTTTGTTAGGTGGTAGTTAATTAAGGTTAGTTAGTTAGGTGGTAGTTAAGTAAGGTTAGTTAGTTAGTTAGTTATGTAGTAATTAGTACTACATATTGGTTAGTTGATAATCGGATGTCAAATCGTTTTGTAGATGGATTACAGTGTAAGAGTTTTTTACGGAGGAAGTGTTAGGAGAGAGGATTGCCAGTTTGAGGATATGTATGAAGAATTGGAATGGTTTGATGGCACCCCTAGTTTCAGTGATCTATGTGACCGTTTGAGTTTGAAGTTTGGCGAGGCTTTCACACTAAAGGGTAGGTTTGATGTTGGAAAGAATAGGGCACACTATGTGATGATGGACTTGTGCAACCAAGCAGAGTGGTCCCGATACAATTGGGTCATCCAAGGTTCGAATGTCGCCATGGCTGAGTTGGTAGTGGAGAATGTTGAGAATGAGGAGCCGTCCTTCGACAGTGGTACTCAAGGAGATTGTGGTGTGCAGATGCAACAAACTATGGAGAGTATGGACTTGGATGGTAATTGGATGCAGGAGCGGGTTCCTTCTCCTCCAGTTGGTCATATAAGCAATGATTTTGATGTAGACGAGTTCGAACAGGAGGAGGAGGAGGCGGCAGAGGAGGAAATGATTGGTGATGATGTTGGCACTGATTCTGATGATTCAGGAAATGAGGAAGGAGGTCCACATGCCATGTGAGCACCGGTTCAAGCCATGCCCTCTGGAGGTACACCTGCCATGTGTACACCAGTTCGTGGCATGCCCTCAGGAGTACCGCTTGAAGTACTTCATGGCATGCAAACTCAGGGCACATTAGCCACCGGTTATCCAGATGATGGAGTGGAATATGAAGGATGGAGCAGGGTTAGGGAGGCACAACAATACGTTGCACCACCCTCTTATACATCGGCAGAGCTTAAACAGCTGAGGGAGGCTGGCTTGCCCTTTACCGGTGTGCCAAATTATAAGGATGTCAGCATGTCGCATATGGCAGTTTGTGACACGGGTTTGCAGATGTGTAAGGAATCATTGTACAACCATAAAATTTAATACTGAGGAAGGGAATGCTTTTCAATACGATGTCTGAGATGAAGTTGTTCCTTTAGGACTATGCTGTGTATCATCATAGGCCTTACACGGTTCGATATTCTGACAAGGAGGTAAAATTTCACATAGTATGTAAGGCTGGATTCCCGTGCTCGTGGAAGTTGAATGCACGAAAGAGGCGGAGTGATGGTAAGTGGAAGGTAACTTCAGTGGAACAGCCGCACAGATGCCAGACTGATGAGGGAAAACGGTACCATCCCCAGTTGACGGCTCGGTACCTAGCCCATCATATATTGGGTCTTGTAGATAAGGACAACGACGTATCGGTGTCTTTCTTGCAGGAGACCATAGTCACTTTTGTTGGGTATGAGGTCACGTATGGAAAGGCTTGGCGGGCAAAGCAAATTGCCTTAGCAATTCACTGGGGTAGCTGGGAGGAAGCCTATAACAGGGTTCCACGCATTTTATGTGCGATGGAACACTTCAACCCTAGCATGAGATCGTTCATATACACAGGAGGGTTGTATCTTCAGAACCCGTTGAGGCATATTCTGTACCGTGTGTTCTGGTATTTCGATCAGTGCAAGCATGCATTTCAGTATTGTCGGCCAGTTGTTCTTGTTGACGGCACGTTCCTCACCGGCAAGTACAGGGGTACATTGATGATGGCTGCTGCTGTAGACCCAGAGAACCAGATAGTGGCAATGGCTTTTGCTTTGGCATAGGGGGAAAACAATGATTCATGGTCATGGTTCATGCGTCTGCTCCGTGTTCATGTGCTTGGCCCTTCTCGCACCATTTGTCTGCTTTCAGACCGTCACATTGGAATTCTTAATGCTGCCGGTGAACACATTGATGGGCACCCGCCCCTAGTGCACCGTTGGTGCATGCGGCATTTTGCCGCCAATTTCTGGCGGCGTCAACGGAAGAAGGAGGTGGCTGACAAGTTAAAGGAGCTTTGCAATAAATGTATGGAACGCGAGTTCAACGAGACTATGGTGGAACTAGAGAAGATGCTCAACCAAGCGGGCAAGGCATGGTTAGAGCAGCAGATGGAAAATAAAGCCAAGTGGGCATTAGCATATGATGAGGGAGGCTTTCGGTACGGCATCATGACAACAAACTCATCTGAGTCTTTCAATCGTGTGTTCAAAGGCGTTCGATCTCTCCCAGTGTCCGGTATTGTTGAGTTCTCTTTTAGGAAGTGCAATGAGTATTTTGTTACGCGGTATGGCCTAGCCCTGAGGAATGAAGAGGAGCTTGGAAGATGGGGGAAGGCTGCACACGAATATTTGAAGGAGGCTGAGGAATTGGCCAAGCAACAGGTTGCCGAGGCTTATGGACGGGACATGCTTGTTTTCTGCGTACGAGCTAGAGGGGGCACAAACCTGGGCGGCGAACAATTTGGTGGGCGAATGTACCGTGTCGATCTTGATAAAGTAGAATGCAGTTGCAACGTCCCTCAGATCATGCATGCCCCTTGCTCACACATGATCACGTCTTGTTGGCTTCGAGGTTTTGACCACACAGTTGCACCATACATGTCACCCTTGTATCTCCGTGCCAACACCCTCAAAGTTTGGGAGAAGAGTTTCGAGCTGTACCTTGACGAGTCGTAGTGGCCTCCATATTATGGTGAGGACTACGCGCCTTATCCGGACCTAAAGAAGGTAGGGAAGGGAAGGAGGAAGAAGAAGCGACTGAAAGGCGATATGGACAATATGAAAGGTTACGGCAACGACATGTATGGTGGCGGGGACTTTGACGAAGAACGTGCGCAGAACCTTTGCTCCATTTGCAAGAATCCTGGTCATAACGCTAGATTTCATAGGCGGGCGAGACAAGAGGTGGTTTATATTGCTCATCGAATTTCATAGTAAACATGCATTTATGATATTCATCTTCAAATTTACTTGGCTTTGTTTTTTTATAATGTTATTAATTGTATTAATGTTGTTACTTTCATTTTCAAACAGGCAGGTTCAGGGTTGCAAGATGGAGGCGCGGGCAACTCATCCGCGCTTTAGCCTCATTGAGGCGGACTACGACAAGGACCACCAGGCCCAGGCCTTGTCGGAGCAGCAGAGGCCGTTGCGTGCGCTTCGTGTTCGCACGCACCACACACATAGCTGGGATGAGCGATACGCGATGTACATACGTTGGGCAGGCTTTCTTGAGATCGTTCGGGTCTACAACAGTACACTCCCCACACTAGACCCTGCACTTCTTACTGCGTTTGTTGATAGGTAACATTGCATTTTGCGTTAATTGACTTTCTTTCGTAAAATTGGGCCGTCAACTTGCCTATAACCAGAACCTTGTAATGATGCAGGTGGAGACCGGAGACGCACACCTTCCACACACCATGTGGGGAAATGACTATCACAATGTAGGATGTCAAGATGATATTGTGTCTGAGTTTGTCTGGTCATCCGGTGACTGGGGTCGTCGACGAGTCTACTTGGGTAGACTTGGTGGAGCAGTTCTGTGGTAGGAGGCCATCAGATGTTGAAGTTAAAGGCACAAAGTAAGTTCATATCTGCGTTCCATTGAAATCACTAATACAACCATTTCAGCTACATCTATTTTTATAGAATAATGCTTTAATTGTAATTGCAGGAAGACCTCAGGAGTGTCGACATCATGGATAACCCAGAACTTTTGTGCAGGGCCTCCGATCGGTGCTCCAGATCACGAGGTCGAGATGTATGCAAAGGTGTGGTTGTGGCACTTCTTGGGCGCTTTCTTGTTCCCCGACTCCTCAGGTGACAGCATCAGCTGGATTTTCCGGAGGATCCTTATGCAGCCACTGGAGAACATTGCTACCTTTAGCTGGGGTACCGCGGTCCTTGCTTGGACATACCGTCAACTTTGTACCGCCTGTCGTCGCCAGTCGGCCAATGCCAACCTAGGTGGCTGCTCGTACCTACTTCAAGTTTGGATTTGGGAGCGGTTTCCGGTTGGGAGGCCTACTAAACCTCCGCATTTGCCTGTGAGTATATTGACTACTTTGATATCTTCATAAGACTTAAGAGATTTGTGACACCGTGTTTGTGTGAATTGCAGGTTTGGCAGCATGAAGACGTTCGACCCACCGCCCTTTTCGTCTAGAAAGACGCTAAGGTAGTGAGGGGCGAGCTGGATAGGAGATACAGACAGTACACGGATGCGCTAGACGTGTTGACACACAACTACGTAAGTTCAATCCACATTTTCTACTAAAGGCACTATCAATGAGATTGATACTAAATTAAGTTTTTTTACTTTGCGGGTAACATGGACACCGTGGTCTAGGTGGGAGCTAGAGGACTACCTTAGTCCGTGCTGCGAGGAGGAAGGGGACGAGTGGCTTTACGAAGGGCCACTTATCTTCTTCCACGTGGTCGAGATGCACTACCCTTTCAGGGTTTACAGACAGTTCGGGAGGTTGCAGGGAATTCCACCGCTGTACTCCACCAACGCTCAGCTGCATGGGTACGATGCCAATCTATTTATTCTACTTAAGTGCCTCATTTCTAATGCAATATGTCAATGCAGGATCGATCGAAGGCTTCAGACCACGCAAAAGGATTGGGCGGTGAAGCACGAACCACATTTGCTTAATTGGTATAACAGGCATCCTCACCACCTCAACGAACTTCCACAGCACCACCCGTCAAGATGGATGGAGTACCTGCAATGGCTGCAGCGGAGTACGAGGACTCATCTCATGGTCCTGTACACCAACATGCCTGCAGATGCGGGCGGTGAGGATGACATCGCCGATGCGTTCGACGAGGCGCAAAGGGTGGAAACACAACTTCTTAGGGCCCCTCTAAATAGATACGTGGTAAGTACTTTGGACTTACATCCTCAAGCGAGGTCAGGGTTTTAAAATTCAATCAAAATGATCGAGGTAACCTTGTGTGATGTTGTAGGCACAACAGTTGTCGAACTACTCCGAGGAAGCTTCCAGGCAACTTTTCCGGACTAGGGACGACAAGTCCAACCCTCTTCGCAGCTTTGTCAAGGTACTTTTGACAACAACATTCGTTACTACAACTCAATTACCTTCAAAATTCACGCTTAATAATGCATGTTATCATTTAAACCTGTAGAGAATGAAAAAGGGCCCGTCGTAGCATTTTCTTCTTATGGTTCTTAACGAAATCAGTGATGTAGTTTGCAGGATATCCTCTCATCTTGCGAAGTGCTACTCTTGTCTTATACTCATCCTTGAACTTGAACACATCATCATATGATTCCCATCTGCATTTCTGAGTGCTCTGTTGCAACAAATAGATGAATACAAAGTTAGCATACCAAAGCAAACAAAATAAAACATTAGCACTAAATGTCAACAGTTCTAGCAAACCTCGTCATAATCGATCATGTGGCCACAGAAGTGGCCAATCCCAAGGCCTGAAGGGACTAGGCCGTAGCTAGCTTCAACACCTCATTTGCACATCACAGGAGGCGCAATAGACCTCCTCTTCTTCTTCTAGTCTGGCACCTCCTCCTTCTCTGGCTCCGGCCAATGGCTCTTTGGACCATAGACCCACTCCGCGAAACGGCACTTTGGAAAATCACGATTCTACAAAATCAAAACAGTAAAACACACATATAGGACATGACATTTCAAGGTTAACTCAAACCTTACCTCACGCCGTAGAGGACAAATGAACTCTTGTTCATTGCGTGGGTTTATCACGGCTTGCTCTCCGCAATGGCACTTTGGAGGATCCTCGAGCCGCCGTGCCGATGCTACGGCCTTCTCTTCCTCCGTCATAGGAGGAGGGTTAGGAGGGGGCGGAACCCAGCGAGTAAACACCTCACGCTTGCAATGATCAATGCCGGGGTAGAAAAGGAGAATCCTTGGGTCAAACTTGTCCGGACCGTCGATCCATTGGAAGAAAAAGCACCGGAAGTAGGGCTATAAAAAAGTTTCAATTATCTCATCGCGAATACAACATCAGAAACCAATAAGAAAAACAAAGGGCACAATTATTTACGCTACAACTATAACATGTGTAGAAGCAACGAGCCGTAGTATCCGGATGTCTCGACTGGCCCACGTGCGCCGGATGACCACAGTCACAGTTAGGGAAAGGTTCCTCGGGAGGCACGGGCGCATCCTTGCAAGACACGTCGGGGTACATCTCTTTAGGACGACCCTTTTTCCTCCAAATCGACTCACGATACGAGTCCTCCATCTAATAACACGAAATGATTTCAACACAAAACACATATCACTTATAATTCTTACAAATCAAAAATAATGTACAATATCAATACGATTAAAACTAATATAACTTTACTAACTACATTAACCAAACATACTACAACGATGGGCGCGGAGAAGGGGTGGCCGAAACAAGGTCCGACGATGGGTCGGTAGCCGATGGGGAGGGGCACTAGGGGGACGGGTGCCGGAGAAGGGCGCTGAGGGGAGGGGAGCTCGGTCCTGGGGCGGAGAGGGGCGCTGCGGGAAATGGAATGGATGGATGGCCAAAAACAAGAAGGGCCCAGCCTTTTAAATGGGCGGGGTTGTACCCCGCCATGATCTGTGGCGGGTTAGGGGTACCCCGCCATGATGTATGGCGGGGTACTCCTTTCCACGTTGGCCTGCAGCGTGCCACGTGGCACCTGCACCCCGCCACCATGCATGGCGGGGTTCAGTGCATTTGCCCCGCCATACATGGTGGCGGGGCCAAACGGGTTAGTTTTAAAAAAAATTCAAATCCGGGTTAAATTTAAAATTTGTTTCAAATTTGGGCTAAAAATAAAAAAAATTCTCTCTCGACCAGGCAGGAGTATATATAGTCATATAGACTATGGTGTAGTGATCGGTATTCCGCCTTTGAAATTTGGCCCTAGTCTTCACTGAATCCTGGGTCCGCCACTGGCTTCCTTGGTAGTGGGAACCAGTTCAATTCTCCACAGTAGTTGTGTTTTTATTTTTCATCTTTTATCCCCCTTTATTTATTTAAACAATAATTATATATAATACATTTCATCGTTTAGTTTTCCTACTTTTTTATCCCCTGTTGCTGTGTTACATGAGACCTCAGTCACGTATTTTTATTTTTTTTATTTTTTCCTCAAATACGTAAAAGATTTACGCATCATTGTAATTAAGAAGAAGAGTTTAATCATACAAACACGCACTCTGACGAGCGCCCTAGCAGGTCTACCGGTTGCAGCCATAGGTTGGACCTTCCTAGCATACAAATTCAAGTTTCGATATTACATAAATGGTACATAACCGAGCTAGGGTCTGCACACTCCTATTCCATCATCCGAGAAGAGTGCGCCGGGGTACGAGCGGCTCTTCTACCCGCCATATTGTTGGTCGCGAGAAACAACTCTCGTCCAGAGCTGCAACTTGGTTCAACGTCAAGTTCCCTGTGAAGATGACGTCGTATGGTCGCTGGGACACGGATGAAGTTGGTGTTACCTGTGACAGGATGTTCATCCTTTTTATGAGGAGTACCTCGCCCCGTTTGGAGGTCGGTATGTGCGCCAGCGGTTGAGCGGCAATCCGTCTGCTCCCAGTTGGCAGGGACCTTTTAGTTGTCGCCTTGTGTCTTGGTGGACTGGCGATTAAGGGCGACCTTCACTTGAGGTGCACCTCCTCGATAAACCGTGCGAGACGCCCTATCTCTATTACAACTATATACATTTCATCCATTATTTTCTAATTTTTTTACCCCATCTTGTTGCATCCCTTGAGACACGTCACTAAATGGAATGGATATCAGTAGCTTATTTTTTGTGAGTGGAAACCAGTAGCTAATGTCGTGTCCTTTTTATGAAGTCTCCACTACAAAGCTCGTCGTGTGAAGTTTGGGGATAATGTATTGCAGTCCAAGTCCCAGCACCTCTACAAATTAACTACAGATAATATATAGTTAGTCCCAAACTAAAATGGTCAACTCTGAGGCCATTTGGGGATAATGTATTGCAGTCCAAGTCCCAGCACCTCTACAAATTAACTACAGATAATATATAGTTAGTCCCAAACTAAAAACAATATGGTACTAGCCTAGCAGGCGTGACATATATACTTGCTGGATAGTGAGACGCGATCATAAGGTAGACAAGTAGTGTTTCAAGGTTCTTTTATGCATATTTCGAATTAATAGAATTGTGTCTGGACTATTTTTTTTTTGCGAAATAGTGTTTGGACTATTTGTATTGTAATATGTGCGAATTTCAAACCTAATAACTGTTGAATTTATGAAAAATGTTATTTAGTATTTCCTCCGTCCCTAAATAACCGTCGTTTTTGTTTCACGAGAAATAACTTTGACTATATATATATAATATTAATATTTATGATACAAAATTAATATTATTAGATAGATCGCTGAATCTATTTTCATAATAAATTTATTTGAAGATATAAATGTCGATAATTATTTAGGGACGGAGGGACTACTTGTATACCGAATCGTGGAGCACATTTTATAACTATTCACCGAGTTGCTAAATAGAGTTTATTGAATTGCATGTAAAAAAATTGATGTGGCGTATCCTTTTTATAAAAAATTGATGGCGCCAGGTGAGAACGATAGTTGTCGTTATTATATACTTAGGGGATGTTTAGTTCCCACTCAAAAAATTTTTATCACATTACATCGAATGTTTGGACACATGAATGAAGTATTAAATGTAGACGAAAAAAACTAATTGCACAATTTGGTTAGAAATCACGAAACAAATTTTTTAAGCCTAATTAGTCCATGGTTAGCCTTAAGTGCTACAGTAACACATGTGCTAATGACAACTTAATTAGGCTTAATAAATTCATCTCGCGGTTTCCAGATAAGTTATATAATTAGTTTTTTTATTAGTATCTGAAAATCTCTTCCGACATCCTATAAAACATCCGATATGAAAAAAAAACTTTCCATCTACGGACTAAACACCCCCTTATATTTGTTAGTTGTGAGGTGGTAAATGCAAATGCAGATGCTGATCATGTTTACGTGTACAAGTACCAGTACTGGTTCTAGTACGTACTGTGGGTTCAGATTCCATGTCTAGCGACTGGCTGCTTCCTCTGCGTGACTGGACTGCCTAGCACTAGCACGTGACATCGGTTGAGTTTGGCCACTATGGTTCTTGGACCCGGCGAGTGAAAACATGCAAGACTAGCCGCAGTGGTACTCTAAAACGATACTTTAAAGTTTTAGAATATAAATGTAAAGTAAAAACTGCTGTACTGGGTACTCTAAAACGATACTCTATTATTTCTGTCACTCTATATTTAGAGTGGTACTATACTTACTCTATACTCAATAGTGACAGGCCCCACTAGCTAAACAAAGGAAAAAAATGTTATAACTCACAAACCAAAAAATTTAAATTAAATTTCGATTGCACCATTAAATTCATCTCAATAAATCCTTCAAAACTAGATTACACATGAATATATTTAGATAAAGTGACAAGTAAGTCCCATAGTGAATAGAGTGGATAGAGGATGATATAGAGGATGGATGGATATATGAGAATTGAGTATAGAGGAGAGAATTTTGCTGACTAAGACGTATAGAGGATGAATGCAGAGCTGCATGAGTACGGGTAGTCTAATGCTGGCATCGCTTTCGTGTTTCGGTTGGGCAGCACGCAGCAGTACAGCACCGCAGCATCCTCCATTACTCTATGTTCTGGGTCTTCCGCGTACGGCTGTGTTTGGGATCACGAATCGCAGATTGGACGCGTATTCCGGCCATCTCTGTGCCTGTGTTCACTTCACGTATAAACCTAAAATATTTTCTCTTTCATCCATTACATCGAATCTTTAGACGTATGTATGGAGCATTAAATATAGATAAAAAAAGATAATTAATTACATAGTTTGTCTGTAAATATCGAGACGAATCTTTTGAGTCTAGTTAGTTCATTATTGATAAATTTTACCAAATAACAACGAAAAATGCTACAATAACTTTTTACCCACTTTTCATCAACTTAACACACCCTCTATCGCCATTGCTGGCGTTGTAGGAAAGCTCAGTGGTTGGTGCTCCGTTGCCGAACAGCTGTGGGCTTTAATGGATCATCCTTTCAACAGTGTATTTGCATGGTCCTACTCCGTGTCATGAAAAGGATCCCTACGAGATTGAGCTGGTCAAATTTTCTTAAGGTTTATAGAAAATATTAGTAATATTTTATATCTACAATAAGTTTTTATGAAAATATATTCTAGGATCTATCTAATAATACTAATTATGTATCATAAATATTAACATTTTTATTATATATTTGGTTAAAGTAAAAAAATATATTTGAGGGAGTACTCCCTCCGTCCTAAATTAAGTACACGTCTGTAGTTTTTTAAAAAAAATCCCAAAATGCAGGACTCGATGGCATCTGAAGCATGGTACAGGGTAGTCCAGCCTTGCTAGTAGCAGCATGTACAGGCGTGGACATAAAAAATCCAAAGCTGCCGGAGTGCTCTCGTCCATACGTTTTAAGTCTACCGAGCGGAAGCCAAAAAAAAAGAAAAAAGTTCCCCACTAAGCGAGCTTCCCATCCACACTGTGATGTGCGAGCGCACGCCTCCTTCCTTTCCTTTCTGAAACCTTCCCTTCGCTTCCTTGCCCTTCGCACACCCCACCGTTCTACAACAACCACACTTCCCCATCCCTTCAAAACCTCGTCCCTACACAGGCATGGCTGTGGGCGGCCGCCGGCGGATGCGTGGAGGCGGCAAGGTGGCCGGGGCCGGCGATGCTGACCTGATGAAGCCCCGCGGCGGGATCTGCGACCTCATGAAGTCAGGTGCCCGCAGCAAGTCTGGTTCTTGCGGGATTACAGTGCACGCTGAACCAGCGATGAAGCCAAGTAGCACCGAATCGGCTTAGGACGCGTGGATCTTCGTTCGCGGGTGTCGAATCGAGAGGGCTGGCCTGTGCTTCAGCTCCTAGGGCGACGTGTACGTCCCTGACTTCGAAGATGAAGAAGAGGCCCCTGAGCTGGCCGCGAATGGAGTAGTCAGCATGGAGCTGGCCCCTGCAGTGGTCGCGGACAGGGCTACCAGTGTGGATCTGGCCCTTGCGGTGGCTGCGGATGGGGCAACCGGCGTGGATCTGGCCCCTACAGTGGCTGCGATCAGGGCTACCGACGTGGATGTGGCCCCTGCTGTGGCCGCAGATGGGGTTGCCGGCGTGGAGATGAACCTGGACGTAGCTAGGCACCCGGCAAAAAAGGTGCTTGGCGAGGATCTGCACCTAGAGGTGGTTGCGCGCCTAGCTGAGGTGCTCTTCGAGATGAAACCTTTCTACCACGAATGCTTCATCGATATGGACAAGGTTACAGTGCCTCCGTTCTTCACCCCTCCCCCTAGTTTATTTTCTGTTGGTTGAAAGTATAAATTAAAATCATGTTGCTGCGGATAGATGTGCTTTTGGTGCCAAAATAAACTGATGCTTGTGCGATGATGTAGTGTACATTCACACTTTGTGTAGCTGAAGTGCTTTTGTGTATTAGGTGTAGGTTGTCACTTTCTGTAGATGACGTGCTTTTGGTCCTATGATGAACTGTTGTTAGTGTACTGATCAAGTGTCCTGTCTTTTATAAACTGATAATCAATCTAGATGTGTAATGTAAATGTGTGATGATGACTACTTATGTTCTGTGATTATTTTAATAAGCCTTTGATACAACTGACCTAAGGAGCTCTTAGACCATATCTAATTTTAATAAGGTCTTCTAATTTACAACAATACCACATATGATTAACATCAGCAGTTTCACACATGATGAACATGATCAAGGACTCCTGCTTTATTTATAGCATTAGCAAACCTGACTAACACCGTATTAGGCTCCCAAAATTCCTAAAACCACAACAAACAGGATATAATTAGTTTTCCAATGATGCCAACACATCCTCATATAGCTCCTTGTCACAACCAAGGCTTCTAGGAAGCATGCCTAGTACCTCTAGCTGATCTATGTCGATGTGAGGCATCTTGTATCTGTTTCCTTCATCTTTCATCACCTCAATCAAACACCATTGTAGTGTTAGGAATACCCTATTCAAAGTGTCTAGATCATAATTGTCAAACTCATGTTATACGTTCACAATCAGGTCATTCAAGTTCCTAGAGATCCTATCATAGGTTAAGGATTGGAGAGAATTAAAGAACCTTAAGTCTAGCACGTTCAAATCTAGAGAATTGGCATGTTGGTCGATGAGTTGTATATCTAGCCCAGTCTGTCTTACAGCAGCAGCAAATTCTTCATCATTTACTAGCACATGTGAAGGGGCATTATCTTGCTGAATATAAATGGTTTTCCCTACATGTTCACGTGGCCACCGTCGAACAATAACATCTAGAACTTTATTGATCAGATATGACCTCATAGTAGTCCGATCTACCTTGATTGGTTTGGTAACTTCAGCCCCCTTCCTCTGTTACGACTTCTTCTTCTTGCTTGTTGCTATAGTAAATGAAACCAAGTAAGGATCACAAATTTGTAGCACAAAAGCTTATGCAAGAAAGTGAAACAAGCGTATGCTGTTCCTTTCTAACAAATGGCCACACTCCTAACTTCCCATCAAAAATATAATTACTTGCATCATCATATATTGGTCTTCCTACTGCTAATAAGAACATTACTTTGCCAATGCGATTCTTATTATGAATAGTCCCGTGTGGATCATCCTCCTCTGAAAGCATATAATACTTCATGTACTTGGAGGTGGTGTTGAACCACTTTTCGTCCATGTGGACGATGTTATACATTTTAATAAACTTGGGTTCATTTGGCAGTGTTCGCTGATCTAACATGGAAACACACCATCATAGCCTGTCTTTCTTATTATCTTCCCTCAATAGAGGCTTTAGTGTGCTGGAGTGGCGTCACAGTAGACCTTCCTTGAACCATCTATGCAGGGTGCTCTTCTTTACACCAATAGCATTAGTTAGAGATCGTATAGTCCTCCTATGCAAGGGAACTCTTAAGAACATTTGATAGATCAATTTGGATCCTTTTGCGGCCACAATTCTTCCTTCGTGATCTAACATCTAACGATATGCCCTCTACACGGCACTGCTTAGCTCTTCGCCAAACAACACACACTTGATACCTACTGACCTAAAACATGTGAGCTACTATATTCGTTGTGTTCTTTTTTAATTTTCCATGATTACTTCTCTCAAGCAATGCTTCATATGTTTGTTACTTTTCAGTGTCCGTCAAATTTCTACACTTATGTGAATTATTTGCGTTTGTATGTTCATCTAGTTCAACATCTGAGTCCTCCAACTCCTCCTCATCAAAGACTATGTCCACAACATCAGCGTAGACACCATAGTCGTTCATGTCCTCGATCAAGTCTATAAAAAAATGTGAGATAATAGTAGCAAAAAAAAGTGTGAGATAGCAGTAGCAAAATGTTGTTAAGATTTCTCTCAGGATGCATTGTGTTTCTCATTTTTTGAAACTGTGTTTACCTAGGCAGCTAGTACTTGCGTAATAATTTTTCAATTAGCTGGCAGAATGATATGCATGCTTGCCATTAATCATGCTGGACACAAAACTATGTAAACCTAGTGAGTTGATGTACTCATTGAAATAGTACGAAAAAATCCAAGTTCCATTGACGCTTACTGATCATCTTTAGCTCATGTTGGTGATCAACAACTTCTAAGTTGAGAGCTCAAAATCATCTTGTTACTGAATTGCTTGAAATAGTATACTAGTAGGAAAATTATTCTTGTTGAGGCCAAATAGTCTATCTCATTTTTAAAATCGAGTTTATGAAGGCAGCTAGTAGTGGCCAGATGATTTTGCACTCAGCTAGCAGAATGATACGTGTGATTGTGCTCTTATCTTGCAATTAATTATGCTTAACACAAGAACTCTGGTTATTTAGAAATACTTTGTGAACCTAGTTAGTCGATGTGGTCATTGAAATAGTAAGAAAAAAATCCATGTTCCATTGAGGCTTACTGATCATTTGTTGCAGCTCATGTTGGTGGGTAGCAGCTTCTAAATTGAGGTCGACATTATGTTGTTCATGTGGAGCATCAAAGTTGATATCTCCATCTTGTTGATGGGCTTCCTCAATAGCAAAAACTGCAAAAGGGTGGTGCATAAAATTTCATTGAAGGCTGAAAGGTAATACAATTATTTTCTTGTAGTAATGAAAATGAGAGAAATGTACCTTCATGAGATTCTTCTTCTTGTCCCTCAGAAGCAGCAATATTGAGATCTATGGCATGCACAACACCATATTGCTCTTTTTGGAGATAGTGGGACTGACCTTTTAGTGGATACACACCTGCTTTTTTGATGAGATGAAATTAATCTTCCTGGAGGTGTTGGATTTCATCTCCTCCATCGTCAGCAAGCTCTTGATTTAGGTCTGGTAAGGACTTTTCACTTCCTTCCCCTAGTACTATGTTTAGATCTAAGAGCATGACTGAAAATGGAATGGATTGCAGGTTGATAGAGTTTGGTACTGCATTTAGATTAAGTGGGGGCTCTCCATCTCCTTTATGTGCTACTATGTTTAGATCGAGCATGGCTGAAGATGGAATGAATGGCAGGATGTAGATGGAGAAGAGGGAAGCCTTTCGTTGGTGGAGTCTTTACGGTGGGGCAATGGCGCGCCGTTCAAATTTTAGGCTCAAGGCGCACGGGCGCCATAATGGGACCAGAACTTTTTTAGTATTCTTGGCCATATTCTACTCCTTGTATTGCTACTGTTGCTTTTTTGTCTGTTGTTTGTGCTCTTCAAATTGTGACCACACATTTGTATTGTGTCAGTGATGTTGGCTTCATTCTAGCTGCGTTAATCAGTATTGTGCTAGTGATGTCAGTTGCACTTTTTAGAGGTAGAACTATAATTTCCGATCTACAGTAAATTTTTGCATTTGAATCCTAGACGTGCAGTTAAATTTGCACGTAGGGAGTATAGTGTAAGAAGAAACTTCCTATGTACTCCCTCCGTCCACAAAAGAATACAATTCTCGCTTTTGGAGAAGTCAAACAATTTGATGATTAACTAAATTTATATAAAAAAGTACTAACATTCATGATACAAAATAAATACCATTAAATTAGTTATAGAATATATTTTATAATTGATTTATTTAAAGATATAAATGTTAATACTATTTACTATAAACTTGGTCAAACTTGAGCTAGTTTGACCAGCATAGATCCCATAATTGCATTCTTGTGGATGAGGGAGTAATTGATCTGTCCCAAAAACAAATGAATCTTATACTCTTATAAAGCAAAACCGCATTAGCTATTTCTCTCAACATACAAGCTATCCATCTAGACAATGCACTATCACATATAATTAACATCTACTAAGCAAAACTCCTGTAAGGTCCAAATGGCTAGAGGGGGGTGAATAGCCTATTTAAAAAATCTACAAGCTTCACTAAACAACCACGTTAGTATAAAAGATGGCTAAGCTAATTCTAGCACTAGCTCAACTACACTATGCAAGCCACTTATACAATACTAGTGAAGCAAGGCTATGATCTCTAGTACACACCAACAAGACTAAGTCACTAAGCTACTTACTCCTATGTGATAAAAGCTACACTAAGATTAGTACAAGAAAGTAAAGAGCAAGTGACTTGATTCTTATACCAGCGATGTAGAGAAGTAATGCACTCGAAGAATGAATCACAATGATCAACCACAAGAGAAATCCTCGGCAAAGAGATGACACAAGATTTTTACCGAGGTTCACTTGCTTTCCGATAAGCTACTCCTCATTGTGGCAATACACCCACTTGTCGGTTCGCGAGCTAATCGACTATCAAGAGTCGAGCCCTCGGCGGGCGCCGCACAACCGCACACAAGATGGGGATCCTCCAAGCCATGAGCTCCACTAGAGTATCCAATTTGCGAACTCCCACGAGGAAGGATCAAGAACCCCTTACAATACTTGGTGAGGGCTCCAACAATCTCCAATTGCGAGCTCAATCACCTCCGCTGCTCCAAGCCGTCTATTGTGTCGAGAAACACGGAAGAGTAACAAGAAATCCACAGCAACTCGAAGAACAAGTGCCTCTAGAATGCAACTCTCAAGCAATGCACTTGAATCTCACTCAATCTCACTCAAGATGTGCAACTATGCAAAGAGATGAGTGGAGGGGTTGTTCTCTAGCTCAAAGGATGTCGCTAGGTCTCAAAAAGTGCAAGAGTTACCCTCAAACCCTGGCCAACTTCTATTTATAGCGAAGGGGTATGCAGCTAGCCGTTACCAGACAACGCAGTGCAAATCGTGCTGACCGGACGCTCCAGTCAGGGTGACCGGACGAGTCTGGTCACTACAGGACAAGCGTGAACAGTGTGCGTCAGAAGTTACCATTGCCGTGACCGGACGCGCTCTAGCGTTTGACCGGATGTGCTGCACCTGGCGTCCGGTCAGATTCCAGTAAGCTCCCACCGCGACTGGACGCGTCCGATCGCACATGACCGGACGCGCCGCGCGTCCGGTCGGCTCTACGACCAGTTCTGCTCCTCTGGGTGCCTGACCGGACGCTCCGGTTCCGTGAGGGACCGGACGCGCCGGTTGCAAACCCTAGCACCCGCGCGCATGACTGCTGCGAGAGCTGACCGGACGCATCCGGTCAAACCACGACCGCGTCCAGTGCAGCGTCCAGTCACCATAGTGACCGCTGTTCGCCTCCGTTTCTTTTCCGACTTCCGGTGCAGTAGAAAATAGGCATTTCACTTCCCAAAAAGCGCCAAATCCCGCCTCGCAAGCTCGGCGGGAGGGAGAGAGGAACCCAAACCCCTCTCTACCGCTCAAACTTCACCGCCTTCGCAAATGTGCTAACACCACCAAGTGCATGTGTGTTAGCATTTCACAAACATTTTTCAAGACGTTATGTTAGCTCTCAACCAGATCCTAATGCATATGCTCAAGACATTGATCTAGTGGCACTTGATTCCCGAGCTAACCGTGATTGCCCCTCTTGATAGTCGGCTATGTATCCTAAACCCAGTCAATCACTTCTCTACTCATCTTAGACCAGCAAAAGGAAAACCCGATGTTTATACCTTTGCCTTGCGCTCTTAGATCCTTCTCCTTCACTTGATCATCATGTCCATCATATTATGTGCATCTCCACCATGATCGTCATTACATGTCCATGCACCATTTCTTTATGATCTTGTGGTCATCACTCCTTGCCACATACACCTTCCTTACATGTGTTGCTTATGCCTAGCTTAATCACACTTGATACAATAACATTAGCAACTTGGTGTCATTAATTACCAAAACCAAACTTGGGCTTTCAACTCCGCTACCTATTTATCTCAACATACAAGTTGTCCAACTAGGCAATACACTATCGTATACAATTAAAATCCACTATGCAACTGTAATGACCATATCAGCAAGACATATAAGCATTTTATTGTCCACGTCATCATACCACTCAATTCACTAATCCGCAATTTTCCGCAGCAACATGTGGGCTAATCCACTAGTATCTCATATTTTAAGATTCTAAGAAGTTTAACCAAATATTTTATAAATACTAATTATATTTAAAAATATCATTAGCTCAATCATGCCATATATTTCATAGGAAACCTATTTAGATATACAAATGTTTATAATATTTTTTCATAAATCTAGTCAAATTTGAAATTAGTTGACTCATATATACATTAAGACAAAGGGAGTACTCATTCCTTCCATCTTAAAATAAGTACAATCTCGCATTTAGAGGACTCAACCTATCTCAAGTTTGATCAAATAAATAAAAAATATTAATACTCATTATACCAAATAAGCATCGTTACAATACTCACAAAATATATTTTCATGGTGAATTTATTTAGATATACAAATGTTGATACTGTTTTTTATAAAAATCTAGTCAAACTTAAAATTAGTAGATTCCCAAAAAACAAGATATGCATTTATTTTGAGACAAAGTAAGCATATAATGTTGTGTGTTCTTCGGATGTTTGAAACACTAGAATTTCTCTGATGTTAAAGTTTTGGTTGAATGCAACCAGCCGGATCACAGTACACGTCCTAAGAGCAAGGCTAATGATATAGCCTATTGCTGGCTGATCTTTATAGCCCATCTTTCAGCCAACCACCCATATAGTAGTTAGCTCTTCTCACTATTAATTCATGGTCCACCCTTTTATCTCACAAAGTTTCTTAGTTCTTGTGTCTAAGTGGGCTATAAACTTACAGTCCACTTCTCTCTCTCTCCTCAATCTCAACATACAACCCACTTATAGTTCTTTACTACACTTGCTCCCATTGAGTTATGGTGGCCTAGACGGCTAGATGTCATGTTCTATGGCGAATGACCCATGGTTTAACCAAGTATATACTCCTCATCAGTCATCACAGATTCATGGGACAGAGTCACAGAAAACTACTCATGCATGCCATTGGTGCAATAATATTTATATAAAAAATACAGGAAACTAATTAATGAACTAAAAAATCTGAAGACTTTGGATGACATTTTGCAGCAAAGTTCGTTCACCAAGTCACCTGCTTACCTGCAGCCATTTTTTATCTGTGCCATGTATACTGTGTCAGTCTGCACATTGGAGTCTACAACATCCTACCCCGGTCGGTCGTCGCCTGCTGGTGGCCGTCACCGACCGACCACCTTGCACCTGCAGCCGAACCTTCGGCCGGTCCAGGCCGCCCAATTAAACTGAAGCTACTTTCTGATGCAACGATCGATACATGATCAACTTGTACTACGTGCTTGCTTCCTACGCATACGTAGCTAGATGCTTAAATGCCTGTACTATATGCTAGGATAGCTATGTACCAGCATTCCCAGCGATTGGGGTCGGGCTTGATGATGATATATACGATACAACAATGGGCCGTAGTTCAGAGGCTCCTTGCCTCATTCAACAATCCATGAGCCCAAAACGGTAGTTTCAAGCGACTTGGAACAAAGCAAAGTAGCAAAAAAGTGGGAGGAGAGGGACCCTGAACCCAAAACCCTAACTAACTAAACCTATTACAAGAAAAAAGAATGTAATGGTTGCCTATGAATAATATATAGAAAAGAACATAATGGTTGCCTACGAATAAGATATAGCCATGGTGGCAAAGTATCCACCCAGATAAGCCAAAACGAGCATCCAGCAGCAATGGTGGCAAAGCATCTGCTAAAGAAGAGTCCAAAGCATCCGCTAAGGGAGAAGACAATGCAACAACATCAGCAAAGCATCTGCCAGAGAATTGACCAATTACGATCAAGCATCCATGGAGAACAATAGCGACAAAGTATCTGTAACAGAACCGCCCAATTATACGAGATTAAGTAAGAAAATCATCCAACAGACGGACAATTTACCAAACTTAAGCCCGTATAACCCGGTAGTCCGTGAAATCTCGACGGATTTCAAACCATTTCACATCACAGCCAAGATCGTAATAAGTTTAGCGATTACCTTCATAAGTTACATAGTAGTTCGCGGCACAAAATACATCGGAGTTTAAACATAGTTATTACAAACCAGTTTCGAATAAAGTAGCGGAAGCATTAGTTCAAAGCGCACACACACACACGACTTTCCAAAATAAGTGCCAGCTCGCGATCATCTCCCACAAAAGCATCAGGCGAGGAGTAGTGAGTGACCATTGCCCATGGTCCTAGGCTTCGCCCATCGCAGGGTAGAGACAGTTGATACAATAACCATAGTATATCTGTCCATCTGCAACAAGTGGGAACAAAGCCCTCAGTACGAGAAGGTACTCAGCTAGACTTACCCGACAGAACCAAAATAAAACGACACCAATGATCATGATAGGCTTTTTGGTGGGGTAGCTGACTCATTTGCAAGAAAAGCATTTTTAGCTTATCAATTCTTTTACAAAATCATGTAATATTTTAATTCTTTATTCCCCTGTCAACTATGTTTGCACTTATGCTAAACTAACCATGTAATTAAGCAAGCAAGGATTACCAATGATAATTAACAATAATTACCATGTCATTTCCACATAACTATCCAAGTGTTTCATCAATATTACTACGATGAAGTAACTCAAGTCAAGTGTTCACTATCCAGTGAACGATGGCGATTCGAATCGATTATTGACCAGCTGGTAATTTATTTCTCACACAAACCTCACTCACCCGCTAAAGTGAGGTATTGGTCACCGAGTCAACCATTCAGGTAAAGTCGCGAGCTTGCCAGGAACCACATGTACCCGGGGGCCGCCCGACTGCTCTTTGGCCTTATCATCGCGCCCCCGTTTCCTGCCACTACTGCTCCGGTACAGTGCGTTGCGGGCAATCCACTCGGCCCGAATAATCTCCCGGCTTCGTGGTCGAAAGGTACTTTATTCGGCCAGCTAAATGTGAGGCATGCGTTCAACATGACCCGAGGCCCGACATCGGACGGTCCTTAACCGACACAGACGGAAGACACTACAGTCCAGAACCCTGCAAGCTTCCGCCCGGTCTCATATTCATTTCCACACTTAGTTATTCTCACATGACATTCTTTCACATAAAACCAGGTAATCCCCTATAGCTCGCGGATGACAGGCAATCACCCGACTTCTACCGGTCTAAGCAAGCTAAGCAATTATTGACCGTGGACACCAGGGTAACAAGGATCGGGTAAAACAAGGTGAAACAAGGTATAATGCAGCAACGTTTGCAAACAACTCCTAAACTTAATGCATCCGATTAAGTAAAATTAATAAATAATTATTTGCAAACCGGGGGAGAAATGCTCCGGGGCTTGCCTCGCTCGAAGGAACTGGGACGATGGTCAGGGCACTCTGGAAGCTCTTCACCGGACTCCTCTTCTACTTCTGCTGGCTCCGGCTCCGTCACCTCGGGCTGTTCCTCTGCGTCCTCGGGAACAACTGTCGGAACCACTTCCTGCGATCCTATATGATGCAGAAATATGAGTGCAACATGCGTAGATGCATTGCAGAGGTGACATGAGATGATGATGATGCGGAATGCATGCGATGTAATGAATATGTTACGTTATCGGATTATGTGGAACTTATGATTCTTCTACAAGGTAGTCTACGTCATCCAAGAACATGTACTCGAAAACTACCACCACTAATTTCTACCATGCAAGAGTACTTGACAGCTAAGATGCTTCAAAGATACACCAAAGTATATTTTTCTAACTAGCTTTGCATTAAGAATGAATAGAAACCCTAATTAGCCTTATGGTTGAACAGCAACACATATTTTAGTAGCTCAGAAAAATCTTATAAAATTACAGTGGATTACTAATATCAAGAATAGCTTGACACAAGATTTTTACTGCATTTGGATAACCAGAACTGCCTATACAAAAATAACAAACTAAGGCCTAAAATGGATATTTAAAATACTTTACATTATGAAAAGTATCAAACAACAGATTTAGGAATTTTCCTACTATCTATTCCCTAAACAAACACTATAGAAAAATTATCACTTGCATGTTTTATTCAAATTTATTTAAATAACAAAAATAACAAATATTGGTAATAGAAAGCATTTGAACTACACCTACATATTTTTATACAGAACACCCAAGATATAAAAATTTCCCCAGCAAGTACATGACACAAAAAGATTAATAAATTTGGAATCATATTTTTCTGACTTTTCTAGGATTTATTAAGCATTTAACAAGAAAATAGCCATTTCACTAGTTAATTACAAACTCTACAGAAAAGTATCTCAAATTTGACATGCAATAATTTTATATCATAGATCTGGTCCCAAAGAGTCCATAGAAATTTATTTCATCATTTTTGGAGCTAAAATGACCAAGAAAACATTTTCCAAAGTGTTTTTCATCAAAAATAATAAAAAGAGAAATGAAAACGGATTTATTTAAATGTCGCCGGGCCGGCCCAAGAAAAACGCTCGGCCCACGGCTGTCGCGGCCCATCTCGCTTGCGCGGGGGAGGAGACCGAGCCGGCCTGCTCGGGCTCGGCCCGCAGGCACGGTCCAGCCCACCGAACGAGGGGGGGGAGACCCGAGCGCGTCGCCGGCGTTCCCGGCATCGACGTCGCGGCGGCGGTCACGGCCAATCGGCCGGCTCCGGCCAGCCAGCGACCCACCAAGACGCGCAATAGGGTCGCCAAGAAGTGGCCAATACGTGAAGACAGTGCGGGAGAGTAAAGAGATGGCGGTTGAGGCGGTGGAGAAGCGCGGCTCGTCGGCACCGTTGCGGTGGCGCGGCGAGGCGAGGAGGAATTGAGCCCTACCGTGGGCAGCGAGGGAACGGAGATGCTTGTTCGGAGGAGGGAAGGACGGGGCGGAGCTCGGTGCAAGATGGATTTGACGGTGGTGGCCTGACGACGTCGGAACGGGGAAGCGAAACCGGAGCTCGCGGCGGCGAGCCGTCCGCCCGCTCGGTGGGGAGAGGAGTGGCTGGCGAGCGAGGGAGGGGAAGTGAGGGAGCGAGGAGGCTCGGTCAGGCGGTTTTGAGTGCGCTCGCGCTGGCGGGAGATCAGAGCGAGGGCGACGCGCGGCGAGCGGCGGCAGCGCATGGCCGACACGCGGCGAACGCGCCCTGCCGCGGCGGCCAGCGACGCGCGGGCGCGCGCGGGAGGAGGAAGGAGGCCGGGGTTGCGGGCCGGGCCGTCTGCGTCGCGCGGGCGCGCGCGCGGCCGGCTGGGCCGGGCGGCTTCGCGAGCGGGCCGGGAAGTGAGGCCGCGGCCTGCTAAGGCGAAACTCATTTTTCCAATTTTCAAAAATTAATTCAAATGGATTTCAAACTTCAAACTGTATTTTGAACAAGAGGAAGACATTTTCTGGAATTGACCCAAAAATAAAAGTTGCTCAGGATTAAATTCTCTACAACTTTGATTAAGGGGTCAACTGAAAATTCTTGATAGATTTTGAATGGCAGAATAAAAGCTAAAATACGGGAATATTTTCATGAATAATTTTTGAACAAGTTTTGACAAAATTTGAGTCATCTAGTTGCTCCAAAATTTGAACTATGGTTCCAAGTGATGTAGAATTTATAGTTGCAAGACTTTTGGTACAATGTGATTATCAAATTAATATAATTCATCACATAGTTATTTTCAAGCTTTTGTTTAAATCAAAATATAAATTATCACACACGATAATGATGTTATGAATGCGGTGCAATATGATTGCTATGCAAAAATGCATTGCGTAACACCGGAGTGTTACAGCCTTCCCCCCTTATAAAAATCTCGTCCCGAGATTTGGGTTACGAACCATTTATTATAAAAATCTTCGTATGCATTCTTTAAGTATTCACCCGTTTCCCAAGAAGCATCCCCTTCATCATGATGACTCCATTGTATCTTATATGTTTTCACCACACTGTTTCGAGTAGCCCTTTCCTTGGTATCCAATACCCGAACTGGCTGCTCACGATACACCAGATCTGACTTGAGTTTTATGCCTCGAGGTTCAATCCTTTCCTCTGGAACGCGCAAACATTTCTTGAGATGTGATACATGAAAAACTGGGAATATAGCACCCATTGACTCTGGTAACTCCAGTTTGTAAGCCACAGGACCCTTTCGTTCCAGGATTTTGTAAGGTCCCACAAATCTGGCGGCCAGCTTTCTGCGCACACCAAACCGTTTCTTTTTCATTGGCGTAACTTTTAGATAAACATAGTCACCAACTTCGAACACAAGCGGTCTCCTTCTCTTATCTGCATAACTTTTCTGACGCGACTGAGCTGCTCTCATATTCTGCTGGATGATATGAACTTTCTTTTCGGCTTCCTCTACGAAGTCAATACCATAATACCTTCTTTCTCCTGGCTCAATCCAGTTTAACGGTGTTCTACACTTTCGGCCATACAGAGCCTCAAAAGGTGCCATCTTGATACTCTCTTGATAGCTGTTATTGTATGAGAACTCTGCTAATGGTAACCATGACTCCCATGAACCTCTGGAAGACAACACACAAGCTCTTAACATATCCTCTAGAACAGCATTAACTCTTTCAGTCTGACCATCTGTTTGAGGATGATAAGCAGTGCTACGAATCAGACTAGTCCCCAAACCTTTGTGCAAATGCTCCCAAAAGTGAGCAGTGAACTGTGACCCTCTGTCAGACACTATAGTCTTTGGTATGCCATGCAATATCACAATCTCTGCAATATACCTCTCAGCATATTGAGGTGGTCTATATTCCGTTTTGACAGGCAAAAAGTGGGCTGTCTTAGTAAGACGATCCACAATTACCCAAATGGAATCGTGACCTTTTTGAGTAGTAGGTAGACCCGTGATAAAATCCATACTTATATCATCCCACTTCCAACTCGGTACCGACAAAGGTTGTAACATTCCTGTAGGCTTCATGTGAATTGCTTTCACTCTACAACATGTGTCACATCTGGCTACATACGCTGCAATTTCCTTCTTCATCTTGGTCCACCAATAACGAGGTCTTAGTTCTTGATACATTTTACTGCTGCCAGGATGAATAGACAACTTAGAGAGATGAGCTTCATCCATAATTTTATTCTTAAGCTCTCTATCCTTTGGAACAACAAGACGGTTGTCGAACAACAACACATCCTGCTCATCCACCCTGAAGTGTTTCGAGGGTTCTTCTTGAATCTTCTTTTTGATGTGGAATATTCCTTTGTCTGCTTTCTGACCTTCTATAATCTTACTCTCTAAGGAACAACTGACCTGAATACTATGTAGCACGGCAGGGTGCATTAGATCGAAACCATATTCCAGTAAGGGTTGCAGATTCAGACAATGCGACTTTCTGCTTAAAGCATCAGCTACCACATTGGCTTTCCCAGGGTGATACTGTACATTCAAGTTATAGTCTTTGATTAGCTCTAACCATCATCGCTGTCTCATGTTCAATTCTGGTTGGGTGAAAATGTACTTGAGACTCTTATGATCGGTGAAAATGTTGCACACATTACCCAGTAAATAGTGTCTCCAAATCTTTAAGGCATGCACTACAGCGGCAAGCTCAAGATCATGTGTCGGATAATTGATTTCATGTTTTCTCAACT
This sequence comes from Saccharum hybrid cultivar R570, assembly GCA_038087645.1. NCBI lineage: Eukaryota > Viridiplantae > Streptophyta > Magnoliopsida > Poales > Poaceae > Saccharum > Saccharum hybrid cultivar. The sequence continues at coordinate 5,424,535 of JAQSUU010000066.1, forward strand.
GCCGGGAGGCATAAGCAATGACTCTTCTTTCTTGCATCAGCACACACCCTAATCCTGTTTTTGATGCGTCACAGAACACATCAAAAGGTTTCTCGATGTCGGGCTGTGCAAGAACTGGAGCAGTGGTCAATAGTTTCCGCAAGGTATGGAAAGCTGTCTCACACTCCTCTGTCCACACAAACTTGTGATCTTTCTGTAACAGACTTGTCATTGGCTTGGCAATCTTCGAGAAGTCTGGGATAAAACGGCGATAGTAACCAGCTAACCCTAGGAAACTCCTCACTTCTGACACTGTGGTTGGAGTCTTCCAATCCATAACCTCTTGCACTTTACTCGGATCTACAGAAACTCCATTCTCAGATAGAATATGACCGAGGAAAGGAACTTTCTTCAACCAAAATTCACATTTGCTGAACTTAGCATATAACTTATGATCTCTCAGCCTGGTCAAGACAATTCTCAAATGCTCTTCATGATCTTTCTCATTTTCAGAGTATACTAGAATGTCATCAATGAAGACAACTACAAACTTATCCAACTCTGGCATGAAAACCGTATTCATCAGATACATAAAATATGCAGGAGCATTTGTTAGTCCAAATGACATAACAAGATACTCGTACAACCCGTATCTGGTAGAAAAGGCGGTTTTCGGAACATCTTGTGGTCTAATCTTTATCTGATGATACCCAGACCTTAAGTCTATCTTGGAGAACACTCTAGCCTTAGTTAACTGATCAAACAGAATGTCGATATGAGGCAAGGGGTATTTATTCTTGATGGTTACAGCATTAAGAGGTCGATAATCCACACACATCCTGAGAGTGCCCTCTTTCTTTTTCTTTATGAACAAGGCAGGACATCCCCATTCAGACTTACTTGGGCGGATAAACCCCTTCTTTAATAACTCTTCCAACTGTTTCTTCAACTCAGCTAACTCATCCGGAGGCATCCGATAAGGTCTCCTCGAAATAGGAGCTGTCCCGGGGATCAACTCGATTCCAAACTCAACATCTCTATCTGGAGGAAGGCCAGGTAACTCGTCTGGAAACACATCCGGGAACTCACACACTACCGGGATCTGATGGATAGGAGCAACTTCCATGGCACAGGTCACACTCACAAGATCTGTTCTTTTAGGCAATGGTACCTGGAAAGTATCCTCTGCCTGGGGATCTTTAAGGGTAAGCATCCGACTGCTTGTATCTATGACTGCTTCCCAGTCTTTCATCCAGTTCATTCCTATTATTACATCCAAAACTAGCCCAGGCATCACTACCAGGTTCACTCGAAACTTCCGACTACCTAACTCAAGGGTTGCCCCTCTAACCATCTTATTGGTTAACACATCAGCTCCTGCTGAGCTTATGCGATAACCATAACTCAATTCTGTGCATAGTTGTTTATGCTTCCGTGCAAATGCTTGACTCATAAAAGAATGCGAGGATCCGGAATCAAAAAGAACAACTGCAGGGTGATGGTTCACAAGAAACTTACCAGCAGTTACAGGCTCTCCCTCAGGAACTTCATCAATGGTGGTGTGGTGCACACGAGCATTGTAAGTCTGTTGCTTCTTTTTAGGCGGATAAGGGCAGAACTTTGAAAAGTGGCCTAGCTGACCACAGTTGTAGCAGGGCCCTTTCACTGTACCAGCAGACCCTATAGCTCCCTTGGAGTTGCTCTGTTCTGCAGCTGCGTTGGTCTTTGTTGGCGGCACTGCCATCTTGTACGGTTTCTGTGGCCCCTTGTAATTCTGGGTTTTATGCTGCGGCGGCCTAAACCTTGCACCAGGTGCGGACAGACGATAAGCTGAACGATTTGCAGTGATAACTCTGGACTGGGATGGTCCTGATTCAAACACTCTCTTGCGATTCTTGGATGCGGTGTAGGCGTTATTGTTCTTTTCTTGCTTCAAACAATCACTGATAAAGTCGTTGAATCTGTTGTGGGTATTGGTACCCACATGCTTCATCATCTTCGGACTTAACCCTCTCTTGAAGCTAGCAATCTTCTTTGCATCCGTGTCAACCATGTCTGGAGCATAGCGGCACAAGTTATTAAAGGCATGCAGATACTGGGTCACCGTCTTGGTACCCTGATTCAAGGCTAAGAACTCTCCAAGCTTCATCTCAACCAACCCTGGGGGAATATAAACTCCCTTAAAAGCTTCAGTGAAATCCCTCCAAGTAATCTGGGCATTGGGAGGAAAAGTGGTGCGGTGATGCTTCCACCACATTCCTGCTGGTCCTTGTAACTGATGTGCAGCATACTCTGTTTTCAGAACTTCTGTCAGCCTCAGCACACGGAACTTATCTTCCATAGTGTTGATCCATTCTTCGGCATCGAGTGGCTCTGCTGCTTCCTTGAAAATAGGTGGCCTAGTATCCATGAAATCCTTGAAACTGCTGTACTGGTTCATTCCATGGCCACCACCTTGATTATTTCCTCTTTGCACATTTTCAGCGATGGTACGCAGAAAATCTTCCATATTCCTCTGTGACTGTTCAGTATTGCGTTGACTCCCAAGAAACTGTGTGAAGAACATCTCTGCAGTGAGCGGCGGAGGAGGGGGCAAATGTGGCTCTGGCCGTGGTTCCTGGTGGTTGACGTTGTTTGCACCACTTCCACCAGCTCCTGCACCGTTGCCACCAGTCTCAGCGGCTTCATACGTGGCACGACGAGTGTTGGCCATCTGCATATTTCAGCAACAAGCAACAATTGAGTGAAGTTGTAAAATTGTGTCCGAATGAACAATCATGCCATACTGAATTCATTGGAGAGAACAAGTCATACAAGAAAACAGAGGCGCAATAATTTCATTCCAATTAAACAACAGCACCAATTAAGTTACTTCAAGAGCAACATCGCGTTCCATACAACCACGTTGCCAACATACACACACTGGACTTTTATGCGTTCGGGTATCGTATACACAACCAAACTCCAAAGATCGTCAGTCTCAAGGTCGAACAGGATACAACATGATACATGGAAACCAAAAGAAGGCCATCGCGTCAAGCCTAGCTACTAACGCAGGACACTATCCTACTCCTCGGGGCCGTCGTCGATGTCGGAGGCGTCGCCATCGCTACCTTCAGCAGCAGCGTCGTCGTCGATGTCCATCTGAGCGGCGTTTGGAGGAGCATACGGGCCCATCCCATTGTAGAGGGCATGGAACTCTTCATGCAAGTTGGCATTGTACTCTTCTAGCTCCTCGACCCTCTGCCTCAGAAGGTCCCTCTCGTTCCAGGCTTCATTCCTTTCTTGTACTAGCTGTTCCATCTGGCGGTCTGCATTTCTGTTGGCCTGAGACAACCTCTGTACCTGCTGCATGGAACTCTCGCCTCTCTCGAGAGCTCGGTCCCGCTACAAGCTCATGTCAGCCAACTGCTCCTGCAAGCTAGCTATGGCACGTGCTTGCTTCTTCTTCTTCTGTTTTCTTGCTTCAAGCCGATCATCACCGCGGAGGCCAGTCAAAGTCCAATAGGTATTCTCCAGACCTTGATATGCTCTGATGGCTGCATACATGGCACTCATGGTGTGGTTGTCGCTAGCCCGTCCTTCACTGGGGCCTCTAACTAGGGCACTTCCTTGCGGCTGTACCCAAATGGCATCGCGAGGATCTTCTCTCGGGAAAGTACCGGCCAAAGCTGCTGCCAACTCATTGGGAAATCTGCTCATGATGTCTCGGATGACGCGAAAAGTTGCGCCCTCTGCACCCTCGGATGGAGTGCGTCCTTCAAACTCCAAATGCCAACCATCCCATTTTGGCACATCACCAAGAGCAGGGACGGTGATCTCTACAACAGCAAGTCCATCTTCAGCTAACTGGCTCTCGCTCCAAGAGTAAACTGGCTCTTGTCCCTCCGGGTACCCCACATCATGGAGCACTCTCCAAAGCAAGGTGGGCATGCCAAACTCGCTTAGAAAAGTGTCCGTGTTGCGGTGCTCCCGCGGGGCCAGCTGACGACGGGGTGCTCTTCCGCCAGTGGACTTACGGGCAGTCTGCTTCGTGCGGGCCATCTGTAGCACAAGTTTTAATTACCCGGTGAGAACATATTTTAGTTGAGGTCACTTTTATCAAAATGGGAAAATCCTTTTATAAGGGGAGGAATGCATGCCATGAATGGAATGCACAGACAATATGATGCATGCACGAGTCTTACGTTCTCACAAACTTATGAAATAAAAGCATCTAACGGTGAATTCGGTGGCATACAAACGATCTCTCATATACGTAACTAATTCGGTCTACACGGTACGCTGTTATGTACCTGCAGAAAACTTCATTTCAGCCCATTCCCCATGAATGCATGAAAGCAGTAAATCTACCTACACGCTTTACACGGATCCCCAGATGCGTGTACAACGGTAGCAACTACCCAAACACATCGTCCTATTGACGGCATCGCCTCAACGGACGGAACACCCACACATGCGACACTTTCATAAGAACATGTGTAAAACATGTAATTATCCAAGTATCATATAAGCACTTTCCCTAGATCGGCGGTGTATCCGATCATGCTCTCACAGCTCACACTTACCGAAGCGTAGAGGTAACTGATCCATACATTACCACTCAATTAAGTGGCACTCATACAATAGCACGCCGTATGAGCAACGAAAAAGAAATATGGTGCATAACCCCAAGTTAGTACTTAAATAGCCACCTAGAGTCCTTAACTGGGCATACAGGATATTACCACTGGCACACTTTTAGTTTAAAAATCACACCCTTTTTAAACAGAGTTTTGTTTAAATACACTTATGAACAGTAATTATACTAAACCATGCTCCGATACCAGCTGTAACAGAACCGCCCAATTATACGAGATTAAGTAAGAAAATCATCCAACAGACGGACAATTTACCAAACTTAAGCCCGTATAACCCGGTAGTCCGTGAAATCTCGACGGATTTCAAACCATTTCACATCACAGCCAAGATCGTAATAAGTTTAGCGATTACCTTCATAAGTTACATAGTAGTTCGCGGCACAAAATACATCGGAGTTTAAACATAGTTATTACAAACCAGTTTCGAATAAAGTAGCGGAAGCATTAGTTCAAAGCGCGCACACACACACACACGACTTTCCAAAATAAGTGCCAGCTCGCGATCATCTCCCACAAAAGCATCAGGCGAGGAGTAGTGAGTGACCATTGCCCATGGTCCTAGGCTTCGCCCATCGCAGGGTAGAGACAGTTGATACAATAACCATAGTACATGTGTCCATCTGCAACAAGTGGGAACAAAGCCCTGAGTACGAGAAGGTACTCAGCTAGACTTACCCGACAGAACCAAAATAAAACGACACCAAGGATCATGATAGGCTTTTTGGTGGGGTAGCTGACTCATTTGCAAGAAAAGCATTTTTAGCTTATCAATTCTTTTACAAAATCATGTAATATTTTAATTCTTTATTCCCCTGTCAACTATGTTTGCACTTATGCTAAAGTAACCATGTAATTAAGCAAGCAAGGATTACCATTGATAATTAACAATAATTACCATGTCATTTCCACATAACTATCCAAGTGTTTCATCAATATTACTACGATGAAGTAACTCAAGTCAAGTGTTCACTATCCAGTGAACGATGGCGATTCGAATCGATTATTGACCAGCTGGTAATTTATTCCTCACACAAACCTCACTCACCCGCTAAAGTGAGGTATTGGTCACCGAGTCAACCATTCAGGTAAAGTCGCGAGCTTGCCAGGAACCACATGTACCCGGGGGCCGCCCGACTGCTCTTTGGCCTTATCATCGCGCCCCGTTTCCTGCCACTACTGCTCCGGTACAGTGCGTTGCGGGCAATCCACTCGGCCCGAATAATCTCCCGGCTTCGCGGTCGAAAGGTACTTTATTCGGCCAGCTAAATGTGAGGCATGCGTTCAACATGACCCGAGGCCCGACATCGGACGGTCCTTAACCGACACAGACGGAAGACACTACAGTCCAGAACCCTGCAAGCTTCCGCCCAGTCTCATATTCATTTCCACACTTAGTTATTCTCACATGACATTCTTTCACATAAAACCAGGTAATCCCCTATAGCTCGCGGATGACAGGCAATCACCCGACTTCTACCGGTCTAAGCAAGCTAAGCAATTATTGACCGTGGACACCAGGGTCACAAGGATCGGGTAAAACAAGGTGAAACAAGGTATAATGCAGCAACGTTTGCAAACAACTCCTAAACTTAATGCATCCGATTAAGTAAAATTAATAAATAATTATTTGCAAACCGGGGGAGAAATGCTCCGGGGCTTGCCTCGCTCGAAGGAACTGGGACGATGGTCAGGGCACTCCGGAAGCTCTTCACCGGACTCCTCTTCTGCTTCTGCTGGCTCCGGCTCCGTCACCTCGGGCTGTTCCTCTGCGTCCTCGGGAACAACTGTCGGAACCACTTCCTGCGATCCTGTATGATGCAGAAATATGAGTGCAACATGTGTAGATGCATTGCAGAGGTGACATGAGATGATGATGATGCGGAATGCATGCGATGTAATGAATATGTTACGTTATCGGATTATGTGGAACTTATGATTCTTCTACAAGGTAGTCTACGTCATCCAAGAACATGTACTCGAAAACTACCACCACTAATTTCTACCATGCAAGAGTACTTGACAGCTAAGATGCTTCAAAGATACACCAAAGTATATTTTTCTAACTAGCTTTGCATTAAGAATGAATAGAAACCCTAATTAGCCTTATGGTTGAACAGCAACACATATTTTAGTAGCTCAGAAAAATCTTATAAAATTACAGTGGATTACTAATATCAAGAATAGCTTGACACAAGATTTTTACTGCATTTGGATAACCAGAACTGCCTATACAAAAATAACAAACTAAGGCCTAAAATGGATATTTAAAATACTTTACATTATGAAAAGTATCAAACAACAGATTTAGGAATTTTCCTACTATCTATTCCCTAAACAAACACTATAGAAAAATTATCACTTGCATGTTTTATTCAAATTTATTTAAATAACAAAAATAACAAATATTGGTAATAGAAAGCATTTGAACTACACCTACATATTTTTATACAGAACACCCAAGATATAAAAATTTCCCCAGCAAGTACATGACACAAAAAGATTAATAAATTTGGAATCATATTTTTCTGACTTTTCTAGGATTTATTAAGCATTTAACAAGAAAATAGCCATTTCACTAGTTAATTACAAACTCTACAGAAAAGTATCTCAAATTTGACATGCAATAATTTTATATCATAGATCTGGTCCCAAAGAGTCCATAGAAATTTATTTCATCATTTTTGGAGCTAAAATGACCAAGAAAACATTTTCCAAAGTGTTTTTCATCAAAAATAATAAAAAGAGAAATGAAAACGGATTTATTTAAATGTCGCTGGGCCGGCCCGAGAAAAACGCTCGGCCCACGGCTGTCGCGGCCCATCTCGCTCGCGCGGGGGAGGAGACCGAGCCGGCCTGCTCGGGCTCGGCCCGCAGGCACGGTCCAGCCCACCGAGCGAGGGGGGGGAGACCCGAGCGCGTCGCCGGCGTTCCCGGCATCGACGTCGCGGCGGCGGTCACGGCCAATCGGCCGGCTCCGGCCAGCCAGCGACCCACCAAGACGCGCAATAGGGTCGCCAAGAAGTGGCCAATACGTGAAGACAGTGCGGGAGAGTAAAGAGATGGCGGTTGAGGCGGTGGAGAAGCGCGGCTCGTCGGCACCGTTGCGGTGGCGCGGCGAGGCGAGGAGGAATTGAGCCCTACCGTGGGCAGCGAGGGAACGGAGATGCTTGTTCGGAGGAGGGAAGGACGGGGTGGAGCTCGGTGCAAGATGGATTTGACGGTGGTGGCCTGACGACGTCGGAACGGGGAAGCGAAACCAGAGCTCGCGGCGGCGAGCCGTCCGCCCGCTCGATGGGGAGAGGAGGAGTGGCTGGCGAGCGAGGGAGGGGAAGTGAGGGAGCGAGGAGGCTCGGGCAGGCGGTTTTGAGTGCGCTCGCGCTGGCGGGAGATCAGAGCGAGGGCGACGCGCGGCGAGCGGCGGCAGCGCATGGCCGACACGCGGCGAACGCGCCCTGCCGCGGCGGCCAGCGACGCGCGGGCGCGCGCGGGAGGAGGAAGGAGGCCGGGGTTGCGGGCCGGGCCGTCTGCGTCGCGCGGGCACGCGCGCGGCCGGCTGGGCCGGGCGGCTTCGCGAGCGGGCCGGGAAGTGAGGCCGCGGCCTGCTAAGGCGAAACTCATTTTTCCAATTTTCAAAAATTAATTCAAATGGATTTCAAACTTCAAACTGTATTTTGAACAAGAGGAAGACATTTTCTGGAATTGACCCAAAAATAAAAGTTGCTCAGGATTAAATTCTCTACAACTTTGATTAAGGGGTCAACTGAAAATTCTTGATAGATTTTGAATGGCAGAATAAAAGCTAAAATACGGGAATATTTTTGAATAATTTTCATGAATAATTTTTGAACAAGTTTTGACAAAATTTGAGTCATCTAGTTGCTCCAAAATTTGAACTATGGTTCCAAGTGATGTAGAATTTATAGTTGCAAGACTTTTGGTACAATGTGATTATCAAATTAATATAATTCATCACATAGTTATTTTCAAGCTTTTGTTTAAATCAAAATATAAATTATCACACACGATAATGATGTTATGAATGCGGTGCAATATGATTGCTATGCAAAAATGCATTGCGTAACACCGGAGTGTTACAGTATCTGCCATGAAAGCCAAATGACGGCGGCAAAGCTTCCACTAGGAAGGACGACCCAAACAAGCATTGTAGGATAGACCATTGCGAAGAAGCATGATGTGAAGCATGCACAGGGATAGTACAAAACTCTCTTGGGGACCAATGACCCAGCAAGGATAGCAGCGACAACCACACGGGATAACAAGAGCAGGACAACCAGCTCGGCAACCAGGATGACTCGGCAACAGCCAAGACAGCCTCAACAACTAGGCCAACTAGGATGACCCTGATCGCCCAAGAGTGTGCAGTCTCCAAGGCTTATGCACACGGGGCGAAGTGTTCTCCAAAGCAATGCCTCTCAGAAGGAAGTGACATATAAGATGCCATGAGTGCTTGTCTGAGGAACCAGACTTAGGTTCTCACCCAGAGACCATAGGCAACAAAGGTTGATGGATCTTCAACGATGCCTCTAAGGAGGTGCATGATGCACGAGTATGTGCTATTGACATCAGCACCAGCAACAAACAAGGAAAGACTTTCTCCAAGAATCCACCAAAGCAGAGATCGCAACTCCCACGCCTATGAGCCCATGGCCACCTCCAAGAATGATATGACAGCTGAATGCCAACCGCCACTGCCCTTACCATGGCTACCAGCACCGCCTTCACCCTTGCCAAGCCATCATGGCTAGAAACAGCCGGCACCGATCGGAAGGTGGCATGCCACGCCGAACACCTACTTTCTCCATAGATCAGGCCCCACACACCTAGATCCGGTCCCTAGACACACAGATTCAACGGGAGTGGGGACAAATCAACGGATGAACCCACGGCAAAGGAGGACAAGTTTGGGAGAGGGATGGGAGGAAGAAGGCAAGGAGAAAGTTTGTGGTGGGTCTGTTTTTGGGCGCCACTGCGTATCGAATGGTAGTGACGGCAGCCGGAGCTGGGCAACCGAGAAGCACTCTCTTTGGGTGGCGGCTATCGCCCCTCTCGTCGGGGTAATTTCTCAAATACAAGAAACTGTGAGGATGGTAGTTTGGACCGTAATAAACAGAAACAATGTTTGAGAATAATTATGTTCTCATTCTAAAATATTTATGTTTTCATAGTATAATTATGGTTTCATGTTTTTAATTTCCTTTCTTTTGAGAAACATGGCTGCTAATGTCTGGACGATGAGCTCGCGCATGGAATATGGGTTTGGCATGGAAACGTAGAAAAGTTGTAGCTTCATGGGATTCATGAGGTTCCAATGCACAGCAAAGCTTGTTATCCATAACTTCTCGCGACGTGGACGCATGAACCGACCGGTGGTGAATTCCGTTGTACTACACATGGGCTCATTGAACCAATGTTTACTACAGAAGTGATGCGACCTTGTTGAGAATGACCGGTTCTTGCTTCTCTAGAATTTGATTTTGACTTGAAATAACTCAAATTTATTCTTCCCCTATGTTTGAGTGTGCCATGGAATTAATTAGAATATGACAACTAGTTTCTTTTTTGTTAAACTGGCATCAAGAATTAATTATAAGGTCAAAACTCTAGCTGGTTAGACTTCTCGTGGTGGAGCCTATGCATCAGGTACAAGTCTCCAAACTTAGCACTAATGCTTGTGGCTTGCATGTAAAGTAATTATTCTTAATTAAGATATTGTTCTTTTTTACAACAAAGAGTCTATGGTGACTTTGTTAATTTTAAAATATGTTGACCTATTTTTGTATATGATTGTTTGTCTATACTGTGTTTCTAAAACCAAGCTCACATTAATGAGTGGAGTGGAGGCTATAGATAGAGAGGCACAGAGGAGGAAGAAGGCATTAGAAGGTGAACAACATTGACTTTGAATGTATTGTAGTGATAGGGAGGTCCTTGCTAGGATTATTGGAGATTACATCTAGCTGGTTCCCTTTGGAATTAATTTTGACTTCAAATAAATCAAATTTATTCCCACCTACCTGCCCTGTTGGGTGTGCCTTGAAATTAAAAGAATAGATAGATATGGAATTTTGTTAAACGTAGAGAAACTAGAAGAACACCCCGCGCGTTGCTACAGGAACAACTGATTTGGAATGAAATTTAACTATATATACAATTCTTAAGAAGAGATTAACTATTATAAACTAATGTTAGTGGATAGCGTGGCACGCTGATGTGGACAACTAAATGTATGTTAGTGGATGATGTGTCTTGCCGTTGTGGGTATCATAATTGATTGTGCTAGTGAACTTTAATTGCAACTAATAGTGGATTGTTAAGGTGGACACCTTGCATGTCAAGAAAAATTGCTAGTGGGGTTTTGCTTTATAAGAGTATAAGGTCGATTCCAATTTCTCGTAATAAAGGAGAATTGAGAATAGGTTAGCTAATTAGACTTCTAGTATGTGGAACCTATCTAGGTTCCTACTTAATATGATTGATATATTGTACGTACAACTAATTGTTTTCCAATGGTTGGAGACATGCTATTGACAGTTGGATGTATGTGATGACTTCATCGATCTTAAAATATGTCTGCCATATATTGTCTTTCAAAAAACTCACATTCATGAGAGAAGAGAGTGGAGGCTAGAAGAGAGGTATAGAGGAGGAAGGAGACCAAAGATGGAAGACATTGACTTGGAGGCATAGAGGTTATAGGGAGGTCTTTGCTAGGGTTAATGTGGGTGTCAAATTAAAGCGAGATGTAGCAATATATGGAAGCTAGACACTTATGAAACGATACGTGGCAATATATGGAGAGGTTCCCAAGGTAGTAGGGGAGTGAGACATTCACATGCAAAGGTGAAAGGTCCTAATGGCTAGAGGGGGTGAATAGCCTATAAAAATTTCTACAACAACACTAAACAAAGTGGTTAATTAAATATGAGGCGAAGCGAACGTTATACTAGCCTACTACAAATGCAAGCCACCTACCATAATTCTAGTTGCTATAGTCTCTAATCACACAATGGCTATGTCACTATACTAAGTTAGTGAGCTCTCAAAAACTAACTAAAGAGCCTCACTAACCACTAGACTCGACACAAGCTAGCTCTCAAAACTAATTACACTAAAGAGCTTAGCTACACTAAGAATGTAAATACAAGGAATGTGATGAAGTTTGTAACAATGTGTCGAGGTGTGTGCCGATCACAATATGGAGCCAATCAATTACAATGAAATCCAGTGAAAACCTCGGAGACAAGATGACACAAGATTTTTTACTGAGGTTCACTTGCTTGCCGGCAAGCTAGTCCTCGTTATGGCAATTCACTCACTTGGAGGTTCACGTGCTAATTGACATCACACGCCAAACCCTCAATAGGGTGCCGCACAACCAACACAAGATAAGGATTACACAAGCCATGAGTAATCCACTAGAGTATCTTTTGGCTCTCCACCGAGAAAACATCAAGAACCCCTCACAATAACCACAATCGGAGCCAGAGACAAGCACCTTCCTCCACTTGACGATCCTTGCTGCTCCAAGCCATCTAGGTGGCATCAATCACTAAGAGTAACAAGCGAATCTCGTAGTGAAACACAATCACCAAGTGCCTCTAGATGTAAACACTCAAGCAATCCACTTGGATTCTCTCTCAATATCACAAAGATGATGAATCAATGATGGAGATGAGTGAGAGGACTTTAGCTAAGCTCACAAGGTTGCTATGTCAATGCAAATGGCCAAGACAATGAGCTTGAGCGGGCCATGGGGCTTAAATAGAAGCCTCCACAAAATAGATCCATTGGGCTCCCACTGTAGCTTCACTCGGGGTGACCAGACAAGTTGATCAGATTGACCGGACACATGCCACCAGCGTTCGGTCACCCAGTTGGTGCCATGTGTCCCTTAGTGTTTGACGTCGACCCCACGATCTCAACGATCAACTCGATCACGCGCTCATGTTAGTGATGACCGGACATGCCCCTTAGCAGACCGAACACACCAATCACTAGTTCACTTGCCACAGTCAAGGCCTGATTGGACGCACCGCTGCAAACACCTAAAGTTGCTTGCCTCCGTGTCAGATCGACTCTAGTAAGGCACCAGAGCTGATTTTCTGCGACCGGACGCGTCAGGTGGGGTCATGACCGGACGCTGGTCGGCATCTGATCCTCTCAGTCACCACAGCTGCATGCCACATTGGCATAACCGAACGCTGAACAATGTTCAGCCAGAGTCTGATCACTCACCTCCTCTAAGTCCGATCACGTTTCATGGTGACCGAACGCACAGGTCTAGCATCCGCTCCTACGTCTGGTCACAAGAAACAACGTCTCCTCAACTCCAAACTTCACCAAACTTCACCACCCTTGCTCAAATATGCCAACCACCAAGTGTACCACCTTGTGCATGTGTGTTAGTATATTTTCACAAATATTTTCAAGTGTGTTAGCACTCCACTAGATCCTAAATGCATATGTAATGAGTTAGAGCATCTAGTGGCACTTTGAAAATCGCATTTCGATAGGAGTTTTACCCCTCTTAATAGTATGGCTATCAATCCTAAATCACTCACACCCACTATGGTGTCTTGAGTGCAAACCAAAAAGCTCCTATCAAATTTCACCTTTGCCTTGAGCTTTTTGTTTTTCTCTTTCTTCTTTTCCAAGTCCAAGCACTTGATCATCATGGTCATCACACCATCATCATGATCTTCACCATTGCTTTACCACTTGGAACACTTTGATAAACTAGATTAGCACTTAGGGTTTCATCAATTCACCAAAACCAGACAAGAGCATTCAATCTCTCCCTTTTTGGTAATTGATGACAACCCTATCACAAAGATATGAATTGAAATCATTTTGAATTCATGTTGCTTGCCCAAGCATATTTATCATTTGTAAAAGGATATGGACAAGTTTCATAAACCCGAATTGGTAGCATTGCTCCCTCTATATATGTGCTAAGAGTTTGGATTGAAGCTTGCACATATGCTTAGATAGGAAATATAGGATGCAATGTCTACCAAATGGTGCTAAGGTATTAGAGATAGACCTTTGAAGCGTGATACCAATCGGAGTGCACCAAATATACCATCCTTAGCACCATTAATAACTAGACATACACAAAAACTAGAAAACCCTATGAGATCAATGTTATAAGCAAGGGTCTAGTTTTTACACGATAAATACAAGTCTAGTTACCAAACCTATGCATGCTAGTTTCTCATTTCATCATTCAATCCTATAACTAGCATACACCACACAAGCATGTCAATTGAATTTAAACTTGACAAATGCAAGCAAGCATATAAGAATGCACATTCAAATGCATCATTCAAGTTCATGAGCTTGCTCCCCTTGTGTGCTTAAAATTTTAATTGATCTCCTTCCTTTATCATATTTCTCCCTCTATGTCAGTCTCCCCCTTTGTCATCTTTTTACTGTCTTTGTGCAATTTCTCCCCCTTTGTCATCAATGACCACAAAGGTTCAATTTTAGATAGTTTAATGTCAATCAATAGGGTGAGGATCATTTTCCCAAATTTGGTTCAATCTAGAACACTTGCTAAAGAAATTTAACTCAGTTTGATCTAAGGACAAGCTTCTTCACACCTCCAAATAAGGGTTATCTTGTACCATGTTGAGCTAAACACTTATAGCTTATTTTCTAGATCAAATACTAGGTTCACACACTCACAAACATGTCATATGCTACCACTTGATCAAGTCAAACATAAAAGCAATAGTGGTACCATACAAACATCAAATTCATTTGATTTTTATGAATGTGCCTATAAGACATGAGGAATGACTAGATGCACTAAACATGTCCTTAGTAAAGTATGTATGTCATGCCAATCAACTTTTACCTTGGTAGCTCAAAGGAGAGGCATGTCATATAGGTGGGGATGCATCAACACATATTTGAGAAATCCAATATGTTCAACTCATTCCTTAGCTTACAAAACCTTTTCTCATCCAATGGCTTGGTGAATATATTGGCAAGTTGATCTTCAGTGTCCACACTCTCAATACAAATGTCCTCTTTTTATTGATGATCTTTAATGCAATGGTGACGGACATCAATGTGCTTTGTTCTTATATGTTGAACCGGATTGTTGGTGAGTTTGATGGCACTCTCATTGTCACATAGCAATGGCACATTCTTAAACTCGATTCCAAAGTCATTCAATGTGGCCTTCATCTAAAGAATTTGTGCACAACAACTACCGGCGGCTATGTATTCGGCTTCGGTGGTTGATAATGCACACTATTTTACTTTTTCGATGACCATGAAATAAGTGATTCCTAATAATTGACATGTGCCCGATGTGCTTCTTCTCTCAATTTTACATCCCGCATAATCTGAATCAGAATATCCAATTAGCTCTTTACTCCTTTGGGATACCATAAACCAACATTTTGTGTATGCTTCAAGTACCTTAATATTATCTTTGTAGCCTTCAAATGACTTTCTCTTGGAGAGACTTGAAATCTTGCACACATGCACACACTAAACATGACATCCGACCTTGATGCAGTCACATGGAGTAGACTTCTAATTATAGACTGATACAACTTTTCATCCACCATGTTGCTACTTGCATCAGTATCCAAATTGTCATTTGTTTTCATTGGTGTATTAATGGCTTTGCTATCAATCATGCCAAATTTATTGAGCATGTCTTTGATGTACTTGCCTTGCCTTGACTCACAAATATACCATTCCTCAATTGCTTGATTGAAGACCAAGGAAGTAACTTAACTCTCCAATTATGGACATCTCAAACTCACTAGCCATCATCTTTCCAAACTCTTCACAAAAGTCTTAATTGGTTGATCCAAATATGATATCATAAACATAGATTTGCAATATAAATAAGTCTTGGCTAATCTTCTTAGTGAAAAGAGTTGTATCAACCTTTCCCATTTTAAACCCTTTAGAGAGTAAGAAATCTTTCAATCTCTCATACATGCTCTAGGTGGTTGCTTCAAGCCATACAATGCCTTCTTCAACTTGTACACATGGTTGGGTTTCTTGTCATCTTTAAAACCAGGAGGTTGCTCAACATATACTTCTTCATTGATGTAGCCATTGAGAAATGCACTCTTGACATCCATTTGATAGAGCTTGATGTTGTGGGTACAAACATAAGCTAGCAAGATTCTAATTGCTTTCAATCTAGCAACCCAGATATATGTTTCTCCAAAGTCAAGACCTTCAACTTGAGTGTAACCTTATGCTACCAATCTTGTTTTGTTCCTTACTACTATTCCATCTTGATCTTGCTTGTTTCTAAAGACCCATTTGGTTCTAATCACATTATGGTTCTTTGTTCTCTCAAGTAATTTTCATACTTAATTTCTTGTGAAGTTGTTCAATTCTTCATGCATAGCATTCACCCAATCAACATCTCTCAATGCTTCTTCAATCTTCTTTGGTTCAATGAATGATACAAATGAGAAATGCTCACAAAATAAAGCCAATCTTGATCATGTTTGTACACCTCTAGAAATATCTCCAATTATAGTGTCCAATAGATGATCCCTTGCAATATTGGTTGGTTGAAGTATTGGAACTTGATTGCTTACACTTATTTGATCATTGGGTTGAGTTGATGTACTAACCACTTGTTGATCTTGCACATTGTCATGAGAGCCACTTGTACTTGCTTAATTAGTGTCAACTTGCATATTTGAGTTAGAGAGCATTTGCACTTGATCATCTTCTTCATCACTCACTTACCTAGGCCTCAATTCACCAACATCCATGTTCTTCATGGCATTTAAAAGTTTAATGCCTCTAACATCATCAAGATTCTCATTCTCATCTTGGGAACCTTTGGTTTCATCAAATTCAACATCATGTACCTCTTCAAGAGTACTGTTTGTCAAATTCCAAAATCTATATGCTTTGCTTGTGGTTGAGTATCTAAGTAAGAATCCTTCATTACACTTCTTTTTAAACTTGCCTAATCTAATGCTTTTCTTTAAGATATAGCATTTGTAACCAAAGACCCAAAAATATGCAATGTTGGGCTTTCTACCATTCAAAAGCTCATATGGTGTCTTCTCTTTCAATGGATGATAATACAATCGGTTGATGTAGTAGCAAGTGGTGTTGATTGCTTCGGTCCAAAAAGATTGACTCACATTGTACTCACTAAGCATAGACCTTGCCATATCAATAAGTGTTCTAGTCTTCCTCTCAATAAGACCATTTGATTGTGGAGTGTACTTGGCTGAAAATTGATGTCTAATTCCAAAATCATCACACAACTCATCCATTCTAGTGTTCTTGAACTCACTACCATTGTCACTTCTAACTCTCTTGATGGTTGTTTTAAACTCATTGTGAATGCTCTTGACAAATGATTTGAAAGTTGCAAACACATCACTCTTGTCCACTAGAAAGAATACCCAAGTATATCTTGTATAGTCATCCACTATCACAAAGTCATATTTGTTTCCACCGATGCTAGTGTATTGTGTTGGCCCAAACAAATCCATGTGCAATAACTCAAATGCCTTATTAGTGCTCATCATGCTTTTCTTAGGATGGGTGTTTCCAACTTGTTTGCCAGCTTGACAAGAGCTACAAAGTTTATCCTTCTCAAACACAACATCTTTCAAGCCTCTAACCAAGTCATGCTTAACTAATCTATTCAATTCTTTCATTCCAACATGACCAGGCCTTCTATGCCATAACCAACCCATACTAGACTTAGTGAACAAACATATTGATAATTGAGCATCACTAGAATTGAAATCAACCAAGTATAGATTCTCATATCTGAAGCCTTTGAAGATCAAGTTAGAGCCATCTATACTTATGATCTCTATATCATCTCCAAATATGCATTTGAATCCAAGATCACACAATTGAGCCACGGATAGCAAATTAAAGTTAAAGCTCTCAACGAGCAATACATTGGATATGCTCAAGTCATTGGATATTGTAATCTTACCAAGCCCTTTGACCTTGCCTTTGCCATTGTCAATAAATATGATAATATCATAGCCATTACTATCATTTATGTTGATTGAGTTGAACATTCTTGCATCATCGGTCATGTGTTGAGTGCACCCACTATCAAGAACCTAATTCCTTCCTCTGGCTTTATAATTGACCTACAAAAGAAGATCAATTCTTTTTAGGTACCCACACTTGCTTGCGTCAATGGAGGTTGGTAACCAAGCTCTTTGGCACCCATATGGCTTTCTTCTTTGAGCCCATCCATGATGCACTAATGAACTTAGCATGAACACTATTTGTACCCTTAGTAAGCACATAGAAAGAATCAAGCTTAATTGAGGATACTTTTGTATTCTTGTTCTTGTTCATACATTGTTGCTCTACATGACCAACTTGTTTGTAACTTTTGTAATACCAGTCATTGTTCCTCACAAAACTAGTTTTGTGATTAGCAAAGGCAGCTTTGCCTTTCTTGGGGATTAGCCTAATCCCTCTTTGTAGAAAGATGCCCTTTAGCTACCCAAGCACATAAGCAAGCGGTCCTCACCACCACAGCTTTAGCCAAGGTGTGATTGAGCTCTTTTACCTCCTTGAGTGTCTCATTCTCAACCATTAGTGAGGCATCACAAGTGAAACCATCACTACTAGATGAGGTAGAAATAGAAGTGCTACAAGAAAGGTTTGTGAAAGCAACAATGATAGGTTTATAGAATGATTCATCAATTATATCACATGTTAAGCCTTTGTCACACGTTACAACATGCTTCTTCTCATTTTGCTCATTAGGCAAAGAGGAATGAGCTTTTTCAAGATTCTTATAAGTTTTGCCAAGCTTCTCATTGTCGTACCCAGTTTTCCAAAGAATACCAAGCACTAACTATATATGTGCCCAGGATGTCCACACGACACATGTAGCGACAAATATGGAGAATATCAACAATAATGCTTTATTATATATTGAAACATAGTTACATCAAGACTTACATCTATTACAAAGCATGGTGAAAACTATTCTATCTCTTCTCTTCGGGTCTCCATACTCCACAGGGACGGTCGACTGGCGGAGCACTTGCCTAGTACTCTTGGAACATCTCAGGGAACTCTTCCTTTGAATCACCATCTGGTACCCATCTGGGATTTTTATTGATTGTAAAGCAAGTGTGAGTGCACCATACTCAACAAGTATAACATGAGGGGATGCAAGGCTCAAAAGGCTAGACACGGCTGAACTACGATAAGCATTTTTAGTTGGTCATATTTTATTTGTTAAACCTATGTTGCTAGGTTGTGCTTAAGCTGGTAATGTGGAAGTATAATTAACATCAAGATTAATCATCACCCAAATCATCCATAGAACTATCTATCTCAAAAAGGATCTAGGCCACTCATGTCCGTGAGCACGGCTGATATATCAGTTTTAAAACACTCTGCAGAACTTGTACACTTTCACCATGAGTCGTGTTACCCATATACCCGAGGTAATTAGCCTCTTGACTCACTTCCAAGGTAAGTCAGCAGGGTTCACTATGAAGCATTTTGAAAGTCCCCCTAACAAGTTAGTAGCCGCTAGGTTTCAGTGGCAAGTGTGCATAGGTGTCCTCCTCCATGAGTCACATGTGGTCATGGCACTGCACACTCCAAGGCAAGAAAACAACTATACACCACGAGGCACCCCCCTCTTGTGCCTTTCGGTAACCACTAACAAGCTAGAGAAGTTTAGTTTACTGAGCTAAAACTAGAGCCATATAGCCCTCATGGTTGTATGGTAAATCTTGGGTGGTTGCTTTAAGATTCAGTCCTTACGGAGGGCAGACTAGAGCACCCAAAAATGCCCAATGCTCTAGCCCCCCTTATGTCCATGTTGCTAAAAAGCATCTTTTTAACATTGACTCCATAATCCATTAGTCAAGATTATCATTATATAGTTTGGTGATTGCAGACCAAGCAACTACCCATATGCATAAACCCAAAGGTAATCAAGGAATACAGGGTACAATAGTTCTAGGTAAAGTCCTTAAGGGTTCATCAGATTAGACACATGCACATGAAAGGTGAATATAAGGTTATTAGGTAAGAAGGATACCCATGTTACACTTGCCTTCGAAAAGCTTGTAATCCAACTTTCCAACTCTTCTAGACCATCCTTGCGTAGCTCCACTTCTAACGATAGCACCAAGCAGCACAAGCATCTTAAACAAACCTAGAAACAATACACCAAGCATTATAAAACAAGACAAAACTTTTAAACATATAGTCTTGTAACTACAAATGTTGAGCGCAAAAACTACTAAACAAAGCTACTGTTTAAAAAGGCATGGAAATTCAAAGGTAGAAGATGGAAGGTATGATAAATGGTAGGCTAACTTGAAAGATTTAGAGAGCATAAGGATTTATAGATTCAATGTAGATGATTAGGGGCTTGTATGTAAGATGGACATGGCATTGATAAGAATGAAGTAAGCATACAAAGATTTAAGGGCTATATCACACGAGATGACTATGCAAGCTTGATGAGAGGAAACATATACATGGCAATGGCTATGCAAGAGTGAGATGGTATGGTGACAACTAAACTGAGGTGAGGCATAAAGATTCATCTTTGGTTATAGGACATCACATGACAAAGATGATGGTAGTGGTTGGAATATCCAGAACTCACCAATTGTGAGGTGACCATAAATTTAAGGCATGAAGTGATGTTGCACATATGAATCGCGTTCCAGTTATTCCTTCAAGATATGAGAGAGTGCTTCTAGATATGTGTGGTGATATTTAGAAACACAACATGGACAACTAGTGCACTAAGGTAGATGCTAGATCAATGAGGAATGCGATTACGACAATCTATGCACTAGCTGAGATGATCGGCGCCGGGTAGCAGTAGCTGTGGAAAACAACAGGTAGATCTCTGATGAACTTCTACAAAATATTTTTGGTAGGATTATGTGCAAATATTATACACATCCACACCAGAGGGTTTAGAGATTTGAACGCTGGTTTAGTGGGCAACGCAATGAGACACCAGTGCATTCAGGACGTTGTTGGTATTTTTAACGCACACAGATAAATCCGCAAGCACACGGATACCGTTGTAGCTTTCACTCGGAGGGTTTTAAATATCGTATCCAAGGGAAACGTGTGTGAGCCGCCTAACCACTAGTTTATCCAAAGGTAGGAATCAAGGTTAAGATATGATGGGTAGAGAGGATTCCTATGGTAATGATCCTATGCAAGGTAAGATTATGATTCAAATGTCCTTCTAATGTTCACTTCGGGACGCCGCTAGACGGGAAAGCACCACAAAGGATAACTCTACCGACGCGACTACGGTCCTACTAATTTAAGAACCTACTCAATTCGCTGTGGACGGGGCTGTCACCTCCCGTAACTACCACACAACCAAAGAATAGGGCGCAAACACAGGTAACCAATAGCCTAAGCACCACGCTTATGCTAACAATTACTACTCTAATTCAGAGCGCTAACAAGAACTAGGGCAATCATAAGAACTGTGAACCAATAAACAAAAGAGTAAGATAAATACTTGAATAAAGATCAATTACCAGAAGTATCCCGGATGTAGACTCAAAGAAGCCTGAATCTGTCGAAGTACAAGCCGTAGAGGAAGCACCGACATGCTGGCACCACCTCCAACTCTTCCCTCGCTCTCTATCTCTCTATTTTGCTAAGACTAGATCCTAATGAGGACTAATCTTCTCTTGATGGCTAGCTATGGAGAGGAGATCCATTCAAGGGACCCATAGCATAATCACTAGCATCACACATGATTTCAAAAGGTAGCGACCAATCAGGGGGTTGAATGATTGGTGTTGAGATGAGTGCTTTCTTAAGAATATGAAAAACATCTAAACACTCATCATCAAACTCAAAGGGAGCATCCTTGGCTAGCAAACTTGTGAGGGGTCTAGCAATGTGCAAAAAGTCTTATAAAACATCTATAGAACCCCGCGTGACCAAGAAAACTTCGTACCCCTTTGATGTTTGTGGGAGGAGGCAAATTCTCTACCACTTTTATCTTTGCACGATCTACCTCGATCCCACGTTCAGACACCAAGTGTCCAAGCACTATGCCCTCTCTAACCATGAAATGACATTTTTCTCAATTAAGGACTAAGTGCTTTTCCACACATCTTTGCAAAACCTTATCTAAGTTTTCTAAGCAATCATCAAATTTTTTTCCATAAATAGAAAAGTCATCCATAAAAACTTCCATGAGTTTCTCTATCATATAAGAAAACATAGACATCATGCACCTTTGGAACGAGGCTGGAGCATTGCACATACCAAAATACATCCTACGATAGGCATAAGTTCCATAGGGACAAGTGAAAGTGGTTTTGCTTTGGTCATCAGGATGGATCGAGATTTGATGGTAACCAGAATACCCATCAAGAAAACAAAAGAAAGTGCTTTGCAAGCTGTTCTAGCATCTCATCAATGAAGGGTAATGGGAAGTGATCTTTCTTTGTTGCCTTGTTAAGTTTTCGGTAATCGATGCACATCCGCCATCTAGTGACGGTTTGTTGTGGGATCAATTCATTTCTCTCATTTTTTACCACCGTCATACCCCCTTTCTTGGGTACAACTTGCACTGGGCTCACCCACTCACTATGTGGTACAGGATATATTATCCCAGCATGCAAGAGTTTCAAAACCTCTTTTTTAACAACATCCCTCATCGCATTATTGAGCCTACGTTGGGGCTCCCTGGATGGTGTATAAGCTGGGTTTATAGGGATGCAATGAGTGCAAAGAGCAAGACTGATCCCCTTGAGGTCTTGGAGTGAGTAGCCAAAAGCAGAACGATGCTTTTCTAAAACAGTAAGGAGTCGGATGGTCTCATATTTAGAAAGTTTATCACCAATTATCACAGGAGACTCCTTGTCGTCATTTAGAAAAGCGTATTTCAATCCCTAAGGAAGGGGTTTGAGCTCAATGGGGGACTTTGGCGGTTCCTGAGTTTCATTCAAAGGGAAAGGATTTCGCGGTTGTTCTACCTCTTCGATGAAATCTTTGGCGACTTCTTCGAGATCTTTGTCAGATGATTCTAGGAAAGACATTGCCATTATCCCCTCCATTGGTTCTTGCTTGGGACTTAACTCCATCTTGGTGTGGAGTGATTGGGTGATGGGAATGGAAAGGTTTAGGCTTTTCCCGAGATGTACATTTACACTCCCCTTTCTTCCTTCATGGATAAGTCTCTCTAGTGGATGTCCAATCAAAAGGTCAAATTCCCATGTATCAAAAATATAGAAACTAAGGTACACCTTGGTTTCATCAACTTTGATAGGAATGAAGTGGAAGATTCCTTCACTAGGAAGGATTTGGCCTGAGAGACTTTTTAGAAGCTTGGTTGTTGGAGTTAATTTCATGTCTTCAAAAAGTGTATGTGCGAAATACTTAGACATGATATTTACTCCTACAACTGGATTATAAGTAGCATCGAAGAAGGTTTGATGAATCTGATAACTAATAGAGGTAGAAGGAGAATCTAGACGAATGACTTCATGTGAAAGCTCGGATTCTCTCAACCAATCATTACTTATGATTGTTGTCAACTCCTTCATATTTTTTTAAGGAACTTATCTTCGGTTGGATCAGAAAGGTGCTGGTTAGGTGCAGACGGTGTCGAAGACTTCCTAATTGCAGAATAATTCATGGTGTTTCCAAAATTGGAGAAAAGATACTCCTCAAACTTAAACATGCCTTCCGAAAGTGGAATTTCTTCCTCCTTCAGCGGTTCAAGAACTTGGAGGATAGTTGAGGCTTCAAATGGAGTAGCTAAAGGTTCAGGCTTAACTATCATAGGTTCTTCCTCAGGAGCTGTCTCAACTACGTCTTCTGGGGGATCATCGAGAATGCTAGTGTAAGGAGTGTTTTCAAGGATTTTTTTAAGGATCTCTCTCCCTTCACTAGCTGAGAGATGCAAGAAAGAACCTCCAGAGGACGTATCAAGAAGTTGTGCGGTTTTTCTACTAAGACCCACATAAAAGTGTTGCAAGAGCATTTGGTCTTGAATGGAAAGGTCAGGGCCACAATTGACTAAGTCATTAAAATGTGCCCAAGCCGCACCAAGAGATTCTTTTTCTTCTTGTTAAAAAGTTAGAACCTTTGTTCGAAGTTTAACCACAGAGAGAATGGGAAAGAAATGTAAGCAAAAGCTAGAGCGTAAAGTTCCCCAATCTCCCTGTACACTCCCTATGGTTCGGGAATACCAGTGTCTAGCTTTTCCCGTTAAAGAGAACGGAAATAGCTTCCACCTTAAGGTTTCATGTGACATGCCCTCAATTTGTAAGCATGCACAAATTAGCTCAAATTCCCGTAGGTGTGTGTGTGGGTTTTCATCGTCTTCTCCTGAGAATGAATGGTCATGGACCATATTTATCAAACACGGACGCAACTCATAGCCAGGTGTAAGGATAGGTTTGGAAGATTCTGGTGGCTCTAGTTGCGCACCCGTGGGAGCAGCATATTGATTGATAGGAGTGATGTTATCCATGCTTGAAAAGGAAAGATACACAGACAAATTTGGTTTGACGAATCACAGCAACCGTTTCCCGGGCAACGACGCCAGAAAGCTTGTTGGTATTTTTAACGCACACAGATAAATCCGCAAGCGCACGGATACCGTTGTAGCTTTCACCCGGAGGGTTTTAAATATCGTATCCACAGGAAAACGTGTGTGAGCCACCTAACCACTAGTTTATCCAAAGGTAGCAATCAAGGTTAAGATATGATGGGTAGAGAGGATTCCTATGGTAATGATCCTATGCAAGGTAAGGTTATGATTCAAATGTCCTTCTAATGTTCACTTTGGGACGCCGCTAGACAGGAAAGCACCACAAAGGATAACTCTACCGACGCGACTACGGTCCTACTAATTTAAGAACCTACTCAATTCGATGTGGACGGGGCTGTCACCTCCCGTAACTACCACACAACCAAAGAATAGGGCGCAAACACAGGTAACCAATAGCCTAAGCACCACGCTTATGCTAACAATTACTACTCTAATTCAGAGAGCTAACATGAACTCGAGCAATCATAAGAACTGTGAACCGATAAACAAAAGAGTAAGATAAATACTTGAATAAAGATCAATTACCAGAAGTATCTTGGATGCAGACTCAGAGAAGCCTGAATCCATCGAAGTACAAGCTGGAGAGGAAGCACCGACATGCCGGCACCACCTCCAACTCTTCCCTCGCTCTCTATCTCTCTATTTTGCTAAGACTAGATCCTAATGAGGACTAATCTTCTCTTGATGGCTAGCTATGGAGAGGAGATCCATTCAGGGGACCCCTCTTAGCTGACCCAACTGGAGCAAATGAATTAGGGTTTCATGGGATGCCTCCTCCAGGGGCCAGGGGCCTTGCTTATATAGCCCTCTAGGAAGCACCACAGCCCTCGGATCAAACCGACCTTGATCTACGATTATTATTGATCCTCAAAGGCGGTGGAGGCATGATCCAGGAGGTGGAGCCTGATTGGCTGAGTAGGTAGGGCGGGCGCCCAAGGAGGGGGCGGGCGCCCCACTTCCGGGCCCGTTTCGCCTCCCGTTTGTTTCTAGAGTCTTCTCATACCTTCTAGATTACAGAAAAGTTGTGCGTAGCCCTTTTGTCTCTATGTAAACCTGACATGTGGGCCATCCTTGGTTCTTTTCAGCTGACCCCCTGCAGAAACAAACTTTCACCAAAAATCATGGAATTATGTCAGTAAACCCCCTATATCTAAGTGATAATTATGTTTAGGTCATTTTTCATGCTATGTTGACGGTTAAAAAATGATACTTATCTACCATCAACAGACGTGCATATCGGCGGATAGCGGGGGTTTGAGTTACCAAAAGAATGGTCATAGCAGCACCAACTTGAAACCCATTTTGTGGAGTTGTTCTGGACTGTATGCATCATGTTATAGTGAAAGGGCATGGTGGTTTGACCATCTGTTAGTCAGGGAATGCTAACGCAAAATAGATCAAAGCTGTTGCTAGAACGGTTGGGGCAGCAACGACATAAGAATTAATATCTCTAATACTGGACACCTTATGGGTGATCCGTCTTACAGGGCATGTGTGTGATTATGATGGATGTTCTCATCAAAAGGTTTGACAATTGGTGTGATGAATCAACGGGAACGTGTATGCCAACAAGCAGCAGTCCGGCTGCGAGGCTGCAGGGGCAACAAGCACAAGAACGATTATATTTCTTTCATCTTGGATTGTTTAGCCAAACCATTTTGCAGGGACATGTGCAACATCAAGATATACATCATGATCAATGGCTCAATGACAGGAGCGCTAGATCACTGGGAACACAAACGCCAATAGGCAGCAGCACTGCTGTCTGCAAGGGACAGAGACATGATTATGAGGAAACTTCACCGGAATTCAACCACACGTAAATTATAGCAGGTGTTCTACAATGAGTAACATGTAAACAAGATAGAGATCATGATGGAGGTCCTCACATTGTGGTTAGCAACAGTTGGAGATGAAGGTGATGGCAGCCGGCATCGACGAGGGGTGAAGACACGGCCTACGATCAACAGGACATCGCCAATTCCACTTCAGTGATGATCTACACCACACGAGAGATCAAAGAGATGGATGAGATGTGCAAGAGCAGCAAGATCAGAAAGGGAATAGGCAGGGGTGATCTCACCATGTGTTGTATAGAAACGACAGCGACGACGATCAGTGAGGTGCTACTGCGGGTTTGGGGAGACAGCAAGGCACATCGGGACGACTTTCATGAAGCGCTGCAACACCATGGTGTTGCCTTGGGGCGTCATAATAGAGATGGGGCCTGGTGAGCATGATTTGCATGAAAGGACAGAGAAGATCATGACCCTTACCACAGCATGATGCAAAGGATTCTAGGATTCCAGCGATGGGGATAGACGTGCAGCGGCAACAAAAGTGGTGGTGGTGTGGTGCCGCAGGTTAGGGGAGATGATGAGCACACATGGTGGCCTTCATGTACCACTGATGTGCTAGGCATCAACACAACAAAAAAGATGCGCTGAAGATCAGTTTCACATTGAAAAACATAGAAGGAGAATCTCCTTACCACAACATGGTGTGAAGGATTTTAGCGGCCAAGTGAAACATGCAACAGCAAATCGGAATCACTGCTGCATGGAGGTTCCATTTTTGTGGAGAGAAGAGAGAGGGATGTAGAGGAAGAGGAGGGGGCATCCATGGCAGATGGGGAAGGAGAGGAGAGGAGGGAATGCATTTGTTCTGCGGGGAGAGAGAGAGGAGAGGGAGCCTTCTGTTTGTGCGTGAGAAATAGAGGAGGGATGGTTGTTTCATCAGCTTTCACTCTTGCAATTAAGGAGGCATGCAAAAGAGATGGGGCATGGAATTAAGAGAAGAGAATTACTACTGGTATAATTTTTGCATGGAGAAAGAGTGAGGGCGGCATAGGAGAGAATGGCGATCAGGGAGGAGGTGCCAATCTATTGTGCGTGAGAAAGGAGGAGGAGAAAATGTGGTTGCTGTTTTCTGCATGCGTTCATGAAATTGAAGATGAGAAACTGATGGAGTCAAAGTGGTCAAAAATTAAGAGAGGAAGGAATTTGTGCATATTCTTGCATGAGGAGAAGGGATGGGCATGGCACTACAGGAGATGTTACTAGTTGCTACATGCAATTGAAGATGAAGAGAGAAATTGGAGTAAAGAAGCAGTCTAGATTGGTTTGTCTAGAAAAACAAAAAGATGAAGTAATTAGGTGCCTCTATTTTTGCATGGGAGTAGGGAGAGGTGTGTGACAACAGAAGGAAGTGGCCGGCCATAGAGAGGAGCTGCTCTTTACAATGCACTTCAATAGAGAGTTAAGAAGGAAAATTACATAGAGGAATTGTGAGAATTATTGAGGCTCGTCCGAGGAATTGAAGGGAAGAATTACTCTTGCTGTTTTTGCATGAGATGGAGGACGCGGCACCAAGGAGGAGAATGTCAGCATCTCCACACGAAAGAGATGGAGCGGATTGGCCAGGATGTGGGAGAAGGGAAGAAAGGTGTTGGGCTGACTTGGGTTTGGTACAAAAACAAGAGGAGGCCAGGAGGGGCTGACTTGATCCATTAGCAGGAGGAGGGGAGTGGGCTAGGTTGGATTGGTCTGACTTGATCCATTAGCAAAAACAAGAGAAAATTGGGCTGTCATTGTTGATGAAAAAGAGAGAGAAACTAAGCTTGTCCACGGGAGAAAAGAGTTGGGTCATGACTTAAATTCAGAATACATGATTTGATATTGTAGATCAATGGACAAAGATAAAAAAATACAAAGACTTAGATTGGGTTTGGGATCCATTTAGGTGAAGGGAAAAAGGATGTTGAGATACACTTGGCATTAGTTGAGAGTAAGATTGGACCTCGAAATTAATGGAACAAAAGTGAGAAAGACATGATGTTGGTTGAGAACTTGATCTAGGGTTTTAGAACTTTGATTAGTGCTTGATTCAGATTTAGGGTTTTAGCGATTGGGCATGATATTTTGGAAAGATGGTGTTGGGATCAAAACCTAGGCATTTTTGGAAAACATTTAAATTCATTTTCTATACATAAACACATGCATAGGCATGAAATGTAACAAACTATTTATTTCATTATAAAAATTTTAGGAACTCACATTTTCCACTATCTAGAATGTCAATAACTTAACTAAAGTTGAGAAATTTTAGGAAATAATAAAATCATTTATTGTCATTTAGTGTTTTATAAATCACATCCCAAAATAGAAATGTTAGGGTGTGACACTTATGGGTTTCCTCTAGCCTCTCATGAGATGCATTGAGCTCATCAAAGGCTTGCTTAAGGGCTTTTATCTCCTTGCGTAAGTCTTTGCATTCCCTTCTCTTTATGACAAAATGTTCTTTAACATCTTCTAACATGTCAATTAGTTCATCTTTAGTGGGTTTATCATCATTGTCACTTTCACTTTCACTTTTATTATCATGTTCCTCATCACATCCATCATTACAAGTGTGTACCTTAGTGGTCTTAGCCATGAAGCATGATGGAGTATCGAAGAGAGAATGCTTCTCTTGTATGGCAATGCCTACATGACCCTTCTTCTTGGTGGTCTTGTCATCATCACTATCATCATCATCACTTGAGAAAGCATCACTGTCCCAAGTGACCACATATGAACTACCCTTCTTCTTCTTCTTCTTGATGGTCATCTTGTCCTTCTCTTTTTTTCTTCTTATCCTTCTTCTTGCTCTTCTTGTCATCATCATCACTATCGCTATTGTAAGGGCATTGATCAACAAGATGATCCTTGCTTTCACACTTGAAGCACCTTCTTGACTCCTTGTTCTTTGATGAAGACTTCTTTCTTCTAGTGCGGTAGCCCTTCTTCACCATGAACTTGCCAAATCTCTTAACAAAGATAGCTATCTTCTCATCATACATATCATCAAAGCTTGAGTCATCATCTTCACTTGATGTGTCTTGCTTGGTCTTACCCTTTGATGATGATGTGGCTTTGAATGCCACACTCTTCTTCTCATCCTTCTTCTCATCTTTCTTCTCCTTCTTTTCTTCCTTCTCATCATCATCTCTATAGGCATCATTGGTCATGATATCTCCCAAGATTTGGTTTGGTGTCATTATGCCCAAACCGGTCCTCACTAGCAAGGTGACCAACATGCCAAATCTTGAGGGTAAGCATCTCAAGAACTTATGAGAGAAGTCCTTGTCCTCCACCTTCTCATCAAGTGCTTTGAGACCATTGACAAGCACCTCCATCCGATGGAACATGTCCGGCACACTCTTGTCTTTCTTCATCTTAAAGCTAGCAAACTTCTCCTTGAGAATGTATGCCTTTGCACCCTTGATTACCTTGGTGCCCATAAATGATTCCTCCAACTTCTTCCATGCCTCATGAGCCATCTCAATATTCTTGATTTGCTCAAATGTTCTCTCATCAATAGCATCATCAATGGCGCTAAGAGCAATGTCATTATTTTGGAGACGCACTTCTTTGGCCACGGTGGGATTCTCTGGATCCTTTATCTCAATTTTGGTCTCTACCATCTTTCACACCTTTCTATTGATTGACTTAATGTGTGTGGTCATCTTTGACTTCTAATATGGATAATTTATGCCATCAAATTAGGGTGGCTTCTTGGTGTTGTTGATTTGAGTCATTTTGACACCAAAGGTTGTTAAGCCTCAAATTACAATGACCACGGCTCCGATACCATTGAAAGGTCCTAATGGCTAGAGGGGGGTGAATAGCCTATAAAAATTTCTACAACAATACTAAATAAAGTGGTTAGACAAATATAAGATGAAGCGAATGTTGCACTAGCCTACTACAAATGCAAGCCACCTACCACAATTCTAGTTGCTATAGTCTCTAATCACACAATGGCTATGTCACTATACTAAGTTAGTAAGCTCTCAAAGACTAACTAAAGAGCCTCACTAACAACTAGACACGACACAAGCTAGCTCTCAAAACTAATTACACTAAAGAGCTTAGCTACACTAAGAATGTAAATATAAGAGAGGTGATGAAGTTTATACCGACGTGTCGAGTTGTGTGCCGATCACAATACAGAGCTAATCAATCACAATGAAATCCAATGAAAACCTTGAAGACAAGATGATACAAGATTTTTTACTGAGGTTCACTTGCTAGCAAGCTAATGCTCATTGTGATAATTCACTCACTTGGAGGTTCACGCGCTAATTGGCATCACACACCAAACCCTAAATAGGGTGCCGCACAACCAATACAAGATGAGTATCACATAAGCCACAAGCAATCTACTAGAGTACCTTTTGGCCCTTCACTGGGAAAAGGTCAAGAACCCCTCACAATCACCACGATCGAAGCCGAAGACAAGCATCTTCCTCCGCTCGACGATCCTTGCTGCTCCAAGCCATCTAGGTGGCAGCAACCACCAAGAGTAACAAGCGAATCCCACAGCAAAACACAATCACTAAGTGCCTCTAGATGCAAACACTCAAGCAATGCACTTGGATTCTCTTCTAATCTCACAAAGATGATGAATCAATGATGGAGATGAGTGGAAGGACTTTGGCTAAGCTCACAAGGTTGCTATGTCAATGCAAATGGCCAAGAGAATGAGCTTGAGCCGGCCAAGGTACTTAAATAGAAGTCTCCATGAAATAGAGCCATTTAGCTCTCACTGCAGCTTCACTTGGGGTGACCGGACACGCCGGTCAGATCGACCAGACGCATGCCACCAGCATTGGGTCACCTGATTGGTTCCACATGTCCCTCAGTGTTTAACGTCGACCCCATGATCTCAACGGTCAACTCGACCGCGCGCTCGCGTTAGTGATGACCGGACGTGTCCCATAGCAGACTGAACATGCCGATCACAAGTTCCCTTGCCACAGCCAAGGCCTGACCAGATGCACTGCTACAAAACTTGACACTGCTCGCCTTCGTGTCAGATCGACTCTAGTAAGGCACCAGAGCCGATTTTCTACGACCGAACGCGTCAGGTGGGTCATGATCGGATGTTGGCCGGCGTTCGATCCTCTCAGTCACCTCAGCTGTGTGCCACATCAGCGTGATCGGATGCTAACCAGTGTTCAGCTAGAGTCCAGTCACTCGCCTCCTCTGAGTCTGCTCGCGTTTCATGGTGACCGGACATGCAAGTCCAGTGTCCGGTCACAAAAAACAGTGTCTCCTCAATTCCAAACTTCACCACCTTGCTTAAATATGCCAACCACCAAGTGTACCACCTTGTGCACATGTGTTAGTATATTTTCACAAATACTTTGAGGGGTGTTAGCACTCCACTAGATCCTAAATGCATATGCAATGAGTTAAAACATCTAGTGGCATTTTGACAACCGCATTTCGATACGAGTTTCACCCCTCTTAATAGTACGGCTATCAATCCTAAATCGCTCACACCCACTATGGTGTCTTGAGTGCAAACCAAAAAGCTCCTATCAATTTCATCTTTGCCTTGAGCTTTTTGTTTTTCTCTTTCTTCTTTTCTAAGTCCAAGCACTTGATCATCATGGTCATCACACCATCATCATGATCTTCACCATTCTTTCACCACTTGAAATAGTGCTACCTATCTTATAATCACTTTGATAAACTAGGTTAACACTTAGAGTTTCATCAATTCACCAAAACCAAACAAAAGCTTTCAAAAGGTCATGAAACACCCACTACTACAGAACTGGCAATCACTGCTAGATTACTACGGGTGTTTTGGAACCCACAATGATAGAGTGTCACTGCTGGTTCATGGATTTAACTGGTAGTGATAGTACAACCGACAGTTATAAGTGGACTTAGAGGTCGACCGGCACGGCCCTCTCGTGCTTCGTGCCGCTTCGGGTCGTGCCCTCTAGGCACGAGAGGCAAGTCGGGCCATGACGATATAGCACAGTAAATCTTTTCTTCGGCCCAAGTACGGCCCATGGCACGCTGGCACACCTTCGGGTTGTGCCATCCCAAGCATGGCCCTTAAAATATATCTGCTAGTTTTCTTTTTTCCGCTCATGATATATATATATATATTGTGTACTATTTTAATGAAAGTTTTAAATATTTTTGTAACACCCCAAGTGTTTGCCCTGCATTGGTGCATCATTTGAGCTTGATCATAGCATGGCATTACCATAAGCATCATCATTTCATGTGCATCTTTGCTTGAAACAGGACATTGCAACAATTTTGACTTTCATGTTACACTGATGCTACACATGTGTGCTATGTTGGTTAACCCTAAGATCATGTTTAGGCACCTTGCTTATATATGTGCTAGGCTTGTAATGCCTTGAAACACATGCCACACACAGATGTCACTTGGTGTTTCATTAGTTTTAATGATAGTATTTCATTGCATCCTTATGTAGCTTTCATGTACATAGGATGATAGGGTGTGGTTAAGTCCTTGATAATGTTTGTAACATGTTAGTGGTGCAAAATGACCTAGGGTGTATGTTCATGGTTTGCCTAATTTCCTCATGTACCCTACCTTGACCATGTTGACCTAAAGACCTTTTTGGTTTGCTTAACCAAAAGTATAGCTTAGATTGCTTGCATGGCTGTGCCGCCTTAACAAAGTTTGTGCCAAATTTCATGAGGAACAAAAGTTGTTTTGGGGTCATCTCATGAAAATGCCTAGAACCTGCTCTAACATATCCCACAAGGCAGCTAGGAGTGCTGATTTCAGCACTTAGCCTTTTTGGCTAAGTCATAACTGACTTTCAGTTTCCAAGTACCCTTGTTTAGGACCTTGTATCTTTCTAACCTTGCTGAACTGGCTCTTGTTCTAGTAGACTTTCTCCTAGATCTTACTTAGCTCTAACTAAAAGTCTCTTGCACCTTCATCTAACTCGGGATGGTTTGTGAATTGGAGATCGATGAAAGTGTGCTGTCAGACTTATCTTGACTGCACTGTTTCTAAGTACCCCACTTTGGCTCTTTCTATCTCTTAAACCGTGCTAATCTAGCTCGAGCTCTTGTTGACACATTTGTAGACCTCACGTAGCTCTATGACGTAGTTCTTTTGGTTGAGCAAATCAATGCACCAATTTGGATTTTTGATCGAGCAAAGTCCGGCCGTCAGTCGGTTCACGAAGGGGTTCAGAGTTCAGAAAACTTGAACTTCAGTCATGGCCGACCGCGCGCATGACTTGGCGGCCGCGTGGCTGCTACGCATCACTACCATGCCCACGCTCGCGTGAACAAGGCCAGGAGCCATCCTAGAGCGTCGTTGCTACCCTCATTCTCTTCCTCTCTTCTCGCTGAGCCCGCCGCGGCGGTTTGGGGTGCTGCCGCTGCCGCCATCGCCTCGCCATGTGTTGTGCCGCTGCTAGGGCAGCAAGCTCCAATCCCGTGCACCTGCAGCTTCGCAATCCCCTGCTCTACCTCCCTATCCTCCTCGCCAGGGCAGCCGTACCCGTCTATTCGTGCTTTGTCCGCTCCGCCGTCGTTTCCAGCTCCGGCGGGTGGGAGCTTGTCGTGGCCAGGTGGCTACGGAGCATCGCTGCGCCTTTCGTACCCTGTTCCATGGTCACCATCTTTAGTAGGTCATGTAGCCGCAATCGGTTTGGTCTCTACTAGCTTGTATGCATCGAAACGCGTCGATGCGCAGAGCGTGCTCCGCCATGTTTGCCTAGGCATAGAGCTCGATTGCTCCCTGTTCGTGTTCTTTTCTGCCTTTCTCCTTGGTGTCCAGGCCATCTTAGGTTTAGAGCTCGCAGCGTGCGTGACGTTACTCCTTGCTGTGCCCCCCTCCGGCATCGAACACCGAGTGCTGCCGCTGGCTCGCCGTCGCCGCCATAACACCCGCACAGGCTAGACCGTGTCGGCCGCCCTGTCGTCTCGATAACGGTCCTAGCAGCTTCGCCTTGACACCACGAGCACGTAGGCACCGTCACCGCCCGCAGCCATGCACCCTACCGGCTGGCGCGCCACCACCGAGCACCGCCGCCTGCCATTGCCAGCGGTGAGCCATCTCGGTCTAACCCTAGCGTAGCTATAGCACATCAATGGGTGCGGTTCGTCGAGAAGAACACGGTGGTGGGGTCGGCCTCGTCGGAAACCTCGTCGGCGGCGAGGAAATTGCCGGCGGGCGCCTTCCCTGCTCCCTCCCCTGTTTTCGGCGCTGGGCCCGATTCGGCAGTGGGCCGAGTTGGCCTGCTGGGCCGGCCCGAGCTAAAGATTAGTTTAGGTTTTGTTTTATTTGATTTATTTCAAATGTTTGATTTGTACTCAAACTTTGTAAAGTCATATCTCATGTTCTAGAAGTCCAAATTAGTTGGTTCAAGTGGTGTTGTGCTCTATGTGAGGTCTAGTTTATTTAGAAAATATAATATGTGGTACGTTGGTAAATAATTTCTGAGGTTAGTAATTAATCTTGTGATGCACTTTAATTAACCATGTGTTTTAGATAATTTTGTAGCTCTCTGTGTATTAATCCAATTGCCATTAAATTTTTCTGGGATGTTACGTATGGTATGAAAATGCTGTAGTTAAATTTTGAGCTATATTGGATGTCATATGCTTCAGCTATGAAATTTCTTGGTTATAGGCTTTATAGTGCTTATCTTTTTGTTTATTATGATATCTCCAATTCTACTTGTCATTTTGAGGTGAAATTTTTATAGTAGCCTCCTAGTGTCATGTATGTGCCTCTTTAACTTTATTAGAATTTTCTGGGTACATTTTATATTTATTGCCCTTTATGCTTATGCAATTAAATAAATAGAAAAGGTCGATTAAATAAATGTTTATGCAAGTAACATGATATGATCTGGTGTTACTTTAACATTCTCTAGCTATTAGTAAAGTTGGTTTGGTCCAATTGTGCTTTTGCATCATCATTAATTATTTAATTTAGAGAACCTGCCATTCTGGACAGATTTGCTAGTTAAGAAAATTAGCCTATGATAATGATGCTTTCATGCTTGGTGAACTATAACAAAGTTGTTAAGAACTTTATTAACTAGTTGCTGGTAAAATTTGGTGACATTTGGACTCATGGTTTAGAAATGGCAGCTGTTCAAATTTCGAGTCAGAATTGTTTTGCTCTCTGTCTTTTTAGAACAGTTTCTGTGTATATGCTAATTCGACCTGGTAAATGATAAAATCATGCTTAGGTGTTTATAAATGAATTATAGAAAATTTCATAAGCTTTCCATATTGTCCTCATGCATGTCCATTGGAGTTATAGAACTCCAGTTATGAACTTTAAAAGTTGCTGCAGTCCACATGTCGATGCGCTAAATTGCTGGAACTTGTTATATTTGTGCTAAGTATGAACTTTGTGGTACTTAGTGGTTACTTAGAGATGTTTAAACACGTTAATACCAGAGAGAAAATTTGCACCTAAGCTTAAAGTGATTTGAATAGAGCACCACATGAATTGGTCTTTTATTGCTTGTGATGTTGCAATGTCATCATATTCATTTTCGCATCATCCTCCCATGCTCATATGAATCATCATGTTCCCCTTGGTGCATACATGAAATTCATTTGGTGCATATACATGCAATAGGTGTACCGAGGATCGTAGTACGAGCGAAGCTCCACAAGGCGTGAACCCCGAAGTTGGAGTCCGTTCGAGAACCGGAGGTCCAATCCGAAGGAACCGTAGGAAACGCGGGAGCCGTTCGTGAAGCCGAACCAGAAGCCTTCCCCGTTTGTTTACGGCAAGCCCCGGAGCATTATAAGTCTCCTACTTTCAAAGCAATTAATTATATATGTTATATGTATTGTTGCATTAAGTGGTAGGAGTTGTTTGGAACCCTTGCTGTATTATATCATTCCTTGTCCAGATATATGAATCCATGAATCCTATGTAAACAGGATTGTCTATATGCTTAGCCCTACTTAATTAGAACAGTAATGTCAGTTGATCTCCTATCACCTGCAAAGTAGGAAGTATTTGGTCACGGTTGGCTATCGTAGAAAAGAACCAAGTGTTAATAATGAACTTAGACCGGGCGGGATGTCGATAGTGAAGCAACAAGGCATGGAGGTCTTGGGTGTGGAACTATCCTCGTCTGTGTCGGTTAAGGACCGATCCGCTGTACTTCCTTTGTCATTTTGAACGCAGCCTAACACTTAGCTGCCCAGCCTGAGGTTGCCGACCACGAAGCCGAGTAGCTCAACTCAGACTGCGAAGCCGAAAAGTGTAAGTCACCTCGGAGGGGAGCCAGGTGGGACCAAGGGCAGGTGAGTTAAAAGTCTTGAGCTTCCTGGCCACTGGAATCCCTGAGAGCGCGGCGCTGTTCGGGCCCATCCTGAGTTGTACCAAAGGTGACTATTGACGACTCTTGCAAAGTATGCCCGGTTGGTGTTAGGAATACCCCCTTAGCTGAGTTGGAATCAATTCGAATCGTCGTCTCTCCCGGATAGTGAGAAACTTGACAGAGCAGAGGCAACGTAGATTTCACTAAATCTACTGATGGTTTTGAAGATGATGATGATATAATATGGCCTTATAAACCTGATATGGTTACTATTGTTTGCTTGGCTACATCAAGTGATTGCTATAATACAGGTACTAATCTAGAGGATAGGTTAATAATGATTAACTTGATGCTTCAAGCAATAATGATTACTTATTTGTACTTAAGCTTTTATACAAATGTGTCAAGCTAGCCCACTTATACAAAGCCTTTCATATTCCTTGGTGTCACTTTATTTCTGGTTTTTGACGGGTAGTCTAGCTGAGTACCTTCTCGTACTCAGGGTTTATTCCCACCTTGTTGCAGGTAGCAGATTCTTACTGGTTACCTGAAGTATTGTCTTCACTGCTGGGTGTGAAGACTAGACCATTGGGCATGGTCTCTGTAGTATTCTCTCCTTTTATGGTTTTGCAGGGTGTGACTACGCACTGGCAGTACTTGAACTAAATGTGGTTTCAAAACTATGTTGCTTCCGCTATTCCTAATTTGGTTTTTATTAACTTATTCGTACTCCGATGTATGAGTGCTACTTATGAACTGTTGTAACAAATGCTGTGTTATGTTGAATCACTACGATCTTGGTTGCTCTCGGTTTGGTTTGAAATCCCTCGTGATTTCGTGGACTACCGGAGTTATATGGGCTCAAGTTTGAGAATTTGATTGCTTCGGCGATTGTTTTTAGACTTGTGCTCTTATAATTTGGACGGTTCCGTGACAGCTTCCATAATATATTCAAGAATTAGAAGAGAGATAGTATAGTAAATGCTAGAAAATTGCACTCTATAGTTGTAGTAGTGTCTACGTTTTATTTTCGTGCCGTGCCAGTCCAGTCTTTGAAGATTTTGAAGATGCTCCTAGAGGTAGGTGTGCGTGCGAGTGTTTATAAAGATGAGTGTGCGTGCGTTGTTGTCGGGTACCTAAACAAGGGGTACCTAAACTCAATGATTAAAAAGAACAAACCCCTTGAGAAAACTGCGCCAAGGCTCAACCCACGTGGGTACAACGAGCCAAAACCACGCACGGAACGCCTCGGCCACGTTCCGACTCGCACGAGGCTTGCTCGACGAGACGCCTCGACCACAGAGAAATCTCCGACTCGTACGACCCTGGGTCGAGCCGGTCGACCCGCCTTGCTCACCAACTCTCAGACAAAAGTCAAAGCATTTAATGCAACTGCCAACCACTTCCTACCCCCATGGCTACAGCGATACCAGCATGGAAGCAATACCAGTGTCAAATCCCACTTTTTACTGCCCATCCCGGAATGGGCGGTGAAAACCTGTCACTGTACACGCCATGTCGGGCACTGTTCCGCCACTGATCCACCTCGGGGCAGAGTACGACAAGCAAACTCCTTTGTACTTTACGTCACCATCTCGTCCTTTACGTCACCATAGTGTCCAGGGATGGCCGGCCATTCCCGGAACACGTCGCTACAGCGGCTTCCACAGCGCTCGACAAAACTTCACTTCTAAGGCATCGCCCGGTGTCTCTGTCTCCTCTTGACCCTATAAAAGAGAAGACAGGGGAATCTACGAAGGGGGGACGGACAAGGCAAAATAAGTCATCATCCCACCGTAGAAGATCAACATCTCAAGAAATCTCCTTTGTACTCTATCTCTCTTTCTCTCTGAGACCTGGGATCGGTTCCCTCTCTCACAGCTTGCAACCCCTACGCAAGTACTTAGGTGCAAGGAAATACAATACTTCTCCCCCCCCGCTGGACGTAGGGCCTTCTTTCGCTCGAACCAGGATAAACCCCCCGTGTATTCTCTTTGCATCACCATCCAGATTAGGGACACGCAGCACAAATTCACTTGTTGGCTTAGGACCCCCACGGGCCCGAACACCGACAGTTGTGAATATCCGCATTGTACTGTGTAATTCAAAAAAAACTACAGATGAAAAAAATTGAACAATTTACACTCCCTCGTACCTAAAAACCTTAAACTCAGATACCACACGGGGACTTCGGTGGGAGTTAGAATGACAAAGACATGCCTTTTATTCCAAAATTCAGAATTCAAAAAGTACTACAGTAAAACTTACGCTACATGCATGGAGTACTAAATGTAGACGAAATAAAAAAATTAATTGCACAGTTTGAGTGGAAATTGCGATACGAACGTTTTGAGCCTAATTAGTCCGTGATTTGGCACAAAAGTGCTACAGTAACACTTTTGCTAATGTCGAATTAATTAGTCTTAATAAATTCGTCTTACTGTTTTCAGGCTAGTTGTGCAATTAATTTTTTTTGTTAGTATCCGAAAATCTTTTCTGACATCGCATAAAATATCCGATGTGATATTTTCGGCAAAAACTTTTTGGAACTAAACGAGACCTTAGCCAAGATGCTGATGGGCAAGCAAGGTAGGACAAACAACATGGCACTGGCCGTTGAAGGTTCATTAATTTGACATATACCTGAAAGCTGTCCAACTAATACCGAACTTATAGCTGTTGGAGGCGCAAGATGGTAGGAGTACATAAACCATGCAGTTAAGATCATGCTTTAATAATTTGGTGCCAAATGCCCACCAAGAACGACAAGTGTCGCTCCAAGAGATGGAAAATTGCTTTGTGACACCACCGTTTCCGTTTCCAGCGCATCGATCATTGCTGTCTTAGCTGCTGCACCATACAGTAATACAGAACAAGTGCAGGTCATTGATTGGACAAACTCGCATCGAAGGAAGTCCGCTGCCCATCCCGGAATGGGCGGTGAAAATCTGTCACTGTACACGCCATGCCGGGTACTGTTCCGCCACTGATCCACCTCGGGGCAGAGTACGACAAGCAAACTCCTTTGTACTTTACGTCACCATCTCGTCCTTTACGTCACCATGGTGTTCAGAGATGGCCGGCCATTTCCGGAGCACGTCGCTACAGTGGCTTCCACAACGCTCGACAAAACTTCACTTCTAAGGTATCTCTCGGTGTCTCTGTCTGCTCTTGACCCTATAAAAGGGAAGACAGGGGAATCTATACGTTGGATGGCGCAGCGAAAAGAGGCCATCCCTGTCTCTCTCCCGTAGTCCCGTGCTGGGGCTGGGATAAAGACCTGTCATTGCGTCGCAACTACTCCTGCACGATCTCACTGGAGCTGGGCCTTTTAGTTAATCCAGAATTTGACACTATATAAAAAGAAGATTCTCGTCACATCAAAATATCGGTATATGTATGGAGTACTAAATATAGATGAAATTAAAAACTAATTACACAATTTTGTTGTACTTTGCGAGACAAACGTTTTGAGCTTAATGACAATTTTTATCAAATACAAACGAAATGTTATAGTAACACTACAGTATATTTTTACCTTTACACGTCCTTAGGAACTTAACGAGGCCTTGCTACGACGTCTCTGAATCACTACTACTGCTCTCAGAGTCAAGGGGTCTGTTATTTTTATAATTAAAAAAGTGAGAGGTCGTATGAAAAAAGAAATGCTCCCGATCGGTCCTCAAAAAAGAACAACTGCTACCTTCGTTAACTTTTACCATAGCGCACAATGCATTATGATCGGTGAATATATAGCTGCAATTCATTTTCACCTCACCTCGAAGCCTTTTTTTTTGCCGACTAGTTGTATGTCCTCTGGACGTGCTATACATCCATTCACATGGATATGTCACACACATCTCATGGCAGCTCTCTCTCACACACACATGGATGCTCATCGGCTATAATTGTCCATGCAGCTCGAGGCACGGCGACTCGGCACGAAGCCCGCAATTTTGGCCTAGCCCAAGCACAGCACGGCCCGATACTCAGCGGGCCCAGGCCAGCCCGGCCCAGGGGTGCAGGCCGTGCCTGGGCCGCCACTCAAGCCCGTGGGCTGGCACGGCATGACTCGGCCTACAACGGTCGGCCCGCCAATGGCCCGGCCACCCCCCGTCCCAGCGTCCCCCACGGCAACGCGTGGGCTGCTAGCCGGCCCAGCCCCAACTGCTCGTTGGCCAACGCCTCCACACCGCCCCCCTCCCCCTCATATATAACCGCGAGGCCGCGGCGCCACCTCCCCCTCATCGCGAACCCTAATTCATTTCCATCCACTCCACTCCGCCACTCCGCTCTCGCCTTGTCGTCTCTTATGCTGGTGGCGTCCGGCCTCCCCGACTCCGGTGACCTCAATCCGCCTGCCGCCGGCAAGCCCCTCCATACTCCTCCTATCTGATCCCTTCCTCTGCGCCTCTCTTTTCGCCTTCTCCCTATCTCCCCTCTTGATCTCGATGATTATGTGAGTTCGTGTCCCCATCTGTCCCTCCTCCACCGCTCGTCGTCCTTCTAACCGGTGTGTCGTGTTGTTTGGGTCGCCTTCTCCGGCGCCGGGCTCCGATTGCATATGTACAACCTTAACCCTAACCCTAACCCTACTCTTCCATGTATTCTGATTCTGATTTGATCTGTTCTTTTCCTCTTCCATCTTTGCGCAGGTCGGTGGCTGATGCGTCGTCCTCTAGCTGCGGCATAGAGCGACCAAGGCTGCCCCGCACACCGTTGAGGAACGGTGCTAGAGAGGCCTCCGCACGAGGGCGCCATGGCTGGTACTAATGACTTGTTCATTGTCACTATGAAATAATGAAATGTGAATGAATTATGATTGTGAGTGACTGATTCAGAAATATGATTGTGAAAATGATGAAGTGTTGGATGAGAGAAGCAGTTTGAGATGTTTTAAGGGAAACGGGCTATGGGTTGGCACGGGCGCGGAATTGGCCGTGCTTTGTGGGCCGGCACGGCACGGATGTCGGCCCGTAGTGCCGTGCTTGGGCCAAAGGCCAGGCACGAGGCACAGTGGGGCACAGCCCGGGAGGCATGGCGTGTTGTGCCTGCCCGACACCCTGCGGGCCGTGCCTAGCCCGTGCCCGTGCCATGCCGATCCGGACCGGCCCGTTGGCCAACTATACTCATGGCCCCTCTCCCCCCACTGGTCCTACCGCACCAAAACCTCAAAGCTCGGACGTCAATGACACTGCAGTGTGCAATGCAAGTCTTTGGCGTTATTGTCTGGCCGACACGTCACAAAGGTAGGACACGTAGCACACACACCTCATCACCACACACAGTCGTTGCCAACCTAATGAAGTCGAACGATTGTACTGATATGATAAGACTGAATTCTCTGTGTGTGCGCGCGCTTTTTTTTCCTGACTCATTAGATTAAGGGGTGTGTGGATGGACTAAACTAATCTTTAGTTCATATTTGGATGCAAAATAGTAAGTCTAAACATAAACTAATCGTGGTCTAACAAAAACTAACAGAGGCTAATTGATGAGTAGAACTCACATAAAATAAGAATTTATAATTAGCAGTACATGTTTAGTTTATAATCCAACGACGAACTAAACTTTAGTCCAGTGATCAAACAGGCCCAAAGGGCATGCAAGAGAGAATTGATGAGAGGTTATGAGGGTGTGGTAGTAGTTATTGTACTTTCCAGCAGGGCACCGTTATCTCCCCACATACACAAGCGCGAGCAGCTCTATAAATTGAGCTTGTCCAGGGACGACGTACAGTTCAGTTCACTGGTGGCTGGGACTAGTTCTCAAATCACAAGGAAGCAGTGGTAGCTCGCAATGGCGACGAACCCCGGCCTCTTCACCGAGTGGCCATGGAAGAAGCTCGGCAACTTCAAGGTAGCTCCCCCACATATATCTCCATATATATCCTCCCTACGGTTCACGTACTCCCGTCCCGTAGCCAGCTCAAGCAAACGTCCTCGGCTGATGTGTGCTTGGATGGCACAGTCGCACAGAGCAGCAGCTCAAGCAAAATTAGCAAGTACTAGTTCAGTTCTCTGTTCACCGGCGTGCCATGCCATGCATGGCCATGTTCATGCCCTGTGTCGGAACATGCATGCGTGGACTTGCTATACATGCACCTGTGAGACCATGCATCCTATAGCTACAATTTTATGCTGCTGTGCGTCTCATGTTCCGGCCGACTCATGAGCATGGAAGGACGACGCGTTTTGTTTTCTTTTTCTTTTTTTCGAGAACATGACTTCACGCGTATTTCATTGAGAAGGAGTGCCTCGTTTTCTATATACTCTCTTTTTTTACTTCTAGAAATACAGTTAACTAAGATAGAGATCGAGCAGTGTCATGCATGCTGGCTGACGCTTGTTTGTGCATCATGCACGTTGTTGACGCTATTGTGCATGCAGTACCTGCTGCTGGCGCCATGGGTGGCGCACGGCGTCTACCGCGCGGCGACAAAGGGGTGGAAGGCGGCGGACCTGGGGTACATCGCCATCTTCCCGTCGCTGCTCCTCCGGATGCTGCACAACCAGGTGTGGATCACCGTGTCCCGGCTCCAGAACGCGCGCAGCCGGCGGCAGATCGTGGACCGGGGCATCGAGTTCGAGCAGGTGGACCGCGAGCGCAACTGGGACGACCAGATCCTCCTCAGCGGCATCCTCCTGTACCTGGGCGCCATGTACCTGCCCGGCGGGCAGCACCTGCCGCTGTGGCGCACGGACGGCGCCGTGCTCATCGCGCTGCTGCACGCCGGCCCCGTGGAGCTCATCTACTACTGGCTCCACCGCGCGCTGCACCACCACTTCCTCTACACCCGATACCACTCCCACCACCACGCCTCCATCGTCACCGAGCCAATCACCTGTAAGCTATAACTACAAGCCAGCCCCCCCCCCCCCCCCCCCCCCCCCCCCCCCCCCCTCACTTTCAAATTTCAATACGCCGGCAACTTTGCTGTCAGTAATCATGCATATGCAAGTTGGCTAATTTGCTGGTGCAGGCAGACTCTGCCTGGATTCGTCTCTAGTATCTTCCTTTTCCTTGGTAGAGCTAGCTCCAGCTCCAACTTGATCCAAGATGAGTACACGTACGGTGTTCGATCGAGTGAATTATCTTATTTACATTCTGAAAGAACGTTAAAACTATTCTATTTTTTACTTACAAACTTTATACCACTTCCATCCTGAAAAGGACGCATCCTTAGCCAGGCTGACCGACATAAAACAGCTCCAAACGGAGAAGCTTTGTCAAATGGAGCCTTACAACATTAAATAAATAAATAAACTATTAAAATATATTATTACATGACAAATCTAATGACACTTATTTGGTATGGTAGTTTTTTCGTAAATATAAACTTAGTCAAACTCAAAATGATTTAACTTGGTACTACGTACAATTGTATTCTTTTTACTACAGCAAAGTGTTTTTTTCCATGTCGTACAGAACATTTTATGAAAAATCACTGTCCTGTAGACAGTTTTTAAAGAGTCTAGGTCTAGGAGCTTAACATGGCTTTGGCATGGTCCCGGACATCGACATCCAGAGTTGCATGCATGAGGTTGCTAAGTTCGTTCTTTATTTTCATCACTGGCCGATTAAGGACGAGCAAATCCGGGACCATGCGAAAGCCATGCTGCACAGTTGCTGCATGCCTACAGCTTCCACAACCGAACAGAATCCAAACATGATCGCGTTCATTGCCGGTCACCACGTACACGTACTTATTACCGCCGAATCACTATCTCCATCGGACAGATAGAACCCCCACAGTACAGTTCCACAATCCGTACGTGGTTATATCTTTTCTTTACACTCAAAACCGACCTCTAGTGCAGCAAGGAAACCAATATTCTTAAAAGC
This sequence comes from Saccharum hybrid cultivar R570, assembly GCA_038087645.1. Taxonomy (NCBI): domain Eukaryota; kingdom Viridiplantae; phylum Streptophyta; class Magnoliopsida; order Poales; family Poaceae; genus Saccharum; species Saccharum hybrid cultivar. The sequence goes on from JAQSUU010000066.1 coordinate 5,468,720, forward strand.
TGTTCTAGGGACATCATCGCTTTCTGATGTAATTGTCAAAGTCTTGATTCCAATAAAAAAGATTGTAAAACAATATCTTCACTCATAAAATGGGAGTTCATTTCTTTTATAAAAAAAGAAATATAAGAGAAGCTTCTTGGTTCTCATGTAAAATCTAGAAATATAGAGCGTATATATGGCTGAGCTGGGGGTGTTGTGTGTACCTTCAGTATAGTTGCAGAGCTCTGCATGCAGCTAGGCTTCAACAGCTGTAGGCATAGTGAATTCAACCATATGTACAGGCGCCCTGATTGGAGAACTCATGTTGGTCTTTGTAACCAGCATAGTGAGAGCATCTGAATAAAGATGATTCTTTAAAAAGAAGTACCAAAATAATAGTACTTCTGAGTATTCAAACTATCAGAGATGAAAATTCGAAGGGAAACAGTTGAGTAATTCACATGTAAACCAGGGAGGTTACGAGAGGAAGAGAAAGTAGGTAAACCAGAATTAAGGGCAGAGTAGTTTTGCAAACTAATTATTATGGCACTCATTCAAAGGTGCAAAAACAGAGAAAAGTACTTGCACTAGACATGCCTTAGCCATGTCACAAGAACTCACAATTTAATAGATAATAATGAATAATAGCCTGTTTTCTTCTTCCCATCTCCACTGGTTTCCATAGGCAGTAAGATAAACTGATACAGAAAAGCTGTAATTCAAACAAGGTCATACTTACAGCATGCATCTACACCTCAAAGAAATGCAAAAACTGAGAGATACTTCTGCGGCATACAAACAAGAGACTAGAGCGATCCACATGGCACATAAAAACATTGTCAGACTTAGAGATCGACAGATTTCTGAGGGAATATACCTAACCTGGTTCATGATCCTTCTCCAAGCAAGATACATAATCCCTGACCTTAGAAAGCAGAAAGACTGCAACAATAAAGATAACTTAAACCTTGAGATGTTATCATATATCACAGATCATCTCCTTACAAGAATTATCAGGCAGCCCTCTTATGCACATCTAATGGTGCTTTTTTATTCCCTTTGGAGCAACTAGCGCATATTAAGATCAAATATTGTTCTCTTTTGCAGCCGTCATCCATCCATTTGCTGAGCTCGTGGCATATGAACTACTGTTCGGGATCCCATTGATTGTGTGCGCCTTGAATGGAACTGCTTCCATTCTTGCATTTGAGATCTACGTGCTCTACATCGACTTCATGAACAACATGGGTCACTGCAACTTTGAATTGGTACCCAATTGGCTCTTCAAATGGTTCCCTCCTCTCAAGTATCTCATGTACACACCCTCGTAAGTATCTCATATAACTGTTGCTCTCCACAATTGATATGATTTGTTAACCAATGCAAGCTGGGTTGACTCAATAAACTATATTTTGTAAATTAAGTTATTTCCATGATTCCATATGTTGTTCTGAGTATATAAATAAACTTTTGTGACTTAGGTTTCATTCTCTTCACCACACTCAGTTCAGGACAAACTATTCCCTGTTCATGCCATTCTATGACTACATATATAACACCATGGACAAGTCATCAGATACGTTGTATGAGAAGTCACTCAAGGGCAAAGAAGAAACAGTAGATGTGGTTCATCTTACCCATCTTACTAGCCTGCACTCCATCTATCATATGAGGCCCGGGTTTGCAGAATACGCTTCTAGACCTTACGCTTCAAAGTGGTATGTGCGGATGATGTGGCCCATGTCATGGCTTTCCATGGTTCTGACATGGACATATGGTTCTTCATTTACTGTTGAGAGGAACGTCATGAAGAAACTCAAAATGCAATCATGGGCCATCCCAAGATACAGTTTCCATGTAAGAATCATGGTTAACTCAATATATGATATCTGCTTGATATTTTTCATAACAATGAGTGGGATCTCCAGTGTCAACCAAATCATCTTGTTTCAGAAAGGAATCTAACAGAATCACCAACTTTCTCTGTTCTGCAGTATGGATTGACTTGGGAGAAGGGAGCAATCAATAGCCTGGTTGAAAAGGCGATATGTGAAGCTGACAAGAAAGGAGCTAAAGTTGTTAGCCTCGGACTCCTTAATCAGGTATGCCATTTATTCGGTTATTAGAAGTAGACAGCTCAAAAAGATGATCTCTCATTTCTATGAAAGTCGCATGAATATGCATTATTAATCTGGAAGTATGGAAAGAAAATTATTAGTGTGACTGGACAAAAATGGTTTAGTCGTATGCGCTGAAATAGGCAAAACCTAACAATAAGAAAAGAGTGCAGATTTGGTGCCCAGGGGGGCTGGCGCCCTCGTTAGCTAAAATACCATGTTGCAATGTTTCAAAAATCATCAAAAAAAATCATGTATGTAGAATACATAAAGTTAAGTATTGCCGCAACAATTCAGTTTGAAATTCATCTTAGATGCCAAGAAACAAAATAGACAAGGAATGAACAAGGCATTGTTCATCATGTGCTGAAACTGACACTTCTGAATCTGAATTGTTGCGGCTACACTTAACTTTAGGCGTACTACATACATGATTTTTCAAACATTGTAACATGGTATTTTAGTCCTTTAGCTAACGAGGGCACCAGCCCCCACGGGCGCCATATGATTTTCCATAAGAAAATTATCAGAAAGGTTGAAATAGGCACTTGTTCCAATGGTGCTTACATGCTAATGAACTATATGGAAATAGCTAGCATGGTCTCATAGTTATCTCAAGTCTAAACACACATTCATCCGAGTCACAAACTCATGAAATCTCTTTATCATTTGTTCGCTTGCTCATGATAGAGCTCATTCAGTGTAATTACCATCCACATGCAAGGCAAGTAATGAGTTATACTAGCAACAGACTGCAGAATAGAAATAATAATTAACAATAATATATTTGTCGACAGGCACATAACCTCAATGGAAATGGAGAACTTTATCTTCAGAAGTACCCAAAGTTGGGGGTAAGACTCGTAGATGGCACCAGCTTATCTGCTGCAGTGGTTATGAATAGTGTTCCTCAAGGCACAGATCAAGTTGTTCTCGCAGGAAATATTTCAAAAGTTGCTCGTGCTGTTGCTGCAGCATTGTGTAGGAAGAATATCAAGGTAATAAGAAATAAAACTTGCACATTTGCTTCATGCTAATCACCTGCATAAATAAACTTTGCACTAATATGTAATCCCAACGCATATTGCTCAGGTAGTAATGACCAACAAGCAGGATTATCATTTCCTTAAGCCCAACATGGCAGAAGATGCAGCTGAGAACCTTTTGTTTTCAAAGACAGCTACTGCAAAGGTTAAAGAGACTTCTGACTGTCATACATTTTCTTAAGAAATGGATAGGAGATATCATATAAAAGGCCATCAAATCCAATTGTCAAATAACATCAGCTGTTGGCCTCAAATTTTGTAGGTGTGGTTAATTGGGGAAGGTCTAGATGCTTCTGAGCAGTTTAAGGCACGGAAAGGGACCCAGTTTATCCCATATTCACAGTTTCCACCAAGAATGGCACGCAAGGACACCTGCACCTACTCGATAACTCCTGCAATGGCTGTGCCTAAAACACTACAGAATGTGCACTCCTGTGAGGTAAACGAGGTCCCACTGAACTTGTAACTCTGCAAGCACTTTAATGCATGATTTCATTGGGTCTACCAATTTGAAAACTTTGCAGAATTGGCTGCCAAGGAGGGTCATGAGTGCATGGCGCATTGCTGGAATGGTTCATGCATTGGAGGGATGGAACGAGCATGAGTGTGGGGACATCGTGCTAGACATGGAGAAAGTGTGGTCTGGTGCTCTTCTGCATGGATTCCGCCCTGTGGCTCAAGTTTGATTCTCCGGTTGCAATTGCAAGGCAGCGCAATAAGTTCTTGAAAGTTATGTCATATGCTCACGAGAACTATGCTACAGACATAGTAGTATGTTGATGTTCTATTCTCCATGCATGCTCTGCCTCTTATCACTTAAGACCTTTGCTATCTAAAATTTAAGATGAACTCCTTTCTTGTAAAAGCATTCTGTGGAAGCAGGATAAAAAAAATTCCATCTCTGATAAGCAGGGATGGGATGTAGCATATAAGTGTTCTGATCTACTGCTAGCTGTTTACTACTTTATTCACACCCTACGCTCAAAGACCAATGATGAATTAATTCTGCATCCGTATTTCTCCATGCATCAATGCATATTTCAACAAGAAACCGGTATGGGAAATGTTGTTCACTCCTCATGTAGATATGTGGATGAAAGATCCGGTCCAATGCTTCATTTTGTTCATGATCCAGAGAAAGTAGAGATTGCATGTAACGACTTTTTCACATAATATATTCAGTAATAGTGACCCCATATTGCCCAAGACAAAATGCAAAACCATGACCAACATATGCTCTGCTGACACATAAATGGAGTAGCATCGCATAAGCTCTTCTAGAACCTATAAGATACTATAGCACTGCATAGTAATCATTGAAATGATGGATTTATGGTATCTTATCATACAAACAACATTGTTGAAATGGGGAACTTCGAAAACCCTATCACAGTGTTGTAATCCTACTCATTTATCAACTGCTTGCCAGTACATCCATCTAATTTCGGTTTGCAACACATAATAACTGTACTGCGAAGGCGGTCATTGATAGCGATTCCAAATTCCTATCGTTTCATCCTTGTCAAATTCCACATTAAAATTTTCGTCATTTTCTGTTCTCCTTACCACAGCAAATTTCAGAATTGGAACTTGCTGTACTTCTCGGGTTTTCTCATAAGAAGGAAGTGTGAAGCTAATAGAAGTAGACAACAAACTCGCTTGTAGCAGGAAAAAAAAACATAGAATGCCGAGAGCGAAAACATCTTACTGTGTACGGCAGCGACGGGCGGAGCAGGCAAGGCCGCGCAGACGGCTCGAAGGATTCCACGAACGGCGCCCTAGATGCCGGAAACGGAAGCCAAGGAGGGCAACTGTCGATGCACGGCATATCCCCTCCTCCACGGTGGCCGCCGCCAGCGGCCGCCGGGCCTGGCCTGGGAGGCTTGCGGTCGAGAGGACCCGGATGTGTGTGCGCGCGTGCACGCACGTGACGTTACTCCGTCCACGCGAGACGTTGGATCATCATTGGGCGGCTCAGAATGTGGAGACCAGTACTAATTAGAGATGGCAACGGATACCGAAACCCGAGTACCCGACGGGTATTACCCGATAAAGAGGTGGGTATGTGATGAATTTTCTACCCGTGGGTACGTTATTGGGCAAAATCATATACCCATCGGGTATGGCGGGTACGGGTGCGGGTGTATACTACTTATACCCGCGTACCCGCGGGTAAGACATACCCGTAAAAATAACTAGCCAACCTCAGTTATTTTAGCGCATATAAGTCATGAATTTAGCCCATTGAGACATCCACTATATTTCTAGTAGATTGCATTTGTTGTAATGATGCTAATAATGTTTGTTAGCATATTTGTAACTTGTTGCCTGTTGAAAGCTTAGAATGATTTATTTTTACATGTGACTATTTGATATTTTTAGGTAATTTTTTGGTATGCTATCGGGCACGGGTTACTCGTTGGGTGAGAATTACCCGGCGGGTATGGGTATGGAACTATTTTTTACCCGCATGCGGGTACGGGTAACCCGACGGGTAAAATTTTGCGGGTGTGGGTACGGGTGGGCACTACCTATCGGGTACGTACCCATTGCCATCTTGAGTACTAATAATGGTTATTATGTTGCTTGATAGTACGGCGGTAATGCTGCCATTAAGATATCCGAAAGGCCGGACGTCTCGCTTCACTCACTGTCGCATGCGCCGCTCACTAAAAAAAATAAATCAAATTCCCACGAAAACTCGTCTCCCCACTCCGCACTCGTGCATTGCGGCTTCACGGCGCCGTGCGGCCGTCCGACTGTTCCAATCCGCCCCGCCGCTGCCTCCATCCCACGCAGCTGCTGTCATCCCCCACGATGCGTCCTATTCCCACGGCACCTTCGTCTTCCGCGGAGATGAGGAATCCTCCGTGTGAGGTACGCTGCCAGCTGCCCCACCGACTGTAGTTGCCACCAGACCCCGATCGCCGGCGCCTCGGCCTCCGCCTCCAAGCTCCATGCGGGTGCTCAGCGAGTGAAGCAGCGCCTCCGTCCCCCGTCGCACCACCATGCTCCGTCATTCGCCGCACCTAGGCCAGGCACCCAGGAGATGGGAGCATCGCTGACCAGGCCTAGGCCAGGGGCAGGCGCAACTGGCCGCTGCCAGGCCGCGCCACCATACTCGACTGCCGGCTAACCGGAACTGGCCTTCCCCCGCTCTGCACTGCATTGTACGGAAAAAGGGTGAAAACGCATATCGTAAGCGTCTGTTTTAAGTGTTTCAAATGTTTCAGAGATATGATGCAAGTGTTTTCATACGAATATTGCCAAAGTAGATCAAAATATTGCACATATTGCAATGGTTGTACACGTATGTTGCAAGCTTCTGTTCTTAATGTTTCATCTGTTTTTTTCCAACGTATGTTGCAAGTGTATTTATTTGGATATTGTATATGTGTTCACACATATGATGCAAGTGTTTTATATGAATGTTGTGTATGTTTACAATGGTTTCCAGTTTTTTTTCAAGTGTTTTTGCAAGTGTTTGAGACGCATGTTTTATTTGTTTTCAGACATATGTTGCAATTTGTTGCATCTGAATGTTTCAAAATTAGATCAAGTTATGCTTCTCCCTCCTCGCCTTTCTGCTGTCTTGCCTCGATGTCACGTGCGGGAAGTCAGAGTCGACCCCACTGGCGCGAGCGGGCCCCACATGCTTGCGGGCAAGCACAACTGGCGAGACATAGGTTGGCAGGCATGGTACTCGAGAGCGGCACGAGCGTCCGGATGGAGGGCTAGCGTCTGGATGTCCGGGCGCCAGCCACGCCCGTGGCGTATTACCATGTACCTGGATTTAGAAGCGAATGGGCTGATGGGCCTCTGTGTTTCCGGGCCACCTAACTAGTCTAATATTTACGGCCCCTTTAGGGCCTTTATTGTCCATTTTCTTTTTGCATTTTTCGGTGTATATATTTGGAGTTTCCGGCAGCTCTCTTCCCAACTTCTGCGGAACGGCTAGCGTTGAAGCAAAATCACACGAATTCAATTTGGAGGATGATTGATCCGGTTCCGGTGATTGAACTGCAAAACTTCTCTGCTGCTGCATCGTACAGAAACAAGTGTAACATGCGACGCAGCCTGCCTTCCCTTCCCCTCGAACGCGAGCAACACTGTTTTTATGCGATTTTCAGCAAGAAAATGCGACAACACCGCACACACCGTCACACCTTCTACTCTTATAGTGCTCCTCCAAGCTATGGCCGTGGCCTCACCGCCTCCTGGCGAGCTGGAACGTGCGCTTCAAGAACTGGTTGGCGGCCTCGTCGTCGCGGTGGCAGAGCACCCGGAGGATCGTGTTCGGGTCGGCGGGGTCCCACCTCCGCGTCGTGGGCGGCAGCGGCGTGCACCCGCCGCCGTCGTCCTCGGCGCCGCCGGCCCCACCGATGGAGTCGCACGTCGCGACGCTGAAGGCGTCGATGAGGTAGTCCGTGGAGCGCGCCATGAGGTCGACGACGGCCTCGGCCGTCTCCGCCTCCCGCGCCACCACGTCCTCGGGGACCAGCCCTTCCCCGCACGTGGAGAAGGCGCGCTTCAGGCTCCGGAAGTCCTCCTCCACCGTGGCCTGGTCGGCGCGCGCGAAGCTCCGCTCGTTGCCGCCCGCCAGGAGCACCATGAGGAAGGCCTCGAAGGAGGCCCGCATCACCTCCCGCACCGCCACGGGCTGCGCGCGGTCCGCCAGCACGGACACCAGGAACGACAGGTTCTGCTTCAGCAGGCGGAGCGCGGGGCGGATGCGGGCGTCGGCAACGCTGCGGGCGTAGAGGCCCTGGTAGAAGGAGTGGCGCGAGTCCAGGAAGATGAGCCGGTGCGCGGCGACCTCGGCGATGGTCGAGATCGACGACTGCGCCGCGGCGCGCGCGCGGTCCAGGTGGGACGGCGAGGAGCACGACAGCGAGGTGTCGAGGGCCTCGACGTGGGTGAGCACGTAGTGGAGCGTGTTGAGGCGGACGTAGAGCCGCTGCGTGCCCCGGCTGATGGACGGCCGCGGGATGTGGTGCGAGCCGCCGCCGCGCGGGCTGCCCTCCGGCTCCTGGCACGTCGGCAGCGCCGCCTTCTTCCAGAGCCGGAAGAAGCCCGAGTCCTGGTTGCACCTCGTCAGCGGCGGCAGCGGAGGGAGGTAGTTCTGTTTCGAACCTGTCGTCGTACCATTGCATCAACCACGTCCCAATAAGAAACAAACTTCTCTGGCACTCGATGTACAGAACAACCTGAAGCTTACCGCAAGACGCCACAAAGGAGATGTAGTCCTGGAAGATGGACTCCAGGCCGTCGACGAGATCGTGAACCACCTCGTCTTTCGCACTCGCTGGGATCTCGGAGAATTCATCGATGGTCAACCTAGCCAGCTTCATCAGCTCCATTGCGGACCCGGCAAACGGTTCTTCCTTGGACTTGGGTATCCAGCTCTAGATCGAAAACACGCAGCAGAGAAGGGATCAGTAAGTAAAAAATTCGAGCTCTGCCGTCCAAGTGTATGAGTACCTCAGTGTCTCTGGCTCTGAGGAGGCTGTCCCTGGCAAGCCCAAGCTTGTCGTCCATCCAGGCCTTGAGCAGTCCCATCACGACGGACTCCACCTCGAAGGGCTCCATGTCGCCCACCACAGCCTTGGCCCGGCCGTCGTCGCAGTCCGCCGCGTCCTCAGCCGTCATCTGCGCCAGGGCCTTCTCCAGCCTGCTCGCCGAGTGGAGCACGCGGACGAGCTCCTCGGTGAGGATGGTCACCTTGGCGAGGTACTGCCTCAGCACGACGCCGAAGCAGCCGTGCAGGGTGACCGCGGCCACCGCGACGGGCGCGGGGTGCCACCGCCTCAGCACCGGGCTGAAGTTCCTGCGCTCGAACATGGCCAGCTGCTCCGTGTCCCTGGCGAGCTGCATCAGGACGGACCCAGGGTCGCTGTCGCGGTCGATGATCACGCTGTCAGCCTCGCCGAGTCCGTTCTCAAGTATCTGCAACCGGATCAAAAGCGAAATGGTCATGGATGAACAGAGGAATACTCTACCCGTTGCCGGCAGTTGCCATGATACAGCAGAAACATGAACTTATTACGTTGGTGAAGGCGCTCTTCATCGAACACCTGACGTAATAGTCGACGCGGTCTCCAGCAAAGTTCCCGTCGCCGGCGCCTTCCCGGTCAGCGATGATCTTGCCCGCGGCAAGCGCCAGGGACAACAGGATCTCCATGCCTTCCGTCACAGCGCCACCGATGCCCTTCTCGTAGCTGTCGTGGTAGTCCAGGAGGCGCTTCTCCGACCACTCCTGCATCCCACCGAGCGCGCTCAGGAGCACCTTGACGTACAGCGGGTCACGGCTCCCCTGCTTGGTGTCGGCTGCCACGTCAACGAGCACGGTGAGCGCCGCAGCGACGAGGTCCGGCTCCACCTGGCCTGTGATCACGTACTGCTGGAAGAAGACCCACGCCAAGCACACGTTGTGCAGGATCCTGTTGATGCCAAGCGTCGGCCACGTCTTCTTGATGAGCTCTAGGAGCTCGTCGACCTCGTCGAGCACCACGGTGCACTCCCTCAGGTCAAAGATGGTCTGGAGGAGGGAGCAGTAGAGGAGCACGTTGAGCGGGTACCCGTCGGCCCAGTGGGACGATTCTACAGCGGCACCGGCGGTGCCGGAGCGCCAGGAGAGCGCGTGCACGGCGTTGGTGAGGGCGCGCATGACGTCAGAGTTCTTGCCGGTGTCGATGGCGCGGATCTCGGTTGCACGCATGACCTCGCGGAACCGGAGCACGGCGTGGTGGAGGCGGTCGAGGGGGAGGGAAGGGTGCAGGATGAGTCCTGCCTCCAGGAGCTTGATCTGCCGGAACTGCCACTGGTGGTACTCCTCGGCGTCGGCGAACTCTGCGGGCTTGAGCTGCCGGAGGAGTTCCAGCGGGAGAACGATCGTCTCCGCCCTCCTGCCCACCTGTGCAAACCAGACTTGTCAAGGAAAAGATGTAGACGAAAACGATCAATGCCGCCATGGGCGCCGACCTGACCGACGACGGTGCGCATGAGGGTGCGGCGCAGGCGCGCGTCACTCTGGTCGGTGACCCGCATCTGCTGCCGCATGATCTCCGCCGACGTCATCGGCCGCCGCACGCGGCCAGGGGACGCCGGGCCCGACGTCTGGCTCAGCGTGCGGGCCATCATCGGCTGCGCCCCCGACGACAGCCGCCTTGCCCTGAGTCCGAGCGCCTTCTTGACTCGGCTGCCCATGACGCCGCCCCCGGTGCCACTCCTCGCGCCAGCGCCGGCAACGGGCGACGACACCCCTCCTTCCGCCGCGCTGCCCCTGATGGATACCGCCGGGCCGGACGAGCGGCAGGACATGAAGAAGATCTCGTACGCGGTCTCGCGGAGCTCGACGGGGCCGAGTGCATCGACGCGGCCGAAGGGGCAGTCGAGGCCGACCGCTGCGAAGTCGAGCTCGGTGATGTCGGACCGCGTCGCCGTGGAGCTCGCGGAGGCGGAGCGCGAGCGCTGGTGACCCCCCATCTCGTCCCGGCACGGCCCAGCCACCGAGAGAGACAGCCAGGGCTCGCGCGCGATTGGGAGTTTGGGAGGTGACGCGCGAGGACTCGGGGGAGAAGTGATAAAAAATTGCAAGGGCAGAGACGGCCGGTGCATGCCGCGCCCAAATTGAGTCAACTATCTTCGCGCCGCGTTTGCAGGGTAACCACTCTGCCAGAATTTCATTTTTCATCCTGCTGCGTGCTTTGCACCAGGAAAAAAAAGAAGAGGAGGCAAAAAAGGAGAAAAAGTCACAATATAAATCTGCGATAGCTGCTACTTTCTTTTATCCTCGATCACGCAAAAGATTAGTATATCTCCTCAGCAGGTGACTGATGGGGAGTTCATCCATCAGTCACCACTCCTCCACCGCCGCCGGCTGCGGCCACAGTTGCCGGCGCCTCCTTCGTCGACCCCAGATTCACAGGCGCGCCTTCCTGCTCTTGGGACTCGCTCCCAGCATGATCACCGCCTCCTGCTCGCTCCCTCCCCCATCGCTTTGCGAATCGCAACGAAGGCAATGGCGCGAACCAAAGCACAGCTAGCTAGCTAGCCCGTTGGCCGTTGAATATGAAGGCAGGTGGGCAACGGGGATCGGAGGGAGAAGCCAAGGAAGAAGACCGACAGATGGACGGACGGTTGGATGGACAGTGAACACACAAGAGGAGGAAAAAATCGGACGGTGGAGGGAGGTGCCTGATTTTTTTTTTTTTTTGAATCGGGAGGTGCCTGATGGTTTTGCATGATAGCAGGCAACTGCCGTCAAGTAAATCTGTTTTATATTAAGAGACCAGCACCTCCAAAACATTCTTCCAGGTCAGCACCTCCAAATACACAAAAAAAAATAGCTTCACTCCAGCTTTGTCTAGCCAAATGGCGCATCGAATTTATTGAACAAACATCTGCTACCGACCTACCAAATCCTTCGAGGGCCTGACTCGGGCCGTTTGGATCATAGAATTCCTAAAGGAAAATATAGGAAAAAGTCTGCTTCAATCCCTCAACTATAGAGTAGACTACTTAACCCCTTAACTATGAAATGGTCTATTCTACCCCTGAACTTTCTAAAACCGGGCGAATTACTCTCCAGACGGTTTTGAAACGGCGGATTGCTACAGTAACCATGGGCTGCTACATTAACATCGGGTTGCTACAGTTCCAGCGTTTTGCCTTTTCCTTTTTTATTTATTTCGGCTGAATCTTTAAAAAATCATAGTAAATCACAAAAAAAATTATAAAATAAAAAATCTAATTTTGTTGGACTCCACATAAGTAGATCTATACAGTGAATATATAATATGATATGCTTTAGTACAAAGTTTTTGCTATAGATTTTGATCTATTTTTCTATAATTTGGACTCCAATTTTGTTGTACTAAAGCATACCATATTATATATTCACTGTGTAGATCTACTCATGTGAAGTCCAACAAAATTAGATTTTTTATTTTATGATTTTTCTGTGATTTACTATGATTTTTCAAATATTCAGCCGAAATAAATAAAAAAGAAAAAGGCAAAACCGTTGGCACTGTAGCAAGACCGCGGTTAGTGTAGCAATATCGTCTAAAAACCGCCTGGGAGGTAATTTGACCCGCTTTGGAAAGTTCAGAGGGTAGAATAGACCGTTTCATAGTTGATGGGGTTAAGTAGTCCCCCCTCATAGTGGGGGGTGAAGTAGACTTTTTCCTCCATTTCATATACTGTTCATTTGTTTGGAGCATAGGATTGAGCATATCCTTTCCTGTTGAAAGTCTCATCATCCAAGCATTTTGAAGGAAAAGGAAGCATCCTTAAGCTAAAGGAATTCTTCCTATGACATGATGCGTTGTTGTCCGAGCTAGCCAACACGAACTTCTATGAGCATCGGTGAGAAAAAAGGCAAGAGTCAAGGAAACATTTTTTTATTTATACACATCATTTGTGTTCTTGTCATCCACCAACTCTAGAACTTCGATCAATGATCTACGCTTCAGTGCTCCGTTGTTGAATTAATGACCTACCCAAGCTAATCTCAAGCTATCAAGTTTAGCAAAAACATGCACACCATTAGTCTAAACAAAATGAGATTCTTCTGCTATCTCATTCCTCCATTTCAAACACTCACTCTTATAAAATTCTCATGTTTTTTCATTCCTCTATTTTACCACTACATTCCTTTTCTATTCATTTATTTTTTTCTCATTACTATGTTTTCAATTACTTTGTTGCAAACAGACTTGAATGCCTTAAGAACCAGCGCCTCAAACCCATCAAGAGGAGTCTGACATTCCCAGCCGATTCAATAGAGGAAATACATCTCTAGCACCATCACCCTCAGGCCTCAGCTCAACCAATGGTGACGAGCCATAAACAACTTCTGCATCTGTGAGAAATTTTGATATTTAACCTTGTATTCACGTGCCCCTCAACATTTAACCACCAATGTACACGCCGAATTGTTTTGATATTTGGGCTCATGAATGATTCATCTCATTTTCTATTTCTAAATGCATATGTTCACTGTTTAGGTCACGCGAAAAGACGTTATTGCCTCTCCATCTAATCAGAAGTCAGAAGGCAGCGAGGCCTAGGAAGCGGACGGCGGACTTGGCCATGATGGCGGTGAACTCCCGGAAGCTGATGACACCTCTTTCATTATGTCGGTGAGCTCGGCGTAGCAGATGGGGTGGCCCATGAGCGCCATGGAGCGCGCGAGCTCAGCGGCGGAGATGAACCCGTTGCCGTCGCGGTCGAAGGCGTGTAAGGCCTCGGCGAGCTGCGCGTGGTCGACGGCTACGGCGGGGCGGCAGGGCCCCAGGAGCAACGGCGCGAGGGAGGAGGCGAGCTCGTCGAACTCGACGATGTCGTTGCCGTCGGCGTCCATGGCGGCGGTGAGCGCGTGGATCTCATCCCCGGCGATGGGGCGGAGGCCCAGGGAGCGGAGCAGCGCCGCCAGCTCCAGCTCCCGCCTCTGGTTACAGGCCGGCTGGGGCGGGGGTCGAGAGGAGCCGGGCTGGGATCGGGAGGAGGAGGCGCAGCCAATGGCAGGCGCTGGCTGACGGAGGGCGATGGCGGGCGCTGGCCGGCGAAGCTCAAGCGGATGGGCGGCGGGGCAGTCGCGGCCTCTGCGACTCGCGATACGGAGAAAGGGGATGCGAGTGGCGGAGCGTGACTTCTGATTAGAGAGAGGGGCAGTAACATCTTTTCACGTGTCCTAAATAGTGAACAGATGCATTTATAATTAGAAAATGAGATCAATCCATTCTAAACCTAAATATCAAAACAATTCGCATGCGCAGGGCTATATTTCAAAAAGAACTACGAATTGAGGGTTAAATGGACGTGCGAATACAGGGTCCTTGGCATCTGTTGGCAAAGAAACGAATGGCCCGAAAGCTCAACGGGAACAGCTCCGCAGCGAGGTAGACCAGTTCTTCACACGAACCCGTCACAGATCGGTTCACAATTTTTTTTTCAAAAAGAAAAAGGAAAAAGACAGCTTCATCAGCGCCAGTTCAGTTTCGAGTCATAAGTAAAATCCTCACCATACGGAGCAGCAGCACCAGCGCAATCTTCGGAGAGTATCGGGTGCAAGCCAAAAGCCCCCCCCCCCCCCCCCCCCCCCCCCCCCATCTACAACAGATGGACAGCCTGTTCATTTCGCTGATTTATTTTGGCTGAAAGCACTGTTCGCTGATTTACTGTGAGAGAAAAACACTGCTAGATAGCTGCTGATTTGGCTGAATAGCTCAAACGAACATGGTACGAGTTAGAAACTAATCAAACCAACCTAGATGTAGGATGCTAGGAAGATGATATACACCAGCCACCAGATCCCAGTTCCCCTTCGCTCCAACACCAGAGGCACCGGTGAAGCTGGGGGTCACCAGAGAAGGGAAACCGGCAAGCAGCAAAGCTGCTCACTATAAGAACCAAGTCAAACAACCCATTCGGTATTTATTTTACATGAAATTGAATCAAATCAGAGATACCAGAACTCTCCAATCATGGCATAGTGAGCGAGGGAGTTATATATATGCATTTCATTTCTTTTCATTTACAGAATTCACTGGAGTGTGGTTTAGCAATAACTGAATAGTCAACTCAATGTACAATTATATGGCATTCATGCTAAACAAAAAGAAAAGCACCAATGGCTTCCATACCAAGGGGTAGAACTATATTGAGTATATTATGTGTTATGCAACTACTTATAGGGCATAGACATCATGGCAACTAAAGGATGCCTCTAGCACTAAAAGTTCACCTATGCATTGGGACATTGCTATATCACAAGCATCCACAATCACCAGTATGCAGACAAGCCGCCCTTGCGCCACACAGCCGAGACCTTGCCCATGCTCCCCCAGACCCAGCCACAGTGGCTCCAGCCAACATGTTGCACTTCGTCTGTTGATAAAAGTTTGCCATTAAAACATGCTCTTTGGGAAGCGAGTGTAAGCTTGCACCTAAAACTCAAATTTAACTTTAACTTCTAACCACAAATCTGAACTAGATCATACCAAGAAAGGTACCACATGCACATAAAGCTACACATTTGTTTCAAGATCCTTAGTTTAACTTAGCAAAACTTGAAGGAAAAAAACAATAGGATAACTAATCTTCAACTTATTAATGATGACAAGAACCTTCATATATACCAATTTCCAAGAGAAGACTCTCGAAAATTCACGAACCTGTGCTAGACATGCTGAAAGAATCCAACCAATGTATCCTTGAATGTCAAGTTTTAGGGGAAACACATCTAATAAATAGGGATACCAAGATCATTTCCCCTCTATACTAATCCGTCTGGAAAATCCTGGAATGTCACAATTTTTGGCACGGACATAGTACTATGGAAAAGAGTTACATGATGCATTCTGGTATCAGAAACATAAAAAACACATTGGGATCGAAAATACATCGATCCAGATTGTAGCAATTCATCATATTTGAAGTTTTCTCAACTCTTTATTGAGCATCACAGAGTTTTGATTATGGGTGCTAGATCAATCTGCATCATCTCTACAACATGATCTAACATCGCACTAGATCCAGGTGTTTTCAGACAAGTGCTCATGCAAATTAACCCAGGCCTCTATAGTACATAGAATAAGCTGTTTCAACAATTACAATGCTCATCTGACATTATTCTCAAGGGGAGAACATCAGCAACTTATGTGAAAAAGGTTCCGTGTGTCAAGGGATATAACCATATTTTTTATTATAATATAAGCGATAAGAGGATCATTACCAAAAAAAAAAGTATGCACTTCATAAAAACTTATCAGGGGTCAACTGGTCATCAACATAAAAAACAGAGCAAAGGGAAATTAATTATGATGTTGCGCCCATCTGTGTATGCCTTGATTATAAGCAGCTATAAGGGTCTGTTTGGTAAAACAACTATGAAACCTACCCCCTCTCTTTATCTCCCTTGAAACAGTTGTAAAACATCTCTATTTCCACCCATTTGGAAAAGCATAGAGCTAAACAGGCTCTAAGGTACTGCCAAAATTATACTACGCGAAAGTAGCTGCTTCTGGAAAAGCAGCTTTTTTTGGTAACAGAAGCACTTTCCAGAAGGCGAACCAAACACAGCCTTACAAGAAATAAACAAGCAAAACTAACCCTCCTAATCATACTACCTCATCCAGCAAGTTTCTTTACTTAAAAAAATCAATAATTTCACCTAAATAAATAGTGATAAGGTAAACAAATATAATACTTTTCATGATAAATACATTGTTTGTGTGGTCAATCTAAATGTCTAGCGCAATATTATTGCTCAAAAGTTAAAACTGACACGTTTACCGTCAATTTTCCTAATGGATATGGTACACAGTAAATCTGAATGAACAAAGCTAAGAATCGTCTAGAGTTTCGCTTCGACAAGTACCAGAGTCAAAAAGATTTTGCCAGACAAAACGTGAATATAGAATCTTTGATTCCACATACCCACTATCTTGTAGCACAGCACAAGACCCTTCAGAAAAATGAAGCACTTAAGCTGGTATCTTGCATTCTGTCAGCACCCCGATATTGAAACTTTTCGCCAGCTCATCATGTAAATCGCTGCGTCACATGCCTTTTTCAGATGCCTGATTTCATAGACCTTGCTTGGGCATCTCTAAAAAGGAATGTCATCCCATTCAACCTGTACATAAAGGAAGGTAGGAGGAAGGACAATTACTTTACTTGCCGAGCCTTGACTGTTCTACAATACAATTGTACACCTAAACATTCAAGTAGCTTCACAGATAACCCAGTTATCTATACTACCTCAGAAACTTGGCGCTACAATCTTTGCTGCTAATAAGCTTACTGCTGCTTGAAAAATATCGAAATCTAGGGTCAAATGGATGGAATTCATAGCTTGATGATATACTTGAAGAATGTACCATTCCAGCTACATAAAAACACTTGCACTACAGTTGAATATACTGTTAGAAGCAGCTACAGCATCAAGCAACTATGACTGCATATTTCAGGGTTTGCATCTGTTTCAAACCATCAATGTTGAATTGTTGATTCCACATGTCAATACAACCACCAAATATAGAACATTACAGAATATAGGTAGAGCAAGATCCAGCATAAATACTACCATCAAACACAAATATATGATCTGTAGAATAGAGGTACAACTAGATAATTTTGTCCATAAGCAGTCAAGCTACTCTAGCTTATAACTAGAGTTGAAGCAACCTGAAACTCCACTCATGGCAAAGCACACAGATGGATAAAGCTAAATGTAAAAATTAATAAAAGCATTCTGCAAGATACTGCTACTCCACATTATAGCTACTTATTGACTAGAAGTTCTAGTAGTAAGCCACTAAAGGATCAAGCATTCCAACCCGGAGAAATACTGATTTAACCAGCAAATGGGCAATCTTCAGAATGCTGAGAGCAATTAGAGAGACTGGAATGACAAATCAATACATAGACTGCCCAGATGCGCTGGTTCATTTCAGACACTCAAAATGCCTCTCTTTACTGAGCAACCCTTGGCTGCACACTGCCATAGCCAGTGCCATAATTTGATTGCCCTTCAGCACCTCCATTGACTGAACCGCCAAATCCACCACCTTGTGAAGGATCACTCCAAGCACTTGAGTAGCCAGAGTTGGCACCCCCACTTCCATAGCCTGCACTGTATCCAGATGCTCCACCAGTAGCAGGATTACCAGCACCATCGCCACGTGCTCCATAGGCCCCATATCCTCCATGACTAGCATACGATGGATCCCCTCCATATCCACCATACCCATAGCCCTGGCTTCCATAGCCTGCAGGTCCACCAGGTGCTTGACTACTGGGAGCATTGCCACCACCAGAAGAGTTGTTCCAAGCACTATAACCAGCACTGCCACCATACCCTCCAGTTCCATATGCAGATGGAGCTTGACTGCCCCAAGGTCCTCTATTTGAGCCTGGAGGTCCACCTTGGTAACCAGAACCAGCTGCACCTGGGTTTCCATAATGTCCACCATAAGCAGCAGGAACACCTCCATATCCTCCAGCCCCGTAATTTCCATACCCAACTGCAGGGTTAGCACCATATCCATATCCAGCTGCCCCAGCACCATAGCCTCCTGCACCATAGCCAGGATAGCCACCACTACCCTGCTGTGCCTGCCCGTACCTGCCACCATCACTTCTACCATCATAGCCACCAGAGCTGGCGTTATGGCCACTGTTGCTCTGATAGCCCCCACTTCCCCCAGAACGCCCACTACCAGAGCCACCAGGGTTCGCCTCACGGGGCAATGCGCGCTTCACCTCAACCAGCTTCCCACCAAGATCATGGAAGGTCTTGTGCAGCACGCGGTCAACCGCATCCTCAGAGTCAAAGGTGATGAATCCAAAACCACGCGGGCGCTGCGTGTTCTGGTCATACATGACAACAACGTCAGTGACGCTGCCGAAGGTCTGGAAGTACTGCCGAAACCCATCCTCAGTCAGAGTAGAGGGCAGCCCGCCCACAAAGATCTTATTGGTCCGAGCACCACTTGCATCGCCGCCCCCGCCACCGCCGCCTCCTCCGCCGCCAGTGTTCCTCCCACCGCTAGGGTTCGCGGCCTTGGAGGCCTGCTGCTCCTCCCGCGAGAGTGCCCGCTTCACATCGACCTGAGGCAACAAAAGCACCAGCAAAACCGATAGAAATCCTGATCAAGCTCGGACAGTGGGGCAGATCAGAAGACGACCGAAGCGAATAATCCGCGCTGGTTTGCGAATATTCGACCTAGGGTTTCGCGTCAGGCGAAGAGGTGGGGTTGCCATACCGTGCGGCCGTCGAGGGTGTGGGGGTCCTGCAGCGCTCGGTCGACGACGGCGGGGTCGGCGAAGACGACGAACCCGAAGCCGCGGGGGCGGCCCGTGATCTTGTCCCGCATGACGGCGGCCTGCGTAACCTCGCCGTAGGCGGAGAAGTGGTCGCTCAGCTTCTCCTCCGTCGTCTCCCAGGAGATGCCGCCGATGAAGACCTTGCCCTGGTCCAGCTCCATCTCTCCTCCTCCGCCTCCGCCTCGCGCTCGCCTGCTGCTGCGGTGGGGGATAGAGGGAGAGAGGAAGAGAGCGGAATTGGGGATTCCGGGGTGCCGATTTGGGTTTGGGGGCGGTAGGGTGGTTTGGGGGATATTTTAGGTCCGGCGCCTGGTGGGGACCGGAAGGAGCCGCGGCCCGGAGGGTTTTCGTGGGGCTGTTCGCGTTGGGGCTTGTTTAGTTCACCGATTCGTTGAGTAAAATACTGTGCCGAATTAATGTAGCACTTTTATTTTTATTTGGTAATAATTGTCCAAACATTGATTAATTAGGATCAAAATGTTCATCTCGTAAAGTACAACAAAACTGTGCAATTAGTTTTTGATTTCATCTACATTTAGTACTCCATGCAAGTGCCGACATTTTGATGTGATGGGGAGTCTTCTTTTTTATAGTGGAATTTGGAGTAAATTTGGGGAACTAAACCAGGCCTTGGACTTTGGACAAGTTTTCACACGACCAGAGTCGGAACTTCCTACAACTTTGGTCATGGCAATACAACTATTTTTGTCATGAGATCTCGTGAGATTTACACGTCTTTGGTTGCTGTTATAAAATTGTACACCTCCGTGCCTCCGGCCAGTGGTGGGCCCACTAATATTCAAGGCTATTCAGTTGAATACCCAAATTTTTTGGTAAAGAATTTTATATATGAAGTGTATATACAAGTCTGTATATTGAAAAAAGAGTAAATTACATGGCCGGTCCCTAAACTATTGGTGGGGTTTCATCCCGGTCCTCAAACTATCAAAACGACCATTTAGGTCCCTAAACTATTACCGAGGTTTCATCCCGGTCCCCAAACTATCAAAACGATCATTTAGGTCCCTAAACTATTAGTGGGGTTTCATCCCGGTCCCCAAACTATCAAAACGGTCATTTAGGTCCCTAAACTATTGTTGAGGTTTCATCCAGGTCCCCGTCCATGCCCTGAGATGAGATGGACAGGAGAGAGGTGGAAGATGGAGCTGACATGTTGGCCCCACATGTCAGTGACCCATGTCAGCTTCATCTTCCACCTCTCTCATGTCCATCTCAGGGCATGGACGGGGACCTGGATGAAACATCAACAATAGTTTAGGGACCTAAATGACCTTTTGATAGTTTGGGGACCGAGATGAAACCCCATCAATAGTTTAGGGACCTAAATGATCGTTTTGATAGTTTGGGGATGTGACAGAACCGTCCAATTTATACAAGATCAAGTATGACTGTCCCCGTTAAACACGTTGACACGCGCATACCATCACTTATATAAATCCGGTAGTCCATTGAGTACCACGAAGGGTCTCAATAAATCAACTTCACAATCAAGATCGTACTTGATTAAGCAGGTACATATCATATACACAGAGTTTGGCAGCGGAAATAATGTTACCATAGTGTCACAAGTATTTAATACAAGTTTAGTTTCTAATTCAATAGGTTAAAACAACATAACTTTGAAATGATTACCAAATCATAGTTTGAATCATATTGCTAGCTTAGATGACAACCTCTAACGAAAGCATGGGCGAGAAAGTATATACGAAGTAGCCGAGCCCACCGACACTTAGTCACCACCTTCAGCAGATTTAGCACTTCACCTGCAACAGGGTGGGATAAAACCCTGAGTACTTAATTGTACTCAGCAAGACTTACCCGACAGGAGGAAATATAAAATGACTCCAAGGATATGCAAGGTTTATTTAGTGGAGCGGATTGGATAGCATAACTTTGCAAATGAGCATTACTAACATAAGACCTTGCTTTTAGTATTTTATCAATGTTTTAGCATTGATTTAAGTAGGGCTATTTAGAACTAAGTTTGCACCTATTCTATAGCAATCATTAAATTACTAAGAATCACAATAATAACCATACTCAATTATCATAATCCATAGAACCATCATGTTTCATCAATTACTACATATGCCAGAGCAAGGTACGAGTTTCTAACTCCGGGAGAGACGGTGATTCGAATCGATTACATCCAGCTGGACAAACCCCAAACACACACCCATACGAGCGCACATTAGCTCGTGTGGATCACCGTTCACTCCATTCGGCGGTGAGTCTGGACAGCTTCGCAAAACTCATGGTCCTGCATCCTCACAAGACATGCCCATTCAGCCCGTAGCCCGTAGCAAGCAGGGTCTTGGATCAGTCCTCTTCCTTCAAACTCTCCTCCCAGTAATACTAACGGTCCAATTCTCAGCCCGAACGAGGATCGGCTTCACGGTCAACTGTAACTCAGGCCCCTGTTATGTGTTTGGTACCTTCAATCTCAACCAAGGTCCGACAACGGAACGGTCCTTAAATGACACAGACGGGATCAAAGAATGCATGCCTAGCCGGCATCAACAACAATATAATAACACCGGATCCTGCGCGGTCTCCAGTTATCCATTATCACATGGTTCTTTTCCACGATAGCAAATATAGCCAACCATGATAGAGTAGCCACCTATGTCTCGCGGATGACGGAATCACCCGACTTCTACCGGTCTAAGCGTAGCTAAGCATATAGCGGCTTAGACATACTAGTAAGGTTGCAGGTATATATATTGTAGACAAGGTAGGTCATGCAACAACGGTTTCAGTTTAACTCCTAAACTTAATGCATAACACAAGTTATAAATTCAAGTGAATTTTTAAAAGAGAGGTAGGAGGTTTGTAATGCTCCGGGGCTTGCCTGGGTTTGAAGCACAATGTCAGTTAGTTAGCTTCATCTTCAGATCATGCTCAACCATCATCTTTATCATCTGGACTTGGTCACCATTACACCAGGTGTTACAACAGTGTTATTAGCTAACTTGGGTAATTAACTAGGAGTTAATCACTGTGCTAACATCATAAACAAAGGTACAGTATCAACATTCAAACTTTATACTATGAAATAGTGCTATTGTTGCACAAGTTTTATTTATGAAAATTAATTATATAATTGCTCGAACATTGAATTTACTAACTGCGAATTTCAGACTTAGTATTATTTTGGGGCTGACAACAGCAGCACATTCAAACTTGGAGCTACTATTTGGACATGTTAGAGATTGATTTAGCCCTAGGTAATTAAACAAAGTTTGTAGCACACAATCAACACTCCAACTTTTATTTAAAGCCAAACCTTAAAAAGGGCTTGAAAACTATAATTACACTTTGGTCAACATAGTATCATGAAAAAGGTTTAAACTAGAGTTTTATCCAATTTTAAGCATTTTCTCACACTCTTCCAAAAGAAACCCTAAACAACTTTGGTTCAAGAGTTAAAATAGAGTTGTTTGAACATGATTGCAAGGTTTAGGTAACATCACATATTTCTACTCTATTAACAAAAGTGCTTTTAAGCAAAGTTGAAACTATCATTTCATGTAACTTTTTGATCCAAAACAACATGTAACTTTTCAAATGCCCAAGATATGTTCATGATTAGGTGATGCACATGAAAAGACATGATTTAAACTACTCCTGCATACTTTGAAAATGTTAACATGTCAACACAGTTTAGGCTAAGGCTCACGTTAGAAGAGTTAACTTCTCATCTTGTCACCACTTGACAAAACTTGTTTAAGCCTAATCTCACTGCTTAGCCTACGCTAACACCTGGGGTGTTACAGGGGACCGGGATGAAACCTCAGTAATAGTTTAGGGACCTAAATGACCGTTTTGATAGTTTGGGGACCGGGATGAAACCCCACCAATAGTTTAGGGACCTAAATGATCATTTTGATAGTTTGGGGACCGGGATGAAACCTCAGTAATAGTTTAGGGACCTAAATGGTTGTTTTGATAGTTTGAGGGCCGGGATGAAACCCCACCAATAGTTTAGGGACCGGCTGTTGACGGTCCTTAAGTATCAATTATAACTATCAAATAAATAGAGAAAAGGATCCAAATGAAACCAACACCTAGACTTAGGGTTTTATCTAACAGAATTCCACGAGTTTTGCTGTTTATCTATTTCTGCAGGGGGTTATCAGGAAATACGGAAGAAAGGCCCACATGTCGGATTAATGACGGGATATTAATCGAACACGCAAATATCTTGCATCTAGAAGACTCCAGAAGCCACGGGAACGAACGGGAGGCGTAACGGGGCCGGAGACAGGGCGCCCGCCCTAGTCCCCAGGGCGCCCGCCCCCTCCTGTGGACCAATCAGGCTCCGCCTCGAGGATTATGCTCCACCGACCTAGAGGATTAAGGAAAACCGCACGATCAATGTCGGTTTGATCCAACGGCCCAGATTCATTCGAAAGGACTATATAAGCAAGGCCCCTGCCCCTGGAGGAGAGGCCCTCGTCTCATACTTCAAACCCTAATTCAGGAGGAGAGCCTCTGATCAAGCCCTAGAGCCACCACATCAACTAGATCTCTAGTTAGCATAGCTACATAGGATTAGAACTAGAAGGAGTCAATCTTCGATTGGTTCCCGGATCTGTCAAGAGGATTCTTGGTAATTCCTCTCTTGTTCTTCAATTGTTCATCATTGTTCTTCAATATTATGAATATGACTTTGTTCTATTTCAATATATTGGTTATGACTTTGCTCTACTTGATTATATTTGCAATTATATTGTTCTTAGTTTATCATAGTTATATGCTTGGCTTAGTTAGATTGGAATTATATACATGCCTAGGATCGTATAGCGTTTATCCATGTGTACAGTGGGTGAATGATAATTATTGTGTAGACGTGGTGTCTATACCGTATTTATCTGCGATTGCACCCTATATGCCGGATTGTGGGGTAGTTCGCGATAGTGACAGCTTCGTTGATTCTTATATAGTCCCCCTCTCGTGTATAGGGCAGGCAGAGCAACACTATTACAGGGGAGTGATTGCTATGTTCTTTATCTTCCTTGCTAATATTCACTATGCATGGATATAGTCTTTTCTCACCATGATTGCCAAGTATAATTGCACTAACTATGATATGCTAGACTTTATAGTTAATAATAACTTAGGGAATATCTTTGTAGTTCATCCTAATTCCATGCTAATGACTTGCTAGAATATCTGTTGAGGTGCTTATCATTATTATATGTGGCTAGTTGATCAGATTAATTATCTTTGTCACCATTATCACTTTACCTTTACTTAATGTGACATTTATACCTGTATAAAGAGATTGATAAATACTCTCGGTTATACATGCAATGATGTGTACTCAGTTCCATATTCTCATTCCATTATCAACCATGATACTTAGAAATCCCTTCCCAGTGGTAAAAATATAAATAACGATACCTGGAATATTTCCCGGTTAAAATGCTACATCGGTATTAATCTGTGCGCTTGCAGATCCCTTTTATTATTTATCTTGATGAGCAAATGCATATTTCAATACCGCGTCTCTCATGTCATGCTGGGGATGACAACTTGGCTTAAGTGGCATGAGGGATAGGTTTGGCATTTTTGGCGCCGTTATCAGAATTAGAAAACTAAGTCTACTTTTGGTAGTGACGTTAAGAATGCCCAACAAGCATTTTTGACGCCGTTGCCGGGGAAGGTTGATTACTAAGTAGGAATGAATATGGAACTTTGAGTCATCATTTGCATCACTAATCTGATCGAGCTTATCAATTCTCTTATACAGTTTTACCCCTGTATTTTCCATTTTGATTATTTATTGCAGGGTGATGCATGAATAGAAGACATCTTCCAAACAACTTTGTTGACGATCCCGAAGCCTTATTCAGAAGAACAAGAGCCAAGCTCAAGAAGACATCGTCAACACTTCAGCACAAAGCTTCATCCAAATCCGAAGACCGTCGAAGTTTCATCTGGAATTTGTCGACTGAATTCGAAGCCATGGCGAACAAGTCGATCCGCGAGTTCTCAGCTCCCACTACGGACAACATCCGCACTGGACCTGCCGCGGCCATCGACAAGAACTTCGAGCTCAAGCCTGGGCTCATCAACATGGTGCAAGCTAACCAGTTCTGTGGGAAGCCACATGAAGACGCTAGTGCTCATCTTCAACACTTCCTGGAGATCTGTAGCACTTTCACCATGGCTGAAGTCCCCAGAGACGCCATACTACTTCGCCTTTTCCCATTCTCACTGTTGGGGAGAGCGAAGCAGTGGTTCTACGCTACAAAGGAGAAGAACACTACGTGGGCACTCTGCTCCACGAACTTTCTGGCCAAATTCTTTCCCATGGGCAAGACCAATGCTCTCCGTGGGAAGATTACAAGTTTTCAGCAACAACATGATGAATCCGTTCCAGAAGCATGGGAGCGTTTCCAAGACTACATCCTAGAATGTCCCCATCATGGAATGGAAAGCTGGCTGTTGATGTAGACATTTTATCATGGGCTCATTAATAGTGCCCGTGAAACCATAGATGCTGCAGCTGGAGGAGCATTCCTATCACTCACCATACCTCAAGCCACAGCTCTTGTGGAGAAGATGGCATCCAACCAAGGTTGGAATGAAGAAAGAACTCAGACACGCAAGAGAGGTGGAGGTATGCACCAGCTCAAGGAGGTAGACATGCTGTCTGCCAAGCTAGACCTACTCATGAAGAAGCTCGATGATCGAGCTGGAGAAAAGAAAGAAGTCATGCACGTCTACGACTCCCACATGACTTGTGAGGACTGTGGAGGTACTGGACACTCGGGCAATCACTGTCCTGAGTTGCTGGAGGACGTGAACTACATCAACAATAACAACAACAACTACTACTACAACCGTCCTCAGCAGAATCAAGGTTAGAATCAACAGAGGCCTAACTACTCAGGTAATTACCAAGGTAACAATTCTTTCAATAATAATAATAATTATCCATCTTTGAGAGAGTTAGTATCCAACCAAGGAAAGCTAATGGATAACCTGTCTAAGAAATTGGCATCTAATGATAAAATACTAGAAAATATAAATAATAGAATGGATAATTTCTCTACTGCCATCAAGAACCAGATTAGCTTTAATAAAATGATTGAATCTCAGTTGAATCAAATAGCTGCTGCTGTTCCTGCTACTAACCCCGGTATACCATCACAACCGAAAGGACTAGAATCTGCAAATCTTGTAGACATGTTTGATGCAGGAGATTACTGGAGTAACCCTATCGTGGAAGTAAGTACTGACCGTCTGCCGGTCAAGAGAGGCGATCCAGGACACCCCGTCATCCCGATCTCCATCGGCATGCGAGACTTCCCAGAAGCACTCTGTGACTTTGGCTCCAGCGTCAACATCATACCCAGGGTACTCTATGAAAAACTCTTTTCACAACCATTATTAGAAACAACCATGTGTTTGCAGCTCGCAGATAGGACACTGAGTTTCCCGAGAGGAATATTGAAGAACATCTGTGTCCGAGTGGGTTCCTCGTACGCTCCAGCAGACTTCGTAGTGATAGAGACCGGTTCTGATGAGAGGGCTCCCGTCATCCTAGGGAGACCATTCCTGAACACCGCGGGAGCTGTCATCTATGCTAGTGCTGCCAAGATCAGTTTCTACATCAAGGGGAGGAAGGAAACGTTTTCCTTCAAGAACAAGACCGCACAAATCCCAGAGCAACCCCAATATGAACCAAGGAAGAGGACCAACAGGAGGAACAAGAGCAAGAAGCAAGTATGGACCGAGACAGCTAAGATGGTCACTGCCGTGCACAAAGGTCAAGATCGCCAACTCAAGTCACCGTTCTTGCCTAAGAAGGACGACCCAGGTATGCCAAGCATTTATTGCTCCATTAATGGGTCCCACTTCTACAAGACACTTTGCGACACTGGGTCGGGCGTCAACATAATGGCCAAGGTCACCTATGAACTTCTGTTCGGAACCATGCCCTTAAACCCAACATATATTCAGCTCCAGATGGTAGATCAGACATTCCGACAGGTCGAAGGTACAGTAACTAACGTCCCTGTCAAGATAGACGATCACTTTGTCCATACAGACTTTCAGGTTATTGACATGGGAGAAGATGAATATGATCCACCCATCATCCTTGGAAGACCATTCCTTAGTACTGTCAAAGCAATCATTTACATTGGAACTGGAGAAGTCCACATGCACTTCCCCTTTGAGAAGGTACGTCTTTACTTTACTGACCCTAACTATGTATTTGAAGAATCCAAGCAGGTCAGGACAAGAAGAAGGCGGCGTAACCACAATCAGAAGCAACAGGTCATCAAGGACGGATGGGCAGATTATGAAGGAGAAGTGGTAAGATCTGAAGACATACCACTCAACCAACACTGTCCTGAGGAGACCAAAGCACCGAGACAAGTATGGGAAGAAAAGACAGTTGTACATGAACAAGAGGCGCCGCCGGAACCACTGACTACGCCATCCACCAAGTCGCAGGACAATTGAACGAATAAGAGTCCCGTTCGGAGGACTTAAAAACACCGAACGCCTTGCCAAGAGGTAACTTGGTAGTTATCCTTTCCTTTTTAATTATTTACTTTATCTTAAATAGTTTGCTTAGTTAATCATATTCATACTATCTTAAAAAGAAAATAAAAATGTTAAAAACCCTAAAGCCACATGTGAGTATGCGAGTGGCATAAAACCCATAAGTACATTCACTGTGGTGGCATAAAAAAAAAATATATATATATATATATATAATAAATACATAAATATTTTCTTCTGCTTTATAAAAGAAAAAAAAACAACAACATAAAAAAATCAAGGAGGCTCAGCATGATAAAGGCTAGATATTTATGCTAACACTTAATCAGTTCCACAAAGCTTTGTTGTCTATTTGAGCTTCACAGAATTCAAGGAGACTAGCAGACAGAGGACATTCTAATCGCTGTCAGGGTGCTGCCGACTTTCAAATACACCTCCGCCATCTGCTAGCTACATCAGAAGAGATTATGTCAAGATCCAGCTTGGGGGAGAGCACCCCCATTATCTTGCTAAGTATTTCTATCTTTATCTTTATATTTATATATACTTCTACCCTATAAAAATAAAAATATACATAACTATGAAAAAAACCAAATAAAGATTTTGTGCTTATATATATATACCTATATCTTTTGCTTAGTGTGTTTTAATAAATAAATAAAGTGGCTATGCTAAACTGAATCAAAATAATAATAAAACTCTAGCATGGATATGATGAATAGTTGCTTTGCCTAACTTTCAAATTTGAAGTCCTCTCTCTAAGTTTAGACATAACTGTTATCATTTAAAGCTTGCTCTAAACCTGAACTTGTGGGAAGAGAACTTGATCTAAAGTCTAAGTTGTTAACGGATATGATATGGGAAGGTTGAGCTGCTGTTTATCTATTCCTAGAGATGCTAGAATTCTGGAGAATTTTATCTTTGAAAATCTTAAAATGCTACATGATGAGTTCCTGTATGATGAAAGTTTAAGTTCCTACCACAGCCATACATACATGCTTGTTAGACTTTAAGCCATACCTTTACTTTTTACTGCTTATGAGCATTGAGTGTAGTCAAGCTGTGTAGACCCTTAGGAGCTTGTCATGCAGTTAAAATCAAGATTCACTTGCACGATCACTCATACATGCTGCTTCTACTCCGGAAGTACGCATCCACATATATCCACTCATTCTCATCTCCAGATCCACATAAAATTATTCTACTCCTAATCCGGGAGAGAATAGCCAAAAATATTTTCCCATTCTTGTTATCCCCTGTGAAATAAATGCTCAAGTTATTTTGGTTACTACCACTTGTTATATTGTTCTAAGGAGATGAGTGCTCTATACGAGGAAATAAAAGGGGCAAGTGCCCGGAACCTCGAAAAGAAAAAGATACGAGGAAATAAAAAGGAGCAAGTGCTCGGAACCTCGATGAAAAAAAAAGAAAAAGTGTGAGAAGAGAGGTAAAAATGGACAAGTGTCTGACAGTAGAATTAGGGGTACAAGATACCCACCTGAAAAAAAAAGAGAAAATATAGAGCACCTCATTCTCCTCAAGAGCTTTAAAAGCAAGAAAGGTACGTATCCCCTCAAAAGAGCAAAAGTAAAATTAGACTTTCATCATTGTTATCATCACTACCACCATACATCATTTATTCGCCACACATGCACATCTTGATTTGACTTATTGGCTTGTTTCTCTGGATCCATGGTTTGACTATGCAATAAATGTCTTGTAAGTATGTATACTTTATCTCCCACCGATGAGCTCCAGATATCAAAAGTCTTATTAGAATAGGATGAGAGAGAAGGCAATGTCACTCTGCCTTATACCACAAATACTACATACTTTGCTTTGAGAGAAGGCAGACATTATTACTGCCTTGGTGAGGATCCAGAAATACCACAAAAGAGAGACCAGAGAGAGTCATACAAGGAATCTCTGAGTTTTATTTGAAAATCTGCAAAAACTCCAAGAGCTATAGCTGATCAATAATAAGAGACATGGCGCTTGACTAGACTGTTCTATCTTTTAACCGCTCAAGACAAAGATGACGGTTGCAAGCCCCATGGTGAAAGGTATAATGAGTAAGTTTTAAGTCTTGACAGTTTACTTTAACTCAGAGATGAGACTCTATTTGAAAGCATGTGTACCGTCAAAATTCAAAGGCATTTCAGCAACTACTGAGTCTCTCCTTGCTCAGGGACGAGCAAGAGGTAAGCTTGGGGGAGTTTGTTGACGGTCCTTAAGTATCAATTATAACTATCAAATAAATAGAGAAAAGGATCCAAATGAAACCAACACCTAGACTTAGGGTTTTATCTAACAGAATTCCACGAGTTTTGCTGTTTATCTATTTCTGCAGGGGGTTATCAGGAAATACGGAAGAAAGGCCCACATGTCGGATTAATGACGGGATATTAATCGAACACGCAAATATCTTGCATCTAGAAGACTCCAGAAGCCACGGGAACGAACGGGAGGCGTAACGGGGCCGGAGACAGGGCGCCCGCCCTAGTCCCCAGGGCGCCCGCCCCCTCCTGTGGACCAATCAGGCTCCGCCTCGAGGATTATGCTCCACCGACCTAGAGGATCAAGGAAAACCGCACGATCAATGTCGGTTTGATCCAACGGCCCAGATTCATCCGAAAGGACTATATAAGCAAGGCCCCTGCCCCTGGAGGAGAGGCCCTCGTCTCATACTTCAAACCCTAATTCAGGAGGAGAGCCTCTGATCAAGCCCTAGAGCCACCACATCAACTAGATCTCTAGTTAGCATAGCTACATAGGATTAGAACTAGAAGGAGTCAATCTTCGATTGGTTCCCGGATCTGTCAAGAGGATTCTTGGTAATTCCTCTCTTGTTCTTCAATTGTTCATCATTGTTCTTCAATATTATGAATATGACTTTGTTCTATTTCAATATATTGGTTATGACTTTGCTCTACTTGATTATATTTGCAATTATATTGTTCTTAGTTTATCATAGTTATATGCTTGGCTTAGTTAGATTGGAATTATATACATGCCTAGGATCGTATAGCGTTTATCCATGTGTACAGTGGGTGAATGATAATTATTATGTAGACGTGGTGTCTATACCGTATTTATCTGCGATTGCACCCTATATGCCGGATTGTGGGGTAGTTCGCGATAGTGACAGCTTCGTTGATTCTTATATAGTCCCCCTCTCGTGTATAGGGCAGGCAGAGCAACACTATTACAGGGGAGTGATTGCTATGTTCTTCATCTTCCTTGCTAATATTCACTATGCATGGATATAGTCTTTTCTCACCATGATTGCCAAGTATAATTGCACTAACTATGATATGCTAGACTTTATAGTTAATAATAACTTAGGGAATATCTTTGTAGTTCATCCTAATTCCATGCTAATGACTTGCTAGAATATCTGTTGAGGTGCTTATCATTATTATATGTGGCTAGCTGATCAGATTAATTATCTTTGTCACCATTACCACTTTACCTTTACTTAATGTGACATTTATACCTGTATAAAGAGATTGATAAATACTCTCGGTTATACATGCAATGATGTGTACTCAGTTCCATATTCTCATTCCATTATCAACCATGATACTTAGAAATCCCTTCCCAGTGGTAAAAATATAAATAACGATACCTGGAATACTTCCCGGTTAAAATGCTACATCGGTATTAATCTGTGCGCTTGCAGATCCCTTTTATTATTTATCTTGATGAGCAAATGCATATTTCAATACCGCGTCTCTCATGTCATGCTGGGGATGACAACTTGGCTTAAGTGGCATGAGGGATAGGTTTGACATTTTTGGCGCCGTTATCAGAATTAGAAAACTAAGTCTACTTTTGGTAGTGACGTTAAGAATGCCCAACACCGGCCATGTAATTTACTCTTGAAAAAACAAACCTACGGGGAAACTAAATGCTTGGATAGCAAAGCAGCCCAAGATAACGTGTTTCTACTCATTTCCGTCCCCCACCCGAAGGCCCAGCAGACACTATGGTCTACCAAAGGCCCATTAAGGGCACTGAGTGACCTAGCACTTGTTCCCGGCCTCCCGTCGCAGCTCCTCAGGCAGTCCAGCCAAGCACGCAACCATTCTGTAAGTTTGTCCCCAAATTTAGATTCAATTTGTTAGGGATAGCCTGAGTTTGTCCCCAAATCAATTAGTCTCCTGATTGAATTTTAGGTCTCAACTCTCAAACATGAAGGATCGAAAAGTTGTCTTATAATTTGTAATCTTTATTGCCATTTTCTTGTTGCATATCCTCTATTTGACTATTAGACTATATATTCCATACGCTGCCACCTTGCTACATTGAATTATTTGATACGTTTTTATGTTAAACAATTTCAATTTATGTTTAAATTCTTGAATATATAAATTGTGTTCAATTATGTGTTATACATATCTCCCCCGCCTATATATATTAAGCAATTTCAACTATGCGGCATTATACATGCCAAATATTAATTATTTGGTTGTAAAAAATTCATTTGTACCCTTACTTATACGTTTTGAATACCCAACACTAAAATCCTGGGCCCGCCACTGCCTCCGGCCATGAAAAAAATTCGACATTAAGTGTATCTGTAACGACCCTGGCTGCCGGCGACGAGCCGACGACGTGAGCAGCATGGTGGATCACCGGATTCTGCCGATGAGCAGAGGAACCTCGGGTTCTCTCGCTGTTCTATTAAGTTGAACAATATTCGAGGATTGTCTTACAAGAAAACAGTACAGAAATATAAGGCACTCGGCCATTGTCTACGGGACCCACGGGGCATACACTAATACAAAATAACCACTACTGAATACGGTTTTTCCTTTGCGGATTACGCTTTCCTTCATGCCTTCACTCTTGGGCTGTGACATCTCCCCCACCTGAAGAATCTGCTTGTCCCCAAGCAGGAGCTTCTAGAAACCTGGTCCTTAGAACATGATAATCTTCCCAAGTAGCAGATGATGGGTGCAACCCTATCCAAGTGACCAGTATATGAGGAACAGCGGTGTTACCTTTCCTTACCAGATGGTGTTGAAGGATCTATTCAGGGACAACTGCTTTAGTCTAGAGATCAGTAATAGTGGGTAGAGTGGAGAACACTGGTGTATAGTCTGGTGTATATGGTTTGAGTTGGGAAATGTGGAACACGGGATGGATATTACTCTGTGGAGGTAATTCCAGTTTATAAGCAACAAGTCCAATTTGCTCCTGAATCTTATAGGGTCCAAAGAATTTATAAGCCAGCTTTGGGAAAGGTCTGTTGGCAACAGAAGATTGAGTGTAAGGTTGTAACCTGAGCAACACCTGATCACCCACCTCAAAATGCCTGTCATACCTATTCTTGTCTGCCTGCATCTTCATCGTATTCTGAGCTTGCTCAAGTCTCTTTTTTAGTAATTGAAGATGGGCTTCTCTGTCAGCAATAACCTCAGTGGCTGCTTGTGGTGTATCTCTAGTAGGTTGTGGTGTGGCTCTCAAATTAGGTTCATAGCCAAAAGTGCCTTAAATGGAGAGCAGCCTAGAGCACTGTACAAGGAGGAGTTGTACCACAATTGTGCCAAAGATAGCCAAGACTTCCATGTTTTTGGAGAATCCTGAACTGAACACCTCAAATACATCTCAAGGCACTGATTGATCCTTTCTGTCTGGCCATCAGTTTGAGGGTGGTATGCTGTTGAGAGGGTGAGCTGAACTCTGTAAAGCTTGAAGAGATGTTTCCAAAATGCACTGACAAAGATTCTGTCTCTATCACTCACAATACTGTTTGGTAAGCCATGCATTTTGACAATGTTGTCCATAAATAGCTGGGCCACAGTAGTTGCTGAATAGGGGTGCTTCATAGGTATAAAATGAGCAAACTTCGTGAGTCTATCAACTACTACCATGATCACATTATATCCTTCAGATTTTGAATGACCTTCAATAAAATCCATTGATAAATCCTGCCAAACACTTACTGGTATAGGTAGAGGCTGCAGTAACCCAGCAGGATGAGTATGAGAATGCTTACCGTGCTGACAGATATAGCATTGCTTGACATAATTGTCCACATCATTCTTCATCCCTTTCCAAAAAAATGTTTCTTCAGCCTTTGATATGTTGCAGTTCTTCCAGAATGTCCTCTAATGGCCGATGAATGGAAGGCAACAATTAACTTGGTTTGTAGAGCTGAATTGTTGCCAATCCAAATCAAATGTTCTTTTTTGATGAGGCCTTGGTCTAGAGTGAGACCATTGTTGTTGGGGCTAGAGAGAGACAATTGTGAGAGGAGTTCCCGAGCTTGAGCATCAGTGGCATAGGAATTCATCACCTTCTGAATCCACTAAAGTTGTAATTGAGAAACCACTTTGCAATGTCATCATGTGGGCTACCCTAGAAAGGGCATCAGCTGCTAAGTTCTCTTTACCTTGCTTATAGATGATTCAAAATTGAAGGCCCATCAACCTTGTCATTGCCTTTCTTTGCATATCAGAGTGGAGGTTCTACTCATTGAGATATGATAGTGATTTGTGGTCAGTTAAAATGAGAAACTCCTTCCTCTGTAGATATGGTCTCCACTTCTCTATGGCCATGATCAATGCAAGGAACTCTTTTTCATAAATGGATAGGTTCTTGTGTTTATCACCCAGTGCCTTACTTAGGTATGCTATTGGTTGCCCCTACTGCATGAGCACAGCCCCAATGCCATCACCACAAGCATCTGTTTCTACCTGAAACTGCTGTTGAAAGTTGGGTAGGGCCAACACTGGAGTAGATGTCATGGATACCTTCAGATTGTCAAAAGCTTCTTGAGCTTGTGCATTCCACTGGAACTGCTTGAGTCTAAGGACATTGGTCAATGGCTTTGCTATGATTCTATAATTCTTCACAATTTTCCTTTAGTATCCTGTTAACCCCAAGAATCCCCTGAGTTCAGTCATATTGGTTGGGGTGGGCCAGTTAAGCATGTCTTGGGTTTTAGCTGGGTCAGTGGCTACCCCTTTGTCTGATATTATGTGTCCAAGATACCCCAGGCTTGTTTGAGCAAATGTACATTTTGAAGCCTTGAGATATAGCTTGTTGGCTCTCAGGATCTCAAACACCTCCTGGATGTGCTGAATATGCTCCTCTCTGTTTGTACTATAGATCAATATGTCATCTAGGAAGACTAAGACAAACTTCCTTAAGAATGGTTGAAGCAACTGATTCATGAGACATTGGAAAGTAGCTGGAGCGTTTGTTAGACCAAAGGGCATTACTTTAAACTTATAATGACCCTGATGTGTTTTAAATGTTGTTTTATGCTAATCTTGTTATAGCATCCTGATCTAGTGATAGCCTGACCTTATATCCAATTTATTGAAAAATCTGGATCCAACCAATTCATCCAAGATTTCTTCCACAATTGGCATGGGAAACCTGTTCTTGATTGTCATTGCATTTAGCTTCCTGTAGTCAACACAAAATCTCCAATTGCCATCTTTTTTCTTTACTAGTAGCACTGGGGAAGCAAAGGGACTGTGGCTGTGAGTGATAAGACCAGCTTCCAATAGTTGCTTCACTTGTTTCTTAATTTGTCTTGTGAAGTGGTGAGTAGTGGTAAGGCCTGGCATTCACAAGCACTGCATCTGGGTATAATGGTACAACATGATCATAGCTTCTTTGAGGTGGCAATTGCTTGGGATCCTGGAATAAGTCAGCATACTGAAGTAACAAATCTTGCACATCTTCAGCTTGCTTGTGTTGTGGATCAATGGTTGAAGAGACGGAAGCAGTGGGCAACCACAACATATGCCCAAATGTCATTTCCTTTGAGGGACTTGAAAACCTGTTTGGCAGTGATTGTGTGTAGAGACAGAGACCGTGGTTGAATCCCTTTTAGTGTCACTGATCCGCCCTAGTGTTGAAACTATAGAGTCTTTGCTTGCCAATCACACTGCATGGGACTGAATGTCTTGAGCCAATCAAAGCCTAAGATAGCATCATAGGGTAAGAGGTCGAGCACTATCATATCAGTTTGGAAAGTGTGACCTTGGATGTACCACTTGAGGCTTTTCACCATTTTGGTAGCAGTTATTCCACTTCAATTGGCCAGCTTAACATTTTGCTCCTGCATGGTTACTGTGGGAAGACTAGTGAGGCTAACAAATTGTGAACTCACAAAACTGTGGCTGCTGCCAGTATCAACCAGAATGAGCATTGTCTTGTTCTGCACAGTGGACTTGAGTCTGATAGACTCATTAGCTTCTGCTCCAGACATTGCATTCAGAGATAAGTGGCGGAAATTTTCAGTCAACATGTCATCAATTGTCATTTCATTGAGAAGATCTTCACTGATTTCCTTATCTAGATCATTGAGAGCCAGGGCATTGAATTGAGGCTTTGCTTTCTTTGCACACTGTTCAACATGGCCCGGTTCATATTTCTGCCCACAGTGATAACATAGATTGTTGGCTTTCCTGTAATCCCTTAACTGTTTGTCATGCCAGAGATTCCCATAGATGGATGGTGTCTTAGTTCAGGCTTGGGTTATTATGGTTTGGAAATGGGTTGCCAGTTTTGATACTTAAGCTTCTGCCTGTCCACTAGCTTTTGCTGAATCTTGGCAATCACAACAGCTCTTTCCACAGTAGTTGGGACCTGAGGTTCAACCATTGCTCAAATATCATCTCTGAGACCCCTCACATATTGTGTAGCAAAGAACAGGGCATCATAATTGGAACCATGCAAGGACACATCATATTGCAATGACTTAAATTTGGTAGTATATTCCTCCACAGTAGAAGTCTACCTCAAATCCAACAGGTCATTGATAGCTGATCTGTGATCATCACTGCCAAATTGTTGTTGGACATCAAAAGAGAATTGTTTCCAAGATACTCAAGATTTGTTATCTTATAAACCTGCCACCACTTATCAACATTGTCTTCCAAATGCATGGTTGTTGCCTCCACCCAAAGATGCTCAGGAATCTGATAGATGTGGAAGTAGTTGTGACATTTGTCCAACCAAATCTTGGGTTGAGACCCATCTGTCTTAGGAAAATGCAGCTTGGGTAAGGCATGATGAGGTAAGGTTTCAGTTCTTGGTGGTGGTTTATGGGTTTTGAACCTGTGGGATGGCTCTGGTTTGAAGGTGTTTTCCCTTTGGCAGCAAAGACATTGTCAAAAATAGTTTCATCATCCGTTATCACTGATTCCTCACTGACAGAACCAGCTTCATGCTCAAATTGGCGAAGAGTGAGCTGAGCCACTGCCTGTCCATTTGCCTTGACCTACTCAGCGATAAATTTCTGATCAACAATGCATTGTTCGACCTTCCTTGTGGTGTTTGCTAGTTGCTGCTTGACTTCCTGCTGAATGGTGCCCATGTCATTAAGACTAGTGAACAACAGATCAAAATTCTCCATCACTTGCTCCCACTGAGTCTTCTCATCAGCTGCACTGTTAGATATCTTCTCCAAGAGAATCTGTATCTGTGTCGAAGGCTTCGGGATCTTCGAAGGCGCCGTGATGCTTGACTTTAGAAGAATACCAATTGAATTTCGGTGCAGCAACAGGTTTAGCCAAGGCCTCCCCTTCCGCGTGCTCACCGATTCCCCAACTCCCGGAACTGAGGCTCGATCGAGGGATTTTACATGGAAACAATTGTCCCGCAACCCAAATCGAAGGACAATTCCCCGTCGTTCGCCACCGCTCA
This sequence comes from Saccharum hybrid cultivar R570, assembly GCA_038087645.1. Taxonomy (NCBI): domain Eukaryota; kingdom Viridiplantae; phylum Streptophyta; class Magnoliopsida; order Poales; family Poaceae; genus Saccharum; species Saccharum hybrid cultivar. Next base: position 5,505,912 of record JAQSUU010000066.1, read on the forward strand.
GCAATCGATCACAACTTACAAAATTTTACACGGAAACAATGGCTCCGCAGCCCTAGGTTGTAAATCGATGCTGGCCAACGAAGTAGTGAGCAGTATAGAAAAGCTCACTATGGTTCCCGCCGTCGAACCCGATCTGGTCGATGCAGAAACCCCAGTTGACGAAGAAGTATGCGAAGAGTGGTGTGTGATGTAGGCTAGGTGGAAGGTTTGGTGGAGGATATAACTGAGGAACGCAAGGTAGGAGACGTCGACATTGCCACGGACCTAACTCAACCTAAGGAGGGACTTCTGGGATCTCACGTCGAACACCTCTAGGGCGCGGACCGAAATCGCCTGCCGACTGGAATTACGAGCTGTAGATCGAAGCAAACAGGTGTAGAACATACGAAGAGATGGATGAGCTCCTTGGTTGTGGTGGTGGTGGTGGTCACCTACGCCATCGCCGGTAGGGTTGAGGACGAGGACGGACCGGAGAAGATGGGTGACGCAGCATCGAGATGAGGAAGGGTGGGTGGGGTAGTTGCCGAGGAGAGACCGCCTTTGATACCACTTGTAACGACCCTTGGCCGCCGGTGACGAGCCGACGACGTGAGCAGCACAGTGGATCACCGGATTCTGCCAAAGAGCATAGGAACCTCGGGTTCTCTCGCTGTTCTATTAAGTTCAACAATATTTGATGATTGTTTTACAAGAAAACAGTACAGAAATATAAGGCACTCGGCCATTGTCTACGAGACCCACTCGTCATACACTAATACAAAATAACCACTACTGAATTCGCTTTCTTCCTTTGCGGATTACGCTTTCCTTCATGCCTTCACTCCTGGGCTGTGATAGTATTACTATTACTATTATCACACTATAAAAAAAGCGAATAATTTATGGCAGGCTATCCTCTTTCACGACCGTTTGATCTTGACACAATTTCATATGAGCCTTCCGTCGTCTGAGATTTTATTCTCCCTCATTAATAACCGTTTGATCTAGATGTCGTATCATATGGGCCTTTCGTCATCCAAGATGTTATGTTACCCCACGCATCCCTCAAACCCATGGCTCGACTCCCTCTCGGTCACGTACAACCAGAACTCCCAGTCGGCGTCGTCCCTGTTTTTCCCGTGTCGGAACAACGCAATCTGGGAAAACTACACAAACACCGCATATGATAGAGTTCAGGACGTATATATATGGAAGTAAAGTAAATAGGAAAGAAAAGGAGAAATCGGCAAGATGAAAGACCGATAAAACGAAGCATCCTCATGTGGAAGAGCGAAGAAGTACAGATCAGAATTCCGTGTCGACGACGACGATGACATGCTGGTGCTGGACAGCCCTCTCGGTGGTGGACTGGTGGTGGTAGGGTGCGCTCATGGAGCGCGCTGCACCGGCCCGTAGAGCCGGTCGTCGTCGTGTCCACTAGAGGCAGCACGGTTCGAATCTAGCAGGTCACGGACGCACATGCACCACTGTCGCTGCATGTCTAGACGTCGAAGGCGCAGCTGGCACAGGACGCCAGTGCAGGGGCTGTCGAGACGCCGCGTGCGCGGCTGGGTCGGAGTTTTCAGGTCTCGGTGGCCAGTTGCGGCCACGATGAGACTATGCTCCCTTCGTCGATCCCATGGCGGTCGTGGTTCGGTAGACTGGACGCACGTCGACCCGTGTCACCGAGCCACTCGCCCTCCCCCAAGATGCTGTCCCAAAGTGGTTTGTACCCGGTTCAGAGATCCTCCAACTAGCAAGAAGCTAAGCAGCGTTGCTTTTTGTATGTAAGGTTCTTGAAGATCATCAGCACCGGCCCAGGCGGCTCGTCGTGCGTCAGAAGGTTCGCGGTCTTCACTGGACTCGAGGTTGGAGACTGGCGGCCATGGCGATGGGGAAGAGCTCCGCATGGTGAAGCACAGGCCCCTTCGATACAGCCTTGTCCCCCTGCTCTTGCTCTTGTTCCGCACGCACGCACCGTCTGGAGATTCTCCTGTCCGACCGCATTGCGGTGAGAAATGCGCAGAGGCGCTCCGTGCCCACTCCCTTCAATTCCTCTCACACGCTTTGCTTTTGCTTCAACAAGTTCTACCGGCCGCTGCCCAGCCTCCGGACGGCCGAATCGCCTACTGCAGATGCCGATTGCTGTCGTCGCTGACGAGCACGCATAGCCGACCAATTTTTGCCACCAGCAAGCTTGTACGAGGAAAATCCTCCGGTGCGACGTCCTTGGAGAGCACATAGCAATCGACGAGCCCAGCTAAAGTTCAGAGCTGTACGTAGGATGAAAACGGTACGGATATTTTCTGACCGTATTCGAGACCGAATCCGTTTAGAGGGGTTCTAATCCGTCCGTATCCGAGTCCGGATATTTAACATCCGATACCGTATTCGTATCCGAATATTTAAATCACATATTTATAATGTCGATATCCAATCGTATCCTATCCGGCATTTTTTATACTATTCGTATTCGAATCCGAATCCGGACATAAATATGAAAACAAATATGATATCAGTGATATCCGTTCGTATCCGATCCGTTTTCATCCCGGCCTGTACGTGAGTCCTTCTCACGTTATTTTAATATACTTCTCATTGAAATTTAGATTCAATCAGTGTCTCTCTGTCAGCTTTAATTCAGCACAACGGTTAGGTATTTTTTCTATTCTTATCCAATCTTCGTTATATTACAAATTGGTTAGCTCAGGTTCTTTGCTTATATATATAGACATATATTTTTATCCTAATTAAGCTCATGGACACTATTGATCTGATTGTCTTCTTTACTGATATATGCATTAAGAAATAAGGAACGGATATTCATGGAGTCTGAGAGGATGTTTGGTTTCTCTTATTTTTTTAACACCTATCACATCGAATGTTTGGACACATGCATGGAGTGTTTAACATAAACTAATTATGAAACTAATTGCACAAATTGAGATTAATTTACAAGACAAATCTATTAAGCCTAATTAGTCCATTATTAGTATCCGAACACCCTATGGTCAACACCTGTTAAAGTTTAACAGGACGAACCAAACAGGCCCTAATCTCATTGAAGCTAATGATTTAGTCTTTCTAGCGTAATAATTAATTGTGTAATGATGTTTTTGAAAAACACGTGCGTGTCGCACATGCATATTTGCTAGTATTGGTTAAAATTCCTAAAGTTTGGTCGATTATATATTATATATAAAATTAATATTTATAAAACAAAATAAGTATATATTATAATATTGTATCTCATGATAGATCTAATAATACTTATTTAATATCATAAATATTGTTGTTGTTATTTTATTTATAGTTAGTCAAATTTAAATACTTTGATTTGATACTGTGTTATAATTGTAACTTTTTTTTCTAGATGGAGAGAGTATTCCAAATATTGTCATAATGTTATTATTTATTTTTGGTTTTTTTTGCTAGTCAAAGATAGAGAGCGGACATGCACATCAAAATACGTATATAAAGAGATAGAGAAACTGTTGAAAAGTGAAAAGATATAGAAAGCGTTTTTATATTCAAATAACTCTCGAGAATTCTAAGAGTGAGTTTAAGAAAAAAAACTCTTCGAGATGCTTGTAGCATCCTTACGAGCATTTGTATCACGATTGTTATTAGAAAGTAGTAGAGATGCAATAAAAAAATTGATAGCTATAAAATGAGAATTTTTTTAGACACATTATAACACAAACACTCACAACACATACGCACACTCACCCCTATGAACACACGTAGGCAAATCCTACCCTCTATGAGCACCTTCGAAGGACTGAGCCGACAGATCTCGAGATTCACGAAGTCACCACAGGCGTCTCGCTGTCGACGGGGACGTCGCCTACCACTGAAAGCATAGCACCGTTAAATCCTGAAATAAATCCAGGAAAATACGAACACCCGTGCCAAGTCGGGGACTTGAACCCAGGTAAGCAGGTTCCACCAGGATCCTAACCAACTGATCTGTTCTTAGGGCAACTTATCAAGGCCTATTCAGCTACACGGATATGGTGTGGTGAAAAAAATTTGGGCTTCCACTGACCGCTACAACAACACATGGGCACAAACTAGTTAGGCAAAAAAAAAGAGAGAGAACAAAGATAAAGAGTTAATTAAAGATTACAAAGATGTTGCTGCCTTTCGATCTGCACTCTGCAAGAAACTGATGAATCTACAAGAAACTGATGAAACCACGCTGATCCTTCTGATGAGAAGATAGAACAGGGGACAGGGGCGCAAACTTTGGACAAGTTTTCACACGACCAGAGTCGGAACTTCCTACAACTTGGTCATGGCAATAGAACCATTTTTGTCAGGAGATCTCGTGAGATTTACTTGTCTTTGGTTGCTGTTTATAATATTGTACTACCTCCGTCCATGAAAAAAAATGGACACTAAGTGTATTATTAGTAGTTAAAATGCCTAAAATTTGATTGAATATATAGATAACAATATTAATATTTATAACATACAATAAGTATATATTATAATTCTGTATCTTATGACAAAATTTAAGGATACTTGTTTGATATCATAAGTATTGTTGTCATTGTTTTATATATAGTTAGTCAAATTTAAAATATTTTGACTTGTACTGTGTTAGAATTGTATTTTTCTTCCTAGACGAAGAGAGTATTCCAAATATTGTGATAATGTCATTATTTATTTGTTGTTTCGCTAGTCAAAGATAGATAGCGGAGATGCACTTCAAAATACATATACGGAGTATATAGAGATCATTTTTTATATTCAAAGTAACTCTTTAAATGAGTATTTCTATGTCTATACCTAATAATAAAGAGGTAAAATTTCAGCCTATTTTTTCGTCCATCCATTATTTTGGGTCCGTCTCCCTCTTACTATCAGACAATTTGAGAGTTTCCTCTGTCCGAACTTATATATAACCCGTGCTCATACGAGTTATAATTGTCTAGCGCGATACGAAGTCCGATTCCAAAACATATTGGGTCGTGTACATGGCTCGGACTCTTGAGATAACTTAGATAGCTAGAATTCTAATCCTAAACTAAATAGAAATAGAAGTCCTAATCAAATAGAAAAGGAAAAATAAAAAAAATAAGATAAATCTTACCCTGAATAGGTTTGTCATGGGCTGGTTTTGCAGATGTATATGGCAACAATTATCTCATGCTATCTCTCTTGAATCGTACAATTCCTTTCCTATTCCAATACGCAATTACCTCATGCTATCTCTAGATTGTACAATTCCTTTCCTATTTCAATACACGTTCTTTGAATACTTATATATATACAATTCCTTTCCTATTCGGACATGATTTTTTCTTTTTTTCTCAAGGTAGTGTCAATGCGGGACCCACAGGGTCCTCCAGCGATGTAACTACGAGTTGTGGGCCCTGGCCTGGCCCACATACAGAAACAGGAAGAGGTATAGTGACTCCTACACCGAATCCGAGTAGAATAGGCCAGACTAGCCGGATTCCTATAGAAAGTAACTTCTGAATTTAGTTCAGGATAACTTCTTTTGATCCGACTAGGATTGTAACCGCATCACAGCCACCTCTACTGATATAAAGAGAGGCTGAGGGCACCCCTGTAAAGAGAGAGACAAGATAACACAATCAATCCAACGCAAAGGCTAACGCCGACCGGACGTAAGGATATTACTCGATCACGATCGAGGGCCCGAACCAGTATAAATCGACTATCTCTGCGTTCACCATCGAGTTCTAGCATGCGTCGAAGCCCAAACAACTGTCCCGGGTACCCCCGTGGCAGGCTATCGGTGATCAAACACCGACAGTCGGCGCGCCAAGTAGGGGCTTTCGACGCAATCGCGATCAAGAGCTCTACGGATTTCGACAACATGATCTTCCTAATAGAATCAATCTTCGTAATGTAACATCCAGTCCCGACATACACGGCCCAGGCCCACTCTACCGAGTGGTCCCACCTATGTAGTAACCCACTTGAGCTTTCGTCCTCGCTTCGCTCAAAACGGTTAACCGAAGATTACTGGTCCGGCGAACTCAGGATTCACGATACTAAACACAGGTTGCACAATGGTTTCGTGAGGTACAGTAACTCGTGTGAACAGTACCCGAGCTACAGTACACAGATTTGGTCGAGTCCAGCTCGTTTCTGCAGTAAACAGGAGTGAACAGTGTCGGCCCTACAGTGCACGGCTCTACAGTACCCTGAGTCCAGATGTGCAGTACACATAGCTACAGGTCGTCCCACGGGCGCTGCTATAGTACTCGGCCCATACCTGAATTGAGCCCACTTGGTCCCTGGGGCTGTTACACTTCGGATCATGGGTTTGTGAGGTGGACGATAAGGCAACCTTCAAGGACATCTCGTCGAAGTTCTAGAAGCTCGCAAGGGACTCACTCTTCCGACGAAGCTTACCAAAGATCTCACTGAAAGACTTACGGTGTCCGAATCAACTCGGGACCAGTCTCGACTTGACATCTGGGTCGGATTCCCCCTCGGAGTCTTATCCGGGTTCTTTTAAAGACAAACCGAGTTCTTTTCCAATTGGACTCCGGAACACGGCATCAACTCTACAAGAAATCAACTCGAATCTACTTTAGATTTCTTCCAAAAAGTTGGGTTGCCTCCCAACCCGACTTAACAACATGGCAAAGACATGTCAAGGCTTACTCCGAAGTACGGCTGGTCAAGCGCAGAGGCTACATCTTACCGGGGCACAAGAAGGTCTCGTATTAACCGTAACATCTAAAGATTGCCTAGTCCACTGGCCAGGTACTTGTCCCCTGAACAACAATGCCCGACTAGTTGAAGAAGATATCACTCTACCCTACCAAAAAGGTAGTGCGCTCCATGATACCAACACTCCAACTGAAGTCGTCAACAACTACAGCAAGGCAAGCCTAGTGCCAGGCCGAGAAGCCTTTATGATTCGGCGGCCACTACCGATACCGCCTACTGCACCCGATGTCAGATCTTCAGATGAATCAGAATCAAACATATCGCCCAACGCTCCTGAGTACGATGGCGAATCTGAGGGCCAGAGACGAGCTAGAGAAAGAAGGAACAAACTAAAAGAAGGCCGCAGACGTCGTGCCAGACAACGAAAAAAAGAAACAAAATAGAGAGATTGAAGAAACGATGCCAATAAAAGCTTCAGAGAGATGGACGAACACTGACAAATGAATGACAGCATTCAGAGTCAAGTAGTTCAGAGAAATGTCGAAATAATGAAGAAAACGATGAAGAAAAGCAAAAGCAGGCAAGCAGAGGCCAGTTCGAACGAAAGAGATAAAAATGACGATCTCACCAGGACCAGGAGTAGGAACCTGATGCTAGCCCAGGACCTTCCGATCAGCAAAATCCTTCTCCTGGATTAGTCCGTCCCTGACCAAATCACGTAACTGATCCGCCGTTGTAGTTGGAACCGGCCAGAGCTTCTCCGCAGCCCTTATGGCGATGAATTCCCGATTCTCAATGACCGAGAGCGACGCCTCCTCGTCCACCAAGGCCTCCTTTGACTTGCTCGATGACTTCTTGCCCATACAATGGTGAAGATCTACAGTCGGCGGCAAAAGTTCGACGGCGGCAGCAACGATGGTGATGGAACTCTGGAGGTTAGGGTTTTTTGCAAAGGCCGAATACTAAAGGACAAGGACAGGGTAAGGAAGAAGAAGAAGAAGTAGGGCCCTTAAATAGATTTACAACAGTAAAAACGCAGCCCATCAGGCCTGCTTAACACGGCGTGGAAACGCAACGGTCCGTTTTTTGCCATAACTGACACAACCGAAATGACGGACGACACAATCTTTCACAATAGTACAGTGCAACGAGCAGATTTTAAACTTATCCATTCACACTGCGCCATTGCCGAATTGTTACAGATTGCACAACTCAGAAAGAACTCGTCATCCACAAGATTCACAAAAGACGTTACAGTACGCCTCCAGAGAACCCGGATACTTCAGAAACAACTCAGATCATATTCAAAAGCACTCAGACAACAAAAAAGAGACAACAACTGAGAAAGAAAGATTTTTTATTACAAATATCATCAAAGGACATAAGGTTATAGATCTTACAAGACCCAACGAACTCAGTACTATAACGAGCAAGGTAGCAACAGAGAGCCTAGACAGAACTTGGATCTAGAAACGACTACGTGCTCATCGCCACAAAACGGTAGAAGACAACCAACTCGGATACACTGTTTTCTTCAAAGGAAGGACACAGTGCATCCAAGACGGATATCAGCAGCACAACGAGACAACCCGGACCAGGCGAAGCTTACAGACATCAGTCTACCTAAGCCCGATGTGATCTTGGATCAGACGTTGATTTGCACCGGACAGTTGCAAGACAGTGTGGAAGGATAAACCCGGAGCTACTGGATGATGGAACGAATCCCACATCATAAGACTTCTTTCACCTGCCACCACGTACTACCTGGTACAATGTTGTCGCGAGATTAGTCTACCTCTAATCTCGATCACAAGACTTCTTCCACTTACCACAAGACTTATAAGAATCACAACTCACGTCCAGGGGCTGCTCTGCTTCACAAACAATCATATTCATGACTACATAGGCTCCGAACTATACAACAAAACACTTGATAGATCGAAGCAGCACACCATGAGGGTATTTATAGGCCAAAGAGCCATACACATAGACTAGGAGCACCAACAAAACAAGCCTGACAAAGGTCACAGTGAAAAGACAGAAAGCAGTAAGAAGAGGACACACACGCGAAGGAACAGTACTCAAAGAAAAGCATATTCGAAAGAATATACCAACTCTGTACATCTCGTGACTACAGAGAATTCAATTTAACCGCTAACCACCACCAACTTTGGACATAAAGACGGCTACCTAAGAAGACAATAGAAGACCATCTATCCAAGTTCTTGACGATAAAAAAGAACTCGGAAAGATGCTCGGAGGCTGTAGGGTACATATCCTGAGTAGAGATTTTTAGTTTTTTCAACAACAAAAATTCAAGACCCTCTAACCTTTTGTTCCAAACAGCAAGAGGCTCGGGGGCTACACTCAGTGAGTGCGACGTCACTCAAGGACTTCTTCAAGACAGACCACTTCAAGGTTTCACGTCGAAAGAACCCGGAACAAGCTTAATTCATCAGGCAGAGCCAGAGAAACAAGGAGGTTTTCGAGTTCAACCATGAAATGCTCAGGGGCTTATCGATACGGGACCCACAGGATCCCCCAGCGATGTAACTACGAGTCGTGGGTCCTGTCCTAGCCCACAGACAGAAGCAGGAATAGGTACAGCGACCGCTACACCGAATCCGAGTAGAATAAACCATACTAGCCGGATTCCTATGGAAAGTAACTTCTGAGTTTAGTTCAGGACACCTTCTTTTGATCCGTCCGCACCACAGCCACCTCTACCGATATAAAGAGAGACTATGGGCACCCCTGTAAAGAGAGAGACAAGATAACACAATCAATCCAACGCAAAGGCTAACGCCGACTGGACGTAAGGCTATTACTCGATCACGATCGAGAGTCCGAACCAGTATAAATCGACTGTCTCTACGTTCACCGTCGAGTTCTAGCACGCGCCGAAGCCCGAACAACTGTCCCGGGTACCCGTGACAGGCTATCGGTGGTCAAACACCGACAGGTGGTTTCCGATATTTGTGGTGATTTTTATTTGTTTCTCGCATGGAGATCAGTGTTTTTGTTTAGTTTTGTAAATGATTTTTTCATGAAACAGGTAAACTAGAAGTAATGAATCTCTAACATACTTTACACGTACATGATGATTTCTGATTTCTTTGGCAAATTTTTTCTTTTGTTTTGTTCAACGTACTCTTGTCAATATTTCATGCGGGATTATATTTATTTGATTCAAGGTTGGACTAAACTCATTTAAATTTTACAAAGATTGTACGATCACCGAGTAATAAATTGTACGTCCCGTTGCAACGCACGGGTATATTTTGCTAGTAGAGAGTAAGGTTAAGAAAAAACTTTTGAGATGCTCGCAGGATCCTTACAAGTATCTGTATCTCGATTGTTATTAGAAAGTAATAGAGATGCGATAGAAAATTGTGATAGCTACAAAATGAGAATCTTGGGGCAACTTATCAATGCCTATTCAGGAGTACATGGATATGGTGTGGTGAAAAATTTTGGGCATCCACTGACCGCTACAAGGCATGGGCATAAACTAGTCAAGCAAAGATAATAAGGCCTTGTTTAGTTCCAAAATATTTTGCGAAAAAACAGTAGATTTCTCGTCACATCGAATCTTTCGACACATACATAGAGCATTAAATATAGATAAAAAATAAAACTAATTACACAGTTTAGACAAAATGGAGGAGACAAATCTTTTAAGTCTAATTAGGCTATGATTAGACACTAATTACCAAATAACAATGAAAAGTGCTACAGTAACATTTCGCAAAAATATTTCAGGAACTAAACCAGTCCTAAAGAGTTAAAGACTACAAGGGTTAGATGCTGCTGCCTTTCGATCTGCACTCTACAAGAAACTGATCATGAATCTACAAGAAACTGATGAAACCACGTTGATCCTTCTGAGAAGATAGAACAGGGAACAGGGGCGCGTCCTCCTCCTCGAACCACCGGTGGCTGAGAGCATCCACCGCAGTGAGTCTCTTCTCTGGCACCAAACTGAGCAGGCCTTGCAGGACCTCGCGCCCGGCCTTGGATAGCTCAGGCAGGAACTCAGAATCTGACGCCAGGTCCATCATAGACTCCATCTGATACTCCAGGTCACGCGCCCGGTGGAGGACGTTGTAACAGAACCGACCAAATTATAAGAGCACAAGTACGAAAACAAGCACCGAAGCGCTCAAATTTTCAAACTTGAGCCCATATAATTCCGGTAGTCAATCGAAATCACGAAGAATTTCAAACCAAACTGCTTACAACCAGGATCGCATCATTCAACATACACATCGTACGTTACATTTCACAAGTAGTTCCGAAATAAGTTTACACCACGGAGTAGCAATTATTACAAACCAAGTTTTGAAAGTAGCGGAAGCATAACACACACATTAGTTTCTTAATTATTGCCAGTCTGGATGATCGACATCCCGCAAAAGCATGAGGAAAGTACATAAAGACGATCACGCCCTTGTGACCTAGTCATCATCACCCGCAGGGTGGAGACACGTCTTGCAGAATCCCTGATAAAGCATGTCATCTGCAACAGGAGGGAATAAACCCTGAGTACTGGAATGTACTCAGCTAGACTTACCCGTCATAAACCAGAAATAATACGACACCAAGGATTATGCAAGGCTTACACAAGAGGCTAGCTGACACCACATTTTGCATAAAGGCATAAGTAGTTGAAACTCTTATAACCTGTACTAGCAGTTATTTTTAGCATTTACCTGTCGTCTATCTTAGCACCTGTACTAAGCATGCACTTGATTATCATCAAACAATTATTCATATTATTTCCATAGCAGGTATAAATTGTGGCAACATTGTATCCTTCACTTAATCATCTGTTCAATTAATGAGATCTACGTTGCCGCTGCTCAAGTCAAGTGCTCACTAACTGGGAGCGACGGCGATTCGAATCGAATTCCTATCCAGCTGGAGGGGTATTTCTAACACTCACCGAGACACGCCTGGCGAGGGCTGCTCAGGTCATCTTTCGTACAGTTCAGGAATCGCGGGTCCGAATGATGTCGCGACCCCAAGGGCGACACTCTGCCAGGTGATAGGGACTCTAACCCCCCTTGGTCTCACGCCAATGTCCCCAAGCACATCCTTTCTCTCCTCCAAGAAGCAACCTACCATTCGATTCCCGGCCTGAACCATACTACTCGACTTCGCGGTCGGAACGACTTATCCGGCCAACTAAGTGTCAGACTGCGTTCAACATGACTCAAGGACGTACAGCGAATCGGTCCTTAAACGACTCAGACGGGCATGGCTCCACACCCAAGACGTGAAGTGTCTTGCAGCTGTACCATCGAACTCCCGCCCGGTCTCAATTTCATTTTAAAGCATGGTTCCATCACGATAGCCATAAGCCACTCGTAACCCAATCCTATCTCTCGCGGATGACCGGAAATCACCCGACTTCTACCGTACTAAGCAGGGCTAAGCATTGACACGTGCCTAAACCTAATATAGGATTTAAGTACAATATCTGGACAAGGACAGGTATAATGCAACAATTGTTTTCATACAACTCCTACTACTTAATGCAGTAAACAATTAAAAGTACTCAAGATATATTTATAAAACGATGGGTTCAGCATGCACCGGGGCTTGCCTTTGAGAAAGGTGGACGGTCTGTGGTCCGGGCACTCGGGTAGATCTTCAGCGGCGTCTCCTTCGCCGATTGGTTCTGTCGGTTCCTCCGGTTGGCTCTGCACCTCCTCTGGTATCGCTTGTTCGAATTCGAGGAGTGTCACCCCCTCCGGTACACCTATTGCATGAGTGCATAATAAATCCCATGAATGCATAATGAAAGATGCAGTATGCTCGGAATGAAATGCATTACAACAATTTTAAAGCTCTATTCAAATCACTTCAAAAGAGTAGGTGCAAATTTCCTCTCCGGTAGAGAAGTACTCACCTAATCTACTTAACCTAAGATAAAGCTGCTCTTCCTCAGTTAAGGCTCTAACACCTAACAATTACAAGAGTAGCATTTCTTAAGATTCCACATCACAAAATCAGCAAAATACCACAGTAAAGCATTCTGGACAGCAGCTACTTGTTTTTATCATAACTGGAGATTTCCAATTCCAAAAGATATGATCTAAGACAATCTGGAAAGCCTAGGAAATGCACTACAATTCATTTTCAGACCTCAACCCCAAACTCCTAAGTTTTCCATGTCAAATTTCACAAGTTCCAGAATCTGTCCTCTCCAAAACAGAGAGCAGCAGATTCTGAACTGCCACATCAAACAACAGTAACTCTCAAGCTACTAAGCCAAATGCTCCCAAATTTTGACACAAGCTAGTTTATCAAGTTTACTCCAACTTTGGTATTTACAAGTTTTCCAGCAACCATTTTTATCAAAGGCCAAGCTTAGAAATGCTACCAGCTGTCCAGAAAACCTAATTTACAAAGGTTAAACATTTATTGATGTGGCCAAAGTCCCCTAAAACCAAACTAAGATTTCCAAAAGTTCACATGGGGTATAAAAACACCAGAAAGTAGGGTGTGACTACCTAGAACATTTATTTATACTCATTTCTTATTTACTTAATTAATTGGTGGAATTTTAAACATATATGTAAATTGCTCCTAAAATTCTACAAAAATTACAGGGGGCTCTCTGATCCAAAAATAGACCACTGTAAAAATTTGAACCAGTTTTATTCACAGGAACTCCCTATACAAAATTCATAAGTCAAAAGGGCTGATTTTTGTATAATTAATACATCACATTGAAAAGTATCAAACAACAGATTTCATATTTTTCTTAGACACTCTAGAGTACCAAGACATTCTCCAAAAAGTTACAAGAACATTGCACATGTAGAAAAATTACAAAAATTCGTTCAATTATTTCCTAGAATAACATGATAGCCTTATAACTTGAAAATTACTTAAGCACTGATGCCCAAATTTTTACCAGAGCTAGGGCAAGCATAGAGTAATCTAGACAACCAAATTTCATGATTTATGGAACACTACAGCTCAAGTTATAAATTTAACAAATTTGCATACATTCCAAAACACATTCAAAGGATCTATTAAATTCTTACAGAATTTAAACATCTCATACCAGGTTTATATTTTTCTAAAATACTACACATCATGTAGATCCTAACAAAATTTATTTCATGATTTTTGGGTCAGTAAAACCCTAGATCTACATTTTTCAAACCACTACAAAAATCTGTGACAAAATGATAAAAATGAAATATATCTCAGATGAATTGGGCCGGCCCGGGAAAACGCGGCCCACAACACGCGCGCGCGCGGCCCGCTCAGCACCCCGCCCGCGCGCGACACTGACGTGCGGGCCCCCGCGGTCAGCGACCGGAAACAGGGGAGGCGGCGACCCGCGAGCTCCGACGAGCTCCAGCTCGCCGGAGAGGAGCTCGCTCGGCCAATCAAGCACAGCCTCGCGCTCTCCGCCACACGGTGCGTCGACTGGTGCCCGCAGAAGGGATGGGGATGGGGCGGAAGGGGCTTGCCACCGCGAGCGGCGGCCGGTGAGGTTCGGTGGCGGCACACCGTCACCGGTGAGGGTGTACGGTCCCGGCTAGGCTCGATACGAGCTTCACCGAAGCTAGGCGGAGCTATTGAGGTAGGAAGGGAGGATGGAGAGAGACCCGAGCTACCCCGGCCACGGTGAGCCTCCATGGCGGGCTCCGGCGACCTCTCGGAAACGGGGGAGGGAGCAATGTGGCTCACCTCGGGTCCAATCACGGCCGTCGGTGGGTCGAGGAGATGGAGGGCGGTGAGGCGGAGAAAGTGGCGTGGTCTGGTGGCCAGTGAAGCAGTGGAACTTGCGCTCGAGCTCGCCGGAGAGGAGCGGCAATGGCGGCTCGGTTTCGACGTTTTGACACCGGAAGAGAGAGGCGGAGGGAATGGAGGCCGGCTCGCGCGTCGTGGCGGTCTTGAAGGCGTCGCGGCCTGACCGGTGGGGCCAGAGCCGGCGTACGGGCGCCACCGCGCCTCCACGCGTCGGCGTGGCTCTGTGGCCGGTCGGCCACTTCACCTCTGACGAACTGAATCGATGATGACAGTGCCTTCATCAATGACTGACAGCGCGACTTTGGGGGTGATTAACTTCTAATCCAGCTCGTTTCAGTGGAAACTCCAATTAACAAAGTCGTAGACCTATGTAAGCTCTACAAGTTTGTAACAGGCCTCCAGAGCTGATTCGGTTTGGTTAGTGAGATACAGGGACATCAAGTAGTGCTCAGTGAAACTGAAACCGGTTTTCAGTTAACGATGCCGACTGAAAACCTAATTTCATAACACGATATCTCTTGAACCATTGAGAACCAGGCTTGGGTGATATTGGCAATGTTGTAGAGCTACATGAGGACTACAAGTTTGTCAATATGAGTGAAAGCTGGTTTGGCCTGGTTTGCAAACTACCAGCTCCTAAAGTAGGCATCAGGAAAACTGGAGGGTCAGATTTCAGACTTAGAAAAATTCTAAGTGTTGAGGTCACTCCTCTAGCTGACTTGTGGGCCCCTTTTGAGCATGTTATGGTCAATTTCATGAGATGGTCATATTGAGACTTTTGTTACCCATAAATTTCTTTACAACTTTGCTTAAGGGTGCTCTTCCATGCAAGGTCTCTAAGTTAGACTTTTTAATTGGTCAAACTAGAACCTTCTAGAGTCAAATGGTGGTCAAACTTTTCTTGGAGGGTATTTTTGAAATTTTGATCAACATGAACCTTGCTCCAAATGTTACCCTAAGTATAATTAAGGTGTTGTAGGCCATGATTGGCTACTTTACCTTTTGTTACACCAACTTATGAAATATTCATGATATAACCCAACAAACCCTAAACAATCACATGAGTTGCATTACATAAAATAGTAAACATGGATTATGCATGCTTATGCTTATGCAAATGTAATGCAATTAAGGACTAAACACTTGAGGTGTTACAGCCCTCCCCCCTTATAAAAATCTCGTCCCGAGATTTGGAAAGCGTACCATTTTTCATAAAATTCCTTATAACCATCCCGTAAATAATCTTCCCGTTCCCACGTAGCATCACTTTCGCTACCCTGATTACTCCACATCACTTTATACCACTTAACCACTTTACTTCTAGTTACTCGTTCCTGAGTGTCGATCACTCGGACTGGCTTTTCTTCATAGGTTAGGTCGGATTCAAGCCTGATATCTCCTAAAGGAACTTGTTCCTCAGGAACTCGAAGACACTTTTTAAGCTGAGATACATGGAAAACGTTGAATATAGCTCTCATTTCAGGAGGCAACTGGATTTTGTACGCCACAGCTCCACTCTTGCCTATGATCTGGAAAGGACCCACGTACCTTGGTGCAAGTTTCCGCTTAACACCAAAACGTTGGACACTCTTCATTGGAGAAACTTTCAAATGAACGAAGTCTCCAACTTCAAACTCGAGTGGTTTTCTACGACGATCAGCATAGCTTTTCTGTCTAGCTTGGGCTGCAGCCATGTGTTTCTGGATAGTACGGACTTGTTCCTCGGCTTCCTGGACAAAATCAATGCCATAATACCTTCTTTCCCCAGCTTCTACCCAGTTTAGTGGAGTTCGACACTTACGACCGTACAAAGCTTCGAATGGGGCCATCTTAATACTCTCTTGATAACTGTTATTGTACGAGAATTCGGCTAAAGGTAACCATTTTTCCCAAGAACCCTTGGATGAAATGACGCATGCCCGCAATAGATCTTCCAAGATTTGGTTAACTCGTTCCGTCTGACCAGATGTCTAGGGGTGATAAGCAGAGCTTCTCACTAACTTGGTTCCCAGAAGGTGATGCAAATGCTCCCAAAAGCGAGCAGTAAACTGGGGACCACGGTCAGAAACGATAGTACGAGGTATCCCATGAAGCCGGACTATCTGATTGAAGTACAACTCAGCATAGTCAGTGGGACGATAGTCCACTCTCACTGGGATGAAGTGAGCTGATTTGGTCAAACGATCAACAATTACCCAGATAGAGTTATGATTTTTGACTGTGGGAGGAAGTCCGACAATGAAATCCATACTTATCTCTTCCCATTTCCAGCCTGGAATGGAAAGTGGCTGAAGTAGCCCAGCTTTCATGTGCACAGCCTTAACTCTGCAACAGGTGTCACACCTAGCAACATATGCAGCTATCTCTTTCCGCATCTTAGTCCACCAATAAAGTGGCTTCAAATCATAATACATCTTATTGCTACCCGGATGGATGGACAACTTGGACGAATGTGCTTCGGACAGGATCTGATCTCTAAGCTCTCGGTCCTTAGGTACCACTAACCTATCCTTAAACCACATCACACCTTCGTCATCTAACCTGAAATGCTTAGTTTCTTCCTCTTTCATCTTTCGTTTTATGTGAAATATACCCGGATCAGTCTTTTGGAGCTCAATGATTCTGTTTCTGAGAGTACCACTGACAGTGATGTTGTACAAGACTGCCGGATGTAACAGGCGGGATTGATGAAAATCAGTCTCAACTAAGGAATGGCAGTGAGACTTACGGCTCAGAGCGTCCGCAACCACATTTGCCTTGCCTGGATGATAGTGCACTTGAAGATTATAATCCTTAATCAACTCGAGCCATCTTCTCTGACGCATATTTAACTCGGGTTGGGTGAAGATGTATTTGAGGCTTTTGTGATCTGTATAGAAATTGCAGACATTGCCCAGCAGATAATGCCGCCATACCTTCAAAGCATGAACAACTGCAGCCAGTTCTAAGTCATGCGTCGGATAATTCACCTCATGCTTCCGAAGTTGCCGCGAGGTATATGCAATTACTCGGCCTTCCTGCATCAAAACACCTCCCAAACCTATGCCTGAGGCATCACAATAAACATCAAATGGTTTCTCGATGTCCGGTTGTGCCAAAACCGGAGCCGAGGTTAGGAGGGTTCGCAGTTGGTGAAAAGCCGCATCACACTCAGGAGTCCAGACAAACCTGGTGTCTTTTTGCAGCAACCGAGTCATGGGTTTGGCTATTTTTGAGAAATCCGGGATGAAGCGACGATAATAGCCAGCCAACCCAAGGAAACTCCGGACCTCATGAACCGAAGTAGGAGCCTTCCAATTCAATACTTCTTGTACCTTAGTGGGATCCACCATAATTCCTCCATCGGACAACACATGCCCAAGGAAAGGTACTTCACGAAGCCAGAATTCACACTTACTGAACTTCGCATACAGTTGATGCTCACGCAGTCTGCTGAGGACAATACGCAAGTGTTCAGCGTGTTCTTCCTCATTTTCAGAATACACCAAGATGTCATCAATGAACACCACCACAAACTTGTCCAATTCGGGCATAAACACTGAATTCATCAAGCACATGAAGTGCGCTGGGGCATTGGTCAGGCCGAAGGACATAACAAGATACTCATAAAGGCCGTATCTTGTGGAGAAGGCTGTTTTTGGAACATCTTCAGGACGGATTTTAATCTGATGGTACCCAGACCTTAGATCAATCTTGGAAAAGACTTTAGCTTTGGACAATTGATCGAACAAGATGTCGATACGCGGTAGAGGATACTTATTCTTAACAGTGACTGCATTCAGAGGTCTATAGTCCACGCACATCCGCAAGGTCTGATCCTTCTTCTTTACAAAGATAGCAGGGCAACCCCACGGAGACGAGCTAGGACGGATCAACCCTTTCTTCAAAAGTTCATTCAATTGCACCTTAAGTTCAGCTAACTCATTTGGAGGCATCCTATAAGGTCTCCTAGAGATGGGTGCGGTGCCAGGCAGCAACTCAATTTTAAATTCCACATCCTGATCCGGAGGGAGTCCCGGCAAATCATCGGGAAAAACGTCCGGAAATTCATTTACTACAGGAATTTCGGCCAACGCCTTTGCTTGCACAACATGAATTTCCCCCGACAATTCAACTTTTCTGGGAAGTTGTACTAGAAAACCCTTTTGATCTGTAGGATCTCTGAGCATAACTACCCGAGCGGATGTGTCAATGAGTACCCCATTCTGACTCATCCAATTCATGCCCAAGATAACATCTATGTCTAAACCAGGTAAAACCAATAGGGCAAGCGAATAATTTCGCCCTTCTATTTCAAACTTAAGGTTCCCCACTACTTTGTTTGTGGAAATATTCCCACTTGCAGCACTAATGCAATAACCCACACCTTCAACAGTATGCAACTTGTGTGCAAATTTGGATGCAAACTTAGGACTGATAAAGGAATGCGAAGCACCTGAATCAAAAAGTACCACTGCAGGGTGTTGGTCAACTAGGAACTTACCAGCAGTGACCACCTCACCAGATGGAATTTCCTCAATGCTGTTATAATGGGCGTGTCCCTGACGGCCACCTTGATTGACATTTTTCTTAGGGTACGGACAGTTCCGGGCCCAATGGCCTGGCTTGTTGCAATTCCAGCAAGGCATATTGCTAGGAGGAACACTAGAGCTGCTCTGTCCAGAAGTCCCCTTTGGCAGAGCGACTGTATAAGCCTTACGGAATCCCGTCTTTGCAGCAGGCTTTTTCTGTGGCGGACGGAACTTTGTATTCTGAGCAGGTGGGCGCGGGGAAGACCTTGGTGCAGCTGAGGTCCGTGACTGAGAAGCACTTGCCTCAAGGGCCCTTTTACGGCTCTTAGAGGCAGAATAAATAGCATTGTTATTCTCCTGGGTCAAAGCATCGCTGATGAAATCATTGAAAGTAGTACATTTGCTAGTGCCCATAGTTTTCATCAGCTTTGGGCCGAGGCCCCTTTTGAAGCTAGCAATCTTTTTGGCATCGGTATCCACAAACTCTGTGGCATACCTTGCCAGGTTGTTGAAAGACTGCAAGTATTCAGTCAAGCTTTTGTTTCCCTGTGACAGCCTCATAAACTCCGTGTGCTTGATTGCCATAAGACCTGGAGGGATATAGTTCCCCCGGAATGCCGCCTTGAACTGATCCCAAGCAATCGGGACATTGGCAGGCAGTGTGGAACGATAGTGGCTCCACCAGATGCCTGCTGGACCATGCAACTGATGGGAAGCATACTCAGTTTTCAGCTCTTCAGTTAGGCGTAGTAGACGAAACTTTTGTTCAATTGTATTCAACCACTCGTCAGCCTGCAGTGGTTCTTCCGCTTCCTTAAAGAGCGGGGGCTTTGTATCCAGGAAGTCCTTGAAATCGCTGTACTGATTTGGCTCTGGGCCCTGACGGCCATGACGAGCCTCTCGATTAGCCAGTTGGCGCATGGCGTCAGCCAACATACGCTGCCCCTCAACCACTGATTGCATCAACTCGGCCGGAGTAGGTGGTGGCGGAGGGGGCGGCTGTTCCTCCTCCTCATTTCCACGACCCCGACGTAGATTGTACGACATCTGCAAAATGCATAGCCAATGAGCACTGACGATGTGGGAAATTTGTAGATGAATTATTGCGAAATGTCAAACTGACTTCATGAATAAATTTCTCATAATAATTAAGGCACAATAATTCATCACAACCGCACAATCCATTCAAGCGCATCAATTGACGAAATCATACTTGGTAATCCAACAAGATACTCTTTGATAAAGGCTCACTCACAGGGAGCACAACGGTTACCGGACCGTTTACGTTGCTATCTACGTGATTTTTGACCTTTCGCACGATACTTGGATTCGATCTCAAGATTTTTAGTTGACTGTGAAAGGCTACTTCAAACTGACCACAAAGAGACTTCTCAATGGAGAGTTCCATGGTGGATCATGACTAGCCACCTCGATACCTGCGCGTGCCAAGCAGCACAGCCTTATGTCGCGCGCCATAGGAGGCCCTCGGTTTCGTCGCGGCACCGAAGGGTGCTAATCGTGACACCATCATCGAACGCAACATATTAAGACATCAAGTTGTGATCGAAATTAACAGGTTCAAACTGACATTCAGGAAACATACGGTTCAACCTTACATCCCAAAGTCAAGTTATTACAAGGCCTCACTCCTTCACAGGGAGGGCACAAAAGACGATCCTAACATTATAGGTACGTGATGACTACTCTAAGCATCATCCTCCGAGTCAGTGTCAAGGATCTCCCCGCCGTCCTCATCACTGACAGTTTCTAACTCCTCGTCTTCTTCTTCTTCTGGCTCTTCCTCTGGTGCTTCTGCAGGTGGGGCATCCTGTGGTCCATCGACCTCCACTTCATCATCATCCTCAGCCATGAAGATTCCTGATCCCATATCTTCATCTACATTGTTGTTTCTAGGTAGCAGGGGATTAAGCTGGTTGTTCAGACGGTGCACTTCTTCATGAAGGTTGTCATTGTATTCTTCAGCATTTTCTAACTGTTGCTCGAGCTCAAACTGACGAGCCCTCAGAACGTTCTCCTCGTGCCAGGTTTCATCCCTCTGTTCCATCACACGGACCAACATGCGCTGACAGTTGCGATTTGCCACTGTCAACCTCTGGACTGCAAGCGTTTCTTGATCACGATCATGAATCACTTGCTCCAGTTGTTGTCGTGCTGCATCCCTAGCAGCAGTCACCTCTGCCAGCTCAGCCCGTAACCTATCCACCTCAGAGGGCTCAGGACGGGGCTCGCGTGGAGCCAGCTGGTGGCGAGGGACCCTTCCACCAGTTGACTTACGGGCTGTCGTCCTGGTACGTGCCATCTGTATCCACAAGATATGACTTAAAGTGAGGATCATTTAGGGGATACGAAATTTATTTAGTCGGGACTATTGAAATTTTTAAGGAGGGAATGAATGACATGTATAATATAATTAAACATAATGCATGCACGTTCCGTACGTCCTCTCACCTTAGTAGAAAACTAAAATGCTAACGCTAAGCGGTGGCATACATACGTTCTCTCATATAAGCGAAACTATCGGTCTACACGTTACGCTGTTAGTGTACCTGCAGAAAATTCCATTGCAGCCCAACAATTCCCAAAATAACATACAAGAAAGCAGTAAACTAAATACTTTCCATATACACATCTCCGGATGTATATATTTCAGTATCAAAGCTACCCGATTGATAAATGCCCACAATTAAGTGCTTTTACATAGTTACATGGTTTAAACATGTAAGTTGCAAGTCACCAAAACTACTCTCCCCTAGACCGCCGGTTGGACGATCATGCTCTCACAACTCACACTTACCAGAGCGTCAAGGCAATTGATCCATACATTACCACCCAAGTGGATGGCATCCATACAATATCACGCCGTATGGACGACGAAACAAAAACAACAAGGCCCCCAAGTTAGTCTTTATAATAAGCCACCTAAGAGTCCTTAATTGGGCTAAGGGATTTGATCACTGGCATACTTATAAAAAATAATTTTTTGAGTTTAACCCTTTTCGCAAACAAATACTTTTGTTTTTAATTACTCGTAAGATGTGTTTAATGTTGAATTATGCTCCGGTACCAGCTGTAACAGAACCGACCAAATTATAAGAGCACAAGTACGAAAACAAGCACCGAAGCGCTCAAATTTTCAAACTTGAGCCCATATAATTCCGGTAGTCAATCGAAATCACGAAGAATTTCAAACCAAACTGCTTACAACCAGGATCGCATCATTCAACATACACATCGTACGTTACATTTCACAAGTAGTTCCGAAATAAGTTTACACCACGGAGTAGCAATTATTACAAACCAAGTTTTGAAAGTAGCGGAAGCATAACACACACATTAGCTTCTTAATTACTGCCAGTCTGGATGATCGACATCCCGCAAAAGCATGAGGAAAGTACATAAAGACGATCACGCCCTTGTGACCTAGTCATCATCACCCGCAGGGTGGAGACACGTCTTGCAGAATCCCTGATAAAGCATGTCATCTGCAACAGGAGGGAATAAACCCTGAGTACTAGAATGTACTCAGCTAGACTTACCCGTCATAAACCAGAAATAATACGACACCAAGGATTATGCAAGGCTTACACAAGAGGCTAGCTGACACCACATTTTGCATAAAGGCATAAGTAGTTGAAACTCTTATAACCTGTACTAGCAGTTATTTTTAGCATTTACCTGTCGTCTATCTTAGCACCTGTACTAAGCATGCACTTGATTATCATCAAACAATTATTCATATTATTTCCATAGCAGGTATAAATTGTGGCAACATTGTATCCTTCACTTAACCATCTGTTCAATTAATGAGATCTACGTTGCCGCTGCTCAAGTCAAGTGCTCACTAACCGGGAGCGACGGCGATTCGAATCGAATTCCTATCCAGCTGGAGGGGTATTTCTAACACTCATCGAGACGCGCCTGGCGAGGGCTGCTCAGGTCATCTTTCGTACAGTTCAGGAATCGCGGGTCCGAATGATGTCGCGACCCCAAGGGCGACACTCTGCCAGGTGATAGGGACTCTAACCCCCCCTTGGTCTCACGCCAATGTCCCCAAGCACATCCTTTCTCTCCTCCAAGAAGCAACCTACCATTCGATTCCCGGTCTGAACCATACTACTCGACTTCGCGGTCGGAACGACTTATCCGGCCAACTAAGTGTCAGACTGCGTTCAGTGTCAGACTGCGTTCAACATGACTCAAGGACGTACAGCGAATCGGTCCTTAAACGACTCAGACGGGCATGGCTCCACACCCAAGACGTGAAGTGTCTTGCAGCTGTACCATCGAACTCCCGCCCGGTCTCAATTTCATTTTAAAGCATGGTTCCATCACGATAGCCATAAGCCACTCGTAACCCAATCCTATCTCTCGCGGATGACCGGAAATCACCCGACTTCTACCGTACTAAGCAGGGCTAAGCATTGACACGTGCCTAAACCTAATATAGGATTTAAGTACAATATCTGGACAAGGACAGGTATAATGCAACAATTGTTTTCATACAACTCCTACTACTTAATGCAGTAAACAATTAAAAGTACTCAAGATATATTTATAAAACGATGGGTTCAGCATGCACCGGGGCTTGCCTTTGAGAAAGGTGGACGGTCTGTGGTCCGGGCACTCGGGTAGATCTTCAGCGGCGTCTCCTTCGCCGATTGGTTCTGTCGGTTCCTCCGGTTGGCTCTGCACCTCCTCTGGTATCGCTTGTTCGAATTCGAGGAGTGTCACCCCCTCCGGTACACCTATTGCATGAGTGCATAATAAATCCCATGAATGCATAATGAAAGATGCAGTATGCTCGGAATGAAATGCATTACAACAATTTTAAAGCTCTATTCAAATCACTTCAAAAGAGTAGGTGCAAATTTCCTCTCCGGTAGAGAAGTACTCACCTAATCTACTTAACCTAAGATAAAGCTGCTCTTCCTCAGTTAAGGCTCTAACACCTAACAATTACAAGAGTAGCATTTCTTAAGATTCCACATCACAAAATCAGCAAAATACCACAGTAAAGCATTCTGGACAGCAGCTACTTGTTTTTATCATAACTGGAGATTTCCAATTCCAAAAGATATGATCTAAGACAATCTGGAAAGCCTATGAAATGCACTACAATTCATTTTCAGACCTCAACCCCAAACTCCTAAGTTTTCCATGTCAAATTTCACAAGTTCCAGAATCTGTCCTCTCCAAAACAGAGAGCAGCAGATTCTGAACTGCCACATCAAACAACAGTAACTCTCAAGCTACTAAGCCAAATGCTCCCAAATTTTGACACAAGCTAGTTTATCAAGTTTACTCCAACTTTGGTATTTACAAGTTTTCCAGCAACCATTTTTATCAAAGGCCAAGCTTAGAAATGCTACCAGCTGTCCAGAAAACCTAATTTACAAAGGTTAAACATTTATTGATGTGGCCAAAGTCCCCTAAAACCAAACTAAGATTTCCAAAAGTTCACATGGGGTATAAAAACACCAGAAAGTAGGGTGTGACTACCTAGAACATTTATTTATACTCATTTCTTATTTACTTAATTAATTGGTGGAATTTTAAACATATATGTAAATTGCTCCTAAAATTCTACAAAAATTACAGGGGGCTCTCTGATCCAAAAATAGACCACTGTAAAAATTTGAACCAGTTTTATTTACAGGAACTCCCTATACAAAATTCATAAGTCAAAAGGGCTGATTTTTGTATAATTAATACATTACATTGAAAAGTATCAAACAACAGATTTCATATTTTTCTTAGACACTCTAGAGTACCAAGACATTCTCCAAAAAGTTACAAGAACATTGCACATGTAGAAAAATTACAAAAATTCGTTCAATTATTTCCTAGAATAACATGATAGCCTTATAACTTGAAAATTACTTAAGCACTGATGCCCAAATTTTTACCAGAGCTAGGGCAAGCATAGAGTAATCTACCCACCAAATTTCATGATTTATGGAACACTACAGCTCAAGTTATAAATTTAACAAATTTGCATGCATTCCAAAACACATTCAAAGGATCTATTAAATTCTTACAGAATTTAAACATCTCATACCAGGTTTATATTTTTCTAAAATACTACACATCATGTAGATCCTAACAAAATTTATTTCATGATTTTTGGGTCAGTAAAACCCTAGATCTACATTTTTCAAACCACTACAAAAATCTGTGACAAAATGATAAAAATAAAATATATCTCAGATGAATTGGGCCGGCCCGGGAAAACGCGGCCCACAACACGCGCGCGCGCGGCCCGCTCAGCACCCCGCCCGCGCGCGACACTGAGTGCGGGCCCCCGCGGTCAGCGACCGGAAACAGGGGAGGCGGCGACCCGCGAGCTCCGACGAGCTCCAGCTTGCCGGAGAGGAGCTCGCTCGGCCAATCAAGCACAGCCTCGCGCTCTCCGCCACACGGTGCGTCGACTGGTGCCCGCAGAAGGGATGGGGATGGGGCGGAAGGGACTTGCCACCGCGAGCGGCGGCCGGTGAGGTTCGATGGCGGCGCACCGTCGCCGGTGAGGGTGTACGGTCCCGGCTAGGCTCGGTACGAGCTTCACCGAAGCTAGGCGGAGCTATTGAGGTAGGAAGGGAGGATGGAGAGAGACCCGAGCTACCCCGGCCACGGTGAGCCTCCATGGCGGGCTCCGGCGACCTCTCGGAAACGGGGGAGGGAGCAATGTGGCTCACCTCGGGTCCAATCACGGCCGTCGGTGGGTCGAGGAGATGGAGGGCGGTGAGGCGGAGAAAGTGGCGTGGTCTGGTGGCCGGTGAAGCAGTGGAACTTGCGCTCGAGCTCGCCGGAGAGGAGCGGCAATGGCGGCTCGGTTTCGATGTTTTGACACCGGAAGAGAGAGGCGGAGGGAATGGAGGCCGGCTCGTGCGTCGTGGCGGTCTTGAAGGCGTCGCGGCCTGACCGGTGGGGCCAGGGCCGGCGTACGGGCGCCACCGCGCCTCCACGCGTCGGCGTGGCTCTGTGGCCGGTCGGCCACTTCACCTCTGACGAACTGAATCGATGATGACAGTGCCTTCATCAATGACTGACAGCGCGACTTTGGGGGTGATTAACTTCTAATCCAGCTCGTTTCAGTGGAAACTCCAATTAACAAAGTCGTAGACCTATGTAAGCTCTACAAGTTTGTAACAGGCCTCCAGAGCTGATTCGGTTTGGTTAGTGAGATACAGGGACATCAAGTAGTGCTCAGTGAAACTGAAACCGGTTTTCAGTTAACGATGCCGACTGAAAACCTAATTTCATAACACGATATCTCTTGAACCATTGAGAACCAGGCTTGGGTGATATTGGCAATGTTGTAGAGCTACATGAGGACTACAAGTTTGTCAATATGAGTGAAAGCTGGTTTGGCCTGGTTTGCAAACTACCAGCTCCTAAAGTAGGCATCAGGAAAACTGGAGGGTCAGATTTCAGACTTAGAAAAATTCTAAGTGTTGAGGTCACTCCTCTAGCTGACTTGTGGGCCCCTTTTGAGCATGTTATGGTCAATTTCATGAGATGGTCATATTGAGACTTTTGTTACCCATAAATTTCTTTACAACTTTGCTTAAGGGTGCTCTTCCATGCAAGGTCTCTAAGTTAGACTTTTTAATTGGTCAAACTAGAACCTTCTAGAGTCAAATGGTGGTCAAACTTTTCTTGGAGGGTATTTTTGAAATTTTGATCAACATGAACCTTGCTCCAAATGTTACCCTAAGTATAATTAAGGTGTTGTAGGCCATGATTGGCTCCTTTACCTTTTGTTACACCAACTTATGAAATATTCATGATATAACCCAACAAACCCTAAACAATCACATGAATTGCATTACATAAAATAGTAAACATGGATTATGCATGCTTATGCTTATGCAAATGTAATGCAATTAAGGACTAAACACTTGAGGTGTTACAGACGTCGTCCTCCGTCTCCGCGTCCTTGAACAGGGGCTCGCCGATGAGTAGCTCGATCATCATGCACCCCAACGCCCACATGTCCACGGCGGTGCCATAGGTCCGCCGGGACCGGGACCCCCTCATCAGCTCTGGCGCGCGGTACCACAGCGCGGCAACGGTCTCCTCCGGGTACGGTTCACCACCGGCGGGCCTCGTCCGCGCCGCCGGGGCCGACGAGGACGTTGTCCGGTTTGATGTCACGGTGGATCATGCCCGCGCCGTGTAGCGTCTCGGCGCCGCGCAGGAGCTGGCGCATGATCGCGCGGGTCTCAGCGCCGGAGAAGCGCCGCGGGAAGTGGCTCTCGAGGCTAGGCCCCACGAACTCCGTCACGATGAACACGTGGCCGGTGACCTCGTCGGCGGCGACTTCCTTCATCTGCACGATCGAGGGATCGCCTAGGCACGCCTCCAGGCAGGCGGCCTCGTGGAAGACGGCGCCGAGGTTGGTCACGCCCTCGTCGTCCGGGCGGATCCACTTGACGGCCACCGTCTCGCCCGTGCGCTGGTCCTGCGCCTTCACCATGGTGCCGTAGGTGCCCTCGCCGAGCGTCTCGAGATTCTTGTAGTTGTAGATGCTCCCCAGGTTGTAGTCGTAGCGCGCCCGCTTCTTGCCGGCCATCGCGGGACAGCAGTTCGCCATGGGCGCCGGGCGCTTGTGGGTCACCGCCGCCATGAGATCGGTTCCAAGCTCCAACCTGGGCACGCGCTCGAGAAGCGAGAAGAGGAGAGGGCTCTTGCAACCGAAGGCGTGCGGCGTCGGGGCTCTCCAAAACTATATCGAAGTACACAGCATAGCGAATTGGTATCGAAGTCGGAGTCCAATCATTCGATCAAATCAATGCAGCAGCGCCGCCGTCACATCTTCCTGAATCCAGCCCGGACAAAAACAAATCGAATAACAGACTGGATCTGGGATGGTGTTGGAGTGCGATCTTTTGGGAGGAGAAGGGAGGGAGCTTGGGCTTGGGATTTCTCTCGCCGCATCCGCCGGCCCCTGATTCACTTTCTTGGCCATCACGATTTGGTGCCATGGCCTATTCTTCTTTGCAAGACAATAAGGGAAGGCCGGCCGCGGCGCGGCCTGGTATATGAGTTATTGAGCTATACAAGCCTGCACTTTCAAGCTAATCAGCCTGTTCGCTTGTATCAGCTAGCCATAGAATGGTATTTTTCTCTCTCACCAAATCAGCTATACAAATCAGCACCAGCCAGAAAACGAACCAGCGAAAAAATATACGATGTTTATGACTTCACCTCTCCTATATGTGACTGATTTTTTGGCTACAGAAAAATTGTCTCTTGTAAGCTTTCATTGTTATTTTAATTGTACTAATTGATTGTAAGATTCTTGTTTGAAACTTTTTATAAATTGGACACCTAAAATATAGCAACTCCCATTCAACACACATCTATCATACTATTTTCTTTATCTCTAAACTAAATATTTTAAGAGCTATTTAATGTCTTAAGCTTCAAGTTAAAGTTTAGCCAGATTTTTATATAATAGCATGCCAAGAGTAATCCAACTTTAATAGAAAGCCAAAAAATCTTGTTTTTTAAAAACAAAGCAAAGCTTGCTATAGAGATAGCTAGAATACTAAGATTGCACAGAAGGAGAGCAAAAGTCCAAAGCTAATTGGAGAAAAGGAAGTTCATAGCTAATATTACTGTTGACTAATTGGGGACACAAATACACCACTCTAGAGCAGAAAGGCCCTGCAACTACTCTAGGGCAGAAGCGGCCCTACACCACTCTAGGGCAGAAGGAGTCCCTTGCCACTTGACCAAAGACAAAGCAAAATGGACTGAGCATTCCCACTTTGAACATGTGACCATGATCTTTGGAGTGCTCATTGGAACCATATGGACGAGTAACTAGACTCAAGGGCCTACGCCCTTGTGTCTGCCCTCAACTAAACCCGTATGCTGAACTGTGTAGGTTAGAAGACAAGATATCGTGACAAGCTAGATCACTAGAAGATCATAATGGGTACCTCTTCATAGAGGCCACGATCTTTATATTTACTCTTATTAGAGCTTGTTCGTTTGATCACAAACCCAAGGGGGTTGAAAGGGATTCAATCCCCTACAAATCAAAATCCTCCTTTACCCCCTTGAATCCTTCCCATCTCAAGATCAAACAAACAGGGTCTTAATGCGCCAAGTACCAAGAGCAAGACACTATGCGATGATGATATTGGTCACATCTGGCCCAAGCCTCTTAATGAGCAAAACAAGCGTGATAGTGGAAGGACACGCACCGGGTGGGATACAATGATGTTTGATTCTACTACTCTACCCCTATGCGGGCCCAAATGCCATTTGGAGGAGTCTTGAAATTATAGAAAAACCTTTGTCAATTGAATCAGTAACCTGAGATGGAGGCAATTTTTCCACAACACGAGCTATGTTGTATCCTTAGAGCAATTCCACTAGATCACATTTCCCTTTTCCCTTTGAAATCTTCTATATTAAAAACAAGTTTTTAGGTTTTATTAGGAGAGGTGCATTGCAACTATAGTGTGGGGGACCAACATGTTATAGACTCAAGACAAAAAAAAATGTCCTCTCTCCACTGTTTCTTATCACTGTCCTCTCATGCTCTGCATTGAGCACACTGGACACAAGCGGTGGCAGCAGCCCAACGCGGGGACGAAGACTCAGCCCTGCGGTGGCAGCATGCTCGCCCGATGTGGTTGCCTGTCCGCTCGCCCAGTGGCAGCATGGCTAGCGCATCGTGGCCACTGGCCACCCACTTGCTCACCCTCGGCCCCCGCCTACCCGCTCTGCCTCGGTGTGGCGGTGGCGGCCTGCTCATCCAGTGGTCGCCTGTGCGCTTGCTCGCGCAATGGCAGCATGGTTGGCACTGTTGAAATGTGATCAGTTCGGCTAATCCCGAACTTAAATATGAGATTAATTAAGTGTTAAGCTTTTGGTCCACCCACTCGTCATTTATTTCCAACTAAATAAGAACTGCCGTGATCAGCGGCAACCCTTAGAATTCTAAGGGTTCGGCCGCCTGGCCCACAGCGCAATTATAAATAAGAAAGGCACCCCTGGCGTCACTATCTATCGAAATCATGTGACTATTCACATAACTGATTAATTAGGCGCTCAAGGGTTCAGGAAGGCCGTCTACCCACGTCCATCCAAGTATTGCAAGATCTACAAATGCGTTCTTCACCAACTAGGAGCATCGAGCCCTGATCTGGTGAAGATTAAGATCTACTTCATCTACATCAACTTTATCACATCTCCAATGACACAGATGGCGTTCACAAGCTCTGGTTAGTATCTAAGATTAGTTTCTGCAATAAGATGAGTTAGTGATCATGTTTAGGCTAAGTTAAAATCTGAAAGAAGAGTTCAGAAAAAAAGAAGATTATAAAGGGGATCTGTTAGTAGACCTTGTTTTTTTTTGTTCCTTCAATTTCTTCTAGCATTGATTTATAGGAAAAGATCAAAAGAAAACCACTTATCCACCAAACTGGTGGTGGTGGAGATGCTCTTAGCTTCTCATCACTAAAGACTAAACTGTATTGCGAGTGGAAAGAATGAAAGTATGAAACATGTCGACTGAATATATTGCTTTCCCGTCAAGATTCAAGAGGTTTGTGCTACGATTCCGCATTTCTACCAATCAAGCTTCCATTGCTGGAATGGCCCAAGCTGCTAGGAGATAGGAATACAACTCCAAGCAACGTAACGTGAGTTCTTGTTCATCACAAACAATGCATGTGCATGCAGAGATTACGCAGTGTACACGCAGAGCTTCATGTTATCACGTATGTATGAGTATGATAACTACATTTGTAATGGAACACTACTACACCTTCACCTATAGGGTGGCCTCCACTGCGCCCACGGACGCCGGTGCCTGCATCGCCACTTCCCGCTTCTGCTTGGTGCTCCCGGCGTCGACGACGCGGGATACCTCGGCGTTGTACACGTAGAAGCGGCACACGAAGAAGAAGGCGACGAGGTTGGCGCAGTTGAGGATGGCGAAGAAGGCGTAGTACTTGTCCAGCCGCGAGGCGTTGAGGTTGTTGAGGATCCACCCGGTTCGGCCGTGGCGCTCCGTGATGTGCGACACCGTGGAGAGCAGCGCGCTGCTGAGGAAGTTGCCGATGCCGAGGCTGGTCATGGCGTACGACGTGCCGAGGCTCTTCATGCCCTCGGGCGCCTGGTCGTAGAAGAACTCGATCTTGGCCACCTCCAGGAAGGCGTCGGCGACGCCCATGAGCACGAACTGCGGGAGCAGCACGAAGATGGTGAGCGGGATGGTGGTGTTCTTGCTGTCGTAGAGCCCGTGCTCGTGCGCCACCGCCAGGCGGTGCCGCTCCGTCACCGACGCGATGCCCATGATGATGATGTGGATGACGAGGCCGACGCTCATGCGCTGGAGCAGCGAGATGCCGCGCGGGTTCCCCGTGATCCGGCGCGCGAACGGCATGAAGACGCGGTCGTAGAGCACGACGGCGACCAGCATGGAGATGGTGACGAACCCCTGGAGGCTCGCCGGCGGGATCTCGAAGCGCGGGCCGATGTGCCGGTCCAGCGTCGTCCCCTGCTTGACGAACAGCGTGTTGATCTGCGCCATCATCGCGCTGGGCACGAACGTGATGGCCAGCACGGGGAGCATCTTGAGCATCTGCTTCGTCTCCTCCACCTGCGTCACCGTGCTGAGCGACCACCGGTCTTCTTCGCCGCCGGTCCCGGTCTTCACCGCCGCCTTGCTCAGGACGTTGAGGTTGCGCGTGTGCGGGAGCGGGACCGTTTTCTTCTTGGCGTAGTACTCGTCGTCGAGCTCGTGCAGGTCGCGCGGGTCCAGGGGCACGGAGACGGCCAGCTTCCTGGCGGCCGCCACGATGACCCTGGCCATCTTGGCGAAAGGGCTCTCGGAGGTGGGCTTGTGGCGGTAGAAGGGCGTGCCGGCGGTGAAGATGGCGATGGAGACGGCGAGGCCCAGCGTGGGCAGCGCGTAGCCGACGGTCCAGCCGACGTTGTCCTGGATGTAGACGAGCACGGTGTTGGCGAAGAGCGTGCCGAAGAAGATGCTGAACATCCACCAGTTGAAGAAGGAGAGCTTGTGGCTGCGCTCCCGCGGGTGGGTGTCGTCGAACTGGTCCGCGCCGATGGTGGAGATGTTGGGCTTGGTGCCGCCCGTGCCCACGGCCAGGATGTACAGCGACAGGAAGAAGACGCCTAGCTGCCCGGTCGTCGCCTGCTGCACGCAGTTGGGGTCCGCCGTGCCGGCGCCGCACTTGGGCGGCCGCAGCGCCGGCAGCGACACCGCCAGCGTCAGCAGGATCATGCCCTGCGAAATGGTGGGCTTCAATTCAGTTTATCACAAGATTGACGGCCCATATAAACTAAACATCGCTGTGGTGGGCTTTTTTTGATTCCTTAAAGATAACAAGAAGCAGACTGAAAACAACAGCTACCACACAAAGCAAGCTGCACAAGGAAGGAAAAGCACCAGCATCCAATTCCAAGAAAGAAGCGAACAGAGGAAACGGATGACGCTGAGACAAACAAAACGCCGACGAGAGGCGGCGGCGGCGGCGACTCACGCAGAGGTAGATGACGGAGGCGATCATGAAGGTCCGGTAGCGGCCGAGGTGTGCGTCGGCGACGTAGGCGCCGATGATGGGCGTCATCCAGATGGTGCCGACCCAGTTGGTGACGTTGTTCGCGGATGGCACCACGCCCTGGTGCAGCTTCGTCGTCAGGTACAGCACCAGGTTGGACGAGATGCCGTAGTACGCCATCCGCTCGAATACCTCGTACACTGCGTTGCGTACGTGCGCAAATCCAAGACAAGAAATCAGATACTAGTACAGTATGTGGAGGCTCTGTTTCAAACGCACCATGCACATATAACTACGTAATAGTACATGTCAAGTGTGATATTCAAATGCACCATGCACATATAATAGCTACACACAACTAGTACTTCAAATGCACCATGCACATATAACTTCAAATAGGAGTACATGTCAAGCGCAATATGCTTATTTTCTCGGGCGTAGAAGGTTTGCACATCTTTGCATTAAGATAGAGAAAATATTAAATACAACATGTTTTAGTGGTACCTAAAGGGTCAATAAATTGTACATGAGGGCATAGGCCCTTCCCGTGTACATGTCAAGTGCGATATGCTTATAATAACTTTGAAGCAGAGTTTCTGGTTAGTCAGACTTTGGCTTTATTTTATTTATTATTTCTTCATTTATTTATTTATTTATTTATTTATCTCTCTATCTCTCTTTATATAAGTGTTTGCATTTAATTCTGCACAGAACCAGAAGGGATCGGCAAACCAGGAGCAAAACTCGACGACACGTACGAAAGAGATGGCATGCAAAAGATACTCCTTTCTTCCCGTAGCTGGACCCCAGCCTAGCTGACCTCTCCCGGCTCCAACGACTCATGAGCTTAGCGTTTGTCAACAGACCACCACAAGGGCTGTCTTCCATACGTATATCTCAAGAAACGAATCTCCGATGGAGCAACTCCGTGTTAAAAAGATACTCCTACTGTACTTCTTCGCAAAATAAGTCTCCATCTCGTATTCGAGGTATCAAACAATATTAACTTTGACCAAATATATACCAAAAAATAATAATATTTGTGATAAAAGATAAATATTATTAGATTAATAACATTATATATTTTTATAGTAAACCTATTTGAAGATAAAAATATCGATACTATTTTTTATAAACCTAGTCAAAATTGAGATTAGTTGACTTCTCAAAATGCGAGATAAAGACTTATTTTGGGACGGAGGGAGAACTGATTAAATTTGACGACAAAATCACTGAACAAGTAGGCCGTGTGACTCAGCCTCACAATTGTTAAAAGAGATTTCGTGTTGGTCTTCAACCCTTTCTTTCCCCCATATATATATACTGTATGTATAAATAGCATCCTACTCTATGACAGAGGCACACGACATCTATATGTCTGAAAAAATTGGAAATGGACAAACAGAACACAACGTCACGCCTTCGTTGTCATGGGTAGCACAATACCGAGTCCAAATCTGATGGAAGCGATTGGTACAAGGCTAATAATTCCAAACGCTTGGTGACAGGACAAGCATCCCCTAATTCCCCAGCAGTTACCTGTGTTTTTCCTCTCAGCAAGCTTCAGAATCAATCAGCCTGCAGGGGAAGCTGGGACACTGTTGTTTGCTGCCACAGTTCCAAAAAGAAGGGGGCATGCCCTGTTTGGTTGAACTTATGCACAATAAATCAGCGAACAGTACTTTTCAGTCTGCTTTTCAACATTTTTTGCCCATGTGTGGACGCAGATTATTCGCGGCAAGCTGCTAATATACTCTGAGAATCTTTTAGTTCAACGATAAGCAAGAACTAAACAATGGTGATTATTCGCGGCAAGCTGCTAATATACTCTGAGAATCTTTTAATTCAATGATAAGCAAGAACTAAGCAATGGCCTTTCTTATTCACATATGCTTGAAGTATCTTGAGTTTGACTAACTATAAATAAAAAATATATATTTATGATATGAAATAAGTATATTAGATTTATCATGGGATATATTTTCATGTTATACCTATTTGTTGTCAAAAATATTACTAGTTTTACTTATATATTTGGTTATCAAGAATGCATCTAAAATTGTAATCTTTTGTAGTAATAAGTTCAGTGGGCCTGAACTATCTACATGTGACATTTTTTTTGCGGAACTGACATTTCATTTCCTAGTATACTATGGTAGTATACACAGCCTCAGCTCAGCTTGCATGGAGACACCCCAGTGTGCCAGCGCCATAGATCTTCTATGATGTACTCTGGCTCAGCATCCATGGAGAAACTCTCATGCTCACAATGGCGTGTTTCGAGAACCACCTTGGGCGCTGCCGCTCGAAATGAAGAGGCTGATGAGCTAGATGCAACTATGCAAGTACTGGTCCGATGGCAGCAGCTAGGACCCTATTCGCTTGAGCTTATCAATCAGAACTAGCCAGCCATTCAGCAGTGTTTTTCTCTCACAATAAATCAGCAATAGCAGTAGCCGAAGAAACGATCAGCCGAACAGGGCCTAGGATTTGAATCACCAAGTGCCCAATCGGTGGAGATCCAAATTAAGCAACCACGGGTTTGTTTGGATCACATAGATTGAGATGGACACTGGTCCACGGTCCACCCAAACTACCAAAGTTTTGGCTTCAGCGCGGTGCTACCAGCCTGCCTACCATCGATCCTATTCCTACCAACCGTCACCGTCAGGGCCCTAATTTTCTGTCATGTGCACGCGGCCGCCAGAGCTAAAGTGGGTGAGGAAAAACAGAGCTTTTGGTTCGTTTCATTTTGCGAAACTACTTTTACCGCCGTCGAATAACCCGATAATGTAATTTTCTTTATTTCAAACATGAAATAGATATGTGTGCTTCTACTGAGCCTCTCCATGACAGGCAGGTGTGTCGAGAAGAAGGCCGAGCTAGCTAGCTTTGAGGAGCTCGGAAACACAAACCATGGCAGGAGCATAAGGATTCATGATATATAGGGTAGCTAGCTGCTTGCGTACCTACGACGAAGCCGCAGGCTTTCCACCCTCCCCGCTTGGAGCGGAGCACCGGGTGGCCGTGGAGGTCCACCGTGCCGTCCTGCGTGTACTCGTCGGCAGCGGCCGCCTCCAGCCTCTCCTCCGCCATGGGTGGGTCGTGGGTGGCCGTGGCCTCTCCGAGCCGAGACCTCAGACCTCAGATGGATGGGTATGAGTATGACAGGCACAGCTCCAGGCCGCTCTAGCTCTTGTGAGCTCTGGCAGCTGGGAGCCCATTTATAAGCCCGGTCCTCCACCGGGTCAACAAGCGGAGAGCCCCGAGTGGACTGGGATGGTAGTGTAGGGCCTGAGGCCTGGTTTAAATGTGAAAAAAAAATTTTGGTGAAAATGTCATATGGGATGTTTTGTACAATATCGGAAGGAGTTTTCGATACTAATAAAAAACTAATTACATAGCTTGCCTGGAAACCACGAGACAAATTTATTAAGACTAATTAATCCATCATTAGCACATTTGTTACTGTAGCACTTTAGTGTCAAATCACGGACTAATTAGGCTCAAAACGTTCGTTACTGTATATGCCGCTATTAGTTTTTTTTCGGTCTACATTTAATGCTCCATGCATATGCCGCAAGATTCGTTACTGTAGTTTTTCATGAAAACTTTTTGGATCTAAACAAGGCCTAAGTAGAGTCCTTTTGAGTTTTCATTCAAGTTTTTGTTGACTTCAAATATAAATAATTTATTTATGGGTTAATAAAACATATTTCATCTGTTCTAAGATATAAGGGATGTAAGTTATATGAAATTGAAAGATCAATTCAATGAATCAATGCAACAAGTATATGTAAAACACATGATGAAGCCGGCATAATACATCTTCTCTCAAATACATGATGAAACCCTCATGTGGAAATTTGCTGAGGCAAAAAAAATCCGACAGTATTGGCGCTCTTGATGCCATCGTGTAGTATATAAATTAATTTTCCCCTAATAATAATCTCTAATGGTCTACTAGGATTGGGTCGTAGGCGCATCTTGCGTAAACCTCTCATCTTCTTATTAATATAATCAACCTGGATCTTAAAAAAAAGTATATGTGAAAAATCAATCCTGATTGGGTGCTCTAGTATTACGTTTCAAACAAGGCCCTGTTTTCTACTCCGGCCGACCAGCAGACGTACGTAGCATTGGGACGTGGCGTCGTGTGCAGGACATCATCGCTTTTGAGCATATCGTTTTCAGTCATAGTACTAGACAATTACTACAGAGAAACGATGATGACAAAATTAATCTTAGGGGCCAACAACAAAAACAACAAAGCGTTTATATTATGATAATGATAGAGTCAAGGCATCCGGCGGACGGAGGCTTCGCTTAATGGGCTAGGACCGCCCAGGCAACTTCCCCAGGTACGGTAACATTTCACTCCTCTCTCGCTTGGTCGCAGCCACTACTTCCACGGAGCCGTCCGTCCACAGCGACCGCATCCACTGCATAATCCGCTCGCCGCGGCCAACGCGGCGTCCGCTTGCACCCCCGGCCGGCCATCTCACCTCGTCTGTGCGGCGTCCTCACCCCCCACCCCGGCAAAGCCCCTCCCCCTACCCTGGTGTTCTCACCCACCGGGAGCGCCCAATACTCGTGGATCTGGTGGCCCTCTCCTCCACCCCGATGAAGATCCAAGGAAGCCGCTGACCCTCCCTTACCCCGGCCGGTAGTGTCCTCCCCAGATCCGATAGTGTCTCCTCTCCCTCGGCTGACGGCAGGCATGGCGGGCGTGCGGGCGTGCACCATCCCGCGAGCCTACGCCACCGCAGTTGCCCACTAGGTAGGTCATGGCCGCACGGCGATGCTGTGTTTCAAGTGTTTCTGGATGCTTTTTAGACATGTTGCAAGCCCATGTTTCAAGTGTTTCAGTTGTTTTCATAGTGTTTCAATTGTTTCAGATGTATGTTTCAATTATTTCAAGAGGATGCTGCAAAAGTAGACAGGGCAAAAGTAGATCGGGATGGTGCATATGTTGCAATGGTTGTACACGTATGTTGCAAGCGTCTATCCCCAACGTTTTATCTGTTTTTTTTACACGTATGTTGCAAGCGTTTCAAATGCATGTCTCAAATGTTTTATTTATCTTCTTTTGTACGTTGCAAGTGTTGCATCTCGATGTTTCAAAAGTAGATCGGGATGTTGCACATGTTCAATGGTGTTTCAACTGTATGTTCCAAATGTTTCATATATTTTAAATATATGTTGCAAAGGTTTTATCTGGATGTTGTAAAAGTGGATCGGGGTATTACACGGCACGGCCGGTGGCTGTCCTTGTGTGGGGCGCATGGTGGGCACGGGTGCTGGGGCGGGACGCAGGGCATGAGGCGGGATGCTGACGCAAAGAGCGGCGCAGGTGTCAGAGCCGCATCCGGACGCGAGCCATACCATTTATATTAGGGTGCATGCCTATCTATGACTATGAGTGGCCGGTTCCTCGAGATTGGGACACAGCTGCCAAAGGGGCGCGCACGCTCCCACGTGGAGTATATTTCAGCAACGTGCACGTCAAAGTCAGGTGAGGTCTCCGCTTAGGCCCAAATGGACAAATGGTGGTCGCGCACGCCGATACTACTACTACAATTCGAACAGCAGCAGCCGTTCACTCAACAAGAACCAATCCCAATCCCATCAACGTCATCTACATGGCCAAAACGACCGTCATTTTAGTGAGGGATCGGAACCTCAGCGATGGACGGCTAGTTTTGGTATCGTGCGTGCTTAAAAAGAAGAGCTCCTGTAAAAACTACCATGGGAGCAAAAGATGCCAGGCACCACATTTTGCGCGTGGGGGGCACTGGGGACTCCCATCCTAAAAGGCTCATATGCAGCTTTGTTGCACACATCTTCGTCTCGAATTTTAGATGCCTGCCACAACTCTCTTCCTCTTCTTTTTCTTTTCTTTCTATATATATCAAAGCGATTTTGCTAGGCATACCATTTATATTAGGGTGCATGCCTATCTTTGACTATGAGTGGTCGGTTCCTCGGGACTAGGACACAGCTGCCAAAGAGGCGCACACGCTCCCACGTGGAGTATATATTTCGGCAACGTGCACGTCTAAGTCAGGGTGCGTGTAGGGCCCGTTTGGTATGAGGCGTTAAAGTTTAACAAATACTGTAGCACTTTTCTTATTTGACAAAAAGTTTCTAATCTTGGACTAATTAGGTTTAATATATTCGTCTCGTAAATTACTCTTAATCTGTGCCGACATGCATGTAATTAGTCTACATTTAGTACTCTATGCATTTGCCGTAACATTGATGTGATGGGAGTTAAATTTTAACATATGCAAACCAAACAGGGCCTTAGTTCACGGAATTTTTTTGGCTTTGGCTACTATAGCACTTTCGTTTGTATTTGTCAATTAGTGTCCAATCATGAACTAGTTAGGCTTAAAAGATTCGTCTTATGGTTTTCTACCAAACTGTGTAATCAGTTTTTTTCGTCTACATTTAATGCTCCATATATGTGTCCAAACATTCGACGTGATGGAAAATCTTGAAATTTTTTTTTTAACTAAACGTGGCCTCAGGTGAGGTCTCCGTTTAGGTCCAAGTGGACAAATGGTGCGCACGCACGCCGATACTACTCAAACTCAAACTGCAGCAGCAGTAGCAGCCGTTGACTCAACAAGAACCAATCCCAATCCCATCAACGTCGTCTACATGGCTAAAAGCTCAAAATGACCGTCATTTTAGTAGACGAAGGCAATTAATTAAAGTGAGGGATCGGAACCTCAGCGATGGACGGCTAGTTTAGGTACCGCGCGTGCTTAAAAGGAAGAGCTCCTGCAAAAACTACCATGGGAGCAAAAGATGCCGGGCACCACATTTTGCGTGGGGGGCACTTGGGGACTCCCATCCTAAAAGGCTCATATGCAGCTTTGTTGCACACATCTTCGTCTCGAATTTTAGATGCCTGCCACAACTCTCTTCCTCTTCTTTTTCTTTCTATATATATCAAAGCGACTTTGCCGCAACACTGTTGCGGGCGTGCTAAGCACCACCAGTCACGGTTATATTACAACAAAGGGCCAGCAGCCCAGCAACACCAGGAAGGACACGTCCCGTTCACCTTGCGTGGCTCTCCGGATGGATCGCGATCGCGCTCGCGCCCGGCCATGCGTTTCCCAGCGAGGCGACTGTCGACCTCGCGGTCACGGGCCCCCTTTCTCTCGGCGGCCGCGCGCATGCGTGCGTGCCCACGCACTCCGTCGTCGTCCAAGCCTCTCGCCGACGTGCTCCCGTGTGAAATCAGACGCGTGAACGCGAGGCGTATGTCGTGCCGATTGCTGCGTCCCGTGCGTTTTGCCGTACGTACGTCCACGCGCATGGGACAAATGATGAGTCGCCAGAATTTGTTCGGCCGTTTCGGCACGTCCGCACGCTCCCGGGTCCGGGAACGGAATACACACCCCTGTCCCGACTTGTTCGTGTGCTGGTATATCCAACAGGACTAAGTACCTTTCACCAAATCACCAGCAGTACAGTAGTCTGTATTCATACGCTCGCAGTCGGGTGGAGTCAAGTATACAAGAACAGTGACTGTCGCTGTCATCCGAACGTTGCCTTCTAGAAGTAGTAGTAGAATCGGTTCGCGACCGCGGCAGCAGGGCGGCGTCACACGCTCACACCACGGGGCGGGGAAGTCGCGCTCCAACGTCGAATCCGTCCGCGCCTTGTTCGATCGCGTCACACCGGCATGCGATGCAGCTCAGCAGCAGCTGGGATGATCCCGTTCCGCGGTGGATCACGGACAGGTCCGCCGTCCGCGCCGGGCGACGGGAGCCGCACGCACGAGCGGTGGGGGGACGTTCAGACGCACGGCGGATCCAGTAAACAAACGAGTAGTACTAAACAAGTCCAAATAAGTACGTAAAGTAGGCTCACTTGCCCAGGCTTGCATCCAGGCCGACTCCGGCTGATTGGCTTGGGACGAAGCCTTCTCATCGCACGAGCTTGCTTTCTGGCCATGCCGCAAGATTCTCCGCCTTTGAGATCCAGACGAAGAATCCGAGTGACCCACCCACCCAACCGGAAAAAAACACCATTCCATTCCATAGGGTATTCAGCTTCCCGGTGCTTTTCGCTGCTGCCACGGGCGGTGCTTCCGTTGGCTATGAGGACTATCCATGCAAGCGAGAGGCAATACTATAACGACCATGGAGTACTTACCCACGACGGCTGACTGATCTGAGCAGCCCACACTCCAACTCCACAGCGAGCTGCTGCTAAAAACACTTGTTTTATTATTTCAACAGAACCATGCAAGTGGGAGTAGCATACTGGACTGATGCGTTGCAGCTGGTTTGATGCATTGACCTGCTCGCCCCCCTTCGCCAATAATCCTCGTCGTCTACATCTCGTGGGTCCGCACTCCAGGGTCTCGGTTATACGGAGTATTAGGGCAGTCCCAATGAAACAAACTAGTAGTTTCTATAACATAGGATACCGCACTAAAAAAGTACTGCTTTCTAACTCATAGTTTCTATGAGTAATAATTATTTTCTCTTTCTCCTCCCAACTCTATCTTCTTCCTCCAATAGGAGTGCGACACGAGCTCCCTAGAAACTGATGGTTTCTCCCTAATGATGATTTTATGGTTTCTTGGTGCATTGGGTCAAGAGTAGACCTGATTTCTTCATGAAGAAATCATTTCTATGATTTTTGCTCTCTTTCTTTATTAATTACGTTGCCATGTCGGCATTTTGCCTACGTGGCAAGTCATTTAATGAGGATAGAAACCATCATCAATACACCATTGGGACTACCCTTAGCATATAATATAATAATCTGGCTTGGCCATCAGTATTCAGTGACCATGCAAGTGGACACTCCTACGTGGTAGCTCTACCGGTACCACTACCGGAATCAGAGCGTGATTTCCGTATGACCAAGTCCAGGTGGGTGCATGCCCCTGGCAAACGTACCGAGTCCACATCTGCCACTAAAAAAACACTCGTGATTTTTCAACTGTCGCGGTCGCGGGTGGTTTCAAGCATTGACCTCTCGCTCGCTCCAATCCTCATCCACGTTACAGAGACCGGGTTCAGCTGTTACTTGATTGAGCTAACGATGATCAAAGCTACACGCTCCTAGTCCACGTATCCATATTCAATATGTACTTAATCTTGTATACGACGGGAGCGAACAGCAACAGATACCGTACACTAGCAGCAGTGAGAACGCGGAACTGGATGGAGCACATAAGTAAGCGGCCTAAATTAATTAGTCAAAAAGAAGTGGTCTTCCGACTTGATTCGTGACAGTAACCTTTGGCCCGAATTCCTTTTCTTTTTCTTTTTCGAAACAC
Organism: Saccharum hybrid cultivar R570; assembly: GCA_038087645.1. Lineage (NCBI taxonomy): Eukaryota > Viridiplantae > Streptophyta > Magnoliopsida > Poales > Poaceae > Saccharum > Saccharum hybrid cultivar. The sequence goes on from JAQSUU010000066.1 coordinate 5,547,713, forward strand.
GAACACAAAAGGTTATATACATGTATTACACTTATTATCCCCGTAGACGCATATATATATTCTAATAATCTAGCTATATCTGGGCAAATATTGAGTTGAGGAGTCGAATTCAAGTAAAAGAACAAAATAGCTGTAAATATCGCCACACATGTGTTGAGATAAAAGACTCAAATTCGAGTGGACATGTCCCACCACGAGAAGTTTCCTGCGGAGCTATCAACTGAATACATATACTTAGGAGTACCGGACAATAATGTAATCATTATAATAAGAAGATAGATTGCTCAAGTAACATGGAGAATTTTATAAGCAGATGTAACATTAAGTATATATGAGCTATGTGTTCGCGTATCGATCAACAACCTGTCAGCAGCAATCAGTGCCCGTTTTTCAATTGGTTGGTGGGGTTCTTTTGGGATACATGCGTTTGGACGATTCCGGGAGTATCAGCTATCTTATATGCGTAATTGTTTTTTTTAGAGCGTACGCAGCATATATTACGATGTAAGGAAAACATACAAGCACGCGTACACATGCAAACGCATACGCAAAGGATACAGGGAAGAAAGCTGCCCCATCCAAACTACAGAAAGGCCCTCTGCAAAAAAGAAAATTACAAGGAAGTCCTTCAGAGCCAGCTATCTTATATGCGTAGTTGTTGCTTGCATATGTCCGTTGTAAAACCTTTCGTTGTTTTTGTTTTGGCTGTGTTCACTTGGTGAAAAGTAGTTGAAAAGTTACTGTAGCATGTTTCGTTGTTATTTGGTAAAATTTATCCAACTATAGACTAACTAGGCTCAAAAGATTCGTCTCGACATTTACAGACAAACTATGCAATTAGTTATCTTTTTTACCTATATTTAATGCTCCATACATGCGTCCAAAGATTTGGGCTGTGTTCACTTCACATGCGAACCCAAAATATTTCCTCTTCCACCTATCACATCGAATCTTTGGACACATGCATGGAGCATTAAATGTAGGTAAAAAAGATAACTAATTTCACAGTTTGTCTGTAAATGTCGAGACGAATCTTTTGAGCCTAGTTAGTCCATGGTTGGACAAATTTTGTCAAATAACAACGAAAAATGGTACAGTAACTTTTCACCCACTTTTCGCCAACTAAACACAACCTTGATGTGATGGGTGGAAGAGGAAATATTTTGGGTTAGCATGTGAAGTGAACGCACCCTTTGTTTTTTTTTCAAAAATGAAATGAACATGTAGACGCGCGCACGCATGTCTTGATACCTTGTGTATGAGTTTTTTTCACACCAGAAACAACTTTATTATTAGCAGCAGGTAGCTACAATTAGGGAAAAAGGAGTTAAGAATCAACCTATTCACGGATTGTCAGATCCGTTTTCCTATCTCCAATCTCAAGAAAGAGACGTATAAAAGTTGTAGATGCAGATCCCGTTTCCCTTTCTAATCCTCAAGAACAGCACATGGGAACGCACAGAACATAAGTATATGATGGGAGCTATCTCTTTATTAGTCATTTCACATATACATGTGGGTGCTGTTAATTTCAGCAGGAAGAGAACCAGACTGGTAGAAAGAGGTTACCAGATTAAAAACATCCATATCTATCCAGTCCCATGAAGATTTGTAAAAAGCAGCATTCAGATCGTCAGGACCCAGGGCTGCATTTCTTCTCATGTTCTTCACTATGCTATGAATTTCCTACATACTTAGGACAGAGTTTGTGAAAGGATCCTCCATTACTTCATGATTGTGCTCAGTTTCAAGCCTCCATTCCTACAATTCAGTTCCTGAAACACTAGAACTTTGAGATATGAAAATGTCAAAGAAATAGTTGTTGGCGGTGTAAGCAAACTGTTCCTGGGTGGTAGAAAAAGAGCCATCAGGATTTTGGAAATGAGTGATGGTATTTCTCCTGGTCTTTTGATAATCGGTTGGTGGAAGAAGCTGGTATTTCTATCGCCAAAGGGAGACCAGTTCTTTTTGTAACGTTGTCTATGATAAGCTTCATCTTTGGCAAGAGTAGAATGATGTTGAAACTCAAGTTCTTTTTGGAGACCCAAATTTTGCAGATGGAGAGGGCACATTTGCAGTTGAGCAATCTAGTTTTCAATGGCTTGGAGTTGATCAGAAATGCTAGGCTTACCTCTGCGCAATCTTTGGAGATCTTTAGCAAGATAAAGGTTATAACATGGAAAGGACGGTTAACAGTTTTTTGCCAACTTTTTTCGCAGTGCTATTGTAATCATCTTCCAAAATCCAACAGTTCTCAAATTTGAACGATTTATTCCGCTTGCGAGACTTGGCATTGAGAATAGCCAGAATGGGAGCATGGTCAGTCTTCATCATAGGCAAATTATAAACCATAGTATTAGGGAAAAGGGAGCACCATTTAGTGTTAGCCAGAAACCTATCAAGACGCTCATAAGTAGGGGTCGTGTTAAACCTTTTGTTAGTCCAAGTATACGCCGGCCTATTGTACCCCAAGTCAAAGAAACCACAATCTTTCGCTAGACAACAAAACTCGAAAATAATACGATCATTAGCAGGTCTAGAACCCAGTTTTTCACTTACATGCATAATATTATTTAGATCACCCATACAGATAAAAGGCAGGCTCGGGTATTTTACAACAAAATTTTGAACTTGCTCCCAAATACTAGCGGTCTGGAGGTGATGGGGATCACCATACACACACACTAAACCAAACTTCTTCGGGAGTTGCTTATGTACACACAAAGCAAGGAAGAAGTGGTGACTAGACTCTTGGACATCTAACTGGACATCATGCTTGGAAAGTAGCCACAAACCACCAGACTGACCTTGGGCTGGCACAGTATGCACATCATCAACATTAAAACGATTAAGCAGGCCAGTTCTAGTAAAACGTGAATTGCGTGTTTCAGACACAAAAATTACCTGCACGTTAGTTGATCTGATCAACCGGGTGAGATGCAACATCTTTGGACTGCCAAGGTTCCTGCCCGCCCCCTGGCAGTTCCACGCGAGTAGGCTCATGGCGCCCGTGGCGCCTTGCGGGCTGGCGCCAAAGCCCTTGAAGCTTGACGGTGAGGATAGGAATCAGAGCAAAGCCCAAGTTGAAGACGTGGTCTGTTGGATAGGGCACCTTGACTCCACAGCAGGATTGTTGGTCGATTGGAGGTCGCCGCCATCACCAGGATGGATATCCACTTGCTCGACGCCCAGAAGCGAATTGCAAGTCTCGCCGCCTTCAAGCCGCAGATTTTCACTCTCAATTTCCATGGCTGAGGGTGCAGGGAGTTGTTCTTGACCATAGCTTGTGTATGAGGTTGAAACTAACGGCAGCTAGCATTGAATTTTAGCTCGATCTGTACAAAGTTACTTGTCCTGTTCAGCTGATGGTTTCTATGGTTAATAAGCCAGTTAATACTGTTTTATTATGAGAGAAAAACACTGTATAATAACTGATAAGTAGTTCAAGTGAACAGTGCGATAAGTCAGTGATATGACAGCAACAGTAACACAAAGGGAAAGGACGACAAGGACAGCTTGTTCCCCGAACTGGCTTTGACTTGTACTAGGGCCGGTTTAGATTTAAAAAATTTGGCAAAACGGCACTGTAGCTCTTTTCGTTGTTATTTGGCAAATATTGTCTAATCATGGTCTAATTAAGCTTAAAAGATTCGTCTCGTCCATTTCATCTAAACTGTGTAATTAGTTTTATTTTTTATCTATATTTAATGCTTCATGCATGTATCTAAAGATTCGATGTGACGGAGAATCTGAAAAATTTTGCAAAATTTTCTGGAACTAAACAGGGCCTAAATACTTTGACGTGTAGATACGACAGTAGCGAGTGGCCTCTCGAGGTTACTAGTAATAACTATCCGATCAGCTAATCAGATACACACACCAATGTGGTTTGGAATTTCCCAAACTGATTCCATTTCTAGATGGAGCTAGCTAGCCCGGCCGGAACGGTAAGTTCACCGTGTGGAAGCGCTGATGGCATGAATGGCTCCCAAGTCGTCTTGGGCAGTGGCGGAACCAGGAATCAAAACTTGTGGGGCCAGCCAGCAAAAGTTATGGGACCAAACCATATATGCAACAGTAAAATTACACTAGATTCATCAAAACCTGTGGGGCCAGGTGGCCCCACAGCTTCTACCTACGTCCGCCACTGGTCTTGGGCTATCTAGCTGGTCGCCGTAATACCGGCGACTTTACTTGCTGGAAGTTTAGGGTGTGTTTAGTTGCCCCTGTAAAATTTTTGGAAGCACAGTAGCTCTTTCGTTTGTATTTGACAATTAGTGTTCAATCATAGACTAATTAGGTTCTAAAGATTCGTCTTGTGATTTACAACCAAACTGTGTAATTAGTTATTTTTTTACCTATATTTAATGCTCAATGCATGCGTCCAAAGATTCGATGTGACGGGAAATCTTGTAAAATTTTTGGAATTTTGAAGGAACTAAACACTGCCTTAGATTGGCAGTTTGGCACAGGTCGCATTAAATTCGCTTGGCAATCTGTTCGTGTGGAGCTGAAGAATTTGACTGACGACTGACCTAAATTTTGTTAGATCAGATAATGCTACGTACAGTATTTATCCAGAACGCGTAGGCTGTGCAGAGTTGTAGACCATGCGTGCTTTTTGTACGCTGCATCAGATATAGACATACACATCTACGGCCATCTCCGTCAATGGATCCAGCGAGAAAATTAACTACTAGTAGCACGAATAGTAGAGAGCAGCAAACTTTGACGAGACGACTCTGGCTGCTTACGTAATGAAGAGCGACCGTAGGTTTGGCTGCTACTCTCGGAGGTGCATCTTTATGTATGGTACTGTCATGTGTATTTTTCAACTCTTAGCAGCCAGCCACAAGTCAAACGCAGAGAGTGACCCCCCACACCGGTAGTCAAAAGTACCACTAGTAGTAGACCCGAACCCACATTTGGCGCCGCGCGCATGGGAATTAGGAAGGCGCCAAGAGGAGATCATCAATATTCGCGGCCGGCCCCACCGGTCGACGATACGATGCTTGCGAAACTTGTTTGGAAAAAAAAAAACGAGCAGTAGATGCATGCCTAGCCCTCGATGTCACAACGATCTCAATAATTAGGTGAGATAAGAGTAGACATAAGAACTGAAGAGCTTACAGCCACTTAGACTTAAGAACTGAAAAACTTTGTGAGAGAGACAGGTGGATCATATATTAATGCTGAAGAGCTTACTACTATATAGGTGTGCTGAGAGGTAGGCTGCAAGCAGCGGGCTCTATTATTAGCCTTGCTCTTAGGGCAGTTTGAGGAGTTTTATTTTATTGTTTCCAAGACTGCCACATCAGCTTTACATAATTGAATTGAGAAATGAATCTGCCTCTCTCAGTGAGGGTTTTATTTCACTGGCCCTGTTCGGCCGGCTTATAAGCCGTCTTTTTCGACTTGTCTTTTCAACCAGAACAATGTTTTTCTCTTATAAAAAATTAGCTAGAACAGCGTTTTAGTTTGTTTTTTCAGCGAAGCGAACGGAACCACTATTTTATAGAGAACTTGCAGCATTTAATGAATGCAGATTGCTGTGATCAAATGTACTCCCTCCGTCCAACAAAACATGCAATTCTAGCACAGTACCATGTTTTAGTATATCATGTTTGAACAATTATTGATAAAAAACTAAAAATAATTATAACATAAAATAAATATCATTAGATTACTTATGAAATATATTTTTATAATAAATTAATTTGGAGTCATAAATATAAATATTAGTCTCTAAAAACTTGATCAAACATGAATAACTTTATCTGGCACGTAATCCATAGTTGCATGTTTTCTTGGACGGAGGAAGTACAAGCAACCCATGTAGCACATGCACAGATAGCTACGTTGCCACCACCGAACTGAACAAAGTCAGGAACAGGCTGGCCGCTTACCTGCTGCCCTACTGAAGAAATACAGTGAGACTGAAAAAGAATTAAAACAGAGACTATGGTACTCAGTTAAAAGGAATTAAAACAGGGACTATAGAAAGTGTAGGCACTGTTGACACAAAGAAAATTAAGAAACTAGCTGCTGCACTGCAGGTAACTGTTCTTCAAAATTCTACTGCCTAAGCCAGGGTACTGTTATCCTGCACAAAATGTTATCACAGGTTCACACATGCATCAAAATAGCTGCTGATACAGAAATAAAATTAAGAAACTAGCTGCTGCAAGTAGAAGCATATTCAAGTACCAAGTTACTGAAATGTATATCAGCAGGAATGATCCAACTATATCCAACTATCTATTACAAATCGAATTTAGAAAGGCTACTGCACATTCGCTACTGCTTCTAGCAATTCAGAAACTGATGATTTGCTACTGCTTTCTACTCTGAATCTGACTGCTAAAATCAAAGCTTGGAGAAATTAATTTTTCTGGACTATCGGATCTGCAACTAAAATGTCTAAACCGCATTGAACTGAAAATGAGGGCCACTAAGCAGAAGCATTCAAAACTGAATGCTAGGCAAAAGCATTGCTACGAGTGGCTTCAAACTGAGACTAAAGTAAAGATAGCAGGTTTCAGATAGCAAGTGGATTTGTTGGCGGCCTTCTTGCCGCGGCGTGATGTTGGAGGCGCTGCTGCATCGCCCGCCATGCCGATCCTATCTGGCACTTGCCAACGCCGCCTCCGCTTGCTGATGCTGCTGCTGCTGCTCGCGTGACCGCTTGCCGACGCCGCCCCCGCTTGCCGATGCCGCCCTCGCTTGCAGATGCCACCGCCGCCGCCGCTGTCGCTGCCGCCGAGGCCGAGAAAAGGAAGGAGGCGAGAGCGGCCTGGGAAAAGGAAGCTGCACACACTGGACGGCAGGGAAGGAGGCGGCCTAGGAAACAAATCGGAGTTGGAGATTTGGATTCGGCGCATGAAAAGGAAGGGGAAGGCGGGAGCGATGCGGGGACGGAAATCTGCGCGCGCTCGCAGGAGATCCCGCAGGGATCGGATAAAATGAAACTCCACGCTCTCAATGGGTTTCATCCGCGTTTCATAGTTTGGGTACGCGTGCTGCTCGGGTTTCATCCGGATGAAACTTTATTCCACTCTCTCCTCACCAATACATTACCAACTCAGCTAAAATGCTGAAGAATGAAACCTGTTGAAACCCATTGAGACTTGCCTAAGGGCCTTGCATTGGCAATGACACTTTGGCACGCCGATTCGCGAAAGCTACTAACGATCGTCACAAAATACTTATCAACGGCAAGAACTGCCAGATATGCATGGTGAGTTCAGTTGATCGTCACAATCACGTCCTACGTTCGTCTAAATTACAGTCCGTTATACGTAATAATCAAACACGAGCCGATCGAGAAACGGCGCATGGACGAAGCTCTTGTCATGGCGCCACCGCCGGCACCGGCTCCGAGTGCACTCTCGCGGTGACGCCGATAGCCTCCGTGGACTCCGCCCTGTACGAGTACCTGCAGCTCAGCGCCAGGAACGCGGCCAGGTTCGCTGCGGCCAGCGCGGCGAGGAGCGCGTAGTAGCAGTCGAGGCGCGACGCGTTGAGGTCGTCGGTCACCCATGGCGTGCCCCTCCCGGCCGCCGTCACCCGCACCACGGCCGACAGGACGGCGCTGCTCAGCATGCTGCCGACACCGTACGCCGTCAGGGACATGGCCGTGCCCAGGCTCTTCATGCTCTCGGGGGCCTGGTCGTAGAAGAACTCGATCTGCCCCACCACCAGGAACGCGTCGGCGGCGCCCATCAGCACGAACTGCGGGAGCAGGATGAAGATGGTCAGCGGCAGCGGCTCGCCGGCCATGGCCGTGGTGGCGCCGTGGCTGTGGCTGTGGCTCCTCGCGAAGCTCAGCCTCCGGCTCTCCACTGCCGCCGTGGTCGCCATCGTCAGGGCCTGCAGGACCAGCCCGGCGCCGATGCGCTGCAGCAGCGTGATCCCGCGCGGGTTCTTGGTGCGCCTCCGGACGGCGGGGACGAGGGCGCGGTCGTAGATCGCCACGCAGATGAGCATCGTCAGCGTGACGGCTGCACCGAGGCTGGCGGGGGGCACCCGGAACGTGCTGCCGCGCCCGACGCGGCGGTCCAGCGTCACGCCCTGCTTCACGAAGAGCGTGCCCACCTGCGCCATCAGCGCGCACGGCACGAACATGGTGGCCAGCAGCGGCACCAGCTTCGCGATCTGCTTCGTCTCCTCCACCTCAGTCACCGTGCACAGCGGCGTCCACCGGGAGGGGGAGGCGTCCTCCTCCTCCTCCACCTTGACCGCCGCTTTGTTCAGGAACCCCATGGAGCTCGTTGGGTTCACGCGAAACCTCTTCCTGCTGGCGTAGTGCTCGAGCTCCAGTTCGTGCAGCTCGGTCAGGTCCCCAGGAACCGCGACGCGGCACTTCCACACGGCCGCGCAGACCACCTTGCCCATTTTCGTGATCGGGCTGCCCTGCGGTAGCTTGTGCCGGTACAGCGGCGTGCCGGCGAGGAAGACGGCGACCGAGGCCGCGAGCGCCAGCGTGGGCACGCCATACCCCCACGACCAGCTGACGCTGTCCTGGAGGTAGACGAGCACGGTGGTGGAGAAGAGGATGTCCGTGAACACGGTGAACATCCACCAGTTGAAGAAGGAGAGCTTCCGCAGCCGCTCTGCCGGGTGGAAGTCGTCGAACTGGTCGGCGCCGATGGTCGAGATGTTGGGCTTCGTGCCGCCGTGTCCCAGCGCGATGGTGTACAGCCCGCCGAAGTAGACGCCCAGCTGCAGCGCTGACGCGCGCGGGCAGGTGGCGCCGGCTCCGGGGTCGCACGGCGGCGGCTTCAGTGCCGACACGGAGACCGCCAGCGTCAGCAGCAGCATTCCCTGCGTTTGATTGATTCGGCAATTCAGGCGCCAGCTTCTGCGATTTCGTGGGCAGCCCATGTTGCAAATGGCCCGCAAATCATAATGATTGAGATCTCATGACACCTCCCTGAACTAACCTCGATGGATTTGCTCAAAAAAAAAAAACTATCCTCCATGGAAAAAAGCGGATCAAAAACTACGAACGGGTAGCGTTGTGGCCCAGCTTGTATGTAATGGGCTTTGCCTTACACTTAGGTTGGGTCAAGTCTTAGGCCTCATTTAGATGCTGAAAAAATTTCAACCTGATGAATAGTACCACTTTCGTCTTATTTGACAAATATTGTCCAATCGTGGACCAACTATGCTCAAAAGATTCATCTCGTGATTTTCAACTAAACTGTGTAATTAGTTATTATTTTTACCTACATTTACTACTTCATGTATGGGTTCAAAGATTGATGTGACGGAGAGAGTGAAAAAATTCTAACTTTTCATGTGCATCTAAACAAGGCGTTAGTTGGCTTTATCAAAAGACTTATATTTGGGCCATTGCGTGTGATTCTAACTATTTATTGGGCCCAAGTTGCGCGGGCAACAACTACAACAGCTGTAGTAGTAGCTCTCTGAATGATACTCCAAAAAAAAAAAGACTAGCTGTCTGAAATCTGTATGTTTGTACGAAGTTTTCTACAGAGATATCATATTTACTGTTAATATAAACTGATAAGCTTCTATTGAGTCATGCTACCTTCATCCCAAATTTGTTCTAAGTCAATTTGTCTAAAATTTAACCAATTTTACACAAAAGACTACTAATAATCATATTATCAAATAATTATTGTTAGATTCATCATGAAACGAAACAGATGTATATGGTGTCATAAATGTTAACAATTTTCTCTGTAAATTTGGTAGTTTGACTTAGGACAAAACTTAAACATTAAATGCTTTTTCTTGGACGGTTGGGAGTATTTGACACAAAGGCATCTGATGCGCTTTTTTTTATATAGAAAATAGAAGGCATCTGGTGCTCTGCCTTCCCAACCTGTAACTTTTTTTTTATCCCACAAAGTAGTTGCTCATCAGCTGGTTGGAATGGATGGATTCATGGATGTGTCCAAAAGTGACAGGCATTCAACACGTAATTATTGCGCAAAACATGAAAGTAATATCTCATTTTATTGCAGGGTAATTTGTTTTCAAATTTAACAGGAGGTTCACTCCCTTTTCTAGGATCCACATAAACCAAAAAAATATCCACCGGCTATAGAAATAAAGAATCCAAGAATTAACTTGCGAACGGTTTATTTTTGAAACGTACTGTAATGGCAAACAAATTAATGAACGTAATAACTAGTTAGTCAGGACTCAGGAGGGGTAATTACTAATTACTAGCGACAACGTACATACCAATATACCATTAGGTAGACGGCGGAGCCGGCGACGAAGGTCCAGTAGCGGCCAAGGTAGGCGTCGGCGAGGAAGGCCCCGAGGAGCGGCGTGAGGAAGACGGTGCCCGACCAGTTGGTGACGTTGTTGGCGGCCTGGACGGTGCCCTGGTGCAGCCGCTCCGTCAGGTACACCACCAGGTTCGCCGCCACGCCGTAGTACGCCATTCGCTCGAACAGCTCGTACACTGCATATGCATGCGCAGCAACAGCATAGATGCATGGCCCATGGGCACGCGAAGCAAATCCCGGCGGCGAAACATTGCCGCCGGCCGGCCGGCCGGCCGGAGAAACGAGAGAGCGCCGCTAGCTGGCTCTGAATCTCTCTGACGACGAAAAATGTACAGTGCGTACCGACGATGAAGGTGCAGGCGGTCCAGCCACCGCGCTTGGAGCGGAGGACGGGGTTGCCGCGGAGGTCGACGGAGCCGTCCTTGGTGTACTCCCCTCCGCCTCCCTCGCCGTTCTCCATGGCTGAACGCAGCAGCTGGCTCGGTCGTCTGCTCAAGACCTGAAGTGTAGTGCTGTGCGGCTCTCTGGGCTCTGGCTGAACGGCTGGAATCCTTCTGATGCGTGCATTAAATCGTGTAGCTACGCGTGCCCTCCTGCCGCTCTGCAGCCTCTGCTCCCCTGTTTGTTTGCATTCAAGACATTCACTGTGCTCTGCGATTTTCCACCGACATTTACCGCGATGTCCTCCCTCCACAACGACGACACGACGAGCAGCGAGCACGTAGTACAGCGTACGGTAGTCGAGAGGCACGCGGACGGAGAGCGCCCATCATCTCAAGTGCGGATCCGCGGCTTGCCTGTAACACGCTGCAGTGGATACTCTACATGTTATAGCAAGAATATAGAGTAAAAACTATTACACTGGCTATTCTAAAACGATACTTTATCCTTTTTCTCACTCTATATTCAGAGTAATACAGTGCTTACTCTATAGTGTGCAGTGACAGATCCCACTAGCTAAACAAAGAAAAAAATGCTATAACTCACAAACCAAAAATCCAAATTAAATTTCGATTGCACCATTAAATTTGTCTCAATAAATCCTTCAAAACTAGATCACACATGGATATATTTAGATAAAGTGACAAGTGGATCCCACTGTAGATAGAGTGGATATAGGATGATATAAAGGATGGATGCGTGCGGAAGAATTAAGTATAGAAGAGAATCTTGCTGACTAAGACGTATAGAGGATGAATATAGAGGTCCATGAGTGCGGATAGCCTAACACGCCAGCCCATGTGTAGCATGTAACTGCAGTAAAGTTAGTCAAGTGGCTCTTGTGTCGTTGCGGTTGATTGGTTTAGTACCACTCTAGAAATTTAGGAGGACGAGCGCTAAGCATCTTTAACAGCTCACTAATATTTTATGTCTGATAGAATGATATTGATGATCACCAATATTGTTTTTTAGACTATTAGAGGAGATGCTCCAATAGATCACAAATAATTTCCCCTAATATAGGGGGCCCACCTTCCTCCACCTCGGGTCTACGATGACCATGTCCGTCGGAGCAAAGCTATCGGCGTTAGGTCCCACGGGGGTCCTAAGCCAATGAGTGAATCAAATGCTGTGTGTCCCTAATATGGATGGTGATGCAAGGATGATACACGGAGGTTTATCTTGGTTCGGGGAAAGGAAGGCCCTACGTCTAGCAGGGAGGGGGAGTATTGTATTTCCTTGCAACTAAGTGCTTGCGTATGGGTTATAAGCTGTGAGAGAGGGAACTGAGCCCAGATCTCAAAGGAAAAATGAGAGTACAAAAGGAGATTGGTTTTTCGTTGTCTGTGGTTCGTTGTTCTTCTGCCTTTGCTTGCTTGCGCTTGGGCTGCCCCTTGTAGAGCCCCGGCTTGCCCGCCAGGTTTATCCTTGTATCTTTTATTTATCTTTAAGCATGGATAATATCACACCTATCAATCAATTTGCTGCTCCCACGGGCGCACAATTAGAGCCACTGGAATCATCAAAACTTATCCTTACACCTGGCTATGAGTTCCGTCCAAGTTTAATAAGTATGGTCTAGGAACAATCGTTCTTAGAAGAAGGCAATGATAACCCATATACCCACCTACAAGAGTTTGAGCAAACTTGTGCATGCTTGCATATCGTGGGCATGTCATATGAAACTTTAAAGTAGAAGTTATTTTCATTCTCTTTGATGAGAAGAGCTAAACACTAGTATACCTGAACCGTAGGGAGTGTACAAGGAGATTGAGAAGCCTTATATTCTAGCTTTTGCTTATCTTTCTTTCCCATCTCTAGAGTGGTTAGCCTTCGAATAGAGGTTCTATCTTTCTAACAAAAGAAAAAGAATCTCTTGGTGTGGCATGGGCACGTTTTAATGACCTAGTCAATTCTGGCCCTGATCTTGCCATTCAAGACCATATGCTTTTACAACACTTTTATATGGGTCTTAGTGGGAAGACTGCACAGTTCCTTGATTCAGCTTCTAGAGGTGCCTTCTTACATTGTTTTGCTAGTGAAGGGAGAAATATCCTTAGCAAATCATAGAAAACACCCCCTACACCAGCATTCATGATGATGGCCCAGAAGATGTAGTTGAGAAAACTTCTGAGGAAGAACCTGTGATAGTTGAGCCTAAGCCTTTAAATACACCACTTGAAGCCTCAACTGTGATAGTTGAGCCTACACAAGTTCCTGAACCACCAAAGGAAGAAGAAATTCCACCTTTGGAAAAATATTCCTGAATTCGAGGATGAGCTTTTCTCAGATTTTGGAAACACCTCAAATTATTATGCAATAAGGAAATCTTTGGCACCATCAGCACATAAACAACATCTTCCTGACCAAACCGAAAAGAAGTTTCTTAAAAAGACTGTGAAGGAGTTGACAACAATCATAAGCAATGAGTGGTTAGGAGAATCCAAGCTTTCTCTAGAAGTCATTCGTTTAGATTCTCCCTCTACCTCCATTCGTTGTCAGATTCATAAAACCTCCTTCGATGCCTTTTATAATCCGGTTGTAGGAGTAAATCTTATGTCTAAATCTTTTGCACATACCCTTCCTAAAAATTTTCAATTAACTCCAACAACCAAACTCTTAAAAAGTCTCTCAGGGCAAATCCTTCCTAGTGAAGGAATTTTTCACCTCATCCCTAGTAGAAGAAACCAAGGTATATCTTAGTTTCTATGTTTTCGATATCTAGGAGTTCGATCTTTTGATAGGGCATCCAAAAAAGAGACTTCTCCATGAAGGAAGAAAGGAGAGTATAAAAGTAAGTCTCGGGAAAAGCATAAACCTTTTTATTCCCATCACTCGTTCATTACATGCTAAGACAAAGTTAAGCCCCGAGCAAGATCTAATGGAGGAGATTATGGTGGCTTCTCTCCTGGAAGCTTCCGACAAACATCTCGAAGAAGACGCCTAGGATTTCATCCAAGAAGAAGAAGAACCGCGAGATCCTTTCCCTCTAGATGGAACTCAAGAGCCACCAAAACCCCCCGTTGTGCTCAAACCCCTTTAGGTTTGAAATACGCTTTTCTAAACAACGATAGGGAGTCTCCTGTGATTATTAGCAATAAACTCTCTGAGGTTGAGACCCTCCGACTCCTTACTATTTTAGAAAAGTGTCGCTCTGCCTTCGGCTACTCACTTGAAGACCTCAAGGGGATTAGTCCTGCCCTTTGCACCCATCGCATTCCCATAGATCTAGCATATCTACCTTCTATGGAGCCCCAACGTAGGCTCAATAATGCGATGAGAGAAGTTGTTAAGAAATATGTTTTGAAACTCTTGCATGCAGGAATAATCTATCCCATGCCTTATAGTGAGTAGGTAAGCCCGGTACAAGTTGTACCAAAGAAAGGGGGCATGACTGTGGTAAAAAATGAAAAAGATGAATTAATTTCACAACGAACAGTCATAAGATGGCAGATGTGTATTGATTACCGAAAACTTAACAAGGCAACAAAGAAAGATCACTTCTTGTTAATATTCATCGATAAGATGTTAGAATGACTTGCAAAACATTCTTTCTTTTGTTTCCTTGATGGGTATTCTGGTTATCATCAAATCCTGATCCATCTTGATGACCAAAGTAAAACTACTTTTACTTATCCCTATGGAACTTATGCTTATCGTAGGCAATGTTTTCCTAAACGCTAAACGGTAAACAGTCGGTCACCCTTCGTTTAGCGTTTAGACCGTTTAAACGATGTTTAAACGGAGTTAAACGGTCTAAACGGTTTTGTACAATAACAATAAAATATACATATTTATGTAGGTAAAAATAAAATTTGCTAGAACCCATACATATTTACACATGTAAAAATCAAATATTCTACCAAATAATCTTGTTGGAAGAAATCTAAATCCCACAACACTTCATATAATTACAATGTTAATTAGTTTTATATTGATTGTGATAGACGTAGTCCATTAATTCACTTAATTATGGATTAAATGGTTGCTTAGCTCATTTAATCACGTTTAATCTGATTTTGTTTAGAGCGTTTAGACGGGATTGAACGGTTTAAACGGGTTTAAACGGTCCAACCATTTAATTCACCGTTTAGGGTCTAAACAACACGGCTGACTTCTGTTTATCGTTTAAACGGTGTTTAAACGGACTAAACGGCCATTTAGGCGAACAGTGATCGTAGGATATCTTTCGGATTATGCAATGCTCCAGTTTTGTTCCAAAGGTGCATGATGTCTATATTTTCTGATATGATAGAAGAAATCATGAAAGTTTTTATGGACGATTTTTTTGTTTATAAAAAAACTTTCAATGATTGCTTAGAGAATTTAGACAGAGTTTCAAAAAGATGTGAGAAAAAGTACTTAGTCCTTAATTGAGAAAAATGTCATTTCATAGTTAGAGAAGGCATAGTGCTTCCTCCTACGAATGTCAAAGGGGTATGAAGTTTCCTTGATCATGTGGAGTTCTATCGTCGCTTTATAAAACATTTTTCTTATATTGCTAGATCTCTTACAAGTTTATTAGCCAAGGATGCTCCCTTTGATTTTGATGATGAGTGTTTAAATACTTTTTAAATCCTTTAGAAAGCACTTATCTCTGCACCAATCATTCAACCCCCTAATTGGTTGCTGCCTTTTAAAATCATGTGTGATGCTAGTGATTATGCTGTGGGAGCAGTATTGGGTCAAACGAAAGATAGAAAGCATCATGCAATTTCTTATGCTAGTAAAACCCTATCAGGGTCTCAACTTAATTATGCAATAACTGAAAAAGAACTCCTGGCTGTTGTTTTTGCTATTGACAAGTTTAGATCTTACTTAGTAAGAGAAAAGGTTATTGTTTACACTGATTATGCTGCTCTTAAATATCTTCTTACTAAGAAAGATGCTAAGCCTCGGCTTATAAGATGGATTCTTTTGCTTCAAGAATTTGACTTAGAAATTAAAAATAAGAAAGGAATAGAAAATTCTATAACCGATCACTTGTTAAGAATGTAGTTTGAGAATCCACAGGAGCTGCCCATCAACAATTTTCTACGGGACAACATGCTCCTGAAGGTCGCAGGCTTCGACCCTTGGTATGCAAATATTGTTAATTTTATGGTTGCAGGTCATGTACCACCAGGGGAGAATAAGCAGAAGCTCATCCATGAAATTCGCCTCCACCTATGAGATGAACCGTACCTCTACTGAGTCTGTTCTGATGGATTGCTCAGGAGGTGTGTTCCGACTGAGGAAGCAACCAAGATCATTGAAAGATGCCACTCATCACCGTATGGAGGACATTATGGGGCATTCTACACTAATGCTAAGATCTGGGAAAGTGGATTCTTCTGGCCAACCACGTACGATGACACCAAAGAATTTATACTGAGGTGCATCCCATGTTAGAAATATGGGAGTACCAATGCAAGAGACGCCATGCCACTCACCACCAACCTCCAGTTAGAACACTTTGATGTCCGAGGAATTGACTACATGGGGCCATTCCCAAAATCCCGGCAGTGCGAATACATTCTGGTGGTAGTCGATTATGTTTCAAAGTGGGTTGAAGCTTTACCATATCAAGCTGCAGATTCTAATAACGCCAAGAGGATGTTTTCTGAGACCATCTTTCCACGCTTCGGAGTTCCACAAATGGTAATTAGTGATGGAGGTCCTCGCTTCATTGATAGAAAGTTCCGACGCTTCTTATTCGATCATGGGGTCCGTCATAACATTATGACACCATATCATTCTCAAACTAGCGAACAAGCAGAAACGTCAAACAAGCAAATCAAGAACATTCTGCAGAAGACCGTTAATGAGATGGGACAGCATGGAAAGATAAGTTGCACGGAGCACTATAGGCTTATAGAATAGACTAAAAAACACCTCTTGGAATGTCACCATAAAAACTTGTCTGCGGGAAGACATGTCATCTACCTGTCGAGTTGGAATTCAAAGCTCATTGGGCCATAAAAAGATGGAACATGGACTTTGAAGCAGCTGGAAAGAAAAGAAAGATGCAGCTCTGTGAGCTAGAGGAATGGCGAGAAAAGGCATATCATAATGCAAAACTCTACAAGGAGAGGACAAAGAGGTGGCATGACAAAAGATTAAAAAAGAAGGAATTCAAACCAGGTGATAAGGTGTTGCTTTTCAACTCCAGAGTAAAGTTGTTTGGACAAGGGAAACTACGAAGCAAATGGGAAGGACCTTATAAGGTAATTAGCACATCATCTCATGGAATAATCACTCTTCAAAATGATGAAGGTACGCTTTTCAAGGTAAATGGTCAGTGTTTAAAAGTTTTCCATAACACACAATTGCCAGAAGAAGAATTGGATATAATTAACTTCATAGAATTTAAATAACATTTTCAATTTAGTTCTTCTTCTTTCCTCTGTGAAAAACCCTTAAAACCATGTTTACCTGCTAAGCTATCTATACATTCGAATAAAATATTGCCAAGGATCTCTCTAGTCTTTTGTTGGTGCTTGTCTCCACATTGTTTATGCAAGATATAACAGAATTCAAGTGTGGGGGAGACAAACCTCCCGAGCAAAGCACAACATCGTTCAAGCAACCATAGCAACAACCAACTTAGGGGAGAGGCACCCCTGTGTATCTAGCTAAGTATTTTTATTCTTTTGTTTTATTATATTTGGTTCGCTTTATAAAAAACTGAAAACAAAATAAATAGTTATAATTATTTATATTAATAATGTGTAGGGTGTGTCTAGTTTACTTTAATTTCTTTTCAGAGCTAAATAAATAATAAAGACTCTAAGGACAATCTCATAAATGAAAATGATGAATAATTATTTTGTTATAATTCTTTTCAAGTACCTAGTTTTCAACCTTGAATTCTCTCGAGTTTTGGATTAGATTGTTTTGATATAAGGATTTACTCTGAACTTGAAACTCGTGGGTAGCATATGCTTGATCTAAATTTAGGTAATTGACAGATATGATATGAGAAGGTCTGAGCTGTTGTTTATCTTGTTCTAAGTGACACTAAAGTTCTTGAGATTTATCTTTTGAAAAACACAAAAATGCTACATGATAAGGTCTAGTATGATAAAGCTTAAATTTCCACCAGAGCCATACATGTTATTTAGGCTAAAAAACTTCCACATATATGCTGCTTGTATTGGACTGAGTTTTGTCAAGCTTTGTTGACCTTTATGAGAGATTTGTCATGCTCTTAAACTCAAGATCACATACACACCACCCACATATACCTGCTACTCCTACATTGGGAGTATGCAAAACATGCCTTTCATCTAGATCCACCCAAAAATGTTATACTCCTACAGTGGGGGTGAACACAAAAACATGCTTAATAGGTTTTCAATCCATCAAATAAATGCTCCAAGTTCCTGTTACTATCTCTCAAAAGTTTGTTGCAGAAAACAAACATGGGGCTATGCAAAAGTTATTCATAAAAAAGTTGAGAAAAAATGGACAAGTGTCCGAGATATCTAAAACAATGGGTACTTAGATGCTCGCCTGAAAAAAAAGAGAGATGAATAAGATAGCCCCTGCTCTCTAGCAAGTGTTTCCAAGTTTCAAAAGAGAGATAAGTTTTCAAGAAGCATAGTAGAATTAGGTTAGCCACCATATATATCCACCTCATACATCCACACACATGCACATCTTGATTTGATTGTATGACTTAACTCTCTTTGGACCCATTGTTTGACTTTACAATATATGTATTGCAAGTATGCTCTTACATACTTTCTCCACTCCTATGAGCTCCACATAAGCCTTAGTTATAGGATGAGAAAGGCATAACATCTTTATTGCCTTGGTGAAAATCCATAAATACCACATATATTGAGAGACTTGAGAGTGTCATACAATGGAATTTCTAAGTTTTATTTTGAAATCTTACAAAAACTCTAGAACAATAGTGGAACAAAGAGCTTGAGACATAGTGCTTGACTTGATCATTCTGTCTTTCAATTGCTTAAGACTCAAGTGAAGGCTAAGAAGCCCCATGGTTAAAGGTAATAGGGGTAAGTTTGAAACTTATATCAGTTTATTCTAATTTGGAGGAGAATTCTTGATTGAACGCCTGTGTACTTTTGAGGCGTGAAAGCATTGTAGCAACTCCTGATCCATTGATAAGTTTAGCTTTGCTCAGGGACTAGCAAAGGTTAAGTGTGGGGGAGCTTGTTGACGGCCATCTATCCTAAATTCGGTCATAAACTTCTCTACACACCTATGACCGGTGAAATGAAGTGCCCTACTAATATACCTTTGTCTTGCGCATTCTATTCCATCTCCTCCAATATTGATGCAACATATGCACCAACCTTGATCAACAAATGATATGATCCACTTCATATCATCACGTGACCTTATTGGTTCATCGACCTTGAACTCACTTGCCCTTCACTATTGCCTTCGTCCATCGGCGCCAAGTCTTGCTCAAGCTTCACTGCCACGCGATCGATCGCTTCAAAGCCTCTAACTTGCCCTTCATGCTTGCAATCAGTCCATCAAGGGCTACGGTACTTCCACTCACTCCCCCACACCAAGGGGTGCAACCACGCGCCGAGAGGACCTAGTAAAAGTTCATGATTTTGAAAAACTCGTGTCTAACGTTCCTATACGCTTCGATTCGAGTTCTTACATAGTCGACGAGGCCGCAAGTGCACCCTAAGGTTCAAGGGCTGTCGAGCCACGAGATCGCCTACGCCTCCGGGCTACGGTACCTCCACTCACTCCCCCACGCCAAAGGGTGCAACGGCGTGCCAAGAAGACCGTGTAAGAATACGATTCGAACAAAAAAGGGACGTAAGGCTCGAACGAAAAAAAAACATTTAGCACATATTTACATCTAAATGTTTTAAGGCCCTCAGGGCCACAATGGCACGAGTCTCAAACGATAACTAACTAGTTACATGGGCCTCCACGCCTAGATTTGGCTCACAGGCCCTCGTCATCAGCAAGAGGAAGCACCTCATCTTCAAACAGCCTCGCGAGTCGACCCCCGAGCTCTTCTGCAGCATCGATCAAGCCTAGGCAGACCGCCTCGTTCTCCTCTTCAGTCTTGTCCGGGTCTGAGGTGAAGCCATCTGTAACAAGACCCATGTCATACTCAAACCCAGACCGGATGCCCGCCATGGCCCTCTTCACACCATGGTGCAGCCTGCCTCGGATCTTCTCGCAGACAAGGCCACCTAGCGTCGTCATCCATCGTACGAATGAGTTCCCTGACACATCCTCCTCAGTATCGGCATCGGGCTCGACCCCCAGGCCATCGCACACCGAGGTGATTGCACCCTGGAGCTGTTGATTCCGCCTGACCTCGGCCTCGAGGAGGGCTAGAAACGAGGTGGCCGTCGCCTAGGCCTCATGCTGCTATTTCTCCAGCTCTAAATCATAAGATCAAGTCAGCAGACACACAAGAAACCCAAGTCGAGATAAGAATTGGGCGGAAACCTACCCTCGGCGTGGGTCTGCCAGCCCACAATCTGATCGCGTAGCTCGCTGTACGCCTTCTCAGCTACTCGAAGGACCTCGTCCCTGTCATGGATGGTCACCCTTAGCACCTTGATCTCTCGGCCGGTGCCTGAGAGAGCCTCGTCCCTTGCTCGGGCGGTCTCCTTCAATGCCACGACCTCGTCCTGTAGGGTCTCTGATGAGGACATGGCCTCCACACATATGACCATGCTTGGAGAATTACATGGAGGCCAAGGAGATCAGCAAGGGCATCCAAATCGAGAAGAAGGCCCAAAGCTTATCCGGTTCGAGTCACCAAGGTGGAGGCCCAAATCAAGTTCGAGTCCACCTCGAAATCCAGGACCTGTCTGCCTTGAACTGGTCACCCAGGATGCGTCCGGACTCCGTTTTCGATGATCCATATATGGATGGAAAGATTATTTGATAAGGAAGCCAACCCAAGTGGTCCCACATCAAAAGCTATTCGGAATCAACGGGAATCGTCGAAACAAGTCACCATCCAGAATCTGTCAGGGCGCTATGTCGCTGTCTTTTTTGCCGTTTGGGCCTTGTAACATGTCGGCGCTCCCCAAGGATACGAATAGAGGTCCTTGGATGCCCCTTAGGCTATATAATCATTAGTTGCCGCTTACATTAGGGTTGGGTTTTGCTTAGATTATTCTGTTGATAACAGTTTCGCCGCCACCGTCGGTTCGTGAGACCCCAACTTTGAGAGATTAATAATTCATCTGCAATTTGGTTGCATTCCTTTGTGTTCTTGCGTGTGTTCTCGATTTGCAGGCAATGACTTAGCCTTCTTGGTGAGGTTGTAACACCCCGGGTGTTATAGTGCTAATTAATCTGCCATGTCATCATAATGCATTGCAAAGCATCCCTGTTAGGTTAATTTTGTTATGCATAAACTAAAACAAGTTTTCTTATCTAGGTTGAATGTGTTCCTCAGTGGTGTGCTCCGAACCCGAAAACCCTAATTTCGAATGCCGCCGCAAAATACTTAGTCCATGCCCTGCGTAATTTGAGGTGTGCGACTGCGTTGCACACTAGTGTCAAGTGTAGGGTATGAGCTCGAGTACAACACTAAAATGAAGCTCCAAGTTTGATTTTGAATTGGAGTCCCAAAACTTGTCACGAGTTTTCCGATTCAAATTTAAATTCAAATCTGGGGAGAAATGTAAAAGAATTTCAAAAGCAAATTGGTCAACCAAGAGTGGCATTTGGTCAACCATGTCATGTTGGTCCAAATGATGCCCTTGGGTGAGGTTTTGATCACTAAGTAATCACAAATCAAAGTAGCAACAAATTCCAATTTAAAATTCCTCCGAAAACCCTAAATTTTCAAAACCCTGTTTTACCCCTTTTGAAATAATTCAAAATCTAAGCAAAATTTGGGAAAAAGTTCAAAACCAAGTTTGTAGAACTTTTCAAGGGCTACAACTTTGGTGTTTTTAGTTTTCAAAGTTTTAGTGTAAAATGTGGAGCAATTTTGAAAATAAACAAATTTCAAATTTAATTCATTTTTGTCCCCAAACTAAGATTTTAAAATGGATGCAGAATTTGAAAAAGTTTTGAACAGAAAAGTTGTAGGTCTAGTCAAGATATACAACTTTGATGTTTGGAGATTTTGAAGTTTCAATATAAAATCAAAAGTAATTTCTAAATTACCAAATCTGAAAAATGTGTCCCTTTTTGAATTTAAACTCAAATTTCAAAATCCAGTGAGAATTTGAAAAAGTGTTCAATACCAAACTTGTAGAGCTTGAAATTCTGAAGATTTCATACATTGGAAGTTTTTCAAGTTATTACATGAATTTGAGAGTAATTTGAGAAAATAGTTTGAAAATTTAAAATTTGGGGGGGGAGCTACAGTGGGCGGCGAATCAGAGCGGGGCACCACGCGGCATGGGCGCCGCCCGACCGCCGTGGCCTTCGGCCAGCTTCTAGGTGCGTCCTCGGTCGCTAGCGTTGGCTTCAGCGTGTTCGCGTCGCGCCACACGTCGTCTGGAGACCAGTTTCGTTGCCCTATATAAGGAGATCACCGTCACCGGCGTGTTTTTCTTTTTCTCCACCTCCACTGCCACCGCAGCTCCGCCGCTCGCCGCTGCCGCCGTCGAGTCACCTCTAGCCACGCAAAGTGCGTCATCACATTCGCCTCGGCCTCGCGCACCTCATGAACCATTTGAGCTAGCCCAATTTCGTCTGAATCACCGTAGCCACCCGTTCCCGTGCCCAACTCCGGCGACCGTGCCGCCTCACGTGGCCGGCCTCTTCCACCGCCGCTCTGAGCTTCCCGAGTACTTCGCTGCAACCGCTGTGAGCTTCTGGTGCTTCCTGTGCCCTTGCTTTAGACGCTACCGTGGTAGATCGTCGGGACGCCGGTCACCGTGGCCACCGTGCGGCCATGGCCGTCGGGAGGATCCTTCCGAAGCCGTAGGGTAGCTGCTAGGTGGTAAAATGGATTCGCCATGTTGTGCTGGTGCTGTAGTGTCACTTGGTTGGGTGTTCGAAGCCGCGCTCGCCGGCCAGCCACCGTGCGGGCATGGCCGAGTCAGGGAGAGAGCGAGGGAGGCGGAGGAAGGCGATGACAGGTGGGGTCACGTCGTCAGCGAGAGAGGGAGGGAGAGCAGACGCGCGTGGGCGGAGGAAGGCCGCGCGACTGGGCCGGTCGCGAGCGCGCGAGCGTGGGCGAGCGCGCGGTCGCGTGGGCCGTTTAGCTGGGCCGGACCAGAGGAGAAAGGAAGAATCGACCCGATTTTGTTTTTGTTTTTCTTTTTCGAATAAATGAATAGTGCTATCATTTGTTTATTTCATTAAAAATTGTGTAGAGTTCCAAAATTCATGAAAATTTTTGTGTAAGCTTCTCAATGTATAAACTATCTAGGAAAAATGTTAAATCATGAATTTGAATACTCTGTGCAGTATAATTAATTGGTTCCAATAATGATTAAATGCAACTTCTAGGAATTTTAATAATTAATTTATTTATCCAAAAATTATGAAATTTATTATGGCACTGTTATAAATCATTCTTAACCCATAGAAAAAGTTTGAGCTTGTTTAGATAAAGTTTGATCAACTTCTAATTATGCCCTAATTATTTAAATAATAAATAAATGTTAATTTGAGAACTTTAAGTGTTGTGTGCCTTTTTGATTAAGTGATGTCCTTAGGTCACTACCCTTTGGTGATCTCTGGTGCCTTAATTTTATGTTTGAGCTTGTTAGTAACTTGTTTAGGTTAAAAGCTGGTATCACTAGACTCGTCGCTAGTTAGTAGGTTTTCTGTTTGCGACTGTACCATGAAGGGAAGTTGTACTCAAGTCGTAACTCGTAGCATGTTATCATCAAGCATCATGTTTATCATTGAGCATCATGTTAAAGCATGTTATGTATTCGTGTAGTCTCCGCTTTCGAAGAAGCCGAGGTCACCGAGCAAGTTTCCGGAGAAGAGCGATCGTCGGTGGGTTTCGGACCAGACGTTGGAGTCCCCGAGTCTGAGTCAGTCATCGTGTCTGAGCAAGGCAAGCCCCGGTGCATTTAAACCCTACCTTGATATTTTACAAATCTTTATTATTTGTATTATGGTTTATTGCATTAAGTAATTAGGAGTTGAGTGATAACCTAATTGCTGCATTATCATCCTTGATTATTGCGATATTAACCTTGATACCTGTTTTACTGAAAATGCGTAGTATGCTTCGCCATGCTTAGGAGTTAAGTTTTTAAATGAAATGTTTACATAGCCATGACGGCATACTTAATGAATATTGAAATATGAGAATGAACTTGAAAGATCGGGCGGGTGGTTTGGCCACTGCTAACATGCATTGGGAAAGGAGTCTCAATGTAGTGTTTCCGCCTTGTTAGTTAAGGTCCGTTCGTTGTAAGCCTGTTGTGTTCGAGACTTTGCAACTAGCCTCATGCCTTGGGTAAGCCCAAAATGTTGGTGATTCCATTACGAGAACGTCTAACCTCGCACTGGGAGTGGGAGATGGCGGGAGTAGCATGTACCCTCGGGGCTAGAATCGGGCCGGGTTCGAGGAGTACTGTACTCTCGGGTGGCGATGGACACGTTCTGGTTTTGGGAAATCTAAATGAGGGTTGATATATGCAGATTCGATTCTACATATGTCGTGATGTTAGAGATCCCCAGCTGGGTATAATCGGTTCGAATCGTCGTTGCTCCTCGGTTATGGAGACTTGATCACCTGACTTGCATCGTAGTTAAGAACTGGAATGAAAGAAAGGATGAGAAAGGATTTGATGATAATTACTTTGATCTAGACTAGGATCACCTAGATTTGGTTAATGAACCATCAATGGTAAAAGTAAAATGTTGAAGATAAGGACTTACTTTAGTAAGCTTGTCTGCAAAAGAAAATCTTGATTCTGGACTACCCGTACCTTGATTCCCTAAAGCTAGCATGCCCATGGAGTCTTTGTCTTAGTCGGGTAAGTCTTGTTGAGTACTCTCGTACTCAGGGTTTGTTGAACCCCTTGTTGCAGGTGCGGTTCATGAACAAGTCTGCTTCGAGCCTTGTTGCATGACCGTCGTGGTTGAAGAAAGCGACGATGAGTAGACTGTGTGGCCTTTGGGCAAGGCATCTCGCTTGTGTGTTGTAATAAAGTTACTACCGATACTTCTCTACTACTGGTTTGTAATAATGTTACATAAGGTTTGAGATTTGAAAAACTAGTTTGTAACCCTAAGTTATTGTAAGACTTCCGCTACTTTACTCTGTTGAATATTTTGAATAAACTGTTGTAATATTGCAATACTCCTGTGATTGGATCCTGATCGGAGGAAAGCAGGCCTTTTAAGTTATGGTGAACATAAGTACGACTGTCAGAGGTCATTATGGTAATGACGTGTACTTGTGGGCCATCATAATTAGGAGGTTCTGTGACAGCTGGTACCAGAGCATAATCACTCGAGTTATTGTAGTATTACTTTGCAAAACTTCAAAATGTTTTGGGTCAAATAAACTTAATATTGATATTTTGGTCCAAATTGCTTTTGCTTATCTTAATCTATTCTATAGTTTCCTTAGCTCATATTTGAAAGCTTCGTAGTGAAGTATCATGTATAGTGTCCTATGTTATAAATATTGCATGTGTTACTTAATCTTTCTGTTAGATCGTAAGTACGGTACATGCATCATGTTTAATTAACCTGCTTAAGTTACCTTCCCTTTTAAAGTGGTTTGGGTTAAGTAAGGTTCAATCCTATTCATGCTAACCTTCAGATCCCCCTATCTGTTCTCATCGTCCTAATTCTATCTTGCTTTAGGATGGCACGTGTGAAGACGACTCCTCACAAGAAAACGGGTCCGCAGGGAGTGCCGCGTCATCAGTTGGCCGCCAGAGTGGATGGAGCAAGCAGTAGCCGCAATCCGAACCTGGATTCGGAATCAGAGGTTGCAAGGCTTACATCAGAAGTGGAGCGACTGAAACGCAATATGCGTTTTTGGAAACAGTTCCAGAACGAGTCTCTGGAAAAGGAGACAGAAGCCAGGGCTCGTGTTCGTGAGTTGGAGCTTTATGCGACACACCTGGAGCAGTACAACACTGTTCTACATGAGGAGGTCCATAGGCTACATGATCTGATGAATCCCAATCATCAGCCCCAGGCAGTAGAAGATGATGTCGGTGCCGTGATTGTTCCTGATGAAGAAGATCCGGAAGAAGAGGAACCCATGATGGAAAGTGGGGATGATGCAAGTCATGTCACTGGTGCAAGTGCTCCAGAGGTTGAGGATGGAGTGATCGTGATCAGTGACGATGATGAGGAGTGAAGTGTTGACATGGATGGTTGTGTAATATAGTAGTCTTTCCTGCTTTCTAAGAACCTTAGTGGGTAGTTTCTTGCTTGAGAGCAAGTTTGTAATGAAATAATGTAAGATAAGTTTGTGTGTGTATACAAGTACTGTACTAACTGCTTTTTAATTCAATAAAACGATGTAAATAAATATGATTGTGTACAACAGATGGACGGTACTGGAACTTCCCAGGAAGGGGACAATACTCTGAATCCCCCACCGTTTCCACCTACCTTGGCAGAAGTTATTGCCGCACTGGTTAATGCCACTACCCTGTTGGCTCAGAATCAGAATCAGAATCAGAATGGAAACCAGGGTCGTCGAGGCCGTAACAATGGAGGAGAAACCACTTATGTGGATTTCACCGATACCCGTCCACCAGTGTTCTCAAAGGCAGATGAGCCGCTAGAGGCAGATGACTGGCTCCGTACCATGGAGCAGAAGTTTGAACTTTTACAGTGCACGGAGCACCAGAAGTCCGTGTTTGCAGCACAGCAGCTTAGAGGTGCCGTAGGGGCGTGGTGGGCGAATCTGGTCGCCGCACGGCCTGCTGGCCACCGTGTCACTTGGCAGGAGTTTCGTGAAGCCTTCAGAGCACATTATATCCCAGATGGTGTCATGGCCATGAAACTAGAAGAGTTTCTCTCGCTGAAGCAAGGGAACCAGACAGTTCTGCAGTACGTAGGTAAATTCAATCATCTGTCCCAGTATGCAGCGGAATATGTGAACACCGATGCGAAGAAGAAAAGTTGTTTCATGAGAGGTTTGAATACAAGAATTCAGGAAGCATTGGTCACCTGTTATAATGCCACATACCATGAGATAGTCAATGTGGCTATTACGTCAGAAGAAAAGTCCCGACTGCACAAAGAGTCGAAGAAAAAGAAGCCAGTGTTTTCTAGCCCGTCTGGCGGCATTAAGAAGCGCCAGAAGTTTGTTTATCACCCTCAGAACCATTTCCGCCCAACTTATCTTCCACCGCAATACCAAGTTCAGCCGCAGACGTTTTTCCGTCCTGCCGCAACCCCGTAGTTTCGACAGCAGCCGAATGCCCCTGGTATTCGAAACCAGACTCCAGTAACCCATAACTTTCCCTGCTACAATTGTGGAAAGCCAGGCCACTTTTCCAAGGACTGCCCGTATCCAAGGCAGTACAATCCCAATTATCCCAGAGCTCCCATACCACAACAACAGCAACCTCAGAGCAAGAATAATAATCTGAATGTTCAGAAGGGTAAGGGTGAGAAGAGGAAGACCGGACGTGTATTCTATACTCAAGCAAGTGCAATCCCAGAGGGAGAACCTGTTATGATGGGTATGTTCCCTGTTGCTAATCATCCAGCAGTACTGTTATTTGATTCAGGTGCATCGCATACATTCATAAATCGCACCTTTGTTGTTAAGTATGACATTCCAATTATGGGAACACAAGAAGATTTCTTTATCCAGTCGCCCGGGGGACGACTGTGTACTAAGGAGATGGTACGTGACGTACCTATAGAGTTAGGTGGGCATATATTCCCTACCTCAATGATAATATTATAGAAACAGGATATAGATGTAATCCTGGATATGAATTGAATGTACCAAAGAGGAGCCCTTATAGATGCACTGCATAGAACTATAAGGTTGAACCTGCCAGATAATAAATCTCATCTTCTTATCCAACTTCCTATCCCAAAGAGAACAGTTGAAAGGTTATGTGCAACTTCAGTACAGGAGATTTGTGATATACCGGTAGTCTGTGAATTTCCAGATGTGTTTCCAGATGATCTACCAGGTCTACTACCGGACAGAGATGTAGAGTTTGTGATTGGGTTAAAACCGGGTACTGCCCCAATATCCCGAAGAGCTTACAGAATGCCACCCAATGAATTGGCAGAACTCAATGATCAATTGCAAGAGTTACGTGACAAATGTTTTATTAGACCCAGTTCCTCACCATGGGGATGTCCAGCTCTTTTTGTCAAGAAGAAAGATCAGACTTTAAAGATGTGTGTTGACTATCGACCGTTGAATGAAGTAACCATTAAGAATAAATATCCGTTGCCTCGCATTGATCTACTCTTTGATCAGCTTGCGGGGGCAAAGGTATTTTCAAAGATCGATCTTCGATCAGGGTACTATCAAATCAAGATTCGACCTGAAGATATCCCAAAGACTGCATTCACCACCAGATATGGACTGTATGAGTACCTAGTTATGTCTTTTGGTCTCACTAATGCACCGGCACATTTCATGTATCTGATGAACTTAGTTTTCATGCCGGAGCTTGACAAGTTTGTGGTTGTGTTTATTGATGATATTCTGGTATACTCCAAAAGTGAAGAAGAGCATGTTGAGCATCTCAGAGTTGTTCTGACTCGTCTAAGAGATCACCAACTGTATGCCAAGTTCAGTAAATGTGAGTTTTGGTTAAGAGAAGTGCAATTCTTAGGCCATGTGTTGTCAGCCGAAGGAGTAGCAGTAGATCCTGGCATGGTGAAAGATATTCTGAATTGGAAACCACCAATCTCAGTTCATGAAGTCCGAAGTTTTCTAGGAATGGCGGGTTATTACCGTCGATTCATACCTGACTTTTCAAAGGTAGCCAAGCCAATTACATAGTTGTTGAAGAATCAAACCAAGTTCATATGGTCTCCAGAATGTGAGAAAGCTTTTAGAATTCTAAAGAAGTCACTGACAACTGCTCCAGTTTTGGCACAACCAAATATAGAAAAGCCATTTGATGTTTACTGTGATGCATCGGGTATTGGCCTTGGTTGTGTACTGATGCAAGAAGGCAGAGTCATTGCTTATGCCTCGAGACAGTTGAAGCACCATGAAGAACATTATCCGACACATGATCTTGAACTAGCAGTTGTGGTTCATGCATTGAAAATCTGGCGTCATTACTTGTTAGGTAATACTTACCACATGTATACAGATCACAAGAGCTTAAAGTATATCTTTACTCAGTCAGAATTGAATATGAGGCAAAGAAGGTGGCTTGAGTTAATAAAGGACTATGATTTAGAAGTACACTATCACCCTGAAAAAGCGAATGTTGTTGCTGATGCACTCAGTAGAAAGAATCATTGCAATTGCATGACTGTGAAGCCAATGGATGACAGTTTATGTTATGAATTGGAAAGGTTGAATATTGAAATAGTTCCACAAGGTCAGTTGACTAATGTCACAGTAGAATCAACAATCAAAGATCAGATTGTATCTGCTCAGAGAACAAATTCCGAAATAGCTCACATCAAAGAAAAAGTTAGAACTGGTCAGCAGACAAATTTCAGTATTGATGATGCAGATGTGTTATGGTTTAAGAACCGGCTAGTGGTCCCAAAGGTTCCAGAGTTACGTCGGCTCATTCTTGATGAAGCCCATAGTACAAGGTTTTCTAATCATCCAGGGAGTAATAAGATGTATCAAGATTTGAAGCAGAGATTCTGGTGGATCAAAATGAAAATTGAGATCGCCAAGTATGTTGCTAGATGTGACACTTGTTGTAAAGTGAAGGCAGTACACCTGAAGTCGGTAGGAATGTTACAACCCTTGCCTATTCCATCCTGGAAATGGGAAGATATCAGTATAGATTTCATTACTGGGTTACCCAAGACCTCAAGAGGCTTTGATTCAATTTGGGTCATTGTGGACCGACTGACAAAGTCATCTCATTTTATTCCAGTTAAGGTGGATTATTCTGCTATAACTTATGCAAGAATATATATTGCACGAATCCTGAGTCTTCATGGGGTACCAAAGACCATTGTATCGGACAGAGGTATGCAGTTTGTCAACAAATTTTGGAGACACCTATATGAGTCCCTGGGTACAAAACTTTTACACAGTACCGCTTATCATCCACAAACAAGTGGTCAGACTGAAAGGGTCAATCAAATTCTAGAGGACATGTTAAGGTCATGTGCACTTAATTATTCAGACACTTGGGACGAGTGGTTACCTTTAGCAGAATTCTCCTACAATAATAGTTATCAAGAGAGTATAAAAATGGCACCGTTTGAAGCATTGTATGGCCGCAGGTGTAGAACCCCATTGAATTGGTCAGAACCGGGAGAAAGATGGTTTTTCGGTGTTGATCTTGTAAACCAAACAGAAGAAAAAGTTAGACAAATCTAGAATAATTTGAAAGTTGCTCAGTCCAGACAAAAGAGTTATGCTGATAAAAGGCGTAGACCTTTGGTATTCCAAGTAGGGGATTATGTTTATTTAAAAGTATCACCCATGAAAGGAGTTAGCAGATTTGGAGTCAAAGGCAAACTCGCACCACGTTATATTGGTCCTTTTCAAATCATTCAACAATGTGGAAAGGTGGCATATAAGTTAAAGTTGCTTGAACAACTGTCAGCCGTGCACAATGTATTTCATGTATTACAAATGAAGAAGTGTCTACAAGTACATGATCAAGTGGTTGATGTTGAGGGAGTTGAACTTGAACCGGATTTGACATATTCTGAACATCATGTCCGAGTTTTGGATCAAAAAGATCGAGTTACCCGAAGTAGAACAACTAAATGGTACAGAATACAGTGGAATCAACATTCCGAAGAGGAAGCCACCTGGGAATCGAAAGATTATCTGTTGGAGAATTTCCCGGAGTTCTTTGCTTCTATCTAGGTTGCAATTTCTTCTTTAAACTGTAACCTATCCTTTTAAAATCTTTGTAATGCAGAAAACCCCTACCTGTTTTGTAGACAAGTCTTGGATGTGTTTGCTTGACACGTTTCCTTTTCCATTACTTAACTCAAGGCTTTGAATCTCGGGACGAGATTTCTTTAAGGGGGAAGGGTTGTAACACCCCGGGTGTTATAGTGCTAATTAATCTGCCATGTCATCATAATGCATTGCAAAGCATCCCGGTTAGGTTAATTTTGTTATGCATCAACTAAAATAAGTTTTCTTATCTAGGTTGAATGTGTTCCTCAGTGGTGTGCTCCGAACCCAAAAACCCTAATTTCGAATGCCGCCGCAAAATACTTAGTCCATGCCCTGCGTAATTTGAGGTGTGCGACTGTGTTGCACACTAGTGTCAAGTGTAGGATATGAGCTCAAGTACAACACTAAAATGAAGCTACAAGTTTGAGTTTGAATTGGAGTCCCAAAACTTGTCACGAGTTTTCCTATTCAAATTTAAATTCAAATCTGGGGAGAAATGTAAAAGAATTTCAAAAGCAAATTGGTCAACCAAGAGTGGCATTTGGTCAACCATGTCATGTTGGTCCAAATGATGCCCTTGGGTGAGGTTTTGATCACTAAGTAATCACAAATAAAAGTAGCAACAAATTCCAATTTAAAATTCCTCCGAAAACCCTAAATTTTCAAAACCCTATTTTACCCCTTTTGAAATAATTCAAAATCTAAGCAAAATTTGGGAAAAAGTTAAAAACCAAGTTTGTAGAACTTTTTAAGGGCTACAACTTTGGTGTTTTGAGTTTTCAAAGTTTTAGTGTAAAATGTGGAGCAATTTTGAAAATAAACAAATTTCAAATTTAATTCATTTTTGTCCCCAAACTAAGATTTTAAAATAGAGGCAGAATTTGAAAAAGTTTTGAACAGCAAAGTTGTAGGTCTAGTCAAGATATACAACTTTGATGTTTGGAGATTTTGAAGTTTCAATATAAAATAAAAAGTAATTTCTAAATTACCAAATCTGAAAATGTGTCCCTTTTTGAATTTAAACTCAAATTTCAAAATCCAGTGAGAATTTGGAAAAGTGTTCAATACCAAACTTGTAGAGCTTGAAATTCTGAAGATTTCATACATTGGAAGTTTTTCATGTTATTACATGAATTTGAGAGTAATTTGAGAAAACAGTTTGAAAATTTAAAATTTGGGGGGGAGCTACAGTGGGCGGCGAATCAGAGCGGGGCACCGCGCGGCATGGGCGCCGCCCGACCGCCGTGGCCTTTGGCCAGCTTCCAGGCGCGTCCTCGGCCGCTAGCGTTGGCTTCAGCGTGTTCGTGTCGCGCCACACGTCGTCTGGAGACCAGTTTCGTTGCCCTATATAAGGAGATCACCGTCACCGGCGTGTTTTTCTTTTTCTCCACCTCCACTGCCACCGCAGCTCCGCCGCTCGCCGCTGCCGCCGTCGAGTCACCTCTAGCCACGCAAAGCGTGTCATCATGTTCGCCTCGGCCTCGCGCACCTCGTGAACCATTTGAGCTAGCCCAATTTCGTCTGAATCACCGTAGCCACCCGTTCCCGTGCCCAACTCCGGCGACCGTGCCGCCTCACGTGGCCGGCCTCTTCCACCGCCGCTCCAAGCTTCCCGAGTACTTCGCTGCAACCGCTGTGAGCTTTTGGTGCTTCTTGTGCCCTTGCTTTAGACGCTACCGTGGTAGATCGTCGGGACGCCGGTCACCGTGGCCACCGTGTTGCCATGGCCGTCGGGAGGATCCTTCCGAAGCCGTAGGGTAGCTGCTAGGTGGTAAAATGGATTCGCCATGTTGTGCCGGTGCTATAGTGTCGCTTGGTTGGGTGTCCGAAGCCGCGCTCGCCGGCCGGCCACCGTGCGGGCATGGCTGAGTCGGGGAGAGAGCGAGGGAGGCGGAGGAAGGCGATGACAGGTGGAGTCACGTCGTCAGCGAGAGAGAGAGGGAGAGTAGACGTGTGCGGGCGGAGGCAGGCCGCCTGCTGGGCCGCACGACTGGGCCGGTCGCGAGCGCGCGAGCACGGGCGAGTGCGCGGTCGCGTGGGCCGTTTAGCTGGGCCAGACCAGAGGAGAAAGGAAGAATCGGCCCGATTTTGTTTTTGTTTTTCTTTTTCGAATAAATGAATAGTGCTATCATTTGTTTATTTCATTAAAAATTGTGTAGAGTTCCAAAATTCATGAAAATTTTTGTGTAAGCTTCTCAATGTATAAACTATCTAGGAAAAATGTTAAATCATGAATTTGAATACTCTGTGCAGTAGAATTAATTGGTTCCAATAATGATTAAATGCAACTTCCAGGAATTTTAATAATTAATTTATTTATCCAAAAATTATGAAATTTATTATGGCACTGTTAGAAATCATTCTTAACCCATAGAAAAGTTTGAGCTTGTTTAGATAAAGTTTGATCAACTTCTAATTATGCCCTAATTATTTAAATAATAAATAAATGTTAATTTGAGATCTTTAAGTGTTGTGTGCCTTTTTGATTGAGTGATGTCCTTAGGTCACTACCCTTTGGTGATCTCTGGCGCCTTAATTTTATGTTTGAGCTCGTTAGTAACTTGTTTAGGTTAAAAGCTGGTATCGTTAGACTCGTCGCTAGTTAGTAGGTTTTCTGTTTACAACTGTACCGTGAAGGGAAGTTGTACTCAAGTCGTAACTCATAGCATGTTATCATCAAGCATCATGTTTATCATCGAGCATCATGTTAAAGCATGTTATGTATTCGTGTAGTCTCCGCTTTCGAAGAAGCCGAGGTCACCGAGCAAGTTTCCGGAGAAGAGCGATCGTCGGTGGATTCCGGACCAGACGTTGGAGTCCCCGAGTCTGAGTCAGTCGTCGTGTCTGAGCAAGGCAAGCCCCGGTGCATTTAAACCCTACCTTGATATTTTACAAATCTTTATTATTTGTATTATGGTTTATTGCATTAAGTAATTAGGAGTTGAGTGATAACCTAATTGCTGCATTATCATCCTTTATTATTGCGATATTAACCTTGATACCTGTTTTACTGAAAATGCGTAGTATGCTTCGCCATGCTTAGGAGTTAAGTTTTTAAATGAAATGTTTACATAGCCATGATGCATACTTAATGAATATTGAAATATGAGAATGAACTTGAAAGATCGGGCGGGTGGTTTGGCCACTGCTAACATGCATTGGGAAAGGAGTCTCAATGTAGTGTTTTCGTCTTGTTAGTTAAGGTCCGTTCGTTGTAAGCCTGTTGTGTTCGAGACTTTGCAACTAGCCTCATGCCTTGGGTAAGCCCAAAATGTTGGTGATTCCATTACGAGAACGTCTAACCTCGCACTGGGAGTGGAGAGATGGCGGGAGTAGCGTGTACCCTCGGGGCTAGAATAAGGCCAGGTTTGAGGAGTATTGTACTCTCGGGTGGCGATGGACACGTTCTGGTTTTGGGAAATCTAAATGAGGGTTGATATATGCAGATTCGATTCTACATATGTCGTGATGTTAGAGATCCCCAGCTGGGTATAATCGGTTCGAATCGTCATTGCTCCTCGGTTATGGAGACTTGATCACCTGACTTGCATCGTAGTTAAGAACTGGAATGAAAGAAAGGATGAGAAAGGATTTGATGATAATTACTTTGATCTAGACTAGGATCACCTAGATTTGGTTAATGAACCATCAATGGTAAAAGTAAAATGTTGAAGATAAGGACTTACTTTAGTAAGCTTGTCTGCAAAAGAAAATCTTGATTCTGGACTACCCGTACCTTGATTCCCTAAAGCTAGCATGCCCATGGAGTCTTTGTCTTAGTCGGGTAAGTCTTGTTGAGTACTCTCGTACTCAGGGTTTGTTGAACCCCTTGTTGCAGGTGCGGTTTATGAACAAGTCTGCTTCGAGCCTTGTTGCATGACCGTCGTGGTTGAAGAAAGCGACGACGAGTAGACTGTGTGGCCTTTGGGCAAGGCATCTCGCTTGTGTGTTGTAATAAAGTTACTACCGATACTTCTCTACTACTGGTTTGTAATAATGTTACATAAGGTTTGAGATTTGAAAAACTGGTTTGTAACCCTAAGTTATTGTAAGACTTCCGCTATTTTACTCTGTTGAATATTTTGAATAAACTGTTGTAATATTGCAATACTCCTGTGATTGGATCCTGATCGGAGGAAAGCAGGCCTTTTAAGTTATGGTGAACATAAGTACGACTGTTAGAGGTCATTATGGCAATGACGTGTACTTGTGGGCCATCATAATTAGGAGGTTCTATGACAGAGGTCGACCGTGCAACGCCAGTCGATAACCAGAGGGGTCGTGGTGCTGCGATTGCAGGGTTCAGAGCCGAGTTGTTCGGAAGCCGGATCGAATTGTGTCGTGACTCCATCAAATCGAGAGTTATCAGAACCTTTCGGAAGATCGGGAACCCTAGTTCACATCAGTCTCGAGGTGAGCGGACACCAGCCCGATCTGGACGTTGAGGGCATCACGCTGGCCGCTAACGAGGGCGACGTCCTTCTCGAGCTCCTTCACACGGGCCAAAAGCGACGCATGGTCCTCACGGGCCTTGGCCGCCTCCTCCCGAGCCTTGGTCGTGTCTTCACATGCCTCGGCCATGGCCTCTCGAGCCTTCGCTGCTTCCTCCTTGACCGCCGCATGGACGACGCGAAGCTCGTTTGCTTCGGCGCTCTTCTTGGATAGCCACTTATTAGCTTCCTCGACCAGAGCCCATTGACGAGTAAGCGCGGCCCATACGCCGCTTTCGTGGCGAATGAAAAGCGACTTGTGGCGTGATCGCTCCTTGGGACCGGCTCCCTCTCTCACGGCTTGTAACCCCTACACAAGCACTTAGGTGCAAGAAAATACAATTCTCTCCTTTCCCCGTTGGACGTAGGGCCTTCTTCGCCCGAACCAGGATAAACCCCCGTGTATTCTCTTTGCATCACCATCCGGAGTAAGGAGCACGCGGCACAAATTCACTCGTCGGCTTAGGGCCCTCCAGGGTCCAAACACCAACAAAACTGTTAGGTGTCCTTTTTTTTACAACAAATGAAACTGTTAGGTTGTGAACTTGACGAACTCTTATGTAAACTTGAATTATTTACACAATGTATGTGATGGTGCACGATATGCAAAAGTGTGTGATAGTGAGATCCACTCGTGAAGTCGTGCTAGTGGGTTATGTAGTGATATCGGCATTGCTTTTTGTTTGAGAGAGAGAGTGATTTTTTTTGAGAGATGATATTGGCATTGCTTTTTTTTTTTTGAGTGGATGATATTGGCATTGTTTTTTTTTTTTGAGCAAATGATTTTGGCATTGCTTGAGACGCGCTTTCCAGCCGTCGAGCCAAAGCCCATGAGGCTAAGAATCACGGACCTCGGCCCAGCCGGCTGCAACACGCCAACACATCAAACTCTCTCGGAAAGTCTCTCCCTCCCGACCAACAGCTGCAGCAGGCGGTTTGGCAGCAGGGCGACGACGCCCAATAAACCGAGATTTACATGCTCTTCCATGGATGATTCGATGATGGATGCGGTCCTCGGCGAACCATCTTGTTGCAGAGGCCGGATTCTCTCCCTGAGTCGACGCGACGTTAGTGCAGTTACACAACGAGGGCGTCCGTGCGTCGTGGCGGCCTGCCCGGTGCGTGCACGGACGTTGTTCGACGGAACGCCTCATCGACGGCGTCTGCGTATCTTGTGCTTGTGACGTATCCAAGGCGCAGCAGCAGGACGATGCGGGCCGGACGTTTCCCAAGTGCTCGCCAGAATGACGAAATGGCTGAGGAAGTGGACGCGGAAGAGATCGCGACTGGGCTTGTGCACCCTCGAGTACCCATCGTTTTCAAGGTACTTCTCACAAAACCTCCTTCCCAAGTTCATTTCCTTCTCGCTTTACGTTTCGTTATGATATGGGATCACCCCATCAGGCGAACATACGGGTGGCATATGATATTCCACTTCCACCTGCTCTCCTGCAGATTTGTGCCGGCGTGCACTTCGTTCTTGACTAGTAGTCGGTCGTTGGTCTCAGAGTGCCCGCCGTGGTCTTACCGGCCGTCATTGCACCGCTAGTCCAAGTGCCGTGTTCCCCGTGCACCATGTGTGCTCCAAATTCCACAACGACCGCGAGTCCGTGGTCGTCGTCAACCACGCTACACTTGTTACTTAATCATACACAAGTGGCCTCCGAGCTGAAAACTAACAACAAAAGATCCCCCAATACCACTAGCTTCCAAGGCTCAAACCCAGAGCTAGCCATGGCAGAGCACACACGAGGCTCCCAAATCCTTCTCATCTACCTCTGCCTCTGCCTCCTGCTACTATCCTCCTCAGTGCACCTGGCGATGAGCATGGACCTTGACGGCTACGACGACTTCGATGTGAGCTTCGACGAGGACAGCTCTGATGAGGTGGCACCAGCAGACGACTACGACAACATCGACGAGAGCTTCGCCGACGATAGCTTCTCTGATGAGGTGGCACCGGCACGGCGCCTGTACGACACCAGCTTCAACGTGCTCAACAGCTCCTCCTCCTCCAACAGGTCCGGCGCGGCCTTCTGCAGGCTGCTGTCCCTGCAGATACTGGACCTGTCCAACAACAAGCTCACCGGAGAGCTGCCGGACTGCTGGTGGGAGATGCAGGCTCTGCAGTTTATGGACCTATCACACAACTCTTTCTCGGGTAAGATCCCTGAAGCCCCACCGACCCACAGCTGTTCTCTAGAATCGCTCCATCTTGCCGGCAATAGCTTCACTGGAGAATTTCCAAGTGTCGTTGAGGGATGCCAGCAGCTGGCCACTGTAGATATTGGGAACAACAGGTTCCATGGTGATATTCCTCCTTGGATTGGAAGCCGTGCTCCAGCACTGAAAATCCTTAGACTTAGTTCGAACAACTTCACTGGTCAAATTCCTCCGGAGTTATCACAGCTTTCACAACTTCAGTTGCTAGACTTGTCCCACAATGGATTGACAGGATTGATCCCAGCAAAGTTGGGAAACTTAGAGTCCATGAAGCATCCGAGAATTAATTCCAGTATAGGATCGCTAGATGGGTCCACCTATCAGGATAGAATTGACATCATCTGGAAGGGACAAGAGCTGATATTCCAAAGAATACTTGAGCTGATGACAGGCATCGATTTGTCAGGCAATTCACTGTCGCACTGCATCCCTGAAGAGTTAACCAATCTCCAAGGCCTCCGATTTCTGAACCTGTCAAGAAACAATATGTCATGTACCATTCCTAAAAACATTGGTAGCCTCAAATATCTTGAGTCCCTTGATCTTTCGTGGAATGAACTTTCAGGACCCATTCCTCCAGGCATGAGTAGTTTGCAGTCCCTTAACACATTGAATCTCTCAAACAACCATTTGTCAGGCAAGATACCTACCGGGAATCAACTTCAGACACTCATAGACCCATCGATTTATGGAAACAATCCTGACCTCTGTGGACCTCCTTTGAACATTTCTTGCCAAGATCCGTCACAGGCATTTGATGAGGGAAATGGCGGAGAATGCCAGGACCAATTGCTGTACTACTGTGTGATCGGTGGAATTGTTTTTGGATTCTGGCTGTGGTATGGGATGCTCTTTTCCATTGCGAAGTTGAGGTATTCTGTTTTCTTGTTTGTTGATCGCATACAATACTCCCTCCATCCCAAATTATAAGACGTTTGACTTTTTTAACACCAAGTTTGACCACTCGTCTTATTCAACAATTTGTGCAAAATATCAATTCTTTTATCGTGGCTTGATATATTAATAAAAGTTCCTCAAGAATGACTTAAATTTAACTATATTTGTACAAATTTTTTGAATAAGACGAGTGGTCAAACTTGGGATCAAAAAAGTCAAACGTCTTATAATTTGGGATGGAGTACAAAATTATGCAAAAGGTGCGGCCTATCAATCATTTTCTTTCGAAAGAAAAGAGTGATCCATCTTCCGTACCTATGTTTTCCACAAGTGATACAAGCTGAAAAATGGAGTAAGAGTAATGATGTCTTCTCTACTATACTTAGCAATCCAATCTTCTCTTTTTTTTCCTCCCCTAGTACGGCAGGAGATTTGCTGCCTTTCTTTGTATGCTTTAAGATGTAATGCTGAGAGTATGCCAGAAGGATTATAGTTAACTGTTATATAGCAATTTCAGTAAAAAAAAACATTATATGTTTAAGGAGATTTGCTGTCTTTCTCTGTATGCCTTTCTGATATGACACGTTTAAGAAGTTCTTACTTTTTTGTACTTGATTCATTTCTACTACTGTTTTGAAAAGAATATGCATAAGAAATTATTTTCAAGAAGTGGCATAGATATACCCGTCATGCATTGAGGGAAAACTTATGCTGGGAGCTGCACTTCCATCGTCAAAAAGATTTAGAGAGAACTAAGAACTTATCATGCACAGCCAGAAAAGGGTAAGGAAAATAAAGTGACAATAGTTTCTCTTAGCCTGCTGCCTTCTGATATCTATATTCAGTTACATATTTAGCCCTTCCCGTCAAATGGAGCAATAAATCATAAGTATGGCAATAAAGTAGAACACCTAAGTTGACTACAGACTAATTCTTGCAATTGGTGACTTCCATAATAATTTCGTAGTCTATCAACCAGTTCTACCAATAAACTTTCCTAGTTCTTGTCTTTGGTACTAGAACTTGAGAAACTTGATGCTCTAGAACTGTTGGTTTCTGCACACGTATTTATTGCTTCAGGTAGTCTGTTAGTTTGCTTACTACTAGGATCTGTCGGGATGGTGCAGAAAGACATGCCTGAGTATGCGACGAACATGTACAGTTTCTTCCAGTGGCGAATCCAGCTCGAGAATTGACCTAGGGCGGACATTGACTAATAGGAGGATGTGTGCTTATGTATCTCAATTTTCAAGTACCAATTTGCTACATGACCCTTCACATCATAAGAGAAAGGGATTTGGTACTGAATTTATGTCTACATAATTCTCTATTTCATAGAAGGGAAAAAATAAGCTGCTACTGAATTCCACATCAAGCAGTAAAAAAAGAGACAATTCCACATCAAGCAGTAAAAAAAAAAAGAATTCCACATCAAGCGAGACAACACTCTACCTACTAGATGGAAGAAATTAGAAATAAATCTCTAAAGAAAAAGGCTTCTGAATCATTATTAGCAATACCCATTACTCACACCAGAAGTGGAGCAGATCAGCCCGCCCGTTGCTCGATCGCCTTGGAGCAGTACAGCGCCCGCATGGCATACCCGAATAGCAATCTGCAATTAAACCAACAGTCCAACGCATTCTTTTCCGGTCCAGGTCTTACGCGACTTTAGCCTAATGACTTTAGTGGGGCTGCCGGCCGCGCAGCCACGGCACAGCTTCATACTAGGGCCGGCCGGGTGGCCGGCGGCCGCGGGACGTGCGGACGGCAGGAGGGCCGAGCCGCCCGCGCATGTGGCTAGCTAGAGTGGAGCCGCGGAGGGCCGCCTCGATTCGGAATGGAGTGGCCCAGCGGCAGCGGCGCCTGCCCTAAGGTGACTCATGGGCCGATGCGGAGGGCAGATGGCCGCGGCCCACTTACATGCCCATGACCATTCAAGCGCCGAACAAAAATTCCCTGCCACTGTGCCGCGTCGTCTTCAACCTGCTCCCCGCCTCGCGGCCTCGCCGCGTCGTTCACCGGTAGTCGCCACCTCCGTCTCCGGGGAGGTCCTGCCTAAGGGGACCTAGGGCGGCCGCCCTAGCTCGCCCTAGTGGTGGCTCCGCCTCTGGTTTCTTCTGCAATGTCTAATATGTCCTGTAGTTGAGCAGGCAGACATGTTGAACAAACAAACAGTCAAACATAGAACCCTAAACTACCCTGGTCTCTTCCTCTCCCAAAATTCTAGCTATCTGATTGCGCCTAGCTGTTATCCAGCTAGTTGGGTGCTGCCAAACGAAGCTAGATCGTTACAGGCTGCCAGCCGATCCTAGCAGATGCACCACAAAAAGGTACTCTCACCTGCTGGTAGCAAACGGGATTCCTCAACCACATTGAGCACCACTGCACCAGCATGATAGATGTTGGGAAGTTCAAAAGAATTGTAGTCGGTGGTTGTACTGCAATTTCAATAAATAAATATAGGTCACTTTATATGCACCTGTACTCGGTAGGACTAAGACTGAGTACATGAGGTGCGATTTCAGCGCGATTAGGCATGAGGAGGAAGACATTAGCCTCGATGGGCAAGTGGTGGCTAAGAAGGATACTTTTCGGTATTTAGGGTCGATGCTACAAAAGGATGGAGACATTGATGAAGATGTTAGACATAGAATTTCAGCTGGCTGGTTGAAATGGTGTCAAGCTTCTGGCGTCCTCTGTGACAAAAGGGTGCCTCAGAAGCTGAAAGGTAAGTTCTATAGGACGGCGATTCGTCCGGCGATGTTATACGGTGCTGAGTGTTGGCCTACAAAAAGACGACATGTCCAGCAATTGAGTGTAGCAGAGATGCGTATGTTGCGTTGGTGTTGTGGGCACACAAGAAGGGATAGAGTCCGGAACGATGATATTCGGGATAGGGTTGGGGTAGCACCAATTGAGGAGAAATTGATTCAACGTCGGTTGAGATGGTTTGGACATGTCCAATGGAGGCCTCCTGAGGCGCCGGTGCGTAGTGGAGTTCTAAAGCGGGCCGATAATGTAAAGAGCGGTAGAGGTCGACCTAAACTAACTTAGGACGAGTCCGTTAAGAGAGATCTTAAAGAGTGGAATATCTTCAAGGATTTAGCTATATACAGGAGCGCTTGGAGATTGGCAATCAACGTACCTGAACCGTGACCTCTTTTTGTCTTGTGCCCTTTATGTTCCTTTATGTGTCTCCCTGTTTCTCGTCTCTTTTGGGTTTCATCTCTAGCCTACCCCAACTTGCTTGGGACAAAAGGCTATGTTGTTGTTTATATGCACCTGTAGGGTCTTTTTTTTTTCTACCGGTAAAGACCATTTTCTAATCGCGCTACTCTGCTTGGTATATTTCTACAATTATGTGGGCGCTGTAGCGAGCAGCACTTGTCCTGATTCCTGACTTCCATGGAAATATTGATGCAGCATTTACATGAAACTGTTCAAGTAGTGAGACATCTGTGCGGTTTTTTTTTTTTTTGAAGGAAACTGGCAAGAGCTCTGCCTTGCATTTAAGTAGGAATAGAAGGTGACACACAATGTGCAGTATCATCTCAGAGAAAGCTCGTCATATTTGAGAAATAATAAGCAAAGTGGCTGAAGAACACCTCTTACAAGTTACAATTTGTGGTTTTCCACTACCTACCCTACAGCTGCATGTTTAGCCCCTTCGAACATCAGCATAGTAGCGAATTTAATACAGCTAACTTTGTGTACATAGAGACTTCTGAGGATTTCCAGAATAGTTTCGTGGCCTATCAGTATGGAAACTGAGAGAAAATTAGTCCTCTCAAAATGCATCCAAAAAAGCACAATAACTACAAATCTCACTTGTTGAGCTTCAAACCTTTTCACAGGCAAACATCACTTCTGGTAGTCTGTTAGCTTGCTTACTGTGATCTCTCTGAACGGTTCAGAAAGATAAGCCTGAGTATGCGCTGATATCTCTTGAGCAACTGATCGCATGGAAGGCCGTGATTCGGGATTTGCCCGTGTGCAAGCGAGCGCGATTCTCACCACAAACACAATTTCTTCTGCAAGGTCACCCGTTGGAGGCTCCAACCGCTGGTCTAGTATGTCCTGGAGTAATAAATCTTCTTCTGTGGAAGAGGAGATAGCCGGCAGGGAGGTTAAGAGGTCACCAGGATGCTTCCCCATCATCACCTCCAGAGCAACCACTCCAAAGCTGTAAACATCGCATTTCTCTGTGACGTTCATCGTGTATGCCAATTCTGCAAGAGTAAAACCAGACATGACACAAGTTAGTGTGCTGCATCACGATACATCATCAAGCAAAGTGCCTCAGTGTTAGTGAAAATATCTGAAAAAATGTTGCTTTCCGTAACATTATATTTCTTTTCAGCACTAGGAGCCTAAGAGGGATCTT
The DNA here is from genome assembly GCA_038087645.1 of Saccharum hybrid cultivar R570. Lineage (NCBI taxonomy): Eukaryota > Viridiplantae > Streptophyta > Magnoliopsida > Poales > Poaceae > Saccharum > Saccharum hybrid cultivar. The sequence goes on from JAQSUU010000066.1 coordinate 5,590,355, forward strand.
AGTTGTTACTGGTATATACTACTTAATAGTTCAGATCAGGGTGTTATGTATTCAAGTAAAATCTGTAAAACTATATGGTCCATGAATAGTAAGCTGTAAGCAGATACAAAAAGATTACCTGGAGCCATGTAGCCATATGATCCTGCTACAGAAGTCCAGTTTGTGGAAGCAGAGCCAAGCAGCTTTGCCGTGCCAAAATCAGACAGCCGCGGCTCAAATTCTGACTCAAGCAGGATATTGTTCACAGTGATGTCACGGTGAACAATGGGCTGGCTACAGTCATGGTGGAGGTAGGCCAGGGCATGAGCAACCCCCTGGACCACCTTCACCCTCATGCTCCAGTCCAGCTTCTTCTTGCCCTCTTCCCCGTACATTGTCTTCCCCAAGCTGCCCCTCTCCAGGTACTCATACACCAGGTACATGTAGTCTCCACTGGTGCAGAAGCCATGGAGCTTGACGATGTTCCGGTGACGGACCTCTGTCAGTGCCTTGATCTCGTTCTCGAAGCTCTTCCTGCTCACTTCTGATATGTCTCCTGTCTCAGCCACATGGAAGCGCTTCACGGCCACGACCTGCCCACTAGGGAGCTCCGCCTTGTACACGCTCCCAAAGCCACCTTTACCGATGCAGAAGAATTCATTGAAGCTATCGGTGGCATTCACGATGTCGAGGAATGTGAATTTCCCTTCCTTCTCCCAGATCACGGATTCATAAGGATCGTTTGTGCTTGCCTCCAACACTTTCTGTTCCCTGGGTCTCCTTCTGCACGCTAGGATGAGGCAAGCAACAATGCCTGCCAGCAACACTGCCCCAACTACTGAGAAAACTATTACAATGACTGTTCTCTTGTGATGTCCTGAAGCGGAGCTGCGGTCGCAAGAAGGAATGCCTTGCACATTGCCGCAAAGCCCTAGGTTCCCAATGTAAGCCTCAGCCGAAGAGTTCTGGAAAGCATTGCCTGACGGTATTTCACCGGTGAGGTGATTGTAAGAGAAATCAACAATCTCCAGGCTCGACATGCGAGAGAAACTTGCTGGAATTGAACCATTGAGCTCATTGTGTGACAAATTCAGTTTCTGTAGGTTCGCCAGTTTCACAAGATTTGAAGGGATAGGACCAGACAGTGAGTTGCTGCTCAAATCAAGCAGGGTCTGCAGCTGAAACAGGTTACCGAGCTCACTTGGTATCTGCCCTGACAATTCGTTCTTGCTCAAATCAAGGTAGGTTAGTGAGCCAAGATTGTCGATGCCCACTGGTATGGTCCCATTAAGCATGTTCCCTGACAAATCAAGTTTCTGCAGTTTGGAATTGTTGCCCAAACTTGTCGGAATCGGCCCGGAAAAGGAGTTATGGCTCAGGTTGAGATTGAACAAGAAGTTGAGATTACCCAGCTCAGGTGGAAAAGCGCCTGCCAAGCTGTTCGCAGCCAAGCTGAGGTCCTGCAAGCTTGTCATGTTCCCAAACGCCGCAGGAATGGCGCCTGATATGTTGTTGCCATCCATCTTCAGGCGTGTGATCTTGGTGCATTGTCCCCAGTCATCTGAAAGCCGACCAGTCAGCTTGTTCCCGGAGATGTCCAGGTAGTCCATGCTGGGGTGGACACCGAACACCTCCGAGATGTCGCCGGTGAAATGGTTCCCCTCCAGCCGCACCCGATACAGCTCGGAGCAGTTCTTCAAGCACGGCGGCAGCTTGCCGCTGAAGTTGTTGTGGTTCGCCGTGAAGTTATTCAACGCGAAGCCGTCGCAGAGTCTCTGCGGCAGCTCGCCGGAGAAACTGTTGTTGGTGAAGCTCACATCGGTCAATGCCAGCCCTGCGCCGAGGTCCGGTGGGACGGTACCACTCATGTTGTTGTCGAACACTGACAGGTACTGGAGGTTCCTCAGCAACGAGATGGTGGAAGGCAGCTCGCCTTCCAGGTCGTTGGTGTTGACGTCCAAGATTTGCAGCGCCGTCATGTTGCCGATCTCCGGCGGGATCTTGCCGGTGAGCTCGTTGAAGAAGAGCGCCAGCCGCGTGAGTTGCTTGAGGTTGCCGAACGAGCTTGGTATCGGTCCGCTGAGCGAGTTCACCGACAAATCCAGTTCAACCAGGTTCACCAACCAGCCGAGCTCCGACGGGATCCCGCCGGCGAGGTTGTTGTTGAAGAGATACAAGATTAGCAGCTTCGTCGCGTTGCCGACCTCAGGTGGAATGGTTCCGGTCAAAGAGTTCGTCTGCGCTTGGAACGATATGAGCTCCGGCCAGCTCGTGAATAGCTGCCCTGGGATCTCGCCGGTGAGGTTGTTGGACGATATGCCGAACTCCCGCATCCTCTGCATCCCGGCGAAAGACGCCGGCAATCCCCCAGAGAGATGGTTAGTTGAGAGATCGACGAAGGTGAGGTTGCTGAGGCTGCCGAGCTCCGGCGGCAGAGTGGAGACCAGACTGGCGTTCTTCACGTCGAGACGTTGCAGCATCTTGAGCCGGCCAAGATCCGGCGGGAGCGGCCCGCCGAGCGGGTTGCTGCCGAGCTCAAGGATCCTCAGCTGCGACATGGACCCGAGGAAGTCTGGGACGCCGCCAGTAAGGCTGTTGCCGCCAAGGTGCAGGTCCCTGAGCCTCGTCAGCCTCGCGAGCGACGCTGGGATCCGGCCGGAGAACGCGTTGGCTGACAGGTTGAGCCATTGCAGGTTCGGCAGCCGCTCCGGCAGCGCGTCCGGGATCGGACCGGAGAAGCCGTTCTGCGACAGGTCGAGGTAGGTGACGTTGCCGCTCTTGAGCACGAACTCCGGGAAGCTGCCGTTGAGGTAGTTGAGGGAGAGCGAGAGGAACTCCACCGTGGGCATCGGTGAGAGCGGGGCGCTAGTCAGGTCGTTGGACCCCAGGTCGAGCTGGACGATCCTTGGGAGCCTGCTGAGCTGATACGGGATGTCGCCGACGAGGTTGTTGTTGAACAGGCGGAGTTCGACGAGGCCCGAGAGGTCGCCGAGCTGCGGCGGGATGGTGCCGTTGAGCCCGTTGCTGCCCAAGTCGAGCGTGGCCAGAGCGCGGAGCTGCGAGAGCGACGCCGGGATGGCGCCGGACAGGTTGTTGTCCTTGAGGTCGAGGGAGGTGAGGCTCGTGAACGCGGCCGGGTCGAGCGCGTCCAGGCCACCCGTGAGGCCGAGCCCGGGCAGACGGAGCGACACGACGCGGCCGGCGGCGTCGCAGGCGACCCCGCGCCAGGTGGTGCAGAAGGAGACCTGGGTGGCGTTCGTCCACGTGGACAGCGCCGCCGGGTCGCCAAGGTTCGACTTCCACTGCAGCAGCGCGTCGGCCGGCGACGGCGGCGTCGCAGCATTGGCATTGGCAGCGACGGCGGCGAGGGCAAGGATGGCGAGGAGTGGGGCCGCGAGGAGGAGGCGGGATGGGGCGGGTGGTGGCGTCGGCATTGGCCGGGTGGCAGAGCGGAGCGCGGCTTGGCCGTGCCGTTCGTGCGGTGAGGCGGGCGGGGAGGGCCGGAGGGGCGGTGGGGCGGTGAGCACGTGGTGGTCTTGACTCTTTGAGCTCGCGGCGCGCGCGGGCGCGGCTGGCTGGCGGTCAATGCAGTGGGTTGACTTGCGAGCACATGCGGTGCTACGGCTGGGAAAGGGGCAGCGGCGCACTTGCATTGCATTTGGCCAAGGCCCAGTTTAGATTAAAAAAAATTACAAAATTTTTCAAGATTTCTCATCACATCAAATCTTTAGACACATGCATGAAGCATTAAATATAGATAAATAATAAAACTAATTACATAGTTTAGACGAAATTTACGAGACGAATCTTTTAAGCCTAATTAGTCCATAATTGGACACTAATTGTCAAATAACAACGAAAAGTATTACAGAAGCCTTTTTGTAAAAAATTTTGCATCTAAACACAGCCCAACTATGTGTGCGATTCCGGTTCTCATTCTCTCGATAAAAAAATGTTTTTTTAATAAAAACGCTCAAAAGAATGTCTTATGTCGGATATTTATCAAGAAAAATGATTACTATTATAAAATATGAATAATTTGTCACAAAATGACCATAAAAATAGAGTACATCAAAAGCTATAGTTGTCTTCTTTCTTCGATTTAGTGGAAAAAGTCTAGATCACCCCTCAACTATGGGGTGGTCTACTTAACCCCCAAACTATGAAACGGTCTAATTTATTCTCTGAACTTTCCAAAACCGTCTACTTTACCTCCTGGGGCAGTTTTGGATGGCGGTTTGCTACAGTAACTGTGGTTTTGCTACAGTAACCGAATCTTTTAGAAATCATAGTAAATCATAAAAAAATCGTAAAATAGAAAATCCAATTTTGTTGGACTCCACGTGAGTAGATCTACATAATGAACATATAATATGGTGTGCTTTAGTACAAAATTTTTGTTGTAGCTTTAAATTTATTGAAAAATCCTAATAAATTTAAAGCTATAGCAAAAATTTTGTGCTAAAGCATACCATATTATATGTTCATTGTGTAGATCTACTCATATGGAGTCCAACAAAATTGGATTTTTCATTTTACAATTTTTCTATGATTTACTATGATTTTTTAAAGATTCGGTTACTGTAGCAAACCATGGTTACTGTAGCAAACCGCCGTCTAAAACTGTTCCAGGGGTAAAGTAGATGGTTTTGGAAAGTTCAGGGGGTAAATTAGACCATTTCATAGTTTAGGGGGTTAAGTAGACCACCCCCATAATTGGGGGGTGATCTAGACTTTTTCCTTCGATTATTTGTCAGAATTTGAAAATTGCAATCAAAGAGCAATAAGATAAAAAGGACACCTACAAACGTCATTGCCATGCAAGACTTTGATGGCCCCAAAATCCACTTGCCGCTAGGAATTGGATCTAGTAACAAGTGAAAAAACTCCCAAAATAAGTTTATAATTTTCCACCACTAGAGAACAGATTGTTGGAGAATCAACCCTTGTCATAGAACAGACAAAATGAATTGGTTAACATCATTGCATCAAAATCAAACCAACTATTTCTCGTGATAAACACGCCGAACTGAATAGATTCCCAAGAGAGCCAACATGTCTGAGGGAGGAAAAACATACTCTAACTTGTACTACTCCCTTTTTAATATGCATTTAGATAACAAAGCTTATTCCCACTAGAATTCTTGTATATAGGTATATTGGTGTGCTGAGGTATGATGGTTCAATTACGTGATTTTTGACCTGGAACAAAATGGCAAGCCTTGGTAAAGCTCGATTTGTCATCCCATTCCGGATTTGTGGTCGTTAGGGTCGCGGTCCTAGTCCAACCCAGGAAAGGGAGGGCTATGCTATTGCTTGAGGTGCACAAGCAGTTAATTCGTGAACGACATTTGTGGATGCACGATTAAGGCTGTATTAGTAGCTGGCTACCCTCGTCCAGCAAAGAGTGAAGTTTTTGTTTTGTTCTAAGTTAAAATATTTTAAGTTTAACTAACTTTAAAGAGTAGATTATCAACACTTTTTTTTGAAGGGAAGATTATATTTCAACACACATAACACTAAATAAATTTACTATAAAGATATATTGCATTATACATATGCATGAATCTGATTGTATCTATTTAATATCATAGATATTATTGTTATTATTATTTATATAAACTTAGTTAAACTTACGTTTGTTTGACTTGAGATATAAAAATCTTTGCGGGACTTTGGTATAGTTTATCCGGCCCAGGCCAGGACGAGCACAAATAAACTAGTTTCCAGCGTGTCTTACGACTTACATACGGAGTACTTCATCATGTGATCATGTTCGAAAAGTACTAGAAACAAAAATCCGTTGACACAGGAACCGGACAGGCGGACAGTAGTGTTATTCGCTGGCCCATTCTTTTAAAAAAAACGTAACTACCCCTCAACGTACGCCTAATGACCTAACCCAACCATCATCTTACGTCGTTCCTCTAGACGTGCACTTTGTTGTACTTACGCGGAATGATGGTCTCCCAAGCTGATGTTACGTGGGGTATCGTATGGGGTATTTAAATATTAATAAAAAATAAATTATAGATTTCATCAGTAAACAGCGAGATAAATTTATTAAGCCTAATTAATCTATCATTAGCACATGTTTACCGTAGCACTACAGTATCAAATCATGGACTAATTAGGTTTAAAAAATTCATCTCGCAAATTAGTCGTAATTTATATAATTAATTACTTTTTAATCTATATTTAATACTCGATGCATGCGTCAAACATCCAATGTGATAGGAACTGGACTTTAGCTGTGGAACCAAACACCCCGATAGGAAATTCAGCTAGCGTCCCCATCCCATACATATGCACATACTACTTGAATTGGGGCCTTGTTTAGTTTGGGCCAAAATGCAAAAAGTTTTCAAGATTTCCCGTCATATCGCATATACCGGCGTATATATGGAGCATTAAATGTAGATAAAAAATAATTAATTGTACAATTTATCTGTAAATGTCGAAACGAATCTTTTAAACCTAGTTAATCTATAATTAGACAAAGTTTGTCAAATATAAATGAAAAGTGCTACAGTGCTTTTTAAAAAATTTGCAAACTAAACGTGGCCTGGATTCTGCTAATGATCCTGAATTCCTGACGCACAGGTACAGCTGCCGCCCCGCATGCTACGACGAACGAGTACTGTTCAGCTATTGTTTTTACTTTCCATTTCCACCAGCAGATTCCCAGGCTCCGCGTGCCGACGTGAATGGCTGCAGGACGCGTCGGGACTGTGTCCACTAGCTGTCCAGCCGACACAGCCCGACGCATATGCGTGACGCTGATTTGTGATGATGATGCAGTAGTCTTCTTGGGCTCTTCCGCTCTCCAGTCTTGGCTGTGTCTGTGTGCTTTGACTTGGAATACTGCGGCAAATCAATGAACCATCTTTCAACCAGGGCTTGTTACATCAATCATTGGATGTTTGGACACATGCATGTAAATATGGCAGTGGTGCGGGTCTGGAGACGGATATCCACGGATTTTTGTCTAGCGGTTTTGGTTTTGGTTCCAGTGTTGCGCCCACGGTTTTTGGGTTCGGATACCCAAACAGTAGCGGGTTTAGGGGCGGATCCTCATTTTCCCCACGGATTCACTAACGGAGCCCTGAAACTGTTCTGCCCACTAGCAGCCCATCTAATGACCTAGTATATAACTGAACCTCTCGACCCTCTTGGCCTCTCTTGTCTCTCACTTGCCAAGTGGCCCCACCTGATCCGTCGTTCCGTCCTCGGCCGCCAACACAAGCAGAGCGCAGCGCAGAGGAGAGGAGGAGGAGGAGCAGGGGACGGCGCCACCCGTCAAGCGGCCCAGGCACCCACCCCACCACCAGGCGGACCGGCGGATCTACGCCCTCTCTTCGACGGTGGATCTGCTCCTCCGACGGCGGATTTGCGCGGGGGGGGGCACGTGCCCGGCGGCGTGAGCCCTGTGTGGCCCTAGCGCGCGGCGGCACGGACGTGTCGGTCCAGCGGCGGCGAGGGCTTGCAGCCACCCGTGCTCGCGGCGGCGAGCGCTCGACTCGGCGACGGCAGCTTGACCTCTCTCAAGGCGGATCTAGGGAGGTAGGGGGCCGGCGAGGGGCGGGGCGGAGGGAGGGAGAGGGTGCGGCAGGCGGAGGGAGGGCAGAGGCCCTAGTGCGGGGGATGGAGCCGGAGAGGGTGGGGGCAGGTGAAAGGTCCTTGTTTGGTTTTGGTAATTGAGTGACAACCTTAGGTGGACTAATTGTGTTTAATGTGAGATACATAGGGATTAGTCCACAGGTAATGGTGTTATGAAGGAGCTCATTGCATATGAGACATGACATAGAGTCATGTGACCAAGGTGGCAAAGATCAAGATGAGGCTTAGCTCGACGGACCGGTTGCAAGTGTGAAGGGCAAGTCAGAGGCTTTGTAGCGATGGACCGTGAGGCGGTGAAGCTTAAGCAAGACTTGGCGCCGATGGACCGACGCAACGGTGAAGAGCAAGTGAGGTCAAGATCGATGGACCAAGGTCACATGATCATTTGAAGTGGATCATATCATTTGTGATATGGTTGGTGCATGTGCTGCATCAATGTCGGAGGAGATAGAGTGGAATACGCAAGGCAAAGGTATAACCTAGGACATTTCCATTTCACCGGTCATAGGTGTGTAGAGAAGTTGATGACCGGGTTTAGGATAGATGGCCGTACTATTAAGAGGGGCAAACTTGTTTGCATATTGGTCATCTAGTGCCACTTGAGCGATCTAACTTTGCATACGTGTTAGGATCGAGTGGCGAGGCAAGTTGAGTGCCTAACTTCTTCAAGAAAATGATTGTGAAAATGCTAACACACATGCACATAGTGTTTTATGTAAGGTGGTGTTGGCACATTTGCAAAGGAGAAGGTGTTGGAGTTGTTGTTGATCAACTTGGAGAAGAGAGAAAGGTTTTTCGGTGTTCTCTGGACACTAGGATGGCTCTTGGAGTGGAATACTGCTTTGATCCATTGTGAATTGGATCAAGTGTTTTAGTGAGTTGTGTAGCCCTCTGAGTAAGCTTTCCAAAATGTCCAAGATCATCGAAATCGGAGTTCGGAGCTAAGAGTTATCGCCGTTTTACCGGAGAGTGGTCTGTGACCGGACTCATGACCGGACGCGTCCGGACAGCACCTGCGCATCCGGTCAGCGTGTCCGGTCAGTGTTTTTCATGGACAAAAGTGACCGGACGCAGCAGCGAGTCCAGTCAGTGATGACCGGACGCGTCCGGTCGCTTTGGGAGCTTACTGGAACCTCACTGTTCGCTGTTTCGCTGCGACCTGCGCGTCCGGTCCCGTTAGTGACCTGCACGTCCGGTCAATACAAGTTTATACGCGTGAAAACTAGCCGTTGGAGCACGCAACTGACCTGCGTGTCTGATCAGTTCGACCGGCGCGTCCAGTCGACCCGAAACTTGCCTAGTGAGGGGACTAACGACTCTATTTTGTTGTGGAGCTATAAATAGATGTTGTGGCAGGCCATGGCCGGTAGCTGAGCACGCTTAGGCCTTGGTGGCTTGTGTTGGTGTGCTTGGGAGCCCTCTAACTCACTTGAGCTTGATAGTGATCATCCGATCGAGTGAGAGCGATTCTAGTGCGTTGCATCGTGAGGATTACATCGAGTGGCACTAGGTGATCGAGTTGTAAGCCGGTGGTGCTTGTTACTCTTGGAGGTTGCCACCTCCTAGACGGCTTGGTGGCTTGCGACTCCGTTGAAGCACGCGTGGAGATTGTGCGTGGCTCCGGAGGAGGATTTGTGAGGAGGATTGTGCTCACCCCGCGGGGATCGCGAAGAGCAACTCTAGTAAATATCGTGGCTTGGAGGATCCCCATCTTGAAAGTGGATGTGCGGCACCCGCTAAGGGTTTGACACTTGATAGTCAATTAGCTCGTGATCCATCAAGTGGGTGTATCGCCACAACAGGGACTAGCTTGGTGGCAACCAAGTGAACCTTGGTGAAAAACCGTCGTGTCTACATTGTGTACATCTTCTCGGTGGTTTGCTTTCGATTCACAAGCTTGTATTTACATTCATATACTTGTGCTTGTGTAGTTGCTCTTGTAACTAGTTTGCGTGTGTAGTTAGCTAGTTATCTTCTTGCTTGTGTAGCATAGAAGTAGCTCCCGTTGCGTGGCTAATTTGGTTTGTGTAACCTTGTTAGTCATATTGCTTAGTTTGTGTACCTAAGTAATTTGTGCTCTCTAGTTTAGCATTAGTTGCCTTGCTATTGAGCATTACTAGTGAGTATAGGTGGCTTCGTACTTTTGCTTACTAGAATCGCGTAGGAGCTCCCCGGCATTGCTAAAGTACTAGTGCATAGGTTTATGTGACCTTGCTCTAGAATTTTTTAGGAGAGCTCTTGCTAAGGAAAGCACCTTAGTTACATAATTAGGATCTTTGTGAGGTGCTTGTGAACTTAGATAGAGGGGTGTAGTCTTGGCTAGACCGATAGTTTTAATTCCGCATTTGTTTCGGTTTGCCGAAGTGGCTAATTTTAGAAAGGACTATTCACCCCCCTCTAGTCCGCCATCTCGACCCTTCACCTGCTACTCATACTAAGGCTTTGCCTAAGTATGTTGCTCCTAACTTGAGAGGACCCAAACTTGTTTGGGTACCATCAAAAAGTGGATGATTGTTTGTAGGTACCATCGGCATTGGAGGCTTGATTCATTTGGATTCATATTGGTCATCATATGTTGAATCAAGTTTTAAAGCTTAGTGCATATTCTATCCCAATGCCAAGTCAAAATAAGTGGAGTCTAAATGCTACAACATACAAGTGCAACATTCAAGATTGTGGTGATTTATTGGATATATTTGATAGCTTGAAAATATTTGAGTTGAAGCTTGCTAAGTGGATGATCATGTGATAACCAAGCAAGTGGATTGAATGGATATATGTCTTATGAAAGTATTCAAACAAGTTAGTTTCAAGTTTGATTCAATTTGGTGAAGTATAGCTCAATGTACTGAAATCTGTCTATTATTGAAAATCTGAGCTAGCTGAGATCAAGTCTGAGTTTGAGTGACCAAATCATATTGGATTGGCTTGAAATTTGGTATGCATGCTCTAGACTTATAATATGAGATGCTGTATAAATTTCATGATAATTGGATGAGAAATGCTATGGTTTTAGAGCACATCTTGTCAGCTATAGTACAGCAGTTTTCAGCATGTAGCAGTGGTGGAAGATTTGAAATCTACTAGCAATATAGAAGTCAAACGAAGCTCAAATTTTTACAGTTGCTATATGACTTAGTAATTCACATCTCCACCAAATTTTGTGGCATTTGGACCTGTACATTGAGAGATATGAATTATTCTTTGAAGAGTACAGAATCTGCCAGAAAAGTGACAATTATTGGATTGATCTAGAGTCACTTTAAGTGAAAGGTCCTCAAGTTGGAGACATATTTATAAGTGTTTGAGGTACCTAAGTTTGGTTTTGAATTGATCTAGAAGCATGACAAAAAATGAGTACAAGGGCATTGATTGTGGAATGTACTTAGTGTACAAATTTGGTACTCAAATTTGAAAATAAAGATCAAACTCAAGATGAAGATGAGGTTCAAGTTCTAGTAATGATTGGAGATCATTTGGTAGAAAGAAAAGGACTTAAAGAATAATTCAAGGTTACTCATCAAGTTAAGCCCATAGATCAATCAATCAAAGGCAATTCAAGTAAGTGTCAAGGATGGTTCTTTGGAGAGAGGTCACTTCTCCTTGCTGAGGGGGCTTGCCGCCCATGGGTGGGTAAACCGAGCACCGGCTTGGAAGGCTAACATGGAAGTGATGAATTCAAGGGACATTTGAGATGCTTAATTGAAGCAATCAATAGGGTTGATCAAGAAAAGCAAGCAACACCCAAAAGAGAGCTAGTCATGGTTATAAAATTGATATCATAAGTACTTCTCTAATGCAAGCATTGATCAAAGAGAAAAAGCAAGCCAACCACAACAAGAGATAATGCACTTGATTATTAGTGGTTATCATTTCATATGGGTGAAGAATGGATTTCTCTATAATGATTGGTCTTCACCAAGCTTATAAATTAGACTTCACATTGCTATTGGAGTAATGAATTGGAATCTATGTGACTATCCTCTACTCTGACATAACAAAGGTATCATTGCAATGTGCATGATCATTTCATCTCTTAATAGTATGCGATTAGTGCATATAGTACATGCTTACTAGGATCATGCATAACAAATGAAATGTTTAAATTCATAGCCTACCACTATTGCTTGAATTGTTTAAATGATCTAGTGGTATGTGTATGAATTTGTTCATGAGCTAGTGAACCCAAGTACTTGATCTAGTTTGGATTGCTAACAAGTGACAAGTACAACATTGGCAAGATAACCCTTAGTATGAGGAGTGAAGAAGCTTGTCATTGGATCAAACCGGACTTAGAATCTTAGGCAAATCAACTTAGTTCAAGTCATACTAGAAGCTCATGACAATAATATGGGTACAAGCACAAGACAACAATGCAAATGGATATCTAGGGTGTTTCAAATGGTATCTAGATTCAAAGTATTTCTTCAATTGGTATTTACAAGTGGTGTCTAGATCATGATCTACAAGTGATATCCTACAAGTGGTACTCATAAAGATAGCAAATGTTCAAGAAAAGATCATATTGACAAATCCTACAAGTGATTCCATGATAGAGGATTCTTCAAATTGGTATCACACACTTATTCGTGGTATTTCTACACATGATATCATTTATACAAGACGGTGGTTCCACAAGTGATCCTCAACTTTAAGTGATCATCAAATGAAGAAAGTTCCCTCACACACAAAAGCTCAAGATTATCAAGTGAATGACCCATGCTATGACATAGGGGGAGGAGCCCCACCTAATGGTATCAAGGTCAAAGATCCTAAGTGGTATCTCAAGAGCAACATACAAGTAATGTCATTCCAACATGTGTGGTGATGTCCATCAACAACGCAATATTCAAGTCCCAACCATCTACCCTAATTCAAGCCTTTGCATCAATAAGAAGTACACCCTTTATGAAAATTGATGACAAATGGGGAGAAGTTGGAACAAAGATATGTCAATACACCAAGAGAGAGAGGTTTGGAAAGAGATTGAACAAAGATATCATGAGAAGATGAGTTTGGACATGGAGATGGACAAAGAGGGAGCAACATTGAAGAAATGAGAAGGATCAAAATTCTTAGACAAAAGAAGCACACAAGTAGGGAGAGCAAGCTCATGAACATTGTTTGGTTGCATTTGATATGTGCATATTCATGTGCTTGCTTGCATTGCATAAGTTTTATATTTAATATACATGCTTGTGTGTTGTATGCTAGTTATAGAAATTGAATGATGATATGATAACTAGCATGCATAGGATGATAGCTAGACTTGTATTTCTACATGTGGTACTAGAACCTTGCTTATAACTAGCATGCTTGTGTGTTGTATGCTACTCATGATGCTAAGGATGATGGCAAACTTGTGATTTTCAAATGGTATCGAGCTATCAAATGGTATCGAACTACAAAGGTTTATTCTATACACCTTAGCATCACTTAGTAGTGCTAACCCTCCCACAAATTTCATATTTATGCATATCTGCAAGCTTGAAACCAAACCATTTGCACACATATGTAGAGAGAGTTATCACTACCAAGTCAGATTTTATGGTGCTTATCCAAATCCTAACATAGAGCTTAAAATGTTGGATAAGTGGCATAAAGTCCAAAAGAACTTAATTTCCATATCTTTGTAGAGTTGTCATCAATTACCAAAAAGGGAGAGATTGAAAGGTCCTTGTTTGGTTTTGGTAATTGAGTGACAACCTTAGGTGGACTAATTGTGTTTAATGTGAGATACACAGGGATTAGTCCACAGGTAATGGTGTCATGAAGGAGCTCATTGCATATGAGACATGACATGGAGTCATGTGACTAAGGTGGCAAAGATCAAGATGAGGCTTGACTCGACGGACCGGTTGCAAGTGTGAAGGACAAGTCAGAGGCTTTGGAGTTGGTGTTGATCAACTTGGAGAAGATAGAAAGGTTTTTCGGTGTTCTCCGGACACCAGGATGGCTCTTAGAGTGGAATACTACTTTGATCCATTATGAATTGGATCAAGTGCTTTAGTGGGTTGTGTAGCCCTCTGAGTAAGCTTTCTAAAATGTCCAAGATCATCGAAATCGGAGTTCGGAGCTAAGAGTTATCGCCGTTTTACCGGAGAGTGGTCTGTGACCGGACTCGTGACTGGACGCGTCTGGTCAGCACCTGCGCGTCCGGTCAGCGTGTCCGGTCAGTGTTTTTCGTGGGCGAAAGTGACCGGACGTGGCAGCAAGTCCGGTCAGTGATGACCGGACGTGTCCGGTTGTTTCGGGAGCTTACTGGAACCTCTCTGTTCGCTGTTTCGCTGCGACCTGCGCGTCCGGTCAATACAAGTTTATACGCGCGAAAACTAGTCGTTGGAGCACGCTACTGACCTACGCGTCCGGTCAGTTCGATCGGCGAGTCCGGACGACTCGAAACTTGCCCAGTGTGGGGACTAACGGCTCTATTTCGTTGTGGAGCTATAAATAGATGTTGTGTGTAAGGTCCTAATGGCTAGAGGGGGGTGAATAGCCTATTTAAAATTCTACAAGCTTCACTAAACAAACACGTTAGAATAAAAGATGGCTAAGCTAATTCTAGCACTAGCTCAACTACACTATGCAAGCCACCTATACAATTCTAGTGAAGCAAGTCTATGATCTCTAATACACATCAACAAGGCTAAGTCACTAAGCTACTTACTCCTATGTGATAAAAGCTACGCTAAGCAAACTACAAAAGAACTAGTACAAGAAGGTAAAGAGTAAGTGACTTGAATTTTATATCAACGATGTAGAGAAGTAATGCACTTGAAGAATCAATCACAATTATCAATCACAAGAGAAATCTTCGGCAAAGAGATAACACAATATTTTTTACCGAGGTTCACTTGCTTCCCGGCAAGCTACTCCTCGTTGTGGCGATGCACCCACTTGTCAGTTCGCGAGCTAATCAACTATCAAGAGTCGAGCCCTCGGCGGGCACCGCACAACCGCACACAAGATGGGGATCCTCCAAGCCATGAGCTCCACTAGAGTATCCAATTTGCGAACTCCCGCGGGGAAGGATCAAGAACCCCTTACAACACTTGGTGAGGGCTCCAACAATCTCCAATTACGAGCTCAATCACCTCCGCTGCTCCAAGTCGTCTACCGTGTCAGGAAACACAGAAGAGTAACAAGAAATCCGCAGCAACTCGAAGATCAAGTGCCTCTAGAATGCAACTCTCAAGCAATGCACTTGAATTTCACTCAATCTCACTCAAGATGTGCAACTATGCATAGAGATGAGTGGAGGGGTTGTTCTCTAGCTCAAAGGATGTCTCTAGGTCTCAAAATGTGCAAGAGTTACCCTCAAACTCCGGACATCCTCTATTTATAACGAAGGGGTACGCAGCTAGCCGTTACGGATGACGCAGCGAAAATCGTGTTGACCGGACGCTCCGGTCAGGGTGACCGGACGCGTCCGGTCACTACACGACAAGCGAGAACAGCGCGCGTTAGAACTAGCCGTTGCCCTGACTGGACGCACTCAACCGATTGACCGGACGCGACAGTGCCAGCATCCGGTCGTGTTCCAGTAAGCTCCCGTCGAGACCGGACGCGTCCGATCACACGTGACCGGACGCGCCGCGCGTCCGATCAGCACTCCGCTGCTCTCTGCCCCTCTGGACGCCTGACCGGACGCTCCGGTTCCGTGAGGGACCGGACGCGCCAGTCGCGCGCCCTTCTCCAACGCACAGGTGAACTGACCGGACGCGCTGGTCATGCCAGACCAGCGTCCGGTCACAAACCCTAGTGCCCGCGCCACGTTGAACTGACCGGACGCGTCCGGTCAAACCGTGACCGCGTCCGGTGCAGCGTCCGAACACTGTATTTTCAGTGAAAAACAACTTGGACTTTCTTCACCTTTTCTAGACTCTGACGCAATAGAAAATAGGCATTTCATTTTCTTGAAAACGCCTGAATCCCACGCTCGCAAGCTCGGCGGGAGAGAGAGCGAACCCCAAACCCCTTACTACCGCTCAAACACCACCGTCTTCGCAAATGTGCTAACACCACCAAGTGTACACCATCAATGTGCATGTGTGTTAGCATTTCACAAACAATTTTCAAGGCGTTATGTTAGCTCTCAACTAGATTCTAATGCATATGCTCAAGACATTGATCTAGTGGCACTTGATTCCCGAGCTAACCGTGATTGCCCCTCTTGATAGTCGGCTATGTATCCTAAACCCGGTCAATCACTTCTCTACTCATCTTAGACCGGTAAAAGGAAAATCCTATGGTTATACCTTTGCCTTGCGCTCTTAGATCCTTCTCTTCCCCTTGATCATTATGTCCATCATATTATGTGCGTTTCCACCATGATCTTGCTCATCATTTCATGCACCAAATCATGTGGTCTTGTGGCCATCTCTCCATGCCATTTCCACCTCCATCACATGTTGCTTATGCCTAGCTTAATCACACTTGATACAATAGCATTAGCAACTTGGTGTCATTAATTACCAAAACCAAACTTAGGCTTTCAATCTCCCCCTTTTTGGTAATTGATGACAACCATCACAAAGATATGAAATGAAATCAATTTTCAATTTCGATAGTATTAGCTCCCCCTACATATGTGCTTCCATGAGTTTGGTTCAATTGTGCACATATGTATGGATTAGAATTTTGGGAGAGTTACTACTATCAAATTGATGCTAAGGTATATAGAATGGACCTTTGTAGCGTGATACCAATCAGAGTTGTCTTTATATACCATCCTTAGCATCGATGTAGCTAGACACCACTTGTAATATATCACTTGTAAAGATCACAAACACTAAAGTATCCCATGAGATCAACATTATAAGCAAAGGTGTCTAGATACCACTTGTAATGCTACTCACAATAAATCATCATTCAAGTTCTAATTCTAGCAATCACCATACAAACATGAATATGAATTTAAGCTTTGCAATGCAACAATTCATCATGTTAATGCACATACAAATGCAACAAACAATTCATGAGCTTGCTCCCCCTACTTGTGTGCTCAATTTTTAATTTCTCTCCCTTTACTATATCTTTCTCCCCCTTTGTGACTTTTCTATCTTTGTGACTTTTCTCTCCCCCTTTGTCAACAATCACCAAAAAGGTGCCAATTTTAGTGAGAGATAAGTCAATCAATATGAGGGAGTCCAAATTATGGTTCAATCTAGATCACTTGCCTAGAATATGTAATTCGGTTTGATCGAAGGACAAGCTTCTTCACACCTCATAAAGTATAAGGGTTATCTTGACCATGTTGAATTACACATCATGAGCTCATTTTCTAGATTCAACACTAGGTTTGCAAGCCCACAAACATGTCATATGCTACCACTAGATCAATCAAACATAGAAGCAATAGTGGTACCATATATACATTAAAATCATTTAATTTTCATGAATGAGCCTATTTGACATGCAAATATGTCTATATGTTCTAAACATGTCCTTAGCAAAGTATGGATGATATGCCAAACAACTTTACCTTGCTATGTCGGAGGAGAGGCATGTCATATAAGAATGTGGGGGTGCACTCATTTCAAGTTGGAGAAGTCAAGTATGTTCAATTCATTCTTCAACTTGTAAAATCTTTTCTCATCAAGTGGCTTTGTGAAAATGTCGGCTAATTGATCTTTGGTGCCAATGCTTTCAATGCTAATATCACCCTTTTGTTGATGGTCTCTTATGAAGTGATGCCTAATATCAATGTGCTTGGTTCTTGAATGTTGAACCGGATTTTGTGTCATCTTGATTGCACTTTCATTGTCACAAAACAATGGCACATTCTTGAATTTGATTCCAAAGTCATTCAAAGTGGCTTTCATCTAAAGCAATTGTGCACAACAACTACCGGCACTAATATATTCGGCCTCGACGGTAGATAGTGCAACACTATTTTGTTTCTTTGATGACCATGAAACAAGAGACCTTCCAAGCAATTGACAAGTGCCACTTGTGCTCATTCTATCAATCTTGCATCCACCATAGTCGGAGTCCGAATATCCAATCAACTCAAAATTAGACCCCTTTGGAAACCATAATCCAACATCATGAGTGCCCTTAAGATATCTCAATATTCTCTTGGTTGCTTTCAAGTGACTTTCTCTAGGTGAAGCTTGATATCTTGCACACTTGCACACACTAAACATCACATCCGGCCTCGAAGTGGTGACATAGAGCAAACTTCCAATCATAGACCGGTATTGCTTTTGATCTACCATGTTACCACTAGCATCAATACCCAATTGATCATTAGTGCCCATTGGTGTACTCATTGGCTTAGCATCTTGCAATCCAAACTTCTTGATCATGTCCTTGATGTACTTCCCTTGACTTACAAAAGTGCCATTCTTTATTTGCTTGATTTGAAGTCCAAGAAAGTAACTAAGCTCTCCAATCATAGACATCTCAAACTCTTTTGCCATCATATTTCTAAACTCTTCACAAAAGTCTTGGTTAGTTGATTGTTGATGGTTCTTAAGTATCAATTATAACCATCAAATAAATAAAGAAAAGGACCTATATGCAAGCAACACCTAGAATTAGGGTTTGATCTAACAGAATTCTATGAGTTTTGCTGTTTATCTATTTCTACAGGGGGTTATCAGGAAATACGGAAGAAAGGCCCACATGTCGGAATAATGACGGGATATTAACCAAACACGCAATTATCTTACATCTAGAAGATTCCAGAAGCCACGGGAACGAACGGGAGCCGTAACGGGGCCGGACACAGGGCGCCCGCCCTGCCCCCGGGACCAATCAGGTCGAGTCTCGCGGATTATGCTCCACCGCCTTTGAGGATCAAGGAAAACCGTAGGATGAAGGTCGGTTTGATCCGACGGTCCAGATTCATCCAAAAGGGCTATATAAGCAAGGCCCCTGACCCCTGGTGGAGAAGACCCCAATTCATTATTCAGTTGCATATCTCTAGTTAGGGTTTAGAGAGAGAGGTTCCCTCTAGGGTTCCCACCTCTTAGGGCTTAGCATCCAATGTGAAAGTAGAATTAGTTCTACTAGATTGAGAGAGATAGAGTGGAGGTGTAGATCGGAGGAAGCCGGCCTGTCGGTGTCTACTCCTAGGTTGTACCTGCGGGAGCAAGTTCTTCTAACCCGAGGCTTGTTCTCAGGATTCTTCAGTATTTTGACTTCTAAATTCTAGTAAGTTCTTTGTTTTATTGTTCTTTGGTTTATGAGTTTACTTTGATCTCTTCGCGTAGAGTTTAGAGTAATCATCTCTAGCGTAAACGTGGTGTTTAAGCTAGGATACTCATAGATATCCCCTCGTCTAGCCGGACCGTGGTAGTAGCGAGGAATGTGACAATTCTGAGTTACCTTTGTATTCCATATCCCGTTAGCAGGATCAATAGGGTTTATAGGTGCGGGTTGAACATCCTTTGTGGTGTCTAGATTCCGTAAACCTCCCCAATAGAACAGTAGATCATCCTTACCAAGGTTAGAAGAAGAGTGCGGTTGTAGTCTTCTCTATACATCACTCACATCGAATCATAGTGGTTGTAGCCTAAAGGTTAGTAGTAATAGATTTGGTTAGTCAGATGCACTCTTTCTCCTAAAGGTAAAAATATAAATACGATACCCAGGATAACATCTCGGGTGAAGTGCTCACCGATATCCGTGCGCTTGCGGATCCTATTTCCTAATTGCGTTACCAAATATCAACAAGCATTTCTAGCGCCGTTGCCGGGGAGAAAGACGGTTTGCTGAGATAACCTTGAGTCTTACTACTAGCTTGTATTCATACTTTTTATTTTCTTATCTTTTTCATTCTTTCTTTTTCTTTTTACCAAAAATGGAAAACCAAGGTTCTATATCTATCTTTGATGCCGCAACACCTTCAGCAACTGACCTTTTACCATGGGAGTCATCACAGCCTATCCAAACATCCCAGTATAAGTCAAGTTCAAGGTTGATTGCGATGATTCAAAATTTATCTTTTTCAGGAAAGGAAGACGAAAACCCTTACCTTCATATTAGAGATTTTGAGCAGACATGCGATTGTCTTCGCATTGATGGCATCTCTGATAAGACTTTACGTTGGAAGCTTTTTCCTTTTTCTTTAAGAGGAGAAGCTAGACGATGGTATAGTCAGAAGGTAAGTCAACAACAAGGTGAATGGGGAGTTTTAAGAGCCAACTTTTGTCTAGATTTTTATTCCCTTGACCGTACTGGTGACCTTAGACTCGAAGTCCTATCTTTTAAACAAAAAGATAATGAAACTTTGGGGAAATCCTGGAAACGTTTTTCTGATCTTTTAGAATCTGGTCCAAAACTTTTGCTTGAAGACACTGTTCTTTTATTTCACTTTTTTCGAGGTCTTCAGAAAGATAATAAACAAATGCTGCATACTATGGCTAGAGGTTCTTTCTTTCGTATCCCTACTGATGAAGCTAAGGGGATCTTGAATAGAATCCAAGAAGCTGAGATGGATAATGCCCTCCATGATAAAACCTACGAAGCCGAAGTAGACACTCTGCCAAATTTTTCATCTACTTTAGCTATCCCAGGTTCTGAGCCACAAAAGGAAGAAATTCTACCATCTGATTTCATGCTAGACATAGAATCCGATCTCTTTGCCGATTTTGGAAACATTTCAAACTACCATTCTATAGACCGACCCCAAAATGGCCAATTTAGCATTTGTTTGCCAAGTGAACGTCAATTGAGAGAGCTTATCTCGGTTACGAGTAGCGAATAGTTAGAGGAGTCAGAGCTTTTCTCTGAAGTAATCCGAGTGGACACACCCTCTATAACTATACGCTGTGCTTATAATTCTGATCAATTTAACGCTCTCTATAATCCTGTTGTGGGGATCAATATTATGTCCGAAGCTTTTGCACTTAATTTATTTGGGAAACTTGTTTTAACCCCCACAACAAAGGTCATAAAGGAATCTTCGGGACGATTAGTCCCCAGTCTAGGAATTATTAATGTCCTACCCTTTATGGTAGAAGGCTCCATGGTTCATTTGAACTTTTATATCTTTGATATATGGGGTTTCGACCTACTGATTGGACAACCTTTTAGAAGACTCCTTTATGAAGGTCAAACTGGAAAGCTCCACATTTCCTTGGAAAATGATTTTAAACTTCCAATTACAATAACTCACTCCTTGAATAATAAGACCGAGCCATATCTTTTGCCTGATCCTATGGAGGAGGTAAAGGCTGCATCTCTAGAACTTTTAGATGATCCAGACTTAGAAGAGGAAGCCCCCTTCTTCACTGAAGAAGAGGCCGAACCTTCTGAACCTGAACCCTTAGATGAGTTTGCAGAAACACCTAGACTCCCCATAGAACTCAAAACTTTACCACCCGGTCTTACCTATGCTTTCCTAAACAATAATCCAGAGTTTCCTGTGATCGTTAGTAATAAACTCACTCAGGAGCAAACTCTGTGATTAATGACCATTCTTGAAAAACACCACTCTGTTTTCGGCTACTCACTTCAAGATCTCACAGGAATCAGTCCTATGATTTGTACCCATCGTATTCCGACAGATCCTTCTGTTACACCCTCTCGAGAGCCTCAACGTAGACTTAACAACGCGATGAGAGAGGTAGTTAAAAAAGAAGTTATAAAGTTGCTGCATGCAGGGATTATATATCCTGTGCCGCATAGTGAGTGGGTAAGCCCTGTTCAAGTTGTGCCTAAAAAGGGAGGCATGACTGTTGTTACTAATGATAAGAATGAGCTAATTCCGCAACGCACCGTCACTGGGTGGCGGATGTGCATAGACTATAGAAAACTTAATAAAGCCATGAAAAAGGATCATTTTCCTTTGCCTTTTATAGATGAGATGCTTGAGCGGTTAGCAAAACACTCGTTTTTCTGTTTTCTAGATGGATATTCAGGGTATCACCAGATCCCTATCCATCCTGATGATCAAAGCAAAACCACTTTTACATGCCCATATGGAACGTATGCTTATCGTAGAATGTCTTTTGGGTTATGTAATGCACCAGCTTCTTTTCAAAGATGTATGATGTCTATATTTTCTGATATGATTGAAGAGATTATGGAAGTTTTCATGGATGATTTCTCAGTTTATGGAAAAACTTTTGATAGTTGTCTTGAGAACTTAGATAAGGTTTTGCAAAGATGTGAAGAAAAGCACTTAATCCTTAATTGGGAAAAATGTCATTTTATGGTTAGAGAAGGAATAGTGCTAGGACACCTAGTGTCTGAAAGAGGTATTGAGGTAGATAGAGCTAAAATTGAAGTAATTGAACAACTACCTCCACCTGTGAATATAAAAGGAATTCGAAGTTTTCTTGGCCATGCTGGTTTTTATCGTAGATTTATAAAAGACTTTTCATTTATTGCGAGACCACTTACTCTTTTGCTAGCCAAGGATGCTCCTTTCGAATTTGATGATGCATGTCTAAATTCTTTCAATTTATTAAAGCAAGCACTCATCTCTGCACCAATCATTCAACCCCCTGATTGGTCGTTGCCTCTTGAAATTATGTGTGATGCTAGTGATTATGCTGTGGGGGCAGTTTTGGGACAAACTAAAGATAAAAAGCATCATGCAATTGCTTATGCAAGTAAAACTTTGACAGGAGCTCAACTTAATTATGCAACCACTGAAAAAGAGCTTCTGGCTGTTGTTTTTGCCATTGATAAATTTAGATCTTATTTAGTTGGAGCTAAGATAATTGTTTACACTGATCATGCTGCACTAAAATATTTGCTCACTAAGAAAGATGCTAAACCTCGCTTAATCAGATGGATTTTATTACTCCAAGAATTTGACTTAGAAATAAAAGATAAAAAGGGAGTAGAAAATTCTGTTGCTGATCACTTGTCTAGAATGTACTTTAAGAATTCACAGGAACCCCCCATTAATGACTCACTCCGGGACGACATGCTTTACGGGATTAACAGATCTAACCCCTGGTATGCAGATATTGTTAATTTTATGGTTTCAGGTTATGTACCACCCGGAGCAAACAAGAAGAAGCTTATTCAGGAAAGTCGTTCACATATATGGGATGAGCCATATCTCTTCCGAGTATGCGCTGATGGCCTACTTAGAAGATGTGTGACCACTGAGGAAGGATTGAAGATCATCGACAGATGTCACTCATCACCATACGGAGGACACTATGGAGCATTCCGTACACATTCAAAGATCTGGCAATGTGGATTTTACTGGCCTACGATGTACGATGACACGAAGCAATATATCAGAAGATGTGGGCCATGTCAAAGGCACGGAAACATAAATACAAGGGATGCCATGCCACTCACCAACAACCTTCAGATTGAACTCTTTGATGTCTGGGGAATAGACTACATGGGTTCATTTCCCCCATCTAAGAAGTGTGAGTTCATCTTGGTGGCGGTTGATTACGTCTCCAAGTGGGTAGAGGCACTACCTTGCAAGCATGCCGACAATATCAGTTCGAAGAGGATGTTTGAGGAAATCATATTTCCAAGATTTGGAGTCCCCAGGATAGTGATAAGTGATGGAGGATCACACTTCATTGACAAGCGCTTCGAGCTCTATCTATCAAGACATAGAATCCGTCACAACGTCGCTACTCCCTATCATCCTCAGACAAGTGGCCAAGCAGAGACTTCTAACAAGCAAATCAAGAACATTCTTCAGAAGACGGTGAACGAGATGGGAACGGCATGGAAGGACAAGTTACCCGATGCACTCTGGGCTTACCGGACAGCATACAAGACCCCAATTGGAATGTCTCCATACCAATTGGTATACGGAAAGACCTGTCACCTACCTGTTGAACTTGAGTTCAAGGCACACCGGGCCATAAAAAGATGGAATATGGACCTAGATATCGCCGGAAAACATAGAAGAATGCAATTATCGGAGTTAGAAGAATGGCGGGAGAAAGCATATCACAATTCAAAGATCTACAAAGAAAGAGTCAAGAGATGGCATGACAAGAGGATCAAGAAGAAGGAGTTCTCACCCGGAGATAAGGTATTACTTTTTAATTCCAGGGTGAAGCTTTTCGGGCATGGAAAGCTCCGGAGCAAATGGGAAGGACCATTCAAGGTAATTCATTCATCATCCCACGGAGCTATCACACTTCAAAATGACGAAGGTACGTTATTCAAGGTAAATGGTCAACGTCTTAAATTATTTTTAGAGCCCAATAAAGAATTAGAAGAAATAGACGTGATCAATTTTTACCTTCCAATTAAAAATTAAAGCCCGACGCTTTTAATTTGACGTTTTTGGGCCAAGTATATATTTTTCGGGATTAAAACACGGTGAGAAACACGCTCGAGAAAGCAGGCTTGTAGAGGAGCCGGACACAGGGTGGGCGCCCTGAGGATGAGGGCGGGCGCCCTGCCCCTGTCTCCCCTTGGCCCCAGACTTCTCCCACGCGATAACCTCGCCCGTTGCTATCTGGAAAATTCCGTCCTCGGTTTGTTTCGCAAACATG
This sequence comes from Saccharum hybrid cultivar R570, assembly GCA_038087645.1. NCBI lineage: Eukaryota > Viridiplantae > Streptophyta > Magnoliopsida > Poales > Poaceae > Saccharum > Saccharum hybrid cultivar. The sequence goes on from JAQSUU010000066.1 coordinate 5,614,396, forward strand.
ACGGCGGGAAGAGTCCCGACCATGCACGAGAGCAGTTTTTACCCCCTATATAAACAGACCCCCAACGTCAGCTTTTAGCACCAATTCATTCAAGCCTTCTCTCCTTCCTCAAATTAGATCTTGCTTAGTTCCTAGCTGCTCCAATGGCCGAGAAGTTCCACGTCGATTGGGAAGTCGTCCCCTACGACCTCAACAAGAAGCCCAAGGAGGATCCCGACGCCTACGCTCTCGTCCCGGCCAACACAGAGCGACAGCTAGAAGCCATGCCACCACGTCAACGCAGCTCTGCCCAATCCTACTTTGCTCGCCCAGTTCTTACCGCACCTACGCAGCCCCTATTGCTCAAAGGCTCACCATCATCGTCGAAGGGGAAGGAGATCATCAAGGTACCAGCCGGAACAAAGATCCTGCCGCCAAAACCCAATGAGCGGATCATCGGAGTGAAGACCAACCGGAGCGGTGAGATCTCTAGTGTCCGCTATACCACGGAGGAGAGACCTTACTTCGAGGGTGTTAGGGCAGCTAAGGTCCGCTTCGTTCCTCCGAAAGAAGCACCCAAGCATGCTCTTAATGCTTTCGAGACACCTCCCAAGCGCCGCAGGACCATTGCAGATGTGGATGAGGAGCTACGGGTGATCAAGAACAGCATTATAGAAATTCAGAACTCCAATATCTCTATGGATCGGAGGACCTTCAACCATAACACTACGATCCTAAAGCTACGGGATGACCTTGCCGACGCCAACAAGAGGATCGATGAGTTAGAGCATAGTCTTAGGAGGCGTGAGCGTTGCTGAGCTATCTAGATTAGATCTTGGGGCTATATATGTCATAGTTATTATTAGATTCGATTAGGTTCGCTTATAATCAGTTTAGATCTATTATATTCGGTTATTATTATTATTCGGTTGTAATAAATGCCTCAAGATTAATAAAGATTATTATTAGTATGTCTTGTGTGTCTCTACTTTACTTTTGTGCAAGAAAGCAGAAAACAAGTATGGGGGAGATTTCCTGACATGTCACACATACTTCGATCGCACCACTCCATGAACCAGGTACACACTCTGCACACTTTTATTACACACTTACACACTCACCTTAGTTTGTGCAGAATTTTATCTCTCTAAACATGATAAATTAAAAGGATAAAAATGCTTATAATCATGATCAATCTCACTCTGTGATATTTCCTGGAAACCTGCAATTATTAAAATTATTTCAAAACCCTGTGTTGCTAAAAGTCATTGTGGAATAAGAGATGGTAAGGGTATGAGTACCTTATTCTTAGTATCTTTATTGCTTGGAGAATTTGTTTTAAAAATCTCAAAATTATAGCTACCATCCTCAAGTTTTATATGCCTGCTAAACATGAAAATATTAATTAAAGCTATCTGCTTTGTATTGAGTTTGTTCAAAACAAGTTAGACCCTTGTTGAGAGATTTATCATACTCCTAAGATCAAGACATTTTTATTCAGAAAGATTTACTCTTCCGAAGTATTATTGCATTAGAGGCATGGGCTATGCAAAATTATAAATATATCGAGGAAATAAAAAAGGAGCAAGTGCTCGACAACCTCGCAGAAAAAAATGGACAAGTGTCCGGCAGTAGAATTAGGGGTACCTCGGTATCCACCCAAAAGGAAAAAAAAATGAGATATGATAAAAATATGATGAAAAGAAAATGATAGCCCATGGTCCCTCTAATAAGCAATATGCCAGTAAGAGTGACAAGTTTTTAATTTTCAAAGTCTTTGATCTAAAGAGTATGGTATTCTTCTCCTCGGATCCGGTTTTGACCATACAATAAATGCAAGGTATGTATGCTTAAAGAATTATTTTTGCAAAATCAAAACAGCCTCAGAGAGAAATATAAAAGATAATGAGTGACTCTGAGAGCACCTATGAGGATAAAGGTATGCTAAGTTTTTCTTTTCAAAAATATGTAAAAACTCCAAGTGATAGGGATTAAGAAGAAGAAAGGCTCTTTACTCTGACCATATATTTCCCTGACTATAAGTGCACAGTGGATTTTTACAACACCCTGCAGGTATGAAAGAATGTTTCAACCCCAGATGTTTTATTAACCAACCTTTTCTCGAGGACGAGTAAAAGCCTAAGTATGGGGGTGTTTGTTGACGGTTCTTAAGTATCAATTATAACCATCAAATAAATAAAGAAAAGGACCTATATGCAAGCAACACCTAGAATTAGGGTTTGATCTAACAGAATTCCACGAGTTTTGCTGTTTATCTATTTCTGCAGGGGGTTATCAGGAAATACAGAAGAAAGGCCCACATGTCGGAATAATGACGGGATATTAACCAAACACGCAATTATCTTACATCTAGAAGATTCCAGAAGCCACGGGAATGAACGGGAGCCGTAACGGGGCCGGACACAGGGCGCCCGCCCTGCCCCCGGGACCAATCAGGTCGAGTCTCGCGGATTATGCTCCACCGCCTTTGAGGATCAAGGAAAACCGTAGGATGAAGGTCGGTTTGATCCGACGGTCCAGATTCATCCAAAAGGGCTATATAAGCAAGGCCCCTGACCCCTGGTGGAGAAGACCCCAATTCATTATTCAGTTGCATATCTCTAGTTAGGGTTTAGAGAGAGAGGTTCCCTCTAGGGTTCCCACCTCTTAGGGCTTAGCATCCAATGTGAAAGTAGAATTAGTTCTACTAGATTGAGAGAGATAGAGTGGAGGTGTAGATCGGAGGAAGCCGGCCTGTCGGTGTCTACTCCCAGGTTGTACCTGCGGGAGCAAGTTCTTCTAACCCGAGGCTTGTTCTCAGGATTCTTTAGTATTTCGACTTCTAAATTCTAGTAAGTTCTTTGTTTTATTGTTCTTTGGTTTATGAGTTTACTTTGATCTCTTTGCGTAGAGTTTAGAGTAATCATCTCTAGCGTAAACGTGGTGTTTAAGCTAGGATACTCATAGATATCCCCTCGTCTAGCCGGACCGTGGTAGTAGCGAGGAATGTGACAATTCCGAGTTACCTTTGTATTCCATATCCCGTTAGCAGGATCGATAGGGTTTATAGGTGCGGGTTGAACATCCTTTGTGGTGTCTAGATTCCGTAAACCTCCCCAATAGAACAGTAGATCATCCTTACCAAGGTTAGAAGAAGAGTGCGGTTGTAGTCTTCTCTATACATCACTCACATCGAATCATAGTGGTTGTAGCCTAAAGGTTAGTAGTAATAGATTTGGTTAGTCAGATGCACTCTTTCTCCTAAAGGTAAAAATATAAATACGATACCCAGGATAACATCTCGGGTGAAGTGCTCACCGATATCCGTGCGCTTGCGGATCCTATTTCCTAATTGCGTTACCAAATATCAACATTGATCCAAAGATAATGTCATCCACATAGATTTGTAACACAAATAAGTCATTTCCAATTTTCTTGGTGAAGAGAGTGGTGTCAACCTTTCCCATCTTGAACCCTTTAGTAAGAAAAAGTCCCTCAATCTCTCATACCATGCTCTAGGTGCTTGCTTCAAACCATACAATGCCTTTTTGAGCTTGTAAACATGGTCGGGCTTCTTATCATCTTCAAAACCGGGAGGTTGCTCAACATAAACCTCTTCATTGATGTAGCCATTGAGAAATGCACTTTTAACATCCAATTGATAGAGCTTGATGTTGTGTGCACAAGCATATGCTAATAAGATTCTTATTGCCTCCAATCTTGCAACCGGTGCATATATTTCTCCAAAGTCAAGACCCTCAACTTGAGTGTATCCTTGTGCTACTAATCTTGCTTTGTTCCTTACAACCATGCCATCTTGATCTTGCTTATTTCTAAAGACCCACTTAGTACCAATCACATTGTAGTTCTTCGGCCTTTCAACAAGTTCCCAAACTTGATTTCTAGTGAAGTTGTTTAGCTCTTCATGCATGGCATTTACCCAATCGGAATCTTTCAAAGCATCTTCTATTTTCTTAGGTTCTTCAAGTGACACAAATGAGTAGTGCTCACAAAAGGATGCTAGCCTTGATCTAGTTTGAACACCACTTTGAATTCCACCAATGATTTGATCCAATGGATGATCTCTTGCAATACTAGTAGGTTGGAGTATTGGGAGTTGATTGCTTCCACTTGTTTGACCTTGATCTTGCACTTCATCATGAGAACCACTAGAGCTTGCTTGATTTGTATCAATTTGCACACTTTGGTTGATCACATGAATATCATCATCATCATCAACTTGCTTTGGCCTTATGTCACCAATGTCCATGTTCTTCATTGCATTTGATAATTGATCTCCTCTCACATCATCAAGGTTTTGAGCTTCATTTTGAGACCCTTGGGTTTCATCAAACTCAACATCATGAACTTCTTCCAAGGTGCCATTTGTGAGATTCCAAACTCTATATGCCTTGCTTGTGGTAGAGTAACCAAGTAAGAATCCTTCATCACATTTCTTTTCAAACTTGCTCAATCTAGTGCCTTTCTTGAGAATATAGCATTTGCAACCAAACACTCTAAATTATGCAATGTTAGGCTTTCTTCCATTCAATAGCTCATATGGTGTCTTCCCAAGCTTCCCATGGCAATAGAGACGGTTGCTACAATAGCAAGCCGTGTTGATAGCTTCACTCCAAAATGAATGACTCACATTGTATTCACTAAGCATTGATCTAGCCATGTCAATCAAAGTTCTATTCTTTCTTTTAACTACACCATTGGATTGAGGAGTGTATGTTGGAGAGAATTGATGTCCAATACCAAGATCATCACACAATTCCTCAATTCTTGTGTTCTTGAACTCACTACCATTGTCACTTCTAATCTTCTTGATGGTGATTTCAAACTCATTTTGCACCTTCTTGACAAAAGACTTGAATAGATCATAAACATCACTCTTGTCAAAGAGAAAGAACACCCAAGTGTATCTAGTATAGTCATCCACTATCACAAAACCATACTTGTTCCCACCAATACTAGTGTATGTTGTTGGTCCAAACAAGTCCATGTGTAATAACTCAAATGCCTTTGATGTGCTCATTTCACTCTTCCTAGGATGTGCATTTCCAACTTGTTTACCGGCTTGACAAGCACTACAAGGTTTATCCTTCTCAAAGGTGACATCCTTCAAGCCTCTAACTTAGTCATGCCTCAAAAGTTTGTTCAATTGTTTTATTCCAACATGACCAAGCCTTCTATGCCATAACCAACCCATACTAGATTTGCTAAGCAAGCATGATGTCAATTGTGTCTCACTATCATTGAAGTCAACCAAGTATAAGCTACCATGTCTAAATCCTTTGAATATCAAATTTGATCCATCAACACTTATGACTTCAACATCATCACTACCAAATATGCACTTGAAGCCAAGATCACAAAGTTGTGCCACCGACAAAAGATTGAAGTCCAAGCTCTCAACTAGCAATACATTAGATATGCTCATGTCATTTGAGATAGCAATTTTACCAAGCCCCTTGACCTTGCCTTTCTTGTTGTTGCCAAACGTGATAGCATCAAAACCACCATTTTGACTTGTATCAATTGATTTGAACATACAAGAATCCCCGGTCATATGTTGAGTGCACCCACTATCAAGCACCCAATGCCTTCCTCTGGCTTTGTAATTGACCTTAGCGGCCTTAGCCATGAAGCACGATGGAGTATCGAAGAGGGAGACCTTCTCTTAAATAGCAATGCTAGCATGTCCCTTCTTCTTGCTCTTGTTGTCATCCTCATCATCACTTGAGGAATCATCACTATCCCATGTAGCAACATGAGAATCATTCTTCTTCTTATGAGAGCTCTCCTTCTTTTCTTGCTTCTTCTTTTGCTTCTTCCTTTCCTTCTTGATAGCATCTTCATCATCACTATCATAAGGACACTTTGCAATGAGATGGTCCTTGCTATGGCATCTAAAGCATCTCATGGTATGGTCATTCTTCTTGGATGAGTTCTTTCTTCTCCTTGCACGATAGCCCTTCTTCTTCATGAATTTGCCAAATTGCTTGACAAAGAGAGCCATCTTCTCATCAATGTCATCACTATCACATGAGCTTGAGTCTTCCTCACTTGATGATTCGATCTTGGATTTGCCCCTAGATGTGGTGGCTTTGAATGCCACACTCTTCTTCTTCTCATCATCCTTCTTCTCACTTTCCTTCTTCTTCCTTTTGACCAACTCCTCTTTCTCATCATCTTCTCTATATGAATCATCGGTCATTACTTCTTGGAATACTTGTTGAGGAGTTGAATCCTTCAATGTAGTCCTCACTAGCACGGTGATCAATGTATCAAATCTCTTGGGCAAGCTTCTCAAGAACTTCATAGAGAATTGGTTGTCTTTGACCTCCTCACCAAGTGCCTTTAGCTCATTGACAATGACTTGCAATCGATGAAACATTTTTGGTACACTTTCATCATCTTGCATCTTGAAGCTTGAAAATTTTTCTTACAAGATATATGCTTTAGCGGTCTTTGTGCCTTCGGTGCCCTCAAATGTTTCTTCAAGCTTGGCCCAAGCATCATGTGCAACTTCTATGTTCTTCACTTGCTCAAATGTCTTGTCATCTAATGCTTCATGAAGAGCACTAATAGCAATGTCATTGCATTGAAGCTTCTTCTCTTCAACCGGTGTTGGTGCTTCCGAGTTGGCAACCTCAAACTTTGTTTCGGTGACCTTCCACACTTCTCTATTGATTGACTTGAGGTGTGCGGTCATCTTAACCTTCCAACATGCATAATTTGTGCCATCAAAGTGTGGTGCCTTCTTGGTATTATTGATGTGCAAACTTAATTGAGCCATTTCTTCTTCACCGTAGGTTGTTAAGCCTCAAATAAACGGTGCCTCGGCTCCGATACCACTTGTAAGGTCCAAATGGCTAGAGGGGGGGTGAATAGCCTATTTAAAATTCTACAAGCTTCACTAAACAAACACGTTAGAATAAAAGATGGCTAAGCTAATTCTAGCACTAGCTCAACTACACTATGCAAGCCACCTATACAATTCTAGTGAAGCAAGTCTATGATCTCTAATACACACCAACAAGGCTAAGTCACTAAGCTACTTACTCCTATGTGATAAAAGCTACGCTAAGCAAACTACAAAAGAACTAGTACAAGAAGGTAAAGAGTAAGTGACTTGAATTTTATACCAACGATGTAGAGAAGTAATGCACTTGAAGAATCAATCACAATTATCAATCACAAGAGAAATCCTCGGCAAAGAGATGACACAATATTTTTTACCGAGGTTCACTTGCTTCCCGGCAAGCTACTCCTCGTTGTGGCGATGCACCCACTTGTCGGTTCGCGAGCTAATCGACTATCAAGAGTCGAGCCCTCGGCGGGCACCGCACAACCGCACACAAGATGGGGATCCTCCAAGCCACGAGCTCCACTAGAGTATCCAATTTGCGAACTCCCGCGGGGAAGGATCAAGAACCCCTTACAACACTTGGTGAGGGCTCCAACAATCTCCAATTGCGAGCTCAATCACCTCCGCTACTCCAAGCCGTCTACCGTGTCGGGAAACACGGAAGAGTAACAAGAAATCCGCAGCAACTCGAAGATCAAGTGCCTCTAGAATGCAACTCTCAAGCAATGCACTTGAATCTCACTCAATCTCACTCAAGATGTGCAACTATGCAAAGAGATGAGTGGAGGGGTTGTTCTCTAGCTCAAAGGATGTCTCTAGGTCTCAAAATGTGCAAGAGTTACCCTCAAACCCCGGACATCCTCTATTTATAACGAAGGGGTACGCAGCTAGCCGTTACGGATGACGCAGCGAAAATCGTGCTGACCGAACGCTCCGGTCAGGGTGACCGGACGCGTCCGGTCACTACACGACAAGCGAGAACAGCGCGCGTTAGAACTAGCCGTTGCCCTGACCGGACGCACTCAACCGATTGACCGGACGCGACAGTGCCAGCGTCCGGTCGCGTTCCAGTAAGCTCCCGTCGAGACCGGACGCGTCCGATCACACGTGACCGGACGTGCCGCGCGTCCGATCAGCACTCCGCTGCTCTCTGCCCCTCTGGACGCCTGACCGGACGCTCCGGTTCCGTGAGGGACCGGACGCGCCGGTCGCGCGCCCTTCTCCAACGCACAGCTGAACTGACCGGACGCGCTGGTCAGGCCAGACCAGCGTCCGGTCACAAACCCTAGTGCCCGTGCCACGTTGAACTGACCGGACGCGTCCGGTCAAACCGTGACCGCGTCCGGTGCAGCGTCCGGTCACTGTATTTTCAGTGAAAAACAACTTGGATTTTCGCCACCTTTTCTAGACTCCGGCCTAATAGAAAATAGGCATTTCATTTTCTCGAAAACACTTGAATCCCGCGCTCGCAAGCTCGGCGGGAGGGAGAGCGAAACCCAAACCCCTTACTACCGCTCAAACACCACCGCCTTCGCAAATGTGCTAACACCACCAAGTGTACACCATCAATGTGCATGTGTGTTAGCATTTCACAAACATTTTTCAAGGTGTTTTGTTAGCTCTCAACTAGATCCTAATGCATATGCTCAAGACATTGATCTAGTGGCACTTGATTCCCGAGCTAACCGTGATTGCCCCTCTTGATAGTCGGCTATGTATCCTAAACTCGGTCAATCACTTCTCTACTCATCTTAGACCGGTAAAAGGAAAATCCTATGGTTATACCTTTGCCTTGCGCTCTTAGATCCTTCTCTTCCCCTTGATCATTATGTCCATCATATTATGTGCGTTTCCACCATGATCTTGCTCATCATTTCATGCACCAAATCATGTGGTCTTGTGGCCATCTCTCCATGCCATTTCCACCTCCATCACATGTTGCTTATGCCTAGCTTAATCACACTTGATACAATAGCATTAGCAACTTGGTGTCATTAATTACTAAAACCAAACTTGGGCTTTCATTGTGGCTGGCCATGGCCGGTAGCTGAGCACCCTTAGGCCTTGGTGGCTTGTGTTGGTGTTTTGGGGGCCCTCTAGCTCACTTGAGCTTGATAGTGATCATCCGATCGAGTGAGAGAGCGATTCTAGTGCGTTGCATCGTGAGGATTGCATCAAGTGGCACTAGGTGGTCGAGTTGCAAGCCGGTGGTGTTTGTTACTCTTGGAGGTTGCCACCTCTTAGCCGGCTTGGTGGCTTGCGACTCCGTTGAAGCACGCGTGGAGATTGTGCGTGGCTCCAGAGGAGGATTTGTGAGGGGGATTGTGCTCACCCCGCGGGGATCGCGAAGAGCAACTCTAGTAAAGCTCGTGGCTTAGAGGATCCCCATCTTGAGAGTGGATGTGCGGCACCCGCTGAGGGTTTGACTCTTGATAGTTAATTAGCTCGTGATCCATCAAGTGGGTGTATCGCCACAACGGGGACTAGCTTGGTGGCAACCAAGTGAACCTTGGTGAAAAACCGCAGTGTCTACATTGTGTTCATCTTCTCGGTGGTTTGCTTTCGATTCACAAGCTTATATTTACATTCATATACTTGTTCTTGTGTAGTTGCTCTTGTAACTAGTTTGCTTGTGTAGTTAGCTAGTTACCTTCTTACTTGTGTAGCATAGAAGTAGCTCCCATTACGTGGCTAATTTGGTTTGTGTAACCTTGTTAGTCATATTGCTTAGTTTGTGTAGCTAAGTAATTTGCGCTCTCTAGTTTGGCATTAGTTGCCTTGCTATTGAGCATTGCTAGTGAGCATAGGTGGCTTCGTGCTTTTGCTTACTAGAATTGTGTAGGAGTGAAAGCCCAAGTTTGGTTTTGGTAATTAATGACACCAAGTTGCTAATGCCATGTGTTAAGTGTTTTGAGTTAGGCATAAGCAACACATGTGATGAAGGTGTACGTGGCAAGGAGTGGTGGCCACAAGATCACGAAGAAATGGGGCATGGACATGAAATGACGATCATGGTGGAGATGCACATAATATGATGGACATGATGATCAAGTGGAAGAGGAGGATCTAAGAGCGCAAGGCAAAGGTATAACCATAGGGTTTTCCTTTTGCCGGTCTAAGATGAGTAGAGAAGTGATTGACCGGGTTTAGGATACATAGCCGACTATCAAGAGGGGAAATCACGGTTAGCTCGGGAATCAAGTGCCACTAGATCAATGTCTTGAGCATATGCATTAGGATATAGTAGTGAGCTAACATAACGCCTTGAAAAAATTATTTGTGAAATGCTAACACACATGCACATGGTGGTGTACACTTGGTGGTGTTAGCACTTTTACGAAGGCGGTGGTGTTTGAACGGTAGTAAGGGGTTTGGGGTTCGCTCTCCCTCCCGCCGAGTGTGCGAGCGTGGGATTCAGGCGTTTTTGAGGAAATGAAACGCCTATTTTCTACTACGTCAGAAGTCGGAAAAGAAACGGAGGCGAACGGCGGTCACTGTGGTGACCGGACGCTGCACCGGACGCGGTCTCGGTTTGACCGGACGCGTCCGGTCAGTTCAACGCGGCGCGGGCACTAGGGTTTGTGACCGGACGCTGGTCTGGCCTGACCAGCGCGTTCGGTCAGTTCTCCTGTGCGCTGAAGTAGAGTGCGCGACCGGCGCGTCCGGTCCCTCACGGAATCGGAGCGTCCGGTCAGGCATCCAGAGGGGCAGAGTGTTGATCGGACGCGCGGCGCGTCCGGTCACGTGTGATCGGACGCGTCCGGTCTCGACGGGAGCTTACTGGAACGCGACCGGACGCTGGCACTGTCGCGTCCGGTCAGACGCTGGGGTGCGTCCGGTCACGGCAACGGCTAGTTCTGACACGCACTGTTTCTCGCTGTCGTGTAGTGATCGGACGCGTCCGGTCACCCTAACCGGTGCGTCCGGTCAGCGCGATTTTCACTGCGTCGCCGATAACGGCTAGCTGCGTACCTCTTCGTTATATATAGAGGATGTCCGGGGTTTGAGGGCAACGCTTGCACATTTTGAGACCTAGAGACATCCTTTGAGCTAGAGAACAACCCCTCCACTCATCTCTTTGCATAGTTGCATATCTTGAGTGAGATTGAGTGAGATTCAAGTGCATTGCTTGAGAGTTGCATTCTAGAGGCACTTGATCTTCGAGTTGCTGCGGATTTCTTGTTACTCTTCCGTGTTTCCCAACACTGTAGACGGCTTGGAGCAGCGGAGGTGATTGAGCTCGCAATTGGAGATTGTTGGAGCCCTCACCAAGTGTTGTAAGGGGTTCTTGATCCTTCCCCGCGGGAGTTCGCAAATTGGATACTCTAGTGGAGCTCGTGGCTTGGAGGATCCCCATCTTGTGTGCGGTTGTGCGGCGCCCGCTGAGGGCTCGACTCTTGATAGTCGATTAGCTCACGAACCGACAAGTGGGTGCATCGCCACAACGAGGAGTAGCTTGCCGGGAAGCAAGTGAACCTCGGTAAAAAATATTTTGTCATCTCTTTGCCGAGGATTTATCTTGTGATTGATTATTGTGATTGATTCTTCAAGTGCATTACTTCTCTACATCGTTGGTATAAGAATCAAGTCACTTGCTCTTTACTTTCTTGTACTATTCCTAGTGTAGTTTGCTTAGTGTAGCTTTTATCACATAGGAGTAAGTGGCTTAGTGACTTAGTCTTGTTGGTGTGTATTAGATATCATAGCCTTGCTTCACTAGAATTGTATAGGTGGCTTGCATAGTATAGTTGAGCTAGTGCTAGAATTAGCTTAGCCATCTTTTATTCTAACGTGTTTGTTTAGTGAAGCTTATAGAATTTTAAATAGGCTATTCACCCCCCCTCTAGCCATTTGGACCTTACAAGGAGCTCCCCGGCATTGCTGAAGTACTAGTGCATAGGTTTATGTGACCTTGCTCTAGAATTGTTTAGGAGAGCTATTGCTAAGAAAAGCACCTTAGTTACATAATTAGGATCTTTGTGAGGTGCTTATGAACTTAGATAGAAAGGTGTAGTCTTGGCTAGACCGATAGTTTTAATTCCGCATTTGTTTCGGTTTGCCGATGCGATTAATTTTAGAAAGGACTATTCACCCCCTCTAGTCCGCCATCTCGACCCTTCAGCAGGTCGTGGCGCCGGTCCGTCGGGAGAGGGAGAGAGAGAGGGAGGGGAGGGCCGGAGGGGAGGCTGCGGCATGGAGGCGAGCAGCGTAGAGGCGGCAGTGGGGGTGCGAATGCTCTGGTTTGTGAATAAATTTTCTGGGTTTCGGATTATCCGTCGGGTTTCGGGGATCCGCGGGTTTCGGTTTCGAGGTTGGATTTTCACCCGAATCGGTGTTCGTGGCGGTTTCGGGTTTTAGGTTCGGGTTTTGGTTTTGGGTGCCCAGACACTCCACCCGATCTGAACCCGCCCCGTTGCCATCTTTACATGCATAGAGTATTAAATATAGACTAAAAATAACTAATTACACAAATTGTGTGTCACTTGTGAGACGAATCTTTTAAGCCTAATTAGTCCATGGTTTGACAATAAAGTGCTACAATCTGTCATTACCACATGATTGTCAAATCATGGAGCAATTCGGCTTAAAAGATTTGTCTCGCAAAGTAGTCACAATCTGTGCAATTAGTTATTTTTTAATCTATATTTAATACTTCATGCATATGTCCAAACATTTGATGAGATATGGTGTAAACTTTTGAAGAAGGAACTAAACGAGACCTAATAGAGCCAGACTAGCTGGTCCATGTTGATATTTGGTAACGCAATTAGGAAATAGGATCCGCAAGCGCATGGATATCGGTGAGCACTTCACCCGAGATGTTATCCTGGGTATCGTATTTATATTTTTACCTTTAGGAGAAAGAGTGCATCTGACTAACCAAATCTATTACTACTAACCTTTAGGCTACAACCACTATGATTCGATGTGAGTGATGTATAGAGAAGACTACAACCGCACTCTTCTTCTAACCTTGGTAAGGATGATCTACTGTTCTATTAGGGAGGTTTACGGAATCTAGACACCACAAAGGATGTTCAACCCGCACCTATAAACCCTATCGATCCTGCTAACGGGATATGGAATACAAAGGTAACTCGGAATTGTCACGTTCCTCGCTACTACCACGGTCCGGCTAGACGAGGGGATATCTATGAGTATCCTAGCTTAAACACCACGTTTACGCTAGAGATGATTACTCTAAACTCTACGCGAAGAGATCAAAGTAAACTCATAAACCAAAGAACAATAAAACAAAGAACTTACTAGAATTTAGAAGTTGAAATACTGAAGAATCCTGAGAACAAGCCTCGGGTTAGAAGAACTTGCTCCCGCAGGTACAACCTCGGAGTAGACACCGACAGGCCGGCTTCCTCCGATCTACACCTCCACTCTATCTCTCTCAATCTAGTAGAACTAATTCTACTTTCACATTGGATGCTAAGCCCTAAGAGGTGGGAACCCTAGAGGGAACCTCTCTCTCTAAACCCTAACTAGAGATATGCAACTGAATAATGAATTGGGGTCTTCTCCACCAGGGGTCAGGGGCCTTGCTTATATAGCCCTTTTGGATGAATCTGGACCGTCGGATCAAACCGACCTTCATCCTACGGTTTTCCTTGATCCTCAAAGGCGGTGGAGCATAATCCGCGAGACTCGACCTGATTGGTCCCGGGGGCAGGGCGGGCGCCCTAGGGCACAGGGCGGGCGCCCTGTGTCCGGCCCCGTTACGGCTCCCGTTCGTTCCCGTGGCTTCTGGAATCTTCTAGATGTAAGATAATTACGTGTTCGGTTAATATCCCGTCATTAATCCGACATGTGGGCCTTTCTTCCGTATTTCCTGATAACCCCCTGCAAAAATAGATAAACAGCAAAACTCATGGAATTCTGTTAGATCAAACCCTAATTCTAGGTGTTGCTTGCATATAGGTCCTTTTCTTTATTTATTTGATGGTTATAATTGATACTTAAGAACCGTCAACAAACACCCCCATACTTAGGCTTTTACTCGTCCTCGAGAAAAGGTTGGTTAATAAAACATCTGGGGTTGAAACATTCTTTCATACCTGCAGGGTGTTGTAAAAATCCACTGTGCACTTATAGTCAGGGAAATATATGGTCAGAGTAAAGAGCCTTTCTTCTTCTTAATCCCTATCACTTGGAGTTTTTACATATTTTTGAAAAGAAAAACTTAGCATACCTTTATCCTCATAGGTGCTCTCAGAGTCACTCATTATCTTTTATATTTCTCTCTGAGGCTGTTTTGATTTTGCAAAAATAATTCTTTAAGCATACATACCTTGCATTTATTGTATGTCAAAACCGGATCCGAGGAGAAGAATGCCATACTCTTAGATCAAAGATTTTGAAAATTAAAAACTTGTCACTCTTACTGGCATATTGCTTATTAGAGGGACCATGGGCTATCATTTTCTTTTCATCATATTTTTATCATATCTCATTTTTTTCATTTTGGGTGGATACCGAGGTACCCCTAATTCTACTGCCGGACACTTGTCCATTTTTTTCCACGAGGTTATCGAGCACTTGCTCCTTTTTATTTCCTCGATATATTCATAATTTTGCATAGCCCATGCCTCTAACGCAATAATACTTCGGAAGAGTGAATCTTTCTGAATAAAAATGTCTTGATCTTAGGAGTATGATAAATCTCTCAACAAGGGTCTAACTTGTTTTGAACAAACTCAATACAAAACAGATAGCTTTAATTAATATTTTCATGTTTAGCAGGCATATAAAACTTGAGGATGGTAGCTATAATTTTGAGATTTTTAAAACAAATTCTCCAAGCAATAAAGATACTAAGAATAAGGTACTCATACCCCTACCATCTCTTATTCCACAATGACTTTTAGCAACACAGGGTTTTGAAATAATTTTAATAATTACAGGTTTCTAGGAAATATCACAGAGTGAGATTGATCATGATTATAAGCATTTTTATCCTTTTAATTTATCATGTTTAGAGAGATAAAATTCTGCACAAACTAAGGTGAGTGTGTAAGTGTGTAATAAAAGTGTGCAGAGTGTGTACCTGGTTCATGGAGTGGTGCGATCGAAGTGTGTGTGACATGTCAGGGAATCTCCCCCATACTTGTTTTCTGCTTTGTCATTTTGAAGTGTGATAGCTCCGTGGGATGATGAATGAATTACCTTGAATGGTCCTTCCCATTTGCTCCGGAGCTTTCCATGCCCGAAAAGCTTCACCCTGGAATTAAAAAGTAATACCTTATCTCCGGGTGAGAACTCCTTCTTCTTGATCCTCTTGTCATGCCATCTCTTGACTCTTTCTTTGTAGATCTTTGAATTGTGATATGCTTTCTCCCGCCATTCTTCTAACTCCGATAATTGCATTCTTCTATGTTTTCCGGTGATATCTAGGTCCATATTCCATCTTTTTATGGCCCAGTGTGCCTTGAACTCAAGTTCAACAGGTAGGTGACAGGTCTTTCCGTATACCAATTGGTATGGAGACATTACAATTGGGGTCTTGTATGCTGTCCGGTAAGCCCAGAGTGCATCGGGTAACTTGTCCTTCCATGCCGTTCCCATCTCGTTCACCGTCTTCTGAAGAATGTTCTTGATTTGCTTGTTAGAAGTCTCTGCTTGGCCACTTGTCTGAGGATGATAGGGAGTAGCGACATTGTGACGGATTCCATGTCTTGATAGATAGTGCTCGAAGCGCTTGTCAATGAAGTGTGATCCTCCATCACTTATCACTATCCTGGGGACTCCAAATCTTGGAAATATGATTTCCTCAAACATCCTCTTCGAACTGATATTGTCGGCATGCTTGCAAGGTAGTGCCTCTACCCACTTGGAGATGTAATCAACCGCCACCAAGATGAACTCACACTTCTTAGATGGGGGAAATGAACCCATGTAGTCTATTCCCCAGACATCAAAGAGTTCAATCTGAAGGTTGTTGGTGAGTGGCATGGCATCCCTTGTATTTATGTTTCCGTGCCTTTGACATGGCCCACATCTTCTGATATATTGCTTCGTGTCATCGTACATCGTAGGCCAGTAAAATCCACATTGCCAGATCTTTGAATGTGTACGGAATGCTCCATAGTGTCCTCCGTATGGTGATGAGTGACATCTGTCGATGATCTTCAATCCTTCCTCAGTGGTCACACATCTTCTAAGTAGGCCATCAGCGCATACTCGGAAGAGATATGGCTCATCCCATATATGTGAACGACTTTCCTGAATAAGCTTCTTCTTGTTTGCTCCGGGTGGTACATAACCTGAAACCATAAAATTAACAATATCTGCATACCAGGGGTCAGATCTGTTAATCCCGTAAAGCATGTCGTCCCGGAGTGAGTCATTAATGGGGGGTTCCTGTGAATTCTTAAAGTACATTCTAGACAAGTGATCAGCAACAGAATTTTCTACTCCCTTTTTATCTTTTATTTCTAAGTCAAATTCTTGGAGTAATAAAATCCATCTGATTAAGCGAGGTTTAGCATCTTTCTTAGTGAGCAAATATTTTAGTGCAGCATGATCAGTGTAAACAATTATCTTAGCTCCAACTAAATAAGATCTAAATTTATCAATGGCAAAAACAACAGCCAGAAGCTCTTTTTCAGTGGTTGCATAATTAAGTTGAGCTCCTGTCAAAGTTTTACTTGCATAAGCAATTGCATGATGCTTTTTATCTTTAGTTTGTCCCAAAACTGCCCCCACAGCATAATCACTAGCATCACACATAATTTCAAAAGGCAACGACCAATCAGGGGGTTGAATGATTGGTGCAGAGATGAGTGCTTGCTTTAATAAATTGAAAGAATTTAGACATGCATCATCAAATTCGAAAGGAGCATCCTTGGCTAGCAAAAGAGTAAGTGGTCTCGCAATAAATGAAAAGTCTTTTATAAATCTGCAATAAAAACCAGCATGGCCAAGAAAACTTCGAATTCCTTTTATATTCACAGGTGGAGGTAGTTGTTCAATTACTTCAATTTTAGCTCTATCTACCTCAATACCTCTTTCAGACACTAGGTGTCCTAGCACTATTCCTTCTCTAACCATAAAATGACATTTTTCCCAATTAAGGATTAAGTGCTTTTCTTCACATCTTTGCAAAACCTTATCTAAGTTCTCAAGACAACTATCAAAAGTTTTTCCATAAACTGAGAAATCATCCATGAAAACTTCCATAATCTCTTCAATCATATCAGAAAATATAGACATCATACATCTTTGAAAAGAAGCTGGTGCATTACATAACCCAAAAGACATTCTACGATAAGCATACGTTCCATATGGGCATGTAAAAGTGGTTTTACTTTGATCATCAGGATGGATAGGGATCTGGTGATACCCTGAATATCCATCTAGAAAACAGAAAAACGAGTGTTTTGCTAACCGCTCAAGCATCTCATCTATAAAAGGCAAAGGAAAATGATCCTTTTTCGTGGCTTTATTAAGTTTTCTATAGTCTATGCACATCCGCCACCCAGTGACGGTGCGTTGCGGAATTAGCTCATTCTTATCATTAGTAACAACAGTCATGCCTCCCTTTTTAGGCACAACTTGAACAGGGCTTACCCGCTCACTATGCGGCACAGGATATATAATCCCTGCATGCAGCAACTTTATAACTTCTTTTTTAACTACCTCTCTCATCGCGTTGTTAAGTCTACGTTGAGGCTCTCGAGAGGGTGTAACAGAAGGATCTGTCGGAATACGATGGGTACAAATCATAGGACTGATTCCTGTGAGATCTTGAAGTGAGTAGCCAAAAACAGAGTGGTGTTTTTCAAGAATGGTCATTAATCGCAGAGTTTGCTCCTGAGTGAGTTTATTACTAACGATCACAGGAAACTCTGGATTATTGTTTAGGAAAGCATAGGTAAGACCGGGTGGTAAAGTTTTGAGTTCTATGGGGGTCTAGGTGTTTCTGCAAACTCATCTAAGGGTTCAGGTTCAGAAGGTTCGGCCTCTTCTTCAGTGAAGAAGGGGGCTTCCTCTTCTAAGTCTGGATCATCTAAAAGTTCTAGAGATGCAGCCTTTACCTCCTCCATAGGATCAGGCAAAAGATATGGCTCGGTCTTATTATTCAAGGAGTGAGTTATTGTAATTGGAAATTTAAAATCCTTTCCCAAGGAAATGTGGAGCTTTCCAGTTTGACCTTCATAAAGGAGTCTTCTAAAAGGTTGTCCAATCAGTAGGTCGAAACCCCATATATCAAAGATATAAAAGTTCAAATGAACCATGGAGCCTTCTACCATAAAGGGTAGGACATTAATAATTCCTAGACTGGGGACTAATCGTCACGAAGATTCCTTTATGACCTTTGTTGTGGGGGTTAAAACAAGTTTCCCAAATAAATTAAGTGCAAAAGCTTCGGACATAATATTGATCCCCACAACAGGATTATAGAGAGCGTTAAATTGATCAGAATTATAAGCACAGCGTATAGTTATAGAGGGTGTGTCCACTCGGATTACTTCAGAGGAAAGCTCTGACTCCTTTAACCATTCGCTACTCATAACCGAGATAAGCTCTCTCAATTGACGTTCACTTGGTAAACAAATGCTAAATTGGTCATTTTGGGGTCGGTCTATAGAATGGTAGTTTGAAATGTTTCCAAAATCGGCAAAGAGATCGGATTCTATGTCTAGCATGAAATCAGATGGTAGAATTTCTTCCTTTTGTGGCTCAGAACCTGGGATAGCTAAAGTAGATGAAAAATTTGGCAGAGTGTCTACTTCGGCTTCGTAGGTTTTATCATGGAGGGCATTATCCATCTCAGCTTCTAGGATTCTATTCAAGATCCCCTTAGCTTCATCAGTAGGGATACGAAAGAAAGAACCTCTAGCCATAGTATGCAGCATTTGTTTATTATCTTTCTGAAGACCTCGAAAAAAGTGAAATAAAAGAACAGTGTCTTCAAGCAAAAGTTTTGGACCAGATTCTAAAAGATCAGAAAAACGTTTTCAGGATTTCTCCAAAGTTTCATTATCTTTTTGTTTAAAAGATAGGACTTCGAGTCTAAGGTCACCAGTACGGTCAAGGGAATAAAAATCTAGATAAAAGTTGGCTCTTAAAACTCCCCATTCACCTTGCTGTTGACTTACCTTCTGACTATACCATCGTCTAGCTTCTCCTCTTAAAGAAAAAGGAAAAAGCTTCCAACGTAAAGTCTTATCAGAGATGCCATCAATGCGAAGACAATCGCATGTCTGCTCAAAATCTCTAATATGAAGGTAAGGGTTTTCGTCTTCCTTTCCCGAAAAAGATAAATTTTGAATTATCGCAATCAACCTTGAACTTAACTTATACTGGGATGTTTGGATAGGCTGTGATGACTCCCATGGTAAAAGGTCAGTTGCTGAAGGTGTTGCGGCATCAAAGATAGATATAGAACCTTGGTTTTCCATTTTTGGTAAAAAGAAAAAGAAAGAATGAAAAAGATAAGAAAATAAAAAGTATGAATACAAGCTAGTAGTAAGACTCAAAGTTATCTCAGCAAACCGTCTTTCTCCCCGGCAACGGCGCCAGAAATGCTTGTTGATATTTGGTAACGCAATTAGAAAATAGGATCCGCAAGCGCACGGATATCGGTGAGCACTTCACCCGAGATGTTATCCTGGGTATCGTATTTATATTTTTACCTTTAGGAGAAAGAGTGCATCTGACTAACCAAATCTATTACTACTAACCTTTAGGCTACAACCACTATGATTCGATGTGAGTGATGTATAGAGAAGACTACAACCGCACTCTTCTTCTAACCTTGGTAAGGATGATCTACTGTTCTATTGGGGAGGTTTACGGAATCTAGACACCACAAAGGATGTTCAACCCGCACCTATAAACCCTATCGATCCTGCTAACGGGATATGGAATACAAAGGTAACTCGGAATTGTCATGTTCCTCGCTACTACCACGGTCCGGCTAGACGAGGGGATATCTATGAGTATCCTAGCTTAAACACCACGTTTACGCTAGAGATGATTACTCTAAACTCTACGCGAAGAGATCAAAGTAAACTCATAAACCAAAGAACAATAAAACAAAGAACTTACTAGAATTTAGAAGTCGAAATACTGAAGAATCCTGAGAACAAGCCTCGGGTTAGAAGAACTTGCTCCCGCAGGTACAACCTCGGAGTAGACACCGACAGGCCGGCTTCCTCCGATCTACACCTCCACTCTATCTCTCTCAATCTAGTAGAACTAATTCTACTTTCACATTGGATGCTAAGCCCTAAGAGGTGGGAACCCTAGAGGGAACCTCTCTCTCTAAACCCTAACTAGAGATATGCAACTGAATAATGAATTGGGGTCTTCTCCACCAGGGGTCAGGGGCCTTGCTTATATAGCCCTTTTGGATGAATCTGGACCGTCGGATCAAACCGACCTTCATCCTACGGTTTTCCTTGATCCTCAAAGGCGGTGGAGCATAATCCGCGAGACTCGACCTGATTGGTCCCGGGGGCAGGGCGGGCGCCCTGTGTCCGGCCCCGTTACGGCTCCCGTTCGTTCCCGTGGCTTCTGGAATCTTCTAGATGTAAGATAATTACGTGTTCGGTTAATATCCCGTCATTAATCCGACATGTGGGCCTTTCTTCCGTATTTCCTGATAACCCCCTGCAGAAATAGATAAACAGCAAAACTCGTGGAATTCTGTTAGATCAAACCCTAATTCTAGGTGTTGCTTGCATATAGGTCATTTTCTTTATTTATTTGATGGTTATAATTGATACTTAAGAACCGTCAACAGTCCACTCTGGACTGCTGCCAATACCTGATCTAGAGGCAGTACCTAGTACTACACTAGTACATACTCCTAGATTATTTCAATTAGGGCACTCCTAATGCAGGAACAGCATGGTTTCTATCCCTATTAATTATCCTGCCATGTAATCATTTTACTGATGTGGCAAGCAGTTTAATGAGGAAAGAGAGGGAAAAAATGAAGAAATTGTTTCTAACTTAGACTTCATTTCTCCACGCGCAACGAAGGAGTCAAAACTGTCGTAGACCGCGTTGTGAAGGAGTGCATGATTTCCATCGGCAACTATGGATCCTATGCGCGCTGCCGTTGCCGCATGGCCGCCGCCGACCACGGTGGCTGTCCGCGAACTCAACCACGATCTCAGAATGTGAGACCCAGCCTATGGGCCAATTAGGTTAGGCTGAATTTGGGGTTACTGTAGCACCAATACTGTAGCTGCAAAAAATACTGTAGTGGCAAGGTTTAGTACCATACTGGATGTTGGAAGAGAGCTGAGCCAGCTTAAAAGCCTGGACCTAGGAGACTGTTAACTCCGGATCGATCTTTTTGCGTGAAGCGAGGACAAAAGCGCAAGAGAGTTAATTAGCAGGTGTGGCTCATTGAACATGTAGAGTGGGCCTTAGCCGTATTCCTGGATCGGGACGTTACAAATGGTAATCAGAGCCAACTCTCGCGGTTTCATGGTTGTGTATGGCTTGGGAGCTCAGACAGGTTGTGCATGGCTCCTGCAAAAGCATGGCACTTGGGTTGGGGAGTTGGGAATACGGATGTGGCCAGGAGAGTTGAATCTAATATTTTGTCCCGTATGGGTAAGCTGGTTCAATAGCTTGACGAGAACGTCGAACCTTTTGGGGGTGGGTGGATGTGAGACCCAACCCATGGGCCAGTTGGGCTAAGCTGAATTCGAGGGTACTGTAACACTGTAGCAGCGGAGTTTAGTACATACTTGAAGTTGAAGGAGAGTTGAGCCAGCTTAAAAGCCTGAACCTGGGAGGCTATTAACTCCGGATCGATCATTTTGCGCGAAGTGAGGACGAAGGCGCAAGAGAGTTAATTAGCAAGTGTGGTTCATTCATTCAACGTGTAGAGTGAGCCTTAGTCGTTTCCCCGGGTCAGGACATTACATTACCACAGCATTTTATTCTTGTATAGTGTGAAATTGCACCTAAATTAAGTATTAGCATACTATAACCACCTCCCAAAAAAAGCGATACCAACACATTTTGTATACATGGTTGAGGAAGAGGAAGAGGAAGAGGAAGGAGAGAGATATATAAAGAGGGAAAAGAAGATGAGAAAGAGAAGTAGCAAGCCTCCCTTAATTGTGCATCCTAGGTCCACCACTGCTAGAATTGGAGCAGCTATATACCATAATGGCAATCCATGCCACAACTTAGACTTAACTCAGGCACCACGATGTCCTTTTCTTAGTTGCTGAATTCTAGTGCCTCAAAGACTTATAGACCCAAAAAAAATCAGAACCAACGTTTAGCCACAAAAGCATCATGATCTAGGTTATTGTAGTCTTTTTGAAAATGAAGTAGTGAATAAACAAAGCCTACTGTTGTCCTACAAAAGGTGAAATAGAAAAAAAATATATCATTGTTGTCTCATCTCATGGGAGGAGGCGCGGACACAAGGGATCCCTAAAAGTGTGTCAGAATGTATAGTCTCAATACATATTTGGTCGGGACTCCTGTTGGTAATGGTGAAGGATGGGTTTCATCCCTGAAACTATGTTGCTCTCTTTCTCCTCGTCATTAACTTATCACGTCAACAAATGTATGATTAACTTATCCTCGTAATTTCCACTAGGACTAACCTCAGCAAATGTATGATTACCTATCATGTTCTTGTACACCATGTTTTCAATTTGCCAGAATCTAGAAGCCCACCATTTTCTTGCAAAAGATAATAGCTGATTAATCTTTTACCAACTAGATTCTCTTGTGGGTCTCTCTCTCTCTTGCATACTAAGAGATTCTTCCTCCATTACAAATTAAAATCCATTTTCAATTTGTCCTTATTTAAATTTGCTTGGCGCCGGCTAAAATCTAGCAAACTATATCCAAATACACAGTCTCGAATAAATTCACTACATATTTCATGTTGTACCTAATGAATCTCATTTGATGTTATGTAAAGAAACTAGATAAATTGGCTTAGGGTATAATTCCAAAACGGCTTGAAGTTTAGAACGAACGAAATATTTATTTATGACTTTTCGGAGCCTACATATGGTGGAGATGGAAAACGGCATGTATTTCTTCTGAGTTGGGTGACCTGATGTACGCAGGTCAACTGTTCTACCGCGATCCACTAAAAAAAACTGTTCTACCGCGAGTGATGGACGTGGCGGCTTAGGCGCCAGTGCTTCTCCAGTGGCTTCATGAGCCGTTTGGAGCTATTTTTTACTAAACAGGGTAAAATGAAACGTCTCCACCGATGAAGTCTTTAAAAACATACTCTCATAGAGCTTTTGGGTGGAAATGAGCTAAAAATAGTGGCTTCTGCCGGCTTCACATCATCTTGTGAGAGCATATTTTAAGAAACTCTATATGTGAAGCTGAAGCTCTAAAAATAACTTTACTGGTGAAGTGGAGCCGTACAAATGAGGCTTTGATATATGCACACTTGCACAGTATGGGCCACGTTGTCCGCAAATGAGGCCTTAATATATGCACACTTGCACAGTATGGGCCACGTTGTCCATCGGGTAGGGGGGTACTGGGGTCTGTTGGACCTTTAAACATAGTGGTGCTGACCTCCGTGCGCTGCAGCCTACCGCAGCAGTCAAACACAAGATCCAATCCCAACACGTCAATGCTGTGCGTTCGTAACCTAGGCTGTATTTAGATAGTGGTGTAAAATTTTTGGAAGTATAGTGACTTTTTCGTTTTTATTTAGTAATTAGTATCTAATTATGAGCTAATTAGATTTGAAAGATTCGTCTCGTGATTTACAACCAAACTGTGTAATTAGTTATTTTTTACCTATATTTAATACTCTATGCATGCGTTCAAAGATTCGATGTGACGAAGAATCTTATAAAATTTTTGGAACTTTAAAGCAACTAAACATGGCCCTACTGTACTCGGCAAATTTTATTTCGCCGCCGTCGTTGCTGTCCAGCAACCAACGCCGCTGCATCTGCAATTCTGATTTCTGCATGCACGATGAATGCGTCGGCGTTGTGTACTAGTAGTGCATTTGCTGCTGAGAGCAAGACCAATAAGCTCTTGAGACATGACAGTAATACAACCGCTTGACTCTTAGCTTGGTTATTAAAAAAAATACTCATGTTTTTAAGTCACTGAAGTACACCTTGACCTGGTGATCAACACTAAACACATCTATGTAGCTACTTGTGTTGCTGCCACATTCAGATCTATGGACATGTTCACAAATAACTCAAACAAGATGTTGGCTGTAGAAAATAAGCAATAATATTATTCGTTGGTAAAATATAATGGCTCTTATAACCAAGTTCACAGCATCACCATAGACTAAGGACACGCACAAACTTAAAAGGTTAAGGAATAAAACATGGTATGCAGTGCAACTAAGGCTGTGTTTAGTTGAGGAAAGAAAATTTTTTGGGTGTCACATCGGATGTTTCGTGAGATGTCGGAAGAGGTTTTCAGATACTAATAAAAAATACATAGCTCGTCTGAAAACTGCGAGACAAATTTATTAAGCCTAATTAAGCCATCATTAGCACATGTGGGTACTGTAGCACTTAAGGCTATTCATAGACTAGTTAAGCTTAAAAGTTTCGTCCCGCAATTTTCCATCAAACTGTGCAATTAGTTTTTTCATCTATATTTAATATTTCAGGCATGTGTTAAACGATGTTACTGTATAGAACCAAAAATTTTTGGGAAGGCCTGGAACTTCGACTTGCACAGGCGTCAACCCGGCCAGCTGCTTCAGTCGGCAGGCAGAGAACGTCGGTCCCGCGCGGCTGCGCGATTCGTGGCGGCGCGGCGGCGCTGCTGACCACTCCGTTGTCCGTGACTCCTCAGTCGTCGCACCTCGCACGCAGACGCAGCCGGACCCGGGCGGGGACGGGGACGAAAACCACGGCTCAGGACTCACGAGCGAGGTGGTAAAAGCAAAGGAGGAGGCCACTTGTTTTTTAACGTAAAACTGTAGGTGTTCTGTCTTTGCAAAGTAGGAAGTACACTGTACACATTTGCCTGCAGTCAGCAGTTACCTTTGCAAAGTACAGTAGTAGACACGAGACATTTCCGCGCCGCCTTGGCTGCTTCTCAAATTTGGTGCTATGAGTGATGTGCAATTAGACGTGGTGATAGTCTGATAGATTTAGGATTCAAATCATCGACATGGACAACAACTAATACGTACTCGATCGGTAAGTCCAATTTCTATCTTTCAGTACAAAATGACTATCCTATGCTGAAAGTTAGATCCTAGAATTAAACAGTTTGTGTTCACCCTTTTAAATTTTAGTGAATTTGACTATAATTTATTGAGATAACTCGGTACAATTGCTTGCTACTCTATGGAGACCGGTGTGACTAGGTATACAAGTGTCCTCACATCGAAATTTAGACCCCTAAAATTTAAAACATCATGCCCACACTTTAATTTTTTGCTGAGGACTCAGTATGATTGCCGCTACTTTATGTTTATTGGTCTGGCTGGATAATATGTGGGCCCCATGTTTAAAGCCGAACTTAAATCATTTATGTCTTAATTTTAGCAGAATTGACTAAAATTTGTTATAGATGATTTAGTAAGACTGCGTACTGCTTTGTGCGGATCAATATGACCAGATACGTACATGGACCCTGCCTCAAAAGTCGGATCCTAGAATTAAAAATCTATTGTTCACACCTTAATTTTTTTTTTTTTGCAAAATTTATTCCTGAAGTTTTTTGGAGATAAGTCGCTACTTGTGCAGATTGGTGTCACTAGATGTATACGTGGGGGCTCACATCGTAAACTCGAAAAAGGACTTTAAAAGCCTGTCTATCTCTCGAGTCCAGATAAATCCAATGAACATTGTACCTTTTGAGTTAATCTCCAATATGTTTTGAATTTTATTGTATCAAATGATGGTGGACATTCAAATCCAAATAGCTAGACCCCAAAACAACTAAAGTCAAATTAGACTTCTAATTGTTCAAATCTACTCCTACCTCTACGTGCAAGTGCAATCCATCCAGCCTATGAGTTGGGCATTGAATGCTGATGAAATGCTAGCATTAGTTTACCATCCAGAGTGAAAGCACCAAAATATAGTATACGGCGGCACGTTGAGTTGGACTCGATGTGATTCAAACCATTGGAAAACGAACTACCCTAGTTAGGCATATGTTGAAATTCTCCTCAGCCCTCTTACCCCCAATCTTATTTGTCGAAGCGCCTTGGCAACAGACAGCCGCCCTGCCCTTTATCCGATCGAGCCAATTCAAAACACAAAGGAGCCATGCGTTTCGGTGCTAGCCCCTCCGATCCAACCACGGTTCAATTCCAGAGAGAAGCTCGCGCCTCTTGAGTTTTGACCATTGCCCTATGTAATTGTTGTGCATGTCGAAACCATTGGCGCCTTACGTATAACCGATGGGCCGAGTGGATACCATGCACACCTCGTAGTTTCTTTTTCGCTTCCTTTGCGTTTTTTTTTATTTTGAGAAATTTTTCGCTTCCTTTGCGTTGGTCGCAGACATACGGAGTACGTATGTCCAAGACAACACACCGCGCGCATTTCCCAGTCAAGCTAAGCCACTGTCTGTTTAGATATAATAATTCTTTGGCGCTACCAACCATATATGCACGAAGTCTCCTTTGGCGCCTAGCTAGCGATATAACATTTCCATCCCCAAGAGGGCAAGACTTCCACGCTGTCTATCCCTACTGTCGATAGACTGGACAAGTCACTCTGACTCATCCAAGATTTTTATTTTCCTTTTTTTAAGAAAAAAAAGGCTCTGAGCAAGGTCACTTGGACTGTGCATCAACGTACAGTAGATGTCACTCCGTATACTCAGACAGATGTCAGGCAGGCCGCACTGCGCAGCAACGCTAGCTAGCGTGTGCAGCAGTGCAGGGAGCCAGTGAGGCATGCACAGAACAAACCATCGCCGGCAGCCCGGGACAGAATTATCAGAACAACTAGCGCCGGACGTGTGGACGGACAAGGCGGCTGGACGTCTGGACGGACGGGGCATCTGGACGCCAGCGCTTGTTAGTCACTTCCCGCGCCATTTTGCGTGTTGATGCAGGGCCTGCATCGGCCTGAGCGTCACTAGCATCGAGAAAAGTGGGGAAGGTGGTGGCGGATGTTCAGCCGACGCCGGAAGAGGAAGAGACACCGATATGAGGCAGCAGAAAAACGAAGAGGGAGATGCGACATCCGATCTACTTTTAAAATATTCAGATGCAACACTCGCAATATACATCTGAAGACAGATGAAACACTTGAAACATGCATATAAAACACTTGCTGCAATACTAGATCTACTTTTGAAACATCCAGATGAAACACTTGCAACATATATATGGAAACAGCTGAAACACTTGGAACATACGTTCGAAAAACTTATAAAAATATATGCAACATCTAGATGAAACATTTTCTAACATACGTATGAAAAAACAGATGAATCATTCGAAACATACGTTTAAAACATACGTGTATAGCCCTTATAACATGTGCAACATCCCGATCTACTTTTGCAACATCTAGATGAAACATGTGAAACACTTAAAAAATACGCTTGCAACATGGGTTTTCAACGTAGTGTCAGCTTGTTGCTTGGATGAATGGAGGCTTGTCGGTATGGAGTTCGACGGCGGCGCAGAGGTCGAGGGCGGCGCATGGAGCTTGTCGTGCGGCAGCGGCGAGGGCAACTCCCCGACAGGACGGCTTCACACGAAGCTCACCCCCTCGCCGGCTCGCCAGATCGGTGGAGGTGCGGCGGTTGCGGCGAGCGGGCTGGCCGTGGCGAGCACTAGCGCGGCGAGGAGGTAGCGCGGTGGAAGTGGACAGGAGCGAGAGAGGGTGTGGTGGAGAATTTTATTTTTTTCAGCAGGGCGATGATGAGAGGGAGCGAAGATGTGATAGCGAGTGGGGAAGACGCGTCCATCCACACGGACGCGGCATGGAATCATTATCGTTATAATAAATTGGTTCTTTCTTCTGCCCTAATTAATCCCCCTGGTCCTCGCGCGGTTCACGGCGGTGACAGATTGTTTGACGAGGAGATCGCGGTCAGTCAACACTTAAATACTAGTGTATACTCTATCAATCAGACATAGCGGCCGGTCAACTCAAAGGGTGCCAGGAAAACAGGATCGGCAGCCGAGGATTCTACGTAGGAATCACCACATGGTTGAGTAATCTGGACAGGGAGAGAAGCATGCTTAGCAGCGAGCTCTTGCACATGGTGACATGGAACAGGAAGGACAGGTTGCTTAAGAGTCGAGTCGAAACCACGGGCTTTTCATAATCGAATACTACTATAGTACTATACTAATCCGCTCTTCGGTGTTCCTTTCTGACTGTCCAATCTTGAGATGAAATCTTCCTACCCAATTTGCCTGTCTCTGGAAGGATAATGCCCATTTCCGTTATTTTGCTTGGCAGTTGGCACCAGCACAAGTAGGCCTCGGGTTTTAAAAGAGAGGCCTTTACATGGCCGAAAGCTGGATGGGACACCAGGCCAAAGTGGCCTGATAAGCCTTTACTTCTATCGTACATCCAGTTAGCACCAGAAGCCCAGCCCAAATATGGTTGCTGGAACCGAAATAATTCCAGTTATGGCTGTTACCTTAATAGCAAGTTTTTTTTTTACAACAGCCTTATTAATAACAAGTTGTCGGAGTCAAGATACCCCAAGTATCTGAAGGCACCGAGTGGAGAGCCACTCGGGCAGCCCAGCTAGCCAATGACGGATCCAGAAACGGGCTGCGCCCCAGGCTAACTAATAGCAGCCATCGTGTAAGCGTTTGCTTTATCCAAACCCAACCCATATACTAATTAATAGTTGAGAAATGTGAAGGATAAAATGCATAATAATTTGGTAGATATCTCACTAGTTCTGCAGACTGTAGTTCACGGCCTGTGTGCTTAGCTGCTTGGCGCAGGCTAAATTATTGTTGCTGCACAGTGCCCAGCTGCAGCAGGACACTGGACATGCGTGGAGGCTTGGGACTCGAGGGTTGTGCGGGTGCGGCTGGGCCTTCAAGGCCAGGATTTTCAACAGGCGGCCGACGGGAAAACTACATAGGGGTATTCACGTATTCTTGGGCTCGCCCTGGGCTGCAGCCCCCCTAGCCCGGGGCCCAAACCACCACAGCAGCTAGCCAAAGCCAGCAATTATGGCCCGCTTAGGCCACTTAGGTCCCGGGCCAAATACAAGCCACACGGCCCGACCTCTTCCCCGTCTTGACCATGGGAAAGGACAGGGAGAGGCCGGATGCCATCAAGTACACCTGCTCTGACAAGGACAGGCGTGCCTCGCTCACTCCGCCAAGACGAAGAGGGCGACCATCTCTCGGGACGTGGAATCTCGGGGCAGGCGCCATCCTTGCGCACCCCTACGCAGACAAGACAACACAACACCACAAGGTGGTGATGATCGATATGACACCTTGAAAGGATCAAGATGCCCAAGAGGGGGGGTGAATTGGGCTTTTCTAAAAATTAATTGCAAGAATTAAATCCTACAAGCCGGAATTCACCCCTAGTGCCTACTTGTGTTCCTAGAGAGTCTACCGTTAAAAAGTTTTGCACCCTAGTTTCCAATCCTAGTCTAGCATGGCAATTCTAGGAAAGTAAAACAAGCAATGAAAGTAAATACGAGAAAGTAATTGCTTGAAAGTAAAGGGGCAAGGAACACGGCGATGTTTTTCCGAGGTATCGGAGAGTCGCCACTCCCCACTAGTCCTCGTTGGAGCACCCGCGCAAGGGTGTCGCTCCCCCTTGATCCGCGCAAGGATCAAGTGCTCTCTACGGGTTGATTCTTCGACACTCCGTCGCGGCGAATCACCCAAAACCGCTCACAACTTGAGTTGGGTCATCCACAAGCTCCGCCGGATGATCACCAAACTCCCAATCACCACCAAGCCGTCTAGGTGATGGCGATCACCAAGAGTAACAAGCTAGAACTCTCACTTGACCACAACGAGCCCAAATGAGGAGATGGATGCACACTTGCTACTCTCTAATCACTAGTGAGGAATCTCAAACTTTGATTCTCAAATCTCTATCCTCACTAGAGCTCTTGCACTCCCTTGCACTCTAAAGGGTTTTCTCAGATGTTTGAATGAGCAAGAGACCTCTAAAAGAGGTGGAGGGGTTGTATTTATACACCCCTCAAAGAAAACGAACCGTTACTTTCTGACACGGGGTCACCGGACGCGCCGGTCGCCCGTAACGGTCAAAACGCGATTTTGAACTGAACCACCGGACGCGCCGGTCAGGGGTGACCGGACGCGTCCGGTCCTCTCTGGACCTTACTGGACTCGCACCGGACGCGAGGCCGCGTCCGATGGTTGATGACCGGACGCGTCCGGTCCTCTCTGGACCTTACTGGACTCGCACCGGACGCGCCGATCATGTCCAGGTCGCGTCCGACGGGCGTTTTCCCTAGATGACACGTGTCGGCCGCTGACCACCGCGTCCAGTCCTCGCGAGGACCGCGTCCGGTGGTCAGGACCGAACCCTAGCCGCGGTAACGTACACACCGGACGCGTCCGGTGCTCCCGAAGACCGCGTCCGGTGGCTGGAAAACAGCCCGAAACTTTCCGAAACGCGTCGCAACTTCAACCAAGTTGCTTCCAACTGAAACTTTGAGCTATTCTAGGGTTGCCTAGCGCCAAGTTTAACAAGTGTGCACCACACCTAAACATAGGACTCACCTAGGTCAAGCTACCCATTCATGCCCCCCTTTATAGTACGGCCAAAAGAGAAAAACGAAGATCCTAACGACTATTCCGAATGTGTCTCAACACCTCGACATCCGGAACTAACCGTCCTTAATCTTGACGTCACTCTTTTGAAAACCGAAACGATTTCCATCAAGGGACACGAATGCCACAGTGCTCAAAGCAGTTATCACCTCCATGACCTAACTTACCAATGTTTCTGCAAAACACACGTTAGTCATGGTAATAGAGTGTTGTCATTAATTACCGAAACCAAACCTTGGGGCCTAGATGCTTTCAATCTCCCCCTTTTTGGTGATTGATGACAACACTAAGTTTCAATGGATTAGAGTGAAGGTTTTCGAGCATGCTTGGTTCACATAAGCAGGAGACAATAAGCATAAAAGGTTAGGAATTGCTTATGTGCTCCAAGCCAAAAGAGTGTACTTCATAAGATAAGACAAAAGCGTTAGTACACATAAAGATATAGCTCATAAGTAATCGGAGTAAGGCACGGAAGCACAACCTTAGAGCTATAGCTAAAACGGTGACATATATTAATCACGGAGACGGATAACACATTTAGACTCAAAGGTTTACGACTCGACGACAATGTCACACGAATGCAGTGCTGAAAAGTAAACATGATATGCATGAATGTAGCACACGAAAAACGAAAACCCACTAACAAACTCCCCCTGAAACTACTCTCTCTCCCCCTTTGGCATCAAGCGCCAAAAAACTAATCTAATCTGACGGGGGGACAGACGGAGTCGTGTCGGGTGCCGAGGTGCGGGGAGTGATCACGAAGTGAAGCGAATCGCCCTCGGAGTCTGAGCTATCTGGCTGACCCTCTGAAGAAGCACGTGGCTGCGAAGCGGTCTGGGTCTGAGCAGGAGCAGGCACTGACTGTGTAGCAACAAGTGGATCTGTCTGAGTAACCTGAGCCTGAAGTGCGCCAGTAGCTGGGGGATCTGTCGAGGCAACTGAAGAAGGGATGGTCTCTGTAGTCCCAGTCCCTGTCACTGGTGGAACGACTACCTCGGGAGCTGACAACCCTGACGAAGTGTGAAACGTAGTAGTGTGCGAGGGTGTCGGCTGACCAGTCAACTCGCTGTAGGTGGCACTGAAATCACCAATAGGTGTGCCTGTCAGGAGATGCGGGTGAGGCTGGTCTGACGGTGTAAACCCCGTATGGATAGGAGTGAAGCTCGGGGACTGAAAAGACTGGGGAACCTGCTGCTGTGGAGATATAAACTGAAAGCTCGGCTGTCCCTGACTCGATGGACCCCTGGAATGCAAAGCCAGAGCCATGATAGATGCAGGCGAAGGAACCCCAACTGTGATGAGATGCCGCAGAAGATCCATGTACTGCTGCTGACTCTGTCTCTGCATCTCAACCTGTTGCCTCTGGATCTCAAGCTGCTGTCTCTGAAACTCGTCCTGGCGAGCCTGAATCTGTGCTAGTGCTGCAGCTGTATCCTGTGCCTGGCGCTGTATCTGCTGCTGCTGCTGCTCCTGAGCCTGGGTCAACCTCTCAAGGATAGCCACCATGGCTGGGTCTGAGCGGGAGGCTGAGCCAGATCCACCGGCCTCGTGGTCGTGAGACCGAGGAGACCGGTACCTGGGGATGGGCTGGTAGTCCTCATCTGTGCTGTCAGAAGTGACATCCTCAGGTATCTCAGCAGTCTGAGTCTCAAGGTCTGCGAGCTCTGCCTCGGCAAGCTCGTCAACTCTGGCGTCCTGCTCAGCTGCTGTCTCAGGAACATCTGGGCGCTCACGCTGTCCTGGCGCTGGGGCCTGATCTCTAGTGACAGAGGCCCAAAGCTGTCTGATATCATAATCAGGGAAAGTTGTAGTAGTGTTAGCAATCTCCGCCCCGATCTCTGGTGGCATCTGGATAGCAGATCTGATGATGAAACAAATCCAGTGGGCATAGGGAAGCTGACGGTTACCCTTGAAGCCCTCAGCAATGGTGTCCTCCATCTCACTGAGGATAAGATCCCAGATATCAAACTGTCGCTGTGAAAGGAGGTGGTATACAACCCAAAGCTGCATCCTCGTCAGTCCCTCTCTGTAGCCAAGTCTGGGCAGTAAAGTGCGTCTGAGTATGGCATCCAAGACTCGGGCAAGTGGTGTCAGGCTGGTAGGTGTACGACGTGACCCTTCGCCAAAAGGCTCGCGAAAGCAGGGTCGAACCAGGTCGGTGGGTGGCACTGAACCGCCGTGAGGGCACCTGGGAGGTGGAGTCTGTCCATAGCACAACTGATGGATCCTCGTGTCAGAAGCAGGTAGTCTGAGGATCTCTCGAGCTCTAGAGCTGTAGAGTCTGTGATCGCGGCCTCTAAATGCAAAGTGAATAAACTCATGGGCAGGATCAATCCAAAGAGAAGCATAGAACTCCCTGACCCATGTGCCGCAGTATGCACCTGTCCGTCCAAGAAGATCTGATAAGCCAGGCAGATAGGACAGGTGCGGACGGAGCTGCTCTCCCACAACATCAACCAATGCCTCTAGTCGACACACCCTCTGAGGTCTGAAAGCAATGCCACTGTCAACTAGGGCCCTGTAGAAATCCTCCTGAAGTGGGGTATAGAAACCCTCTGAAGCTCTGGAATCTCTGACAGGTGGAAACCATCGGCTGACCTCCACAAACCTCAAGCTCTTCACCTGACGTGCTGAAGCACCCCTCAGGTCTAAGTGCTCGACCGGGGGTGACCCTCTAACTCTGGGAGGAGGTCGTGCTCCACGACGCTGGCCCTCTGGCCTAGGTGTCACCTGTGTACGAGCACGTGTGGAGCGGCGACGTGGTGGAGACTGAGCTGCCTGCTCCTCTGTATCCTCAGTGGCCTGTGGAGCCTCAGTGGCCTGGGTAGACTCAGTAGCGTGTGTAGTCTCTGTGGCCTGTGTCTGCTCTGAGGGTGGATCAACTGACATCTGCTCGGAAGGTGTAGTAGCCTCGGTGCCCTCAGTGGCCTCAGTGCCGAGCTGTCGACCTTCCAGATGAAAGCGACGCTCACCTATGTGTAAACCACTGCGTCTGCCACCTCTCTCTGCCTGCTCTGCTGCGTCTGCCACGGCCTGAGCAATCTCTGCATCTGACAGTGTCTTCCTCTTCTTCCTGGCTGCAATCTTGATGCGCTTACCACGCGCAATCTCATCACGACGGGGAGGACTGTTGTCCCCGTCACCAGGAGCACCATCGGCGTTCTTGCAACGCACCATGCTGATCGACTGCCTGAAAACCTCTGTGAGATGATGAACTGACACTCGAGAGGCTTGGCCTCAATCCGTATCCGCAGGCTTGGCCTCGGATTTAGCGAACAGATCAGACCCGACACACCGACTGACTCGCTGTACGTATGGAATAGAGAGATATACTATAAGCACATATATATCTAAAGATACGAAACCCTAGATAGCAAGCACGTGAGATATGAAGTGAAACGTGACGCGAAGCTACCTCGGATCGACGAGACGACGGTGAAGGGACGCGGTGACCTAGTTCGCGAGAACCCCCGAGATCGGCGATCGAGCACTGAAACGACCAATCGAGATATGCAATGGAGAGTTATGGTCAACGACAAGCCCTAACGATGAAATTTGAAAGGACTTGAAAGAAAAGCGGAATCGAGACGATACCTCGACAAACCCTAGAAACCCTAGGTTAGGGTTAGGGTGAAAACCGAAGAAATCTCGGGCACGGGTGGAGAACGAGGAGCTCGGGTGCACGGGGGTGAGCTGCGGCGCTGGAGAAGACTACTGCGGTGGCTGGTGGCCGGCGGCGAGGTGAATTTGCGGCGGATTACGGCGGCGGCGCGGTGAGTGGCGCACGGCAGCGGGAGAGGCGCGCAGCGAGGCTGGGCAGGCGAGGGCAGCGTGCGAGGGCAGGGAGGCGCGGCAAGGGCGCGGAGGAGTCGCCGGAGAGGAGGAGGACGGCAAGGGCGCGGCGGCTCCGGCGAGAACGGCGGATTAGGGCACGGCGGTGGAAGAAACGCGAGCTCGATTGAAAAAACCGGCCGAAGACGAACGGTTTTATGAGGGCTGAGATCCGCACGGTACGCCATCACCGGACGCGGTGGTCAAAATGACCGGACGCGGTGGTGCAGCGTCCGGTCACACTCCAGTAAGCGCCTGGAGTGACCGGACGCGTCCGGTGTGGACTGACCGGACGCGGTCAGAGTCCGGTCGCTGAGTGCTCGGGAATTCATCGCGGAGCACCGGACGCGGTGGTGGTAGCCGGGACCGGACGCGGTGGTCGTCAGAGGCGCGTCCGGTGCAGCGTCCGGTGCCTAGATCTGGACTTTGTCTTCTGGATGACCGGACGCGCTGGTGGACGCCGGGACCGGACGCGGTGGTGAAGCAACACTGCGTCCGGTGCAGCGTCCGGTCGCTGTTCTTCGCCATTCTTCGTTCCGAACTTCGACGCGACTTCTCCCAATCAAGTTCCAATTCAAAGAGACACAAATAAACACCAATTGAAACCTGATATGAGTGACCTCACTCAAACTCTCAAATTTTTAAAATATTTTGCCTTAGGCTAGTATTATTTTTATGAAAATAGGCAATAAACACCCGAGGAGCAACGTATGGCCATGCAATAGAGTTTTTGGACTTTTAGGAGCGTCAAATGCTCTCTCTATCCATGGACGAACACAGAGGTTGCTCAAAGCTAAACCAAAAAGAAACGACAAACAAACAACCATGCATATGCAATGCAATACAAGAAAGTAAAGCTAGGTTGCTTGTCAAGTTTGATCCACGGTTAGGCTTCTTCACTCCTCCGAAGGAGGGTTATCGTAACCGTGTTAGTCAAGCCCTAAATGCATTGCGATAAAGTAAACGTGACAAATGATACAATGCAATGCAAGGGACAACACGCGCTCATTTTTTAAAGTTACTTGAATCAAGCACATTGAGTTCACTTCTTAGTCTACAAAAGGTAGCCTCGTCCAAAGGTTTAGTGAAGATATCCGCTAATTGATTTTCACTTCGTACACCTTCTAGTGATATGTCATTTTTAGCAACGTGGTCTCTTAGAAAGTGATGGCGGATATCAATGTGCTTGGTGCGAGAGTGTTGTACCGGATTGTTAGCAATTTTAACGGCACTTTCATTGTCACACAAAAGTGGCACCTTTTCAAGAACAACTCCATAGTCTAGGAGGGTTTGTTTCATATATAAGATTTGTGCACAACAAGCCCCCGCGGCAATGTATTCTGCCTCGGCGGTGGACAAAGCCACACTATTTTGCTTTTTAGATGACCAAGATACTAGTGATCTCCCAAGCAAATGGCACCCTCCGGATGTGCTTTTTCTATCAATTTTGCAACCGGCATAATCCGAATCGGAATAGCCAACTAGTTGGAATCTAGCTCCTTTGGGATACCATAGACCAATGCTTGGGGTGTGCTTAAGATATCTTAGGATTCTTTTTATGGCACTTAAGTGAGGTTCTTTAGGGCACGCTTGAAAGCGAGCACACATGCACACACTAAACATGATATCGGGCCTAGATGCGGTAAGGTACAACAAGCTACCAATCATAGAACGGTAGAGAGTTTGATCAACCGGTTTACCTCCCTCATCTAGGTCGAGATGTCCATTTGATGGCATAGGGGTCTTGATTGGCTTGCATTCTTCCATCTTGAATCTTTTGAGAAGATCCTTGGTGTACTTTTCTTGAGAGATGAAAATCCCTTCTCTCATTTGCTTGACTTGAAAACCAAGGAAGAATGTAAGCTCACCAATCATTGACATCTCGAACTCCTTCGACATCAATTCACCAAATTCCTTGCAATAATCTTCATTTGTTGACCCGAAGATGATATCATCAACATACACTTGACAAATGAAGATCTCCCCATTAAGCTTCTTGGTGAATAGTGTGGTGTCGACCTTCCCGATGGTGAAGCCCTTCTCAATGAGGAAGTCCCGGAGGCGCTCATACCACGCTCTAGGGGCTTGCTTAAGCCCATATAGCGCCTTGGACAACCTATAAACATGATTAGGATATCTAGGGTCCTCAAACCCAGGAGGTTGATTGACATAGACTAGTTCATTTATAAAGCCATTTAAGAATGCACTTTTCACATCCATTTGATATAATTTCATATCATGATGTGATGCATATGCAAGGAGGATACGAATAGCTTCAAGTCTTGCAACGGGTGCAAAGGTCTCTCCAAAATCAAGGCCTTCAACTTGAGAGAACCCCTTTGCAACTAGTCTTGCCTTGTTCCTCACTACTATGCCTTGGTCATCTTGCTTGTTTCGGAACACCCACTTGGTTCCAATGACTCTTGCACCTTTAGGATGCTCTTCAAGTGTCCATACTTGGTTGCGGGTGAAGTTGTTCAATTCTTCATGCATGGCATTCACCCAATCCGGATCTTGAAGAGCTTCTTCTACATTCTTAGGTTCAACACAAGAGACAAAAGAGTGATGTTCAACGAAAGAAGCTAGCTTTTGAGATCAAGTCATTACTCCCTTTGTAGGACTCCCTATGATGAGTTCTTGTGGATGAGCTTGAAGTAGAGGTGAGTTTCTTCTATCAATCACTTGAGGGGGTGGATGGGGAGCATCAACATCTTGTGCTTGTGCCTCGGCTTGTTCATGAGAGACATAGGTATCTTCATTTTCAACTCTCTCATTCTTGTCATCATCTTGAGGCACACGTGATGAAGATGGTGGATCAATGATTTGCACATCGTCTTCATCATCTTTTGGCTTGATGTCTCCCACGGGCATGTTCTTCATGGCCTCCCTCAAGGGTTCATCACCTACATCATCACAATTCTCAATTGCTCCTTGGGAGCCGTTAGATTCATCAAATTCCACATCATATGTTTCTTCAACCAAACCGGTGGCATGGTTAAATACTCTATATGCTTTGGACTTTGATGAGTAACCAACAAGAAAACCAATATCACAACGTCTTTGAAACTTCCCTAGGTGTTGACGCTTCTTGTAGATGTAGCATTTGCAACCAAACACCCGGAAGAATGAGACGTCCGGCTTCTTCCCATTTAGCAACTCATAGGGGGTCTTGCCAAGAAACTTTTGGAGGAAGAGGCGATTTGAAGCATAGCATGCGGTGTTGATTGCCTCGGCCCAAAACTTTTCCGGAGTATTGTACTCATCTAACATTGTTCTTGCAAGAGTGATCAAGGTCCGGTTCTTTCTCTCAACTACACCATTTTGTTGAGGAGTGTAGGTTGAAGAAACCTCATGCTTGATTCCAATTTCATCACAATAAGCTTCAATGCTGGTGTTGTCAAACTCTTTCCCATTGTCACTTCTAATCTTCTTTATCTTGACTTCGAATTCATTTTGAGCTCTCTTTGCAAACTTCTTGAAGCAACTTGCCACTTCGGATTTGTCATGAAGGAAGAAGGTCCATGTATATCTTGAGTAGTCATCCACTATCACAAGACAATAGAGATTACCACCTAAGCTCTTGTATGTTGTAGGCCCAAACAAATCCATGTGTAGAAGTTCTAGCACTCTTGAGGTTGACATGAAAGCCTTAGTGGGATGAGTGTTTGCAACTTGTTTGCCGGCTTGACATGCACTACAAGGTTTGTCCTTTTCAAACTTCACATCCTTTAATCCTCTCACTAGTTCTTTCTTCAATAGCTTGTTGAGAGTGCTCATTCCAACATGTGCAAGCCTCCTATGCCAAAGCCAACCAAGTGAGGTCTTGGTGAACAAACATGTCATCAAATTTGCATCTTCGGAGGAGAAGTCAACAAGATAAAGATTGTTGTATCTAAAGCCTTTGAATATCACTTGCTTGTCATCTATCTTTGAAACTTCAACTTCATTTGGTGTGAACAAGCATTGGAAGCCAAGGTCACAAAGTTGCCCAACGGATAACAAATTGAAACTCAATGAAGCAACATAGAGCACATTTGAGAGTGAGTGATCATTTGATATTGCAATCTTGCCTATACCCTTGACTTTGCTCTTTGAATTATCCCCAAATGTGATCTTCTCTTGACATATCCCATTCTCTTCAATGGAGGTGAACATACGAGGATCACCGGTCATATGTTGAGTGCAACCACTATCAATAACCCAATGAGATCCACCGGTCTTGTAGTTCACCTACACACAAGAGATCAAGCTTTTTGTTTAGGGACCCAAACTTGAGAGGGGCCCTTGACTTTCTCAACTAGTGACTTGGCAACCCATATTTTCTTTGGCCTATTCTTGTTTGGGGGACCCAAAAACATGACTTTCATCTTTCCATTTGAATCTTTTCTTAGCATGTAATGAGCATTGAAGGCAAAGGGTCTAGCATGCTTGGGCAAGGGTTGTGGTGGTGGAGTTTTGCACTCATGAGCAAAATGACCTTCTTGACCACACTCAACACATCTCTTTGGCTTGGGCTTTGACTTGCTTTGTTGTTGAGCTTTTGCTTTCTTCTCTTGATTTGCCAAGTACCCAATACCACTTCTATCCATCTTCATTACGGTGTTCATGAGGAGCTCACTTTGCAAATATTGGCCTCTTGTGAACTTGCTTAGGCCGGTCTTGAGATGCTCTTTTTCTTGCTTGAGCTTCTTATTCTCTTCAATGAGTGACTCATTTATTGTTTGCTTCTCAAGAGCCATCAAACCTTTGAGCTTCTTGTTCTCATTTGCAAGCTTCTCATTCTCACACTTGATCTTGGCATAATCATCATGGTTGCATGACTCAACCACACTCTTGCCTTTGCTACTAGAACCTTGCTCAATGCTTTCAATGATCAAATCATCACATGATGTAGCTATATCACACTTAACAACATTGTTAGTAGCATCATGTGTCTCAAGAGCAAGTTCATTAGCAACCACAAGACTATCATAGTCAATTTTTAATGTGGTGTATTTGTCTTTTAGAGAGCTATGTCTAGTGATGAGCTCATCATGCTTCTTCTCAAGTTTATCATGTTGATCTTTAAGCTCTTTATTAGAGTTTTTGAGCTCTTTGAGAGTGGAAGACATAATTTCATTTTGATCTCTAAGCTCACCACTAGTCTTTTGAGCATTTTCAAGCTTAGATGAGAGTGATTCATTTTCATTTTGAAGATCATCATTTTCACTTCTTGTCCTTCTTATGATCTTAGTGTATTTGTTTAGCAATTTTACAAGTTCATCATAAGAAGGTGCATCAAATTCATCATCACTATCACTATCATCATCATCATCACTATCATGGTTTTGTACCTTTCGTTCACCCTTGGCCATAAGGCATAGGTGAGTAGTGGACGATGATGGTGAAGAAGACGGTGAAGGTGGTGGTGAAGATGTCGGTGAAGATGATGGCCCCATCACAAATGCGGCAACCTTCTCTTTCTCATCATCGCTCTCATCTTCGGAGGAGCCACAAGACGATTCAATGTCGGTGAGCCAATCACCAATAATATAAGCCTTTCCACCCTTCTTCTTCTTGTAGAACTCCTTCTTCTTGCCATCCTTCTTCTTGTATGGCTTGTTTTTCTTCTTCTCATCTTCTTCATCACTTGAATCATTTTTCTTGCCCTTGTTCTTGTTCTTGAACTTGTCTTTTGGTGGTCTAGGGCATTGATGAGCTAGGTGGCCAAGTTCACCACAATTGTAGCAATCCATCTCCGAGATGGGCTTTCTTTTGCTACTTGTGAAGAATTTCTTTTTCTTGCCATCGAACTTGATGCCACTCTTGTTGAGCTTCTTTAGCATCTTGGTGGTCTTCCTCACCATGAGTGCAAGTGATTCATCATCGATATCACTTTCACTTGAGCTTTCTTGCACGATCATGGCTTGGCCCTTCTTCTTCTTCTTCTTGTCATGGCTAGCTTTGAAGGCCAAGTCTTTCTTCTTGGAAGATGATGAGCCCTCTTCTGGAGTGATGTGCATGTACATCTCATGAGCATTGATCTTCCCCAATACTTGTGTTGGAGTTGCGGTGGAGAGATCACTTTGATGAAGCACGGTGACAATGTGACCATACTTCTCAATGGGAAGCACACTCAAGATCCTCCTTGCAACATCCGATTGACTCATTTGAGTGAGCCCAAGAGCATTGAGGTCCTCTACAAGAACATTCAAGCGAGTGTACATGTCATTAGCACTTTCTTTGGGAAGCATCTCAAAAGAATTAATCTTCTTTAAAGCAATATGATAGTGTTCCTCACGCTCACTCTTAGTTCCCTCATGGAGAGCACAAAGATTTTGCCACAAATCATGAGCGTTCTTTGCATTATGCACACGATTGAAGATATCTTTGCCTAAGCCCCGGTAGAGTGCATTTTTGGCCTTTGCATTCCACCGGTCGTACTTCTCCTCGTCACCAATGGGGTTTGCGGGATCCTTGATAGCGGGAAGCCCTTGGGTTGCGGCTCTAAGGCACCCGACATCTATGGCTTCGAGATACGCCTCCATGCGGATTTTCCAATATGGAAAATCATCCCCCTCAAAGGTGGGAGGTGGTCCTTCCCCGTTAGACATCTAGCTCTAGGCGGTAAAGCCTAAATTAGGAGCAACACAGCTCCGATACCAATTGAAAGGATCAAGATGCCCAAGAGGGGGGGTGAATTGGGCTTTTCTAAAAATTAATTGCAAGAATTAAATCCTACAAGCCGGAATTCACCCCTAGTGCCTACTTGTGTTCCTAGAAAGTCTACCGTTAAAAAGTTTTGCACCCTAGTTTCCAATCCTAGTCTAGCATGGCAATTCTAGGAAAGTAAAACAAGCAATGAAAGTAAATATGAGAAAGTAATTGCTTGAAAGTAAAGGGGCAAGGAACACGGCGATGTTTTTCCGAGGTATCGGAGAGTCGCCACTCCCCACTAGTCCTCGTTGGAGCACCCGCGCAAGGGTGTCGCTCCCCCTTGATCCGCGCAAGGATCAAGTGCTCTCTACGGGTTGATTCTTCGACACTCCGTCGCGGCGAATCACCCAAAACCGCTCACAACTTGAGTTGGGTCATCCACAAGCTCCGCCGGATGATCACCAAACTCCCAATCACCACCAAGCCGTCTAGGTGATGGCGATCACCAAGAGTAACAAGCTAGAACTCTCACTTGACCACAACGAGCCCAAATGAGGAGATGGATGCACACTTGCTACTCTCTAATCACTAGTGAGGAATCTCAAACTTTGATTCTCAAATCTCTATCCTCACTAGAGCTCTTGCACTCCCTTGCACTCTAAAGGGTTTTCTCAGATGTTTGAATGAGCAAGAGACCTCTAAAAGAGGTGGAGGGGTTGTATTTATACACCCCTCAAAGAAAACGAACCGTTACTTTCTGACACGGGGTCACCGGACGCGCCGGTGCAACTGACCGGACGCGCCGGT
The DNA here is from genome assembly GCA_038087645.1 of Saccharum hybrid cultivar R570. Lineage (NCBI taxonomy): Eukaryota > Viridiplantae > Streptophyta > Magnoliopsida > Poales > Poaceae > Saccharum > Saccharum hybrid cultivar. The sequence continues at coordinate 5,656,245 of JAQSUU010000066.1, forward strand.
CGCCCGTAACGGTCAAAACGCGATTTTGAACTGAACCACCGGACGCGCCGGTCAGGGGTGACCGGACGCGTCCGGTCCTCTCTGGACCTTACTGGACTCGCACCGGACGCGAGGCCGCGTCCGATGGTTGATGACCGGACGCGTCCGGTCCTCTCTGGACCTTACTGGACTCGCACCGGACGCGCCGATCATGTCCAGGTCGCGTCCGACGGGCGTTTTCCCTAGATGACACGTGTCGGCCGCTGACCACCGCGTCCAGTCCTCGCGAGGACCGCGTCCGGTGGTCAGGACCGAACCCTAGCCGCGGTAACGTACACACCGGACGCGTCCGGTGCTCCCGAAGACCGCGTCCGGTGGCTGGAAAACAGCCCGAAACTTTCCGAAACGCGTCGCAACTTCAACCAAGTTGCTTCCAACTGAAACTTTGAGCTATTCTAGGGTTGCCTAGCGCCAAGTTTAACAAGTGTGCACCACACCTAAACATAGGACTCACCTAGGTCAAGCTACCCATTCATGCCCCCCTTTATAGTACGGCCAAAAGAGAAAAACAAAGATCCTAACGACTATTCCGAATGTGTCTCAACACCTCGACATCCGGAACTAACCGTCCTTAATCTTGACGTCACTCTTTTGAAAACCGAAACGATTTCCATCAAGGGACACGAATGCCACAGTGCTCAAAGCAGTTATCACCTCCATGACCTAACTTACCAATGTTTCTGCAAAACACACGTTAGTCATGGTAATAGAGTGTTGTCATTAATTACCGAAACCAAACCTTGGGGCCTAGATGCTTTCACACCTCACCACCCAAATTCAACTCGACAAGACGGACGTACAGCCCCACCCGCTATGCGATGGGCCACACGACCCCAGCCTTGTCCTCACAAGATCAACCAGGCTACCGGGAGCCTTGACCCGGTGACCCAAGGTCGAGGCTCACAGTGCCGCGCTCCGGGAAGGCGACTAGCAACCCGAGAACGGCTACGTGCTCCCTCATTGTCGCCACGATGCCACCTGGAGAACAGGGAACGATGATGGAGGCCACAGCATGACCACACCACGCAGGACAGTTGGTGAGTCACCACCATGCCAACAGTGTCGTCACGGCTGGCACTGTAGCATCACGCCACGGCATGCCATGATGTGGGGAGCAAGATCACGTCAACCACGAAGACGATCATGCTTGAACGTACGATGACGCCAAGACAAGACTGGATGGATTGCTGGCCAAGTTTACTCGCTTCTCTCTCCCTCAGGCTCTCGACCACTCGGGTCGGGAGAACCCATCTCTCTACTGTTACCTGGCCCACGAACTCTATATAAGGGCGGCCGAGCCTCCCTTCAGGGAGAGAGACCTCCAAGACTTCATTCAGACTCTCTTTCTATCAATTGCTCTTACCTTGAATCCCTTAGCTGACACACCCCCGTTGTAAGACCTCAAAGCACTTGAAACGAGGAACACGAACTCGCTACCTCTCTCTGAGATTAGACGTAGGGCTTCGGCCTGAACCTGTATAATCTTCTTGTGTATTGAATGCTATCATCGTCTTTCTAAAGCAACACGACACTCATAAATTGACTTGTTGGTTTACGAAACACCGACCAAGTTAAGATCCCAAGTTCCTAACACACACTCGACGCATATACCACGCATGCTGATGCTACAAAAAGTAGCTGGGGCTGAAAGGGCTCTGGAGAAATAGTAAGCAACGGCTGATTGTAAAAGTTTGCTAGTTTCCAGCTTCTACACTACTAGTGTTTTAAGGCGCGCCCATGCGCGCGGGCTGGCACCGGTTGGCTTGAACCAGACTGAACTGAACCGCCTGAAGATCATATTAGCCAGAATCAGACTGAACTGAAACGAGCGAAGATTACATTAGGCAGCAGAGTACATACATATGGTCACAAACGTTAGCACATAGTACATACAAGCACCATCCACAAGCGAGATGATAAATTTGTACGCCAAGAGCAACTGCATTCTATAGCACTGATCCTAACTTGTTCATCCTAGGGTCTGTAGATGAAATGAGAAGGAACGCTATCAGCACAGTGAGCACCTTCTCTAGGTCAAACTGCAACAGGTGGTCCTCCATCTAATGCCTCCCACTTCTAAACCATCGCCCGGGGGCTGCAATCATCTATGTTTCTGGTGTGGTTTGCACAGAAGATGAAATGAGAGCGCAATCATCTATGTTTCTGGTGTGATTTACACAGAAGATAGGTAACCACTATCACAAAAATTAAATTATATAGGATCTGTTCAAAATATAAAGTGCAGAATTCTACTTTTACCATGAACCCCGATATCTGGAATAAAAAATCATATCAGCAGTAGTTTCATCAAGTTTGAGTTCCGTCAGGACATGCATTTTGTTGATTTCTAATCTACCAGTAGATTCCAGGCAAAGAATTATATATTTCTATTGACCATTCATGTTAATTCCTCATATATATTGACATGTCAATCAAAATATTCCCTCACAATGAACTTCAGAATATAGAAGATGTAAAATAATTTGAAAAATAAGTTAAACCTGATATCTCAAGTCACCTAGAACAATAATAAACATATATCTTCTAGTTGTGCTTGCTGCTCTAGTGATTGCATCCTAACTTTCATCCCACTGTTATAAGTGCCGCAGAGTCTGTTTGGACATATATAGATAATAAAACAGTAACTACAATCGCTGAAACTTTACCCCAGCCAATTTGCTCGTGAGAGAACAAACCTGATCCTTTCTGGCTACTGATGGAGAGCCCGACCTGTTCACTTTTGAAATGTCATTACGTGGGTATATTGAACTCCAAGTAAATCTAAAAAGTATTGTCACTAAAAAAACAGAGAGTAACTCCATAATTATGGGAAGATGGGCAAGAAATGAAACATACCTTTTTGTTCTTTCAAAAAGACGGCGACCATCTAGATTAGAACAAATCCTGGAGCAACGGGCATGGACTTTTCAGCATAGGCTGAAGACAAAAAAAAAAGAGCTAACGTGCGGCACCGCAGCGCAACCTAGGAGCGCCGTCGCGCTGTGAGCCGGCGGCGCTGGCCCGGCAGGCACACTGCGACAGGAGGAGGAGGAGGTCGACAGCATAGTATGTGACTGAACAGCTTACAAATACCAACTCTCATTGGTGCCTCCAAAATACACAAAACAGAATAGGTAGGAAGAGATGGCAAAAGACAGGAATAACCAACTGAGCAAGGTAAAAGGAGATGCAAAAAAAAAGTGCAAAGCGCTAGATAAATAATAGCAATTCCCAGTGACATTTCTCTGTAAACCAACATGTTCTTTTAAAGGTTTGCAAAATTGCTATTGCAGTAATGGAGAAGGTAAGATTTTTTCAACGAAAACAGGATTTAGAGGCCTCAGAAACATGCCAATGACCATTTGTTCATCAACCTGGAGCTTCAAGGCATGCTGACAAATCGGTCACTCTCAGAAACTGCATAATATAAGTAACAGGTCATGCCCAGTACCTCATAAGCGAATAAACATCAGATCATATCCTGAAGCAATGGGCATGGACTTTTCATCACAGGCTGAAGAAAGGGAAAAAAAATGGCTCACGCGCGGCGCTTTTTCAACGAAAACAGGATTTAGGGGCCTCAAAAACATGCCAATGATCATTTGTTAATCAACCTGGAGCTTCAAGGCATGCTGACAAATCGGTCACTCTCAGAAATTGCATAATATAAGTAACAGGTCATGCCCAGTACCTCACAAGAGAATAAACATCAGATCATATCCCGGAGCAACGGGCATGGACTTTTCATCACAGGCTGAAGAAAGGGAAAAAATGGCTCACACGCGGCGCTGCGGCGCAGCCTGGGAGCGCCGTTGCACCCCGCCAACGCCGTGAGCCGGCGGCGCTGGCCTGGCCGGCACACCGCGACGGGAGGGGGGAGTGGAGGAGGAGCAGGGCGGCCGCAGCCGCCGCCCCCCTGCCGCCAACCTTCGCCACATCGAGATGTAGATAGAGGGAGAGAGCGATGGCATCACCATCCTACAGCTAGGGAAAACTTGCTCTCCTTCCCCTGTCATCATCGATTTGTTTATACACAATCATCAAACAAAGAAATAAACAATATGCCTTAAAAACTGTGTAGAGGTGCCCAATCACTAATACTGATCAGATTATATAGCCAACATAGTATAGGTATGGAGTATCAGAAATGAACACCATCTCATAATTAAGTGCATGGTCTGACTAAAACATGCAGGGAAACAGAAGAAATCATTAACACGGTTTAGGAAAAAACATTAATGAATCGTCATAATAATTTTTAAAAAAACTGTAAAGTGGTGGCTGCATTTAGATTATTCGCCTTTACCCACTACAATCTACCTTCGTCAGAAATCAGCTGCATTAAAATGCATGTATGAATTCATTACATGATGACACACTTTGCAGCTGACTTTTAAAACTTTATTTAGAAATCGTGAAGGCAGTGAAACCACAGTTAAATGTGTATCTGCAAACTTTAATGGAAAACATAAGACAAAGCAATCCAAATAATTTGTGGCACTATGTACGCCATAAATACACCATTTTTTACACTGAAGTTTTGCTACTTTTATTAGCGCTCCCTCTGTTCGACTCTCTCCGCAAACATCTAAAAAATCAGGAAAAAGAGAAGTTGATATGTATAATCTTTTATTAGTAGGGAAAACATATATCATATAATGCAAACTAATTCCATTGGTAGTTAGGGAATATTTATAAAATAAATTTTAGATATGCCTCAATAAAAGAGCCAAGTTTCATGTCTTGTCTTCTTATAGCAACACACCAAATCAGAAATCACCACGTCCTGCTCCACACATCAAATCCATATGTCCAAATCAAAATGACCACAACCATCTCCATTCCCAAGCCCAGCCATCACCAAATATCCTAACCAGGAATCACCACAGGCTGCAGCCCACTCCACATTTCAAATCGGAAAAAATACCTGACAAAGCAGAGCCACACAGGGTCAAAAGAGCAGGCAGGAGCCATAGCTGCACAGCGGCAGGCACGCAGGATGCCGACCTGCCATGGTGCCGCTTGCCGCGCGGGACGTGCATGCTGCCGGCCGCCGCGAAGGGCCACCATCCGGGAGCTAGGAGCAGGAGCTGTAAGAAGCATATCTTTTTCTCGGACATTCCTTCGAACAGGCAGCAGACGCTCATCAACTACACAGAAGAGAGGGAAGGAGCAAAGCTCAGATCGACGATCTACAGCGCCGGCTAGGGAAGGGGAGGAGCAAGGGAGAGAGGGCACACTCACCTGATTTGGCGACCTCCGACGCCTGCCTACCGCTGTGGCAACGGGTGTGGCTGCCTCGCTTGGAGAGAGGAAGGGAGGGAGGGGCCACCGCGTCGGGCGCCGCCGTGCCACCGCAGCCGCACCGAGGGCCCCCTCAATCTGCGCCGCCGCCGTGCCGGGAGGAAGGGAGAGAGGGGCTGCCGCGTGGGGCACCGCTGTGCCACTGCAGCCACACCGAGTGCCCCCTCGATCTGTGCCGCCGCCGTGCCGGGAGAAAGGGAGAGAGGGGCTGCCGCGCCGGGCACCGCCGTGCCACCGCAGCCGCACCGAGGGCCCCCTCGATCTGCGCTGCCACCGTGCCGGGAGGCCACCTGGGCCATGGTTGCCGCGCCAGGGCCCGCTGTGCCGGAGGCCTCCCTCGCCCAGGGGCTGTCGCGCCCTTCTGCGAACGCGCGCGCAGGGCCGGCCCTTGCTGCCGCCGAGAGAGGAGTGAGAGGGAGGAGAGGCGGGTGCGGATACGCACGAGAGGGAGTTAGGGTTGAGGGTCGGAGCGACTGTATATATTTGGCGATGAGTGCGCGTACGGCGGCGACGCTGACCCCCCGATCTAGATCAGGCGCTCCACGGTAAAAACGGTGACGCGGCCATGCCGAGGCCTCGTTGTGGCCACCCGATTGCATATCTTTAGATTCCATATTTCCACACTAGTCGTTTCGGAGTCACACAAGTCACAACCTTTATTTGTTAGGAAGAGCCGCACTAGCTCAGCCCACGATGATCCTTTTCAAGTGTGGCCATCTGATCACACTCATCGATACCCTGTTCGCTCGAACTTATCAGTCCGGTTTATCAGAGATGGTACAATGTTTTTCTCTCATAATAAAACAGCACCAGTCACTTTATCGGCAGCAGAAACCATCCAGCGAACAAGGTGACGTGTAGTCACACAGAAATTTCAGTGTCAGTGGCATGCATGGATTGCCATGTCCAGTTTAATTCGTGGAAAGAAGCTGTTAGGTAAGGCCAGACCCACAGCGAGTGATTCGTCGCGTCAGAGATGACCCAACAATAAGATCCTGCTGGCAATCTCACATAATCTGAGCTCTACACGGTTAACGAAACAGCGACATCTCTTCAGTCCTTTACCATGTGAAAAAGCCTTGAGCCAGTTCTTTATATGCCAGCATGCAAATGTTAGTAGAATTTTCAATTTGTCATAAAAAAAAGTCATGATCCCTTCACGTACCATCACTTCATCTTTTTTCCTTTTCGTTTTCATATGCGTGCCACTTTCATATAATAACAGAGTTGACACCACCAATGTCACGTAATGTCAAAGGCCTAACTAAATTCATCACAGCACCCAAAAAAAAAGGGAAAAACTTGCAAGCACAGACTAGTACATACCTACTCCCTCAATTTTGCAGGGAGTTGATTATCCCCTTTTCCGAGCACCTCTAATCTGATTGACCTCTTTGTCGTTGAAACTGTCCTAAGTGCTCTTATATTACTAGTACCAGCTGGTAACAGCCTGAGACCCTGTCGACGCAACACGGTTTTCCTTTGCAAATAGGAGTACTATATCAGCGTACAGTCGCCGTACATGTAGCGCACTACAGGCAATAAATAAAACCGGCCACTAGAAAAACACACGGTTGCCTACTCACCTGATATGATAACTGATATATTTGTATAAGCATGGATCAAGTTGATGAAACCACAGGACATTGACAGGCGCTAGAGATGGACCGGCCGGATGAGGAAGCCAGCGGCCAACCAAGACCACGACCCAGCATAACATTTTTTATTTTTTATTTTTTTTTTGGTGGTGGTGTTGGAGATGGACTACCGGATTTGAACCAGATCCATGGAGCAGGCGCTGAAAATGTATCAGGGTCTCGCCGGAGCTCCGCGGCCGTGGAGGGGCAACCATGCATTGAGAAGAGGAAGAAGACAGTGAAGGAAAAAATCGAGTGTTCTCAGGGCCCAAAACACCCGAACGACGCAGACTCATTTTATAAACTTGAAATTACAAAATGAACCTGTTGCTACATTGACAAGAAAAGGGAGAAGGACAAGTCTTTAAATCAAATATAATCAGTTTATTAGATCCCTCCTACACCCGAAATTTATGAGCGTGTTATAAAAGATTCAGATGTTTTAGATGAGCTTCTAACCCAGATTAAAGGTGTTGTAATAACCGGGGATAATATTCCTTCACCAAACACCAATTCTGACGTGGGGGGAAAAGATTTTAATTTCACATGTGTGTCAACCTCTCTAATCCCACGCGTCAACTCTTCAGAAGCAATGCAGTGCAACGCCTGATCACATATTCACATGTGTGCTTAGCCGGCTTTGCCTAGATTCTGGAGAGGAAGAGATGGCGCGCCACCAAGAAAGAACGACGTCAATGCTCCGCCGCCGCCCAGCAGCAGGCTGCACCAGCCGCGCCACCGACACGTCGCGCCCCCGGCGCGCGCTTCTTCTCCTCGTCGGCCACCTGCTGCTCCTTTCGTCCTCCGCGCGCCCCGCGTTCTCGGCGCAGGGCGAGGCCGAGGCGCTCCTGAGGTGGAAGGACAGCCTACCGCCGCCGCGCCCCACGGACGCGCTCGCCTCGTGGTCACTCAACGGCTCGACCGCCGCCGCGGCGCCCGCGCCGTGCGCGTGGCGCGGGGTGTCGTGCGACTCCCTCGGCCGCGTCGTGGGCGTCGACGTGGCCGGCGCCGGCCTCGCCGGCACGCTCGCCGCCCTGGACCTCCGGTCGCTGCCCAGCCTTGGCAGCCTCAACCTCAGCTTCAACGCGCTGACGGGGCGCTTCTTCCCGCCCAACGTGTCCGCGCCGCTGCTCAACGTCAGGTCCATCGATCTGTCCTACAACAACTTGTCTGGTCCGGTCCCGGCCACGTTGCCGGCGTACATGCCCAACCTCGAGCACCTCAACCTCTCGTCCAACCAGTTCACCGGCGAGATACCGGATACACTAGACAAGCTGACTATGCTGCAGAGCCTTGTCCTTCACTCCAACCTGCTTTCCGGCGGCATACCGCCGGTGCTTGGCAACGTCTCCGGGCTAAGAGACCTGGAGCTGTCAAGCAACCCGTTGGGCGGCACGATTCCCGCCACTCTCGGCAAGCTCCTGTCGCTGGAGCGCATCAACGTCAGCCTGGCTCGGCTGGAGTCGACAATTCCAACTGAGCTCAGCCTCTGCACCAACCTCACCGTCATTGGTCTCGCCGGGAACAAGCTCACCGGGGGCCTGCCGCCGTCGCTGGCCAAGCTGACCAGAGTACGGGAGTTCAACGTCTCCAAGAACATGCTCACCGGCGAGATACCGCCGGACTACTTCACGTCCTGGACCCATCTCAGGGTGTATCAGGCGGACGGCAACCGTTTCACCGGCAGGATCCCCATGGAAGTCGCGACGGCGTCGAGGCTCGAGTTCCTCCACTTGGCGACCAACAATCTCTCCGGGCCCATACCAGCTGTCATCGGAAGGATGACAAGCCTCAAGGTGCTGGACCTCTCCGAGAACGGCTTCTCCGGCGCGATCCCCCGGACGATCGGCAACCTCACGAGCCTCGACACGCTGCGACTGTACGACAACAAGCTCACCGGAAGGTTGCCGGACGAGTTCGGGAACATGACGGCGCTGCAGAGACTGTCCATAAACACCAACATGCTGGAGGGCGAGCTGCCGGCGGGGCTCACTCGGCTGCCGAACCTCCTCGCCATCGTTGCCTTCGACAACCTCTTCTCCGGCACCATCCCACCGTACTTCGGCCGGAACCTGTCCATCCTCAGCATGTCCAACAACAACTTCTCCGGCGGGCTGCCTCCGGGGCTGTGCAGCACGCCGCGGCTGCGGTACCTCAGCCTTGACGACAACGACATCTCCGGCACCGTGCCCGCTTGCTACAGCAATTTTACCAAGCTGGTGCGCTTCCGGCTGGCACGGAACCGGTTGTCCGGTGACGTGTCAGAGATCTTGGGATCGCATCCTGACCTGTACTACATTGACCTGTCGGGGAATTCCTTCGGTGGTGAGCTGCCGGCGCACTGGTCTCGGTTCAAGAGCCTCTCGTACCTGCACTTGGAGGACAACATGATCACCGGGACAATTCCGGCCAGTTACGGCGCCATGACCGCATTGCGAGATTTGAGCCTCTCATCGAATCGCCTCGCCGGCACGATACCGCCGGAGCTCGGTGCATTGGCTTTGCTCAAGTTGGATTTGAGCCATAACATGTTGTTCGGGCAGATCCCTCTGACGCTCGGGAATGCCACTGGTATGCTACGGCTGGACCTGTCCGGAAATCACCTCGACGGTGGCGTGCCGGTGGAGCTGACCAACCTTGCCCACATGTGGCACCTGAACCTGAGCCGCAACAGCCTCACCGGAGAAGTGCCGGCTCTGCTCGGAAAGATGGCCTCGCTGCAGGAGCTTGATCTTAGCGGCAACCCTGGCCTGTGCGGCGACATCGCCGGCCTGAGTTCCTGTCGCTCTGAGCCGAGTAGAGGCGGCTCCAGCTCCAAACGGTACCGCGCGAGGCTAGTCCTCGTCGTCACGCTGGTTTCCGCCGCGGCGCTTGTGCTCTCCGTAGCTGCATTGTTGTGCGTACTGGTGGCCCGAAGGAGGAGGCGAGCCGGACAAGACAGCCCCGACACGACGGCGAGCGGCGCCGGCGGCGCGATGGCTCTGACGACTTCCGTATGGGGCAAAGACGCGGCGTTCTCGTTCGGCGACATCCTGGCGGCGACGGAACACTTCAACGAGGCCTACTGCATCGGCAAGGGCAGCTTCGGGAGCGTGTACCGGGCCGACCTGCCGGGCCCCGGCGGGCAGAGCCTGGCCGTGAAGCGGCTGGACGCTTCGGAGACTGGCGACGCGTGCCGCCGGGGCATCAGCGAGAAGAGCTTCGAGAACGAGGTCCGGGCGCTGACGCGCGTCCGGCACCGCAACATCGTGAGGCTCCACGGCTTCAGCGCCATGGGCGGGCACATGTACCTGGCGTACGAGCTGGTGGAGCGCGGCAGCCTCGGGAAGGTGCTGTACGGGCCCGGCCGCAGCTTCGAGCTGTTCGACTGGCCGGCACGGGCGCGCGCCATCGGCGGGCTGGCGCAGGCGCTGGCGTACCTGCACCACGACTGCTCGCCGCCGATGATCCACCGCGACGTGACGGTCAACAACGTGCTGCTGGACCCGGACTACGAGCCGCGGGTGTCCGACTTCGGCACGGCGAGGTTCCTCGCCCCCGGCCGCTCCGACTGCACCAGCGTCGCCGGCTCCTACGGCTACATGGCGCCAGGTAATGATGTAAAGAAGAAGCTGCATTTCACAGTGGCTGCGAGCGTCGTGTGCGATGATGTTTCGCTGTCTGCCGCGCTCACAGTGCCATGGCTGGTGCTGCTGCTTTCTTGGCCGCACGCAGAGCTGGCGTACCTGAGGGTGACGACCAAGTGCGACGTGTACAGCTTCGGCGTGGTGGCGCTGGAGATCCTGATGGGCAGGCACCCGGGCAGCCTCATAAGCTCCCTGCACTCGCGGCTCCCGGACACCAATGGGTCGCTGCTGCTGCTGAAGGACGCCCTGGATCAGAGGCTGGACCCTCCCGAAGGGCAGGTGGGCGCGCAGGTGGTGTTCGCGTTTCTGGTGGCCCTGTCGTGCGTGCGGGAGGACCCCGAGGCCCGCCCGACCATGCGGAGCGTCGCGCAGGAGCTCTCGGCGCGGACGCGTTCGGTGCTGGACAGGCCGTTCACCGCGATCAAGGTCACCGATCTGACCGGTGCTCACGGATGATACCGCGTAGCATTGGCTCGTTTCTCAGCCTCGTGCAAACGATGTCGTTGGACTCGCTATGTTCTTTGCCGAAAATGTTTGCAAGCAAATTGGGGATTTTTAAAAATATTTTTTCAAAGAAATTTTATTTTGAATTATATCTGTCTCTTTTTTTAACTGGCCCTTTTGACCACGCCAACTCCCCTACCGCGGCGAAAACAGACTGCCGTGGCGGGCTGGGTGGCCTGACAAGGTAAGTGTGGCAGCCAAACATACCCTGCCGCTTCGGCAATCACACCCACAGGTTCGGGTGCCTGTGTGGGTGTCTTCGGGTCGAGGCCTGTGATGATATCAGGTTGGTTTCGGATGTCATATTTTACCCGCGGGTGACCCACGGTCCCGAAATGTATATATTTTTTCAATTTTCCCTCTAATTAGAGATCTAAAATTAATGTTTGACAAAATCATATGTAGAACTTAAAGATGATTTTGCAATGACTATGTTGTCTACGTAGTATGCACTGGACTAAATTTAAGTTACCTCATCAGTGATGATATATTGATAATTTTGGGTTGTTTTCTCTCAAATTTTATGATTTTTGTGTTGTAATTAGCTTCTTAATAACACATTCGCAGGTGACTTAACACCTAACATCACGCGCTACATCGAGAGCAAATTTTTTTCTCCGGACCTTACCCGACGCGTTGACATCTCTGTCCACGGCAGCACGACAGCTGCCTCGGCAGGGGCTGGTACAAAGCCACACGCGGCCGCGGCAAGCGATGGAGATTTTGTCCGCGCGGACCAGCTGGTCGCCCTGCCGCAACAAACGTGACTGTTTTTTGGCCAGGCCAAAGGAGTTATAAAAGGAGGTAGAATACAAAAATTTATAAAATTCAAAATTCAAAAAATTGGGCAATTGGTTTCTCGATTCTTACAATCAATCATTCGTCCATTGCGATGCAGTGACGTGCGACAAAAGCATTTGCTATCGCAAAAATTCAAAGGCCAAAAACATACGAACTTGCCGCTGCTCATATATTATAAATAAATCACGTCTTCGATATAACTTCATAGCTCCAAATGTTACAATTGTCAAAATTATTAAGCAAACAAAGCAGTACAGCCTCCAATAGGAGAAACAGATAACAGAAGTCTGAAAGGTGTAGTTTGCGTTTCCCTACAATAGCCAGCCTTGGATCTTCAATCGTCATCACCAAATGTTGTCTTCTTTCCTGCAAAATTTCAACCACAGCTCCAAATCAAGCAGACACAACAAACGCAACTCCAACTGGACACAAATCAATCTGGCAAAATAATTCTTAACCTAAGCAATTGTTTACCTGTACTAGGGGTACCAGCGGCCGGTCTGAAAGGCGTACCCCGGCCACCACGGCCTCTGTCACCCCTTCCACCACGGCCTCCAAATCCACGCCCACGGCCACCACCACGCCCCCTGTCACTCCTTCCTCCTCTGCCACCACGCCCACCACTGAAGCCACCGTCCCAGTTGTTATCAGGTCTCGGCTTCGCTTCATCGACATACAAGCTGTAGCCACCAAGGTCGGTTCCATTCAGCTCATATGCTTTATTCAAGGAATCTGGGTCCTTGAAATCCATGTATGCCATTCTGCAAACCGAGCAAAACGTCGTGTCAATGAGTCAACACTCCTGAATATCTTGCTGAAAAAAAATAAGGCCCTAACCTAAGTACTCCCTCTGTCCCAAATTATAAGTCATTCCCACTTTCTGGCGAGTCAAAGCATCTCAATTATATTTTCGTAATAACATTTATGAACCAAATAAGTATCATACTATCATTAGACTCTTCATCAATTATAATTAGGGACGGAGGGAGTATAAAAGAATGATATGTTAAGAGCCAACTAACCCTTTGCTTGCACCAGTGTCATAATCCTTCGGAATTGAAATACGGGTAATCTCTCCACATGAGCCAAAATGTTGTTGGAGAGCACTCCGGATCTGGCGAAGGAATACCATCAGATATATAATGTAACAAGACATGGTTCAACAGAACAAAACGCAATGATAAGTGGATAAAAAAAGGAAATTCAAATTACCTGGTCCTCTCCACCAGACGTGTCAAAGCCCTTAATAAATACAGTGTTACCTGACCTTTGAGCAGACTTCCTGAATGAACCGTTGTCCTTCCTGAGCAATAGACAAAATTATGGCCATACTGAATAATTGGTAACAGCTAACAGCAAAAATTTCATAAAAGCATCCTATACTGAATAACCACAGCACAGTAAATAAGATAGAGAATAACCCGCTGCTAGGAGTGTATGCACCCCTCTCGACAGCTATGTCAATCCTTAGAGGACGCCCCATCAGGTCATGACCAATAAATTCAAGTGCCTAAAACGAAGAAAGAGTTCAAGTGTCAGAACTTCCTCGCAAGTGGCATTAAATATAACTTGATGGAGAGAGGCGGTCTGCTCTTGTGACAGTTTAACTAATAACAGAACTTGCTAGCATCCAATATGGCAGTGACCAGTGAGGTGTTTTGCTCCTTTAACAGTTGAACTAAGCAGCATATAGATTAAAAAAATAATCAAGGAGATTGTTCACCTTTTGAGCAGCTTCAACAGTAGCGAATTCAACATGTCCATAACCCTTGAAACTCCCATCATCAAAAGTAGACAAACGAACATCTACAACTTCGCCAGCCTCCTCAAAAAATTCCTTACTACAGCATGTGGAGAAATGGTGTTAGTGGCAACACATTTGGAAAAAAATAAATTGGCACATTTAACAAACTTACACTTGTTCACGCTCTATACTATAGGCTAAATTCCCAACAAAAATAGTCTTTGAACCAGTAGCCTGACTTTGGCTTTTGGCAGGAGTTTTGGGCTGAAAAGATAAGACAGTTGTCAAACATCCATTTAATGTTTATTAATAAGTAGATAAAATTAGAGAATGGCATAGATCGCAGAATACCTCATTACGTGCCAACTTTTGCGTAGTGTCTACAGAAGTTTCCTGAGAATCAAAGAAACTGTTATATCCCAACTAAAAAAGATGCACAGATAACTCAGTAGCAAATTATGCAAAATTACAACCATTCCCTTAATTTTAGAACAAAAGGTTTCAAAAGCCAAACCTTTTTCTTAGGAGTTTTAGTTGGTTCACTTTCCTCCTCATCGTCAGAGCTTTCATCCGAACTTCCATCATCTTCATCGCTGCTGCTTTCTTTCTTTGAAACCTTAGTGGCAGCCTTGGCAGCACCAGAAGGTGCAGAATTCTGCAAGTACACGAAACAGTAAAAAAGGTGATATAATCTTCAAAAGGCCGAGGTCTGACAAGAAGAAACAGTACCTTAGACTTCTTTTGTGGAGGCTCCTCGTCACTTTCATCAGAACTCTCATCAGAGCTGCCATCAGATTCGTCACTGGACTATAGAGACAATTCGAGTATTAATCAGCATGATACATAAAAGCATTTTGAATTACGAAACAGCTATTTTGTACAATAAATATAGTACCAATTTGATTGTAGGTTGACCTTTTCAAATAAAAATACAACTTATTAAAGTGGCAGAGGGAGTATTGAGTCAAAAAACAAGATTTTACAAGAGAGCATACTTCTTCATTCTTCTTATTTGTTGCTAGAGGCCTTTTCGCAGGGACAGTAGGTTTTTCAGGCTGTAAAGACGAGGGAGAAGAATTAAAAACTACACAATAAAAAATTAACATGAGTGGAGAAGAAAGTGCCACCTACTTCATCAGAATCAGAATCTGACTCTGAGTCAGAATCTGAGCTCCCACTAGATTCCTCCTTTTTAGGAGCAGCAGCCTTGGCAGGCTGTACTGTTTTAGCATTATTATCCTGGCAAATATAAAATGAAGCTTTTTAAGAAGTGAATCAAGTTTGAAGACTCTTAAAGTTTTGTAGTAAGGTGACTACCTCATCCTCGGACTCAGAATCACTATCAGAATCAGAACTGTCACTGGATACTTCCTTTTTCTTGGCCACTACTGGAGCTTTAGCAGGAATATCCTACAGATATTGTTTGTGTCAGGATTATTACTGATAATTATGTTTGACAAAGAATAGCTATCGAAGATGCATGAATCAAGAAACAAGTGCAACATATGAATCCACAAATTAATTACATCTTCTGATTCATCATCATCAGAATCACTGTCAGAGCTATCAGATTCTTGAGTCTTCTTTTGCACAGAAGCAACCGGAGGCTTCTTTAGGTTAGCAGCAGATTTCTGAAAAGCAAGAAAGCGAGACAAATGTCAGTGAGACCAGGAAAAAAGAAATCAAGGTAAGCTTACTGACTGCAGTAACCCTGCATAGAAATTACATAGTGGTGCCTGATTGTACATACATGGGTTTATCTCTACATGTGTTCCTCTTTATTATTTTTAGATATGAAACTTATAGCTGCCTAATTTTACAAAGAATCAGAAAACATTATATTATACAAATTTAATTGCCTCCTGTGCACATTAGTTTAGCAAATACTCCCTCCAGTCCCATTTCTAAGCTTGATTGGAGATTACTGACTGCAGTAACCCTGCATAGAAATTACAAGGTGGTGCCTGATTGTACACACATGGGTTGTATCTATACTTGCCGCTGGATATTCAATCCCCATATTCAAATCCACACCCGCATTAATTGGGTAGGGTATGGGTAAAAATAAAATACCCATTTTGATTTGGGTGTGGGTAGGATAATATCCACCTTATTCATTCAGCCACCTTCAGGCATGTGCAAACTCCCACTCAGTATCCACCGCGCTAATGCCCTGCTGCTGCTAATGCTTGTGTTACTTCCCTTTCTTATCCGTCGGGTACTCAAAATCCATCGGGTATTATCCACTTTAGTATGCATGGGTATGGACAATGGGCGGGTGTAGGCTAATAGCCCCGTACCCTCCCCAGCGGCAGCTGACTAATTTTACAAAGAAACAGAAAACATTATATTATACAAATTTAATTGCCTCCCGTGCACATTAGTTCAGCAAATACTCCCTCCAGTCCCATTTCTAAGGCGTGAAACGTAAATATAGATACCAAGACGCTGGTGCAGAACATTGCGCTCGTGCATAGGATGATTTATTCTTTGACAGGTCCCGCAGCAAATTAGCCACGTCGCGCTTAATAAGTGGTTAGCCTCCAAAAGATGACTTCTTTCTCTACAGGATTGGTGCATGGCGCCATGCAAATAACTCTTGGCTTCAAAGACATTAATTCCTGCGCTTAATGACTCTTTGGATACCACATGCGCCTTATATAATAGTCTTTCTCCAAAACTCACATATGCCTTAGAAAACAGACTGGAGGGAGAAATACATCTTAGTTGTCTTCTTTTAGAGAGGCGTCCATAGCGGAGTGAATCCAGCCCTTGTTATCAGGGTCAATGCACCCAAACGGAATTCTGTAATTCTTTAGCTAACATATTGTTCTTGCTCATGTTAACCTCACTAATTTATTTGAGCTGACCCTGGTGACATTGTGAGCTGGCTCATAGGACATCTCCTGGTTCGAAGGGTACTATTTCATTCATCTATGTCAGTGTGTGCGTGCGGTGTGGGCGCTCAAGATGCACAAAAAAGAAAATTAACAGGATGCAAACCATCATTTAACACATAGCAGATGTAAAAAAAACAACAACAACAGGATGCAAATGATTCATCGATGGAAAGAAAAATCCAAGAATAAGGATTCAAAAAGCATTCAGGATTTAGCTCGCAAGATAGAACAGTAAACAAATACTTACTTCATCCTCATCTGAGCTACTGTCGGAGCTGCTGCTATCATGCTTAACCTGTTTTGAACCATTACTAACAGCTGTGACAGGCTTCTTTGAAAGGACAGTGGGCTTTTTTGCAGGTTCCTCATCAGAACTGCTATCATCACTGTCACTGCTGTCATCACTGCCGCTACTACTGGCAGCTGGCTTATTTGAACTGGCAACTGGTTTTTTGGAAGGTTCCTAATTTAAGGAAAAATAAGTTTGTGTGTTGGTAAGAAGAAAGCCCAAAAAACAAGTGAACAATGCTTACATCATCTGAGGAGCTCTCAGAGCTGCTGTCATCACTGGACTCCTGCTTAGCAGGTTGTGTACCTTTCTTTGGTTGAATGACCTTTTTTGGCTGGACCTTAACCTGCAAACATGTCCCAATAGAAATCAAATGAAAAGCCAAAATTTCATTCATACACTAGCTTCCTATTAAGCACAAGAGGAACTGCAAACTGATGTCATTAAACAAGTAATTTTTCTTTATTAGTATATATCAAGGGAAAAAACAAAAGGTGCAAAACCATGTTGGTTTTCAAACACCGTTGCAATTGACAACAAAGGTATAGACAACGAGCAAAACTATAATGCAAACATCTAACAAACAATTGATGTTAAATCCCAGTTCTTGATATTTGGATGATCATATCCAGGTACAAAAGAATGATAAGGATTTTTTTTTACCTTTTCCTTGATGACATACATTTTTATGCAATTGGTTGCTTTGAAAATAGCATAAAACTTGTCTCACATATTCAATAAAGGAATTGCAACACCAAATAGATAAGTAATGACTCTACTACAACTGCTAGCTCTTGAGTCTAAGAGTATCAGAGAAAATAAATAAAATCAATTGGTAGCACAAAGAACATAGTAACAGTATCATACAATCAATTGAGAGTGTGACATAGTGAAGCAAAGCGATCTCCAGAGTTCAAGCATATAGCTTATGATTTTAACTAAGGGGAAACATCAGCCAAAAGTGAAGAACGTGATAGCACCTCCACTTCAGAATCTGAAGAATCCTCCTCAGAGTCAGAGCTGCTGCTCTCAACTTTCTTTGGAGGGGGCTGCTTCTTAACCGGCACCTCCACTTCAGAATCTGAAGAATCCTCCTCAGAGTCAGAGCTGCTGCTCTCAACTTTCTTTGGAGGGGGCTGCTTCTTCACCGGCACAGCCTTTTCAGATGCAGTCTTTTGCTTCTTGGCACTCACGGCCTTCTCAATCTCATCTTCTGCATTTCTCTTCCCTGCTCATTAGATTAAAAAATTCTTGTGACACTGTGGCAAGTGTGGTACATACAAAGCACCAAGACAGAAACATAACTAGCCATTATTCCAATGCAACAATAGAGCTATCAAAAGCCTTACCCTTCTTTACAGATTTCCCATCTGGAACTGAGACAGCAGCAGGTGCGGCCACAACACTGGACTTCTTGCTTGACTTACCCATAATGCCTCAGCTAAGCTCTACAGAAAAAGAAATGGGGGCACTAATTTAAGAATAAGGCATATAACAGTGCTAATACAGCACATGCACAACAACAACAACAACAACAAAAAATATGAATATGGCCATACTAATAGAGGCAGCAAACACATGTTAACAAGGGAAAAATTAAGTCCCACTACCTCGTAAATATTGGTCAATTTAATATCGGATGAAAACTAAAAACTCCCAATTTATTCGAGGTAATTAGTCAGCCCCGTACACACAAGGTAGTAAATAAAATGATAAAGAAAAATATCAGCAGGTCATGTTGGGCAAGACTCGCGCTCCACCACGCACGCAGCAAATAAGCAAACCGGCAGCGAATAGGATGGATTGGAGAGAGCTAAGCATTCGTATTCGAGGACTCGCAGAGACGCAATGATCCCGCGGAATCAACAATAAACCAAGCACTTTATCGAGGATTAAGGTTCCTTACCGAACGTAGGCGATCGAACGACGGCGCTAGAAGAGGTAGGAGGTGACGGAGCGGGCGGCCGGCGGCGGCGCAGGGGGATGGGTAGGGTTTCCGGCGGCGGCCGGAAGGGTTTTTGATGGGTTTGGGCAACGCTGCCCGGCTTTTATACGAGGCAGAAGAGAAGCGCTAATTTTGCATTGCGTCCCCACTATTTTGCGTAAATATATATGAAATAACAGGGAGTGAAATGTAAAGTGGTTACTAGATATTTTCGTAAGAACCTGGGGCAGTGGGCTTTTTGGGCCATAGAGAGGCCGCGATAATGGGCTGTCTTCGGAAATGCAGCCTTCATTCCTCTGCACCGGAGACAGTCTCGCTCTGGTGCCGGCGTCGAGGTCGACACGGATTAGGCCAACCATGCGGTTCCCTGATTTCTAGAGGCATCTTTGGTTGCAGGTAATTGAAAGTAGAGAGTGGAAGTTTAGAGTTACAAGTTTAAATCTCATGTTTGTTTTGTGGGATTGGAAGTTCTAGAGAAAGGGCAATGGGAGAGTTTAGAGAACAAACTCCCATTAATTAAATCCTAAAAGGAGGGGTGATAACTGGATAGAAATTGTGCTCTTAATAAAAGATGAGTGGCGTCAAATAGGATATATAAATTTTCTCTCCAACTTCCCTTTTCATTTCCTCTCTACAAACCAAACAAGAGATCAGGATTAAAAGTCAAATTCTCACCTTAATTCCCTTCATCAATTCCACAACTAATTTCCATGCCCTTTTCTATGCAATTGACATAACGCACCGTCAGGGATTTTTTTTTTATGATGAATTTGAGGTGGATTTCACATTTTTATTTCTAATCTAGTCCTCAAATTCTTGCAACACTCCCTTGAAAGTGAAAGAAGTTTCAGGGCAAACACGGTGTTGTTGTTATATAACCATGGAGTTGTTAGTATGGACTAGTTAAAAATAACCAGAGACTTAAGGATACAACATTCTAGCTTCTAGATCCATAAAGGCTATCTGAAATCGAGCTACTAGTATCTTACTGCATGCAACGTAGCATTCCCGTGCTGTTCAAAAAACAATTACCGAGCTACTAGGAAAAAGAACAGCTTGTTTGTTATTGCTGATTCCATATTGTTCCTTCTTGATGCTTGTTATTGTTGATTGCTTTCTAAATCTTTGTTTAGCATACATGTCTAGATATATATTTTAAATTAAAAGACTTATCTAGCTATAGAGCTTAATAAATAAAAAATATATGTAGCGCTTAACTGATCTTAAACATTAGCTTAATAAATAAAAATTATTAGCAGATCAGTCTAGCTATAGAGTATTTTGCAATTTAAAGGACATTTCTACATGGGATTAAGAAAGCAAAAAAGGTGAGTCAAGCACCACTGCTATTAATAAAACATCCTTTAGGTGGAACAGTATATGGAGTCTTTCTTGTCCACCAAAAGTGAAAACAATTTCTTTGGAGACCGGCAAATAATAGCCTCCCCTTGCATACTCATATCCTACGCAGGGTATGGACATTGACACATGCTGGTCAATCTGCTGGTGTTTTGATGAAGATGGAGGGCATTGCTTCCTAAAATGCAAAACGGTGAAGTAATATTGGGTATCGATGTCGATTGAAAATACTTAAGCCAAGCTTATAGAATCGGTTCAACAAAGAATGTTGTTCTGAATATTCTATCTCTAGTGCAGGAGACAAGGATGAAAGTGACAAGCCTCCTTTGGGCATGGTGGGATGCTCGCAATAATATAAATGCTGGAGAAAAATGTCTTTGGTAGAGGAGATTGTGCACATAGCTCCGTATAGTGGCGAGAGAGAGAGACAAAACTTTGAAAGAGAAGGTACGAAACCTAAGTTTATGAAGATTAATTTGATGGTGTTTTTCTTTAAGATAGGAAGGCTAGAGCTTGGGGCTTTGTAGTGAGGGATCATGAAGGTTTGGTGGTTCTGGCAGGGGCAGGGAATTTTGAAAGTGTGCGTAATGCTTTATGTGCAGAAGCCCAAGCTTGTTTGGCAGCAATTAGAATCAGTTCAACAAAGAATGTTGTTCTGAATATTCTATCTCTAGTGCAGGAGACAAGGATGAAAGTGACAAGCCTCCTTTGGGCATGGTGGGATGCTCGCAATAATATAAATGCTGGAGAAAAATGTCTTTGGTAGAGGAAATTGTGCACATAGCTCCGTATAGTGGCGAGAGAGAGAGACAAAACTTTGAAAGAGAAGGTACGAAACCTAAGTTTATGAAGATTAATTTGATGGTGTTTTTCTTTAAGATAGGAAGGCTAGAGCTTGGGGCTTTGCAGTGAGGGATCATGAAGGTTTGGTGGTTCTGGCAGGGGCAGGGAATTTTGAAAGTGTGCGTTGCAGGTAATTGAAAGTAGAGAATGGAAGTTTAGAGTTACAAGTTTAAATCTCATGTTTGTTTTGTGGGATTGGAAGTTCTAGAGAAAGGGCAATGGGAGAGTTTAGAGAACAAACTCCCATTAATTAAATCCTAAAAGGAGGGGTGATAACTGGATAGAAATTGTGCTCTTAATAAAAGATGAGTGGCGTCAAATAGGATATATATGAATTTTCTCTCCAACTTCCCTTTTCATTTCCTCTCTACAAACCAAACAAGAGATCAGGATTAAAAGTCAAATTCTCACCTTAATTCCCTTCATCAATTCCACAACTAATTTCCATGCCCTTTTCTATGCAGTTGACATAACGCACCGTCAGGGATTTTTTTATGATGAATTTGAGGTGGATTTCACATTTTTATTTCTAATCTAGTCCTCAAATTCTTGCAACACTCCCTTGAAAGTGAAAGAAGTTTCAGGGCAAACACGGTGTTGTTGTTATATAACCACGGAGTTGTTAGTATGGACTAGTTAAAAATAACCAGACTTAAGGATACAACATTCTAGCTTCTAGATCCATAAAGGCTATCTGAAATCGAGCTACTAGTATCTTACTGCATGCAACGTAGCATTCCCGTGCTGTTCAAAAAACAATTACCGAGCTACTAGGAAAAAGAACAGCTTGTTTGTTATTGCTGATTCCATATTGTTCCTTCTCGATGCTTGTTATTGTTGATTGCTTTCTAAATCTTTGTTTAGCATACATGTCTAGATATATATTTTAAATTAAAAGACTTATCTAGCTATAGAGCTTAATAAATAAAAAATATATGTAGCGCTTAACTGATCTTAAACATTAGCTTAATAAATAAAAATTATTAGCAGATCAGTCTAGCTATAGAGTATTTTGCAATTTAAAGGACATTTCTACATGGGATTAAGAAAGCAAAAAGGTGAGTCAAGCACCACTGCTATTAATAAAACATCCTTTAGGTGGAACAGTATATGGAGTCTTTCTTGTCCACCAAAAGTGAAAACAATTTCTTTGGAGACTGGCAAATAATAGCCTCCCCTTGCATACTCATATCCTACGCAGGGTATGACACATGCTGGTCAATCTACTGGTGTTTTGATGAAGATGGAGGGCATTGCTTCCTAAAATGCAAAACGGTGAAGTAATATTGGGTATCGATGTCGATTGAAAATACTTAAGCCAAGCTTATAGAATCGGTTCAACAAAGAATGTTGTTCTGAATATTCTATCTCTAGTGCAGGAGACAAGGATGAAAGTGACAAGCCTCCTTTGGGCATGGTGGGATGCTCGCAATAATATAAATGCTGGAGAAAAATGTCTTTGGTAGAGGAGATTGTGCACATAGCTCCGTATAGTGGTGAGAGAGAGAGACAAAACTTTGAAAGAGAAGGTACGAAACCTAAGTTTATGAAGATTAATTTGATGGTGTTTTTCTTTAAGATAGGAAGGCTAGAGCTTGGGGCTTTGCAGTGAGGGATCATGAAGGTTTGGTGGTTCTGGCAGGGGCAGGGAATTTTGAAAGTGTGCGTAATGCTTTATGTGCAGAAGCCCAAGCTTGTTTGGCAGCAATCACTGTGGCAGCAGGTCAAGGTATGTTGCAAATCTAGCTTGAATCAAATTGGTGAAAGTCAAGTGAATATGATCTTTCACTTGGAGGCATTATGTTCAAAGAATCTAAATGCATTTTATCCACACCATTTTGTTTATTAGGTTGGTGTGAATTTTGTTCCACGTTCTTTGCAACGAATGTGTACATGAGTTAGCTAGTATAGGTTTTGTCTTGGGACCAGATCAATTTTATTTATGGGTAGATCCCCTCCCGGAGTATATGAAGTTGCGAGTTTTGCTTTAAAAAAGAAAGAAAAAATAATATGATTACATGCCGATCCACGGTTTAGGTTAGTTTTTTTTTAACAATCACACCCTTTAAAATAGATAAAAACAACACAACCCTGCTTAGCGTCCTAGAACTGAGCCTAGCGCATACATTTGCTCCTGCCATCAGCTAGGTGGCCCTTGTTGTGTGCCTCCTGCAGCACCATCGCCTCCAAGGGTGAGATGTCATCAAACACGCATCGATTTCAATGTTTCCAGATCTTCCAAGCAACAAGGATACCCTGAGGCTTTGTTTGGAAGCGTGGTACTGTTTTTCACCCGTAATATCATTTCACCTATAATCGGTTGTGCACAAGGATACGGTGGTATTTTTTTCAGCGGTAAGTTTCTTGTTTGGCAGTATGGGAGGCGAGGCAGCTTCTCATGACACGTACAGGAGAACAAGCTAACTAATATCCTAACCCATGAACATGGCGATGGTGGCCTCTGACCTCCAGGGGCAAGCCCACTACCTCGAGCGTTGCCAACGTACTAGGTTGACGACCTTGAAGCCAGCGAGGATGACACCGGCGATTTCACCCTCTACACCAAGAGACCGTAGCTGAGGACGCAGGATGCTCCCCACCATGTCCGATGACGCCACTACCAACCCGCTGCTCCCGTCGCCGTTCGGCATGGCCAGCGCGTTCTCCCTGGCTGGCGCCTCGGTGAGCATGTCGGTCATAGCGCTACTGCAGAAGGACACGGGTCGGGCGCCATCGCCGAGACGGCGCTTGGAATCGAGCTAGGTTGCGATCGCCGCCGCCGCCGAGATGTGCGACGACGGTGCGAGGCGCGCGGCTGAGCTCATGGGAGAGGGGCGCGACGGTGAGCACATGGGAGAGGGGCGATGTCGAGCTCGCGGGAGAGGGGCGCGGTCACGGGCTCGTCGCAGGAGAGGGGCACGGCTGCGATGCTTCTGCGGTGAGCCCAACAGCGCGGGGAGGAGAGGAATCCACAAGAGAATGGATGGAGGAGGCCGATGTTTATCAGTTTTTTTTACAGGCCTCCACACATCTTTATTTTTTTCGGACGGTTTTAGCCCAAAACAGGTGTAATTTTAGTAGGCTCAACCGGTTTTCCAAACAACGATTTTCATCTTGGGCCGGAAAAGAATTGGGGCCTGTAATTTACAGGGGTTTTGAGTAGATTACCGGGCTTCCAAACATGCCATAAGTGTGTAGTCTCTTCCTTACTGCCTTGTGCGCCCTCCGTGCCTTTGGTCGCCTCCATGCTTCGAAGTTGGAACCCGTCGTCATGGTGATGGTGCAAGGGCATTTTTTTTCCGAGAACATGACTTCATGTGTATTCCATTCATAATAAGTAGCAAATACAATCCAAATCAACTATAGCGAGTTGCCATAGATGAGAAGGATCTAGGCCGACAACAAACCGAAAAGAAGAAAAAAAAAGCTAAACTAGTCCTAGGAGCGCGCTATAGAGGCTACATTGCAACTGAGTTTGCGACTAAAGGGATGTTTGATTTGTGGCCACAGTCCGCCACGCCACAGAGTGTGGTTTGCCACAGAAATCGGAGCGCCTATTTGGTTCATGCGTGAAACGAGGCGGCCACAACGGAGTCAGCAAAACTCGCCACGGAGTGTGGCAGCAAAAATTCTCGCCACAACTGCGGCACGTCATCACTTGCCGCACGTTAGGCGAGGCGAGCAGTGGCCTGAACCAAACATCCCCTAAGAGAAAGGACAGCTACGCTCTTCCAGCGACCAACAGCGCGGAGTTGGTCCTATTCGATATAGCATAATTATGCCTGGTTTTAGAAACTCCTAATAAGCAAGATAGCAGAAAAACAACTCCTACGCATTTTGATTTCAAGATTCTATGTAAGAAATAAATTCTTTGTATAAACATGAACTTTTCAACAGGTTATTACGGTACAAACTAACATGCCGAGGGATATACGGTACATCAAAGAATGGCAATGTTCATGTTCAGATGTAAGCTAAATAGAAAATTAAGAAGCTACAACAAATTATGAGCATTTTAAGTATCACTTGCTTTGTTTCCTAATCGAGCATCGTATATCTGACTTTTAAAGCGGTAACCAGACAGTTGTGATATCCAAAAAAGGCAAAGGGAGGACAAAAATGATAAAACTTTATAAGATCCCTTAAAATTAAAAATAGAGAGCCAAAAGGAGGACAAGGGTTTGTCGAGCAGTGTTGTCAATAACCTTGCCCCAACTATCCTGAAAACAGCATGCCAACAACAGTTTGGGTGTGGCCAGCGCTCGAACATCCGGACGTTAGCCCTTGTCCAGACGCCCACGCGTGCCTGCCTGCTGCGCCTACGCATGCTGCTACTGCATGCACCGCCTGTTGCACGTGCCCGCATGCGTCTGATGGTGCTGTGCGCCTGCTGCACTCGTCCGCATGCGCAAGATGCTGCTGCGCGCCTACGCAAGCTGCTGCTGGAAAAAATTGCATGCAGCCTCTCGTGACACATGTCTATCAAACAAATCACGGCAGTCGGAAAGGGCCTCGTTCGCATCTCTTTAAAATCCCAGGCGCGTCGGTTGCTTCTTCGACTACCCCTCCTGCTGGCTCGCGTCTTTGCCTCCCTTCATCTGTCTCCATGTGACACGCGTCACGAGATTAAGCACGGTCTGCACGAGCGATGCGTGCAGCCAGGCTGCATGTAATTTTTTTCTCTACCGGGCCACACACACCTGCATGCGCCTCCTGCTGCGGGCCTACGCATGCCCGCTTGCTGCTGCTTACTTCAAGGTGTCAATCTATACGGTAGAGAGAATCACTAAAAAACAGGCCCCGAGGCATTGTGTCGAGTACGTACGTTACATGCACTTGTGTGACATGAAAAACAGAGCATCTGTACCGGGGAGGGTCGGCAGCGTGGTGCGTAGAGGAGATGACGACGGCGGTGGGGTGGGGCAAACTAACAAGCGTGGCGAGGTGGCTCTCCTGATCGGTGAGTCATTAGTTGTTCTTCCCGCGCGGCACGCCACTCCCCCTCCCGTTCACGCGAGCCGTCGCGCCAGACAGGAGAGGACACAGGACCGCCCTGAGCTGCCTTGGGGCCCTGGCCTCGCGCCTTCGATCTGCTGGCCTCCTCGCGGCGCACCACCCCAGGCCGGCAAGCCCTGCAGGGCCACGCACTGCGATGACCCCGCGGGAGGGACGATTGTATTGGAGTGCTCTCGGCGGCTGCTTCAACGGCGGAGAAGACAATTCTCTCGTGCAGTCCTGCAGCGGCGGCGGAAACGACGGTAGGAACAACGTGTCTCGCAAAAAATCGCGGAATGCTACCAGGATTTGACCTTCTTGATCGGTAATTTCAACTGAATGAAGAAAGAAAAAGAATGTCCTTTAATTTGAGTGAACTCCACCACAGTTCGTACACCCAACAATTTACCTCACTCGATCACAAAACTTGTACAAATTTAAACAAGTCGAATATGAGTAGAGTAGATCGAAGCGCCTGGCCCAAAAGTGCCTGCTGTATGTCCAAACAAGCAACAAGCTAGGTGAGCTTGCTCATCAGCACTCGACTCCGCATGGCTTGAGGATGGGGCCCTTGGCCTTTGGGATGAAGGGGTCGATCCTGACCCAGACGAGCGAGAAGATGGAGGCGAGGAGGATGGACCAGAGCACCACGATGGTGGGCGTCCGGTTCTGCCTCCCCATGAGCCCCTTGAGGAACGGGTACAGGTGGACGATGACCCAGAAGGAGAAGAAGAGCTTGCCGAAGAGCGGGCCCCAGGAGCCGTACCCGTTGTTGACGGCGTCGGAGACGCCCGCCACGATGCCCACCATGTTGATGATGATGAGCGTCGTGGGGGGCACCAGCAGCGTGGTCCACTTGAAGAGGTAGAGCTCCCCGAACGCGTCCGCCTCGTCGCCGGCCGCCTTGGAGGTGACGGTGAAGCTGGTGTCCACGCCGCCCAGCACCTTGAGGAAGCCCTGGAACACGGCGAACAGGTGCGCCGACACGCCGCCGATCACCCAGAACTGCTCGTTGCGCCACCAGTCCTCGATGCTCACCCCGCTCCACCGCAGCTCCAGGACGCTCGTCGCGATGATGGACAGGAACAGCGCGATGAACCAGATGCTGGCAAGGTTGTTGAGCTGGAATGTACGGCAGTTGAGTTCATGTCCTAGCTGGAATCTTCAGTCGTCGTCGATGCAATGCGACTCGATCACTACTCACCGTGGGAATGATGAACTTGCCGGTGAGCAGGCAGACGGCGGGGATGGTGCAGTAGGCGAGCAGCGGGATGGAGGTGAAGGGGTAGACGATGGTGTTGGTGTAGGCGAAGCGCTCCAGCCACTTGAGCCGCCCGCCGTAGGCGTACCAGAGCGGGCAGTGGCGGCTCATGAAGATCTCCACGGACCCCAGCGCCCAACGCAGCACCTGGTGGAGACGATCGGACAGGTTGATGGGCGCCGAACCCTTGAACGCCGGCCGTGTCGGCGTGCAGTACACCGACTTCCATCCCCGGCAGTGCATCTTGAATCCGGTCAGGATATCCTCTGTCACCGACCCGTAGATCCACCCAATCTATTTTCATGTACAAGAAAAGTAGCAGATCAGTGTTAACACCTAAGCACCAGTGGTCTAGTGGTAGAATAGTACCCTGCCACGGTACAGACCCGGGTTCGATTCCCGGCTGGTGCAATTTTTTTGTTTTTTTTGCCAGTTTCAAAAATGAAAAGTATGCGCAGAATCAATCAATTATTACCTCCTTGCCCCACTCTGTCTTCTCCTCGTATCCGCAGCTGATGACGTGGATGGCCTCCTTGATGAGCGCGGCGGGGTCGGCGGCGGCGCCCTGCGGCAGGCCGCCGTCCTCGACGAGCGTGGAGGCGATGAACACGGGCGACTGGCCGAACCGCTTCTCGAAGCTCTTCTGCGACATGAGCGAGGAGCGCTCCAGCTCGTCGTACCCCTCCAGGCCCTCCTCGATCTCCTCCAGCTCGAACGCGCGCTGGTGCTTCTTGTACAGCCCGCCACCGCCCTTCTTGCTGCCGGCCACCGACCCGCCGAGCTTGTCCTTCTTGCTCCGCTTCCTGTAGAAGCCGAGCAGGCCCCGGCGCGGCTCCTCGCCGCCGTCGGCGCCGCCGCCCTTCTTGTCCTTGCGGGCCTTGCCGCGCTTGCCGCCGCCGAAGCAGCAGCAGCAGCAGCACCACGACGGCCAGCAGTCGCACGTCATCTTGGGCCGCTTCTCGGGGCGCGGCGGGTCGTAGCCGTACAGCGCCTGCCGGTTGAACACGCACCCCGTGCCGACGTACACGGGGCCCTGGATGCCGTCCAGCCCCTTCATGTTGATGTCGAAGAAGACGACGTTCCGGTTGGCGTACCGGTCGTGGCGGTCGATGCCGTCGAACCGCTGCGGGAACTGCACGTAGCAGAGCTTCTTCCCCAGCTGCGGGTCCATGAGGAAGCACATGGCCTCGCGCACGGCCTTGCTGTTGTTCACGTAGTGGTCGCAGTCGAGGTTGAGGATGAAGGGCGCGTTGGTGAGCACGGCGGAGACGCGCACGAGCGCGTTCATGGCGCCGGCCTTCTTGTGGTGGTTGTACCCGGGGCGCTTCTCACGGGACACGTACACCAGGCGCGGCAGCTCGTGGCCCTCCACGTCCAGCGCGCCCTGGCTGCCGAGGTACACCTGGATCATGCCCGGGTGGTCGCGCGTGTTGTTCCCGGGCCACGGCGTGCCGTCCTGCATCACCCACCCTTCCTCGGGCTTCTTCTGCGCCTTGGCCACCAGCGCGTTGATCCGGACCTTGAACTCCTCGTACTCCCGCTTCATGGCGCGCCGCTCCTTGACGAACGTCGGCTGCACCTTGTCCTTGAGGTAGTCGATCTTCTGGGAGAAGTAGAACTCCGGCGCGCGCGGCTCCACGGCGAACTTCTTGCAGAAGGGCACCCAGCGGCGCGCGAACTCGGCGGTCTCGGACAGCGTGTCGAAGAGCAGCATGGAGGCGCCGTCGTCGGAGACGTAGCAGCTGACGCGGTCCACGGGGTAGTCGACGGCGAGGATGGACAGCACGGTGTTGGCGGTGATGATGGGCGGCTCCTTGAGCGGGTCCACCGTGCTCACGAAGAAGTCGATCGGCGACAGCCGGCACGCCTCGCCCTCGCGGTCGTACCGCAGCGCGAGGCGGTCCAGGTACGTCTCCCGCGTCACGGGGGCCCACTTGGGCAGCTGGTCCAGGATCCAGGAGAAGGCGAACCAGAGCTCGCAGATGACGGACGCCAGCCACAGCGGCACGGCGTCCATGGCGGGCGTCGTGATCCGGAACTTGAGGAAGAAGCACAGCACCACCAGGCGGAGCACGATGACGATGCGGTACGGGTTGATCATGCTCGACGGGATCGGGACCTTGCGCCACAGCGGCTGCCGGGCCTCCGCCAGCAGCATGTACTCGTCCTCGTTCTTGTCGTCGTCGTCGTCGCTGTCGTCGTGGTTGAGCTTGCCCCTCTTCTCCTGCTTGGTCTTCCACTTGTCGATCCGGTCCTTCCACTCCATGCTCCCCTCCATCTCCCGCTCCGCCTCCAGGTCCTTCCCGGCCACTGCACGCACAGATATTTTTCCTTAATTACTTATTTCTGTGGCATGATCGATCTTGCAACATGCCAACATCATCAATGCAGCTGGAGCTAGCACTCACCGCTTCCGGTGAAGGACGACAGCGTGTGGCCTCCCGTCCGCCATTTCTGCGGCGGCTGCTCGCCGTTCTCGGAGTAGACGTCGAACGCGACGGGCTCGTGAGGCTTCTTGGGGCTCTTGACGGGGAACTCCTCCTCGAAGTCGTCCATGTCCGGGCCCTCGTCCTCGTCCCCTTCCACCCTCGGGCACCCTGCAACAACATCACGCACACTTATAGCCGTCAAAAGCTTTCAAATTTTTGTAGACTGCGACGTACGCGACCGACTTGGTGGTGTGCAGTGTGCTATCTATTATTGGTGAGGTGCACCAACCAAACCCAAGTACCGACCTTTCTGGCGCTTGTAGCGGGTGTTGCACTGCGGGCAGCACTGCGTGCCCTCGCCGCGCTCGTACTCGTAGCAGGGCCGGCAGACGGGGAAGCCGCACTCGGCGCACGCCACGAAGGGCTGCCCGTCGTCCCGCGTCCCGACCTCGTCGGCGCACACGCGGCAAGTCTTCACGTCGGCGCTCCGGACCTTGCCGTTCGGCTGCGCGCGCGTCGTCGTCGTCGTCGCCACACCGCCGATCGATCAGTAACAATGCCATCAATAACTGACAGAGAAAAAAAAAACAGCGAGCGAGCGAACTAAAGCAGCAACAGGAACTAACTAACCTCCTCGTGGGCGCGCATGACGTGCAGCTCGTCGCGCATGTGCGAGCCCGCGGCGAGGCCACCGGTGACCGAGCCGGTGTCCATGCCGATTGCCGATCGAGCGAGCGAGCAGGGGGTGAGGTATCCGTGAAGGGACACGGAAGTGGCTAGTAGGGTGATATAGCTGATGGCGCGAGGTGATATGGTGTGGGTGTGGTGACTGGTGAGGCACAGGCACTGAGGCGGGGCGGTAAGGTGGCGGGGTGGCGTCCCGCACCAACCGTGAGTTGGGGAGTCCGGCGTTGATTAGAGCACAAGCCAAGGCAGGCAGGTGCATGACAAACACAGCAGGGCTCGCTTCGAGATCAAGCCCGGAAATGTGTTGCACACTCGCAGTGTTCCCGAAGCAAACGTGCTGCGCGCGCCCTGCGCAGTTTTTTCTGTCCAAATCAATCAGGAGCAGAGGCCACACACAGGCCAGCGCGGGCGAAAGGGGTGGTTCGCGGTGACGCCTCACCGTTTCTGGTAGGATGGCGAGCTCGTGTCAGCGTGTGACGGTCAAGTCAGTGCGTGTATAAATGGCAGGTGGTAGGACAGCCATCCAGTCCAGGCCATCTTACCAAAGACCATGTGCTTGCGCGATACCACGCCGACAAAACAACCCCTCTCTTGAGGACAGTCTGATACTTCGTTAACTCGCCTGAATGCCCAATTGCGAAGTGCAGAAGCAAGCAGCACCCTCAGTCCGTATCGTCATTGAGGTACTTTATACAACACCGACACAAAGGGCAACAAATGTTGGTTACTTCGACACAAAAGGGCAACAAATGTTGGTTACTTCGGCCAACATCTTACCGACATGGCACACTTGCAGAAAAAGATGCTCAATGGCTCAACGAATGCCAAACATTTTGTAACAAGGTCTAAACCATGGATATGCATCGCAAGGATCTCCAGAACGCAATGACTCGTTTGGGTGCTGCTGAATCGGGCAATATTCAGATAGAAATCCAGTTGCATACAAAATCGTCACTGTCTCCAACATCTCTTTCTTGTACTACATAAGCTATCTGAAAGCAAAATAACATCACAATAGGTGTGAAAATTGCCTCGGGTAAGCTGAGGCTGTATCAAATGAAGGCTGGTGCCAATCTCAGCAGAAAATTCCACTCCCCCGCTATCCAGTCCAAGCAACGACCTTTTTGATGTGCAGCTTACACGGTGTACCGTCCGCCTCTGCTCGGCTTCTCTCTTCTCGAGTCGTCCTGCACATGACAGGCATCAAGATAGTGAGTTCAGTGTTCAATAAATAATAGAAGCTATAAGCAGCAGCTGAAGAAAGAATCTGAAGGCATACATGGAAAGTGTAGGTGATCTTGTCATTGTAGTCGATGACATCCTTCCATTTCTTGCCAATGTTTACCTGTATAAAAAAAGGAATGGGCCAACTCAGAAGTCAGAACAGCACATTAATGTCCTTTTGAGAATAAGGGCGACCGAGACTTAAAAGGTATCACAGTTGCAGCATGGGACACTGTTGGTCCAATGAGATAACCATGCTCCACAGAAGATGAAACAATAGTAGGGTTGTTAAAACTTAAAAAATTACAAAATGATCAAATATTCTCCAAAAGAAAAGGCTTCTGTGTCCTCTTTTTTCCAATATTCTGTTCAGTGCATAGAGGATGAAGAATATTGTTCATGTAACAATGTTACAACATAAACAGTACCAGAAAATGCAACACATATTTCCTGCAACAACACAATAGAGAATCCAAGTCCCCACTTTCATGCAACATCACACTGAATACACTATTACCACTCAACAGGTTGCATGCACAAAAAATCCTAGCAAACTATATTGTTCTCTTTCAGTGAGATGATTTAGGTATAACAATTTGAGCCTTTGAAGAGGCACTGTTCGCCTAAACGGTCGTTTAGCCCGTTTACACACCGTTTAAATGCTACACGGTGGTACACCGTTTCCATTTAATCAGTTGTTTTGACCGTTTAAACCCCCGTTTTGCCCGAATAGTGGGCTAAACGGTAGGTGACCGATGGTTTACCGTTTAGCGTTTAGAATAACACTTTAACTGTGTAACAATAATACAAAAACTTACAAAAGCTGAACCCAACGAAGGTAGCAAGACAAACCAGTTATATAGGGATGTTTTCCATAAGGCAATATAGCAGCTAGGGATTTGCACAACTTAGATACTACTCACGAAGAAAACGCTGGACTAAGTTTACCCCCTTATCAGGATATATGAACCTAGATACTATGATGCATAAGAAGATATCAGCACTGAAAATGATTAGAATGGTTTTGAAAACCAACCTGGACAGCTTCATTGCTGGCAGTCCTAGTCCATAATGCAAGCTTATCTCCTCTCGCACGGACACTAGCAACAATTCCACAAATGTCCTCTGTTTCATCAAACTGCTCCCCAATAAGTGCCATCAACTGCATATTCAAACAATTATTCAAAAGCAGTCCATTAATAGAACGTCTCAGGCAACATCTGGTAGCAGATGCTCGATCTTGAACAAATCAAATAGATATAGCAAAGATGTACCGTTTCAAGCCACATGTTCTCAAAGGTTGCCTTTCTGTTGCATGGGACAGTCCATTTGCCACCATTTGCACACTCTGGGTCTTCCCATTTTGGCTCTACTCCAGCCTTGAACAGATGAAAATCAGCATTCCCAGACAGCTTGCTTGGACGAAAAATCTGATCATACAAGCTACAGCAAGAAAGAAGGGATCTGTAAGTACATGGATACAAGATCACCAAATTGAAGGCACAAGGCAAAATTGCACCAGCTAACTGCAGTAACATATATAGAAGCTTTGACTTCAAAAGACAGCACATACACAGGCATTATAACTAATAGAAGATATTGCTCCTTAATTAAGGCTAAACATAAGCTGCTACCTTTCGTAAAAGACTAGGCTCACAAAGGCAAACAGAAAAAAAAAAGTTAAGAGAAGACTCACTCCATATATGCAGCAAGGCAATCTGCTCAAAGCATCAAACCAAAAACAATTAACATAGTAGAATTGTAAAACAGTTCATTCAATATAACTCAGAGTGGAAACTTCAACTGAAATGCCAATCTACAACAAGGAATACCCTATGGAGGCGACTAGCTGACCATGGCGAGAGGGATCTCCAGATAAGACTCAACATCCCTCCCTACGTGAGCCCCAGCTTCTTATCTTCTTCTTTTGGTCTTCCAGCTCTCCCGTCCTACACCCCATCACCCCCCCCCCCCCCCCCCCCCCCGCGCGCCCTCAGACGCTTGCCTCCTACTCGCCGGCATCATCCTTTCAGCGCTCACCCATCCCCACCCGCCACTGGCCTCCACCGCCAGCCCTGTGCAATGGCGCCCCCGCTGCCCGCCCATGCCCATCCTCTCATAATCCCAATCGGAGGAGGAAAGCCCAGCCCCTAAACCCTGCTACCAGCTTCGCCCAACCAGATGTCTCTCACTGCCCCTCCAGCTGCCACCACCGCCAGTCTAGCTGCCTCCCCTGCCCCCGCGCCGCCGCCCCCCCCCCCCCCCCCCCCCCCCACCCCACACACACACCACACACCACCACCCAAGGTCGGAAATGGTGCAGCTCCCCAAAACCTTACCGGAGCTTGCTGGAGATTACTGGAGACGTAACCGTTGGATTTGGCTTCTACTTCGTCCTTTTTTGGTTTCGGAAATTCTGACAGTGAGTTTATTTTCCATTTTGGGGCTCTCGATTTAGCTTGAATCAAGAGGACTCTCATACCATACCCTATATATACAATTATATGGGACAGTTTTACGTGAAAAATCAACCACAGGCAATCAGCAATCAGGCATATCAAATCCGATGCAAACAGGAACCAGCCCATCCTTCAACAGATCGTCGCTCCCCCATCCCCACCCCGCCACCGGCATCCGCTGCCAGCCCTGTCCAGCGGCGCCTCCGCCACCCATCCACCACCACCCTCCCCTAATCCCAATCGGAGGAGGAACGCCCACCCCCTAGCCCCTGCTGCCAGCTCCGCCCAACAGCCAGTCCAGCCGCCTCCCCTGGCCCCCCTCCCATTCTAAGGCCAGAAATGGTGCAGCTCCCCAAAACCCAAAACCTTGAACTGGAGCTCGCTGGAGGTGGAGATTGCCGAAGACGTAACCGTCGGATTTGGCTTTTATTTCCTTCTCCTTCCTTTTTTGGTTTTGGTAATTCTGACAGTGAGTATATTTCCATTTTGGGCTCTCGATTTAGCTTAATCAAGAGGCCTCTCACTTCAGCTTTTACCATACCCTATACATACACAACTACACGGGACGGCTTACGTGAAAAATCAGCCACGGGCAATCAGCGACCAGGCAATCAAATCCGATGCAAACAGGAACCAGCGATATCATGAATAAACAAAACCTAATCGAATTCGTCATCTAATCGTGTCAGATTTTGTTGGCACTAAGGTCACCTAGAACCCTAACTACTGTATGAACAACTCCTGCTGCCACATGACCGCCCAAAACACACACATAAACTTGTACCCAGGAGCCACCACGGCATCCAGATCAGATCCGAACAGAACAGATCAGGCAGGCAACCGGGGCATGAAGGAAGGTATATCCGCGGCAGCGCCAACGCACCTCCAAAAATCCTCGACGGTGTCGAAGGTGTAGGCCTTTTTGAGGGAGGTGCCCCACGCAGCGCCCGGCTTGGGCTTCGACTGGATGTCGTACCAGAAGGTCCACTGCCGGTGCAGCTTGTGCGGACCCTTCGCCTCCGTCGCGGCTCCGCCCTCGGTCGCCGCCGCCTCAGGGGTCGTCGTCGCGACCGCAGCAGCCGGAACCTCGACCTCCGCCATGTCGCGCCGCCGCCGCTTTTCGAGGGTTTTTTTTGGGTGTGGGAGAGACGATACCAGACGAGGGAGAGAGGTTTGTGGCTGTCGAAGAGACGTGAAGGCGAAGAAGGGAGAAGGCGTCGGGCTTTCTGATGATGAGAATAAAAAGAAGGTGTTTTTGGACGCGCGTGTAATAAGAGGCGTGTGGGTTTTGACTGGGCTCCGGCCCAGTTTATGTTTGGATTGCACAAAAATCCTGGTCCATGCTTTTATTTTTGGTATTCTACAACTCTCTCAAGTGTTGGAACACTCGATTTCTCTTCTTCTCCGTCTCCGGCGGGTTTAGAAGAGATTTTTTTTGGGACGCCAAACAGGCCAGGTGGTGGGGGCAGGAGAGACGGCGCTGATGTTGTCGAAGCGGGCGATAGAGGTGGCCGGGCCAGGTTAGGTCGGGGTGGCCATGCCCACGACAACGGTGGGGGAGGGAGGGGAAGGAGGAGGTTGCCGCAGATGCGGTGGACGGTGGGCGGCAGCGGCGCGTCAAAGGAGGAAGAAGACGTGAAGAAAAGAAATCGAGTGTTTTGGGCTCCAGAAACACTTGATGCAGACTCTTTTTTTTTTTTGCTTGCTTACATCTCATGATCGGAGATGCAATTAGCGTTGTACCAAGTAGCATGAAACATGCGAGCCAAGTGTGTTGTTCTATGATTCTATCAGGCTGTATGTCATATAGATTTTACATGGCATCTACCTTGAGAAAAAGGCTCTCATTTTAGCGTTATATCAAGAGGAGCGAAGAAAAAAGAACTAAGA
The DNA here is from genome assembly GCA_038087645.1 of Saccharum hybrid cultivar R570. Taxonomy (NCBI): domain Eukaryota; kingdom Viridiplantae; phylum Streptophyta; class Magnoliopsida; order Poales; family Poaceae; genus Saccharum; species Saccharum hybrid cultivar. The sequence goes on from JAQSUU010000066.1 coordinate 5,692,181, forward strand.
TAACTACAATGTAAATCAGAATCGATGCTGAAATAAGAAGTGAGTTTGGGCATAGGGTAGTGCCATTGTGTGCAGTGATGTCGAGTTCAAATTAAAAAAAGCCAGCATTGAGTGATCTACTTGCATCAATGCACAGGAAGTAATTAAACAATTGTCTCTCAGTCGGGGTAGATGTTTTCTCACGCATGGGAAATGAAGATGATGGTATGATGCTGGTCCCTCTAGGCACATGCATGTCGATGCTGAACATTATGACGTTGGGTGCTCAGCATCAATTCCGCATACCATGCACAATCTTGACTATATTGTGGGCAGTCTAAGAAGGAACCTTCAATTCCACTTGAGATTTGACAGGTGCTGGCGCACCGCTAGGGCTCAATGTTTCCATATTAGGGTTAGTGATTTTACATTTACATGTGTTACCGAAGCAAAGGTTCTCATGGGAGGACCGTGGGAAGCCAGGAAGGCTATTGGCTAGTAGTAAAATCGAGCTATTGCAACATGACAAAATGGTGAAGTGACGAGTGGGTTGACCACCATAGTGGTGGGAGACTAGGCGGTGGGAGTGTCGGCGATAGGCGTCGAGGCCATGCTTTGTTAGATGCCCTAGATTACTTACCTGACAAAAAGTGGTGCTTAAGAATTATATAGAAACTTTATGAGTTTCGCCTTGACATGCAAATCTTAAGAAATTCTATTTGGTTGGACGGCTGTGCCTAAAAACGTTAATGAGTTAATACGATGTACTCCCTCCGTCCCTAAATATTTGTCGCTTTCGCTTCCTGAGAAACAACTTTAACAAAATATATATTAAAAAATATTAATATTTATAGTACATAATTGGTATCATTGGATAGATCTTTGAATCTAGTTTTTTGATAAATTTATTTGAAGATAAAAATGTTGCATGTATTTTCTACAAATCGAGTCAAATTTGTGGCACGAAAACCAAAAACGACATTTAAATAGGGATAGAGGGAGTATGAGTAACATGTATAACTAGATGAATTCCCAATGCCTTTGGGACATGTTGAAAGTGATACAAATTCTTCTCGAGAAGTGCATGCATGCTGTAGTATAGAAGTTACTCCCTGCAGCCTAGAATACATGTTCAAAAATTATCCCGCAATAGTTGACGTTATAGCCGTGGGAACGTGTTGATGACCTTTACTGTGTGGAGAGTTGAATAAACAAATATACCTTAGCCGGAGTGCTGTTCCCAAACACAGAATGCCATCATCAGCCGTGAGATTCGTATAGGGGTGGTAGTGTCTTTTTAGTTCAGCATTGGTCTCTGTGACAACTTCTCTAGCGTCATCTAAATTGGGTTGTTGGGATATCTCAAAACTAAATTTTAAGGAAAAAGTCTACATAATCCCCTCAACTATTTAGGGTGGACTACTTCACCCTCAAACTATAAAACCAGAGTTTCTATCTCCTGAACTTTCCAAAACTGGTCAAATAACCTCCCAAGCGGTTTTGGACGGTGTCTTTACTACAGTGACGGTGATTTTATCTTTTTCTTTTTTATTTATTTTTGCTAAATCTTTAAAAAAATTATAGTAAATCACAGAAAAACCATAAAAATGAGAAATCCAATTTTATTGGACTCCATATGAGTAGATCTACTCAGGCTGGGCACTTTGAGGCCGAAAACCGAACCTCGAACCGAACCGAATTGTCGGTTTTTTGGTTCGGCTTGGGTTTGCTGTCCTGGAATTTTCGGTGTTCGGGTGCGGCTTCGGTTTCTAGCTCGAACACAACCGAACAACCGTCCAACTGAAGTCCCAGCTTTGAACTAGCACAACCCAAATCTCTGATGGCGGATGCAGCCCACCACGCACCGCTCTGGGCAGGACTCTGGCGCTCCCTCTCCCATTCGACTCCCTCTCCCTCTCCCTCTCCCTCTCCCTCCCCCATCCGACTCCCCATCCACAACCCTAGAAGCAAGCGGCTGTGACTGTGAGGCGTGGCTGCGCCTGCGTGGCGCGACTGCTGTGAGCTGCAGAGGCAGCGCGGACGCAACCCCAGGTGTCGAGGCGGATGCGTGGCTGTGCGGCTGCTCCGCGGCGCAGCGGCGGTGGCGCGTCACAGATCTGGAAGGCCACAGCGACGACCCATCTGCTGCTCGAGGTCGAGGCGAAGTTCTGCGCGTCTCCGTCGCGGGTGTGAGCAGATTGCGAGCCAGTGGAGGTAGGCTTGATTCTTTCGATTTAAACCGAAAAATCGAAGTAAAAAACCGAAACCGAAATGGTCGGTTTTACATTCTCTGATTAATCGGTCGGCTTCTCATCCCTGAAAACCGAACTTTTGAGGAACCGAAGTATCGGTTTAAACCGAATGCCCAGTCTGAAGATCTACACAGAAACAGATAATATGGTATGCTTTAGTACAAAGTTTTTGTTGTAGTTTTAGATCTATGCTTTTTTTTAATTAAATGGAATAATTCATAGCTGCATCTTTTATGGTCCAATTGTGGTGAAATTTTTATGGTGGGCTAATTATTGTATGTTTGAATTATAGTAAAAATTTTATACTCATTGGATCATGTATAACTTAGTTATAGATAAAGCATAGATTTAACAAGCATAAACCTAAATAAATCTATAACTAAGTTATACATGATCCAATGAGTATGAAATTTTCACTACAATTCAAGCATACAATAATTAACCTACTATAAAAAATTCACCACAATTGAATCATAGAAGCTGCAACTATGAATTATTCCAATTAATTACAGAAAAATATAGATCTAAAGCTACAGCAAAAACTCTGTACTCAAACATATCATATTATATGTTCACTGTGTTAAGAACCAAATCTAGCCATTACCCTTATTTCTCAACACCATTTTCTGATCCCACATCCGGCCACGTCGCCTTCTTTTCTTTGCCGTTCCATTCCTCATCAATGGTCTGCATATCACAGCCTCCAGTGTTGAGAACCAAAAATTCTTATCACCATGAAGATTTAGGCATTGTTGGAAATGATGAAAAATCAACAAGAATGCAATTCAGGATTATGCAGAATGCTTGCAACGGTTGTTGCCACCGGACCTCCTCGTACCACCGATGAGTTTAAAAGGTCGTGCTTTTTGGGACATGCTGACGAAGGTTTCTTTGCATCTGAGTCAGTTGTTTGCCCTCTCCTTGTGGTCAGTGATGACGGTATGTTCGCTTGGAAGTTTCGTCAACCGGTGATAGCGTTGGGTTGGTTGCAAAGTGACATCGCTTGTGCCTTCACCCCGAAGCAGTGATGTGGTTTTGGTAGTGCTTTGTTGTTGTGCCAGCGGTGTTGATGTCTCAATTTAGCCGCCTGTTGTAGTCTCTGTTGGTGAGCATCTCCAAGAGTTTGCCAAATCAACTTGGCATCCATTTATTTTTGGTAAAACAAGAAAAATTGTGCTCCAACAGTTGACATCCAACTTGACAAATTTTAGCAACTTGGCAAACCTCCCCCCTCCACGTGCATATTTGCGCGCTGAGCGCGAGCGCGCATCGCTCGCGCATCCGGCTTCACGTGCATATTTAAGTGGGGCTCTTCGTTTCTTAGCGGGGCTCTTCGTTCGCTTAGCGGGCCTCTTCTTATTTTACCAAGTCTAAATGGCAAAATCTTGGAGAGAGTCTATTTTTTCACTTGCCATATATTTTAGCAAATTGCCAAATCACGATATTTGCCAAGTGAATTTTGGCAAACTCTTGGCATATAGGTTTGACATCCTAAAATTTTTGGCAAAATGAGAAAAATACTTCTCCAATAGTTTGGTATCTGGGTTTGACATCTTTGGCAAGTTGGCAAATCTCGGTCGATTACGCGCATATATGCGCGTGGGGCACCGGCCGTGCATCGTAGTTACCTCGTGCTTAGCGGGGCTCTTCGTTTGCTTAGCGGGGCTCTTCATTTCGTTAGCGGGTTTTTGGGTTTTTGGAAACAAAATTTGCTAAACTGTTGGAGATGAGATCTTTTTTTCCTCCCCATATTATTTTGAGAGTTTATAAACAACGAGATTTGGGAAACAAAATTTGCCAAACTGTTGGAGATGCTCCTCATAGTTGCTTTCGTCGTGAGTCATGTTGTTTTGTTGTATTTCTGTTGTATTATCCGGTCTGGATTTATTTTTCTTTTTAATATAATCGGCAGCTTTCCTGCCTGGTTTGTTTCAAAAAAAAAATCTGGGCAGACAAAAAAAAACAACATACCTGAATACAAGGATATAGAACGCGTTGTGATGGCTTGAGCTCCCGATTGTAACAGCATAGGGTTATTTATGTTTTTCTTTTCTTTAGAGGCTTGAACTACGGTCATAGTTTATGGATCGCCCTCGCCTTCTTCTACACAGGCAGTTCAAATGTTGAATCCCTAAAAAATACGCCTGGTCAACATTGAACTAAAATGAAACAGAGTTGGTGATGGAGACTTATGGACTGTTTAACACTGCTCTGGCCCCAAAAGCAGCTTCCGCAGAAAAGCTAAAGAAACCATACCAAACACCCTGAGCTGTTTTTTTATGTACATACAAGAGGAGCCAGAGCTGTTCTTTTCAGAAGCCAGAGCTGCAGTTTGTGGCTCCAGTTCCCGAGTACTTGGGAGCCATGCCAAACAGGCACTTAGACCGGTCATTGGTGAGTTTCATGTCCCAGTTTTCAAGACTCAATATGTAGTAGATAAGTTTCATCTTTGTAAAACTCATTTCATCTAATGAAACTTTTATTGTCTCTTTCTTTATTTATTCTACGCCATGTCTGCTTATTTAATGTCATACAACTCCCCTTGAGACTGATCCTATAGTTCTACCGAAGCACCAAAGTTCAAGAGAACACAGAGTTGACGAACAATGTAAACAATACTCATGCTAGGAGCATTTACAGTGTAAGTACGACGCCAGAAAAATACAACACACATACTCTGGGAGGTTACTCCAAACAGCCAATAACGTCGCAAAAAGCAGAACCATTCCAAAATTACAGAAATTTTTTACAAGGAAATGAAGACTAATTATAACCTTTACATGACCGAAATTTGTCATGCAGGTATACAATTACCTCTCAGTGGGTAACTGGTTACAGTCACCTCATCTAAATGGATCTGCTAGTATCACCTAACAACAGATTATACACCCTATTCTAAGACTGTCAAGCTCAAACTTGAGCTTGGCTTTTGCCGTGCAATTTCCAATGGACGAAGAATAAAAGTACAAAGGAAAACGAGAAGAAAGTGCCATCCATGCATTTGCTTCAGTATGAAAAGGGTACATTGAGGCCGAGTTTCTTGTAGTGTAACAAAACGGTGGTTCTGATGTATGTTTGTGTGTGCTGAAGTCCGTCGTCTTTAGAAAAGAAGTTTTGGGGTCTTTCATGGCTACAAATCATGGAAGAGACGTCTGATTTGCTCAACACTGGCAGGCATTAGTGTGACAGGGCACCTTTTATGCTGCAGGACAAGACAATGTCACATAAGTTGGTGATGGAGAGAAAATTTGGCTTTGACATACTAGATCTGTAGAACACCCACCTGAGAGACAGATTTGAATATGCAGCTGTAGCAAAAAACAAAACCAGAAACAGAAAGAACAGAGGGGTTAGCGCGCTTCTGGCAGCACAGGGGGCAGAGCGTCCTGTCAGGTGGCAAGGGAACCCCGTCTTTGGCAACCTAATAAAAATGGCACAGATCCACATAAGATTATGATCATGAACAACCAAAAGATTTCATTGTTTTATAATTTAACACCAAATGTGGGGACTTAAAAAGAAAACAGAGTCACAGCTTTATTCTGTGACAAACGAATGGTTGTAGCTCTTTGCTGGCATAAGTATAATCAAGAGATGTACCTTCGGAGTTGGAGGAGGAGGGGGTGGCGGATACACGGTTGGAGCTGACATTCTTTCTTCAGCAGATTGATACCACCACTCCATCATCTAGATAAGGTTACCAGAAAGAGAACACTGAGTACAGTTGTGTAGTTGAATCGCGGTTCACATTACATGACATCTACCACAGGGATAGAGCTTATAGTTCATCTATATGGCGAAAGTTTTGCAAATATCATCAAGTGAGGACTTTCATTTCTTATAGTTATGCAAAATTCAAAGAGTTAAGAGGATGCCTTCTAGAATAATTTATCACATTTCAACCATCCAAACTCAGAAGTCTGCCTGTGAGAAGATATAAAGTGAGGGAAACATTAAAAGATCCTAGATTCTCTCTGATAGTAAATTGTAGAACAGACCTTGAAAAAGAAGACTGCAGCAATTAAACCGGTTTGTGCATAATCTAGAGTTGTGTACACACAACTAAGGAACACTCGTTGCACAGCCTGCAGACGCCATACAAAAAGGTTCTTGTCATGAGTTAGGACTCAAGAATTCATAATTGAAACAAGTAAGCTACTGAGCACTGATAGTCCTCTCCTACCTTAAACCATGGAGGACCACGAAGTCTCTCAAGTTCACGATTTCTAATCCTTGATATCCTAGAAGATGATTCCATCTAGTTATTCAGAGGAAGCAAGAAAAGACACATCAGGCACTGTATCGTATAAAAAAACACATTGGTAAAATAATGTAATAATGAAATTCTAAATATATGTCTGCATAAACAATAACAGATATACCAGTAAGAATGAAATAGGGAGTATACCAGCTCTTGCCCAGTAGCACGACAAACATGAAGCCCAAGCACATGCAGTGCTGGACTATAAAATCCAGTAGCATCCAACAGATACAAGAGCTGGTATGCAAACGAGAAACCTGCAAACAATATAGGACGTCTAGGTGAAGCTTATACTACCCACTAACCACCCAATGAAACAAACAAACCGGCAGTGCATAATTCTTTTGATTTTACATGAAACGCAAATGAAATTGATATACCGCACAAACAGACCAAAAACACCATCATTGGGAACTAAAATAAAGAGTCAAGAAAGGATAATACAAAGATAACAAGCAAATTAGAATTGACTGTGATTTTTTTTTACTGGTGCTTAATAACATCAACTCCCTGAATTAAATAAAGACAGAATCAACTCCCTGAAGTAAATAAAGACAGAGTCAACTCCCTGAAGCAAACAAATTCAGGAAGTAGCAGACAAACCTTCATTAGTTGCATGAATCCATGGATAGCAAACACCTATAAGTGAGACAAAATTCTTTTTAAAACGTGTCAAATTTGACACTTCTCCAGTTGTAGGTTCAGTCTGTGCTTGAGAAGTCTGCTCCTGATCTAATACAAAGCCAGCTTCATCAAATCTAACATCATCCTGACCCCAAAGGGTTGCCTGCAACCTGGCTTCCCTTTCTTTGTTATATATAGACTGCAACTTTGACTTAAAATATGGCAAAACAACCTACAATAATATTGGCAGGAGTTAAGCGTAAAGAGAAGAAATATTCTATGTCCAAAAAAATCATTATATAACAAAAAATTGGTACATATTTGCTTATATAAACACACGTAGTTGTCTAATTATTTTAGACATGACTAAAGTTTTAGATGGTTGCATTTTGAGAATGCCACAATGCAAAATACATGGACTACTGAAATCAGAAATTAACAGTTCCATTAAAAAGATTAAAACAACAAGATATACTTTAAATTTGCGATAAGGTAAATGTTACTAAAGTGCATCTTCAATACATTTCCCCCAAAGAAAGGGTACGCTAAGAGAAGGGCAGGCCTGGTGCAGTTGGTGAATGCTAGCTCGCCGAGTCACCAGGTCCTGGGTTCGAAGCCGTCTCTCTGCAGAATTTCTGCGGGGGTAAGACTTTGCTTCGGTTATTCCCTTCCCCAGACCCCACTCGTGTGGGAGCCTTTGGCACTGGGTCTGCCCTTTTTTTAAAGGGTACGCTAAGGAGTAGGGTAGAATATGTCGGTAAGCAGTTAATAGTACAATGTACCGTATTAGAAATTGGAATATTATATATCGTTATACAGCAACTTGGTACCACAAGAAGCAATTGCAGCACATATATCACTACTAAATGCCAACAAACTAACAAAATTGAAGATTAATGAAGTCAGTAATACAGTAAGAGCAACTAAGCAAAAGGCCTTTCTAATTTTCACTCCAGATTTCCAGAACAGGTGATCTTAACTCAGAAAGTTGATCAGCGCTTCTGGAGGCATGAAGCAAGCGGACCATTCTAATCCAAATCTACCTACAAGGCATTCTTTTGTGGCTCTATTACAGTTGAGCATGACGGCATTTGTGGAAATCTTGGGCCCCGGCCAAATGCAAAATATTTTTGTCGCTTGCTATTCAGAAGAAATGTTGGACGGCAGATCGATTGGCACGTTGAGGGCTTCCTCATCCTGAGCAATGTGTGATGTGCGATCATGAGGAGAATTCCAGCACATCTTAACTACTTGTGTCTTCTCTCGTCAGTTTTGGCACACTCCACTAGCACCTGTTGGTCTTGGGCGTGTTACTCCTAGACGATCGGAACCAAGCTCTGCTGGAGAAGCAAATCGTTGCATTAACAAAGCTAAGGAAGGGATTTAATAGCGTTGTGATTTAGGGGACGTAGTCCTTATGGAATCATAGGAAAAAAAATATGTTTTTGAAAGCGTCTCCCCCTCCCTACAGGTAGCACATCAATTCTTCATGGAGGAGTTGAGACTTTGGGGTCTTGCTGGAGCCAAAAAGCTCCAATAACAGGACCTAGGTTGTTATGAGGTCTAGTTGTATAGTCTTTGTTGGTTTGTTATCCTAATTTGCTTGGGATATCTTTTTCTTTTCAGTATTACAACCCCTCTGATCTCCTAGTGGAGTTAGAGTGGTTGTTTGTAAGGGTCATCAAGGGACCTTTTTTGCTTCTTCTGTCTTTAATATAAGATACACAGCTCTCCTATGTGTTCAAGAAAAGAAAATCACACTGTCAAACAAGTCAGCTTGTTTCTTTCCTTGCAGTGAATGGTGCTGTTAGTCTTGTACTAGGTGGCCTAAGGTAGTTGGCTTTGCCTCTCCTTTGGTTTTTCTTTTCTCTACTTAATGATCTCATGCGTAGTTCAAGATAAAAAACAAGTCAGCTTGACCTTAACGAGCACTCAAGGTGCATACTGGAATAGAAATATCTTATGAGTCAAGAGTAACAAACATGCAGTAAGCAGACAAGTACTATGTCCAGAAACTCAAGTCACAGCACTAAATCTAGTTCATATGCTATTGGCAGTAACAGAATTGGTGATTATTTATCAATTCATTCTTTTACACCACTAGCTAACTGGCAAGAGCATAAGTATGTTTCCCCAAGGAAAGGGAAAAAACACAAAGAAGAGAAAACTACAGTACAAAGAAGCTGAGGGCATCCTACCAAAAAAACAACCGAAAGGATTTTCTGGCGCTTCCTTAGTGCAGAATCATAGACTTTGTCACTGGATTCTGTACCAGGACCTTTTCTCTTCACTGAAACCTTAACAGGTCTCCTCCTGAGACCATATAATGACTCTGAAAAGGAACCATCTGGAAGGGAAAAAAATCAGGACAGTTAAAACTATACACAATTAAAATTAAGGATATCAAAGAACAAGCCATGTGGACTGAGTAAACATAGCACTTCTAGGCTGTTTGATTCATTGTTTGGTTTGCACAATAAGTTGGTTCAAGAAGGGGACCATTTCATTCCACTAGCCAAACAGACTTGTGAGGCTAGATAGTACTATTCCAATAACCTAATATGATATGTAGGATATGAGAGTATGAGACAGATAAGGATACATGATGAAAGCATAAACGTATAGAATGATGATCGGCCCTATTGAAATATCACTATATTGATGCATGGAATTTCTTTTCTCAGTCACATTCGAGAAAGGTTCATTTCTTAGTAATCCGTATCCAACGGGGCTTGCTAAAGAAAAAATAAGAAGAAAACTCAAGTTGTAATGAATTGTTCCATTCCTTTCCTGCATGCCCAGTTATGTTACAAGTGTCCTAAACAAGTTGAACTTTTTTATGCTGAAAGAGTCAATAATGAACCTGTTGTCCGTAGACTATGGGACTCCAGGACGCCCATTAACAAAGCAAAAAATTCGTCTTCATAATCTAAAACTTTGTGTAGTAATGGTCTTCTTAGCGCAAAAACCTGCAAATAGAAGAAGCTGACCATAATCGTACAAAGGGGTCAAATGACATACATGGATGTTCGACAACAATAAATTCAGAGGAGAGAACATGATCTGGTCACAAAATTATGCTGTTTTAGACAAAACTACATAGCACTTGTCACTTCCTGAGAAAAAAGGCAACCCCTCCCCCTGCCTCCTTTCAAAAACGACCATTAAAATTTCTGGATGCTGCTGCACTGATATTTGTGCAATCAACAATAAAAAAGATTAACTAGATGCAGTAGAAAAGTTCCTTCTATAAACTGAAACATCTGGATAATTCTTTATAGCTATAGCAAAAGGGTATCAATTGGTTTAGCACTTCATAGACTGAGACGTGGCTATCAGTTGGTTTAGCACTTCATAGACTGAGACATGGCTATCAGTTGGTTTAGCACTTAGCAGGCAGCACAAAGGAAACGTAAGCATATGCAGCAAAGAAAAAAAAAGTATATTAACTTGAGACTTAATATGTACAAACAAAGGATGCAATCAAATCATTATTACATCAAGAACCCTGAAAACATGCTCCAACATGTTTGCACAAGGTGCTTCCCAGAATTAGGGATGTGAATTGGTGGCCCTAAGGGTATCCACATATTCACCACCCTCTTTAGTTCAACAAATTGTACGTGGTTTCCAAAATGAGCCCTCTGGGAAACTAGTACAATTTGCACAACTAAAGAGACATGGTGGATGCCCTTAGGGTCACCAATTCACATCCCTAAGAAGTTCATACCTAATGTACCGCTGCACATAAAGTACCATGGAATGTCAGTTGAACATATATTCACTTTCTGCCGTAGAATGAAAGAAGTAGATGTCAAGTTCTATGTGGGGTTTTTCTTCCTACTACAAGTTGAACATCAAAATATCAGTGAATGTTGATGATCCCATATCACTAGTTCACTACTAGTCCACTCTGGGTCTCAAAGCTAGCTAAACAGAGATATTCAGCACTTGACGGCTCAGTTTTGCATTTCGAATTGCTAATAAAACAGTCAAGAGTTCTTAAGCTATTTAATCGTCCTCAGGCTAGAGCATTTCAATGCGTTGCCCCGAAGCTGCACCATCCTACGAGCCATACCAACGGGGACACGCACGATTAAACAATCCCCCGAACCAGGCACACACCCTCGGCGATTCGATCGATCCAATCGGAGACGAGCAAGAGCAAGGGGAGGAGGCGGGCGGTTTACCCCGAGCGAGTAGGCGAGGGCGGCGCGGAGGCTGGCGGGCAGCTGCTGCGCGGCGGACATCTCGAAGAAGGTGGGCCGCGCGCCCTGCCCTCCCACCTGGAACAGCATGGCGCCCCCCGCCTCCGGCGTCGCGGGAGGTGGCTAGGGTTGGGCCCCGGAGGCGGAGCCTAGAGCTTGGCTGGCCGCGCTCGCCGGAGCTGCGCCGGCAGCGTGGGCGCTGCAGCTGCCGCGGACGGCGGGTGTTATCTGTTGGGAACAGTCAGTTTGGGTGTTGGTTGGCGCGTCCACGGCGGTGAGGGAAACTGCGCAAGCAAAGGCAAGGAGAGGCGGGGCGCAGAAGCCAGAAGGGGAGGCGTGCTGACCGTGACCGGAGATGGGCGATGGGTGTGGAAGGGAGACAGACGACAGACAACTAGATGCAAGAGGAACAGCAACACACACGAGACGACGGAATGGGCCCTCGTGGGTGAGGAGGCCTGCCTGCATGTGGCTCGGTGCCTCGGTCCGCTAAGTGTGGGCTGTATGCCTGTATGGCCCGAAAATCTCCTAGCCTGATCAGTTTTTGGCTCGGTTTTCCTCATCAAGCGCCACGGCATATAAAAACGAAGATGATGATCCACAAAAAATATATAAAAAAGATTGTTTAAAGAACTTTTTTACAATAGGTTAAATTTATGATAGTCTGACTTAGAACAACCTAAAATGCATTAAATAATATATAAGAAGAGGTTTGGACTACTAGTCCATAAAACGGTGCTACCTTCTACTTAGGCAAGGGTCGTAATAGAAAACATAATATTAGATGTTCATGCTTAGTACCTACAATAAATGAAAATTACTTATCTTTGTGTTCTCTCTAACATTTTGTCATTTTCAACACATTACCCATAGATGTAATATCTATTTGGTTGTTGTGAACTTATCAATTACTCTATTATTTTTCTATGCATATATAGTTTCTCTCTACGTACATGGCACTCTCTATATGTTTACATAGCTTAGACCTTAGCTTTGGTTGGCATCATGAATCTAGATTTCTACTATTTAAATTTGTATCATATTAGTTGCTACAAATTTCATATCCACATGTCAATTGAAACTATTATCTTTATTACACATTTAATTCAAAACTCTCCTTTTGTATTTTATCGAAACAATGATGACATAAACAATCATTTAAAATGATCACGGGACTTCATCACGGGTATAATTGGGTGCTCCGCAATCAGATGTTGGAGGCATACAAAATGCTTGTTTTCTACAATTTTTCTAAGTTTTTCTATTTTGATTCAACATCAAAATTTCTCATGAGTCATGTCTATTCTTCATCAACATCAAAATTTCTCATGAGTCGTGTCTATTCTTCATCTTCACTATAAAAAAATTGTAGAGTAAAATACAATAGTGGTCCACAAACTTATCTTTATGTGCTACTTAGATCCACGTGTCATCCATGGAGCAGTTGAAACTTGCCATTTACTAGAGAGCACTAGACCCTCATCCCTAAACTAGAGAGCATTAGCCAAGTGTCACCGAAAGTTGTACACAGAGAGCAATGGATGAGAGAAGAGAAACAAGGTCAGGATAACATGTGGATTCCATGGGTCGGTGTCATCAGCATCATCACGCCACATCAATTGCCACATATTGACATGGGCAATATGGACCCGTTGTGTATTATTGGACAAGTTTAGGGACCCAAAATATGTTTTCAGAGTTCCTAAACCTAAATGACATATGGTGAAAAATTTATGGGCTAATGGTATATTTTACTCAAAATTATTATAGGGTCGGTCGTACCTAAGTGGATATTTTAACTAAGAAAAAATATACACCGAAAATTTTCTGGAGGGCTTGAACATATAGGGTCGAACGTTTCTCCTTCTCTTAGTCTTCTTTGTAATCAAACTCTTTTTTATTTATAATTCATTCAGTTGGAGTGAAGACCCCTCCTGTTCCTTTTAAAAAAAACATATAAGGTCGAACCTTCATCCATAGCCTCGACTGATAACTGAGACGTGAAGGATGCAAATAATGGCCGCAGTTTGTCTGAGCTGGATCTTAGGATCAATCACGCCAAACACATGCGATTTGGTTTTTGAGTTTCACGTTTAGTTTCTTGTGACTGTTCCATGCATCATCTAAAAAGTTTATTGTGAACTGAAAAACCAGTGCCTGCCGGCCATCATCTAACTTTAGTATTTCAGCTTTGCTTATCTCCTAAAAATCTACAAGAAGCTAGATATAGTTTGGGCAGATGTTCCTCTTTTTACGTAGCTCTTCGGCTCGCGAGAGTGTTGGAGAAAAAAAACTCAGCTAGATGAACAATTGGATATGGGCGTGGCACATGCGTATGCATGGACACAGGACAGAAAATTTCATAATCGGTTTAATTATACAGAAACCATTTCTATTCCAAGGTTCAAATAGCTCTACAACAAAGCATCATATTCTGCTGGTCGATCGCAGATTTATTGATACTCTTACATATATACTGCTCCTGAGTCAATGACTTCCATCAAAAATAATGAGTCAATGACTGCACGAGCTAATAATAGTCACCGGCAATTAGGAGCAACCATAAGTACAGAAGTGGCAAGAGGGAATTATTGTACACTAGCTAGGCACAGTACAGCTACAAGCGGTGGTGGCCGGAGTAGGAGGCAATGCCGTCGTCGAAGTTCTGGTAGTAGCTATGCAGGTCATACCCGAACCTGACCGTGGTTCGTCTCGGCCGCGCCACTCGTCTCCTCCAAGAACGCATCAACCTCGACAGCAACTGCTTCACCGCCGCAGCCGACCGGCAGCCGCCGCTCCTGGCGCGGACCCTCCCGTACCGGCCGCTGCCGCGCTGTACAGGCCGAGCAGAGACGCCGCCATGTGAATGCTCACTCGGTTCTCACAAGTCACAGACACTCTATCGTAGCTGCTCTCTTTGCTCCGAGTCCGAGTGGAAGTAGGAGTATCTGGCTATCTGCTGTGTGCTGCAGCTGTAGCTTCTGAAGATGTTGTGCAAAACGAAACCTCCCATGCCGCACAGTTTTATAGGCTCGGATGGTGGAAGTATTCCGACACGCGTCGATCGACGACGGCACCCAGACCCGCCAGCACGCACTCGTGTACATTGTGACGACTGACGAAGCATCCACTACGGCGATTATCCGAAAGTTCCAAGCAAAATCCAGCTTCATGTATGCATCTTTTTGAAGTCTCCGTCGTGCAGTCGAAAGAAAGAAACCGTCTACCAGCAACAGCAGAAGCATGTGCATTTGCTTTAGTGACGGATCGGACCTCGATCGCCATCTAGGATGAGAAAGTTGGCCATGGCAACTGGCGACACGGCGCCACGGCGGCCCCTACTCACCTGAGCTGCTTCCGGTCCGTCCTGCCGATAAGGTCGGCGGCTTCCTGCCCGTCGTGCCGCTGGATCATGCATGTCGGAGTGGCCATCCCTTGGTTTGCTGTAGAGATGCCGGTCGGTCGGCAGTTAGGCACGGTGGCCAGTTCAACGCATGCACGACCGGCGCCCGGCGCCATGGATCTGCATCTTTTTAAAAGCCACGGTCGTGTGCAGTCGAAAGAAAGATAACCGTCTACCAGCAACAGCAGAAGCATGTGCATTTGCTTTAGACTACCCGCACATATGGACCTCTATATTCATCCTCTATACGTCCTAGTCAGTAAGATTCTCTCCTCTATCCATCTTCTATATCATCCTCTATCCACTCTATCCACCGTGGGACCCACTTATCACTTTATCTAAATATATCCATGTGTGATCTAGTTTTGAAGGATTTATTGAGACGAATTTAATGATGAAATCGAAATTTAATTTGGATTTTTGGTTTGTGAGTTATAGCATTTTTTTTCTTTGTTTAGCCAGTGGGGCCCGCCACTATAGAGTATAGAGTAAGCATAGTACCTCTCTAAATATAGAGTGAGAGAAAGGATAGAGTATCGTTTTAGAGTACCCAGTGCAGCAGTTTTTACTTATATTCATACCCAGTGCAGACCCTACTTTCTTAAAAGTTGCAATAATTGTGCCCTATAGTGGTAACATGATCTGTAACAATGGTATAGCAAGCATCCTGGAAAATCCCTATGACTGATCACGGTACGGGAATACGGGGTATTTGCTATAGCAAGGTCTATGACCATGATTCATTATAGTCCGCAGTTGACGTGCTTCCGATTCTTTTGGAATTTCTTTTTGGGAGTAATCCATGTCTCTTGGATTTCTCTAAATACCTTGTTAATTACAACCATCATTACGAAATCGGTTGTAATTCTTGAATCCATTCTTGTTGTATTATGAACTTTCTCGAGGTTAATGTGCTCGACACATTTCCTTTTCCATTACTTACCCCACGGGTTAAGTCGTTCCGAAATCTCGGGACGAGATTTCTTTAAGGGGGGTAGATTGTCACATCTCAGATGTTAAGAAATAATTAAAATGTGATAATGATGCATCATCAAGCATAAGTATCAAGAATTATGTCATAAATGCATTCATATTACAATAATAGATATCGTATGTTGCATTTATAGCATTGTTGTGTTGCATATACCATGTCTATGTTGCATATGTAATGTTGCCATATGACATGTTTCCTATGTTTCTTTGTCATGTTCACATTTTGCAAATCTGGTATTTTAGTTAATTCCATGAAATGATGGCATGTTGATACATTAGGTTCTTTTATAAATTTATATATGAGAATTGGTTTACACAATTAAAGTTTTGTTTAAATAAAAGTAGTAATGTTAAATGTGCTTTATAATATGGGATCAAGGCTTGATAAAAATTTGTAAGTCAAAAATGTTTAAAATGGAGCTTCAAGTTTGAGTTTAATTTTGAAATCCAAAACTTGTCGCAAGTTTTCCGAGTCGAATTTGAATTTGGAGAATTATTAAAAGATTTTTTAAAAGTCAAACTGGTCAACCTAGGGAGCCATTTGGTCAACCATGTGAGGCTTGACTCAATGATGCCCTAGGGTGAGGGTGTGATCCCTAAGCAACCCCAAATTAATAAAGAATCAAGTTTCAATTCAAAACATTTTCGAAAATCCTGAAAAACAAAACCCTAGTTTTACCCCTTTTGGGATAGATCAAAATCTAAGCAAAATTTGGGAAAAAGTGTAAAACCAAGTTTGTAGATCTTTTCAAGGGCTACAAGTTTGATGTTTTGAGTTTTCAAAGTTTCAGTGTAAAATTTGAAGTAATTTTGAAAAGATTCAAATCTCAAAATTGTCCCCTTTTCATTTCCCCTATCCAATTGCAAAATGGAGTGAGAATTTGAAAATGTTTTGAATAGAAAAGTTGTAGGTCTTCCCTAGATGTACAACTTTGGTATTTTGAGTTTTTGAAGTTTCAATACAAAATTCAAAGTAATTTTGATTTTACAGAATTCCAAAAAATGTCCCCTTTTGAATTCAAATTCAAATTTCAAAATCTAAACCGAATTGGAAAATGTTCATATTGAGAAAGTTGTAGATATTTGAAAATTGAACAACTTTTGTATATTACAGATTTTCAACTTCTATTGAAGATTTGAAAGTAATTTGAAATTTTCCTCCAGTGGCAATTCTATAATTTATTTGAAATTCTCTCCAACCACCGAGCGCCACCTCCCGACGACGTCGGCGATCTTCGTTTCGCTTCCAGGTGCGCCCGCGACGTCCCGCGACTGCCTCGTCATGGTCAGGACGCTCCGCGTGTCGCCCCCGAGTCGATCGGCCATGCCTATAAATGCCACCGTCATCGGCCAACTCGATTTCTCTTCCTCCTCCGCTCCTCGCCGCGACCGGCCACCGCCATCCGCCGTCCAAATTAGCCGTCGCTGCTGCTCCACCGCCAAATAGCTCTCGTCTCCAGCTCCGCAGGGTGTGCCGTAGCTCGTGGAGCCCTTGATCGCGCCTCACCTCCTCTGCAATCGCCCGCAAGCCGCTTTCTTCCTCACAGCCGGCAGCGACGCCACCGTGACCGCCTCACCATGGACCGGCCGTTCCAGCGCCTCTCCGTCGTCACCAAGTCGCCAAACGCAATCACTATGAGCCCCTGCACGTGATGCTCCCCTTACTTTAACCGCTACCGCTTTATAGACACGTTTTGCTCGTCGAGTCGCTGGCCGGGTCGCCACCGTGACCGCCATGGCCGCGGTCAAGTCCTCTCCGTGCGGTAGAAGGTCCAATTCGTGCCACAATCGGGTTCGCAGGGTTCGGGTGGTGGTGTTGGGGCTGTTGGTGCGGCTCCGACTCACCGGAGGTTCGTCGTCGGCAAGTTTGCCGTCGACGGTCACCGCGGCAGCGTGTCCGCGCGCGCGAGGGAGAAGAAAGAGAGCGAGCGAGCCGGTGGGGTCGGCGTGTCAGTGACCTATGGAGCGCGGGCGCGGGCGAAGCAGGCCGGCTAGCTTTGCTGGGCCGAGCCGGTGGGTGGGCCGCGCGCACGAGTGTGGGAGCGGCGAGTGCGGGCCGCGCGCGTGCGTTGCAGGCCGGGCCGAGAGAGAGGAACAGGAAGCAGCCTGCAAGGAAATTTTGTTTTTTCCTTTTTCAAAAATGTAAAATGATTTTCAGTTTTGTTTATTTTGTTATAAATTATTTATAATTCCAAAATTTATGAAAAATTTTGAGTAACCTTTATGTACTGTGTACTATTTAATAAAAATATTAAATATCAATTTTAATTACTTTTTTATAAGTTATTTAATTAGCTCAATTAATTATTAAATGTAACTTCTATGAATTTTAGTAATTGAAATAAAATTCCAAAAATCATGAAATTAATTTTGGTACTGTTTTAGAGTAAGATTAATCTGTAGAAAAAAGTTTGGGCTTAATTGGATAACTCTGATTTTATGCTTAATTTATGCTTTATTACTTAATTAGTTAATCAAATGATTAGTGTTTAATCATTTAGGGTTTTGTGTGACTTTTGGATTGATTGTTGACCTTGGATCATTAACATGTGATGATCCATGGCATCTTATTGAGTTATTTGAGTTCATGATTAACTTGTTAATTAAAGAATTATTGATATGTGATTAAAATAATAAACATAGATCATTAATAGTTAATGATTTCTTGTGTAAGTAATTAGTGGTCTTGTGATAGAATTACTTGTTATTAGATGCAACCTCTTGGGTAAAAACAAAGCTATGGTTAGTTAACTTTTAAATTAACCTTGTTGGCTTGCAACTGTACCACGAAGGAAAGTTATACTCAAGTAAATAACTAATGTTTATCCTTTCTAAGTGTCCCTTTTATACTATGTCTTGTTCACCATCATGCATCATGGCATGCATTCCATCATATTAAACCTTGCATCATTTGTATACGTGTAGTGCATACGAGAGTGTTTTGGATCATGTCGATCAAGCTTCGGAGAAGGTGATCCACCCGAGGTGTTGGTGTCAAACTTGACTTCTACGAAAACTAACTTCTCTACAACGAAGGCAAGCCCCGGACATACAACTATTCTTCTGTTTCATAAATGCTTTATTACACTTTAAGTCTAGTGTAATGTGCATTAAGTTAGTAGGAGTTGGTCGATACCGTTGCTGCATGATTACCTTGATCTACACTTATATCCAGATGATATCCCACTAGTATGTGTAGGTCGATCTCTTATGCTTAGTAATGCTTAGACTTCGGTAGAAGTCGAATGGTGATTTCATCATTCGCGAGAAACAGGTTTACCTTTCCTTCTCCTGATCTAATGACGGGTCATGAGAGCATATGAATATGAATATGAATATGGTAATATTAAGCTGAGACCGGTCGGTGGACTTGCGTCGGGAAAGGAGTCCCAATGTAGTGTCTCCGACTGTGTCGGTTAAGGACCGTACCGTTGATTGAATTGCGTGCGTCGAGACTTTGCAACTGGCCACATGCTCCGGTAAGCCTAAGACCCCGGTAATGCCAACATGTGAACGGCCAACCGCGCACTGGGAGTGGAAAGATGGCGAGAGTAGTGTGTACCCTCGTAGCCAATGGCTGGATTGGAGGTGTACTATACTCTCGGGTGGCGCTGGACCCGGTCACGTTTTGGAGGATCCGAGTGAAGGTTGATATATGTCGGTTAGAGTCCTACATATATCGTGTGGTTAGGAATCCCCAGCTGGGTATAATCGATTCGAATCGTCGTTGCTCCTCGGTTATGGAGACTCGATTCTCTGTTCATCATCGTAGTTAATAATGATACATGGTGATTATGGAAATGAGGCAAAGAGATAAATATGAGATGTGATGCTTAATACAACTGATTGAGATAGAATAGGTGCAAATCTATCTAAGATAAGCTTCACTAAAATTGATGCTAAAACTTAACTAAAACATTGAAAGTAAGGATCCACTTGTAGTAAGCTTTTCTGCAAAACTCCTCTTTTCTAGCTCCGCTACTTCCCTTAAACCAGCATATTCTTGGAGTCTTTTCTTTTCGTCGAGTAAGTCTTGCGGAGTACAATTGAGTACTCAGGGTTTGTTAACCCCTGTTGCAGGTGCTGACTGGTGCTGCTAGTCAGGTCATGTCGGTGGGTTCGATATGATCTGGTTGTCCTCTCCTAACTTAGGTGCTCTACCTAAGTTGTCTTCTGTAGTTCTACTCGACTTCCGCCATTTAAGTTAAGTTTGTAAAAAAGTGAACTTATTCATGATTTGTAAATCTATTGTTATTCTTCCGCACTCTGATGTAAAGTTTTATAACAAATGCTGTAATGTTGTGGTTACTCCTTTGTTGATCCTGTGTGAGTTGTAAAAATGTGGATGATTCAGGTTTCCCGAGGACACCCGACAGACTTCTTAAGTACTGTGGTACACATGTATGGTGGTTAGAGGTCTTTTAAGACGATAACAAGTACATGTGGGCCATATTATTTAGGAGGTTCTGCCACAGCGCGGCAGCGACGGTCGGGCGTGTAATGTCACGTGCACTGTGTGTTTTAGTTGCCTGTGGCGCGGCCGGCCACTACGCCAATAAGGCACAACAGGGGCGGCTCATTAGGCACTGTAAGGGCGGCTGGGTGAAGCGCTTTTTATAGATCATATTTATAGTGGATTTCACTGTAAGGACGGTTCAAAACCAGCCGCCCTTATAGTGGATAACAACAATTATTAGCAACAATTATTAGATACCATTATTAGCAACAATTATTAGCAACAATTATTAGTTTACCAACAACTTTTCATGCCAACCCCATTCCAATTTCATGAAACAAAAACTACAAAATAAAAAAAGAAAAGGAAACCCTAGATGTAAAGAGCAAGCTTTTCTCTCCATACATGAAACTCTAATTAATCTCCACTAAAATCAAGCTAGATCAACTAATTGAGGGTGCAAGGCTCATGTCTCCACCTAATCTACACTAATAGCTTCAAAGCTAAGCTCCAATTTGGTCCACACAAAGCTCAAGCTCCATGGAAGAGAGAGAAAACAAAACTTTAAATTGCTCACTAATCGACCAATAATAAAGGATTTGAATAGCATTTTCTTACCTTAAACAAACTCTCCACCAAAGAATTTGAGATCAAAACCTCCCCCCTTAGTAGAGCAATTTTTGGGAGGTGCCCAAGGCCTCCCAAGCTTTTTTTTGCGAGTGAAAGAGAGTGGCTCGGGGAGGAAGAAAGGAGGGCAGCCACTTATACCTACAGGCCACTGTAAGGGCGGTTGAATAACTAGCCGCCCTTACAGTGACCCCCCACTGTCAGGGCGGTTGGGATTACCAGCCGCCCTTACAGTGACCACTCTAAGGACGGCCGGTAAGCTAGGGCCCGCCCGAACCACTGTAAGGGCGGTTCGAAAAGCCAGCCGCCCCTACAGTGGAGGGGGGCGCTCCCATTGTGCTTTTTTCACGTAGTGGGCATAGGCCTGGTTTAGTTACCAAAAATTTTTATCTTCATCCATCACATCGAATGTTTAGACATATACATGGAGTACTAAACGTAGACAAAAAACTAATTACACAATTCTTGGAGAAATCATGAGACGAATCTTTTAAGTCTAATTAGTCCATGAAAAGTCTTAAGTGCTACAGTATCAACATGTGCTAATAACGGATTAATTAGTATCATTAGATTTGCCTCGTAGTTTTATAACGGGTTCTGTAATTTGTTTTTTTATTAGTATCTAAAAACCCCCGATGTCCTTCTGACGTATCAATGTGACATCCAACAATTTTCTTTTCGCGAACTAAACGCAGCCATAATCCACAGGCATGCGTGCGAGTTTGGCAAGATGTTAGACTACCCGCAGTGGGTACTCTAAAACGATACTCTAAAGCTTTAGAGTATGAATATAGAGTAAAAACTGCTGCACTGGATACTCTAAAACGATACTCTATTCTTTCTCTCACTCTATATTTAGAGTAGTATTGTGCTTACTCTATACTCTATAGTGGCGGGCCCCACTAGCTAAACAAAGGAAAAAATGCTATAACTCACAAACCAAAAATCCAAATTAAATTTCGATTTCACCATTAAATTCGTCTCAATAAATCCTTCAAAACTAGATCACACATGGATATATTTAGATAAAGTGACAAGTGGGTCCCATAGTGGATAGAGTGTATAGAGGATGATATAGAGGATGGATGGGTGCGGGAGAATTGAGTATAGATGAGAGAATCTTGCTGACTAGGACGTATAGAGGATGAATATAGAGGTCCATGAGTGCGGGTAGTCTTAGTTCTGCAGAACTCGGCAGGTCGGCATCCCATCAGAGACTAGGAATCTATGATGTGATGCCATCGAAGATCGGTTGTGGGTTCGGTCTTCAGTGAGATAGATGCGCGCGAGAGCACTCCAAGCCACTCATCATGGATAATAAATGGTTATTACTATTTCTTTTTGGATGATCTTATCCTTGTACTGAACATGACAAGCTTAGAACGTGGACCCTTTTTTAATAGCTGGAACATGCATGGTCTTTCACTCTTTTGATACCTTCAAAAAAAAAGGAAAAGGAAAAGGAAAGAAAAAGATACCATCGAGCTGAGTCATCCATGCGCAGGATCAACATGGGAGCGGATTAGAAGGTGTCATCTACTGACTACAACGAATTTCTACATCCTAAAGAAAGAGAAAGGGAACGCACTAGTGTTATGTTAAAGCGAAAATCTCGAGATGAAGAGGCGAAGCTTCTAGTTGCATGTGCGCGTCTTCAGCCTGAACGGATGATCGGCAGATCACAAAAAAGGATGGTCGGTGAATGCATGGCAGCATATATGCAGGGGACTGGTTGTAGAAATCATCAGAGTCATCATGGTACGTACAACGATGAGTCGCCACTCTTGCTTTTGAGGTTTGGCCTTGACCCGATGCTAGTTTCCCTTTCCTTAGCTTCATTTGGCCGTCAAGATTAGACTTTTTTGATTTGGGGCCTGTTTGGATTGAAGGTTTTTCATAGGAATTTCAGAGGAATGGAATTTCTTTGTTTTGCTGACATCATGCACCATTTGGAATGGAGGAAAGTAGCCAGTCTTCCAGAGGAAAGGAATTGCTTGCTTCACAAAACACGGGAAAAAAAACCATCCACCCTGCGCTGTGGTTTTGTGGAAGACCGAGGCGAGTGAAGTGAAAAGAAGCATGTGGCTGGCCATCAAAACTGAAGGCGCCGAACTTGAAGAGAGAGAACGGGTGCAGCGAGCCGAAGAACAGGCAACCATGGCGCCGCTGCCACTGCCTCATGCCTGCCTCGTCGAGTCGTCGAGCAGCAGTTCCCTGCCGCACCGCCCTTCATGCGTGGATCCGCATCCGCCGCTCTCGTCAGCACCGTGGTCCATCAGCTGCAGCTCACGGCCAGCAGCTTCCCCTTGATCTGCGCGATAGAGAACAGGCGAGGACGAGGACGAGAACGATACTCCCTCCGTCCCATTGAAAGTGTCGTTGGAAAAGCGTGCCCCCCTCACAAACACGCTTCCCGGGCGACACTTTCAATGGGACGGAGGGAGTACACTTCAAGGGTGAGAATGGAAGGATAAGAACGAATGGACGATGGAACATGAAGCTTCTCGGACCAGCAGTATCGTGGGTCAAACATGTCAGTAGCATACACATGCAATTTCGTTTGAAGGCTACTTTGAGACCCAGCCCATTGGGCCAATTGGACCGGACCAAATTCGTGACACCGTGGCTTCGAGGGTACTGTAGCAGCACGGAACACTGTAGATATGAAATTTAGTACACATCGGAAGCTGAGGAGGGGGGTTTGAACTTAAAAGGTTGGACCTGGGAGGCTGTTAACTCCGGATCGATTCTTTTGTGTGAAGCGAGGACGAAAGCGCAAGAGAGTTAATTAGCAGACGTGGTTCATTCAATGTGTAGAGTGGGACGAGGACGTCGAGTCTTCAAGGTGGGTGTATATGAGACCCCGCTAAATAGGCCAAGCTGGGCCAATCTGGTGGGATGGGCCAAATGACTGAGGTACTGTAGCTCAGGTTGACGGCTGATGTAGCATCGTAGAACACTGTAGCAGAAGAAAGTTAGTACCCTATGGAGAGTTGAAGGAGAGAGGAGAGCTATACCAGCTTAAAAGTCTGGACCTAGGAAGCTGTTAACTCCGGATCGATCCTTTTGCGCGAAACGAGGATGAAAGCGCAAGAGAGTTAATTATCAGACGTGGTTCATTCAATGTATAGAGTGGGCCTTAGCCGTCTTCCCAGGTCAGGGCATTACAAATGATAATCAGAGCCAACTCTCGCGGTTTCACAGACGTATGGCTTGGGTGCTCGAACAGGTTGCGCATGGCTCTGCAAGAGCATGGCACTTGGACCGGGGAGCTGAGAATACGGATGTGGCCAAGAGAGTCGATTATGGACATTTGTCCTATTGGGTAGCTTGGTTTGGTGTTCGACGAGGACGTTGAATCCTTTGAGGGTGGATGGATGTGAGACCCAGCCCATTAGGCCGGACCGAATTCGCGACACTGTATCTTCGAGGTACTATAGCTTTGCGAAACATTGTAGCTACAAAATTTAGTACCACATCAGAAGCTGAGGGAGGGGTGAAGTTAAAAGCCTAGACCTAGAGGCTGTTAACTCCGGATCGATCCTTTTGCGCGAAGCGAGGACGAAAGCGCAAGAGAGTTAATTAGCAGGTGTGGTTCATTTAACATGAAGAGTGGTCCTTAGCCACCTTCCCGGGTCAGGGCGTTACAACTATCCACTCCATGGGACCCACATTAATCTAGTTTCCTGTGTTTAGGATTCCTGCATTCCAAACATGTTTTGGTAAATTTTTTCTGTGTTTTTTGTTCCTCTGTTTTGCTACTACACATCCATTCTATTCTTGTAGTTTTTTCTTTCCTTTGTTTCGCATTCCTTTGGTCCAAAAAGGCTGCTACTGCCTACGAACATCTATTAAAATTTCTCTTAAACTCACTATCTAAATCATTATTTAGAAAATTACTTGAATAAAAATTGTTTGTTGGCAGTGCTAGCGCCTGGACGCCCAGACGGAGGCCCACGTCCAGATGCCTACACGCCTGCACTCTATCCCCCCGCACACCTGCGTCCCGCGCACACCTATGCGGGGCCCGCACTACCCAACTGCACGTGGGGATTTCCCGCTCGCGTCCTCCTTCGCTTCTCACGCGCATGCATGCACCAATAGTTGCAGCATGTGACTACAACAGGTGGCTACGCCAGCATCTAGAAGAGGGGGAGGGGGTGGTGGATGCCCAGCCGGCGCCGGGAGGAGGAGGAGACACCAAGGCGAAGGTGAGGCAGCAGAAAAGTGAAGACAGAGATGCAACACCCGATCGACTTTTGAAACATTCGGATGCAACACTTGCAACGTATGTTTAAAGACAGAAGAAATACATGAAGCATGCATCTGAAACACAAGCCACAATACCAGATCTACTTCTGAAACCTCCAGATGAAACACTTACAACATACATACGAAATAGCTGAAACACTCGAAACATGCGTATGAAACATTTGCAAAAAAAATACCTGAAAACACTTCATATGCGTGAAAACATATGCAACATCCAGATGAAACACTTGCAAACATACACCTGAAAAACGAGATAAAACATTTGGAATATACACTTGAAACATACGTGTATAGCCACTGCAACATGTGCAACATTCTGACCTACTTTTACAACATCCAGATGAAACATCTGAAAACTTAAAACATACTTTTGCAACATGGGCTTTGCGTGGACGAATGGAGCCATGCCGGCGCGGAGGTCGATGGTGGCACATGGACCTCGTTGTGTGGCAGTGGCACGTGCTGTAACGGAACCGTCCAAATTATAAGAGCACAAGTTCAAAAACAATCGCCGAAACGATCAAATTCTCAAACTTGAGCCCATATAACTCCGGTAGTCCACGAAATCGCGAGAGATTTCAAACCAAACCGAGAGCAACCAGATCGTAATGATTCAACATAACACAACACTTGTTACAACAGTTCAAAAGTAATCTCATACATCTGAGTACAAATATTTTTATTACAAAACCAAAGTAAAGATTAGCGGAAGCAACATAATTTTTGAAACCATTTTAAGTCAAATACTGCCAGTACATAGTCACATCCTGCAAAAGCATACCAGAAGAGATACTACAGAGACCATGCCCATATGGTCTAGTCTTCACGCCCACATGGCGAAGACAATATTTGCAGCAACAACTACGAATCTGCTACCTGCAACAGGTGGGAATAAACCCTGAGTACGAGAAGGTACTCAGCTAGACTTACCCGTCAAAAACCAGAAACAAAGGTGACACCAAGGATTATGCAAGGCTTTATAAAGTGGGCTAGCTTGACTCATTTGTAGAAAAGCTTAATACAGATAAGTAACCATTATATGCTTAAGTATCACGTTGATCATCATTAACCTGAAAACTAGATTAGCACCTGTACTAGAGCAATCACTTTATTAAGATCAAACAATATTAACCATAGCAGGTATAATAAGGCTATCATCATCATTATCATCAATTCCGAACCATCGTTATAATTAGTGTACCTACGCTGGAGATAACCAGTCAAGTTTCTCACTATCCGGGAGAGACGGCGACTCGAATCGATTCCAACTCAGCTGAGGGGGTATTCCTGACACTCACCCGGCAAACCCCGCTAAAGGCAGCCGTAGATAACCTTTGGTACAACTCAGGGTGGGCCCGAACAGCGCCGCGTTCTCAGGGATACCAGTGGCCAGGATGCTCAGGACTTTTAACTCACCTGCCCTTGGACCCTCTGGCTCCCTTCCGAGGCGACTTTCACTTTTCGACTTCGCAACCTGAGTTGAGCTACTAGGCTTCGCGGTCGGCAACCTCAGGCCGGCCAGCTAAATGTCAGGCATGCGTTCAAAATGACATAGAAGGCTCCAGGTCTCGGTCTTTAATCGACACAGACGGGGATAGATCCACACCCAAGACCTCCATGCCTTGTTGCTTCACTATCGTCATCTCGCCCGGTCTCATTTTATTTTATTAACACATGGTTCACTTCCACGATAGCAAGTATAGCCAACCGTGACCTGATAAAGCCCTATATCTCGCAGGTGACAGGAAATCACCCGACTTTTACCGGTCTAATTTAGCAGGGCTAAGCATAGATACGATCCTATCTACTTAGGATTCAAGGTTCGAATTGCTGGACAAGGAGTGTTATCAATGCAGCAAAGGTTTTCAACCAACTCCTATCACGTAATGCAACAATACATATAACATGTATAGATAGATAATTGCTTTGAAAGTAGGAGGCTTATAATGCTCCGGGGCTTGTCTTAACCGAAAGAAGAGAGATCGAGGTTTGACTTCAAGAACGGTTCCCACGTCTTCTCCGGCTTCGTCGGACTGGACCTCCAGCTCTCGAACGGACTTCAACTTCGGGTCCCATGCCCAGCGGGACTTCGCTCGTAACACGATTCTTGGCACACCTATTGCATGTATATGCATCCAATGAATTTCATGTATGCACCCAAAAATGACATGATGATTTATGGACGTGCATGAATGATGTGAAGATGAATGCAATGACATTGCAATGTTGTAAGCACAAAACCAAGTTATGTGGTGCTCTATTCAAATCACTTCAATCTTAGGTGCAAATTTCCTCTCCGGTATTGACATGTTTAAACATTCCTAAGAAACCACTAAGTGTCACAAAGTTAAGATTAAACACGCACGTAACAAGATTCCAGACATTAGTATTTACAACATATTATCAACAGTAGCTAAGAAAACTCACAACTGGAGTTCTACTAATCCAAATGACCTGAAAGAGGACATTCTGGAAAGCTTATGAAATTGTATACATTTCATTTATAAACATCTAAGCATGATTTCACCATTTACCAAGTTAAAATAGCATACATACAGAATCTGTTCTAAAAGACAAAGAGTACTTCTAAAACTGAACCCAACTTGGAACAGTTGTCATTTCTAAACTATAAGTCCAAATGCTACCAAAATTTACCAGCAACTAGTTCATAAAATTCTCAACAACTTTGCTATAGATCACCCAGCATGAAAACATCATTATCATAGGTTAATTCTTTTAACTAGTAATTCTGTCCAGAAATGGCAGAATCACTAAATTAAATAATTACTGATGATTCAAAAGCACAATTGGACCAAACCAAGTTTACCAACTTGTTGGGCATACCAAAGAAACATCAGAAAGTATAATGCCAACTTCTAAATAAATTATTTAATATTCTTTTATAATTTATTTAGTTAATTAGGTGATTAAAGAAACATATAGTAAAACTATATATAAAGATCTACAAAAATTACAGTAGCCACCTTATACTTCACATAGGCTACCATAAAAAATTTCACTTTATTTTGCCAAGCATATAAGGAGATATCAAAAATAACAGATGGCAGGTCTATTTCTAGCATAAATAGGAAACCCTATTGAAAAGTATCAAACAACAGATTTCATATTTTTCCTAGCATCTTTCTAACATAAGAACAACATTCACCAAGTTTCACCCTCACTAGATCTATAGAAAAATTATGAAAATTCACACAAGATCCAATCAAGCAAACAAGATAATTATATAACTCTACCAAACCTCATCCAAATTACATGAAAATTTAACCATAAGTTATTCATGGTATGATCAGTTCACTATAAAAATTTCATGCCATTTGGAGCTTCACAGAAAAATATATCATTTTCTTCTTTTTCCACATGAATAAAAGATATAATTAATAACTATTTAATTCATCACAAAACATGGCACATATTATATTTTTATAATAAACTAGATATTATGTAGAGCACACCAAAATTTATAGCATCTCATTTGAACCTCTAGAACAAGAGATATGAATTTACAAAGTTTGAGTTCAAAACAAACATTTAAAATAAATCAAATAAACAACATAATCCATTCCTCCCACTCGGGCCGGCTCAGCAGGGGCAGCTCGGCCCGTTCACGTCGCCCGGTTGCCAGCCCACCCGAGGCCCAGCAATCAAACAGAGGGAGGGGAACATGCGCTGACCAGCGGGGCCCGCTCGTCATACACCCGGGGCAGGGGACGGTGGTCCGGCCGGCACTAGCTCGCCGCCGGTGAAAAATCCGGCGAGACCAAGCACCCCGTTGCGATCCTCACAAGACTGCGATTCGATTGAGGTCACTAGGGGCGGCTGGGGTTAGCCCAAGGTAGGTCACCGCCGGCAATGGCGGGCGGCGGCGCTCGGTGGTGGCGCACCGGCGAGCACAGGGCACGGCTGCGCGCGCGGAGAGCTTCTACTCACTCAGGAAGTCACGGTGGAGCTGTCAGGGCTAAGTAAGAAGCGGAGAAAAGGCGAGGGAGGTCCAGCCGCGTGCGAGGTATGGCGGCGGCGACGGTGAAGTTGTGGCCGCGACGGCGTTCAGCGAGAAGGAGGGCACTAAAGGCGGTAGCATCTTACACTCAGCACGATCTACCCTAGGGATGCACAGAACATGAGTCAAATCAAGCAGGAAGCAAACTTGCAAGGCGTATTCAAGCTCGCGGCGGCGGTGGCAATGGCGGGCGCGGCCACTGCGCCTGCCCGTTCCGACGAGCTAGAATGGTAGCGTCAAAGACGGTCGCGTCTACAGCTACCACCGAAACCTAGGATCACGGGACAAACCATGTGAGAGAAGGCGAAGCGTGGCAGCGAGCTTTTCCACGGCGAGCCGAGAGCACGGCAGCTCTCCGACCACAGCGGTGGTGCGGAAACAATTTTCCCGCCCTGCTCGTGGCTCGGCTGGCTTTGTTAGGTGGTGCAAAATGAAGAGCAGGCCACAGCGGTGGTTCTCGCTCGAGCTATTTGGAAGCAGTGGTGCGATGAAGGTGCTGCGCGCGGCGAAGCCCGCGGTGGAGCTTTGGCCGGCGTAGAGGGAGGAGAAATGAGTGCTGGGGTGGAGAGGAAGGAATGGCAAGCTCAGGGGGGTGAGGTGTTAGCTCGGCCTTCACATTTGTGCATGCGCTCGCGACGTGGAGGCATCGGCAGCGCGTGAACGCCACGCGGTGGCCGGTCTCTGAACCTGTCGGCCCCAACGTCCACTGACTCCCTGAAATGAGCTCCGATGACCGACTGACGAATGATATTGAGCACGCTCTACCTCCTAATCTAGGCTGATTCGGTGCGAGACATAGTTATCAAAAAGGTAGAGCTATGTGAGGGCTTCAATATTGTCAATAGGGTCATGAGCTAATTCGTGACGGTTAGAGAGATATAAGAGTCCAAAGGAGTGTACCCGGAAACTGTTCAGTCTAGGAGAGACTGACAGCCGGTTTTCAAAGGGCTCTAACTCTAAAACTAGCTAGAATTAGCAGAAGCGGTTAGAAGGTTCTAGATAGGTCTAAGTGAGCTCTAGGTAAAAGTCAACTAGCTCAAGGCTTGGTTTGGTCTAGTTAGTAAGATACAGGGCTCCCAAGAGAGGTACTTGGAAACTGAAGGCCAGTTACGACTTAGCCAAAAAGGCTAAGTGCTGAAATCAGCACCCCAATCTGCCTTGTGGGCCATATTAGGGGATGTTCTAAGCATTTTCAGGAGTTGACCACTAAACAACTTTTGTTCCTCATGAAGTTTGGCACAAACTTTGTTAAGGTGGCACAGCCACGCAAACCACCTAAACTGTACTTTTGGTTAGGTCAAACTAGGAAGGTTCTAGGGTCACCCATGGTCAACATATGAGTCGAGATGGAATTAGGGCAGGACCTAAACATAAACCCTAGTTCATTTTGCTCCACTAACATATCAAAGATGTTTTCAAGCCCCCAAGTCACACAATAGCATCACATATGTCATATATACAAAACCCTAGCAACACATAAAAGAAGCACATAAAAATCACAATGTTGTGAGGTCATGTTGCAAGCAATGATGCACATGAAATGACGATGCTTATGGTAATGCCATGCCATGATCGTGCATTATGAATGCATTATGAGGCTAACTAACACCAGGTTGTTACAGCCATCCCCCCTTATAAAAATCTCGTCCCGAGATTTGAAAGTCGTACCATTTTTCATAGAAAGCAGAATAGTTGTCCTTTAAATAATCCTCTTTTTCCCAAGTTGCATCACGTTCACTGTGATTACTCCAAACCACCTTGTATAATTTGACTACTCGATTTCGAGTCACCCTTTCCAGAGTATCCAGAACATATACCGGTTTCTCCTCATAAGAAAGATCGGATTTCAGCTTGATGCGTCTCACTTCTACTCTTTCCTCAGGAAGACGAAGATATTTCTTTAGTTGAGATACATGGAATACTGGAAAGATAGCTCCCATTTCACGAGGTAGATTGAGCTTATAGGCTACTCTTCCACTTTTCTCAATAATCCGATAAGGTCCAACATATCGAGGCTCAAGCTTTCTTTTGATTCCAAAACGCTTTACTCCTCTCATAGGGGACACCTTCAGATAGACACGGTCACCTACTTCAAACTCAATAGGTTTCCTCCTCTTATCTGCGTAGCTCTTTTGTCTAGCCTGAGCAGCTGATATATTTTTCTGTATAGCACGAACTTGCTCCTCGGCTTCTTTTACAAAGTTAATACCATAGAATCTTCTTTCTCCTGGTTCCACCCAGTTCAAAGGAGTTCTACACTTGTGACCATATAAAGCTTCAAAAGGAGCCATTTGGATACTCTCTTGATAACTGTTGTTGTAAGAGAATTCAGCAAGAGGCAACCATTTCTCCCAGGAGCTATTACAAGAGATGATGCAAGCTCTAAGCATGTCTTCAAGAATCTGATTCACACGTTCCGTCTGCCCCGACGTCTGTGGATGATAAGCAGAACTACGAACCAAATTAGTTCCAAGATTTTGATGTAGGCGCTCCCAGAAACGAGCAGTAAACTGCGGTCCTCTGTCAGAGACAATAGATCCAGGCACTCCATGAAGACGTACGACTTCTTGGAAGTAAATGTCAGCATATTGGTGTGGATGATAGTTACTCTTCACAGGGATAAAGTGAGCAGACTTTGTCAAACGATCAACTATAACCCAAATAGAGTCAAAACCTTTTTGGGTGGTTGGTAATCCGACAATAAAGTCCATAACAATGTCATCCCACTTCCAACCTGGAACAGACAAAGGCTGGAGTAAACCAGGCTTCATGTGAATGGCCTTAACTCTACAACAATTATCACACCTAGCGACGTAGGCTGCAATTTCCTTCTTCATCTTGGTCCACCAATAGTACGGCTTGAGGTCCTGATACATCTTACTACTACCAGGATGGATGGACAACTTAGAAGAATGGGCTTCAGATAAGATTTGATTTCTGAGCTCTCTATCTTTTGGCACAAAGAGTCTATCTTTGAACCAGAGAATTTCCCTCTCATCGATTCGAAAATGCTTAGTTTCTTGCTCTTTCATTTTTCTCTTAATGTGAAATACACCAGTATCGGTCTTTTGTAACTCCATGATTCTACTTCTCAAAGAACAATCTACAGTGATATGATAGATTACAATAGGATGTAAGAGATGAGACAAATGAAAATCTTCTTCTATCAGAGAGTTGCAATGAGATTTTCTACTCAAGGCATCGGCAACCACAATTGCTTTACCCGGATGGTAATGCACCTGGAGGTTATAATCCTTAATCAACTCTAACCATCTTCTCTGGCGCATATTTAACTCAGGTTGAGTAAATATGTACTTAAGACTCTTATGATCTGTATAAATATTACATATACTTCCAAGCAAATAGTGTCTCCAGATTTTCAGAGCATGCACTACAGCAGCTAACTCCAAGTCATGAGTCGGATAGTTAACTTCATGTTTTCTTAACTGACGTGAAGCATACGCAATAACTCGGCCTCCCTGCATCAGTACGCCACCTAAACCAGTACCCGATGCATCACAATACACATCAAACGATTTCTCAATGTCAGGTTGCGCTAATATAGGAGCTGATGTCAACAAAGTCCGTAGAGTGCGGAAAGCTTGTTCACACTCCGGAGTCCAATCAAACTTCCTATCCTTCTCAAGTAGTCGAGTCATAGGCTTAGCTATTTTAGAGAAATCCTGAATAAAACGACGATAGTAGCCAGCCAATCCAAGAAAACTCCGAACTTCATGTACTGTAGTTGGTGCCTTCCAATTCAAAACTTCCTGTATCTTAGTCGGGTCTACTGAAATTCCCTCACCAGACAATACATGACCGAGGAAAGGTACCTTCTTTAACCAGAATTCACATTTACTGAACTTGGCGTAAAGTTTATGTTCACGTAATCTGGATAAAACAATTCTCAGATGCTCGGCATGTTCTTCTTCATTTTCAGAATAGATGAGAATATCATCAATGAATATCACCACAAACTTGTCCAGCTCTTGCATGAATACTGAATTCATCAGGTACATGAAATGAGCAGGAGCATTGGTCAGACCAAAAGACATGACAAGATATTCATATAACCCGTATCTGGTAGAGAAAGCGGTCTTTGGTATGTCTTCCGGACGGATTTTAATTTGGTGATAACCAGATCTCAGATCAATCTTCGAGAATACCCTCGCTTTAGACAACTGATCAAACAAGATATCAATACGAGGCAACGGATACTTGTTCTTGGTAGTGACTGCATTGAGTGGTCGATAGTCTACACACATACGCAGAGACTGGTCCTTCTTCATAAAGATAGCAGGACAACCCCACGGAGAAGAACTAGGACGGATCAACCCTTTCTGTAAAAGGTCACTAAGTTGGGTCTTGCGTTCAGCTAACTCATTCGGCGGCATTCTATACGGTCTTTTGGAAATTGGTGCGGTACCCGGAATTAGCTCAATCTTGAACTCTACATCACGATCTGGAGGTAATCCTGGCAATTCATCAGGAAAAACATCTGGAAATTCACACACTACCGGCACTTCTGCAATCTCTTTTGCTCTTGCTATCATAGCGTTAACTGTAGTCTGAGGGCTAACGTCTCTAGGAAGTTGCACTAGAAAAGCTTGTTGATCTTTTGGATCTCTCAACATAACCACTCTCGTAGAGGTATCGATCAGAACACCGTTTCCACTCATCCACTTCATACCTAAGATTACATCTAAACCCAAACCAGGTAATACCACGAGATCTAGATCATATAGACGTCCTTCTATCTCGATCTTTGCTCCTAAGACCAACTGGTTGGTTGAAATATTATTCCCGGCAGCACTAATATTATAACCACTATTATCTAAGGTAACGACCTTCATACCATGCTTAGTTGCAAACGTTGAACTGATAAAAGAGTGGGAAGCACCTGAATCAAACAGCACAATTGCAGGATGTTTGTTTACTAAGAATGCACCAGCAGTGATAATCTCACCCGTAGGAATGGATTCCACCGTGGTGTAACGAACATAACCTTTACACACATCTGCCTTATTATCATTTGGTTTCTTCTGCGGAACAGGACAATCTTTGGCCCAATGACCTGACATCTTGCAATTCCAACATGGCCGGTTACTTGGCGGTGCCTTAGGCTTTCCTTTCTTAATACTGCTCCTCTTGACCGGATCATGTTTCTGATATGGGTGGTATCTGGTAGATATGCCAGGCGAATAATACTGAGGTGTAATCACTACAAGAGTATTAGTCGTAGATGCATTTGATTCATGAGATTTCTCGTGGCTCTTAGAAGCAGCATGCACAACATTAGAGTTCTCTTGAAGGATAGTATCACTGACAAACTCGTTGAAAGTTGCACACTTGCTATTGCACATGGCCTTCATCAATTTGGGACACAACCCTCTTTTAAAACTTGCGATCTTTTTAACCTCGGTATTAACAAATTCTGGAGCATATCTTGATAAGTTGATGAAAGCATGCAAATATTCTGTTACGCTTTTGTCTCCTTGGGTGAGCTTCATAAACTCGGTGTGCTTGATTGCCATGAGACTAGCAGGAACGTAATGTCCCCGAAATGCTTCCTTGAACTGATCCCAAACTACTTCCATATTCTCGGGCAGGGTGTTCCGATAGTGACACCACCAAACACCTGCAGGCCCTTGCAACTGTTGCGAAGCATATTCTGTTTTCATATCATCTGCCACCTTGAGCACACGAAACTTCTGTTTGATAGTGTTCAACCATTCGTCTGCTTGAAGTGGTTCTTCTGCTTCTCAAAAAATAGGAGGCTCTGTATCCAAGAAATCTTTATAGTTGCTGTACTGGGCAGGCTCAGGTTCCTGATGGACATGGTTTCTGACACTCTCGTCCAAGGCACGCTGACTTTCGGCAAGCATTTGCAGCAACTCGGCAGAGGTAGGTTGCGGAGGAGACGATGACGGTCCTGTATTGCCACGACTCCGACTGCTAGAGCGAAGCTAACGAGACATCTGCAAGTAGTTGAAACTAGTAAGCGTTGATGACGTCGGAAGGCTGCTGACGCATTACATAGGCAGGAGGAAGAGATTATATCCAACTATCCAAATTCCAATCTCAGAAGAAGGAAATCTCTTGGTTTGAGGTACGGATCTTCTGACAAGATAGGGAATGATATCCAAGGGAAAAGGTTTACGAGAAGATAACACATTGGTGTAGCTCCATAATGGATCATGACTAGCAACCCTTGATACCTACGTGTGCCGAGCAGCACAACCTTGTGTCGCGCGCCACAGGAGGCTCCCGGTTTCGTCGCGGCACCATGAAGTACTAATCGCAACACCATTACCGAACACACACCCATGAGGAATCCTCACGTGTCAAGAATTAGGCGGATAGAAACCGTATTATCCAAAGATGGGTAGCAAACAAGGATGGATACAAGGTTAGAAGCAATGGAGAGACAAGTTGTAGATCAAAACACATCCCAACTCGAGGAGATACATCTTGAATTTGTCTTGCTTTCCTTCACGGCCAGGTATGAATTGGGTTTCGAGGCTGACACCACCGACCACTCCACTAGGTGGGTTGACTACCCCAATTCTTTACGAAAGAAATGCAACTATTTATGGGACAACTGTTGGAGGGAAGAAAATTTTTGAAAGAATGGGAGAAGCAATTTATAAGGGAGGGAGTAATGCAGAATGCAATGTATGATGCGAACATGGTGTGCACAAACCATACGTCCTCACAAACCTAGGAAAAATTTTAAAATTCTAGCGTATAGTTCGGTGGCATACACACGTTCTCTCAATAACGATAACTAGTCGTTCTACAGGAAACGTTGTTAGTGTACCTGCAGAAAATTGCATTTCAGCCCAACAATTCCCAATAAAGCACACAAGAAAGCAGTAAACTAAATACTTTCCACACATACATCCCCCGATGTATATACTTCAGTATCAAAGTTACCCGATAGATAGACCCACAATTAAGTACTCTCATAATCATATGATTAAACATGTAAGTATGCAAGTAACCACAACTACTCTCCCCTAGACCGACGGTTGGACGGTCATGCTCTCACAACTCCCACTTACCAGGGCGTAGAGGCATTTTGATCCATACATTACCACCCAAGCGGATGGTATCCATACAATAGCACGCCGTATGGACAACGAAATAGAAACAAACAAGAACCCCCAAGTTAGTACCTTAGTAAGCCACCTAATAGTCCTTATTTGGGCATATAGGATACGACCACTGGCACTCTTTAGATTAGAATTAAGATTTTTCACAAAAGCTTTTGTTTAAATACACAAATGAAGTGTCTACTGTTGAATCTTGCTCCGATACCAGCTGTAACGGAACCGTCCAAATTATAAGAGCACAAGTTCAAAAACAATCGCCGAAACGATCAAATTCTCAAACTTGAGCCCATATAACTTCGGTAGTCCACGAAATCGCGAGGGATTTCAAACCAAACCGAGAGAAACCAGATCATAATGATTCAACATAACACAACACTTGTTACAACAGTTCAAAAGTAATCTCATACATCGGAGTACAAATATTTTTATTACAAAACCAAAGTAAAGATTAGCGGAAGCAACATAATTTCTGAAACCATTTTAAGTCAAATACTGCCAGTACATAGTCACATCCTGCAAAAGCATACCAGAAGAGATACTACAGAGACCATGCCCATATGGTCTAGTCTTCACGCCCACATGGCGAAGACAATACTTGCAGCAACAAGTACGAATCTGCTACCTGCAACAGGTGGGAATAAACCCTGAGTACGAGAAGGTACTCAGCTAGACTTACCCGTCAAAAACCAGAAACAAAGGTGACACCAAGGATTATGCAAGGCTTCATAAAGTGGGCTAGCTTGACTCATTTGCAGAAAAGCTTAATACAGATAAGTAACCATTATATGCTTAAGTATCACGTTGATCATCATTAACCTGAAAACTAGATTAGCACCTGTACTAGAGCAATCACTTTATTAAGATCAAACAATATTAACCATAGCAGGTATAATAAGGCTATCATCATCATTATCATCAATTCCGAACCATCGTTATAATTAGTGTATCTACGCTGGAGATAACCAGTCAAGTTTCTCACTATCCGGGAGAGACGGCGACTCGAATCGATTCCAACTCAGCTGAGGGGTTATTCCTGACACTCACCCGGCAAACCCCGCTAAAGGCAGCCGTAGATAACCTTTGGTACAACTCAGGGTGGGCCCGAACAGCGCCGCGTTCTCAGGGATACCAGTGGCCAGGATGCTCAGGACTTTTAACTCACCTGCCCTTGGACCCTCTGGCTCCCTTCCGAGGCGACTTTCACTTTTCGACTTCGCAACCTGAGTTGAGCTACTAGGCTTCGCAGTCGGCAACCTTAGTCTGGCCAGCTAAATGTCAGGCATGCGTTCAAAATGACATAGAAGGCTCCAGGTCTCGGTCCTTAATCGACACGGACGGGGATAGATCCACACCCAAGACCTCCATGCCTTGTTGCTTCACTATCGTCATCCCGCCCGGTCTCATTTCATTTTATTAACACATGGTTCACTTCCACGATAGCAAGTATAGCCAACCGTGACCTGATAAAGCCCTATATCTCGCAGGTGACAGGAAATCACCCGACTTTTACCGGTCTAATTTAGCAGGGCTAAGCATAGATACGATCCTATCTACTTAGGATTCAAGGTTCGAATTGCTGGACAAGGAGTGTTATCAATGCAGCAAAGGTTTTCAACCAACTCCTATCACGTAATGCAACAATACATATAACATGTATAGATAGATAATTGCTTTGAAAGTAGGAGGCTTATAATGCTCCGGGGCTTGCCTTAACCGAAAGAAGAGAGATCGAGGTTTGACTTCAAGAACGGTTCCCACGTCTTCTCCGGCTTCGTCGGACTGGACCTCCGGCTCTCGAACGGACTTCAACTTCGGGTCCCACGCCCAGCGGGACTTCGCTCGTAACACGATTCTTGGCACACCTATTGCATGTATATGCATCCAATGAATTTCATGTATGCACCCAAAAATGACATGATGATTTATGGACGTGCATGAATGATGTGAAGATGAATGCAATGACATTGCAATGTTGTAAGCACAAAACCAAGTTATGTGGTGCTCTATTCAAATCACTTCAATCTTAGGTGCAAATTTCCTCTCCGGTATTGACATGTTTAAACATTCCTAAGAAACCACTAAGTGTCACAAAGTTAAGATTAAACACGCACGTAACAAGATTCTAGACATTAGTATTTACAACATATTATCAACAGTAGCTAAGAAAACTCACAACTGAAGTTCTACCAATCCAAATGACCTGAAAGAGGACATTCTGGAAAGCTTATGAAATTGTCTACATTTCATTTATAAACATCTAAGCATGATTTCACCATTTACCAAGTTAAAATAGCATACATACAGAATCTGTTCTAAAAGACAAAGAGTACTTCTAAAACTGAACCCAACTTGGAACAGTTGTCATTTCTAAACTATAAGTCCAAATGCTACCAAAATTTACCAGCAACTAGTTCATAAAATTCTCAACAACTTTGCTATAGATCACCCAGCATGAAAACATCATTATCATAGATTAATTCTTTTAACTAGCAATTCTGTCCAGAAATGGCAGAATCACTAAATTAAATAATTACTGATGATTCAAAAGCACAATTGGACCAAACCAAGTTTACCAACTTGTTGTGCATACCAAAGAAACATCAGAAAGTATAATGCCAACTTCTAAATAAATTATTTAATATTCTTTTATAATTTATTTAGTTAATTAGGTGATTAAAGAAACATATAGTAAAACTATATATAAAGATCTACAAAAATTACAGTAGCCACCTTATACTTCACATAGGCTACCATAAAAAATTTCACTTTATTTTGCCAAGCATACAAGGAGATATCAAAAATAACAGATGGCAGGTCTATTTCTAGCATAAATAGGAAACCCTATTGAAAAGTATCAAACAACAGATTTCATACTTTTTCTAGCATCTTTCTAACATAAGAACAACATTCACCAAGTTTCACCCTCACTGGATCTATAGAAAAATTATGAAAATTCACACAAGATCCAATCAAGCAAACAAGATAATTATATAACTCTACCAAACCTCATCCAAATTACATGAAAATTTAACCATAAGTTATTCATGGTATGAGCAGTTCACTATAAAAATTTCATGCCATTTGGAGCTTCACAAAAAAATATATCATTTTCTTCTTTTTCCACATGAATAAAAGATATAATTAATAACTATTTAATTCATCACAAAACATGGCACATATTATATTTTTATAATAAACTAGATATTATGTAGAGCACACCAAAATTTATAGCATCTCATTTGGACCTCTAGAACAAGAGATATGAATTTACAAAGTTTGAGTTCAAAACAAACATTTAAAATAAATCAAATAAACAACATAATCCATTCCTCCCACTCGGGCCGGCCCAGCAGGGGCAGCTCGGCCCGTTCACATCGCCCGGTTGCCAGCCCACCCGAGGCCCAGCAATCAAACAGAGGGAGGGGAACATGCGCTGACCAGCGGGGCCCGCTCGTCATACACCCGGGGCAGGGGACGGTGGTCCGGCCGGCACTAGCTCGCCGCCGGTGAAAAATCCGGCGAGACCAAGCACCCCGTTGCGATCCTCACAAGACTGCGATTCGATTGAGGTCACTAGGGGCGGCTGGGGTTAGCCCAAGGTAGGTCACCGCCGGCAATGGCGGGCGGCGGCGCTCGGTGGTGGCGCACCGGCGAGCACAGGGCACGGCTGCGCGCGCGGAGAGCTTCTACTCACTCAGGAAGTCACGGTGGAGCTGTCAGGGCTAAGTAAGAAGCGGAGAAAAGGCGAGGGAGGTCCAGCCGCGTGCGAGGTATGGCGGCGGCGACGGTGAAGTTGTGGCCGCGACGGCGTTCAGCGAGAAGGAGGGCACTA
The DNA here is from genome assembly GCA_038087645.1 of Saccharum hybrid cultivar R570. Classification (NCBI taxonomy): domain Eukaryota; kingdom Viridiplantae; phylum Streptophyta; class Magnoliopsida; order Poales; family Poaceae; genus Saccharum; species Saccharum hybrid cultivar. The sequence continues at coordinate 5,732,221 of JAQSUU010000066.1, forward strand.
AAGGCGGTAGCATCTTACACTCAGCACGATCTACCCTAGGGATGCACAGAACATGAGTCAAATCAAGCAGGAAGCAAACTTGCAAGGAGTATTCAAGCTCGCGGCGGCGGCGGCAATGGCGGGCGCGGCCACTGCGTCTGCCCGTTCCGACGAGCTGGAATGGTAGCGTCAAAGACGGTCGCGTCTACAGCTACCACCGAAACCTAGGATCATGGGACAAACCATGTGAGAGAGGGCGAAGCGTGGCAGCGAGCTTTTCCACGGCGAGCCGAGAGCACGGCAGCTCTCCGACCACAGCGGTGGCGCGGAAACAATTTTCCCGCCCTGCTCGTGGCTCGGCTGGCTTTGTTAGGTGGTGCAAAATGAAGAGCAGGCCACAGCGGTGGTTCTCGCTCGAGCTATTTGGAAGCAGTGGTGCGATGAAGGTGCTGCGCGCGGCGAAGCCCGCGGTGGAGCTTTGGCCGGCGTAGAGGGAGGAGAAATGAGTGCTGGGGTGGAGAGGAAGGAATGGCAAGCTCAGGGGGGTGAGGTGTTAGCTCGGCCTTCACATTTGTGCATGCGCTCGCGACGTGGAGGCATCGGCAGCGCGTGAACGCCACGCGGTGGCCGGTCTCTAAACCTGTCGGCCCCAACGTCCACTGACTCCCTGAAATGAGCTCCGATGACCGACTGACGAACGATATTGAGCACGCTCTACCTCCTAATCTAGGCTGATTCGGTGCGAGACATAGTTATCAAAAAGGTAGAGCTATGTGAGGGCTTCAATATTGTCAATAGGGTCATGAGCTAATTCGTGACGGTTAGAGAGATATAAGAGTCCAAAGGAGTGTACCCGGAAACTGTTCAGTCTAGGAGAGACTGACAGCTGGTTTTCAAAGGGCTCTAACTCTAAAACTAGCTAGAATTAGCAGAAGCGGTTAGAAGGTTCTAGATAGGTCTAAGTGAGCTCTAGGTAAAAGTCAACTAGCTCAAGGCTTGGTTTGGTCTAGTTAGTAAGATACAGGGCTCCCAAGAGAGGTACTTGGAAACTGAACGCCAGTTACGACTTAGCCAAAAAGGCTAAGTGCTGAAATCAGCACCCCAATCTGCCTTGTGGGCCATATTAGGGGATGTTCTAAGCATTTTCAGGAGTTGACCACTAAACAACTTTTGTTCCTCATGAAGTTTGGCACAAACTTTGTTAAGGTGGCACAGCCACGCAAACCACCTAAACTGTACTTTTGGTTAGGTCAAACTAGGAAGGTTCTAGGGTCACCCATGGTCAACATATGAGTCGAGATGGAATTAGGGCAGGACCTAAACATAAACCCTAGTTCATTTTGCTCCACTAACATATCAAAGATGTTTTCAAGCCCCCAAGTCACACAATAGCATCACATATGTCATCTATACAAAACCCTAGCAACACATAAAAGAAGCACATAAAAATCACAATGTTGTGAGGTCATGTTGCAAGCAATGATGCACATGAAATGACGATGCTTATGGTAATGCCATGCCATGATCGTGCATTATGAATGCATTATGAGGCTAACTAACACCAGGGTGTTACACGTGCAACTCGCCGGTGGACGCAGCATCACAAAAATCTCGTCCCCATCGCCTGCTTGTTGGAGCATCCGTCGTGGAGGCTCGCCGGCTCGGTGGAGACGGACGCAGCTCGCAAGCTCGGTGGAGGTGGTCGCGGCGAGCGGGCCGGCCGCGACGAGGAGGCTACGCAGTGGAGCGGCAAGGCAAACTGGGCCTGGTGGAGAATGGGGCGCGGAGGCGGAAGCGCGGTAGAGGAGGCAGCGCGGTGGAGGCCGTAGGGGATGGGGCGCGGTGTTGTGGGGGACCGGCGGCAGCGAGGCAAAGTGGCCACGTTGATGCAGGGAGGAAATGACGCAGTGAGCATTGGTCGCGCGTACAAGAACTAAGAGAAAGGCCTTCCAGTTTGAACCTTGATGTATACCATATCAGATCTAAGAGAAAGGCCTTCGAGTTTGAACCTTGATGTATACCATATCAGAATTATATAAAGTGTAATCGACAGAAAAAAAAAGTTTGCGGCAGAACATTGATCTTTGCGCTAGGATCTCCTAGCTCCCTTTCACAGGAATGAGCACACTGTCCAAAAGCTTTGCCAGTTCCATTTTCTCATCTAGCTTGGCACCAACATGCTCAAATTATCACTCTGAGAAAACAGTCCGCACATGTCAATATCCCCCATTGTAGGCTTTAGGCACTCATTGTCGGAATAGTTCTATGATAACTAATATAGTAATAACCGGAAATCCTTGCCAGGCTAGTAATCTGATAGTGGCATCTGCTCCGGTACTCCTCCCCAAAGATTTGCTCAAATTTTAAAGCATAAAAATTAAGGTAATTAATCTTTTTGCTAATAATTTTCTCTCTGGGCCATGCTTGGACCTAGCCTGTCCGTCCAGCCCTCCGTCCAGCCCGTATACCAAAGTAAAGTCATCGTCACCGAAGGAACGTCTTCATCCATTCATTCGTTGAGGAAGGAGACGTCGCCGCCGCGTCGGCATTCCGGAGCAGTCGAACCCGGCCGACCGAGCGACGCCGGCACCTCGGCACCACAGCAAGGACCCGCCCGCGCCCCGCCACGCCGCCGGCCGGGGGAGGCGCCCGCCGCACCACCAGTCTGAATGTCTGATTGCACACACCGGAGTGCTCGCACTTGTTGTAGTCGTCGCAGTCATACCGGGGTCCCTGCAAGTAGTCTACCCACTCTTGCTAGTCGGGCTCCCACACTGCGTGCTCGGCCTTGGCCGTGCTGCAGTTCAGGACGACGCGGGACAGGGAGGGCGTGCCGGGCTTCGCGGCGTAGCTGAAGCTGACCTCGCTGGGAGGAACCTGTCGGAGTACGAGTAGTGCATCTCCGGCATGCCGCTGAACCATCGCCCGTTCCACACTCCCGTGCGATACTTGATGCCGCTTGAGTCCAGCATCACGATCTCGGGCAGCAACACTCCACGCCCGACCATGACGTATATACCGGAGGTCCCCCGGTCGCCGGGCGAATGCCATGACGTGAGGGACCACCCGCCGCCGATCCACAGGTTGCTGCTGACCTTGACGCCCGGGAGCAAGGTGTTGGTCGGGTAGTGGAGGGCCTCCTTCTTCCTCGACCAATGAATGGATGACGTTGCTTCCTTCCGTGACGATGACTTTACTTTGGGGACGGGCTGGAGTCAGCGCTGGACGGACAGGTTGGGCCCAAGCGTGGCCCAGGTAGAAAAATATTAGCAAAAAAATTAATTACCTTAATTAGCTGCTTTAAAATTCGTGCAAATATTTGAGGGAGGAGTATCGGAGCAGATGCCTTTGAAAGTATCCAGTTTTCCTGTCATACTTTACCAAATTGTTCCTGCCTCGTGGACTTGCAGCAAATTGTATCTGCAGCAGAACAAAAAAATCCATAAGATCAAGAGCAAAATGGGCAGAGATAATATGTTGTAACGTCAACTATATTTGTAACCCATGTTAGACACCCTTGGAATCACCGGTATTTTTATGCATAATATGCATTAGACCATCATTTCCCAACCAGCACTGCCGCAAGTATAAGATCTATCAGTCAATTAGTTTATGTTAAAAAGCAAATTCAGTGATGTCAAATAGGTAGCAAATTAGCACCAACATTTACAGGAGACTGACTTGTGCCAAGCATGATTCAGACGACATGTAAAACAAGATTTTTGAGAAGGTTCTTATGTGGTTCTATTACATAAGATATCCATTTGCATATTCCATTTTGTAAACTGTAACCACCCTAGACATAATACCAATCAACAATAGACTGCTGGAAGTATAAGAACTGGTATTTTTCAAAAAACTTATGAACTTTCAGTAAGAAGCTAAAGACATGAAGTTTTAAGTTCAAGAAAAATGACAGTTCGGTGTCCCTCTAACCACCAATGCATGGCCATCATCGTTCACCAAACCCCTTTATGCTCTAGACCACATATAAGAAAACAAAATCATGAATTAATTAGAGATTTAATCACACTATCACAACAATGAAGCATTACAAAAATCACAAGAATCATGCAGCAGCTCATTGGGTCCCCAGTCTGTTGTTAGTGTGTTGTGCACCTTAACTACAGGCAAAGTATGCTCATGTTTCAGTGTCAAAGTTGACACCAATGCACCTTAACAAATATCAGGGTTATAGGTGGAACTTGAAACACAATTGAGAAGTTTCAGTTGTCAGTTGTAACATAAACAAACATAAGTTACCTGCCAAAGAAGCAAGAGAGTGGATACAAATTTTCAGCTCCTTAATTATTGTGGATAGCCACTTGCTACTAACCATCTACTAGTTTGACTAATGCAATGATATCCTTAATACACTTGCTGTTCAGCACAATATTGTCAAGAACAGAATCAACCATGCTAAAATCCAGCAGCCATCAAATAACATGTATTAAATATAAAAATAAGGAACAGAAATAGATCCTCCTGATAACACTAATCTACCAGGAGCCTTGCTTATCTGCCACAAATCAGACTGCTGGAGTTGCCCTCACCTCGCTCGTGTGCAGGCCTCTAAAGCTGCGGTTGCCTCCGATGCAGCCGGCCATTGGAGCAGCTCTCAAGGTGCTCGTGCGGGTCGCCGAACACACGCGTAACCTTGGAGGTGCGCCCGCCGGGGCCGCCGCGGTGGCCGAGCTCGCCTGTTGGGGAAGACGGGGCATCTGGATTTAGTCTCCCCAGGGTCACTTGTGTCTCATCCTCCATAAGGCCGTGGTCCGCAACCGCCATCTCGCTACAAAGACGAAGGTGGAGGCGGCAAGGTGTGTTGTGGCCCTAGGGTTCGGGAAGGTGAGTTAGGGAAGGGATCTGGAGGATGTTGGGTGCGTGGAGAGCATGGAGCCACCGGATGGCACGATAAGCACTGAGCGATGGCAGTGACGGCGGTGGCCGCGTCTGGGGCGAGGCGAAGGGCGTGGGGGGCTCACGTTTCTTCTTTTTCGATGATGAGACGAGGACTCACGGAGTCGCGGTTGATGGAGTCGGGTGGGTGTGTGGGGTCGGGGGAGGCAGGGGAGTCGGAGGCAGAGCGATTTGGGGTGTGAACGATTCCAGTTTCAATCGGGGCCTTGTTCTCTTCCCTTCATTCCAAGTTTTTTCACTCTCTCTGCATCACATCAATTTTTGGACGCATGCATGGAGCATTAAATATTGGTAAAATAAATAACTAATTGTACAGATTAGTTGTAAATCACGAGACGAATCTTTTGAGCCTAGTTAACCCATGATTGAACAATATTTGTCAAATACAAACGAAAGTGCTACAGTTAGAAAAATTCTAACTTCCCACAATCTAAACAAGGCCCAAGTGTTCAAGTGTACGACTACTTGATTTTCTTGACCGTTGGATCTATAATAGATCGGAAATGCTTCCTATAGGGCATTCGGACGGCTGGACGCTGTCCTTCGTAGCCTGCGTAGCGGATCGGCCCAATAGGCATCCGGTCTGCTCCCCTAATCTCCCATCTCTGCGACCAATAACTTCCCCAGTCTGCCTGTCGTTGTGTTTCACATTGCTCCCCTACTCTCCCATCTCTGCAACCACTATTGTATTTAACTCACAAGTTTGTGGAGGCACATAAAACGCTTGTTTTCTACTATTTTCTATGTTTTCTATTTTGAGTCAACATCAAAATTTTCCACGTGTCGTGTCTATTCTTCATCTTCACTTTAAAAATATAGAGTTAAATACAACAGTGGTCCACAAACTTATCTTTATGTGCTACTTAGATCCACATTTCATCCATGCAGTAGTTAAAACGTGCCATTTACCACCATCTGTACTAGACCTTCGGCCCTAAAATCGTGGTCACAACTACAGAGCATCCGCCAAGTGTCATCTCATCCCTAAAATCGTGGTCACAACCACAGAGCATCCGCCAAGTGTCATCCAATGCTGTACAGAGAAAGCAATGGATGAGAGAAGAGAGAAACACGATCTAAATGACATGTGGATTCCATAAGTCAGTGTCATCAATATCATCATCACGCCACGTCAACTGCAAGTCTGCCACGTATTCACATGGGCAACATAGACCCCATGGTGTACCTTGGACAAGTTTAGTGACCTAGAAATATGTTTTTAGAGTTCATAAACCTAAATGATATAGAGTGAGAAATTTTTGGGCTAATGGTATATTTAACTCAAAATTATAAACCTAGGAGTACCTAGGTCGATATTTTAACAAAGAAAAAATATACACCCAAAATTTTCTGGAGGGCTTGAACATATAGGGTCGGTCCTTTATCCATAGCCTCGACTAATAACTGAGAGGTGGAAGGATGCAAATAATGGCCGCAGTTTATCTGTGCTGGATCTCAAGATCAATCACATCAAACACATGCATTCGGTTTTTGAGTTTCGCGTTAAGTTTCTTGTGAGTGTTCCATCATCTAAAAAGTTTATTGTGTGAACTGAAAAACCAGTGCCTGCCGGCCATCTACCTTTAGTATTTCAGTTTTGCCTATCTCCTAAAAATCTACAGGTAGCTAGGGCAGATGTTCCTCTTCTTACATAGCTCTTCTACTGGCGAGCGTGTTCGAGCAAAAAAGAACAAGAAAAAGCTCAGGTAGATGAACAATTGGATATGGGCGTGGCACATGCCTATGCCTGAACACAGGACAGAAAATCTCATAATCGGTTTAATTATATAGAAACCATTTCTATTCCAAGCTTCAAATAGCTCTACAACAAAGCATCATTCTGCTGATCGATCGCAGATTTAGTCTTACTCTTACATATATACTACTCCTGAGTCCTCTGACTACACAGCCAATGACTTCCATAAAAAATAATGGGTCAATGACTGCACGAGCTAATAATGGTCACCGGCAATTAGTACTAGCAACTATAAGTACAGAAGTGGCATGCAAGAGGGAATTGTTGTACAGTAACAGTACTACAGTACAGCTACAGCTACAAGCGGTGGTGGCCGGAGGAGGCAATGCTGTCGTCGAAGTTCTGGTAGTAGCTATGCAGGTCATACCCGAACCTGACCGCGGTTCGCCTCGGCCGCGCCACTCGTCTCCTCCAAGAGCGCCTCATCAACCTCGACAGCAGCTGCTTCACCGCCGCAGCCGACCGGCGGCCGCCGCTCCTGGCGTGGACCCTCCTGCACCGGCCGCTGCCGCCGCTGTACAGGCCGAGCAGAGACGCCGCCATCGCCATATGATTGCTCACTCGGTTTTCAGTTCTCACAAGACACACACACTATCGTCGCAACTAACTAGCTGCTCTCTCTTTGCTCCGAGTCCGAGCTGGAAGTTAGGAGAGTATCTGTTTCTGTTGTGTGCTGCAGGGCTGTAGCTTCTGAAGATGTCGTGCAAAACGAAACCTCCATGCCGCAGCTTTATAGGCTCGGAAGGTCGGAGTATTCGACACGCGTCGATCGACGACGGCACCCAGACCCACCAGCACGCACTAACGTACATGGTGACGACTGACGAGGCATCCACTACGCCGATCATCCGAATTCCGAAAGGTCCAAGCAAAATCCAGCTTCATGTATGCATCTTTTTGAAGCCGCCGTCGTGCAGTCGAAAGAAAAAGAACCGTCTACCACCAACAGCGCCAGCTAGGATGAGACTATGAGAGGTTGGTCATGGCAACTGGCGACACGGTGACGGCGGCAGCGGATCAGAGACTCAGCTGAGCAGTTTCCTGTCCGTCCTGCCGATGAGGTCGGCGGCTTCCTGCCCGTCCTGCCGCTGGATCGTGCATGTCGGAGTGGTCATCCGTTAGTTTGCTGTAGAGATGCCGGTCGGTCGGCAGTTTAGCACGGTGGCCTGTTCAATGTGCAAGCACGCATGTGCGGAGGGAGCTAGATGGCCGCCGGCGCCATGGATGTGTTGATGGCTGGCGGCGGCGGCCCGGCGTGTAATGTCAGACATGCATGCGGGCGAGTTTGGCAAGATGTTAGTTCTGCAGAACTCGGCATCCCATCAGAGACTAGGAATCTTGTCTGTGATGCCATCGAAAATCGGTCATGGGTTAAGTCTTCAGTGAGATAGATGCGCGCGATAGCACTCCAAGCCACTCATCATGGATAATAAATGGTTATTACTATTTCTTTTTGGATGATCTTATCCTTTGAAGATTACTAAAGCTTAGAACGTGGACATTTTTTTACAGCTGGAACATGCATGATCTCTCACTCTTGTGATACCTTCAAAAAAAAGGAAAAGGGAAAAAAGAAAAAAGACACCATCGACCTGAGTCATCCATGCGCAGGATCAACATGGGAGCGGTCAGCGGATTAGAATTCGTCATCTACTGACTTCAACGAATTTCTATAACATCCTAAAGAAAGAGAAAAGCGGAACGCACTAGTGTTATGTTAAAGCGAAAAGCTCTAGAAGAGGCGAAGCTTCTAGTTGCATGCGCGCGTACGTACGTCTTCAGCCTGAACGGATGGTCGGCAGATCACAAAAAAGGATGGTCGGTGAATGGCAGCATATACGCAGGGGACTGTGGTAGTAGAAATCATCCGAGTCATCATGGTACAACGTTGAGTCGCCACTCTTGCTTTTGAGGTTTTATCATGACCCGATGCTAGTTTCCCTTTCCTTTGTCTTGAGATCAATAGTTCATTTGGCTGTCAAGATTAGTTTTTTCTCAAAAAATCTCTCTCCTAAACTCACTCTCTAAATCATTATGTGCACTCTAGAAAAGCCAGTCAAGTTCTTCATTTATAGCTAGCGAGAAATCCGAAATAAAGTTGGAGATCTATTTAAAGAAGTTATTGAAGTTCTTTTTTTTACCAAAATTTTTATTCCTATCAATTAGGAAGGATATAAACTCCAAGTGACTCTTTACACTATCATATAATAGGCCATCACTGCGGGAACACCACTGTCGGTTTGTAATTTCAATTAGCAATAACTGATGGACTTTCACTGCCGGTTCGTTGCTAGTGAAAGTCAGTATCACTGTCGGTTCATGGGCTCCCAGGGTGCAAGATTTCCATGAGAGGTGGATTTAGAAATCCAAAGTGCCTAACAAAGTTAAAATATTTTCTTGGCTGTACTTCAAGGACAGGCTCAGCACCAAATCAAATTTATTCCACAAGCACATGAAGGACGACTCTGTTTGCCAACGCTGCAATCACCTAGTTGAAAACTGGCACCATGTCTTCTTTGATTGTCCACTAAGTAAGGAAGTGTGGAGCTCCACGGGTATGTCCCAACTATCAGCAGAAGATGTCGAAGTCTGGTCCCTGCCACCTCCCTCAGATCAGGATCCTGAGACATGGCCATCAATCCTTCAAGCGATACTCTGGCGGCTGTGGGAGGCAAGGAACGCCACCATCTTCAGAAGCGAGCGCCTCAGTGCACGGAATGGGCTGTCCAAAGTCTGTGATGACTTGACTATTTGGGAGGGCAGATTTGCCTCTGCCTCCATGGTACCTGGTCTGTGCCGCTGCCGTGCTTATTTGCGCTCTTGTATTTCTAATTAGGGCTCGGTTAGTTCTTGATCTGTGCTTTGTATTTGGAACTCTTTTTGAATTTTAATGAAATCCAGGCGGGGAATCTCAACCCTCCATAGTTCCTTTCAAAAAAAAACTGTCGATTCATGGTGGGCTCGTGGCTACGACCACGAGTTCAATATAAAACTTTATATTTAATTTCTAATTTGATATGGTATATGTGTTTAAATATTCAATGTAAGTTCTCCGATTAGATTTGTGATGGTTAACAATGTCGAATGGAGACAAAGTCAACATCAACTTTGCAATTAACAACATTTTTATTTGAAATCGTTTAGAGTGTCAAAAATGCAATATAAGATTCAAAGTTGTGTAATTAAAAGAATAATATCAATTGAATATTCATAATTGTTGTGTAGCTCAACTGGTATGGATGCTTGAGAGAACCCTGAGGTCTTGAGTTCAAATCCAGTAATTTGGCATAGTGTGTTATCATTCCTAATTGATAGGAATAGAGATTTTGATGAGAAATGATTATAAAAATGATGGTTTAGGAAGTGGGTTCAAGAAAGACTCTATGATGATTTAGAAAGTGAGTTTAAGAAAAAGACTCTCGGAGGTTCCCTAAAGCAGTTGATCAAATAGTCCTGACTAACTGCATGAATCTTTTTGAGAAATTGTGTGGGGTTACATGGTTACACTCAATAAACAAATTTTATTTTCTAGTACTTGTATCTTTAATTAGTTAGTTATAAATCAAATTATCCTAAATGTCACCAAATTTATATACAAGAGCATTAACATTATTTATGAAAGTGCTAAAATCTAAAATATATTTCACAATTCTATTTAATAATACTTATTTAATATATTATTATCTATAAATTTGAGAAAAATTATAATAGTTTAACTTAGAACAACTTAAAATGCATTAGGTGATATATAAATGGTTTTGACAACTGGTCTATGAAACCAAAGCTTCTGAATGGGCTAGAGTCGTAGTAGGAGGCATAACTATTAGATGTTCATTTTTAATACCTACAGTAAATGAAAATTACTTGTCTTTGTGTGCTCTCTAACTTTTTTTCATTTTTGGGATAATACTCATATCTGTAATATATATCGGGTTGTTATGAACCTATCAATTACTCTTTTTCCATAAATATATATCTCTCTCTATTGCACTCCATATGTCTACAATGTATTTGGCTTAGACCTTAGCTTAAGTCCATGACTCTTCTAGCAGGCATCATAAATCTAGATTTCTACTTCTTAAATTTTAATCTTATTAGTCCATACAAATTTTTTATCCACATGTTAACTGTAAACTCTTTCCTTTCTTATACATTTTATTCAAAATTCTCATTTTTTATTTTATCAAAATAACGATGTTATATTCAGACACTTTAATTCAGAATAGATGATGGCTATATTTAGATATCCAACTAAAAAAATTATTGGAGGGTATTTTTTCATCAAAATCTGTAGGCCTGTAGCGGCTGTGGCTGTAGCTACAGAATTTTGTGAGAGGAGAATAAGTTGACTACAACAGCTGCGGCTTATTCTCCTCTTACGGAAGCCAAACTGACCATCTGTTATTCCTGATAACTAGAAAAAATATAGAGTCTCTTTGAGTTGCACTCACTATTCTAGTGCATCATCTAATGCAGTTGTAGGTCATCAACAATCAACGCAACCTTATGTTTATTTTCTTCCATTGAACCCACAGAATAATAGGAGTGTTTGAGTGGCCTTCGCGATCCCTCAAACTAAAACGAAAAAAGGCCACACATCAGTTTTAGCACTTCAGCAACAGCCGACAATAGCAATCAAACATATCCATACAGCAGGCCAGTGTGCCGGTCACCTCGATCTAAAAATCAGCACTTTCCTCGAGGTTCCGTATGTCTGTGGGCACGACCGGGGTCTGTGCTTGGCTCGGGGGCCCTTTGCACGCAAGTGTCAGCAGGACAGCCACTCTAGCATCGCTATGCAGGGAAGCGGGCAAGCGGTGCACCCTGAGCTTGAGCTCGCAGTGGACTGTTGCTCGGAGCTTCAGCATTGGGATTTTAATCCTATGTTGGTTGAGGTGGGGGCATGTCGGGCCAAAAGGCCACCTTTGGCAGGTCTCACGTGCCAGGCCGTGTCAGAGGTGGCTCAGGCGGTGGACTTGTGCCTTTCAGGCCCAGACGAGTTTTGCTCGGGCCAAACCTCACCAAGGCTCTCACTCTTGGAGCCGGAGCAGGCTGGGGGATCCCCACCCCCGGTCCAGGTCGACTTCCCTACCATCTAGGAAGGTGCAGACGGAGGCAGCCTAGCCATTCTGGCTGCTGTTGGCAGAGCGCCTGACGCAACGACCGCAATGTCGACCGAGGACTTCATCGCTGCATTCAAGGAGCCGTTCACGACGCCTGTCTTGTCGTCGCCTCCACGATTGCGGCTAAACCCGGGTGGCCAGAGCGTGGGCGGGGGAGCTGGACGACTCGGAGCTTGTCCCCAAGAGGAGCGCTAGGCTTGCCGCCAAGAGCAGGCACAGAGAACAGAAGCCGGAGGCTCAGGCGCGGAAGGTGATGATGAAACGTCTGGAGCTAGAGGAGGTGGAGATTGAGCTACCTGACGAAGCCTCCTTTGAGGAATTCCAGACCGCCTTCACCCTCCCCCTATCGACGTCGACGCGGGAAGCCATGCAAGTTCTCTTCCCGGGCAGGAACCAACGGGCATAATCGCTCGCTTTTGTCTTGCTGTTTGGTCACAAAACACCTTTCCTATGTAATTTCTCTTAGTGAATCTGGCAAGGTATGCGTTGTGTTGCGAAGGCTCCTCGCTTGCGTGACCGTGCACGGTTGTACTGTTATTTTTTTTTTCCTCTTAATGAAAAATGGGTCATTGCCCGATCGAGAAAAAAAAAAAGAAGAGCAGCTGGAAATCCACAAAGTACAGCCATCCATTCCAACAGCTAGCTGACCAAAGCAACTTGCTGATTGTTGATCAATATAATGGCAGGCATAGAATAACTGTCCTGTGCATAGCTAATATTACACAGCTAATTATACAGACCAAGTAACTCCTTTACTATATATACAATTACAGGATGAACGATAGCTAGAATGCTAGATAGCTAATCACCGGAAATCAACACTGGACTCACTCTCTCAGTGAGGAAGCACTAAGCCACACCTAAGTGACACAGAAGAAGCAGAATCCTGGTCCTAGACCCCTAGAGTCCTAGCTACGCACACTCCGTGGCCGCCGGGCTAACGAGGGTGGCAATGCCGTCGTCGAAGTTCTGGGAGTAGCTATGCAGGTCATACCCGAACCTGGCCGCGCTTCGCCTCGGCCGTGCCGCGCGTCTCCTCCAAGAGCACCTCAACCTCGAAAGAAGCTGCTTCACCGCCGCAGCCGACCGGCCGCCGCTCCTGCCGTGGACCGTCCCGCCCTGGCTGCTTCTGCTGGTGTAGAGGCCTAGCAGAGACGCCGCCATGATCGGTCACTCTCGCGAATAAGTGACTAACTAGCTGCTTTCTTTGCTCCGACTCCGAGCTCGAGTATCTGTGTGCTGCACCTGTAGCTTCTGAAGAATGAACATGTTGTGCAAAACGAAACCTCCCATGCCGCAGCTTTATAGGCTCGGATGGTGGGAGTATTCCTGACACGGTCGATCGACGTTGGCACCCAGACCCACCAGCACGCACTCACGTACATGGTGACGAGGCATCCACTAACGGTCCAAGCAAAATTCAGAGATTCATGCATCTCTTTGAAAGCCACGGTCGTGTAGGAGTCGAAAATTAAGAAAGATAACCGTCTACTACCACCAACAGCAGAAGCATGTGCATTTGCTGGTGGTAGTTCTGCTTTAGTGACGGATTGGATCGGATGGCCAAGGCAACTGGCGACACGGCGGCGCCTAGTCACCTGTGAGCTGCTTCCTGTCCGTCCTGCCGATAAGGTGTGCGGCTTCGTGTCCCTGTCCGTCCTGCCGCTGCATCATGCATGTCGGAGTGGTTATCCGTTGGTTAAGTTAGGCACCGGCAGCCTGCAGTTCCATGCGCACATGTGCGGAGGGAGCTACAGATGGCCACCGGCGCCATGGATGTGCTGATGCACGGTTAGTTGCACACACGCGCGGCGGCCGCGGCCGTGTGGAATGCCAGGTCCACAATGCGTTTGAGCTGCCTGCGGCGCTGCCGGCCTAATCGACATGCATGCGGGCGTGTTCGGGCAAGATGTTAGTTCTGCGCGCGGAACTCGGCATGTCATCAGAGATGCGATGCCAATTGGAACTTCGGAAGATGGATCGGTTCTGGCCATCTGGGTTCAGTGACGATGGATGAGCAATCCAAACCACTCACCATGGATAATACTGGTTATTGCTTCTTTTTGGATGATCTTATCCTTGTGCTGAAGATGACTAAAGCTTGGAACGTGGACCTTTTTTTTTAAGCTGGAACATGCATGTATGGTCTTTTGATATCTTCAAAAAGGAAAAAGAGAAAAAAGATACCAACGAGCTGAGTCATCCATGCGGAGGACCGACATGGGAGCGGTGTGTTCTACTTACTACAACGAATTTCTACATACAAAAGAAGAGAAAGGGAACGCCGCACTAGTATCATGTTTTTTTTCCCGAAAGGAAGGGGGGCTTATATTAAATCTTGGTATAGTACATCTCTAAATTATAATTGAAAAAATCTGAAATAAAAAATACATAATATTCTATCCATATTCTTCCATCTGGTTCCCTAATGGCATCTCTCGAGCGCCAGAGCCAAAGTGCAGTTCTTACGCCGAATCTAACGACCAATTCCAAAACATTAGACATACCGCAAGATCTAAAACCGGTCCAAAACGCAACTAAATCGCTGAAAGAATATCAGCAGTTGCATCGCCAGGTACGACATAGGTTGCAGATTCATCACATTTAGACCTTAGAATCCTGTCCGCGACCATCGATGATGAAATTGACGACCCGGAGTCGTTGTCCTTGCAGGGGTCTCCCAGAAGCACCCCCTGCAGATAAAGACCATAAATTGGCCGTCTGCCGATGAAATCGACGCTTGCAACGGCGATCTCGTCGTGGCAATCACCGAAGTCATCGCAGGAAACACGATCCCGACCGGAAATCTTCTGACTTCGCCTAAAATTTATTCGGGATGAACCATAAACAAACAGGAACTAAAAACTGTGGAAAAGAGAGATAGGTCCCCTCCCCTTCTTACCTCCGCCAGACGCACCAGAGAGGAAGAAGAGGGGCCCGAAGGCATGGCGACGGAGAGGCCTCAGGAGAAGGGCAGCAGCGGCGATTTTGTGGAGACCCGAGGTGGCAGCCTGGAGACCCTAGGCAACGCTTAATGCAGATAGCGCACTAGTGTCATGTTAAAGCAAAAATCTCTAGATGAGGCCAAACTTCTAGCTGCATGCGTCTTCAGCATGATCACAGATCACAAAAAGGAATGGTCGGTGTTGATGGAATGGCAGTGTATATGCAGGAGACTGGTAGCACAAATCATCCAAACCATCATGGTCCATTGCTTTTGAGGTTTTGCCCTGACCCGATGCCAGCTTTCCTTTCCTTTGCCTTGAGATCAGTACCTTCATTTGGCTCTCAAGACTAGCCTTTTCCGATTCGACGTGGCTAGCGCCCGGACGCTAGCCCCTGTCCGGACGCTTGTCTCGCCTGCTGCTCTTGCCACGCATGTTGCTGAGCCTGCCCCGCCTGCCCCGTATGCAGCTGCAACTGCTGCGCCTGCCTGCCTGCCCCCTCATGTTGTTGCGCATGTAGGTGGGGACCACCTACGCCGAGCGCGCATGCAGGGTCCACCTGTGCTTGTGGGGACCGCCTCCATATGCGTCCACTTCCTACGCTTGCTAATGTTCATGCGTCTGAAATAGGTGAAACATTTGCATCAAATGCTGGCAACATATATGTATAGTCACGGCAACAGATGCAATATCCAGATTAAACACTTACAACATACGTCTGAAACAGATGTAACACTTTAAATAGATGCAACATATGTGTATAGCTAGTTAGCCACCGAAACATATACAACATCCAAATAAAATACTTGCAACATATGTCTGAAACAGATAAAATATTTTGAATAGACGCTTGCAACATATCTTTGAAACACTCGCAATATATGTCTGAAACAGATGAAACATTTTCAATAGACGCTTGCAACATACCTCTAAAGCACTTGCAACATACCTCTGAAACACTTGCAACATCCTAATCTACTTTTGCAACATCCATATAAAACACTTGCAACATACTAAAACATCGAAAACACTTGAAACATGCATCTGCAATATACGGGTCCTCTTGTGGTGGTGTCTTCGGCCAACCACGGGAGACGATGTCCCAGCCGGCAATGACCTTCTCTCGGTGGCACCGGGGTGGTGGTGGCGCCGTGCACACCGTGGCCGCGATGAGCGAGCGCGGATTGGGTCGTGGCGGTGGATGGTCGCGATGGCGAGGTGAAGTGGGTGGCACGGCGCTGCGCGGCGCAGGATGGGGCGCACGCATGGGGATGGAGGAGTGGGGCGGCCGGGAGAAGGATGTGAGCGCGCACGGTGGCAAAGTGAGGCGGCCGGAAGCAGGATGCTGGCGCGTGTGCGGGGATGGCCGTGGAGGCAAGGTTTTTCCCTAACCTGATGCCAGTTTATCAATAGCTTCATTTGGTTGTCAAGATTGACCTTTTCCGATTTGATGGTGCCCCCTACCTACTAAAGTGATCGATCAATAGTCCCAGCTTACTGCATGTACGTACTTTCTTAAGGAATTGTGTAGGGTAAAGCATTTCCAAAAATAAATCTTAAATTCATTCTCTAAATCATTATTTGAGAGCCAAATGAAAGGTCATGCAAAATAAATATAGAATAGAAACACCACGACATACATAGATGACCAGTTTCTAGAAGGTCACAACGCAAATCATGGACAGAATAAATTTGTACCAAGTTATGCATGATTTGATCTCATCAGTGAAATTAATAACAGCACGAAGGCATTCTTAGCCCCATCTATGAATTTTATTAGCTTTTCAACATTTTGCACTACTACACTAAAAGCAGCTGAGCTCTACTAGAGGAGAAAATGGAACCTAATTACATATCAGGAAAAGAACACAAATTTATCTTCTTGCAGCAGCACCTTCCTCCTTCCAGTCTCCAAATGCATCATTGGCCTACAAACGCACATGTAGCTGAAATCTTTTAACATACAAGGCAAGAGCACACAAATTTGAAACAATTAATAGATCTTTGCATCATTTGGGGCAGCTGGCCTGAAATGGTAAACTCCTCAAGTTGAAGCTGGTCCATCAAGAACATAATTTGTATAACCTGAACAGGGTAGAAGACTAATTAAGTTCTGTAAAGCAGCATTCTGTTGATTTGTATACAGGATAAGTATCTAAGATATTTCGGTGAAATAACGTGCCTTTTTGCAAATCTCAGGTATATTCTAGCTACCCTGCGAGGCATGAAAGAATATCATGAGTCTTACATCCGGCACCTACCAAGTCAAGAGAGAGAAGAAATGTGGATTTGAGAAAAAAAAAATACTTGATTTCTTGCAAAACATCACGCGTCTCTGGTACCCCCAGCAAGACATGACCAAATCACATGGGATTTGCATCTCGTGACTACCAATCACCAAATTGAGCGAGTGTAGTACGACAATTAGGGGAAAATCACTTCACGGAGGCCGGGTGAGGCAGCGCACCTCCTGGCGGCGTCGACGTCCCCAGTGCGCACCCGGTCGATGAGCGCCTGAAGCAGTCTTACAATCAGGCAACAGAAAAGACTCATCTGAATTGCTTGGTTCAATTGCTCCAAATCAAATCTGTAGCACCAGATTTTGATATATCCCGCAACGGCACCCTCGCAGGGCAAAGCCGTCTCCTGAATCTCCCATTGAAGCCTCCCGCCGAATATATTAAGCATGAAGCTGCTGGCTTGAAAAACTGGAAAAGAAGATAAAATATACCATTCCATTATTGTAGTATCTGCAGGTGATGAAAATTGAGAACTTCCTTGACGCTCAATACAAACCTAATCTCTCAATTAAAACTTGAGGAAAACTAAGAGGATTTTGTTTCAGGATTGAAAAGGGAAACTATATAAGCCTCAGATATGCAGAGAGAAATGAACACAACCTTACACATACAAGGGGAATTTTGTGAAGTTAAAGCAGTAAGTAATGCAGTACTTACTGACAGGTGAATTCATCCATGTAAAGAATATTTTTACGTCTAAGGCTCTGCTTAACTCTTCTTCTCTTTACTACCTGCAGCAACTGTGGAACCTGAACAACACCAGAACAGCATAGTGAGAAGACGATGCCACTTCAACAATAACCCAATTGAGAGAAGCCAATATACATGTCACAAATGTACCCTGAAAACTGCAGGGATGTAGAAGGATCCGCTAGGAGAAGAGACGGTCTGATCATAGTACTCCAACACATCGGCCTGCATAGCTAAAACGATCATCATATTATATGTTGAAAACACGAGCAACTGTAGAGTTTCATCAGCATAGGTCACAACTGATGAACTCCTTAGAAAGTTGAAGCCTTTGGTTTGTTTGGTATCTGGTATGCTAACCTTCCCAATGAATTCCAGGCAGATGGCGCGCTTCCAACACACGACATTGACAAGCCTGTATGTAGAGTACAGTTTCAGTTCAGCACACTTGAGTTGAGATCAAATCCAGCAAGTGCATATGGTAAACAGAAGTGCCTTTCGGAAATAGGAATAGACCACCAGTTTAGGAACTATAACTCTACAAGTATAATGTTAAATTAACCACAGATGTTGCTACTTGAAATTGTGGAATGTTTTGCACATGCATGCATCAAGTAGCAACATGGGGTGCGGGCGTGGGGGCTGGGCGCGGGAGTGAGAGATGGGAGGGACGAGGGGATGATACACAGGATCCTGACCGTTCGATTTGAATGAGAAAGGAGAGAGAGGCCTAGAAGTAAATCTGGACGGCTCGTTTTAAAGGTATCGTTTTTCTGGATATATTTTTCTAGGTAGATGAAGAAGGGACTTCTAAGCGGGGATATATTTTTTTGGTGTGGATCTAGGAAAGAAAATATTGGTGAATTAGTAGGGTAGAATAGAGATTTTGGTGAACAAAGAAAATCATCTACCAGCTTCTTCAATTAGATCTCCAAATATTATTGTCATACTCTATTTTGCATTTCTCACGAGCCGAAGCACAAGATTAGAGGAACCGTTAGAGAGTAGAATGCTATAGTGAATGATTTTCATTTAAATGATGCTTTAGAGAGTGAGTTTAACTTGTATCCTTAAATATATTGACTTCTATTTTGTCCAATGTAAAATTGTTTTAGACTAGAGCATTAATATTATTTACAAAAATTCTAAAATCTAAAAATATATTTCACATTTTATTTAATAATTCTCATTAATTATATATATTTATAAATTTGGTTAAACTTATAATAGTTTAACTTGGACCAATTTAAAATACATTATGTGATATATAAGAAGTGTTTTGGACCATGGACTACTAGTCCACGAAACCGTGCTACCTTCTGCACATACTAGAGTCGTAGTAGGCGATGATATAAGTACTAGATGTTCATGTTTAGTATTTCCCCAAAAAAAAGATGTTCATGTTTAGTACCTACAATAAATGAAAATTACTTATCTTTGTGTTGTCTCTAACTTTTTGTTATTTTCAACCGAGTACCCATATAGGTAACATCTATTTGGTTGTTGTGAACTTAGCAATTACTCTATTACTTTTCTATGCATATATAGTTCTCGATCTCTCTGTGTACATTGCACTCTATATGTTTACAATGCATTTAGCTTAGACTTTAGCTTAAGTTATGATGGCTCTTGTTGCATCCCATGTCTCATGGCATCATGAATCTAAATTTCTACTTTTAAAATTTTGATCATATTGGTTGCTACAGATTTTGTATCCATATGTCACTTTTAAACTCTTATTTTTATTATACATTTAATTCAAAACTCTCATTTTGTATTTTATCAAAATAAGAATGTTATATCCTACACTTTAATTACAATGATGACATAAACGGTCATTTAAACCTGCACCATACCACATGAGGTCGCTGAAGTTTGAAGTAAGATATAGAAGCATCTAACAATATATATGTAAGCCTAACAAACATTATGTACTCAAAAATAATTATCGCCTGACAGTCGGGTAGGATATGGCCACCTCACTTAAGCACTATCCTCCTTTTTTGTTTACGATGGTTAATTTACTCTATCAATGAATTCTACATGTGTTGTGGTTTTTCTAAAAAAAAATAGAATGCCTACAATCTTACTATCATTATGCGAACTGATTATAGATTAGTTGGTTGGGTTTCTTGTGGTGGAACCTGTCCACCCGGGTTCAAGTCCTCGACATGGCACGGATGCTCGTATTTTCGTGGATTTATTCCAGAATTTAACGGCGGGTAGGCGACGTCCCCGTCGACAACAAGGTGCTCGTGGTGACTTCATGGATATCGAGATCTGTCGGCTCAATCCTTCCGAGGTGTTCATATGGGTAGGGTTTACGTACGTGTATTCATACGGGTGAATGTACGTGCGTGTTGTGGGCGTCTACGTAGTATTGTGTAATTCTCAAAAAGATCTATCGGCTCAGTCCTTCGCAGGTGCTCATAGGAGTAGGGTTTACGTACGTGTGTTCATAGGAGTGAGTGTGTGTACGTGTTGTGGGCGTCTGCGTTGTATCGTGTAATTCTAAAAAAATCTTACAATCATTATAGATATGTCGTATATTTTGATCAAAATTTACAAATTTATCTGAAGTGACATCCTACATAATTTTATCTAAAGTAACAACTTATCTAACACTATTTACCCAAAGAAAACTAAAGGGGGCATGGGCCACCTTTGGTATGCACTAAACTCCTCCTTTATTCAAGATATTGAATTCACTCTATCAAAAAAATTATATGCATATTAACATTTTTCTTTTAAAAAAAAGTGGCCATGATTATACTATTATTATAGATATGACATTATTTCTTTCAAAATGTAGAAATCTTTGTAATATAACGGCTTACATAGAGTTATCTAAAGGAACATCTTATATAAATTATCATCATGGATATTAGTATAATTATTAATGGGATGTTAGTATATATATGAGTCAATAAATAAACTTTTTTATTGTTGCTCATGCGTGGATGTATATTTGATCTTCATGATCACACAACATGTGTGTGTATCTCTCTCTATGTGTGATTTATGCCTATTCACACCTTTTTTTTATTTTAGCATAAAATTTAAATTTAGATGTTGATTTGATGGGATATGTGTAGTTTATTTTTGTGGCAAAAATTGGTAATTTGGATTAAAATTTAAGGGTTAATTAGATTATCTATCATAGTGACATGGTGCTAATTTAGATGCAAATTTATGGATTACTTTGTTTCCTAAGTTAGATGTAGCTCTAAAGAGTTACTTTATGTTTTTCTTTATAACAGTAGATGAGGATCCGATAAGTTTTTTAGAAATAGAATAGATGAAGCCTCTATTATTAATAATAGTGATTAGGCTCTACCGAATTAATGGCTAGATCTTTTCTATTTTTTTTAGAATTTATCTCTTTTAGAGTGTCTTGTGAGAATTAAAATAGAGGGCCTTCAATTATTTTTTTAGAAAACGAGTAAATCCACTATAACTATTAATATTGATTAGAGTCTAGCAATTCAATTAATAGCTAGATTTTTCTGATTCTTTGAAAATTGTAGAAATTATTTTTCTCTAGGGCATCTGATAAGAATTAATAACTTACCAGAAATATGTTCATGCGTTGCACCGCGATCACAATTTTTTAAAGTGGACCTCGTAATCGGACGCGTATGCGTGAGCTCCGAGGACTTCATATCGGATACGGACATGTGGATCTGGTCTTCGTAACCGCGCAGGACACGGACGTGTGAGCTTCGAGTGGATTATGATTCGTATCAGATGCGGATGCGTGAGGCAGATGCGTGAGTAAGGGTTAAGATTTGGTATCACCGGATAGATGATGTCTTTAGAGTCTTTTAGGCGTAGAGAAGAGAGGAGAAGAAAAGAGAAGGGAGAGACTCGGTAATAACATGATATAAATTTCCTCGAACATCTAAGTTTGCTTACTATTCTAGCGAACATCAATGCAACCTTCCATTTATTTCGTTCCATTGAAACCACAATATCACTGTTTGAGTGTCGCGAACCCTCAAACTAATAAAACTAGTTGTCAAAAAAACTAATAAAACTAAAAAAAATGCCACATATCAATTTTATGTTACCGATTCTCATTCATTTCAGTATAACAGAAGCATCAGACCAAACGGAGTCAACCGACGCCCAACCATTGCAGTCAGCTACGCATAGGAGTCTCAAAAATTGCCATAGATCGGAAAGCACCGCAAAATTGCTATAGCCTGGAGCCCTGGACAGTCAATTTTGACTAAGTTCTATAAAAATTGCTAAACGGGAGGAGAAGAGAAAGATGGAAGGAAGGGATAGAAGATATCACTATGAACAGGCCGGATCACCACACCTGCGCGGGCGGTCCGGCGAGCTCTGGCGCCCGGCGCGGTGCCGCGGGCCGCCGGAGTGAGCGGCGTGTGCGGCCGGGCGCGGGCCTGCCGGTGAGCGGCACCGCCCTGTCAGACCACTGCACTCTTGCTAGGAGGTGATGGGGTCTGTAACCCAGGCACAGAGCAACTAGAGATCGAAATTAATGAATCAAAGCCATCGATTCCAACAGCTGACCAAAGCAATGTGCTGATTGTTGATCTATATATGGCAGGCAATAGCATAGAATCGCTATCCTGTTCATAGCTAATTACACAAACGAAGTAAAATCCTTTTTGTACAATAACTGGATGAACAGACCTAGATAGCTAATCACCGGAAACATATTAACACTGGACTCAGTCTCTCATCAGTGAGGAACCATACACTAATAAGCCACACTAATACATTGCTACAGTTAATTACACTTGCACCGAAGGATGACTCCTAGAGCCTAGTCATAGGCTCGTACGCACAAGCCGTGGCCACCGAGCGGCTGACTAGGCCATGCCGTCGTCGAAGTTCGGGGAGTAGCCATGCAGGTTATAGCCGAAACTGACCGCGCTTCGCCGTGGCCGGGCCGCGCGTCTCCTTCAAGAGCACCTCAACCTCGACAGCAGCTGCTTCACCGCCGCAGCCGACCGGCCGCTGCCCCCGGTGTACTGGACGAGCAGAGACGCCATCCTCTCTCGATCGCTCACACACTAGTTGTTGTCACAGGTCATAAGCTGTCTCGTCGCAACCGCTATACTAGCTTGCTCTCTTTGCACGGAGCTATCCCTATGCTGCAGCTGTAGCTTCTGATTCTGAAGACCTTGTGCAAAACAAAACCTCTAATGGTGAGTTTTCGAAGAACCGGATATAACGACCAGAGGGGGGTGAATGTGAGCCTCAAATTTCTTTCAAAACTTTTGACCATTGTCCCAAAATCGACCCTTAAAAGGCACACAATCAAAAGCTATAAAAACATGATTCACTGTGTGTCAAGAGAACCTAGAGAAGTTCTCTTGAAAGCTAGAAACCCAACGCAAAAAACGGGACTCGAATCAGAGACCAAACGGACAAGACATGGAAGAGATAGGAAAAACTAAACACTGCCGGACTGTCTGGGGTCTGCTCGTGGACTATCCGGTGGCACCTGGAGACACAAAACAGTAACTGGACGAGTATTGTACGCTGCAGAAAAAATAAACGCCGGACAGTCCGGGGTCAGGCGTGGACTGTCCGCCGGTCAAAACAGCGAAAACCGAAGTCGGAAACATGTTCTGAACTCAACACGTGCAAGGGTCGCGGACTGTCTGCAACTGGATCCCGGACTATCCGCAACTGGGCACCCAACTGGGCTGCTGTACGCGATGTGAACAGTAACAGTGGACTGTCCGCGGATCGTGAAATTAGCAGGAATGGAATCGCCCCCAAAATCGCACGGATCAAAGAAAAACCCTATTTGCGGCCAAATCAAAACCAATTGCCACCAAATTTGAACCACATGGTCACAAGGCAACAGGTGAGCTACCCCTAAGAGATCATCGCCCAATTTAAAGCCAATCAACAGAAAATTGAAGGGGGACGAAAATCGCCTGAAACTATGTCATGACCTTGATTCGCCCCGACCTATGAACTCGTGAGGAATTAGACGAAATCCTTCGGTGGTAAGGCTCAACTCACGTCCTAGTTTATCTCAGCGCAAAAGGAATGAATTAAAATGGTCTCAAATCGACGAATCGTGCCACACAAGAAAGGAGAAAGAGGAAGAACGCGAAGAACAAAAACGCGATTCACAAAAGCAACTCACAAATCGAATCCCGGAGGACACGAGGAGGTAAGGGCCTCTATTCCCGCAACAATCTTTGGTTTTTACACAAATCTCATAATTTGTGGACCTCTCTCACAAGAAACCCTAATGGGAAGGGGAAATTAGGAAAGGAAGAGAGAAAATGAAAGAGGCGACGGAGATGGGGGCTTCCTCATCCTATTTAACAGAGCTATTACACAATCACAGTTTTGTCCTTAGATATTTTGAATCGAACCATATAACTCGAGGGCGTTATGATCCAACCCGAGGTAATCTTCATCCGATGGCCACCGCACCTTTCATGAGATAACTTCGCCTCGACGCGAACTTCTCAATGCTGCCACGTGCCGTCCGTTCCTCTTCGGAACCTCCGCCCGGGTTTTGAGGCCCAAACCCGCGAAACCGGCCATCGATGGTTTTGAGGCCCAAACCACCAAACCGCCCGCGAGTAGCGTACTCCATACGCGTCCCCCGCCACTCGACACGTGTCACCGCCGTCCTCGACCAACCGTCCACCAAGTCCTCCTGAGCCCTGCTCAACTCGCACGTCCGCCGTCTTGACTCGGTCAACACGGTCACTCATATGTACACTTGCGCTTGTCAATGTCCCAGATGTCATCCACCGCGGCTGGTCACCCGGCCTCCTGGTCCCTCGGTCCAAGCCTCACGTCCGCCCTTCACCGCTCCCGGTCCATTAGCACGGCACGTCCCTACTTGACCTTCACCTCGCCGTCGACCACCGCCTCTGAGCCCCACACCTGCACACAACAAGCCAAAAGACATGTCGTACAACCCAACTCACGTCATGGTTAGTCACAAACTCAATCTAGGTCGTGGATCACGTTGACAATCATTCATCACAAAACGAACCACAAGGACACATATCATCCATGTGTTCACAGTTTTATAAGCTCGGATGGTGCCATGGTGGGAGACGTACATGGTGACGAGGCATTTTTTTTGAATAATAGGTTTCCCTAGCTTTATAACCATAAAGCAATATCAAGTTGCGGTTCAACGTACTTAACGCGCACAAAAGCTGGGCCATATGACCAAAAGGGAAAAGAGTATGCCAAGAACGGCAGCCAAACCACATCTAAGTTCTATTACATTGTAAAGACTGACACATTTCCTAAACCCTCCAAAAGCTAAACAATTGATTGAACCGACCCTGATGTATCCAAACTCCATTTGATCCGCGGCGCCGAGTTTGATTCGACTTTCACCAGTTGAATCACCTGCTTCATCTTCTCCTGGATCTCCGTTTTGAACATTGGCAACCAGCTTCTTAACATCCTTTCCACCGTAGCAAACACCCTCTTCATCCCACTCCACGGCACTCCCTGAAAACATAATGCATTGCGTAATTTTCAAAGCACTCAGATTCAAAGTCAATACCAACAGTTCTAGTGAGCCAAACATGGTGACGAGGCATCCACTACGGAGATCACCAAAATCCAACTTCAGGCAGCATCTTTTTCAGAGCCGCGGGTCGTGCGGTCGAAAAGGAATATAACGGTAGTCCGAATATACTTACCACCAACCACGCTCGGAAGCATGTTAGCATGTGCATATGGTAGCAGTAGGCTTGCTTTAGTGACCGAGCTAGGTAGGTAGGATGAGAGGGTTGTGCGAGCGGTTGGCCATGGCAATTCTCGACACGGTGCGTCGCCTGAGCTCCTAATCCTATCCATCCTGCTGCCGGATCTCGTGCAGGTCCAAGTGATCTTGCGTTAATTGGTTGATGCTGTTATGCCGATCGTTCGGCAGTTAGGCACGGTGTCCTGTTCCATGCACACGCATTTGCAGAGGGAACTAGCTGCAGATGACGGCCATGGCTCATGGACGTGTCATCACAGACCCGGCTTTGATGCGAATGCGATGCCATTGGAAGATCGGTTCTTCTGCTTGCAGTGACGACGATGGTGACACACGCAAGAGCACTCCAAGGCCACTCACCATGGATAACTGTTTACTAATTCTTTTTGGATGATCTTGTCCTTGTACTGAAGATGACAGGTTAATGAAATCCAAAAGTTAATATATCTCCACAACACTAGCTAAAGCTTTGAACATGTTCCCTTCTTTTTTACAGCTAGTTGGAGAATATGGTCCCCTTCTTTTTTACAGGTGGAGCAAGAGCATGGTCTTTTGATATCTTAAAAAAAGGGGATGAAAAAGAAAAGGATACCATAGAGCTGAGTCATACATGAGCAGGATCAACATGGGAGCGGATTGGAAAGTGTCATGTTCTGACTACAGTGAATTTCTACATCCTAAAGAAAGAGAAAAAGGGAAAGCACTATAGTGTTAAAAGCAAAAATCTCTAGATGACAGGAAGCTGTGCTACTTGCATGGGATGGATCGGACTCTTCGGCCCGATCGGATGATTGGCAGATCACAATTATTACAAAGGACCGGTCGTTGTTTTTCTGTTTTTGTTTTGGTTTTTGTTTTTGCCTTTTGTTTTTGTTTTGTTCTGTTTCCATATTAAGAGAGAACATGATGAATCAAAAAAAATAAGAGAGAACATGGTAGTAGAAATCATCCGAGTCATCATGGTCCAAGGATGAGTCGCCAGTCTCTTGCTTTTTGAGGTTTTGCCCTGACCGGATGCTGCTTTTCCTTTCCTTCCGCCTTGAGATCAGTAGCTTTATTTGGCTGGCAATGGCAAGATTAGCTTTTTGCAATTTGACGGTGCTGCTGCCTGCTAAACTGGTCGATCAAATAGTCCAGGCTAATTACACGGATTTCATTTATGGAATCGTGTAGGATTACGTCAATACAGAACTATTTTCCAAGCAATAAAAGAAGTCAAGAAGTAGTTTGGAACATAGGGGATTACTTTCTCAAAATTCACATTTGCTGAGCAACTCCAGCAGGTCTTCTACACCGTGTCTCATTCTGGTTTTGAAGATTCCTAATTAAACCGTTTTGGCATATAGAGAGAACTGTTGCAGCTGACTACCTAAAACTTCCCCTGTATTTATTCATTTCCTTCCATTTCCATTCCCTTTTGCATACACATCCATTCTAAATTCCACTTCAACCACCATAGTAATTCAAACTTTTATGATTTTATACCACACACAATTCTACAACATTTCAAGTCTTCAAATCCAAAAACGGCATAAGTCCACATTAGTAAAAAGATAGTCACCCTGTTCGGCTGAGCTTATCAGCACGGCTTATCAACCGTGGAACAGTGTTTTTCTCTCACAGCAAAACAGCCACAGCCGGCTTATAAGCCGCAAAAACAGTCTGCCGAACAGGGTGACTGTTAATAGGTAGAGCATAAACTGGTGAAACTAGAAGAATTCATCTCATGTCATTTTGAGCTATAATTATCTTTGTAAAAACTCCACAGGTTCTTAAATTGTCAGGTGCTAACAAGCATCAACTAATACCTAATCCATCGGTCCCCAAAAAAAAGCAAGACACGCTATAGGATTTGTAGGACATGTTAGTGATCAAGCAAAATGACTTGGATACTCATCAAAGGTACTAGTGGACAGTGATAAACAATGCGGAACAATAACATTATAGTGTCAAATGTGCTATAGTGACTTTCTTTATAGAGCAAACTTTAATGCTATAAAATCTTTCTTCGTGGGACAGATCATTTTTGGATTAACGATTGACTTCAGTAACAATAATTAGCAATCAAACATACCCATTGCAACAGGTGTGCCGGTCACCTCGATAAATCTATAAATCAGCATACAGAGCAAGCAGCTTAAATCCATCCATTCCAACAGCTGACCAAAGCAATCAGGTGATTGTTGATCTATGGCAGGCACATAGAACTACTGTTTTTTGCATAGCTAATTACACAGACGAAATAACTTGTATATACAAGAACTGACGAACCTACAGCTAGATAGCTAATCACCGGAAATTAGCACTGGACTCAATCTCTCAGTGAGGAAACACTAAGCCACACTAATATCTTGGCTATAGTTATTTATTTACACAGAAGATGCAGAATCCTGGTTCTAGAATTCTAGCTACGAACAAGCCATGGCCGCCGGAGCTGACGGGGCAACGCCGTCGTCGAAGTTCTGGGAGTAGCTGTGCAGGTCGTACCCGAACCTGACCGCGCTTCGCCTCGGCCGCGCCGTGCTCCGGCCGAAGCTGGACCTCAGCCTCCTCAATAGCCGCCTCACCGGCGCCGCCGTGCCACTACCGCGGCTCGTCCTCCTCCGGCCGCCGCTGCCGTACAGGCTGAGCAGAGACACCATCCTTGCTTAGTTGCTTGCTCTCTCTCTATCTCTCTCTATCTCTCGGCCACTCTTCACGCTGTAACAGTGCAGTTGTTGCTGCTTTGTCTTCTTTTTTTTGAAACTTGACCGGGGGGGAGAGCTTCCCCACCTATACTGCTTTGTCTTCTGATGAAGGCTGAAAGTGTGAAGACCCAGCTGCAGGTTTTATAGGCTAAATCGGCCTTGGAGACACTCTCGCCGGCTGGTCGGGCCAGCCAGCGCTAGCGTCGCTCCTCCTACCAACGGCCACGGGCCACGGTCACAACGTGGCCACGTGGGTGACGATGGCATCCACTAGGAGGCGATCGTGGGAAAGCTCTGGGCAAATGCCGATTTCAGGTGCCTTTTCCTGCGTCGTCATCCTGCGCCCAAAAAGAGGTAACTATCACCATTCCTATCACATCGACTAGCACTGCTCCACTTGTGGTGCTGTTGAAGATGATGTCCACCTGTTCTTTCACTGCCAACTACCTAGAGTGGTATGGTTCTCTTTCTCCCCTCCCATAAGAACTGAGAACCTCCCTTAAGAAAATGACGGTATCCAATTAATCATACAAAGTCCCATATCCAATGCCACCTCAGATTCCTCAAGAAAGGAGGAAGAGGAAGAACGCGAAGAACAAAAACGCGATTCACAAAAGCAACTCACAGATCGAATCCCGGAGGACACGAGGAGGTAAGGGCCTCTATTCCTGCAGAAATCTTTGGTTTTTACACAAATCTCATAATTTGTAGACCTCTCTCACAGGAAACCCTAATGGGAAGGGGAAACTAGGAAAGGAAGAAAGAGAAAATGAAAGAGGCGAGGAAGATGGAGGCTTTCTCATCCTATTTAATAGGGCTATTACATAATCACAGTTTTGCCCTTAGATATTTTGAATCGAACCACGTAACCCGAGGGCGTTATGGTCCAACCCAAGGTAATCTTCATCTGATGGCCACCACACCCTTCATGAGATAGCTTCGCCTCGACGCAAACTCCTCAATGCTGTCATGTGCCGTCCGTTCCTCTTCAGAACCTCCGCCTGGGTTTTGAGGCCCAAACCACCAAACTGCCCGCGAGTAGCGTACTCCATACGCGTCCCCCGCCACTCGACACGTGTCATCGCCATCCTCGACCGGCCGTCCACCAAGTCCTCTTGAGCCCTACTCGACTCGCACGTCCGCCATCTTGACTCGGTGAACACGGTCACTCATATGTACACTTGCGCTTGTCAATGTCCGAGATGTCATCCACCGCAGCTGGTCACCCGGCCTCCTGGTCCCTCGGTCCAAGCCTCACATCCGCCCTTCACCGCTTCCGGTCCATTAGCACGGCACGTCCCTACTTGACCTTCACCTCACCGTCGACCACCGTCTCCGAGCTCCACACCTGCACACCACAAGCCAAGAGACATGTCGTACAACCCAACTCACGTCATGGTTAGTCACAAACTCAATCTAGGTCATGGATCACGTTGACAATCACTCATCACAAAACGAACCACAAGGGCACATATCATCCTTGTGTTCGCAGTTTTATAAGCTCGGATGGTGCCATGGTGGGAGACGTACATGGTGACGAGGCATTTTTTTGAATAATAGGTTTCCCTAGCTTTATAACCATAAAGCAATATCAAGTTGCAGTTCAACGTACTTAACGCGCACAAACGCTTGGCCATATGACCAAAAGGGAAAAGAGTATGCCAGGAACGGCAGCCAAACCACATCTAAGCCCTATTACATTGTAAAGACTGACGCATTTTCTGAACCCTCCAAAAGCTAAACAATTGATTGAACCGACCCTGATGTATCCAAACTCCATTTGATCCGCGGTGCTGAGCTTGCTTCGACTTTCACCAGTTGAATCACCTGCTCCATCTTCTCCAGGACCTCCATTTTGAACATTGGCAACCAGCTTCTTAACATCCTTTCCGCCATAGCAAACACCCTCTTCATCCCACTCCACGGCACTCCCTGAAAACATAATGCATTGCATAATTTCCTAAGCACCCAGATAACCGCCGAAGAGACAATATTACACACTATAAACTTTTTATTTGCTATCCACGAGGAAGCAACAGATTCAAATTTAGTACCAACAGTTCTAGTGAGCCAAACATGGTGACGAGGCATCCACTACGGAGATCACCAAAATCCAACTTCTGGCAGCATCTTTTTCAGAGCCGCGGGTCGTGCGGTCGAAAAGGAATATAATGGTAGTCCGAATATACTTACCACCAACCGCGCTCGGAAGCATGTTAGCATGTGCATTTGGTAGCAGTAGGCTTGCTTTAGTGACCGAGCTAGGTAGGTAGGATGAGAGGGTTGTGCGAGCGGTTGGCCATGGCAATTCTCGACACGGTGCGTCGCCTGAGCTCCTAATCCTATCCATCCTGCTGCCGGATCTCGTGCAGGTCCAAGTGATCTTGCGTTAATTGGTTGATGATGTTATGCCGATCGTTCGGCAGTTAGGCACGGTGTCCTGTTCCATGCACACGCATGTGCGGAGGGAACTAGCTGCAGATGACGGCCATGGCTCATGGACGTGTCATCACAGACCCGGCTTTGATGCGAATGCGATGCCATTGGAAGATCGGTTCTTCTGCTTGCAGTGACGACGATGGTGACACTCGCAAGAGCACTCCAAGGCCACTCACCATGGATAACTGTTTACTAATTCTTTTTGGATGATCTTGTCCTTGTACTGAAGATGACAGGTTAATGAAATCCAAAAGTTAATATATCTCCACAACACTAGCTAAAGCTTTGAACATGTTCCCTTGTTTTTTACAGCTAGTTGGAGAATATGGTCCTCTTCTTTTTTACAGGTGGAGCAAGAGCATGGTCTTTTGATATCTTAAAAAAAGGGGATGAAAAAGAAAAGGATACCATAGGGCTGAGTCATACATGAGCAGGATCAACATGGGAACGGATTGGAAAGTGTCATGTTCTGACTACAGTGAATTTATACACCCTAAAGAAAGAGAAAAAGGGAAAGCACTATAGTGTTAAAAGCAAAAATTTCTAGATGACAGGAAGCTGTGCTACTTGCATGGGATGGATCGGAGTCTTCGGCCCGATCGGATGATCGGCAGATCACAATTATTACAAAGGACTGGTCGTTGTTTTTCTGTTTTTGTTTTTGCCTTTTGTTTTTGTTTTGTTCTGTTTCCATATTAAGAGAGAACATGATGAATCAAAAAATATAAGAGAGAACATGGTAGTAGAAATTATCCGAGTCATCATGGTCCAAGGATGAGTCGCCAGTCTCTTGCTTTTTGAGGTTTTGCCCTGACCGGATGCTGCTTTTCCTTTCCTTCCGCCTTGAGATCAGTAGCTTTATTTGGCTGGCAATGGCAAGATTAGCTTTTTGCAATTTGATGGTGCTGCTGCCTGCTAAACTGGTCGATCAAATAGTCCAGGCTAATTACACGGATTTCATTTATGGAATCGTGTAGGATTACGTCAATACAGAACTATTTTTCCAAGCAATAAAAGAAGTCAAGAAGTAGTTTGGAACATAGGGGATTACTTTCTCAAAATTCACATTTGCTGAGCAACTCCAGCAGGTCTTCTACACTGTGTCTCATTCTGGTTTTGAAGATTCCTAATTAAACCGTTTTGGCATATAGAGAGAACTGTTGCAGCCGACTACCTAAAACTTCCCCTGTATTTATTCATTTCCTTCCATTTCCATTCCCTTTTGCATACACATCCATTCTAAATTCCACTTCAACCACCATAGTAATTCAAACTTTTATGATTCTATACCACACAAATCTACAACAATTCAAGTCTTCAAATCCAAAAACGGCATAAGTCCACATTAGTAAAAAAAGATACTGTTAATAGGTAGAGCATAAACTGGTGAAACTAGAAGAATTCATCTCATGTCATTTTGAGCTATAATTATCTTTGTAAAAACTCCACAGGTTCTTAAATTGTCAGGTGCTAACATGCATCAACTAATACCTAATCCATCGGTCTCCCAAAAAAAGCAAGACACGCTATAGGATTTGTAGGACATGTTAGTGATCAAGCAAAATGACTTGGATACTCATCAAAGGTACTAGTGGACAGTGATAAACAATGCGGAACAATACCATTATAGTGTCAAATGTGCTATAATGACTTTCTTTATAGAGCAAACTTGAATGCTATAAAATCTTTCTTCATGGGACAGATCATTTTTGGATTAACGATTGACTTCAGTAACAATAATTAGCAATCAAACATACCCATTGCAACAGGTGTGCCGGTCACCTCGATAAATCTATAAATCAGCATACATAGTAGCTTAAATCAATAGATTAAATACATCCATTCCAACAGCTGACCAAAGCAATCTGATGATTGTTGATCTATGGCAGGCACATAGAACTACTGTCTTGTGCATAGCTAATTACACAACGAAATAGCTTGTATATACAAGAACTGACGAACCTACAGCTAGATAGCAGCTAATCACCGGAAATTAGCACTGAAATCTCTCGGTGAGGAAGCACTAAGCCACACTAATATCTTGGCTATAGTTATGTACACAGAAGAAAGCAGAATCCTGGTTCTAGAATCCTAGCTACGAACAAGCCATGGCCGCCGGAGCTGACGAGGCAACGCCGTCGTCGAAGTTCTGGGAGTAGCTGTGCAGGTCGTACCCGAACCTGACCGCGCTTCGCCTCGGCCGCGCCATGCTCCGGCCGAAGCTGGACCTCAGCCTCCTCAATAGCCGCCTCACCGGGGCCGCCGTGCCACTACCGCGGCTCGTCCTCCTCCGGCCGCCGCTGCCGTACAGGCTGAGCAGAGACACCATCCTTGCTTGCTCTCTTTCTATTTCTCTCTATCTCTCGGCCACTCTTCACGCTGTAACAGTGCAGTTGTTGTTGCTTTGTCTTCTGATGAAGGCTGAAAGTGTGAAGACCCAGCTGCAGGTTTTATAGGCTAAATCGGCCTTGGAGACATCAGCGCTAGCGTCGTTCCTCCTACCAACGGCCACGGGCCCCGGTCACGACGTGGCCACGTGGGTGACGATGGCATCCACTAGGAGGCGATCGTGGGAAAGCTCTGGGCAAATGCCGATTTCAGGTGCCTTTTCCTTTCGTCGTCATCCTGCGCCCAAAAAGAGGTAACTATCACCAACCGCTCGATGCTTTTTCATCAGCACATAGCTGAAGCTGGTTGCATTCATATGAGAAGTGAAGTGGCAGTGGCGATTTGGCGACGCATTCCCGCGCATGATCTCTCGCCTCGCCTGTCAAGGGAAACTGGCAAGACGATAGACGAATTGCAGGGTTCGGCGGCCTCGTGCACCCTTTGCGTCGTGCCGTAGTGGTTGGCTTGCTTTAGTGACTTGTAGCTTCTAGGTGTTGGCCATGGCAATTCTCGACACGTACAGCGCCTAGCTCGCCTGAGCTGCTTAGACTAGCTGCACTCATGTCCGGTAAACCATACGGCAAAGCAAAATGGCGGATAAAATTGCTGCACCGCGGTACGCTACCGGGTACGCTATGGCAGCGCATGGCTGTTTGTACGCCATTCCTAGCGTCTGTCCGGGATCTTCGCTAAAGGCATGGAACCCATACAGCAGTGACACAAGCGAGCATGCAGATCATTAGCAGGTCCCAACTTTTTCAACTAAATAAAAATGTTATAACTCACAAACCAAAAAACTAAATTAAATTCTGATTATACCGTTAAATTCGTTTCAATAAATTCTTCAAAACAAGATCTCACATGGATATATTTAGATAAAATTTATTTATAAACATGTGGACCCCATTGTTGGTAATTGATATAGAGTATGAGATATAGAGGATGATGGGTGTGGAAGAAATATGTATAGAGGAGAGAATCTCGATGACCAGGACGGAATATTCTTTTTAGAGGATGAATTTAGAGAACGAGAGTGCGGATAGTCCGGTAAAACGATGGTGCGCGATTGCCGATAGGTCGGCGGCCTCGCCTATCCATCCTGCCGCGGTGCCGCTGGATCGCGCAGGTCCGAGACCGTCCGAGTGGTCATGCGTTAGTTGCTGCTGTTGATAAAGTGTATTTGCTGGTGTATTTTACTTCCTTTGAATAGGATAGCTGAGGTTTTTCCCGCGCTGCTCTAGTCCGCGTCCACACGCTGGTCAGCCACGACGTCGCCCACGTCCCGCTGAACCGCCGTGCGCTCGGCGCAGCCGCGCGCCTCGCGTCTGCAGTTTTCACTGCATGTAACATGTATATGTACTAGAGATCAATACAGAATACGTTTACTGTTTCATGGTATCAGTCGCCTAGTTCTTTTCCCCTGTGCCGCCCTCCCCGCAACCACCGCCGCCGCTGCCGCCGCGCTCGACGCAGCTACGTCCTTGTCTTCCGCTGCTTCCCCACGCAACGCCATGGATGTTAACCCCCTGTTCAACGCCGATCTATCTGATGGCGATTCCTCCTCCAACTCTTCTGTCAACCGAGTTTCTTTCACCGAGACCTTCATCCAGCCACCTTCCTCCACCGTGCTCCAAACAGTCAACATCAAAAACCATGTTCCCGTTGAGCTCGATCTCACCGAGTTGAACTACAGCGAGCGGAGATGCTTCTTTGATGCCTTCGTCGGCAAGTTCGGCCTCAGTTCTCATCTCACCTCTTCAACCACTGCCGCCAACCGCCGCGATCCGGACTGGGTCATGGTCGACCAGTGCATCTTGAGCTGGCTTTACAACACCGTGTCCAAGGATGTCCGCGCGATCATGCGCGTTCCCAAGGCGACGTCGTACACCATCTGGCACGTGATCCACGACCAGTTCCATGACAACGAGCTTCATCGAGCCATCTACCTCGAGGCCGAGTTCCGTAGCTTGGTCCACGGAGACATGGATATTACGGCGTACACCGGTCGACTCAAGCGCCTCGCCGACGCTCTGCGCGACATCGGGCAACCGGTGCGCGAGACGTCGCAAATGCTGAACATGCTCTGCGGCCTCTCCCCCAAGTACCGCCACACCGTGCCCGTGATCACCGCCAAGAACCCTCCCCACACCTTCCTGTCCGCGCGTTCCTATCTGCTGCTGGAGGAGCAGTACGATACGGAGCACGCCAAATCCGCCACCCAACATGCCCTCCTCGCTACTGGTGGTTCCCATCCTCCTGCCCTGGTGAGCGGTTCCGGCACCACAGGTGCTCCTCGGTCCAGCCAACCGACCATGGGCGCCAACGCATGCTCCAACAACCGCGGCAACAAGAAGCATCGCGGCCGCGGCAACAACTCCTCCGTCGGTCCTAGTGGCGGCGGCCACGCTACCCAGGGCGGTTTTGCCGGTCAGCGCTCACCTTCGTCGCCGTGGACTCCAGGCTTCAATCCCTGGACCGGCATGGTGCAAGCCTGGCCCATGCCATTCCGCGTTTCTGGTGCAGGCGTCCTCAGCCCACGTCCTGGCGCTCCTCCCTAGCAAGCATACATCGCCGGACCGACCCATCATCATCCGTCGGCCTCGATACCTACTAGCTCCGGCCTCTTCTCCCTCCGATGTCTGGAACTAGCAAGCTCTCCTCGCTGCGCTGGCCACCACCAGTGTGCCGCCCAACGGGCCTTAGGCGTCCGAGTGGTTCCTGGACACGGGCGCTACCTCTCACATAGCGTCAGGCTCCGGTAATTTTCCATCTGCTCACCCCCTTCCCCATTCTGCTCCCATCACAGTCGGTAACGGCGCATCCATGCCCGTCACCCATGCTGCTCACTCCTCTATTCCTGGCACCCCCTTTCGTCTCCACAATGTTCTCATCTCCCCCGATTTGGTTAAGAATTTGATTTCAGTTTGATCTTTCACCCGTGATAACAACGTGTCAGTCAAATTTGATCCTCTCGGTATTTCTATCAAGGATCTACCTACTCGGAGGGAGATGCTCCGATGTAACAGTGACGGCGCGCTGTATCCCCTCCGGGCCCCGTCCCCGCAGACGTTGTTGTCCAGCTCTACCTCCACTGATCTGTGGCATCAGCGTCTCGGGCATCCTGGCCGTGACTCCTTCTAGCTCACCCTTCGTCAGTTTGAGTTCACCTGTACAAAGTCCATAGCTCATACTTGCCAATCCTGTCAGCTCGACAAGCATGTCCGTTTACCTTTTTCATCTTCGAACTCAGTTTGTTATGTTCCACTCCAGCTTGTACATGGGGATGTTTGGACCTCACCGGTTCCCAGTAACTCCGGCTTCAAGTATTACTTAGTTCTGATTGATGCTTGTACCCACTTTGTTTGGATTTTTCCCTTACGTGCAAAGTCTGGCGTTGTTCAATGTTTGATCTCCTTCCATGCTTACGTTCTGACGCAGTTTCAGTTGTCACTGATTTATTTCCAAACCGACAACGGCAAGGAGTTTGATAATACTGTTGTCCGTCAGCACTTTGCCGCCCATGGGATTTGCTTCCGCCTTTCTTGCCCCTATAGCTCCGCTCAAAACAGGAAAGCGGAGCGGATCAAACGCACATTGAACAATTGTGTGCGCAGTCTCCTCATCCACGTCGGCATGCCCTTCCCCTTCTGGGCCGGGCGCTCTCCGCCGTGACTCACCTCCTCAATCAGCGTCCGTGCCATGCCACGGCTCCAATCACGTCGTTTGAGCGTCTTCTAGGTGCCCCGCCGTCCTACAGCCATCTGCGGGTGTTCGGTTGTCTGTGCTACCCCAACCCGACAACCACCACACTACATAAGCTCAGTGCGCGCTCCAGCGTGTGCATCTTTCTAGGGTATCCCCCTGATCACCGCGGCTACCGATGCTTCGATCTTGATAGTCGCCGTGTCATCACGTCACGCCATGTGGTGTTCGACAAATCCATCTTCCCGTTCCGCGCTCCTTCACCGACTGCGACGCTACTCCCGCTCCAATCATCGTCTGCCGCGGATGACGACCTGCTGCACATCCCAGAGCACGCCACCACGTGACTTTGAGCTCAGCCGCCCCGCGTTGTGCCCGCTCCCTCGCCCGAGCTGTCAGCACCTCCTTCCGAGCTCACCCCATGGTCACCCACGCCATCGCCTGCGCAACCCCAACCTCCAGCTCACCCCATGGTCACCCGAGCTCATGCCAGGTTGTTCAAGCCAAATTCGCACTATGCCATGGCTGTGGAAGCTCTAGCCATCTCGCCCATCCCATCATCTGCTCGCGCGGCCCTACGCGATCCAAACTGGAAGGCTGCCATGGAGGCTGAGTTCTCCGCATTGCAAGCGAATCGGACTTGGCACCTTGTCGACAAGCCGCTCGGTGCTCACATCATATCGGGCAAATGGGTCTTCAAGCATAAATTACATCCTGATGGTTCCCTAGATCGATACAAGGCAAGGTGGGTTGTGTGCGATTTCACTCAATGCGCCAGGGTTGACTTTCAAGAAACCTTCACACCGGTTGTTAAACCGGCCACCGTGCGCACAGTGCTCACCATTTCCGTGTCGAAACAGTGGCCAACTCGCCAACTAGATGTCTCCAATGCCTTTCTCCATGGGCATCTCGACGAATATGTGTTGTGTCAACAGCCCATCGGCTTCGTAGACCCAGAACGCCCTCAGGCCGTCTGCCGCCTCGACAAATCTAATTACGGTCTTCGTCAGGCGCCCAGGGCTTGGTTCACCAAATTTGCGACGTACGTCATTCGTCTCGGGTTCAAGGCGACTTGGTCCGACTCTTCGCTGTTCGTTCTTCGCCGTGGTGCCGACGTCGCCTACCTACTCCTCTACGTCGATGACATGGTCATCACTGCGTCGAGCTCTTCGCTGCTACAACAAATCGTCACCGACCTCTGCTCCGAATTCGCTGTCAAAGACATGGGCGATCTCCGCTTCTTCCTCGGCATCGACGTCCATCGCACGGCGGCCGGCTTCAACCTCTCCCAAAGTCGGTACGCCGAGGACATCCTTCAGCGAGCCGGTATGGCTAACTGCAAGCATGCCTCGACGCCCATCAACACCAAGGGCAAACTCTCGGCGGATGGTCCACCCGTGCTAGATGCCAAGAACTACCGCAGCATCGCCGGCGCTGTCTACATGTCGGCGACCCCGTACATCACAAGAGAACGAAGCATATCGTACTTGACATCCATTTCGTGCAGGAACGGGTGCAGGTCGGCGAGCTGCACGTTCTCCATGTGTGCCGACTGGTGAGCAATATGTAGACATCATGACAAAAGGGCTCATGACGAAGACATTCGAGGCATTTCGGCATAGTCTTTGCGTTCATGCGATGACCCCTGAGACTGCGGGGGTGATAAAGTGTATTTGCCGGTGTATTTTACTTCCTTTGAATAGGATAGCTGAGGTTTTTCCCGCGCGGCTCTAGTCCGCGTCCACGCGCTGGTCAGCCACGACGTCGCCCACGTCCCGCTGAACCGCCGCGCGCTCGGCGCAGCCGCGCGCCTCGCGTCTGCAGTTTTCACTGCATGTAACATGTATATGTACCGGAGATCAATACAGAATACGTGTTGGCTCCACTGTTTACTGTTTCAGCTGTGATGGCGATGGTTCGGCAGTTAAGCACGGTGTCCTGTTCCATGCATGCATGCATATGTGCGGAGAGAGAGAGGGAGCTAGCTGCAGATGTCACGTGCACAATGCATCTCCGCTGCCTGCACGGCCAGCGTGGCGGCCGAGGGCCGAATCATCGACATGCGGGTTTGTTGGCAAGATGTGAGTGGTGCGGAACTTGGCATGTCATCGCACACCAGGCTGCCACGATGCCATTAATTGGAAGATCGATTCTGGTTGCAGTGACGACGACGACGGAGCATGGACAGTTGGACACACGTACGCTAGAGGACGAGAGCACTCCAAGCCACTCGCCATGGATAACCGGTTATTAATTCTTTAATTTTGGATGATCTTATCCTTGTATGAAGATGACAAGTTAATTATAAATCCAAAAAGGTATATACCTCCACAACACGAGCTAAAGCTTTGAACATGGCCCGTTCTTTTTTACAGCTGAGTCATACATGCGCAGGATCAAGATAGGAGCGGACTAATGTTCAAAAAAAAAAGATAGGAGCGGACTACAAAATGTCATGTTCTGACTGCATAGATATTTCTACATCCTAAAGAAAGAGCAAAAGGGAAAGCACTAGTGTGAAAAGCAAAAATCTCTAGATGACAGGAAGCTGCCACTTGCATGGGAGGGAGTCTTCAGCCCGATCGGATGATCGGCAGATGACAACTACAAAGGGCCGGCGGTCGTCGTCGTCGTTGTTGTTTTTTTTTTTTGGGGGGGGGGGGGGGGGGGGGTAAGAGAGATGGGTTGGTGGAAGTGGAGTGCCACTATATATGCAGGGAATGTGGTAGTACAAATCATCCGAATCATCATGGTCCAAGCTTGCCTTTGAGGTTTTGCCCTGACCGAAACCGGATGCTAGTTTTCCTTTCCGTCGCCTTGATGAGATCAGTAGCTTTATTTGGCTGGGAAGATCAGTAGCTTACTGCGATTTTGATGGTGCTGCTGCCTGCTAAAGCTGTCGTCGATCAAATAGTCCGTGCTAATTACACGGATGTCTTTTATGGAATTAATCGTATAGGATTACACTACAATAAAGAACTATTTTTCCAAGCAATACAAGAAGTGATTTGGAACATAGGGGATTACTTTCTCAAAAAATCACATTTTTGCTGAGCAGGTCTTCTACACTGTGTCTCATGCTTGTTTTGAGGATGAAACCATTTCAGATATATATTGCAGCCGATTAACTAAAACTTCTACTGTATTTCATTTCCTTCTATTTACATTCCCTTTTGCATACACATCCATTCTAAAATCAACTTTAACACCATAGTAATAATATCAAGCACTACAGCAGAGAAGAACATCACTGGCGGTTCAAAACCCCCCTTCACTGGCGGATTTTGAACCGCCATAACCAACTCGGCAGTGATGAGCTGATCACATCACTGCCGGTTATGCCAAACCGGCAGTGATAGCTCATGTATCACTGCCGGTTCGTGTTAAAAACCGGCAGTGATACTTGAGCCATCACTGCCGGTTGTTTTAACCAACCGGTTGTGTAGATTATATTATCACTGCCGGTTATCTTTGAACCGGTAGTGATATACTATTCACAATTTGCATTTTAATAATTGTTTTATTTTTATTTCGAGGGGAGGTGGTGGGGTGGGAGGTCGGGGAGGTGGAGGTGGAGGTGGTTGCTATCGATCAATTTGATATCGATGTGAATGAAGACAATACAAACCCATCAACATTTATATTACAAAAGTTTCAAAAAAAACTCTAAGTATCGAATTAAGAGTCGCATTACAATAGCCTATCAATGTGGTCTCTTCCGTACTGCGCCTTGTACTTCTTAGTCCTCGCAATGGAGAATGATCCTGTCTTGGTCAATATCTCGTCCAATACAAACCTTGCTACCTCCTCTTGAATTCCTCTCATCTCAAAATCTAGCAATTGGTTGTGATTGTTTGCTTTGCGCTGTAATTGAAGCAAGATGATATTGAGATGCACAAACGTAAGACAAAACAATAGAAATGGGATGCCTACGTACCATGTCATCTCCCTTATTTGTTTTTGCGCCAAAGTATTTTAGCATTGCCCACATCACATAGAACCCGCATTCGTTGTTCCCCATCGGTTGATCTAGGGTCTTGAGATCCTCCATATACTTTACACTGAATGAGGCCCTCCATTGCTTTTGCATCTTGCTATCGAGATTTCTCCAATTCGGTAATGCCTTCATTCTATGTTACATTGTAAATGAAGTGTGAAGACCGAGGACATTACAATATCCTATGTGATTAGAAAGTGTTGTGATATTGGGTTCACTTACTTATTCAGCACTTTGACTAGGGGGTCGATAAGAGAAAGTGGCTTTTTCTTTGAGTCCCACACCTCGATATGTGAATCTTGAAGATAGATATCTACGAGGATGAAATGGTTGCTGCAATCACAAAGTCCATGTTATTGAATGACATATCAAGAAAAGAAACACTAAAATAAGGGTCGAGAACACATACTCGCAGTTGTAGGGTAGGAGTACGTTTGTTTTGTTGTTTCTGAACATACTTTCAAACTCAATCTTCAAACTTGTTGGTACATAGTCATCATCACCAGGGGCGGTGCATGTTGTCTCATTTACAAATATGGGATCCAAGAAGTCTATATTGCTCAATTGCTTCTTTAGGCACCATTTTGCCATACACCTGCATAATAAGCATATGATATATTCAAATGCAAATCACGTAGTTTATTATAACGTTGTGAGGGTAGGGTACTTACATAGACCATATCATCAAAATCTGCGTATCGAGCGAGCGCCGTTGGATGAGCTGAAAGAGGTGTTCATAATAAATAGTATGCACCGTTTCTTCAGGATGATTAAAAACTATTCCGGGAGGGATGCAAACTTCAAAACCGATACAGTCTCCGTTGGCAGTATCCAGGGAGTAATAATCATGCAACTGTCGCATGTATGTTGGCAAATCTTTATACTCTTGTTCGGTGGCGACCAAAGGTTTGCCTCTTGAATACTTGTATGCGACCGTGGCTTTTTCAAAATCTCTCGTTCCGTAATACAACTCCGTGGCCCTCTCCATGGATATGCCCATGTTGTTGGCCAAGTTCTGTATCTCTAGCAATTCTTTGGTGTGTATTTCTCTAGCTCTGATTTGATTACTCTCTTTGTTGTGTTGCCTTTCAAATTCGGTCTGTTGTCTCCACTTAGGTAGACTGGCTATTCGATTAAAGAAGGCAATGGCGGCTTTCTTGCTTGGAGGCTCCACAATCGGGTCCTTCATCTTACTCGTAATGCTAGCATCCACCTTCTTTTTACTTGTCTGGGGAGCATTACCAACCGAAACTGATGACCTCTTGTGTTGCGAGGTCGAACCTGATCGCACTTTGGATTTTCGCGGAGGAGGAGGAGGTGTCTTCTCTTTTGGCTGTGGAGGAGGTGGAGGAGGTGGAGGAGGTGTTTTCTCCTTTGGCGGTGGAGGAGGTAGAGGAGGTGTTTTCTCCTTTAGCGGTTGAGGAGGTAGAGGAGGTGTTTTCTCCTTTGGCGGTGGAGGAGGTGTCTTCTCTTTCGAGGCAGGAGAGGGAGAATGAGGATCTTGCAGAGGAGAGAAACCTCTTGGCGGTGGCGATGCCGATGATTCACTGCCATCCTCATCATCCGAAGATGGCTGCTCATCCAGCTTGATGAAGCGTTTGCGCCAAGCCACATGAGTGCCCAAGTTGTGAACAAGACGCGGCCTATCTTCCTCCACTGGGAAATCAATGTGTATCTTATTGTACTTCTTATCCAAGATCTTATCAATGCTGACCCTGGCATACCCGGGTGGCATTGACTTGCCATGAATGATGCCGTCTCCTCTTGGAAATGCTTGTCCGACCGCCACCTTGTCTTTTGTCCACTGCTGACGGATGTATAACCTGACATTAATAGGTCCAGTGATGTTGTCCACCGGATGAGGAGCATTGACCTCTTCTTCGTCAAGCATAGGGGTTGAGCCGCAGCTACTGCGACCCTTGGGCACTGGGCTATTCAAAGTCAGGATAGGCTGCGGTTGTGACGAACACATGGATTGCATAGCTGACATAACTCGTGCATCAACTTGAGCAGCTATCCGTGCTTCCATGCTATCTTCGATTTCCTTTCGAAACCTTTGGAGCTCTTCTTCTCTCTGTGTTCTAGCCCTCGCCCGGCTCCTATAGGATGAAGATTCACCTTCGAATGCTTTCACCCAAGGTACATTCCCGGCTCCTCTAGTGCGACCGGGGTGCTCCTTGTTTCCAAGTGCTTGTGTGAGCACGTCATTTTCTCTATCGGACTTGCGGTTACCTCTATTCACTTCCTCAGTTAAGGTTGAAATCCTCTGGAGGAGATCGCTGACGGGTTCACTACTGGTATTAAGGCTCCCGTCACTATTGTATCGTGCCCCCCTTGCAAGTAGGTAGTTTACTGATCTGGGCTGCCAATCGCTTGTCTGAGGCCTAACGCCGCGCTGCTCTAGTTTCTGGACTTCCATTTCCCATTCCGGAATCTTCCGTACATAGCCACGCGATCCTAG
The DNA here is from genome assembly GCA_038087645.1 of Saccharum hybrid cultivar R570. Lineage (NCBI taxonomy): Eukaryota > Viridiplantae > Streptophyta > Magnoliopsida > Poales > Poaceae > Saccharum > Saccharum hybrid cultivar. The sequence goes on from JAQSUU010000066.1 coordinate 5,775,343, forward strand.
GCGATGAGGATCATTTGCCTTAAGTGAGTTTGCTCTATTTCTTTCGCTTGATGCCTTGGCCTCTTCGGATAGCTTGTAAGCCTTGAACTCCTCCCAGAAGTCTCTCTGCTTGGTGTATTGACCTCCCTCAAAATTTGGTTCTCTGTCCTCCTCGATTAACTTGTACAAGGTTCCCTTGAAAGTCTTGAACGAGCGACCCATGATTTCCTTGGCCTTCTTCTTGACTGTCGCCTCGTCATAGTCATTAGGAAAAGTGAAAAACCCTTTCAACTTGTTCCAAACTAGCTCCTTCTCACTTTCTGGAACCCTCCATGGGTCATCCTCACGACCAGCCCATTTCCTGTATTTGATCGGGATAAAGTCTCTTACAAGTGCCCCGATGACACTCTTGTATGGGCCTAATGCTGTAAGAGGCTCCACCGGCTCCCCTACTTGGTCGAACTCAGAGATGTGCCAATGTTTACTTGTTTGAGGAAGCTTTGTTGCACCACGCTTAGTCTTGCTGGTACCCTCACCACTTGGCTCTTGCGGCGGAACCTGCTTCAAAATTCATAAATAAGTCCCCATCAAACTTATCTAGCGTTATTAGGTTTGACCTAAGTTATTACCTCGTCTCCTTGGTCTAGCTGCAGATAATGGCTAGGGCTCCAATCGTCCTGATTACCACCACCATTAGTTGGATCCTGCGGCGCTCCTGTCGCAGTGCTCTCTGCTTGTGGGGTATCAGTAGCTCGGCGACGGGTGGTGAATTAGCGATGACGAGTCATGTTTCTGGACATGCAATCAAAGGCATCAACTTTCATGGGGAAAGAATGTTATTCTTGTGGGAGGGAAAAGTGATCAACCTTCTGACAAGATATCAGGTTTGCCTCTGCTATTTGATCTGAAGTCAAAGGGAAGAAACTACATGACCTTCATATGTTTGATCTGAAGTCATTAACATGGCTTCCTCTGAATTATAAGTAAGTTACTCTAGTCTAGAACTCAATAACAGTGTGATGTCATTAGTAAAGAAAGAAAAGAAAGCATAGAGGCTAATTCGTTTCCTCTTGGCCTTTTCACTGTGCTTTAAAATACAAAAAAAGTTAATCAGAAAGGCAGATATTCACAATCCCATTTCCAAACAAAAAAAGTTAGAGCACAGTGCAAAGCCGCACGTTGATGAATTGATTATAGAACAGAAATTGGCTGAGTGGTGGTCCGTGGTCTCTATTTTGCTGCTGCTGAGTCATTGATTCTAGGTCAAAATGGTCCTTTTGTTTCTGGTTTACAGATCATGCATATTTGCCCAAGTCAATAAAAGACTGGGGGTGATAAATTGATGGTCTAATAAACAATGTAAATAATGCATTCTGAGATTTCATCAACAAAAAAAATCAACTAAGCAAGTTAAGTTTTTGTACAATAAACAGTAATATTTATTCCCAGCCAATGGGACAAAAAAGGACTTTATAAGTGACATCATCATGGCAAAAGCTTTAACCAAAAAAAAATACACCACTCTAATGCAATAAATCATTGTTCTTCCAGTTTCAAGGGAAGTTTTATGCTAAGTGAATTTACAATAGCAGAGCTCACAGTGTTGTGATCATGATGCATTGTCATTTACAAAATCAGAATCTTGTATCAACTTGTGAAATAAGCTAAAGTGCAGATTGAACAGGCAACGTTCAATGAGATTCTGGACCTGTAAAACCGTTTTTCCATGAGGGCTTACATGCTGCAAAAGAAAACTAGCACAAAATCCTACCATGAGGAACAAACAATTCAATGACAGATGAGAGAACAAAAAACATATACAGTGGGCTTTGTTGATGCATAGAATGTGATAAACGGATGCAGGCACATTTCAGGAACCATAAGGCAGATATCTGTATGTGATAATGCTAGAGGCAAAATGAGAGTGAGACAGGAGGTTATGACATATGACACTGGCAAGAACGTGTCAACTTGGTCAACAGGATTGCGCAGTCGATACATGTTCGGTTAGGCATTTTACCGAACACCTTATGGGAACTCACCGAAACTGCAGGGGTGGCGCGACAACGACGTGGAGGAGCTCCTGGAGGCGTCGAGGACGGCGGCGTCGGGCTGCGGCGTCGGGCTGCGGCGTCGTGAACGGCGCGGTCGGGCTGCGGCGTCGTGGACGGCGAGTCGGGCGGCGGCGGCGTGCACTGGCGGGAGCGTTGGTTATGTGTCGAGCGTCGTGACTGGCGGGAGCGCCAGCCCCTTTTATAACCCCAGCATCACTGCCGGTTGGCTATTACAACCGGCAGTGATGTTGGCCATCACTGCCGGTTTGTTATTAGAACCGGCAGTGATGTCCCACATCACTGCCGGCTGCCGGTTCTAATAACCAACCGGGCAGTGATGTCCCACATCACTGCCGGTTGGTTATTAGAACCGGCAGTGATATGGGACATCACTGCCGGTTCTAATAACCAACTGGCAGTGATGTGGGACATCACTGCCGGTTGGTTATTAGAACCGGTTTAGTTTTACTTTTTAAAAAAAAATTAAAAACGACAAGTTCAAACCAAATTTTAGAACCCCAAATTATTTCAAATGAAAAAGTGAGGAATACCAAATTTATACAACTCATGAAGATCTACAACTTTGATATAGGTCACCTTAGCATTTGACTAAATTTGAACCTTTCAAATTTGAAATTTTCAAAAACGGCACGTTTGATCCAAAATTTGAAACCCAAAATGATCTCAACATGAAACATAATGTGTACCAAAGTTGTTCAACTAATGAAGATCTCCAACTTTGATAAAGGTCATTTCTTCATTTGAAAAAAATTGAACATTTCAAATTTGAAATTTTGAAAAATGGAACGTCCAATCCAAAATTTAAAACCCAAAATGATTTGAACATAAAACTTGATGAATACCAAAGTTGTTCAACTTATCAAGATCTACAACTTTTGTATAGGTCATTTCTTCATTTGAGAAATTGTTAATATACATTGTTCACAAAACCTACACGTGTCTCATATGGTTTATGAAATCTTATGAGAGATGTGTAATATTTATGAACAATGTTATTACCACTTTGTCGGATGAAGAAATGACCAATATAAAAGTTGTAGACCTTGATGAGTTGTACAACTTTCTTTACATCACTTTTCTAGTTGAAACCATTTGGGGTTTCAAAATCATGTTTCAAGTTGTCTTTTTTAAAAAAATTTGAAAAACGACAAGTTCAAACCAAATTTTAGAACCCCAATTTATTTCAAATGAAAAAGTGATGAATACCAAAGTTGTTCATATTTGACAAATTCTTAGTACACATTGTTCACAAAACTTACATCGGGAATTTGAGATGTTGCACATGTTTCATTGTCATGTTTCACAAGTTCAAACCAGAATTTGAGCCCCTAAATGATTTCAGCTCAGAAAGTGATGAATACCAAAGTTGTTCAACTCACCAAGATCTAAACTTTTATATGGGTTATTTTCTCATTTGACTAAATTTGAAATCGAGCCTAAATTTGAAATCGAAAGTGATCTCAACTTAAAATGTGATGAATACCAAGGTTGTTCAACTAATGAAGATCTACAACATTTCATTAAGGATTACATAGTTTATGATATTCTAACTATGATGGCCTCATCGTGATCACTCCGGAGGTAAGCAGGTTCGTCACCCTCTTCAAGGATAGGTAGGGTAATGTCTGCCCCAAAAGGAGCCATTTCTTGATAACCTTTGTACTCTTCTTCGTCCGTCACTCCTTCAACACCGACAATCTTCCTTTTGCCTTGCATGACTACTTGTAGTCTTCCCTTTGTATTGTTATCCCTTGCATAGAAGATTTGCAAAACATCCTTTGCAAGGACGAAGGGGTCATCTCTATATGCGGTCTTGGATAGATCAACGGTAGTGAACCCATCATTGTCGGTGTTGATTTCATCTAGCCGGACCCACTGGCAACGGAAAAGAGCGACCTTCAACTGTCGTCCATAGTCTAGCTCCCATATCTCATCTATGAAACCATAGTATGTTGCCTCCACCGTGCCGTATTCATCGTGGGCGTCGAAACGAACAGCACTATTTTGGTTGGTGCTCTTTCCATCCTGTTTTTTTGTGTAAAATGTAAAACCATTTATATCATAACCTTGGTACATCATCACCGTAGTCGAAGGTCCGGGAGCTAAGAGATCTAGCTGACATCCCGACACCATTCCTAGCCTGCGGCGTCGAAACCAGTCACCGAATTCCTCCTTATGTTTTTTCTCAAGCCAAGCCTGTGACCTACCGATGTGCTTACTTTGCAGTAACTGCTTGTGCTCATTAATGTATGCCATCACACCGTCGGCCTGTTGGAGAACAGCGAAGTGTGCCTGTCTGAAGGAAACCACTTCGACTATTTTGACAGCTTTCTCACCTATCGTTCCTTTGCCCCCTAGTCTTCCATCGTGACGAGATACTGGAACTCCGACCCGATTGATGTCCATATAATATGTGCAGAACTCAATGGCCTCCTCCGTTGTCCATCCTTCTACCATGCTCCCTTCTGGTCTGAATCTATTCCTAACATACCGCCTGAAAACTTTCATCAACCTCTCGAAAGGAAACATCTGGTGTAGATACATTGGGCCAAGGGCTTTAATTTGGTCCACAAGATGAACAAGTAGATGCACTGATATGTCGAAGTAAGTCGGTGGGAAATGCATCTCAAGCCTGCATAGAATCTCGGTTATCTCCTGCTTCAGCTGGTCTAGCTTGACCCCTTCAATGACCTTTTCAGAGATCGCGTTGAAGAATGAACACAACTTTATGATTGGGGCACGGACCTTGTCAGGGAGGATACCTCGTAGGGCAACTGGGAGCAGCTGAGTCATAATGACATGACAGTCATGGGCCTTCATACAACCATAGTTAAACTTAAGTTCTCTCATGTTAACTAGCCTCTTCGGGTTCGCACAGTAGCCAGTTGGCACTTTGAGATCATTAAAGAAAGAAATAAGCATGGCCTTTTCTTCCTTTTTCAGTGTCCATGATGCCACCGGAAGTTTCAAGTGGCCATCCTCAAGAGTTATTGGGTGCAACTCCTTCCTGAGGCCCAGGTGTTGCATGTCCAAGCGTGTCGCGAGAGAATCCTTTGTTGTTCCCCCGGTGTTCATCAACATGTTAAGTGTGTTACCGCACACGTTTTTAGTTATGTGCATTGGATCAAGACAGTGACGTACACTCAAAAGTGGCCAATAAGGTAGTTCCCAAAAGATTGATTTTTTCTTCCAGATACTACCGGCTGGCGCTGGTACTGCACCTTCCCCCTTCCCAAGGACAACATCTGTGAGTTTGCTTACTTGTTTAAGTATCTGTTTCCCGTCTCGATACTTTGGAGGGCCACGTTTCTCAGTAGTCCCATTAAAATCTTTTCTATTCTTGCGGTAAGGGTGATCCCTTCGTAGGAACCTACGGTGTCCCATATAGACCATCTTCTTGTTTTCTGGTAGATGTATAGCATCAGTCTCGTCCAAGCACTCGACACACCCAGTGTATCCTTTTGTCTTCTCTCCAGACAAGCAACCTCGCCCTGGCAGGTCAGTGATTGTAGCGATAAGTATAACCTTTATCGTGACATGTTTTTTTTTATACTCATCCCAAACATCCTTCACACCCGTCTCCCACATCTGTAGTAGTTCATCGATCACTGGTTGTAGAAGCACATCGATATCATTACCAGGTTGTTTTGGCCCTTGGATTAGTAGTGGCATCTGGATGTATGACCGTTTCATACAAAGTCAGGGTGGAAGGTTGTATATACATAGCGTCACTGGCCAAGTGCTATGATTGCTTCTAACCTGGTCAAACGGATTCATCCCATCTGTGCTCAAACCTATCCAAAGATGCCTTACCTCTCCACCGATGTTCTTATAGAACATAGTGTTGATAGTCCTCCAGTCCGACCCGTCGGCGGGGTGCCTCAACATTGTATCTTTCTTACGCTCTTCGCCGTGCCAACGCAACAGTTTGGCTGACTTTGCATTTGCAAACAACCTATGCACTCGTGGAGCTATAGGAAAATACCATACGACCTTTATGGGCCCTCCTCTGGTCTTGCTTCCCTGATTTGACGGCCCTTGCTTGTATCGGGGAGCTTTACACTTGGGACACGCATCCAAGTCTTTGTATTTTTCTCCACGGTACAATATGCAATCGTTGGAACACGCGTGTATTTTCTCAACCTCGAGGCCGATTGGGCAAATCATTTGCTTGGCCAGGTAAGTCTTTTCTGGTAACTCGCTACCCTTCGGGAGCAGTTTATGCAGTATACCTAACAAGCTATCGAAGCCTTTATCACTCAATCCATTCGTTGATTTGAACTCTAATAGCATGATGTTGGCTTCCAGTTTGCTTATTGGGCAGGTCGGATACAATGATGTTTTTGCATCCTTTCTCATGATCTCCAGTTTTTTCAACTGTGTAGCACTAAGGAATCCGCCATGCACATCATGAAGAAACTGTGAAATGCCATCATTTTCCTCTGTGTCGTCAACTAATGTATTCCTAAACACATTATCGTTGGTAGGCACAGGTACTGTGTAGCATTGGTCATCATCAATAGGCAGAAATGCGTCTAGGGATACGCTAGGCATGGGCACATCATCATTGTTTTCTTGTGCAACATTTTGACCAACCTCCCCATGCAAAGTCCAAATCGTGTAGTCTCTCATGAACCCCCTGGTAATCAAGTGCAATCGTATATGCTCCACGTCGCCCCATTTTCTCGTATTCTTGCAATCTTTGCATGGACAGAATACAGGCTGTGAGTCCCCAGCATTGGCTCTAGCGAGCTTGATGAAATCGTCGATGCCCGTCAAGTACCGTTGGTCTGTACATGACAGATCGTACATCCACCCTCGATCCATGTCTGCACAGGTAAAATGGGCCGGGCAGAGGAAACATAGGAAAGTTTTAATAAGAAACAATTATTGCACAATATTGAAGAACAATTATTCTACTCCATGCAACATAAAAATGGAGACACTAATTTAAAAAAAGACTAAATTTGGAGACATGATCATGAATAACAATGTAGCTCCAAACAATGCCCATATAAATTAAAAATCGCAACCCCATAAAAATTAATTATTGCACAATATTGTAGAACAATTATTCTACTCCATGCCACATAAAAATAGAGACATTAATTTAAATAAATACTAAAATTGGAGACATTATCATGAACAACAATGTAGCTCCAAACCAGTGGCCGATGCAGGATGATAATCAAGGGGGGGCTAAAAACAATGGTGATTTGAGATTTTTGCTACAGTGTTTCTAGTAGTAAATCAAGTCATTAGGGGGCTGGAGCCCACCCACCCCCCCTTAGATCCGCCACTACTGCTCAAACAATGCATTGTTTGGTGACACATGGGTTAATTTGCTCATCAACATTGTAAAAGAATCTACTCTACTCCTAAGAACCAATTATAACATCACATACTAACAATGCATTATAGCCATGAATTCGAAAAGTGCTCTGTAGAAGAATGGAGAAATAAGAATGAGAATCAAGCATTATAGCCATCAAAACAAAGCTAATTAAGCAACAAAATCGAAGGAATGGAGGCTGGTTACTAACCTTAAAGCAAAAAGATCAAGCCATTCTTCCAAATCCAAGTGGTAGCTTCACGGATTTGGGCGACCGCAACATTGGAGGGAGTGGCCCAAACGCGCGCCTCTGTTCTCGGGATAAAAGAGTGGAGGAAGAAGATGACGGCTACAACCTTTTTGTGCTGTCAGGCTCATCACTGTCGGTTCTATCCTAGAACCGACAGTGATAGAATCAAATCACTGTCGGTTCGTGGCTTGAACCGGCAGTGATAAGTGGAGTTGTCATCACTGCCGGTGGGAGGCACAAACCGGCAGTGATAGTTGTCATCACTGCCGGTTCTCGCACCCCCCTAATTATTTTCTGGTTGTCAGAGCCTAGAACCGGCAGTGAAGGGTCATCACTGCCGGTTGTCCTAATTTCGGCAGTGATATGGCCGGTACTGTTGACTGTTTCTGTAGTAGTGAAGTTTGCATTGTTCATCAACTTGCTCAAAGGAACAGATCGGAGCTGGTGGGGAGGACAGCGTACGGTACGACCGATCAGGGAGAGGGTGACCTTAGGAGAGAAGTTGATAGTTCTTAGGAGATCACTTAAAAAATATATAGGAACAGGAGAACTGATGGAGCAGCTCTATGTCCTGTATTGCTATTTTTTAGGACAGGAGGTGGTTAGTTACTCTAAAAAACTCCTCTCAAGGCACTCATCTCAATTCTCATTGCAGCTATATATAGTTCTCGTCAACAATCAATAGCACTCCTTCACTTTTGGTTCCCAATTATTAAACCGCGCAAGATCGCTGTTCGAGTGGCCCTCTCTACCTCAAACTTAAAATGAAAAAAAAAGGATCATTTTTGGGTTGCCGATTCACTTCGGAACAATGATTAACAACCAAACATACCCTCCACAAGTTCACAACAGGTGTGCCGGCCATCTCGATCTCGATCGATCCATAAGTCAGCATACAGAGCAGCTGAAATCAACAGATTAAAGCCATCCATTCGAACAGCTGATCAAAGCAATCTGGTGATTGTTGATCTATGGCAGTGGCAGTCATAGAATTACTTTCTTGTCCATAGCTAATTACACAGACGAAGTAACTTGTATATACAATAACCAGGTGACTCAGCTCGATAGCTAATCACCGGAAGTTAACACTGGACTCAATCTCTGAGTGAGGAAGCACTAAGCCACACTAATATCTTGGCTACAGTTAGTTATCACACAGAAGAAGCAGAGAGTCCTGGTTCTAGACTCCTAGAGAGTACTAGCAGCTACGCACAGGCCGTGGCCGCCGGAGCTGAGGAGGCAACGCCGTCGTCGAAGTTCTGGGAGTAGCTGTGCAGGTCGTACCCGAACCTCACCGCCGCCCGCCTTGGCCGCGCCGTGCTCCGTCTGAAGCTGGACCTCAGCCTCCTCAACAGCCGCCTCACCGGCGCCGCCGACTGCCTCCGCCGACCGCCGCTGCCGTTCAGGCTGAGCAGAGACGCCATCCTCTCTCTTTCTCTATTTCACGCTGTAGCTCTACAATGCAGATGTTCTTGCTTTGTCTTCTGAAGGATGAAGTGTGAAGACCCTGCCCCCAGCGAAACCAACCAGCTGCAGGTTTTATAGGCTCAGGTCGGCTGGGCACACTGCTTGTAGACACACTACTCGCCGGCCGGCCGGGCCTGCCAGCACTAGCGTCGTTCCTGCTACCAACGGTCACCCACGGGCCACGGTCACGACGTGGGTGACGACGGCATCCACTGGGAGGCGAGATCCTGGGAATGCTCCTGGCAAATGCCGATTTCAGGTGCCTTTTTTATTTTTAGCCCGTGCATGATCTCGCCTCGCGTGTCAAGGGGAAACTGGGAAGGCGACAGACACAGACGAACAACAGGGCTCGGCGGCCCTGCGTCGTGTCGTGCCGTGCCGTGGGTCGGCCACGTTGTTGTGTGGCACTGGCTCTGGCACACAGTAGTGGCCGCTGCCGAAATTGGCAGTGGTTCGGCACGGCCAGCCGGCATGGCCATTGGCTGCAGAAACTCAGCACATGTGCAATGTGTGGGTTTCAGCCGTGTGTGGCGACTGGGGAGAGCAAAAAGTGCAGGGCAGGATGGATCACGCTGGGCGCAGGCGGCCACGGAGGGAAATCAAAGTGGCCAAGGATCGGAACACGTTCCGCCGACCGACCTCCCTCGCGCTCGCGTCCGTCAGCTGCCAGCTGCCTCTGGATGACACGAACACGATGGTGCCTCCGTGAGTGATGAGTCGTCGGACCCTTCGGCGATCGACACGTCTCAGGACGGCCGTTGGTGGTGGTCGTGGAGTACAGGACTAGTGGCGGTTCGGCAGGGTGCGCGGCCACGCGTGTGGAGATGGTCCGACCGAGTGTCAAAAAATGACACAGAACGCTACTTTATCGACGATTTGATCCATCCCGATTCCCGACACCCCAGTCATACAACCTAGGACCATGCTAGCTCTCGGACATTTGATGCATGCGCGCATCTAGGCGTGCTGCTGCGCCTGCCCACCATGCTTCGCTACTGCTGCTGAGTCGACGCGTGCAGCTGCTGCGCCCACATAGCAAAGCATGTGTGTGAGGCCCACCAACTGCATGCGAGAGAGAGGGTGGGAGCACAACACGCGTAAATCCGTGTTAACCCCGGCTGCATGCTCCACTAGAGAGATACTACTACAATGTGGAGGAGAATTTAAAACCCTAGAATTGTAGCACATGTAGAGATATGACCCCTGGGGCTGAGAGGGTCTCCTTATATAGCCCTGGGTGGAGTAGAGAGCGAGCAATTGCCACGTCATCGATCCGCGTCAAATTTATTCGTCACCATTGGATCAAACCGACTTAAATGAGCGGTGGACATCATCGTGCGAAGGCGGCTGACAAGCGGGCTCGGGCCAGGTCGGCCAACCTGGGCCCAAGGCGGCCGCCCACCCTCTATGGCAGGTAGGCCCCTCCTTTCGCGGGTCACCTTCTCGTGTCTTCTAGAGTATTCTTAAGTTGGTGCCGCGGAAAATTATGAATTTTAACCCAACATGTGGGTCCATCCTTGCTCTTTGCCTGATAACCCCTTGCGAAACACAGATTCACCAAAACTCGTGGAATTCTATCAGTGTAAATCCTATTCTTATGTTTGGTGTTGATTTATGTCCATTTCCATGTTTAGTTGTCGGTTTATTTTAGTAGTTATCGACCGTCAGCACCCGCATAGCTCTGTCTTCTCGATTCCCACTTTCCTCGCGATGCAGGACGGCGCGATGCGCCCATGGTACAGAGGCTCATGTGTCATACACTCAAAACTCTCATCCATGCATGCAACCAAATAAGATCTCATCTCGTACTGGACCAACAACAAAGACAATCAAACACAACTAGGTGCACGATTTGAGCATGCATCTCACCATCCTGGACCCGCTCTCCATCCCGGCTCTCCATCACCAAAGCAACCAATCACCCCTAAAGGTCTATTTGGATGTAGATATTGAGGCACTGGAATTGTATTGAGTACCAATACCAAATCAGACCGACATTGGAAATGGACTAAATACCAAATCTACTATTTGGATGTACAAGAATTCGCAATCTGGAATCAAGTGACACGTAAAACACCAATTCTTGTTTGGATGTGCACATCTGGAATTCACTCGTCTTCTTCCCCATCCCACTCACGATTGACCTAAGCGCACAGGCGGTTGCGGCGTGCTCGGACATAGAGCTGGGGACCAGCCCCGGTTGCGACTGACTCGGTCGGACGGAGAGGCGAAGGCGGTCGCGACTGCCACCTCTGCTGCGATGGGGTCAGGCGCGGAGGTGGTGGTGGAAGCGGCCCCAGCCCCGGCCCCGACTGCGACTGGCTCAGACTCGGACGGAGAGGCGAAGGCGGTCACGGCGTGCTCGGACGCGGAGCTGGCGACCGGCCCCGGCTGCGACTGATTCGGTCTCGAACGGAGAGGCGAAGGCGGCCGCGGCTGCGCCCTCTGCTGCAATGATCTCGGGCATGGAGGTGGTGGCGGAAGCGGCCCCGGACCTGCCTGTGACTGGCTCAGGCTCGGATGGGAGGCGAAGGCGGGCGCAACCTCTACTGCGACGAGCTCGGGCACGGTGGTGGTGGCGGATGCGGCCCCGGCCTCAGGCGCAGAGGCAGAGGCGGGGAGGAAGAGAAGGGCTGGGATGCTCGCCGCCGGCCATGGGGGAGAAGAGATGGGGTGCTCGCCGCCAGCCGCAGGGAGGAAGAGAAGGGGACCTCGCCACCGGCTACGGGGAAGAAGAGCAGGGGTGGTCGCCATCGCGGGGAGGAAGAGAAGGGTCTGTTCTCACGATCCTCTCCAATATGGAGGGGTGGAGCTCGATATTGAAGGTGGGCAGATTTAGTTGCAGCCGAATACCATGGAAATGAGCTTCAGTTCCATCTTTCAATGCCAAAGACATCCAAACAATGGAATTGGAAAAACTCAGTCCCAATTCCAATGTCAAGATCTGAATATCTACATGGTATAAGAGAAATACTCATTTGCAGAATAAATAAATACCCACATACTATGATAGGTGTAATTCACATGATCAAAGAACATGGCTTGTAACGTTTATATCTCAAGAATATAGCGTTAGTTAGGGTGTCTTTGGTAGGAATTCTGGGTGCTCCGGATCCTCTAACATAAGCACTGTGTAGGTACTGTTGCTAGGATCTGTTTTCTCTCTCCTCTTCTCCTCTCTCACTGACACAGATGGAGCTGCTGGAGCAAAAAAAAAAGTAGCTTCTCTTGCTCCTACTTGGCCTGTAAGAGGGGGAGGAAAGAGAGAGAGTTTTGGCTCTGATAAACAGTGTGGTACAATATTCTTGCAGTTGGGAGGCTGAGCCACCCGGATCCGTCCCAAAAAGGCCCTTGATGGAGCAGGATGTACCAACTAAATAAATGCATATAAACTTTTGAGAAACCCAGACTGTCTATTTTTAACATGATGGGCCTCATGTTGTTACATGGTTGGCCCGTCTGAAAATTAACATGATAGGCCTCTTATTCACTCTTTCACGGCCCTTTTTCCAAAGTCCAGGCCCAACTACCACACTTCTCTCTTCCTATAAGTCATCGACCAGTGCAAACCCTAGCCGACTTCTTCTCCTCGCGCCGCCGCTGCCGCCGCCGCCGCTGCCATGTCGAAGCGCGGTACGTACGCCCCGGTCGTCCATTCTCTCCCGACGATCCGACTCGTTCGTCTTTTTCCCCTCTCGCTTACTTGCTAACTCAGCTGGCTTCTGTGTCGAAATGGATGAACTGCCGCAGGGAGGGGAGGGACGGCGGGGAACAAGTTCCGCATGTCGCTGGGTCTCCCCGTAGCAGCGACCGTGAACTGCGCGGACAACACGGGCGCCAAGAACCTCTACATCATCTCCGTCAAGGGCATCAAGGGTAGGCTCAACCGCCTGCCGTCCGCCTGCGTCGGCGACATGGTCATGGCCACCGTAAAGAAGGGTAAGCCCGACCTCAGGAAGAAGGTCATGCCCGCCGTCATCGTCCGCCAGCGCAAGCCGTGGCGCCGCAAGGACGGGGTCTACATGTACTTCGAAGGTAACTCTCGCCGCTTTTCCTAGTCCTACAACGCCCGAGCTCGACGTGCCCAACCCGATCCGTTCTGATGTATTGCTTGATGCTTCGCGTCTGGTGTGTTGTGTTGCTGTTGCTTGTAGCGTATTGCGTTGGCTGACACTGACCATGTATTTGGATCTCAGCCTTAATCCTATATAGAACGTATATTTATGCAAATATCATCTTCTATCCCAGTTTTCCATCAGTAACAGTAGTGAAATTCAGTTGGTTGGTGGATTCGCCCATGATTCAGCAATACTAGTCTTTCAAGCTAGCTTGATAAGGATTTTAACTCTTAAAGTATAGGTGATTCCAAACTTAAAAAGGAGAACATGTTTTTTTTTCTTTTACTAGATATTCACATTTGTTTTGCCAATCTGAATAATTCAGTTCATTTTTTTCTCAAACATCATGTCTGCAAAATAGTTTCCTATAACCAAATGTGTTTCCTTATTTCAGTTATAGGAAACTAATTCATTGAGTTTCCTTATTTCAATTATCATACCTTACATATCTGTTTACTCCTGCTTATTCCATTCATTTTCTTCTTTCTTCTAGTAGGCATCTAATTCTTGATCTCTTTGTTTTCATGTCATTGAGTTGCAGGCCTTCATTGCTTGTTTTTTTTATTAATTTTTAGTTTATAGTATATGTTTTAAAACACAATCACTGACGGAAGGACTGTTTGGTTCTTTTGCTTTATATGGAGCAAACTTGCCATGTTTGTATATTCCTAAGCAAACGTCATAAAAGAAGCTTCTTTGGTGTTGAGGATTTCTTCACAAGGATTTCTCCATCTGGAAGCGGTCTCATATTCCATCGCCCTAGGTAGCGGCGTTGCTGCCATGAAACTTTGGGACTGGCCATGAGACATATATTTCTTATATATTCAATTAGATGATGCTTCATTCATTGGATAACAATTTCTTTTTTGGCTTGTTGTAATGTATGCATCATTTTTCTGTTGGCGAGAAGCAAGCATTTAATTGCTTGTTTTCTTCATTTGGTTATTGGTTTCTGTAGTATATAATGTTTCTAAGAGGTACCCAGTGATGGAAGGACCACAAGGTTCTTTGGCTTTTTATGGGGCAAACTTGCGATGTTTGCATGTCCCTAAGCAAACATCATAAAAGAAGCTTCTTTGTTGTTGAGGCTTTCTCCTTTGGAAGAATTTCTCCATCTGGAAGCAGTCTCATATTCCATTGCCCTAGGTAGCGGCATTGCTGCCATGAAACTTTGGGACTGGCCATGAGACACATATTTCCTATATTTCATTGTATATGATGCCTACAGTGTATAATCACATTCTTAGTTTCTTACCTACAGCCATCAGCGCGGCATTGCATTGTTTCTGCATTTGGACATTTTAATTATCTTCCTTTTCATATTCAGCCTACCAGATCATGTATGTCTGAGATGTTGTCAATGTGAATTGCTCTATATAGATGTCTACAAGGCTTCATCTTTGTTATACCCTTTTTCTATAGTTTTATTTATAGATGTTTCATGATGGCCTTAATATAATGTGATAACCATCTTTTCTCACTTCCAAGAACAAAGTTGTCACATGTTGCTATTCAAATCTGCCGTGTAGCCTCACCAATATGTTTGTACTCGCTTGCTTTTCCATTCAATTTCTTCTGTTAACTCATAGTAGGCACCTAATTTTGAACTCTTTGTTTTTCTTTTGGCTAGTAGGCCCTTTCATTGCTTGTTCTATTCATATTTTTCTGCTTACTTTTTGTACTACCTATTCTAGGACAGTTAATAATTTTTTTTTTCTCCATCCAAAAGTAGTCTAATATTCCATTGCCCTAGATAGCGATGACTTTGGGTCTAGCCATGAGGCAGTTTTCTTATGCTTTATCATGTCTAACTAATTATTACTAGTTTATTGCAAAATGTCATTTGTGGGTTGTCACTGTTACTTCATGTAGTATGTTTTAATTAGCTTCGCATAACCTGCAGTTTATCTGATCATGCAGGACTTTTGTGTAAATGTGAATTATATGTGCTCTTTATAACAGTATCATTTTCTATTGTGTATGTCTATTTCTTGATTACCTTAATGTAATATATCAAACCGAACAATCTCATATCTCCTATAGTTGCTGGAAGTGTGTTCTTTATTGGATGTGGATTCTAGTGGTGCTGTTAGTGTAATCACTTTAATTTTTATTTAGCTGCTATCTCATATGGTGGTACTGCATTTGCAGATAATGCTGGAGTCATCGTGAACCCCAAGGGCGAGATGAAAGGTAAGAGCGTGGCATGCTTCTCATTCAATCTCACAGTCCTGTTCTCCTGGAGGTGCAGTGCAGGGCAGCATTGCTGAACACGTTGTTGCTCCTTTTGCAGGATCTGCTATCACTGGACCTATTGGCAAGGAGTGTGCTGACCTTTGGCCTAGGATTGCTAGTGCAGCAAACGCCATTGTCTGATATCATGGTTGGGGGATGCTTCAGATAGTTTCCTTGTGCTACTTATTAGGTCCATTTTAACCTGTTTTGTACTCCGTACCTCAACATCTGTGATAATGTGCTTGAGTGAACATATGTGGAAATGTACTCGAGTAATGTACTTCAAGGGAAAAGGTGCACAATTAAGCGGCAGAACTTTTCACTTACCTAGTCAGTCCAGTTATGCGCTGGCGGTATGATCTTGTTTTCTGTGACTCCGATTTGTGCTTTTGTATGGCCATTTCAGTATTCGGCCTGCTGCTCTACCCCATAATTTCCTATGAATAATGAATTTGTTATTAATCAGTTAGAGCACCTCAACAGTTTGGTAAATATTATACTCCTAAATTCCAATCCTTTTTTTTTTGGCTAGATGGAAAAATACGTTCAGGCTGGTGTGTTGGCGCCCACGTACAACGCGAGAATGTGGAAGGCGCTTTAGCGATGGGATTTTTGGACGTTTAATGAACTCATACTTTCCTCTGAAGCGTTTGTGGCATTGCACAAACCCACGTATTGGCGCCCCTAGCGTTGTTTTCTTTCCTTGGCGCTCACTTATGTGTTTGGCAGCCCTAGCGGATGCTAGTCACAGGTTCAGTGAACAGTTATTTTCTCTCACAATAAATCAGCGAACAGTGTTTTTCTCTCATAACAAATCAGCTTCAGCTGGCTTATCAGCCGCAGAAACCATCAGCCGAACAGCTCGTAAGAAGATTTTGTTTTGAAGGTTTCTGTGTGTGAGCTAGGGTACCGAGATGAGTGACCATGACAGCGAATTATTTCATTGATGGTCAGAGGTTCGGTATCTATGGAAGACGATGATGTGTATGATTTATAGGAACAATAAAAAGAAACTATTGGTGTAGTGTATTTCTTGTATAACCAACAATTTTTTTTAGAAATGTTTCAAAACCAAATTTTTTGGACTCAAATTTTAGATATTATTGGAGATGCTCTTATTTTGAATGGGAAATGTGAGAACGATGGAGCTGAAAATGAAAATGCATCATGTATGATCCCAGAAGGTTTGTTTCTATTAAGATAAGAGGCAAGTACGAATCTCTATATTTTTTCGAAAGGTAGTACAAATCTCTATATTCAAGCGTTATTTTCTTCAAAACTCTCAACTATACCCGAGGTTCTATCGTAAGTTGGTGAAATCAGATTCGCATATAATAACAAGACTACTTACACTCAAGCTGGGCAATTTATAACCTATATACAGGATCAGTTATTCCGTGGGACCAAATAACCAAAAGTAAGGCTCCCTTTGAAATCTGCACAAAATTAATTAGAAAACCGAAACCGGAAAGTTTAGCCATCGTCGTCTGGATGCGTTTGCGTTACATCCAGGATTCAACAGTGTGATTGTACATGTAGGAGTTCATCCCGTTGATGTGCGCCTGAAGGGCGTCGGGATCCAGTATGTCTTCTGCCTTCATGCCGGCCTGAATTTTTTTTTAAAAAAAACGCAATGTTCTGTGAATTTATCTATCAATTGACGCATTTAAAGACATATATTTCTTACTTTTACATGTAGCTTTCACTTCAAACACGCAGTTTTGTAAAATTTGCTCGAAAATTTGTGTTTCATCACGTTGGAGCACTTACCATGTGGTCGTATTCCTCGTGGTTCTGCATCACCCTCGACGGCTCGCCGTAGTCGTCGTTCTTGGCGAATCTGCCGCGGACGCGGGGCCTGCTGTCCGCCAGGGTCTTTCTGCAAGCGTACTGCAATTGTTGGGGGGGTTGCAATGGCGTCAGCAGCATGCATGGCCGCGGTTGAATTTTGAAACGCTCAAAGCGGTGCATCGTGCGTTCATGGCGTCACCTTGATCTTCTTGCTGAAGTTGCGCTCGTTCCGCTTCTTAATGTACCTGTGGATCTTCTCCCTTCTCTCCTCCACGGTGATGCGGGCGCTCTTGAAGTTGGCGTCCTCCAGGCTCGACGCCTCCGCCGCCGCCGCCGGCAGCCGCCCCGGGCTCATGCTGCCGCCGCCCATCTGGCGCGCACCACCAACAAACGTGTCATGCATGGATGCGCTACGCGATGCATGCACTCTGGGTTGGGTTCATGCCATGCCGTGTGATCTGCTGGTGCTCAACTCTACCTGCATTTCCCCGGCGGCGCTGCCGCCGAAAGCCATCTGCTGCGCCGCGGCGGCGGAGTCCGCGTCGGGGCTGTGCGTGGCGGCCAGCGCGGCGCTGGCGCTCTCCATCATCCGCTGGTACTCGCCGATCTCCTCCATCCCCATCATGGACATCATCATGCCGCTGCAACCGGTCCCGAAGAAGCCGCCGCCTGCTTGCGCCGCCGCCATGTCCTTGCCGAAGTAGCAGCCCTGCGCGGCGGTTTCCATCATGCCGGCGGGGGGCAACGCGCCGGGCTGCGGCTGCTGCTGCTGGCACAGGGCCTCGTCCAGGCCCACGTACCCTCCTCCGGCCGCCATTGCCGCCGCGAAGCACTCGTCGGTGTACCCTGAGGACGCTACGTGCAGCAGCACCGACGCCGTGTTGCTCATCTGCGTCTGCAGACCCGGGTGTTCCGCCGCGGCGGCCACAGGAAGCACCACCGGTACCTGCGCGAACTGCTGCTCGGGCTGCGGCTCATCTCCGGCCGCCGCCGCCGCGAACTGGTAGTCGATGGGGAGGAGGAGTTCAGTGTCTGGAACCGGTGGGTCTTCTTCTTCGAGGAGAGCCGAGAGGGTGGAGTCCAGGGACGGCAACGGGGAGAAGGCCGAGGCAGCTGCCGTGGCCGCGGCCGCGCCCAACGAGACGTTGTCGCCGTGGCCGCAGGGCGCGGGAGGCGTCGTTACGGTCGACGACGAGGCATCCTCTGATGACGCCGTGAACATGTCCGAGGCCGTGTTCACGGCCGCGAAGAGGTCGCCGCCGCTGCCATCGTCGCAGAAGTCTAGGATGTGCGCCGCTATGGGGCTCGAGATGCCATCCTGCTAAAATTCAGAGGCAAACCAGCTTGTCAGCAACATCCGTTTCAGAAGAAGCTTATGTTTGATCAATAAGAATAATAACTGTATATTGCAAACCTGCAGGGTGAAAATTTGAATCATCATATAGTTCTAAAAACTGCCTAACTGAGAACTCTTTTTTTAGAACTCACACAAGATTTGCGCCGATCTTAAAATGAAAACTGCTACCTCATGATAACCATTGTATGAAAATATCTCAGTGATTCTTTTATAGTCTTTCTTTTTAGGGAATCAAATGCCGTACAGTTGTATTTGCAACAGTAATGTTCTATTTGCCATCTCTCTAAGCATGGCAAAACAGTACACGGTATGTATGGTGGCGAATGTCACTATTGGGATTAGAGGATTTAGGGGGAAAACAGCTCCAATAATCAAAATTCCCAGCGAAATGGATATAAAGTCCATCGAGACCAACAAGCGAAAACAATCAAGTCGAGGAATATATTCTCTTGGTACCGCAGGGGTCCAAAAGCTGAAAGATGTCTTCTTGATCTTGTGTCTTTTTTTGCTTTTCTAGGATAGGCACCAAACAATTATTGCAGCACATACACATTGGTCTAGCAAGATCAAAGCATGCATGCAGTCCAATAAAGGAATCCTGATCAAGAAAAAGCATGGGGTAACAAGTGGGGAAAACGGCATGCAACAATCAAGAAACTGTTGAACAAAGGTCCTCCGCAAAGGCTTGGAACTCTCAAACAATTCCAGGGAACACATTAGCCTAATATATGTTAGTACAGGAGATTTACAGTGAAGGGATGGTCGTCGAGCATGGCGGATCACGAACTCCGGTGCGGGTAACAAGGAGAATTCCGCTTGTCCCTTCCGCTGTTGTTGAAGAAGGGTATGATCAAATAGGAGGGGGTTGAAGACAGGATACAGAAAACTCGTAGATCATGCAAATGGCAATAGCTTCTATTTATAATGCTGAAAGACGAAGCAACAGAAAGTTTATAGGCTATATATAGCCCATAAGAGCCGGCAAGAACTTTGGATTCAACAAGCAAACAACACTAGTTGCTTAATTAGGAGAGGGGGTTTACAGAACATGTCATATTATTGTTAAAATCTTAATTCGTGTGATGTTTTAGCTAAAACATAGATCGGCAAAATAGCTATTTTTGTGCATGCTATGTGTTGTAATTTAGCTCATGAGCAACTACTTAACCGCCTCTCCGTGTCTCTCCAAGATTAGTTACCCCTTACTCCTAGCTCGCTTTTGACCGAGACGTCATTTTAAGTCCCTTTTCCCTTTGCGAGTAATAAAAAGGGGAGGATTTTGTATTGCCTGTGATCATTGAAAAAAAATATACTTAGTTTAGTTGTACATAACCTCTGGACTATGATTGTCACAAATTCAAAGAAATTTCATGAACACTGATATTTAGAGAGCCCACCTTCAAATCATGAAAATTCACATATACATTACTTTGATAAAAGCATGTACGACTCTTTTAAAAAGTAGTCATATAATTTTGCAAAACATTTCTTTGCTCTTACTAAATTGTTACTATCTTCTGTATAGTTACCTAGAAACCATATCAATAAAAAACGTGTGCACAAAGACCTAAGTAGCTAGGAATAGGAAAGCGAAAAGACATTCTTGCTTTAGCATGAGCATCAACAACCCCTAGGTTGGTGACATATCAAGCCGACCATCAGTTTTGGCAGATGCTTCTGAAGAACTAGATGCCGGACGTCATAGAAAGTAATAAAGTGATGTGTAGTACGTGATTATGCAGCAAACCGTAGGAGAAAGCCATATCTCAGTTTCTTCTTGCACTAATCCAGTTCTTTAATAAGTCTTTTGGGATTGGATGATGCTTCAATCCAAAATGCACAGTGTGAATCAAGCATACATTGGTACAGAGATGATAGAATTATGAAGAAGGGACACACATGAAATTAGAAAAATTGTATGCAATCTTTTAGGATGAGAAACTTTGATGGTGACTCTGTATGGTTAACCCAACAAGATTGTTATCTTCATAGTACTTACTAGTCTAAAAGAATTAAATTCCTTTTAAACAGAAAGCATGATATGTACCTTGGTCAACTACAAACACTACACAAAGCCAAATGTAATAGAGAAGTTGAAGGAAGTTACACTGCATAATTCAGAGAAAGGTGTCTTGACCCAACCCATCAGGGACATCATCTTCACTTAACGTTGTATAAAATCAGTGGAATGAGCACTAGTACCTCCTATCAATGATATACTAGACAAGAGAAAAGCAATGAGAAGTTATGGAAACGAGAGAGTCTGCTAAGGACATAGGAGCACAAAACGAGTATATATATAGCAGTCGAGTTGAAGAATAAACTTTGGTGTGGGGTATATGGTTTGCATGGAGGTACGAAGCCATGTCTTGCTTGCATCTCTAGCCTGGATCCAATGTAAGGTGGCTAGATTTAAGGGTGTGTACGTTCACATCTCTTTGCAGATACATAATAATTAGTATTATTTTTTCCTAATGAAAAGACAGTAGTATGAACTGTGACAAAACACCTGATTTTTTATACATGCTCATCTCCATAGAGCCTACACACATAGCATTGAATCTTATTACTGTCTTCCTTTGATATTTGGAGTAAAAGTGCGAATGACGGCTACTGTACATATGCATGCTTCGCAATTAGTTAAGATTCTGAATTATCATTTTTAATGGGGTAATTGCATTTTCACACATACTTTTCCAACAGAAATTTGTGATTTGCCTCTTATTTTCTGCATTTCAAAATTTCTATCGTATTTTAGAGTGACTAGCCTAAAATTCTGTCATTGTTAGTGGCGCCATATTAAATGGATCATTTTTTTAAAAAAATAGAAAAAACTAAAACAAGTAAAACCATTATTTTTTCGAAAGTTTCTTCGCGTCATGGATTACATTTATTTTATATTGCAGATTTATTTTTACACGCCTCTATGGCAACAAATCAAGATACATAATAGATAACCATGTTATTCAAGGATTAAAATAATAAAATCTGACTTTTTTATAATTTTTATCGTGACAACTCGTTGCTCTAGAACAATTGTAACTAACAATCAAGAGAAACACATGTAAAATATTGACTACCGATCACCTTAGCATCAGCAACTCAAGTTAAATTGAGGAGGCTAGCTGAAACCAAATATAAGTTTTCTAGCACTATTGTAATCACATTTATTTTCTAGAGGCAAAACAACTTTTCCTAAAAAAATTTGTTAAAACTCAATAAGATTTGAAACATATACAAATCCATTCAAGTTTTGTGTTCGCAGTATGTACTTTGAAATCACAAGAAGGGTAAATCAAAAAAAATGTTGAAAATATCCATGTGCATGCATGTTCTCTTAAAACCGAGTGACATCGTTATAGGTGATTTTGGGATAAAAGAAAATCTTCAGTTTAAAAATTGAAAGAGGACAAAACCACAAAGTTAAGAAGTATATATAGGAAGAAAAAAAAATCATATTTAGAGTTTGAGAGTGTTTTTTTTTGGGCGAACAAACACACAGGCCGGCTCTTTATATGTAGCTTGTATGCGCGTCCAAACGAGATTTTTCTTTCCCATAAGAATAAGAATTTTGATCTTCCCGTTTGGATCACGACGACACACGTCGCCCTTATCTGGTGCCATGTACGAGCGAGTGCTGCTGGCCGGCCGCAGCAACACTAGTGGAAGCCAGGAATGTGCACCGCATCATCAAGAGGCCGTGTTTAGTAGCCCGAATTGGGGCACCCTGAATCACCGTTGAATACTGTAGTATTTTTATTTTTATTAGGTAATAATTATCCAAACATTAATTAATTAGGTTTAAAATATTCGTCTCGCAAAGTACAACAAAACTATGTAATTAGTTTTTGATTTCATCTACATTCAGTACTTCATATATGTGTCAGCATTTTTATGTGATGAAAAATCTTCTTTTTATATAGGCTGTGTTTAGTTCTAAATTTTGGAGCGCCAAAATTCACTGTAGCATTTCGTTTCTATTTGGTAATAATTGTTCAACCATTGACTAATTAGGCTCAAAACATTCGTCTCGTAAAGTACAACCAAACTGTACAATTAGTTTTTGATTTTATCCATATTTAGTACTCAATGCATGTATCACAAATTTGATGTGACGAAGAATCTTTTTTTTATATAGTGTATTTTTTAAGTGATCTAAACACAGCCATAGTGGAATTTGGGAATGAATTAGCCAGAGGCGGCGTCTCTCTGTGCGATACAGAAGCGGCTGCTGGACGTACGGAACACCCGGGGCGTCGGCACTGTTCGACACCTCGGCGCTTGTACGTGCACGCAACACACGCTCGACTCGATCGCATGAAAAAAAAAAAGGCCCCGGCCCGCCGGGATTCGTACGTAAAGTAACAGACAGGCCACAGAAAGCGCGGGGCGCCGATGGAGATGGAGACTGACTGACAGCCAGGTAGAATAGAAAGAATGACCCGGCGTGTCGCGATCCATCATCCATATCTTGCGAACAGATAGCCCTGGCCGACCCTGCTGCCCTGCGGCCGATTTTTATATTTAACTCTTTTTTAATAAATATTTCAATATTAACTGTCACATAAAATAATTTGCATCCGGCAGCCCTTTTTGGTCGCGCCATTCCCAATAGCGCGACCAAATAACATAGTCACGCCACATGCGTTGGCGTGACAAGATACGGCACATTCGACGGCGTTTCCGACATGAAAAAGTTTGTCGCGCTACCCCTGTTGGCGTGACAGTACAGTCTTGTCGCGCCACCGGGAATGGCGCGACAAGACTGAATTTTTAAAAAATCATAACTCTTCAATACGACGTTGGATGAAGATGATTTTTATATGAAAATTGTAGCTCTCGATGAGATCTACAATTTTGTAGTTTTGAGGTTTTTTGTTTGACGATGTTAAGATGCTCAAAAAAATTATATAAACTTTCAGCACCAAAATAATCACGTATTAGTGATTGTTGCATTATGAAAATCATATTTTTTTTTGTATGGATTCAAACAAAGATATAATTTATATAAAAATTGTAGTTCTCAATGAGGTATACAACGTTGTAGTTTTGAAGTTTTACATTTAAGGTCGTTAAGACGCTCGAGAAAATAATATAAATTTTCGTTAAGACGCTCGAGAAAATAATATAAAGCCTCAGAAGCATATTCGTGCTGAAAATTTATATTATTTTAAGGTCGTTAAGACGCTTCTGAGGCTTTATATTATTTTCTCGAACGTCTTAACGACCTTAAATGTAAAACCTCATAACTATAACGTTGTATACCTCATTGGGAGCTACAATTTTTATATAAATTATATCTTTGTTTGAATCCATTCAAAAAAGATACGATTTTCATAATGCAACAATCACTAATACGCGATTATTTTGGTGCTGAAAGTTTATACAATTTTTTTGAGCATCTTAACGTCGTCAAACAAAAAAACTCAAAACTACAAAATTGTAGATCTCATCGAGAGCTACAATTTTCATATAAAAATTATCTTCATCCGACGTCGTATTGAAGAGTTATGATTTTTCAAAAATTCAGTCTCGTCGCGCCATTCCCGGTGGCGCGACAAGACTGTACTGTCACGCCAACAGGGGTGGCGCGACAAACTTTTCCATGTCGGAAACGCCGTCGAATGTGCCGTATCTCGTCACGCCAACGCATGTGGCGCGACTATGTGGCCCCAGAAAATAATTTGCATCCGGTAGGCCTTTTTGGTCGCGCCATTGGGAATGGCGCGACCAAAAAGGCCTACCGGATGCAAATTATTTTCTGGGACGGTTAATATTGAAATATTTATTAAAAAAGGGGTTAAATATAAAAATCGCCCCAATCAAATCAAACCCGGACGTCTGAACGCCCGCGCCAGCGCCTGCTGCACGCACAGGCGGGGCCCACCCCGCACCATTCCCCCACACTTCCCTGCTTCGCGCACCCCTCCACGCCTGCTCCGTCGCTTCCCTCTATGCACGGCGCCCCAGCAGCTGCGGCAAGTGGCTCACATTGCAACATACACGATACCTCTGATCTACTTTTGAAACATCAAATTAAACAATTGCAACGTATGTATGAAACAACTGAAACATTCGAAACATGCGCCTGAAACACATGAAAAACATCTACAAACATATGCAACATCCAGATAAAACACTTGCAACATATGTGTGAAACATATGAAACATTCAGATAAACACACTTGCAACGTACGTTTGAAAAACAAATGAAACACAGGGAACACACACTTACAACATACATGTACAATCATTGCAACATATGCAACATCCCGATCTACTTTTGCAACATCTGCATAAAATACTTGAAACATACCTACGAAACATCTGAAACACTTTAAACGTGTGCTTGCAACATGGGGGAGCCCGGGGCCGGGCAATTCCCGCCATCGATAAGAGCCGGCTCCGCGCGAGCACCACCACCACCATTGTTAGCAGCACCGGGCTTGCCTCGGCAGAGCGGGCGGCGCGTGCGACGGGCGGGAGCGAGCGGCGCGGGATGGGCACGCGACAGCAGTGAGGCTGGAGAAAGCGGACGTGTTGGAGGAGGCCAGCGACGTGGTGGATGTGCCCGCGACGGTCGCATGCATGCGGCAGTGGAGAAAAAAAATATCGTTGTGTTTTTTATAAGAAACCACGTCGTAGTCAACGTGGAGCCAAGGAGGCCTGTTGGCCCCACCGTTGGACAGACCCGGGAAGACCATGTACCAGCATTATCGATTCCGTTTTGGACTCTCGCTCGAGCATCTCTTCACGGCGTGCGTCGAGCACATGTGCGGGCGTCGGCTCGCGTGGAGTCAAAGCGTACACAGCAGCCCAGAATCGCCACGGACCGCGGTGGATGCGCTCTCGCGCAGTACATCTCCAATCAGGTCGCGCGAGTCGGCGAGCGCTGGGACAGCAGGTTGGCTTCGATGTGCGCCGGAGTGATCCCGTGCCCTGCACCATGCAGGTGTCGATCGGCGGGACGTGAGAATGTGGTTAAGTACCGGAATCTCCGGAAAGAATCACAGTTCTAGCAGTGAGAATGTGGTTAGGGAGAAGGGTTTTACCCTGCCGAAGTCTACAATGGCAGGCGCGAGTTAGACACACGATATGACTATGGAGTAGACAACGCTAGAATACATGGGATAGATCATAGATGCTAGGTGGCGTGGCATCTTGGTTCGCATTTGCCGGCCTTTGGTCACCACGCTTTCTACCGTGCTGCTAATGTGCCCGGTTGCCGTGCCAACTGCCAAAGCACGACGCGGCGGCGGTGCTTCGATTCTGCTGGGAGGGCCTTCGTCTCTTGTCTCTGCGGAACCAGGAACCTCCCACTCTCCCAGAAAGTGGTTTCACAAAAAAAAAAAAACCCTCCTAGAAGTCCAATGCCAGGAAACCCAAGCGACTACATGGGCCGGAAAATTTTCAACGGGCCAAGGAGGGCTGACCATACAGCTCATCTCCGGGCCCACAGCATACGAGGCCTACGAAGCCCATTGCACCCGCCTGCACTGCAGGCACCGCGAAATTCTCAAGGGCATGCTTGCAATTTTCTGCAAGTCCAGACCGCCATGCGGCACCGGCGCCAACGAAGAGGAGGGCTAAAACGGAAAAGAACCCCGGATGACAAAATTTTCCCACTCCACTCGAATTAGAACCCTAGCGGCAAAACCTTTGCTCCGTCCGCCGCCGCCGGCGCCGCCATCCCGTATCCGCCGAGGAGGTCGCCGCCCGGGAGGCTGCTCGCGGCGCCGCGCTCTCTCCCGCGCCCGCGACCTTCGCCCCTCCCCGCCCGCCGCCATGATCTGCGCGAGTAACGCCCCTCTCCCTGCCTCGCATCTCTGGTCTCCTAACCCTAGCTTCTCTGATCCGTCGCTTCGCGAGCTAACTCGTCCCATGTCGCTTCTCCCATAGTCTCCGGCGAGGTGCCGGACGAGCCGGTGGTGTCTAAGAAGTCGGGTCTCCTCTTCGAGCGGCGGCTCATCGAGCGCTACATTGAGGTCCGTAGCTTGGTCTCAGATCTCGCGCTGTAAATTTTTTTTTTTATTGGGAACAATGTTTTTGCTAAATTCATGTCGTGATGGCCATGCCCACGACATTGCAGGACCATGGCAAGTGTCCCGTCACCAAGGAGGACCTCACCATGGATGATATCGTGCCGGTCAAGACCAACAAGGTATGGCTTCTTTGGTATGCTAACAAGCTGTTGCAACAAAGTTCTCAGTAGCATGTGGTCAGACTGTAGAGCATCAGTAGCCTTTTTGTGTCTTGTAATGTTGCTCTCCATACTAATTGAGGAAGGAGATTAGTATCACTAGCCAATTTGGGTCTCGTGAGGTTGCTCTCGATACTTCTTGAGCAAGGCAGCAAGGAGATCCCCTGTCATCATATGAGGAAACCAAATGGCACAATAATATTCATTCAAGTAATGACAGCAGCATACTATACACTACTTAATAAGCAGGTAACAGGCTATACACCATGCATCTAAAATTGAAAAGAAAGCACATAAATATTACGAAGTTAGGGGATCAATTTGTTTGTAGCCACTGCATAACCTTTTGTCTAAAAGATATATCACATAAAAGGTTGTCAGATTAGGGATCAATTTGTCACCGCTGCATATTCTTTTGTCTATCGATATTTTCATTGGTTGGGCAGTGTGCCCAGATATAGGTGGGAAAAAATGATGTAGGGTTTTAGCTTACCTTCATAGGAGACTATAATAATATATACATTGTCAATCCTAGATCCATTTTAGGTTCTTTTGTGTTTTCTTTTCCCATGATGTTAGAACATCCTATCCAGTAGCTGAAAAGGACATATGCTCAAGTTGTAGTTCTTTCGCTATTTGCAATGCAAGAATTCTTTCTAAAAACCCAAACTTATGAAATGACTTCACCCGATTTTTTACCTTCGCCCTTAAAAGTTAAAACGTTAGATTGCTATACTGAAGTTTCAAGAGCTAAATTAATATATATTTTTTGAATCAATGGTGGTATTTGATTTTGTGCACTGCGCTTGTACTTTTGCATCCACATCGATTAGTGTATCTGATTAGGACAACAACATTTGTCCTATACTCATTGATTACCCTGATAATCTCATGCACACCTAAAGTATTTTATTACTGCTGTCCCAATCTGCCAAAACTCTTGAAGAACTCCATTCTTTGCAGGTCGTGAAGCCCAGGCCTTTGCAGGCTGCAAGCATTCCAGGACTCCTTGGGATTTTTCAGAACGTAAGAGGTTTCAACCTTTTGCCAGTTATCTTTTCTGAGCGTATTTTAGAATATCTAAAATTTGATTATGAGGTGTTGAGAACATTTCTTCGATTGTTTTTGTTAGTCGCTGGATTCGCACTCTTGGTAGTAGCTGAATCCTTACTCTCATCGAGAGAGGATGACACTAGGAGTTGGGGCAATTTTCTGGTTTATTTCTCACACAAACTCATACAATGCCATGCCAACCTGAGGGGTTGGGGATACATATTTATAGGCTGCTAGCCAGCCAAGCATATGCCAAGATGCTAGTCTAAGATGCTAGTCTAGATGCTAACCACTTAGTCTAAGATGCTGTCCTAGATGCCAACTGCTGTCCTAAAAGCAGATGCTGTCCTAGATGCCGTCGTAGATGCTAACTGCTGTCCTAAAAGCAGTCAAAAGATGTTGGACACAAAGATCATGTGCTGCAGTGTGCAGCAGCCCTACAACCACCAGCCACAGAGACTTATCCATCACTCTCCCCCTAAGTCTTGTGTGGCTCCTTGTGGGGTATCTGGGCCATCCCGATCCTGGCGCGAAGTTCCTGGAACTTGACCCGCCCAAGGGACTTGGTCAGGAAGTCGGCGAGCTGGTCTTGGGTGTTGATGTAGTTGGCCCGGATACTCCCTTCCTCCAGGCAGCTTCTGATGAAGTGGTACCTCACCCGGATGTGCTTGCTGCGCTCGTGGAAGACAGGATTCTTTGCCAAGGCCAAGGCGGACTTGCTGTCCACCTTGAGCTCCACCGCTTCAGTGTCTCTGCCGAGGAGATCACCAAGCAGTCGAGCGAGCCAGAGCGCCTGAGTCGAAGCGGTGGAAGCCGCTATGTACTCAGCCTCGCAGCTGGACAGGGCCACCACCTGCTGCTTGACCGATTGCCAGCTAACGAGGCACTTGCCGAGGAAGAAGAGGACCCCGCTTGTGCTCTTGCTGGTGTCGATGTCGCCCGCGTGGTCACTGTCGCTGTACCCGACGAAATGCGCCGCACCGGGGCACCTCGGGTAGTGCAAGCCGTAGTCTGAGGTGCCTGCGACGTAGCGGAGGATCCTCTTTACGGCCTGCTGGTGCTCCGCCGTCGGTCGCTGCATGAACCGGCTGACGTAGCCGACGGCGAACGCCAAGTCCGGTCGCGTGTGGACAAGGTAGCGAAGGCTGCCCACAATGCGCCGGTACTGCGTCGCGTCCACCTCCTCATCCGTACTCTCCCGACTCAGCCTCAGCCTCTCCTCCATAGGAGTGTGGGCTGGGTTGCAGCCGGTGAGACCGCCTAGCTCCACAATGCGCTTGGCGTAGGCAGTCTGGCGAAGAGAGGTGTCGGAGCTGTCCTGGTGGACCTCGATCCCCAGGTAGAAGGAGAGAGGGCCCAAGTCGCTCATCTGGAAAGTCGCCCTCATCTTCTCCTTGAACGCCTCGATCTCCACCTCCTTGGTGCCGGTGATCACCAAGTCGTCGACGTAGACACCTACCAGCAGGGCCTTTCCTCCGCTGCCCCGCCGGTAGATGGCCGCCTCGTGTGGGCTTTGCTCGAAGCCCATCCCCTTCAGCGTGGAATCCAGCTTGGCATTCCACGCCCTCGGTGCCTGCCGCAAGCCATAGAGGGCCTTGCGCAGGCGAAGCACCTTGCCCTCCTTGCCGGGAATCGCAAATCCCGGCGGCTGATGCACGTAGACCTCCTCCTTCAAGTCGCCGTTAAGGAACGCCGACTTGACATCCATGTGATGGACACGCCAGCCCTCCTGGGCAGCTAGCGCAAGGAGGAGTCGCACGGACTCCATCCGTGCAACGGGCGCGAAGGCGTCGTCGAAGTCGATTCCTTCTCGCTGGACGAAGCCGCGCGCCACCAGACGCGCCTTGTGCTTGATCACCTCTCCGGTCTCGTCCTTCTTGAGCTTGAAGACCCACTTGAGAGAGATGGCGTGGTGGCCGGCTGGAAGATCGGCCAGCTCCCACGTCTTGTTCCGCTCGACGGCGTCCATCTCCATCTGCATCGCGGCACGCCATGCCGCGTCCCTCTCCGCCTCGGCGAAGGAACGAGGCTCGCCATCGTCCTGTGCGAGGTGCAGCTCCGCCTCAAAGTCGTGCTGTGCCAGTCCAGGGACCGGCTGCTCGCCGAGGAGGTTGTCCACGGTACGGTAGCGTAGAGGCTCGCCGCCGTGGTAGGCGTCGATGCGCTCCTCGTCGTTGGACAGCGGAGTAGCGTACTCCACTGTGCGCTGCTCGTCGTGGGCCGAAGCTGCCGGTGCCGAGCCTGAAGAGGTAGGGTCCGGTGTAGGAGAGCGAGGCGTGGCCGGCGGTGCTGGTGGTGGACTCGCCGGAGCCTGTGGACTTGCCGGAGCTGGTGGTGGCGGTGGTGAAGGACTCGCCGGAGGTGGTGGCGAACGAGGTGGTGGGGTAGGCGAGCTCGGTGAGGACGAGCTGCTAGCTCCCCCCGCCTTCTTGAAGTGGACGTAGTCGACGACGAAATCGCTGGTCGTCGGAGTCGAGCCGTCATCCACCATCTTGCCCCACGTCCAGCTTCGCCCCTCGTCGAACACGACGTCACGCGTGATGCGCACGCGTCGTGTCGCAGGGTCGAGGACGCGGTAGGCCTTGGAGCCCTCCGCGTAGCCGATGAAGACCCCTGGCGTGCTCCGGTCGTCGAGCTTGCCGACGTGGTTGAGCTCCTTGACGAAGACCAGGCAGCCGAAGACGCGAAGGTGGCTCACCGCGGGCTTGCGCCCGTGCCAGGCCTCGTATGGCGTCTTGCCGTCGAGGGCCTTGGTGGGGGAGCGGTTGAGCAAGTGGACGGCAGTCATCACCGCCTCACCCCAGTAGATCGCCGGCATCCCTCTCTGCTTGAGGAGGGCACGGGCGGTGGCTACCACCGTCTGGTTGCGGCGCTCGACGACGCCGTTCTGCTGCGGAGTGTACGGCGCGGAGAAGTGGCGGTGGATCCCCTCATCGGCGCAGTACGCCGCGAACTCGGCCGCCGTGAACTCGCCGCCGTTGTCCGTGCGTAGGACCCGAAGCTTGCGGCCGCACTCCGCCTCCGCAGCAGCTTGAAGGTGCTTGATGGCGTCCGCTGCGGCTGCCTTGGCGTCGAGCAGGACAGCCCACATGTAGCGGGACACGTCGTCGACGAGGAGGAGGAAGTAGCGCCGGCCTCCAGGTGTAGCCGGTGTCACGGGGCCACAGAGGTCACCGTGTACGAGCTCCAGCTTCTCCTTGGCGCGGAAGCTCGCCTGGCGGGGGAAAGGGAGCCGCCGCAGCTTGGTGAGGACGCAGGTGTCGCAGAATTGCTCCACGTGGTCGACGTGCGGCATGCCCCGCACCATCTCCTTGCTGCCGAGCTGCCTCAGGGCCTCAAAGTTGAGGTGCCCAAAGCGCTCGTGCCACCTCCAAGCGTCGTCGTCGCGGCGGGCTGCAAGACAAAGAGGTTGCGCCACCTGTGCGTGAAGGACGTAGAGGCGGTTGCTCCTGTTGACCTTGACCAGGAGCCGGTGTCGATGATCCCAGATGCGCAGCACCCCGTGCTCGATCTCCACGCGCGATCCGCTCTCATCCAGCTGTCCCAAGCTGATGATGGAGTTCCTCAACGCGGGGATGTAGTAGACACCGGTGAGCAGCCTGTGCTCGCCAGTCTTGGCGACGAAGACGACAGAGCCGACGCCCTTGATCTCCACAGCGGAGGCGTCGCCGAACTTGACGGTGCCTCGAACGCTTGGGTCGAGCTCGGTGAAGAACTCCCGCCGTCCGGTCATGTGGTGGGTGGCGCCGGTGTCAAGGCACCACCCGTCGGTCTTGTCATTGCCGGAGCTGTCGTCGAGGAGGGCGTGTGCTTTTGGCTCGTCAAGGTGGAGGAGAGCCGTTGCGGCCGGTGCCGCTGGAGGTAGTTCGATGCTCGCATGAGCAATGAACAAAGCCGGCTGCTCCTCCTCTTCCGCCTGCGCGACGTGGGCCTGGCCGCGTCGTGGCTGTCGACAATCCTTGGCCCAATGACCAAGCTTGCCGCAGTTGTAGCAAGGGTCGCCTCGTGCTGGCTTTTGCTTGCCAGCGGCGCCGCCCTGGGCGCCTCCACGATCATCACCCTCGGCACGTCCTCGCGCCCCTGCCTGGGCGTCTTTGCGCGGCTTGCCACGCTTGCCACGCTTGCGGCCGCCTGTCGTGGAAGAAGGCTCCCCCTTCTTCCTGTCACCTTGGCCGGCAGCCCACTGCTCCCGAGTGAGGAGGAGCTTCCCGCCAATGGTGACGGGTCCCGAGAGGCGCTGTGGCTCATCGCCGTCAACGACCTTGAGGCGGCCCAACGCCTCCTCGATCGTCATCGTGGAGAGGTCCAGCAGAGACTCGATTGAGCGAGCCATCTGCTTGTACTTCTCGGGGACGCAGCGGAAGAGCTTCTCAACAGCTCTCTCCTCGCCGTAGGTGTCGTCGCCGAACTGCACCAACTTCTGCAACAGAGTGTTGAGACGGAGAGCAAAGTCATCAACGTCCTCACCTGGCTTGAAGGCCAGGTTCTCCCACTCCTTGCGAAGTGCCTGCAGTGTGGACTTGCGGGCGCGGTCGCTGCCGATGCGTGCTGCAGCGATGGCGTCCCAAGCCTCCTTGGCAGTCCGCTTGCTGGTAAGCGAAAACTGCATCTCGGGCGGGACTGCAGCAATGAGAGCATCCAGCGCCCGTCGATCTTGGTCGTAGTCGACGTCGCCGTACCGGACTGCATCCCACATATGCCGCACCTGGAGCTTCACCCTCATCACCGCAGCCCACTCAACGTAGTTGGTCTTGGTGAGGGTAGGCCACCCGCCGCCGGGGCCGACGTCCCTGATGACAGCCTGGTACTCGTGGTGACCACGGTACCGAACCGGGGAGAGAGAGCCGCGCTGCCTGTGAAGGCCGCGCTCTCCGTCGACTCGTCCGCCGCCGGGGCCGACGTCCCTGACGACAGCCTGGTACTCGTGGTGACCACGGTACCGAACCGGGGAGAGAGAGCCGCGCTGCCTGTGAAGGCCGCGCTCTCCGTCGACCCGTCCGCCGCCGCCATGCGCGCCTCCTCCAGGAGCGCCACCGCCGTGCGCGCCTCCTTCAGGAGCGCCGCCAGCGTGTCTGCGCCTGTCTGGGCTGCCGCCGCGCTCGTGGGCGTGCACGGCTGCCCACTGCGCCGCTCGCCCTCGCGATGCCTCCCTCTCCAGCAGCTCGAGGTCCGCGTCGGCGCTGTCATCAGCAGCGATGGAGCTGCTGTTGCTGCCGCGTAGAACCTCTACCTCCGCTGCTGCTGCACGCGCTGCATCCGCCGCCGCCGCTGCTTCCACCTCCGCTCTAGCTGCTGCTAGCTCCGCTGCTGCCAGCCTCGATGCCCTTGCCGCTGCTGCAGCGGCGTCTGCTGCCGCTCGCTCGCGCTTCTCTGCCGCGGCGAGGTCGGCCTCCTGCCGACGCCGCGTGCTCGAAGCGACCGAGCCCTGAGACTGGCCTGCGGACATGGCGCGCTATCGAGGGGGCTGCTGTGTGGAGAGCAGGGGCAGCCGGAGCTGCTGCTGCTACCGGCTGCGGTTGGGGCTGCTGCGAGGCCGGGGAAGGAGAAGAGCAGGAGATGCTCAGGCTACAGGATAGTACGGCTCTGATACCACTTGTTAGTCGCTGGATTCGCACTCTTGGTAGTAGCTGAATCCTTACTCTCATCGAGAGAGGATGACACTAGGAGTTGGGGCAATTTTCTGGTTTATTTCTCACACAAACTCATACAATGCCATGCCAACCTGAGGGGTTGGGGATACATATTTATAGGCTGCTAGCCAGCCAAGCATATGCCAAGATGCTAGTCTAAGATGCTAGTCTAGATGCTAACCACTTAGTCTAAGATGCTGTCCTAGATGCCAACTGCTGTCCTAAAAGCAGATGCTGTCCTAGATGCCGTCGTAGATGCTAACTGCTGTCCTAAAAGCAGTCAAAAGATGTTGGACACAAAGATCATGTGCTGCAGTGTGCAGCAGCCCTACAACCACCAGCCACAGAGACTTATCCATCAGTTTTTGTTAAGTGTGGTGTTATCGAGGTAGGTAAAAGCGTGTGCCAAGGTATGGCACAGCATAACTGTCTGAAGCCACTCTGGCAGCATCGCACTTGCTCAGGCATGTGCCTTTCTGGGCTTAAGTGTAAAGCGGCACGTGCATTTTTTGCGCCTTGTTCCTAAGGCGATTTAAGGGCCTTGTGTCTCAAGTGTGTTTTCCACTTTTGGTTGCACTGGGTCTTATATTTGAAAGCGAATCTGACAGTTGACCTTATTTGAAGAATACAATTGAAATACTTTGATGGTTCTTGCTTCTATGAATGCATTGAATCATCATGGTACTTAATATCTCTGTGATCCATATCATTTTTATTGTGGCCTGTCCAAAGTTTTGAATCATGATTCTCTAGCTCTTATCAGAACTTGTTTTTCCTGAATTTTGCAGGAATGGGATGCTCTCATGCTTTCTAATTTTGCTTTGGAGCAGCAGCTTCACACAGCAAGACAAGAACTTAGTCATGCGCTCTACCAGGTCTTCCATTCACCTTTGCATATCTCTGTATCCTGTTTAAGTTATATTACAATTTGCTTGGAACAATTTTATCAATATTTGATTTTATATACCATAGCTAAAGTCTTCAATTTTGGATTTCGGTATATCAAGGGTTTGTATTCGAGCTTCTCCATACCTTTGTAGCTGGAGAATGATAGATTCAGGTTGCATATACCACTTCACTTGAGCATTCCGAGTATCCCTCCTTAAGTTCTCATTGTAACATTAGGTGTGCTAGGATGCCGAGTCATTTGGTAGCTGAACTATGTTTCCTGGCTCGTTCTAAAATGACTTTTTTGAATCCGGATTGGTAACTCCAAATTGGAATTTATATTTTGGATAGTAAAAGCTCGTCCCTCTGTTGATGAAAAAAGTGTAGTTTTGAACATTGCCACGAGCCCAAAGCTTACTCTGACTGGTAGTTTCTACTAGAACGCATTTTTCCTTTAAGGGCATGTTTGGATACATGGGCTAATTGCTAGCTAGCTAAAAATTTAGCCAAAATTAGCTCTAGTGCATCCAAACAGGAGCTAATAGGTGGGCTAATTTTTAAGCCAAGCCTTCAACTAGTTGTTAGCCAACTAGCTAGCCAACCATAGCTCATTTGGGCTAATTTTTAGCTCCAACTAGTAACTAGCCATGTGTATCCAAACAGGCCCTAAATATGACGAAATTATAGTGATATATTTTTTCCTTTATATGTCCACTTTCTTATTACTGATAGAGTTTTCTGCTGTATTTAAAGATCAGATGTTATAGAACTCTTTCTCAACTAAATGATATCTTTCAGTGCTCCAAAGGGCGCTATTCTGTGCTCTCTGCTTATGTGATTGGCGTGGGGTACCGTGGAACCTTGGGGTGTTGGGGGGGGGGGGTGTAGGCGGTACTTTAGACAGTTCCCGCGTGTTGGCAGCCCAACATGCCGCCCTTGGTGGCTGCTACGTTCAGATCCACCCAGGGAGGTACGTGTGAGGGAGTATGGGACTTACAGGCGATCTCAGAGGAGGCGGGTATGTCGAGCGGCTGTGGAGAAGAGGGGACAGTGGGTGGATTAGGCAAGGACTGGGGGCGGCAGGCAACGTGGGGGAGGCAGGGACTGGGTGTGGTGGCGGCGGAGGAGGTCGGGGCAGGCGGTGGCGGGGGAGGCACGGACTGGACGTCGGGCGGCAGAGATGGGGACGGAAGGTGGTGGCGCCGCTGCCAGTTGCGAGTCTGTGCAGAGCTGGGAGCAGCAAATGGATAAGGTGTGAGGGGAGGGGAGGGACAAGGCTTGCTCTTCATACTTGGGCTTCGGCTGCTTTCATGGGCCTTTCTATCTGACTCTTGGCCCACTGGTATCCTGTTTCTTCTTTTCTTTTTAGACTTTTAGATTAGATGTAATATGTATGGCCATGGAATGCCTAGGCGTGCCTAGGCTCTAGGCGGAGGGTCACCGCTAGATCGCATAAACCTTTTGTAACCTTGATATATTTTGGTTGTACTTTTTTTTTGAAAAATAAAAAGAAAGAGGATTATCTGGCAATCGATTTGTTTACTTTGCTTTTTTGTCTCTTCCAGCATGACGCTGCCTGCCGTGTTATAGCCAGATTAAAGAAGGAAAGGGATGAGGCTAGAGCACTTTTGGCTCAAGCTGAGAGACAGATTCCTGCATCAGTTGCAGGAGCTGCTCCTGCAGCTGTTGTTTCCAATGGAAAAAGAGGTACCAGCTGTTTGATGTTCT
Organism: Saccharum hybrid cultivar R570; assembly: GCA_038087645.1. NCBI lineage: Eukaryota > Viridiplantae > Streptophyta > Magnoliopsida > Poales > Poaceae > Saccharum > Saccharum hybrid cultivar. Next base: position 5,811,446 of record JAQSUU010000066.1, read on the forward strand.
GCATCTAAATTGATACTTCAAGTTTTAGGTATCTCATAATTCACCTTTGTTTGATACAGCAATGGAAGATGAAATTGGCCCTGACGGGAAGAAGATTCGTCCTGGTATCAACCCTGTCATGATTGATGAACTTACAGAGTGTAATACCATGCTTTCAGCACAGCGTAAGAAAAGACAGGTATGTGTTGTGCTCCATATTCAGCATTAAAAGTTAAAATAAGGTCTAAAACATTAATTGTGGTAGCTGTACTTTATAAAAAAAAACTCAATTCTTTAGAGTTAGCTTGCTTCATGAGCTTGTCATGCATCAAGTTATTCTGACTGTAGATTACATGTTAACAAGCTAGTTCCATACCCTTCAACTGTATTTCAAGCTTTAGTTGCATGTTGTTGAGTTAGTTACTACGGAGTAATTGCTTCTGTTTTCTCTCAGGTTCCTCCAACTCTGGCACCGATCGATGCACTCGAGAGATACACTCAAATCTCCAGCCATCCCCTTCATAAGACAAACAAACCAGGCATTTTGTCCATGGATGTTCATCCTTCAAAGGTTAGTTTGTTACTATGTGTTTGGATATTGCATATCTCTTTGCTGTAATGGCACATAAATTTATCGCTTATATCTGGCGGTGATGCATTTTAAATGGACAAATTAGCGTCACACACATGACTGTTTATATGCTTCAGAATCCTTGTTTTAGCTGGCATAATTAGCTTTAAGCGGTCAAAGGATGATTTGTGTCCCATTCATTTCAAGTGTAATTTGCCTGGATGTTGTATATCTCTGAAGTCTGAACAGGAAAACCAGTGAATTGTTCTTGATGCAAGAGCCTTCTCAGAAAATATTGAATTCTACCAAATCGTATTCACGAGTTTTCAGTTATCATTAATTCATCATGATTATTGATGTAGTTGTAGCTTTGATGGGAACCTTGTTTATTTCAACTTTAGTGAAGTTAAATTGATATAGAATTTCATTCTATTTATCCAGTTACCTTGTTCTTGTTATGGATTTACAGGACATTATTGCAACTGGGGGTATCGATACAAATGCAGTACTCTTTGATCGGGCATCTGGTCAAATCTTGTGCACGCTTACTGGTCACTCGAAGAAGGTATTTCCCCATGTGATTTTGAATTTTGTTGTATCTTCTATAATTTCCAGCAAGTTGTAACATTGTAACTTTCCATTACACAGATAACCACTTTGAAGTTTGTTCCACGGGATCAACTCTTTGTAACTGGATCAGCAGATAAGGCAATTCCCATTTACCATAGGTTTAAGTAACCACTGGAATAATAGGTCATAGTAATTACATTACTGATTTATTTGCAAACGTTGCAGACTGTTCGCATTTGGCAAGAGAATGAGAATGGAAGCTATAACTGCGTCCATACATTGAAAAACCATACTGCTGAGGTTAGTATTTTGGTGGCCAGGATCCTATAACGCTTGCATTCTTAATTCTACATATTTTCCCATCTTTAGATGAATGGTTTGCCCAGATAGCTATTAGTATGCTATATATATATATATATATATATATATATATATATATATATATATATATATATATATATATATATATATATATATATATTCAGATTCCATTCGTATGGCTTACAAATTTACTTTTATTACTTTGTATGTTTAATAATTGAAATCCTTTTTAAATTATCAGAGGTGGAATTTATATTGTAAAATAAATTTGCAAAATATTTTCTGATGGATGTCTGTAGTATGCTTCTATCAAAATATATAAAATATCTTTTTTTTTCATCAAATATTCTTGGTTGTTGCACTCTTAACTGTTTTGGCTCATTCGTGTGTGCTGTTATTAATTACAGAAATGTGAAATGCTCCCAATCTTGTTCATCTTCCGTACTTTTATAATATAGCAGTGCTTAGTGCCTACTGTCTTGACTATTAGTAGTCTTGTTATTAAAAAGTCTAATTTTCTTTTTGTAATAATCTCTTAGGTTGAAGCTGTTACAGTACATGCAACTCAGAAGTATTTTGTGAGTGCTTCTAAGGATAACTCGTGGTGCTTCTATGATATGTCAACAGGATCTTGCCTGACACAGGTTACCTCCCTCACATACATGCACACATATTCTTACTACACATGAGTATGCATACCAATGTGCATGATTATTTTTATCAGGTTGGCGAGGCTTCAGGACAAGAGGGATATACATCCGCAGCTTTCCATCCAGATGGTCTTATCCTTGGAACAGGAACTACTGATGCTGTTGTTAAAATTTGGGATGTGAAGACTCAGGTGTGATTTGGTACTATGGTATCACTTTATTCAAGATTGTTTTTAGGTGATCATGCTCTTGAAACATGTTTGTTAATGACATCTCTATCTGTAGTCAAATGTCGCAAAGTTTGAGGGCCATGTCGGACCAGTCACTGCTATGTCTTTCTCTGAAAATGGTTACTTCCTAGCGGTACGTAATTTAGATAAAAGCTATGTGCACAATGTTAAATTTATTTAGTTTCTAATTTTTGCCATCAATGTTAAATTTATTTAGTTTCTAATTTTTGCCATCACTTTGCAGACTGCTGCTCATGATGGTGTCAAGCTTTGGGATCTTCGGAAATTAAGAAATTTTAGGACCTTCTCTCCCTATGATTCGGACACGCCAACAAATACTGGTAAGTAACTTGGCTGTGAACAGCAAGAATGGTGCACATGCTTGCATTTGCATAACTAGAGCTGTCTGGAGAGGGTCATTTAATTTATGAAATCCATAATCCACTATCGACTTGTTGCCTTGATACTATATTGTTCTTTTGTTTGGATCTGCTTCCTGTAGAATTTATTTGTTCTCTTGATAACTGGATTTTTTTTGGTTCTTAAGTGAGTTTAATCATATGATGCATGACATTTTTTTTCTTGCAGTGGAGTTTGATTTTAGCGGAAACTATCTTGCCATTGGTGGTTCAGATATAAGGTATGCTCTAGTAACTTGTAATTACTGGTATTTGAGAGTTCAAGAATTTCCTGGCAATGTTGTCGGGGATCCTGTGTAATCTAGACAGGGTATATAGACCTCCACTTTGCATGCTGGTTACTTGATCGCCTAGTGATCACTTCTCTGAGCATTGTTAGATGTTTGCTGCACTGCATTTGTTTCAACTATCCTGTTTGAAATTATTTGTTTAAACGGTGTTACTTTCAAATTTGTTGCTTTTGGTGTGTAGTATGATTTTGCTTATTCCACAAGAGATGTTTGAAATGCTATTGTTCCTTGAGTCGATTAACAAAGCAACATGCATCATTGATTGGTTTCTGTCTGGCAGTTGTAAACTTGATAGACAATGCAAACCATTTTCCTGTATCTGCACCATAATATTTATGTTGCATAAAAATATGAACTCCTTGGTCCATATATAAGTCAACAAATCTTCCATTGATGTACTCAGTATTATATATACCTAGCATAAAGCTTCTGCGTTACAGTAAGAATGATCCCTCGTAATAGTGATGGTCACATTATATTGTAAAGCTGAAAGACTCCTGATTGTGTCTTAGGGTCTACCAAGTAGCTAATGTTAAGAGCGAATGGAATCTTATCAAGACATTACCCGATTTATCAGGAACAGGTATGCCCCTCTTTTTGTCATAGTCTCTTGGTGCCATTCCTTCTTAGTTCTTGGAGCACACATTGACGTGGTGTTGTGACATTTGTCCTTCCACAGGGAAAGTAACTTCCGTAAAGTTCGGAGCAGATGCTAAGTACATAGCCGTAGGTTCTATGGACCGCAATCTACGGATATTTGGCCTCCCTGGAGATGACCAAATGGAGGAATCAAACACAGCGGCTGAGTGATGGAAATCCATGGTACCTAATTTGTTTCTTCTGCTATCCTCCGCATTGTATTCGGATGATGGATGGACTGAGTGGACATGGATACGTCAGACGTCACCATCACAAGAGGGAAAGGGTCCTGGCGGGGATTACTGGTCTGAGCTTCGGACGGTGTAAACAAGCTGTGACATTATTGTATTGTAGGCCTTACTAATTCTTCTGATGAGGATACAATTTGTTTTGATGAGTACGATGCTAAACAGCAAAAGTTCTCTGCGCAGATTCCAGTGATCCAAAACAAACTACTTGCTTCTCAACTTCTTTATTACATAGGTCAATGGAAGCACTGTCAGACGCGCCCATGCGTGTTTGTGTGTGTGCAGTGTGATCTGTGAAGATTGGTGTTTTGTGCAATTCATTTTGTTTCCGATTCTCTTAGGTTGTGCGCGTTTATGGATCAATGACAGATTAGCTGCTAATCCTGCTTTTGTCTCATTTGTGTATTTGGCCCCTAACGAGAGACGATCCTTGGCGAGACACCGCTAGTGCTTGTGCCTCTAGAAGTCTAGAAAGTCTGAACAACTTCGACGTAGAAGAGATGGAAAATCAGTTAACTATCTTGTGCCTATAGAAGTCTAGAAAGTCTGAACCGTAGAGAGCAAGAAAATCTATTAACTACGTATTTGCGCGTCTGTATTTTTACTGCTAAGAAGTATGAACTGAGAGCAGAAATGGAGAAATGGGATGTAAGAGACTACAATCACTGCTAAGAAGTATGAACTGAGAACAGAAATTGAGAAATAGGATGTAAGAGAATACAATTACTGCAAAGAAACAGAGAACAGAAATGGGATGCAATGCAAAAAAAAAAAAGGCTAAACATGGCAGGATGGGAACGGGTCGGGTCGGACCATTGGGTAGCTGGTTCGACCCACAAAAACGAGGCCAATGGGCCATGACGGTCGGCCTCAAATCAGAATTGGGCCAGTGAAGCCGGTACCTGTTAGACCGATTCTGATTTGAGGCCGACCCTCATGGCCCAATTCACGCAGCTCCATTTCGGTCTGACCACGCGGGAGTCCGTGGAGTCGAGGTCGCTGTACGCGCCGCCGCCGCCGCCGCGAGCACGCAAGACCGTGGAGCTGGGCTACAAGACGGCAGCGAGCGCCTTCAGCTTCGGATCCTCCGCCTCCATCAAGGTGAGTGGCCTTCTGCTCCTTCGTCTTTGCCCTCTTGTTCTTGGCATTTCTTGCTGTCGATCCCTAGATCCTTCTCGCCATTTCTTGCTGCTCATGCGTCGTGGGAAGACCGGAAGACATGGCCGCGCGAGGGCCGATAGGGAGGAGGTGAGACGGATGTGCGCAGGATCGCCGGACGGAGCGCGGCCGCCGCCATATTCTTGCTCTCAGTTCGGATTTAACTGGTTTGGAATTGGGATGACACGAGCGTATTTATCTCAGTTCGGATTTAACTGGTTGGGAATTGGTCCGGTGTTAACTGCTAATATAATGTACAGGCAGCATCAATGTTTGAGGACTCGGATCCTATAGAGTTCCAATGCCTGTTGGATTGCTAGCTAGTATTATAAATATCAACATCAACACCAGGGCATTGCTTATTAATGCGATTCTTTGATAGCAAAAAATGTAGTTAGTTTGATGCATATATCAGCTGATTGGGTCGAAACGAATTAAAATAGCATGCTGATGCATATGGCCCTGCTAAGTTTGACTGTCAAATTAAAACTTCATTACTGCATAGCGTCGTCAGGTCAGGGCTAGCTTTACCATCCAGCAGCATATCTGTTTGTGCTGAACAAGGAGCCTTAGTTCTCCTACCATCTGTGCAGTACCAAATTCTTATTTTTGTTTTTCAGTTCCTATCAGCCATGATAAAATCATAAAATACATGAAATGATTTTATTGTATTTTTTAGATCAGAAACATGGATGATGAAAAAGGGGAATTGAACTGACTGTACTTAGTTTTCTAAGATAGTTCAGATTGATTAGTGTTGGAGTATGTGTTTAGGCCCATGAGGCCAAGGCCCATGAGGCCCATGTATGGAACCTATATAGCTACCCTTCTAGGGTTAGCCCTATGCAATGGAATCACAACTTCCAACATGGTATCTAGCCTAGGTTAGTCTCTCCCTTTTCCCCTCCACCCAGCCGCCGCCAGCCACCCCTACTGGCCGCCGCCGGCCAGCCGGCGCCATGGCTGGCCGCCCCCCTCCTCCTCCTCCCCTCTACAGTCACTTCCCACCCCCTCTCTTCCTCATCTACCTGGGCCCAGGTACTGGCCGGCTCCCCTCCCTCTGGTGCCGCGCCGGCTGCTCCTCTGGCCGTCGCCGGTGCTGTCCGCCCGGCCCTCTCTGGCGCGGGCCTGGAGGCGCCTGGATCTGCCGCCAGTGGCTCCTCCCCCCTCCAGCCGCTCCATGCCGCTGCTCTCCAACAGCCGCAGTTGCGCCAGCCCCTCCTCCAGCCGATCCTGGTCCAGCCGCTGCAGGGGGCGGGTCTTCCTCTTCCCGCTGACGCTACTGGAGCCACCGCCCCTGCCCAAGTCCTCACCACAGCTGCTGCTCCTGGCGCTGGGGGGGGGGGTTCCCCAGCGGGTGAGGACACGGGGGCCGCCGATGGTGGTCTCCAGGCCGATGGTGGCCTCCAGCAGCACCTCCAGCAGCCGCAGCCCCACCTCCAACAGCCGCAGCCCCTCCTCCAGCCGCTCCAGCCTCTCCAGGCGCTGCACAAGGGTCTCCTGGCTGCTGCTGCCACCTCCGGTCTTCAGTCCGGCCCTCCTGGGGGTCTCCCTCTCGGCCCGACTGGACCGCACCTCACTCTCGCCGCGGCTCTTGCCGCTGCCCGGACCGCCGCCGCGGAGGGCCAGGCCCGTGTGCGCGCGGCCGCCCTCGTCTAGGAGCGCGAGCGCGACGCGGCCGACGCCCTGACCCGCCAGATCGCCGAGGCCGAGCAGCTTCTCGCCTCTCCCGCGGGCCTGGACGCCGGCGCCACCTCCTCCGCCTCGCCGGGACGTCGTGTGTCGCACACCGCCGTCCTCTGGCACGACCCGGCCGACCCGCTCGTGGCTCAGCTCCACTACCAGGCCGGGGGGTCCAGAACATTCGCCTCCTCGTCCCGGTCGTCCTCGAGCCGGAGTCTCCTTCCTACGCCCGCTGGCGGGATCTGGTGCTTCTTACCCTTCGCCGCTACGCCCTCGACGACCACGTCCTCCTCGACGCCTCGGTCGCTGCCCAGACGCCGTCGTGGCTCCGTCTCGACAGCATCGTCCTCTCCTGGATCCTGGGGACGATCTCTCTAGACCTCCACGACCTCGTCCGCACCTCCCCTGACGCGTGCCGGGCGTGGCTGGCCCTTGAGGGTCAGTTTCTGGGCAACGCTGAGGCCCGGGCTCTGCGCCTCGACGCGAGCTTCTGCACCTTCGTCCAGGGTGACCTCTCCGTCGGCGAGTTCTGCCGTCGGATGAAGGCCATGGCTGACTCACTGGGGGACCTCGGGTGGCCCGTGGAGGATCGCATCTTGGTCCTCAACGTCCTCCGGGGGCTCAGCGACCGCTATGCCCACCTCAGGACGTGGATCACCCGTCAGAGGCCCTTCCCCACCTTCCTGGAGATCCGTGACGATCTCGTCATGGAGGAGCTCACGCAGGGCCTCCAGCCGGGTTCCACTGCTTCCCCGGGGGCCTCCTCGACGGCTCTGGCTGCTACTCCGCCGCGCCCGTCTGCTCCGCGGTCGTCCGCTCCACCGCCGTCGTCTCTCCTGGGTCCCCCTCCCTCCGGGCCGAGCGGAGGTGGGGGGGGGTCATGGCGGTCGTCGTCGCCGCGGAGGGGGTCGCGGGGGCGGCCGGGGTGGACCTACCCAGGCCCCGGCACCTGGTGGACCGCAGGGGGGGCACCATGGCCCTCTTTCCAGAACCCGTGGTCTGGGCGCATCTCCATGTGGCCCTACCACGCCACTGGGGCCGACTCGCGTCCACCGGTGGCCATGCTCACCGGAGCTCCTCCTGCTCCTCCTGCTGGTCCTCTACCCGGCGCCTTCCCGGCTACAGCGTGGACTCCACCATCTGGGACTCTCCCGGGGGTCGCCGGATGGGACCAGGCAGCCCTGGCTCGTTCGTTCAGCACCATGGGTCTGACACCTCCGGTTGGACCCGAGTGGATCGCTGATTCGGGAGCCACCTACCACACCACTCCTGAGCCCGGTATACTTTCGTCGCTTCACTCTCCCTCTTCCTCTCTTCCTTCGTCCATTATGGTCGCAAATGGTTCTTGTATTCCAGTCACGTCTGTGGGTACCGCCGGTGCTCATGGCTCCTTTCGTCTTCCTGATGTCCTTGTTGCTCCTTCTATGGTTCATAATCTTCTTTCTATTCGTCGTTTTACAGCTGACAATTCTTGTTCTGTGGAATTTGACTCTTCTGGTCTTACTGTAAAGGATTTGGCTTCCCGGCGTCCTTTGCTCCGATGTGACAGTTCCGGGCCCCTTTACACCCTTCGCTTCCCGGCGGCTCCTTCGTCTTCACCGCCCGTTTTATCAGCTGCCTTCGTCGCCTCTACTTCCTCTACTACCTGGCACCGGCGTCTCGGCCATCCTGGACGTGATGCCCTGATACAGCTCAGTCGTAGCTCCGGTCTTCCATGTACTTGAGCTCATGATGAGCAACTGTGTCATGCGTGCCAATTGGGCCAACATGTTCGTCTTCCTTTTTCTAGTTCTACTTCCCATGCGGCCCGTATTTTTGATCTTGTACATTGCGACCTATGGACATCTCCTCTTCTGAGTATTTCTGGTTATAAGTACTATCTTGTGGTTGTTGATGATTTTTCGCATTATTCATGGACTTTTCCTCTCCGTGCGAAGTCAGATACGTTTACCACACTCCTTCACTTCTTTACTTGGGTGTCTACACAGTTCGGCCTCACCATCAAGGCCGTCCAGTGTGACAATGGTCGTGAGTTTGATAACTCCACCTCCCGAGCTTTCTTCCTCTCTCACGGTGTTCAGTTGCGCATGTCTTGTCCATACACCTCTTCGCAGAATGGCAAGGCTGAGCGGATGATTCGCACCACCAACGACACCGTGCGTATCCTTCTGTTTCAGGCCTCTCTTCCTGCTCGCTTCTGGGCTGAGGGCCTGCACACCTCCACCTACCTTCTTAACCGCCTTCCTTCCGCTGCCTGTCCCGCTCCCACACCTCACCACGCCCTCTTCGGTACCCCGCCTCGGTACGATCGCCTCCGCGTGTTTGGGTGTGCGTGCTACCCCAACACCGCTGTCACTTCTTCTCACAAGCTGGACCCTCGCTCCACGCTCTGTGTCTTCCTCGGGTACTCCCCGGATCACAAGGGGTACCGGTGCTTTGACCTTACCTCCCGACGGGTTCTCATCTCTCGCCATGTGGTGTTCGATGAGTCCGTCTTTCCCTTTTCCAGCACTACCACCCCTCCGGTCCCTGACCCTCCCTCCCTGTTTCCCACTGACCCGGTGGTCCAGCCACCATTTTCGTGGTCTCCTGCAGGTACCGCTTCGCCGCGCACCGGGCCGACCACCTGTCCCGGATCCCCAGCGGGTCTGGGCCCGTCGTCCTCGGGTGCGGCCCCGTCCTCTCCGGTTGGTGCAGACCTGGGGCCTTCGTCCCCCGCTTCTGCCCCGGGGGGGTCGTCCCGGTCACCGACGCCGGATCCCGTCCCGGCACCTGTCCCGGCACCTCCGTCGAGGTTCGCCGCGCCGGTACGGGTGTACCAGCGCAGGCCGCGGCCGCCGCCGCTCGCGGTCCCGTCTCCACCGGGGACACCGACACCACCGCAGCAGTCCCCGCCGGCTCGTGGTGCCCCGCCGGTCTACCACCCGCCACTGCTTCACCGACACCCGCGGCATGTTCACCCGATGGTGACACAGCACGCGGCTGGCACACTGCCGCCTCGTGCCCTCGAGGCTTCGACCGGCGACGCGGTGGTCTCCCCGGTACCTTCTTCCGTCCGCGACGCCCTGTTGGACCCTCACTGGCGCCGTGCGATGGAAGAGGAGTACGCCGCGCTACTTGCCAACCAGACGTGGGAGTTGGTGCCCCGGCCGCCAGGCTCCAACGTCGTCACCGGCAAGTGGATCTGGACCCACAAGCGTCGGGCCAATGGCTCTCTCGAGCGCTACAAGGCTCGATGGGTCCTCCGGGGTTTCACTCAGCGACCGGGCGTTGACTACGATGAGACCTTCAGCCCGGTGGTCAAGCCGGCCACCGTCCGGACCGTGCTCTCGCTGGCGCTGGCTCGGTCTTGGCCCGTCCACCAACTGGACGTCAAGAACGCCTTCCTCCACGGCCTTCTTACTGAGACGGTGTACTGCAGTCAGCCGGCGGGGTTCGTCGATTTCACCCGTCCTGACATGGTCTGCCGGCTCAACAGGTCCCTCTACGGCCTCAAGCAGATACCTCGGGCGTGGAACCACCGGTTTGCTGCTTTCTTGCTGACCATGGGGTTCATGGAGGCCAAGTCTGATACGTCCCTGTTCGTCTACCACCATGGGGCTGACACTGCATACTTGCTACTCTATGTTGATGACATTGTCCTCACGGCCTCCAGCGAGCCCCTTCTCCGCAGGATCATCGCCGCCCTCCAGCAGGAGTTCGCGATGAAGGATCTGGGTGAGCTCCACCACTTCCTTGGGGTTACAGTTGAGCACCGTCCTGCCGGGTTACTCCTTCACCAGCGGCAGTACACTCGGGACATCCTGGAGCGGGCTGGGATGACTGACTGCAACCCCTGCTCCACTCCTGTTGACACTCAGGGCAAGCTGTCTAAGGTTGAGGGACCCCCGGTGGCCGATCCCACTGCGTACAGGAGCCTCGCCGGGGCCCTTCAGTACCTCACCTTCACACGGCCAGACATCACCTATGCAGTACAGCAGGTCTGTCTTCATATGCATGACCCCCGGGAGCCTCACCTCACGGCTCTCAAGCGCCTCCTCCGCTACCTCCGGGGCACGCTCGACTACGGCCTCCTCCTTCACCGGGCCTCCTCCACCGACCTCGTCGTCTACACCGACGCTGACTGGGCGGGGTGCCTGGATACTCGCCGCTCCACCTCCGGCTACGCCGTCTTCCTGGGCGGCAACCTGGTGTCTTGGTTCTCCAAGCGCTAGCCGGTGGTCTCCCGGTCCAGCGCCGAGGCGGAGTACCGCGCCGTTGCTAACGGCGTGGCGGAGGCCGCCTGGCTCAGGCAGCTCCTTGCTGAGTTGCACACTCCGCCCTCTCGGAGCACACTGATCTACTGCGACAATGTCAGTGCGGTCTACCTCTCCACCAACCCCATTCAGCACCAGCGGACGAAGCATGTGGAGATCGACCTCCACTTTGTCCGTGATCGGGTGGCCATGGGCGAGGTGCGGGTCCTTCATGTTCCGACGACCTCCCAGTTCGCGGACATCTTCACCAAAGGCCTCCCGTCCTCGACCTTCGCCGAGTTCCGCTCCAGCCTCAACATCACCGGTGGCTAGTTGCGTCTGTGGGGGGGTTGTGTGTGTTCTTTCTTGTTCAGTCTTGAACTCCGCTGCGCCGGTAGTTCAGACTGCGGGGGGTGTTGGAGTATGTGTTTAGGCCCATGAGGCCAAGGCCCATGAGGCCCATGTATGGAACCTATATAGCTACCCTTCTAGGGTTAGCCCTATGCAATGGAATCACAACTTCCAACAATTAGTTCTGCCTTGTGTGTTGAGTCGGAGATGCAATGTTGGAGGGGGAATCTATATCTATATAAGACTTTAAACGTGGTGAGTTAGCTACAGTTTCTACAGTGTTAGCTACAGTACCGGGTCTCCGTGAACAGTGTCACCCGTTAGATACAGTACTAGATCCAGATAAATAGTACCCCATATAAACAGTACCGACCATGTGAACAGTTTTAACCCCGGTATGAACAGTACTTAACCCGGTATGAACAGTTCACCCCGCTGGCAACAGTCCTACCCGCGCGAAGCGCGGGGGACCTGGCTAGTTTAGTATGCTTGTACCTTGTCGCTTTGCTTGCTCTTGCAGTATGATCTATTGGTATACCCGATACATGTAGAGTACTTGAAGCTCAAATGGTGCAAGCTAGGACAGAGCTAAGCTAGTTTCGTATTGACGCTATAGTTGTTTGCCGGCTGGCTGGCTGTGACTTTGTGAAAAGAGCATCATGTGGATTTATTTAGTGTTATTTGGGGTAAGCCTTTTCAAAAGCACAAGCTGCACAAATTGAACTGCTGGATCAGAGTGACGATTCCTGATTTTATTAGGTTGGCAGTGCTCCTGCTTTTCCTGTTCTGTACAAATGAATCTCCATGTCTTGGATAATCAGCACCCACCATCTTCATCCTTTGTATTTAATAATTGGGGTAAGCCTTTTCAAAAGCACAAGCTGCACAAATTGAAATGCTGGATCAGAGTGACGATTCCTGATTTTATTAGGTTGGCAGTGCTCCTGCTTTTCCTGTTCTGTCCAAATGAATCTCCATGTCTTGGATAATCAGCACCCACCATCTTCATCCTTTGTATTTAATAATTTGATCTTTAGCCATTGGTTATGTTCAGAACTTCAGATACAGTGTGAACTCGCTAATTCTTTGAGCATGGATAGATTAATTTCGTTGTGCATCAACTATTCCTTTATCTCGCTATGGCCTTTAAATCTGACTCATGATGTCTTGTATTTTTAACTATGCTTAAATCTATGGCTCATGATGTCTTGTTCACATAACAGCAACATTGCATCAACTATTCAAATCAATCAATTGTCCACCTCACCCAGGAACGCACATCAAATGGAAACCCAGTTAGAATCGTATGATCAAAATCTCTATTTTTCCGTCTTTTTTCACATAAAGAGAGCTCTCATCATTTAAGAGTTGGTAAGGTGCCCGATACACTCTGGAACCCTGCTAACCACATTGCTGCGAATTTACACGACGAGCGTGTTGGCTCAACTTATGGGCTACTCAATTTTGGAAAAATTGGAAGATAAAAATTTGTTAGTGACAGTGTCTAGTACTACAACTTTGATTTAGATTGTTTTTACATCAGAGATAATTTGAAAAATAAAAATATTGAATTTCAAATTATGAAAAGCTAAAACAATTTTTTTAAGCCTTGAATGATTTTAAATGGAAAAGTCGTCAACTAAAGTTGTAGATCACTTCAAGTACTACAACTTTGATATAAAACTTGTTTTCAATAAACATAATTTAGAAAAGTTATAAGTTTCACCTATTTTTAAAGATGGACCAAATTAAATTAGTATTGTCTCGCATAGATATTTTGTGATAGGAATTCCTTTGTGATATATAGTTAACGACAGTCAGTTTTAGATGACTGGGCCTAAACATTCTGCCTTGATCTCAACAGTAGCATTCCGGCCCGCTCCAGCCCCAGGCAATTTTAGGTCCATTCACTCCTGCCTTTTTCTTCCCCATTCACCACGCATGCCGGCGTGCGCTCTCTGTCGTCGGTCGCCGCCACCGCCCACTCTAGGTGCCCAGGTCTCAGTTGCTCCCTTGGGCATCGATCACTTGAGCAGGCCTTCGCCGATCCCTTCGCAGGCGAAGAGCACCCAGGTATGAGCACCCCTTCTCGTCCCTTGTGCGATACTGAGCACCTGGACCCTTAACTTAAGCTATTTGGATATCTATATTCGGATCTAATATAATTACAAGTGTTATGCCTATTTTTTTTTCAAAAGTTATTTGGTCTCCATGTGTACACGCATGTCCTTTACTGGTCCGCCCCTGTAGCTGTAGATAATTGTTATTCTGTGAAGTTCATTGTCATATTAACCCTTGTATATGTGTTCACAGCCACATTGTTCTAGGATGTTGTTCTGATTAGCTGGGAGCTTGCTTGTCACCAGTATATTACCCATCTGGACTCTGGAATATCATGTGGTTTCTGTTCAAACTACTGTGGTTCGGAGTCTTCATCAAATGAACACGCTTTGCCTTTCTAGAGTTCAGTTCCGAGTTCTTGTATCATACAGATCACGGATGACCAGAGATCATGCCCAGGGATTGACATTTTTGTTATTTTTATTTGTACAAAATGTCTCCTCTTCCCATTTCTCTTGCTTTTAGAAAAATAATATGATTATGCTACTGCTTACAGAGGAAGCGGTGTGCTGGTGTCACTGGCTAACTCCTCTTGCAAATTCGATATATGTCTCTAATTAGAGGTCCTTTTGGCTCCGCCCAGAGTCATGTATTCAGTAAAGGCAGCAAGCCAAGTTAGGTTACTATTTGATCAGACAGTTGTTATATATTTGAAGAATAACATCTTTCCTTGAAAGTTAGAATAATATTTCTGTTTGAAGGTTTTTACGAGTGATTGACTGATTGCTCTTTGCGCTTGCCATGCGGTATTTCTGTCTTAGGTTCATTGTACTAGATGAATTTTTTTGTCTTTTCCTAAAAGATGACTAGTTGAACTTGTTATTTTGAACTCTGATTTAGATAAGGTGCAAGTACTATTATTTCTTGACATCTGAGCTAAACTCGATTGGATCAAATTGTAAATGGAAATACAAGGCAGGCAGCTTCAGGAAATTTTCATGTGAAACTTGCTTCTTTATATAGCACACCATCTTTCTGTTACTCTGGGCATCTATCGGTGGACAGACCTTAAAGGCACTTAGTGGGTTGTCATTTTCAGCTACTGCTTCATTGACTTACGTTGCACTGTTTGATGGAAGTTCATGTTATAATGCAGATATACGTTGAATGATGGCAACTCTGAAAGATGCAGCAGCAAGGAAGCCTGTACTGGCAACAATCCGTCTTATCGTCCCTGCTGGTGCAGCCCGTCCTGCACCTCCAGTTGGCCCAGCACTTGGTTTCTATCGGCTCAATTTGATGGCTTTCTGCAAGGATTTCAATGCCAGGACCCAGAAATACAAGGCAGACACTCCAATGCAAGTCACCTTGACTGCCTACAAGGATAGCACCTTCGAGTTTGTGGTCAAGTCGCCATCAGTATCATGGTTCCTCAAGAAGGCGGCAGGAATAGAAACCGCCAGCAGTCGCCCAGGCCACAGCAATGTATCATCCCTCACTCTCCACCACGTGTATGAGATTGCAAAGTTGAAGCAGGCTGACCCTTTCTGCAAGCACATGTCACTTGAGGCACTGTGCAAGTCTATCATTGGCACAGCCAACTCCATGGGTATTGTGATTGTTAAAGATCTATGAGCAGCATGGCCAGCCTGTTTGTCATGAAGAATTCTGTGTCATTTGTGTGTTCCTAGTTTTTAGCTGGTGCTGGAGAGGGTAGAACTCTTTTTTGTCTCAGAGCTTCCTGCTGGTGTCATGTCATTCTAGGAGTATGAAACTGAGAAACTCTATTATACAATTCCTGGCATAGCCTCCTTCAGCTCAGCGTTTTTCTCTTCCTTTGTTCCTTTTGTGACTTAACTGAAACTATGTGGCTTTACGTTGGTGCTTTCAACAATAAATTTTAGTCTTCCACTTCCACATGGATATGTTATAATTTGCAAATGTTTAAAAAAAATCATGATTGATGAGCTCATCGGGATTTTGCATTGGGTGTCCTGGAATGCAGTATTTGTTGATAAGGAACATGCAAGTCTTTACGGTTACCCGCGAGGCCGTGACGCTTCAGATGTCATGGTCAAACGTACATGTAGCTCGTATTGCGCTATATATTTTTTATGCGATTTACTTTACCTAAAGTTATCATGAAGTATTCAATGGAAAAAGCATGCACACGGAATGAAGCATTGTCCGGAAGAGTAAAGGAAAGTAGGTAACGGAAACACCCCTGACAACTCAATTGCCACTTTGCTCATGGCAAGAATTTTCTTAAAGCGAGACCTTGCTGCTTCGCTAAATAGTTATCAGGCACATGTAATCAATCCAGTCCAACAAACTTGAACAATTCCTGAACTTCTGGGAAAATGAGGATATTGGAGATCTGTCAATACGGGTACTCACTGAAGTTCAGTACAATATATCAAACCCGGTTATGGGTTGGTGCAAATGCAAAACGCCCGTATCAGCTAGAGGTGCAAAATTTCATTTACAACCAATTCAAGTGCAGCTAGGAGAACCATTAAAAAGGAAATTGTTGTTACAGTCAGTATGCTAAAAGCATAAACTAACTGTTGGGTCCTATGATCTCTGTTGGGAACTGAACTGTAATTAAAAAAAAAGAAAGAAAGAAAATTTAATTGCTGGTCTCTTCAAGAACAAGATATTGTAGTGCTATTGAGTATTTAGCTTTTCTTGCTTTCTTTGATCCAGTTTCTGAACTGCCAATGTTCTGAAGTATGTAGGATCCTTTGCCGTCACCTATGAAAAGGCAAGAAATTATATCGTATAAACATGTTAACTCAAGCCATATCAAACCTACATTCACTCATAGACAAAATAATTGGAGGTAGCTCTATTAAATAAAAGAAAATGTCACTTGTATTTTCGACAACAAAATTTGCAATTTTACGAAGTCTGTTTGACAGGTAGTTTTGACATGTTCACTTGGGTATTTTAAGTTGAATACATAACACTATCTCCCAACATGCCTTCTGTGTGAGTGGAAAATGTTCTACCATATTGAGGATTACAATTTTTGAGGTGACTAGTGGGAACACAAAAGGAATTGCAAATAAAAATAAGAACTGAATAAAGAAGAGTAATGTCTACTAAAGGATTTACCTCGGATTGTGTATATGGAATTTATCCATCTCTGGTAAATGAACAACGATCTTGGGGTATCACCTTGATGTACATCAGATAGTAATAGATTGCAAGAACCAAGGGTTCCAAGCTTTGCACTATGAAAGAGATTTAGATGGTTACTTCAAACAACATTCTGGTACAGAGATATTTCAAGATTTAGCATTACTGTGTCACTTACTTTGCATGCCCAATAGCATTGTGACACAAAGCTAATACACGCACCATTGCTAGATCTCGAGCCCTAGTAGTTCCATATCTTTGTTGGCAGCTCCTATGACAGTTCAGCAAGGTCAGAGCTACCTACATATACAAAAAAAAAAGCATAACTGCAAGTCTAGAATTTAATTTTGAGTGATGTGCTGGTGTATAACTTCTTTGTATAGTGGAAACCAAAGTGCCTGTTAAGAGACAATATGAAAATGAAATAGTAGTGCTATAAGGAAATGCTTAAGTAAACAACTGATGGCAGTATCGTAAATGAAACATGCTGAGCTCTGAGACAATATTTAGCTCAAGAAATCTGTACAAATGACTGAGTATATAACATTAACAATTCAAGACAGAGTACAGATCAAAATCTCTATTTTCAGCTATCTCAAATCCATCATCTGAATTTACTCACAAGAAGAAAGGGCACGTTTGAAGGTTGCTGCCCATTAGGGTGTTTATTTATGTAACAAATGCTGAACCTGATTGGCATGCCATGGCATGAAGTCAACAATTTATGTAGATGTGTCATTAACATCACAAGACAGAATGGAAATGTCACCTTTCGGAGAAGAAATCTGCAAAATCATCAACAATGACTGCAGCAGGGAAGTCGTCAAGAAGGTGAAATGCAGCAAAGTACTTTCTGATATCATCGACGTCTTCAGTATATCTAGGAGCAAGAACGCATAATTTGAGCATTAATTAGCCATCGCTGCATGAAATGGCTACCATTTTAACAAAACCTTACACGATATCCGAGCAGAAGGACAACCAAGCAACACAATCCATGAAATACACGACTTTGCACATTCTTACACCATTCAGAATTTAAAATCATGGCACGGGATCGCCAAAACATATATGCAGAGCAAGAAACACATCCACGAGTCGAAGACCTCTTACTTGATTTGTATCCTCTGAAGTAAGCTCATCGACGGATCGACACCCTGAAATCAGAGTAGGTGTGGATTCAGAAACGAGGAACAGCCATCCAGCACGTGCAACCTTTTGCAGCTCGCTCCTCTCCCGCATGAGCAACGCTGCCAAGCAAACGAAGGCTCTTCACCTGGGACAGGAAAGGGGGGTTGCTCTCCAGCCTCCCCTTGCTGCAGATGAACACGACGCCGCGGCCACTCTCCGCCGCGCGGTTCACCGCGAACTGGAAGAGGAGCGAGGTCTTCCCGCTGACCTTGCACCAAAACAAGGGCACCGCATGATCCGAGGGGGTACTAAGGTTGCTCCGGTTCGATCCCGGCGCAGCGCGTGCCGAACGGGCTAGTTTGAGCAGGGCAAGGTGAGCAATGAGGCGCGTACCAACACGGGGGGCCCGAGAGCAGGGTGATGCCGGTGTCGGTGTCCGCGTCCCGCCGTGGGGCGTTTGAAGGGTTGGAGAAGAACCTCTCCATCTTCGCTAGGCGCTGCGGATTAGCCGACGGGATGCGGAGGGAAGAGGTGCTGGCGAGATGTTCGACGGAATGACAGCAGCGGTGGAGGGCTGCCAACGAGTCAGAGCTCGAGCGAGCCCAACTGCTAAGCTCGTGTTCCACACCAGCTCGAGGCATCGAGCCGAGGCTCGTGCTCAACCTCGGTTTGGTAGTTTTTTACCAAAATGTCGGTTTGGACATTACAGGCGTACTGTATTTTAGTCTAGGGCTTTGTTTAGTTTGGCAAAATTTTTGGCGAAGTGTAACTGTAGCAGTTTCGTTGTTATTTGGTAATTAGTGTCCAATCATGGTTTAATTAGGCTTAAAAGATTTGTCTCGTCCATTTCGTCTAAACTGTGTAATTAGTTTTATTTTTTATCTATATTTAATGCTTCATGCATGCATCTAAAGATTCGATGTGACGGGGAATCTGAAAAATTTGGCAAAATTTTTTGCATCTAAACGGTACCTAGGGATATATTTGGTCAGATTCGGTTCACTGAAGTTCAAATCAATACGTAGTCCAGTATCGTTATTTACTAGCAGAAGTGTCTATGCATTGGAACGGGTTGTTATTTTCATTTAAGTTGTCGGCAGTGAACCGCACGTGCCACAGTGCCCGCTGTGGACGGGCTCATCGGTGGGCTCTGTGGCACGCGTGGACGGCTGCGGTTCGCGGAGGCACGCACGGATGGCTGCGGTGGCATAGGATGTCGGCGCTAGTCGTGGGGAAGCCTACTGCATGTTCGTTTCACTGGTTTATTGTTGCTGAAAGTACTGTTCGCTGGTTTGTTGTGAGAGAACAACACTGCTGGATGACTGCTGATTCCGCTGAATAGCTCAAACGAACAGGGTACTAGCTCCTGGCTCAATCTCTATGTGGGTCTCCTAGGACGCACCTCGCCCTGGCCAACGTCGTCGTCCGTGCGCTCCTCGACATCAAGGCCCGCCTTCTAGTCACTGTCGTTGTCCCTTGGGATGACGGCGCGATGTCCTTCACGCTCGGCAGTCCCGACTGACTCTACGGCAAGTGGAAGCTCTCGGAGTTGTTAGGAGGGCAGGGCCTCGACGATCGTGAGCACGCTAGCAGGGAACCATCCATATTCTCTACGGGAGGTCCTTGCACATCCATGGCGGCCGCCATGGTCAAAGTGCTTGGCGCGCGCCACCTGCCCGTTGCCTGATCAAGTAGCGCATGGACGTTGTGGAGGAACGAAGAAGTGGAAGCCGTTGGTCTGCCCCCTCCCCGATCTCTCCTGCGTCGACGTCGGCGATCGCGGTGAGGTCCTTGATCAGGTCCTGGAGACGCGTGACTTCGTCCTCGCCGAAGAGCATGGTTGGCTGCTGTAGCACGCGCAGGCGCCGAATGACCTCCTCCCTCGGGAGAATCTCTTCATAGCCACGCTTTGTCTGCGACACGTCGGCGTCAGTGGATTTGGCTTCTTCGACGCCGCTGGCGGGGCCACCTTGACCATGCGCAGATCGTGGGTGGCCTTGATGTCCTGCGTGTCCCCAAAGAGTGCGCACAAACATCCTATGGCCCTGTTCATCTGGCTTATAATCCGTCTTATTCAGCTTATTTTTTTTCAGCCGGAACGGTATTTTTCTCTCACAAAAAATCAGTCAACAGTGTTTTTCAGCCGGCTTATAATTGCAGCCGAACGGGGCCAATAGAGGTTGGGTATCTTTTTTTGGGCTTCCGTACATAGTTTTTATCGGCAAGGAGAAAGACAAACGAGAACTTTTGACACAACGTGATTGAGTTGGGTTCGTATACGACGCGTGATGCCATTAGTTTTCAAATAAACACAAAAGAAATCTGATCGAAACATCTTATATTTAGATTAGAATTCCTAGTTATATTCAGGTTTGTTTTTATATTTATATGGGAAATAAACACAGGAAAAAAACAAAAAGAGTAAAACGGAAGAAAGAAATAGAAAATGCAAGAAAACAGATGTCCGCGGAAACATGGACGACAAAAAAATAACCATGTGGATGGACAGAAAATTTGAAAAAAAGAAAAACAAAAATGAACTCGGACGTCCGTGGGAAACATGCACGGCGGAAAACAAAACAAAACCGTGTGAACGTACAAAGCTTCGGAGCGTATTAGCTTGGATCAGACCGTCATATATGTATATAACGCTAGGGCTGTGTTCAGATTCGAAATTTTTAGGGGGAAAAATTCTTGTAGCACTTTTGTTGTTATTTAGTAAAATTTGTCCAATCATGGACTAACTAGGCTCAAAAGATTCATCTCGATATTTACAGACAAACTATGCAATTAGTTATTTTTTTACCTACATTTAATGCTTCATGCATGCATCTAAAGATTCGATGTGATAGGTGGAAGAGGAAATATTTTTGGGAAGTGAACGGGGCCTAGATAGACTGACTTAAAAAGAGACAATTTCTATATTTGCAGAGTTAGGAGAAGACGGACAAAAAAATGGATATACCAAAAATAAGCTAAAATTTTACCTCTTTATTATTAGACTAGAATCATGCCCATATGTTGCAAAGAAAAAAAGTATCATGATAAATCAAATTTGAGTCTAGATATTTGCGTCCTTCGATAAGTCAGAGGTCATCTTGGATCAGTGACACGCTGCAATTTGCAAAGCACGTTCTCCTGCTTCCACTATTAGGTTCTGACAGGATAAAAATGTTCTTTTTTAGACTTTTTTTTCTCCTTGTACAACGTTTGCTTGTCGACTCTGATGGAGTGATTATGGAGATTTGGCCCGTAGGTAGGAGCTCAATTATCAAGCAGCTGTGATGAATTTAGATACCAACTGGATTAGTGCTGAAGGCATGAGCAATGTGTAAAAAAGAGTAGGTCTCACATCAATAATATGTTCGGTTACGCAATGTCGTGGTAAGACTCAAGCAGTGTCCGGTGATTTCAATCTGTCGTTTTTTTTTTTTTGCATCCAGTAGTTCCCAGAGTCTGATCCGATTTTGTTTTGCCCTGTGATGTACGATTCTCTTGGAATCTTTCGATATACTTTCATCGAGATGTTTGCAACGTTTCCGGTACCAGAGATGTGACTAAAAATAGAAGGAGAGAGTCGTCAAAACTGGTAATAATATTAAAAACTATAAATGTCTAAAACTGAATTTTAACAACCACGTGTTATTGAATCTGAATTTTTTTTATTGTTGGTGTTCACGTCCACAAGTTTATTTAATTTGGATAAGTCCGTAAAATTTGTATCAATATTTTCTCTTGTATCGTACCTAAGGTCTAATCTAACATATGTTACCCTATGCTAAAAGGTTCACAAACATAGAACATGTGCCAAGCAAAAAAAAGGCAAGCATGAATAAAGGAGATCTCACCAGGGTGCTCGTCATGGACATGGATAGCTGGTGATTTCGTATTTATAATTGACCACGACGCATACACATAGGGGCTGATTGGTAGCCCTGATGGAGCCATCAAAAGGGCCATCCAGCACCATGTCATGCATTATCGCTGTGTTTGGTTCCTTGCGCCGAAAAAAATCGATGCATGAGACGGTGCATTTGAGGCCCTTGGTGCAGGCTCGCAGCGTACACAGAAATCGGGCTTCCCATGTGAGCCGGGACTGCGTGGTGCGGCGCGCGGCCCCCACGGGAGACGGCGCCATCCTCCCAAATGAGGCGCGAGGATAGGTTACCCCCCACTCTATTCTTCCCCAAAGCAAACCGAGCAGAGCAGCGCCGCCGCGTGCTCGAACTCCGGCAGCCGCCCACCTTGCTTCAATTCGTCGCACCAAAACCTTGCCCACCACCACAGCTACCCCCTCGACCAACCCATTCCCTTCCCCATGGACTACAGCCTGAGGAGACCGGTGTAAGGTCCAAATGGCTAGAGGGGGGTGAATAGCCTATTTAAAATTCTACAAGCTTCACTAAACAACCACGTTAGTATAAAAGATGGCTAAGCTAATTCTAGCACTAGCTCAACTACACTATGCAAGCCACCTATACAAAACTAGTGAAGCAAGGCTATGATCTCTAATACACACCAACAAGACTAAGTCACTAAGCTACTTACTCCTATGTGATAAAGGCTACACTGAGCAAACTACACAAGGACTAGTACAAGAAAGTAAAGAGCAAGTGACTTGATTCTTATACCAACGATGTAGAGAAGTAATGCACTTGAAGAATCAATCACAATAATCAACCACAAGAGAAATCCTCGGCAAAGAGATGACACAAGATTTTTTACCGAGGTTCACTTGCTTCCCGGCAAGCTACTCCTCGTTGTGGCGATGCACCCACTTGTCGGTTCGCGAGCTAATCGACTATCAAGAGTCGAGCCCTCGGCGGGCGCCGCACAACCGCACACAAGATGGGGATCCTCCAAGCCACGAGCTCCACTAGAGTATTCAATTTGCGAACTCCCACGGGGAAGGATCAAGAACCCCTTACAACACTTGGTGAGGGCTCCAACAATCTCCAATTGCGAGCTCAATCACCTCCGCTGCTCCAAGCCGTCTACCGTGTCGGGAAACACGGAAGAGTAACAAGAAATCCGCAGCAACTCGAAGATCAAGTGCCTCCAGAATGTAACTCTCAAGCAATGCACTTGAATCTCACTCAATCTCACTCAAGATGTGCAACTATGCAAAGAGATGAGTGGAGGGGTTGTTCTCTAGCTCAAAGGATGTCTCTAGGTCTCAAAATGTGCAAGAGTTACCCTCAAACCCCGGACATCCTCTATTTATAGCGAAGGGGTACGTAGCTAGCCGTTACGGACGACGCAGCGAAAATCGCGCTGACCGGACGCTCCGGTCAGGGTGACCGGCGTCCGGTCACTACACGACAGCAAGAAACAGTGCGCGTCAGAACTAGCCGTTGCCGTGACCGGACGCACTCAACCGATTGACCGGACGCGACAGTGCCAGCGTCCGGTCGCGTTCCAGTAAGCTCCCATCGAGACCGGACGCGTCCGATCGCACGTGACCGGACGCGCCGCGCATCCGATCAGCACTCCGCTGCACTCTGCTCCTCTGGACGCCTGACCGGACGCTCCGGTTTCGTGAGGGACCGGACGCGCCGGTCGCGCGCCCTTCTTCTGCGCACAGGGGAACTGACCGGACGCGCTGGTCAGGCCAGACCAGCGTGCGGTCACAAACCCTAGTGCCCGCGCCACGTTGAACTGACCGGACGCGTCCGGTCAAACCGTGACCGCGTCCGGTGCAGCGTCTGATCGCCGTTTTTCAGTGAAAAACAATTTGGACTTTCGCCACCTTTTCTAGACTCCGGCGCAATAGAAAATAGACATTTCATTTCCTCGAAAACGCCTGAATCCCGCGCTCGCAAGCTCGGCGGGAGGGAGAGCGAACCCCAAACCCCTTACTACCGCTCAAACACCACCGCCTTCGCAAATGTGCTAACACCACCAAGTGTACACCATCAATGTGCATGTGTGTTAGCATTTCACAAATATTTTCCAAGGCGTTATGTTAGCTCTCAACTAGATCCTAATGCATATGCTCAAGACATTGATCTAGTGGCACTTGATTCCCGAGCTAACCGTGATTGCCCCTCTTGATAGTCGGCTATGTATCCTAAACCCGGTCAATCACTTCTCTACTCAACTTAGACCGGCAAAAGGAAAACCCTATGGTTATACCTTTGCCTTGTGCTCTTAGATCCTTCTCTTCCACTTGATCATCATGTCCATCATATTATGTGCATCTCCACCATGATCATCATTTCATGTCCATGCACTATTTCTTTATGATCTTGTGGCCACCACTCCTTGCCACGTACACCTTCATCACATGTGTTGCTTATGCCTAACTCAAAACACTTAACACATGGCATTAGCAACTCGGTGTCATTAATTACCAAAACCAAACTTGGGCTTTCAATCTTCCCCTTTTTGGTAATTGATGACAACCATCACAAAGATATGAAATGAAAACAATTTTCAATTTTGATAGTATTAGCTCCCCCTACATATGTGCTTCCATGAGTTTGGTTCAATTGTGCACATATGTATGGATTTGAATTTTGGGAGAGTTACTACTATCAAATTGATGCTAAGGTATATAGAATGGACCTTTGAAGCGTGATACCAATCGGAGTTGCTTTTATATACCATTCTTAGCATCAATATAGCTAGACACCACTTGTAATTCATCACTTGTAAAGATCACAAACACTAAAGTACCCCGTGAGATCAACATTAAAAGCAAAGGTGTCTAGATACCACTTGTAAAGCTACTCTCAACAAATCATCATTCAAGTTCTATTTCTAGTATACACCATACAATCATGAATATGAATTTAAGCTCTGCAATGCAACAATTCATCATGTTAATGCACATACAAATGCAACAAATAATTCATGAGCTTGCTCCCCCTACTTGTGTGCTCAAATTTAATTGATCCCTTTCCAAAGTCATACTCTCCCCCTTACAAAAACTTTCTCCCCCTTTGTAACTTAACTATTTATCTCTTTGTGACTTTTCTATCTTTGTGACTTTTCTCTCCCCCTTTGTCAACAATCACCAAAAAGGTGCCAAATTTTAGTGAGAGTTAAGTCAATCAATATGAGAGAGTCCAAATTATGGTTCAATCTAGATCACTTGCCTAGAATATGTAATTCGGTTTGATCCAAGGACAAGCTTCTTCACACCTCACAAAGTATAAGGGTTATCTTGACCATGTTGAATTACACATCATGAGCTTATTTTCTAGATTCAACACTAGGTTTGCAAGCCCACAAACATGTTATATGCTACCACTAGATCAATCAAACATAGAAGCAATAGTGGTACCATATATACATTAAACTCATTTGATTATGATGAATGAGCCTATTTGTCATGCAAATATGTCTATATGTTCTAAACATGTCCTTAGCAAAGTATGGATGATATGCCAAACAATTTTACCTTGCTATGTCGGAGGAGAGGCATGTCATATAAGAATGTGGGGTTGCACTCATTTCAAGTTGGAGAAGTCAAGTATGTTCAATTCATTCTTCAACTTATAAAATCTCTTCTCATCAAGTGGCTTTGTGAATATGTCGGCTAGTTGATCTTCGGTGCCAATGCTTTCAATGCTAATATCACCCTTTTGTTGATGGTCTCTTATGAAATGGTGCCTAATGTTAATGTGCTTGGTTCTTGAATGTTGAACCGGATTTTGAGTCATCTTGATAGCACTTTCATTGTCACAAAACAATGGCACATTCTTGAATTTGATTCCAAAATCATTCAAAGTGGTCTTCATCCAAAGCAATTGTGCACAACAACTACCGGCACTAATGTATTCGGCCTCGGCGGTAGATAGTGCAACACTATTTTGTTTCTTTGATGACCATGAAACAAGAGACCTTCCAAGCAATTGACAAGTGCCACTTGTGCTCATTCTATCAATCTTGCATCCACCATAGTCGGAGTCCGAATATCCAATCAACTCAAAATTAGACCCCTTTGGAAACTATAATCCAACATCATGAGTGCCCTTAAGATATCTCAATATCCTCTTGGTTGCTTTCAAGTGACTTTCTCTAGGTGATGCTTGATATCTTGCACACTTGCACACACTAAACATCACATCCGGCCTCGAAGCGGTGACATAGAGCAAACTTCCAATCATAGACCGGTATTGCTTTTGATCTACCATGTTGCCACTAGCATCAACACCCAATTGATCATTTGTGCCCATTGGTGTACTCATTTGCTTAGCATCTTGCAATCCAAACTTCTTGATCATGTCCTTGATGTACTTCCCTTGACTTACAAAAGTGCCATTCTTCATTTGCTTGATTTGAAGTCCAAGAAAGTAACTAAGCTCTCCAATCATAGACATCTCAAACTCTTTTGCCATCATATTTCCAAACTCTTCACAAAAATCTTGATTGGTTGATCCAAAGATAATGTCATCCACATAGATTTGCAACACAAATAAGTCATTTCCAAGCTTCTTGGTGAAGAGAGTGGTGTCAACCTTTCCCATCTTGAACCCTTTAGAGAGAAGAAAGTCCCTCAATCTCTCATACCATGCTCTAGGTGCTTGCTTTAAACCATACAATGCCTTCATGAGCTTGTAAATATGGTTAGGCTTCTTATCATCTTCAAAACCGGGAGGTTGCTCAACATAAACTTCTTCATTAATGTAGCCATTGAGAAATGCACTCTTGACATCCATTTGATAGAGCTTGATGTTGTGTGCACAAGCATATGCTAATAAGATTCTAATTGCCTCCAATCTTGCAACCGGTGCATATGTCTCTCCAAAGTCAAGTCCCTCAACTTGAGTGTATCCTTGTGCTACTAATCTTGCTTTGTTCCTCACAACCATGCCATCTTGATCTTGCTTGTTTCTAAAGACCCACTTAGTGCCAATCACATTGTAGTTCTTTGGCCTCTCAACAAGTTCCCAAACTTGATTTCTAGTGAAGTTGTTTAGTTCTTCATGCATGGCATTTACCCAATCGGAATCCTTCAAAGCATCTTCTATTTTCTTAGGTTCTTCAAGTGACACAAATGAGTAGTGCTCACAAAAGGATGCTAATCATGATCTAGTTTGAACACCACTTTGAATTCCACCAATGATTTGATCCAATGGATGATCTCTTGCAATACTAGTAGGTTGGAGTATTGGGAGTTGATTACTTCCACTTGTTTGACCTTGAACTTGAGCTTCATCATGAGTACCACTAAAGCTTGCTTGATTTGTATCAATTTGTACACTTTGGTTGATCACATGAATATCATCATCATCAACTTGCCTTGGCCTAACATCACCAATGTCCATGTTTCTCATTGCATTTGCCAATTGGTCTCCTCTCACATCATCAAGGTTTTGAGCTTCATTTTGAGATCCTTGGGTTTCATCAAACTCAACATCATGAACTTCTTCTAAGGTGCCATTTGTGAGATTCCAAACTCTATATGCTTTGCTTGTGGTAGAATAACCAAGTAAGAACCCTTCATCACATTTCTTTTCAAACTTGCTCAATCTAGTGCCTTTCTTGAGAATATAGCATTTGCAACCAAACACTCTAAAGTATGCAATGTTGGGCTTTCTTCCATTCAATAGCTCATATGGTGTCTTCCCAAGCTTCCCATGGCAATAGAGACGGTTGCTACAATAGCAGGCCGTGTTGATGGCTTCACTCCAAAATAAATGACTCACATTGTATTCACTAAGCATTGATCTAGCCATGTCAATCAAAGTTCTATTCTTCCTTTCAACTACACCATTTGATTAAGGAGTGTATGTTGGTGAGAATTGATGTCCAATACCGAGATCATCACATAAATCTTCAATTCTTGTGTTCTTGAACTCACTACCATTGTCACTTCTAATCTTCTTGATGGTGATTTCAAACTCATTTTGCACTCTTTTGACAAAAGACTTGAATAGATCATAAACATCACTCTTGTCATAGAGAAAGAACACCCAAGTGTATCTAGTGTAGTCATCAACAATCATAAAACCATACTTATTGCCACCAATGCTAGTGTATGTTGTTGGCCCAAACAAGTCCATGTGTAATAGCTCAAATGCCTTTGATGTGCTCATTTCACTCTTACTAGGATGTGTATTTCCAACTTGTTTGCCAGCTTGACAAGCACTACAAGGTCTATCCTTCTCAAAGGTGACATCCTTCAAGCCTCTAACTAAGTCATGCCTCAAAAGTTTGTTCAATAGTTTCATTCCAACATGACCAAGCCTTCTATGCCATTACCAACCCATACTAGATTTGCTAAGCAAGCATGATGTAACACCCTCGGTGTTACCGCGTCAACAAGTCACTAAACATTTTCATGAGCATCATATTTATGTATTATTGCATGTGATCACTTGTGTAATTAAGGTCTTGCAACTTAAGGCAATTAATGAAATGTTTCTAATTGCATAATTATCTATATGCTTTGGTTAAAAAAATGGAAAAAATATATAAATAAATAAATAAAAAAAGAAACAAACACAAACGACACACACTCAGGCACGCACACACCCAAGCCCCTCACGCATGCCACACAATACTGCCTGTTGCATGCACTGTCAGAGTAATGAATGCCTGTTTCCAGCTGTTGCTGCGCATGAACGTCCATGCCTGTGCCCGTCATGCACGCATTGTATGCCTGCTGCCGCTAGTATGCAGAATGGATAAGAGAGTGAATGCATGGAGGGCCTGTACACCTATGCACGCAGCTAGTTTTGGACCTAAAGAGATAGAGAGTGCATGCACTGACGCCCGTGGAAAACCGCGTTTTGGGGCTGTTTGGTCTTGACGAAAATTTCCTGCGCCCGTCCCCTTCCCTACGCTGCTGCCTCTGCATGCAGCTGGAAAGATAGGGTGTTATTGTGCACTAGAGAGAGAGGTGCAGGTCAGTCAGCACAGGCCTGAGAGTTAATACGACACTAGGAGTTTTTCTGCTTGTGTCCTCTGGTCATGCCGGAAACCCACGCCAACTCCCGTCACGCGGACTCTATTCCTTGGTCTTCTCCCCAGCGTGTGCTCTCAGCCAGAGCAACAGCCAGCAAGCAGCCATCTTTGACCAAGCCAAAGAGAGAGGGAGAGTAAATGCTGCGATATTATGTGTATGTGTAAGAGAGAGAGCATGTGCAGTGTGTGTGCGCTCTTTAGCACCAGTCGAGCCTTCCCTGTTTTAGCTTGCCTCCTATATCGTAATTATATATATATATTGGTTTTTAGAAACACATAATGCATATATAAGTATATACAAGGAATTTTATGAAGTCATATGTCTCACCTACTGTCAACTTTCTCCATCGGTTCTTAGTCTTAATTATGATGTAGTTGACAGTAAGTTTATTGCTCAGTGTGTGCAATCATTAGTCAATAATTAGTTAACGAACATTCCTAACCTCTCCTGGTTGTACGTGAACTCTAGAACCTAGACTAAAGCTGCCGTCCTCTCTGTACAAGTACTAGCACTAATGCTTGAGCAGTGAAAGATTACTAGTACCAGCAGGTCAGCGCAACAGCTCACGCACTCTCCATCTTCCTCTCTCTGAACTCTGCTTCTGAGCCTGTGCTCTTTTATAGCACCAACAGCCGAGCAAGCCAAGTTAACCATTTTTCGTTTCACCTCACGCACCGCACTCGGCGTCCGCCGTGCACCTTGCGCCTTGCACCCCGGCAATCTCCGCGCCACGAGCTCCTTCCGCCGCCGCGACCCTGCCGCTCAGCCATCTCTGCGCCACACCGAGTGCACCACCGCCTCCACGTCCTCGAGGTGCTGTGCGCGTTGGTCAGCCGCGAGTTCCTCTGTTTCGTAGGTGAGTTGAGAGGAGGGGAGTTTTGGTGCCAAAGGAAAAACATACAGGGGTTATGGGTGAATTAGTTTATACTTATCCGTGACGATGCTGTGATATAGTAAATCAGTTGAAGAGGTTTAATATTATTATAATAATATTTGTAGGAATTGGTGTGGCAAATCCGTGATAGCTTTAACTTTGAAATTTTTATAGTAGCTTCATGGTAATATTAGATGCTCTCTGTAAATTTTTGTAGCCTCTGAATAGCTAATTTATTAAGGTAGCTAACATACCCTGATGGAAAGCATATTAAATTATGTAAGAATTTAGTTGCAAAATTGTTCTTGTTAATGAAATGATATTCGGTGGCTATGTGATCAGTAGAGCTAGTTTGTTAGCATAGTTTATGTGTTCTAATTTTAAGAGTTGTTGTTGCCTGATTTCGGAATTGTTGCATCATCATTTCATGCATATAGTGAACGAATTGGCGGAGACCGTGACTGTCGGCGATCAGGAGTACGAGGAAATCGTCGAGGAATACGAGGAGGAGATCCTCGTACCGGAGGAGGTCCAGGAGCCACTACTGACTGACCTTGCTGACATTGCGCCTACCCAAGGCAAGCCCTGGTGCATAACCCTTATTTTTGCAAATCATTATATATATGTTGTGCATTTACGTTACAGGAATTTTATGATATCCACATGCATATATATATTTACTCATGAGTCTTACTAGTACAGGATCGTGTAGCTGCTTTGCTTAGGTTTATCGGTAGCGTGAGTAACCTGTCGTTACTCACAATAGGTGGTTATTATTATTATTACACTAATGATGAAATGATGGAAAAGGAAATGGTGACCGGGCAGGGATATGGTATGGGTATTGGTGGGTGTAACAGGTTGTGTCCCGCGGCCACGGGGCATAGCTTGGTTGCACTTTTTCCCTGTCCGTGTCGATTAGGGACCGTTCGTTGCACTGGATCTCCGGTCAAGTCACAGATTTATTATCCCGAGCATATACTAGCGGATGGGGGCTAGGAAGACTTGTTACTCTCTTGTCATGGGCTCCGGCTCTTTCCGGACCGACTGATTGGAGGCGGGGATAGGTGGAGGTCTTAGCACCGTATTGAGGTCGGGCCTCAAGTACGGGAGCTAGGAGTCCAAGTTTGGACGGGGACCTGGAAACCTGTGACAGGAGGGGAATATGTTGGTCTTGTTTGTGCCTGGGGTACGAGCGAGACGTGTGTTTTTCGGGGTACCCAGCTGGGCTACATTGATTCACGAATCGCCGTTTCTACGTGACGGTATGGCTTGACTGCACTCTGGCACCATAGTAAGAACTGGTATATGAAAGATGGAAAAATGATTCTGATTGCTCAACCCTTGTTTGATGATAGAACAGGTGCTTACATAGCAAGTTGGATAATGAATTTAACATGGCTGTTAATAATTTAATGAAATAAGGACTCACTCTTAGTATTGCTTTTCGCAAACAGGAACCCATAAGCCATAAAGCCTATCATAATCCTTGAGAGTCGGGAAATATATTCCCAGTCGGGTAAGTCTTGCGAGTACATTGTGTACTCAGGGTTTATTTACCCTTTTTGCAGGTGCTGCTTGAGAAGATAACTGTTGTGTGGAGGATTCTTCTGGTGGGCACAGACAGATCCTTATACCGCTTCGCTAGATGTTATTTTATTCCGCTGTTTAATTTATCGCACTCTAAACTTTGGTACTGTAATAAAGAATTTCTGAGACTCTTTGTTGTATGAAATGGACTAAGTATTGTAAGCTTGTACTCATTATTGGATCCCGGGTGTAAAATTGTGGAACGTTTCGAGTTCTCCCGTTGGGTGTGCTCGACAGAACTGCTTGACTTGGCTCACTTTTGGGGTGCTTAGTGTCTAGTGGAAGACAGCGCCTCTAAAAGTGTGTTAATTCAGGCAGTTTTGCCACAGTTGGTACCAGAGCTAATAATGAGTTCACGAGCTTAATCACCTTTTCAAAAACTTAAAACTTTGACCTACAAAAGCTTTGCGAAAAATAGGATGCGGTAAAATCTGCGTAAATAAGTATAAGCCCTAACAATATGGTCTATCTAGGATAGTGGCACTGGTTTTATCTAACCATTTTCTACAGGTACACTAACTTACGCTACGTAAGAAAGCGCTAGTGTTCGGAAAGGAGTGTACGATGTGCCAAAAATTCAAACGAGTGCTGCTATATTCCGGCTTGAGTGAACGCATAGGCCGATGCATGCATCATAAGAAGAAAATCTGTTAAGCTAAACCCCCTTCACGTATAATTTCTAGATAGTTAAGATGATAGGGTAATAAATAAAAAGAAATGCTTCAATCCTTAATAAAAGCCTTATCAATTTCTCTAAGTCTCTTGTTCCTAGTCTGGTGGTTCTCTAATTTTTGGTTCCTATCTGGTCACAGATGGATCTGAGGTCCCGTCATGTGGGCACTGGGTCTGGTCGTGGGAGCACCAGTGCCGGTGTGGGACGTGGCCTTGGTGAAGGTCATGGTGAAAGTGGTCACGACAATGGTAACAACAATGCCAACGAGCAGAGCCGTGAGGCCCCACTCTTGGGTCCTCCTTCCCCACCACCACCACCGCCACCTCCGATGACTCCTGCGGAGATGATGGCGGAGATGTTGGCTTCACGTCAGGAGACAACCCGTGCCTTGGAGATGATGGCACAGGCTCTTGGTGGCTTCGTCCACGGAGGCCGTGGTGGCAACGACGGAAACGGGGGTGGTGCCCGCGGTCTTGAGAGGCCTTGTTCTTA
The DNA here is from genome assembly GCA_038087645.1 of Saccharum hybrid cultivar R570. Lineage (NCBI taxonomy): Eukaryota > Viridiplantae > Streptophyta > Magnoliopsida > Poales > Poaceae > Saccharum > Saccharum hybrid cultivar. The sequence continues at coordinate 5,843,670 of JAQSUU010000066.1, forward strand.
TCAGGACTTCTTAAAGACCAACCCGCCCACGTTCACGCCTACTGCGGAGCCTCTGGACGCGGAGAATTGGCTTCGTGTGCTGGAGCAGAAGTTTCTACTGCTCACGGTGACCGATGAGCAGAGGGTGCGCTTTGCCGCACAACAGCTTTTGGGATCTGCTAGCGCATGGTGGGATACTTTCAATGCCATGCAGCCGGAGGGTCATCCTGTGACTTGGTAGGAATTCACCACTGCCTTCCGAGAGTACTCATTCCTACGGGTGTTCTGAACAGAAAGCTCTCGGAGTTCTTGGACCTGAAGCAGGGGAGTATGTCTGTGATGGACTATGCCAATAAATTCAACCATCTGGCACAGTATGCTGGGACTCATGTTGACACAGATGAGAAGAAAAGGGACCGTTTCTACCGCGGCCTCTCTTGTATTTTACAGAAAGAGCTTTATACTGGGAACTATCAGACCTTTGGTACTCTGATGAATGCTGCCATTGCTATGGAAGGACTGCAGCGTGACACTCAGGCTGAGTGGAAGCGCAAGCGGGGAATCTCTGGGTCTTCTAGTCACCCGTAGTCACAGAAGATGCAAGTTGTCAAGAGGATGTCCTACCATCCCCCAGGTGGACAGCCATCTCGGCAGCCTCAGCAGACTCGGCAAACACCGCCGACTCAGTACCGTGCACCTACTCAGCAGGTGCAGCAGGTGCAGCAGGCCCAGGGATCGCAGTTTCCACCTCGTCAGGGGCAGATGATCAAGTCTACTGCTTGTTTCAAGTGTGGCAAGGAGGGCCACTTTGCTCGGGAGTGTCCTGAGAATCGGGCGGCTCAGCCTTCCCAGCCGTCTACCAACTCTCGCTTGATCAAGAGGACGATTATTAAGAAGAAGGTGCCAGTGAGTCGCTCGGGACAGGTTAACTACACCGAGGCTGAGGAGATCCTGCAGAATGAGCCTGTGATGGCTGGTATGTTTACCATTGACTCCCACCCAGCATTTGTGTTATTTGATTCTGGAGCATCACATTCATTCATGAGCATGGGGTTTGCAGAAAAGCACAATATATCTCTTATGGCTATTCCTTTTGCCTATAAAATTAGCACTCCGGGTGCGCAGATGTGCATTAATACCCGGACGGACACAGTCAGCTTAGTGCTGGCCACTCACACTTACCATCTCCAGTTCATGTTGCTACCTGGATAGGGCATTGATGCAATCCTGGGCATGAATTGGTTGAAGGTTTATGGGGTAGTCTTGGACCTTAAGAGGAGAGTTGTTGAGTTACGACTTCCTTCTTCTGAGGATAGGATGTCTCTCCGTATCTCTCCAAATTCTGTTTCACCAGTCACTGCTAATGTTGAAGCTTCTCCTGATCTTGCCTCTATTCCTGTGGTCTGTGAGTTTCCTGATGTCTTCCCTGAAGATTTGCCTGGGTTACCACCAGATAGAGATGTGGAGTTTATCATAGAGTTAGAGCCTGTCACTGCTCCTATTTCACGGTGTCCTTACCGCATGGCTCCACCAGAATTAGCAGAAATGAAGAAACAATTAGAGGAATTGCTGAAAAAGGGGTTTATCCGTCCTAGTTCTTCTCCATGGGGTTGTCCAGCCATTTTTGTGAAGAAGAAGGACGACACTCTGCGGATGTGTGTGGATTATCGCCCTCTCAATGCGGTAACCATCAAGAATAAGTACCCTTTGCCTCGCATTGATGCTTTGTTTGATCAGTTGGCTGGTGCTAGAGTGTTTTCAAAAATTGATCTTCGTTCTGGGTATCACCAAATAAAAATCCGGCCCCAAGATATACCAAAGACATCTTTCTCTACTAGGTATGGGCTTTATGAGTACCTAGTCATGTCTTTTGGTCTCACCAATGCTCCTGCATTCTTCATGTACCTCATGAACTCAGTCTTTATGCCGGAGTTAGACAAGTTTGTAGTGGTGTTCATTGATGATATTTTGATATATTCCAAGAATGAAGAAGAACATGCACAACACCTTCGCACAGTCCTGAACCGACTGCGGGAGCACAAGCTGTATGCCAAGTTCAGCAAGTGTGAGTTTTGGTTGGATAGAGTGCAGTTTTTGGGACATGTCCTAACCCCCGAAGGTGTATCTATTGATCCTAGTAAGGTGCAGGATGTGCTAAGTTGGAAATCTCCTAAATCAGTGCATCAGATCCGTCAGTTTCTTGGTCTTGCTGGGTACTATCGGCGTTTCATTCCTGATTTTTCCAAGATAAATCAACCTATGACTAAGTTGCTTCAGAAAGACTCCAAGTTTGTGTGGAGTCTAGCCTGTGAGAAAGCTTTCCAAGCTTTGAAGAACTTTCTTACCTCTGCTCCTATTCTGGCCCAACCGGATATTGACAGGCCATTTGATGTGTATTGTGATGCCTCCAAGACAGGACTTGGATGTGTGCTTATGCAAGAGGGACGGGTGATAGCCTATGCTTCCCGTCAACTGAAAAAGCATGAAGTGAATTATCCCACCCATGATTTAGAGCTTGCTGCAGTTGTGCATGCTCTAAAGATATGGAGACATTATCTGTTGGGGAACAAGGTGCATACGGATCACAAGAGCCTCAAGTATATTTTCACTCAACCCGAGTTAAATATGAGGCAAAGGAGATGGCTTGAGTTAATCAAGGATTACAATCTGGAAGTCCATTATCATCCTGGAAAAGCTAATGTGGTGGCTGATGCGTTGAGTCGAAGGTCACACCAGGATGATGAAGAGTCCTTGCCTCTCTCTCACTCTGTAGTTTTAGCTCACATTGCTCTAGTCTCAGATTTGTTGGAACAAATTGTTATTGAGCAAAGGCAGGATGCTTTGGAGGTTCCTCATATCAAGAAGCTGATTGCTGAAGGACGTGGTCCTCATTTCAGTATTGATGAACAAGGTGTGGTGAGGTACAAGAACCGTTTGGTGGTTCCCGGAAGTGATGAGCTTAGAAGAAAGATTTTGGGGGAAGCCCATAGTTCTAGGCAATCCATTCATCCGGGAAGTAACAAGATGTACCATGATTTGCGCCACTTGTATTGGTGGTCAAATATGAAGCAGGATATCACTAAGTATATTGCAGAATGTGATATTTGTGGAAGGGTGAAGGCAGACCATATGCGTACGCCTGGTTTCCTACAGCCTTTGCCAATCCCAGTTTGGAAATGGGAGGATATTTCTATGGATTTTATTACAGGATTGCCTCGCACAGTAAAAGGGCATGATTCTATTTGGGTTATTGTGGATCACCTTACCAAGTCCGCCCATTTTCTTCCTGTGGATGGAAGGTATACAGCCATGCAATATGCTAAGTTGTATTTTGACCGCATTGTAACTCTCCATGGAGTCCCTCTTACTATTGTTTCTGATCGTGGATCGGTCTTTATGTCCCGCTTTTGGACTCAACTCCAGAAATGCCTTGGAACTAGTCTTCTCAGAAGTTTAGCTTATCATCCGCAGACCGACGGCCAGACAGAAAGAGTCAATCAAGTGCTGGAAGATATGTTGAGAGCTTATGTCATTTCTTTCCCAGAGAAGTGGGATGAGTGCTTGAGATTGGCTGAGTTTTCTTACAACAATAGTTATCAAGAAAGCATTCGAATGACACCTTTTGAGGCTTTGTATGGCAAGAAGTGTAGGACACCGCTCAACTGGGTTGAATTAGGAGACCGTGGTTACTTCGGGCCTGACTTTATCCTTGAAGCAAGAGAGAAAGTCGGAATTATTCGGAGTCATTTGAAGGCGGCTCAGAACCGTCAGAAAACCTATGCGGATAAGAGAAGAAGGCCTTTGCAATTTGAAGTTGGTGATTATGTGTATCTTAAAGTGTCTCCTATGAAAGGTGTGCATAGATTTGGTGTCCGTGGAAAATTAGCTCCTCACTATGTTGGGCCTTACAAGGTTTTGGAACGGTGTGGTACTGTTGCTTACCGCATCCAACTCCCAGATATATTGTCAGCCGTCCACGATGTTTTTCATGTGTCTCAATTGAAAAAGTGTTTGCGAGTTCCTGATGAGGCAGTGGAGATCGAAGGACTCCCTCTCCAACCTGATCTTTCCTATATTGAGCATCCAGTCAAGATTTTGGATGAAAAAGAAAGGGTGATGAGAAACAATGTGGTGAAATTTTACAAAGTCCAATGGCAGAATCACTCGGAGGATGAGGCAACTTGGGAACTTGAGAGTTATATTTTGAAGCATTATCCTCATCTCATTCCTGGCTCATCAATGTAATTATTTAGATTGAAATTTAATTCTACCTCTTTTCTCACACTAGGCACATGAAATCTCGGGTCGAGATTTTCTTTTAGGGGGTAGAGTGTAACACCCTCGGTGTTACCGCGTCAACAAGTCACTAAACATTTTCATGAGCATCATATTTATGTATTATTGCATGTGATCACTTGTGTAATTAAGGTCTTGCAACTTAAGGCAATTAATGAAATGTTTCTAATTGCATAATTATCTATATGCTTTGGTTAAAAAAAGCGGAAAAAAATATAAATAAATAAATAAATAAAAGAAACAAACACAAACGACACACACTCAGGCACGCACACACCCAAGCCCCTCACGCATGCCACACAATACTGCCTGCTGCATGCACTGTCAGAGTAATGAATGCCTGTTTCCAGCTGTTGCTGCGCATGAACGTCCATGCCTGTGCCCGTCGTGCACGCATTGTATGCCTGCTGCCGCTAGTATGCAGAATGGATAAGAGAGTGAATGCATGGAGGGCCTGTACACCTATGCACGCAGCTAGTTTTGGACCTAAAGAGATAGAGAGTGCATGCACTGACGCCCGTGGAAAACCGCGTTTTGGGGCTGTTTGGTCTTGACGAAAATTTCCTGCGCCCGTCCCCTTCCCTACGCTGCTGCCTCTGCATGCAGCTGGAAAGATAGGGTGTTACTGTGCACTAGAGAGATAGGTGCAGGTCAGTCAGCACAGGCCTGAGAGTTAATACGACACTAGGAGTTTTTCTGCTTGTGTCCTCTGGTCATGCCGGAAACCCACGCCAACTCCCGGCACGCGGACTCTATTCCTTGGTCTTCTCCCCAGTGTGTGCTCTCAGCCAGAGCAACAACCAGCAAGCAGCCATCTTTGACCAAGCCAAAGAGAGAGGGAGAGTAAATGCTGCGATATTATGTGTATGTGTAAGAGAGAGAGCATGTGCAGTGTGTGTGCGCTCTTTAGCACCAGTCGAGCCTTCCCTGTTTTAGCTTGCCTCCTGTATCGTAATTATATATATATATATATATTGGTATTTAGAAACACATAATGCATATATAAGTATATACAAGGAATTTTATGAAGCCATATGTCTCACCTACTGTCAACTTTCTCCATCGGTTCTTAGTCTTAATTATGATGTAGTTGACAGTAAATTTATTGCTCAGTGTGTGCAATCATTAGTCAATAATTAGTTAACGAACATTCCTAACCTCTCCTGGTTGTACGTGAACTCTAGAACCTAGACTAAAGCTGCCGTCCTCTCTGTACTAGTACTAGCACTAATGCTTGAGCAGTGAAAGACTACTAGTACCAGCAGGTCAGCGCAACAGCTCACGCACTCTCCATCTTCCTCTCTCTGAACTCTGCTTCTGAGCCTGTGCTCTTTTATAGCACCAACAGCCGAGCAAGCCAAGTTAACCATTTTTCGTTTCACCTCACGCACCGCACTCGGCGTCCGCCGTGCACCTTGCGCCTTGCACCCCGGCAATCTCCGCGCCACGAGCTCCTTCTGTCGCCGCGACCCTGCCGCTCAGCCATCTCTGCGCCACACCGAGTGCACCACCGCCTCCACGTCCTCAAGGTGCTGTGCGCGTTGGTCAGCCGCGAGTTCCTCTGTTTCGTAGGTGAGTTGAGAGGAGGGGAGTTTTGGTGCCAAAGGAAAAACGTACAGGGGTTATGGGTGAATTAGTTTATACTTATCCGTGACGATGCTGTGATATAGTAAATCAGTTGAAGAGGTTTAATATTATTATAATAACATTTGTAGGAATTGGTGTGGCAAATCCGTGATAGCTTTAACTTTGAAATTTTTATAGTAGCTTCATGGTAATATTAGATGCTCTCTGTAAATTTTTGTAGCCTCTGAATAGCTAATTTATTAAGGTAGCTAACATACCCTGATGGAAAGCATATTAAATTATGTAAGAATTTAGTTGCAAAATTGTTCTTGTTAATGAAATGATATTCGGTGGCTATGTGATCAGTAGAGCTAGTTTGTTAGCATAGTTTATGTGTTCTAATTTTAAGAGTTGTTGTTGCCTGATTTCGGAATTGTTGCATCATCATTTCATGCATATAGTGAACGAATTGGCGGAGACCGTGATTGTCGGTGATCAGGAGTACGAGGAAATCGTCGAGGAATACGAGGAGGAGATCCTCATACCGGAGGAGGTCCAGGAGCCACTACTGACTGACCTTGCTGACACTACGCCTGCCCAAGGCAAGCCCCGATGCATAACCCTTATTTTTGCAAATCATTATATATATGTTGTGCATTTACGTTACAGGAATTTTATGATATCCACATGCATATATATATTTACTCATGAGTCTTACTAGTACAGGATCGTGTAGCTGCTTTGCTTAGGTTTATCGGTAGCGTGAGTAACCTGTCGTTACTCACAATAGGTGGTTATTATTATTATTACACTAATGATGAAATGATGGAAAAGGAAATGGTGGCCGGGCAGGGATATGGTATGGGTATTGGTGGGTGTAACAGGTTGTGTCCCGCAGCCACGGGGCATAGCTTGGTTGCACTTTTTCCCTGTCCGTGTCGATTAAGGACCGTTCGTTGCACTGGATCCCCGGTCAAGTCACAGATTTATTATCCCGAGCATATACTAGCGGATGGGGGTTAGGAAGACTTGTTACTCTCTTGTCATGGGCTCCGGCTCTTTCCGGACTGACTGATTGGAGGCGGGGATAGGTGGAGGTCTTAGCACCGTATTGAGGCCGGGCCTCAAGTACGGGAGCTAGGAGTCCAAGTTTGGACGGGGACCTGGAAACCTGTGACAGGAGGGGAACAGGTTGGTCTTGTTTGTGCCTGGGGTATGAGCGAGACGTGTGTTTTTCGGGGTACCCAGCTGGGCTACATTGATTCGCGAATCGCCGTTTCTACGTGACGGTATGGCTTGACTGCACTCTGGCACCGTAGTAAGAACTGGCATATGAAAGATGGAAAAATGATTCTGATTGCTCAACCCTTGTTTGATGATAGAACAGGTGCTTACATAGCAGGTTGGATAATGAATTTAACATGGCTGTTAATAATTTAATGAAATAAGGACTCACTCTTAGTATTGCTTTTCGCAAACAGGAACCCACAAGCCATAAAGCCTATCATAATCCTTGAGAGTCGGGAAATATATTCCCAGTCGGGTAAATCTTGCGAGTACATTGTGTACTCAGGGTTTATTTACCCTTGTTGCAGGTGCTGCTTGAGAAGATAACTGTTGTGTGGAGGATTCTTCTGGTGGGCACAGACAGATCCTTATACCGCTTCGCTAGATGTTATTTTATTCCGCTGTTTAATTTATCGCACTCTAAACTTTGGTACTGTAATAAAGAATTTCTGAGACTCTTTGTTGTATGAAATGGACTAAGTATTGTAAGCTTGTACTCATTATTGGATCCCGGGTGTAAAATTGTGGAACATTTCGAGTTCTCCCATTGGGTGTGCTCGACAGAACTGCTTGACTTGGCTCACTTTTGGGGTGCTTAGTGTCTAGTGGAAGACAGCGCCTCTAAAAGTGTGTTAATTCAGGCAGTTTTGCCACACATGATGTCAATTGTGTCTCACTATCATTGAAGTCAACCAAGTATAAACTACCATGTCTAAATCCTTTGAATATCAAATTTGATCCATCAACACTTATGACTTCAACAACATCACTACCAAATATGCACTTGAAGCCAAGATCACAAAGTTGTGCCACTGACAAAAGATTGAAATCCAAGCTCTCAACTAGCAACACATTTGATATGCTCATGTCATTTGAGATTGCAATTTTACCAAGCCCCTTGACCTTGCCTTTCTTATTGTTGCCGAAAGTGATAGCATCAAGACCACCATTTTGACTTATATCAATTGATTTGAACATACATGAATCCCCGGTCATATGTTGAGTGCACCCACTATCAAGCACCCAATGCCTTCCTCCGGCTTTGTAATTGACCTACAAGATAAGATCAATTCTTTTTAGGTACCCAAACTTGTTTGGGTCCTCCAAGGTTAGTGACCAAGCTCTTTGGTACCCAAATGGCTTTCTTCTTTGAGCCCATCCATGGTGCACCAATGAACTTAGCATGAACACCATTTGTACCCTTGGTAAGTATATAGAAAGAATCAAACTTAATTGAGGATACTTTAGCATTGGATTTCTTGTTCATGCAATGTTGCTCTATGTGATCAACTTGTTTGCAACTTTTGCAATAGCTATCATTGTTCTTCACAAAACGAGTCTTGTGAGGAGCAAAAGCGGCCTTGCCTTTCTTGGGGTTATAGCCCAATCCCTCTTTGTAGAGAGAGGCTCTTTGGCTACCAAAGCACATAAGCAAGCGGTCCTCACCACCATAAGCCTTAGCTAAGGTGTGATTGAGCTCTTTTACCTCCTTCTTGAGATTTTCATTCTCAACTATAAGTGTGGAGTCACAAGTGAAACCATCACTACTAGATGAGGATGATGTAGATGCGCTACATGAAGGGTTAGTGGTAGCAACAACAATAGGCTTATGACAAGATTCATCAATTATATCACAAGATATGCCTATGTTGCAAGTTTTAGCTTTCTCAATATTAGTTGGCATGTTTTCACATTTTTCAACTAGAGAGGAATGGGCTTCTTCAAGCTTAGTATGAGACTTTTGAAGCTTCTTATGGTCTACCTTTAGACTCTCATAAGATGCCCTAAGCTCATCAAGTTCTTGCATAAGGTTTTTTCCTTAAGCAAGCCCTTGCACTCCTTCCTAGATTCTTTAAAGTGTTGAGTACAATCTTCTAGCATAGTGATTAGTTCATCTTTAGTGAATTCTTCTTCATCACTATCACTATCACTAGCATTATCATGATCACTCTCATCGTCGGATGATACCTTAGCGGCCTTAGCCATGAAGCACGATGGAGTGTCAAAGAGGGAGACCTTCTCTTGGATAGCAATGCTAGCATGTCCCTTCTTCTTGCTCTTGTTGTCATCCTCATCATCACTTGAGGAATCATCACTATCCCATGTAGCAACATGAGAATCATTCTTCTTCTTATGAGAGCTCTCTTTCTTTTCTTGCTTTTTCTTTTGCTTCTTTCTCTCCTTCTTGATAGCATCTTCATCATCACTATCATAAGGACACTTTGCAATGAGATGGTCCTTGCTATGACATCTAAAGCATCTCATGGTATGCTCATTCTTCTTGGATGAGTTCTTCCTCCTTCTTCCACGAAAGCCTTTCTTCTTCATGAATTTGTCAAATTACTTGACAAAGAGAGCCATCTTCTCATCAATGTCATCACTATCACAAGAGCTTGAGTCTTCTTCACTTGATGATTCAATCTTGGATTTGCCCTTGGATGTGGTGGCTTTGAATGCCACACTCCTCTTCTTTTCATCATCCTTTTTCTCACTCTCCTTTTTCTTCTTCTTGACCAACTCCTCCTTCTCATCATCTTCTCTATATGAGTCATCGGTCATCACTTCTTGGAATACTTGTTGAGGTGTTGAATCTTTTAAGGTTGTCCTCACAAGCACGGTGATCAATGTGTCAAACCTCTTGGGCAAGCTTCTTAAGAACTTTATAGAGAATTGGTTGTCCTTGACCTCCTCACCAAGTGCCTTGAGCTCATTGACAATGACTTGCAACCGATGAAACATTTCCGGTACACTCTCATCATCTTGCATCTTGAAACTTAAAAATTTTTCTTGCAAGATATATGCTTTAGCGGTCTTTGTGCCTTCGGTGCCCTCAAATGTTTCTTCTAGCTTGGCCCAAGCATCATGAGCAATTTCAATGTTCTTCACTTGCTCAAATGTCTTGTCATCTAATGCCTCATGAAGAGCACTAATGGCAATGTCATTGCATTGGAGCTTCTTCTCTTCCACTGGTGTAGGTGCTTCCGGATTAGCAACCTCAAATTTTGTTTCGGTGACCTTCCACACTTCTATATTGATTGACTTGAGGTGCGCGGTCATCTTAACCTTCCAATATGCATAATTTGTGCCATCAAAGTGAGGTGTCTTCTTGGTGTTGTTGATGTGCAAGCTTAATTGAGCCATTTCTTTTTCACCGTAGGTTGTTAAGCCTCAAATAAACGGTGCCTCGGCTCCGATACCACTTGTAAGGTCCAAATGGCTAGAGGGGGGGGTGAATAGCCTATTTAAAATTCTACAAGCTTCACTAAACAACCACGTTAGTATAAAAGATGGCTAAGCTAATTCTAGCACTAGCTCAACTACACTATACAAGCCACCTATACAAAACTAGTGAAGCAAGGCTATGATCTCTAATACACACCAACAAGACTAAGTCACTAAGCTACTTACTCCTATGTGATAAAGGCTACACTGAGCAAACTACACAAGGACTAGTACAAGAAAGTAAAGAGCAAGTGACTTGATTCTTATACCAACGATGTAGAGAAGTAATGCACTTGAAGAATCAATCACAATAATCAACCACAAGAGAAATCCTCGGCAAAGAGATAACACAAGATTTTTTACCGAGGTTCACTTGCTTCCCGGCAAGCTACTCCTCGTTGTGGCGATGCACCCACTTGTCGGTTCGCGAGCTAATCGACTATCAAGAGTCGAGCCCTCGACGGACGCCGCACAACCGCACACAAGATGGGGATCCTTCAAGCCACGAGCTCCACTAGAGTATCCAATTTGCGAACTCCCGCGGAGAAGGATCAAGAACCCCTTACAACACTTGGTGAGGGCTCCAACAATCTCCAATTGCGAGCTTAATCACCTCCGCTGCTCCAAGCCGTCTACCGTGTCGGAAAACACGGAAGAGTAACAAGAAATCTGCAGCAACTCGAAGATCAAGTGCCTCTAGAATGCAACTCTCAAGCAATGCACTTGAATCTCACTCAATCTCACTCAAGATGTGCAACTATGCAAAGAGATGAGTGGAGGGGTTGTTCTCTAGCTCAAAGGATGTCTCTAGGTCTCAAAATGTGCAAGAGTTACCCTCAAACCCCGGACATCCTCTATTTATAGCGAAGGGGTACGTAGCTAGCCGTTACGGACGACGCAGCGAAAATCGCGCTGACCGGACGCTCCGGTCAGGGTGACCGGACGCGTCCGGTCACTACACGACAGCAAGAAACAGTGCGCGTCAGAACTAGCCGTTGCCGTGACCGGACGCACTCAACCGATTGACCGGACGCGACAGTGCCAGCGTCCGGTCGCGTTCCAGTAAGCTCCCATCGAGACCGGACGCGTCCGATCGCACGTGATCGGACGTGCCGCGCGTCCGATCAGCACTCCGCTGCACTCTGCTCCTCTGGACGCCTGACCGGACGCTCCGGTTCCGTGAGGGACCGGACGCGCCGGTCGCGCGCCCTTCTTCTGCGCACAGGGGAACTGACCGGACGCGCTGGTCAGGCCAGACCAGCGTCCGGTCACAAACCCTAGTGCCCGCGCCACGTTGAACTGACCGGACGCGTCCGGTCAAACCGTGACCGCGTCCGGTGCAGCGTCTGATCGTCGTTTTTCAGTGAAAAATAATTTGGACTTTCGCCACCTTTTCTAGACTCCGGCGCAATAGAAAATAGGCATTTCATTTCCTCAAAAACGCCTGAATCCCGCCGACCGGCAAAAGGAAAACCCTATGGTTATACCTTTGCCTTGTGCTCTTAGATCCTTCTCTTCCACTTGATCATCATGTCCATCATATTATGTGCATCTCCACCATGATCATCATTTCATGTTCATGCACTATTTCTTTATGATCTTGTGGCCACCACTCCTTGCCACGTACACCTTCATCACATGTGTTGCTTATGCCTAACTCAAAACACTTAACACATGGCATTAGCAACTCGGTGTCATTAATTACCAAAACCAAACTTGGGCTTTCAACCGGGCCGCCATGGCCGCCACCCCCTAAACAAGAACCAAAGTATGAGGTGGCCTCTTTGTCGCCCCACTCGACGTGCGTGCCCAGGAAGACGAAGGCGTCCGGGGCGAGCCCGGGGACACGGGACGGCGGGAGCCACGTGTGGCACCAGGCCGGCGCCGTGGATGCGGCGGACGCGAGAGGAGGGTTCGTGGAGCGTGCGAGCAGGCAACCCCGGCGGAAAAGGAGGATCTTGGAGAGGTACGACTGGGGATTGGCGGTAGCGGCGGAGACGGAGCTAGGGTCGAGGAGGGAGCGGAGGGCCTCGGCGGCTGTGGAGGGGGAGACAGCAGTGGTGGACTGCCATGGCCGGGGGTGAGGTGCTTCGGGGTGGCTGCAGCTGCCGGCTTCACTGCGGCCAACCAAACAAGAACTGGATCACCAGCTCATACACCAAAATGGTGCAAACGGAGAACCGAACACAATGCAGTTCATCCAATATCTTGTACTCAGATGCAACCAAACACACCCAATTGCATGCTTTCATCATGGCTAAGGGCCTGTTTCGAACAAAGGAATGCAAAACAGAGGAAAGGAAAAAAAACGCAGGAATAGAGTATAGGTGTAATGAGAAAACAGAGGAATGGAAAATCACAGGAAAATATAGATAGAGGTGTTTGGAACGTACTACTCCGTCCCTTAATATTGGTCGCCCGGGAAGCGTGTTTGTGAGGGAAACACGGTTTTCTAGAGACAGACATTTAGGGACAGAGGGTGTAGGAATTTAGAACAGTAGAATCAAATAAATTATAGAAGCTTAATCGGTGCAAGCTGCAGAGCAGCAGAGATCAGACAGTGACGTGCACAAGGTAGCCAACGTCTATAAGCAGCTTGGTTGTCTCGTACTTCGTGAAGGAAGAGAAAACCTGAGTTCAGATTGGATTTTTGTTTTCCTTTGAAATAAGAAGCCTACAACAGTGTTCCATAGGAAAGGAACCAGAGAATCCTTTGATCCAAACGCTATTCTCAGAAAACTTTCCTCCGTTTTTATTTCCTCTACTTTTCCTATGAAAATACTCCATTCCAAACGAGCCCTAAAATGAGCCTGCACAGCCCCCTATCCCGGATCACCAATGCCGGAGCAACCAATCACCCCCATATTTACATGCAACTTAGCCACGGACGTCGTTCGGTTTCAGCCAGATTCGATCTCGGTTTCGCATGCGCAAACGATTCTCTTGTGTAATACAGACTACAGTAGTCTCTGTGACCGGATAGTATATGTTTTTGTAGCACTAGGTGTATTTGGTAGTCTTTGTGACCGGATAGTATACGTTTTTGTATCACCAAGTAGATGGAGTCTTTTTAGGTGTAGATAGATAGATAGATATATAGATATAGATATAAATATAGATATGTAGATAAATAGAAAGATACAGATACATATATAGATATTTTCATAAAATCAATATAGATAATCTACTCCACCATGAATCAGATATGGAGAAAAAAAAAGGAAAGTGACGGAGAGAGCTCACTGGAATAGCTTGGCCGCAGTGATCCTCCGTGGTGACTTATATAGGCGATGACAACTTGAAAACGGAATTGGTGAATGGTGGGCGGTGGCAAGTGAAATTTGGATGAACTATTGCTAATTTTTTTTATCTGTGACGGCCAAATTTTGGTATGGACGACATTTGATGGAAGGTCCATCGCTGCGTGGGAAGAGCGTGAGCGCGCACTATCGCTGCGTGGTCAAATTAGTTTCTGCGATCGCGCATATGGATTCCTGCCTGAGGGCGTGATTACAGTAAGGTAATGGCGCTTTCAGCGGCGTGAGCGCGACATCAATCGGGAAGTGAAACAGACGCCGAAGAGCAGCGTGGCGATCAATTGAAAATTAATGTACTCCTTGCTCACGGTGCCTCAGGCTAAAACGATGAGGATATTTGGACGGAGGGAGTACTGCCTAGCTTAAGAGCAATTCTAAAAGATAACTTTAAAAGAATTGTTGTTCTTTACCGGATAATTTGATTTAAAAAATTTATGTAATTGGCTTACAACATACTATTCATTTTATTCTCCTAAAAATAGTCTCATGCTATCCCTCAAATTTTGCTTGACATATAAACAAGCCATGCTCATTCACCAAGTCCGTGTGATCTCCTCTCCAGCCCGCGCCATTGCTCAGCCCCGTGCGCCATCTCCCTCTCCTGCTAATCTCATGAGTCATGAGTTGTTCTGACCTTGGTTCATATTAGCCTTGTGTCAGATAATTGGTTAGATAGCTTGGCTATTTGGGGCCATTGATAGCCCAAACATTGTGGAAATTTCTAACTACAAGGAATCCACGTGTAATATGACAAGTATACTCACCTCTCTACACCTTATTGCTCTCACAGTGCATGTGTATGACTGCTCTGTACGATCACTGTAGTGCAACGATGATGAGTGTGACTGCGATACTATCATGTGTGAATCAGCTCAAGAAACTCTTTTGGGGTTGATTGTTGACGAGTACAATGAGTCAATATGTCAATACAGACAAAATAGACAAACCGACAAAAGAATACTACGCACTTATATATTTCCAGTTGGGACTAAGAAGGACAGCTTAAGAAAGAAGGGGTTCCAATGCGAAAAGTTCGTTGGCGCGAATGCTTTAAATGTCCGATCCCCTCGACCGTTGTCAAAAAAAACCATACCGACTAAGCCCTCTAGCTTCAATTGTTGGCGCGAATTCTTTAAATATCTTCTCCCCTCGACCGTTGCAGACGGGGTATTTTCCGATGTGAAAAGTTCGTTGGCGCGAATGCTTTAAATGTCCAATCTCCTCGGCCGTTGCAAAAAGAACCCGTGCTGACTAAGCCCTCGCTAACTTCGATTGTTGGCGCGAATTCTTTAAATGTCTTCTCCCCTCGACCGTTGCAGAAAACCCATACGGACTAGGCCCTTGTTAGCTTCGGTTGCAACTCTCTCAAACTCATAACCAAATCCACTCACATGCATAACACAATTCACACTTTCCATTTCCTCATCTAGCTAACTTGTGCAAACATTTGAGGCTGTTGAAAGTTCCATTCCATTTCCTATCAAGGACTAGAGAAACAATTGAGGTCGAGTCAAAGCCAAGTCAATCTCCAAAGCGGACCCAACTCCCTCCGAAACCCGTAACCCGCGGACGCCTGCCGCGGCCACGCCGCCACGGCTGCGCGGCGCACGCTGCGTATGTAATCATCCCCTTCCCCTGCACCCCTCACCCCTCCCCCCCTCTCTCTCTCTCTCTCTCTCTCCTCTCCTCCGGTCCTCCCCATTGCTCACTTCCATCGGCGGAAGCGGAAATAAATCAGAGGGCCCATAGGAATACCGTTAACGGGATGTGCAGTGGCAGCGGGATGAATTAACTGCAGGATTTCTTGGGAGATTTGTGAGGAGGTGATGAACAGTCTGCTTCGCCTGCTCTCTCCTCCCCAGGACACCAGAAAGAAGTGATCTTTCTCGCCCCCTCTTCTTCTGGAACGAGATCCTCTAATCCTCGACTTTCCTCTGCTTGAGGTATGGACACTTCTACTACTCCCTTGTGCGCGTTTCTGTTTGTTGTTGTTAATCGTAGCATCTGCTTCTCTGAATCGGCTTCCTCCGGCGATGTTTATGACTTTTGTGTCGTTTCTTCTCTGAATCCGTTGGTTGCAGGCACTTTCCCCACCCCACCGCCGCTGGATTTCGCCGTCTCGCGGTGAAGCCCTTCGCGTCGATGAGCAAATCGGCTGCCGGATGAACTAAAGTCTGTGTTATGAGGGGATAGGTGTGCTCCTGGTCGCGTCTCCGGGGACCCTTGCCCGTTCTCGATCCAGCGCTACATGTGGAGCTCACCTTTCTCCGGCTAGCGTTGTGTCAGGGGGAGTGTTTCTTGTCCCTCGGGAGCTGGTTGAGTTGTCTTTGGTTTGTGCGAAATCTGAGCGGCAGCGTAAGGTTGCTGATTCGGGGGTTTGGATGGCACCGGTGGGGGATGTTGTGGACATCAGCTCCGATGAGGAGGACTTGTTCATGGACACTTCACTAAAACTCCCGGAACCCCTCCTCGACCCCGTTAAATTGTCACGGTTTATGGATCACATTTGCAGTGTGGCTGATTTTCGGACCGAGGAGGATATCGATGACCTCATGATTATGAGTGAGATTTCTGCTCCACCGGTGTTGCAGAAGACAGCCAACCCTGATGAGCTCGTGGTTATGGGTGAGATGTCCTCGCCACCTGCGCTGCAGCAGAAGAAGGCCAGTGCTGATGGTGGGTGCCATGAGGATGATGATGATTGTGTAGTTCTAGATGGTGACCCTGATAAGGCGGTTACAGTTGCTGACGAGGGGGGCGTGGGAGATGGCAGTTCGGATGAATTGCAGATAGTCGCGGAGAAAGGCCCGGTATTTCATTTCTTCCATTCTGATCTATAGCAATAACACTGCATTTTGTACATGCCATAAAAATAGTGCCTTTTATTTATTTATTTCTCGAATACAAATAGTGTCCTTTATGCAGTATTTGATAGCATGTAGAGAGTTGAATCATTGAGTTGCATTCATAATACTAGTTGGAGAAGCTGTGCATAAAAGGTTAATGATTTGCTGTGTGTAGTAGTTATATGTTATCTTTTGCTGCTTTCATCTTGTGTCTATGCACATCTGCTAGGGTCGTTAGTTTCTGGCGGTAATGCTGTGGAATGTACCATGAGGCTCGTATTAGTATGGAAGTGCTTAAACATGCACTGCTCTAATGTGGAAATGATTTGCTTAAGTGTTTCTGTCTCGACCTTGTCGTATTTGTTCATGTCAAGTTTTTTCACAGAAATTGCAGTTTTACTTCACTAGCATTCCCTTTTTTTCTTTTTTTTTTGCTTTTGCTTTTGTTAATTGTCTATTGTTTTTCAGATAGCATGCAGGGACTTCCCTCATTCGCGCCATTTATGCTCAAACTTGCCCTTCAGCACTACTACTCACGTGAAGCATTGTACCATGGTTAGTAACAGACATTTTCGCGCCCTGATGTTTTGGGGAATACAATACGTCAAACATGCTAGGAATGTAACCGGTACAATTTCTTTAATGGCATGCTGTATTCTTGTTTTTCGACTGCAGTGCCACTGTTTTGTATGTGACGCTCCAGCTCCTTGCAAATATTGGGGTAACAGTACATCAGCTGATGATCATTGCCATGCTACAGACAAGGATTCAAAATGGAGAAACATGAGGCAAATATTCAAGAAAAAATTGTTGCCAGCATCAAAACACCAGAACGGCGTTTACTCAACAATGTCACCACCCAGACAGCAACCTATGCAGTGCCATGTTTCAGTCCCCCAATCGCCTTCCATATCACATGGGAGTCACCCTTCTCTTTCCATCCAAAGTCCTCTTCTTAATGAAGGGAGCCAAAACCAACAGAGACATCCCTCAGTGAGAGTCTCACTGAGTGTAGAGGCAACAGTCGGTTCTCCAAGAACTGGAAGAGGTACTGGCAATGCTCATATTGCACAAAGTACTCATTCCCATGCAATATTCAAAAGAGCAGGGGCTGTTGCTCCAGTCCTTGCAACAAGAAATGCTAGCCAATTATGTTCTTCTGCTCCAGATGATCTCCTTATTCAGCAGGCATTGTCTCATGCATCTCAGCCTGTTCAAGTTGCACCTACAACCAATGCTTTCACTGGCACTTCTCAGAACAACCATTTTCAGAGATCTTTCAGTGCACCGATAGCACCTCAGGTGCAACAAGGTCAACCTGCAGGATATTATGAGGTTGCCATAAATGGAATGCACGCCACAGGGCCGCAACTTGCACGGTCCACCTCGCTTACAACTCAGAGAACACAATGCCTCCCAGAACCAGCAATAATAGATGTTGGCACATCAAGCTGGCAAGACATACTTGCTACTGTGGCATCTGATCTGGGGGTAGAAGATTACAATATGGGCATCCCTGAGTCTCAGCATGTAACGGTTGACTCTCAAACCATGCATCCCACTGCAAACCATGGGTTCCATCTTCAGCATGAGCATATTGCAGAATCGGAGAACTTCACATATCCTCTTGTGCATGATTCATCCAATGACACAGCAGGTGGCAGTGTTCAGGCAGATGGTCCTATGCAAACATCAGAGAATTTAGACCATCTGATTGGCCAGAGCAATCCTATCCCAAATGAAGCTCACCTGAATGATTTTGCGGGTGTCCCTGCTGATGAATTACCTATAGAAGAAGAAGAAGAGGAAGAAGAAGAAGCTCATCAGTCTGAGATACCAAACATTCTGTTTGAGTTCAATTGGGATTAAGCCATGACCTGCCTGGCTGCCTCAGCATATCCTGAACCCATGAATAAATCGGTGCCATCGACATGCTCCTTTCTAGGTCTCCTACAATAGGAGACGGGGGTGGTGCCCCTTGTACAGTAAGTAGGCTATGTACAAGAAGATTTTCACCGTCATGTTGTTGTTGTTCGTTATCATAGTGATCGTACTTGCCTCTTAGGGCCCAGATGTTATGGCTCTTCGAGCTTTAGTTGTTAACATGTATCCCCCCTGAAGCAGAAGGGTGTTGGGGGGATGTTGAGTTCCTATTACCGTACTGTTGGTCGAATATCTATGGTTCGGGATCTGATGCCAAAATGCATGTCCAACCACTGGTCTACCTTTTTACAATGTGAGGTTTTGATGTGCAAATGCTTGAGTTGGATTGCTTGATCAGTTGCCAAAAGGCATGTTTGAGGTAGTAGTAGTATCCTCAAGCGTGGAATTTTAAGGCACAAATAGGTAAGTTGGATCAAACTAGGATTGATTGCATAATTTGTATAAGTTTTGATCATCTGGATTGATTGCTGGAGGAATACTGAGTAACCGAACAAGGCCTAAGTTGGATCAAACTAGGATGTGCAGGAATGGAGTTGGAATTAAATCAAAATTGGAATGCTCAATTTTGCTGGTCCTTTGTCATTGTCAACAACAGCTGTTCCGTCCTTCAGTTTGCATAGAGCAAAGTCGCTGGCTCCTTGCTGTTAGGACGGATCGAAGGCGTAGTGCATGTCGACGGCGGCGACGATGTGCCAGGTGCACCGCGTTCCCCTGGCGAAGACGACGAGGTCGCCGGCGCCGAACTGGGCGGCGGCGCTCTCCGGCGAGCCCTCCACGGTGGCGCTCGCCTTGCCTCGCACGATGTAGCACGTCTGCCGCGCTCCGTAGCTCAGCGCGTACCTCCCCGGAGGACCGCCCCACCTGCAACCAACGTGTTCCAAGTGACGCGAGCGTCTCGTTCGTTTCTCAGATGAACGAATGGTCCAACTCGAACAGGATAGAACAGAACAGCGCAGCGCAGCGCAGCACGCTCGTCGTCGACTCACTTGGGCCAAGACCTGACGCCGAGCTCCGACAGGCGAGCCGCCGCTGGCTCCCGTTCGACGGTGATCGCGGCGGTGGCGCCGACGTGCGCGGCCGGCCCGGCCGCAGCGCCGGAGCCGGAAGCCATCGACGCTGCAGAGGCAGGCAAGCCAAGGAAAGGACCGTCCGACACAGGAAGTTGCCGTTCACGGCGGATTCAGCTTTGGTTTGGTTTCCCTTATATTAACAAACAAACAGGCCGGAGAGGAGAAGTTGCGAGCGGATTTGAACTCTCCATGCTCGCTCTGACGCTGACGGACACTACCTCTTACTGCGATGTGATGTGATGCGCTGGCTGGCCACCGTCGTGCAGCGCATCTCGACATGTCGGCGGCGCAGGCGCCGGCGCCGGCGGGGCGAGGGCGACTCGTTTGCCCGCTTGTGCTGCTGCCCGTGGGCCGTTGCGCCTGGTCGGAGGCGTTGACCGGGCCCCCGGGGTCAACGTGGCGGCATCGGAGTACACTGATACACGTTAACAAATCGGAGGCTGCTATGCAGCCTGTTCCTTGAGCTTATTTTTAGTCGGTCAGCAATGTTTTTCTTTCATATAAATTAGTCAACAGTACTTTCAGTCACTTATTTTCAACCCAAGTGAACAAGCTGATGGTCAAGTCTCCTTTTGCAACTTCCATCCTTGATGGTGACCAATAAAAATCAGATTGAAAAGGGCATTCTCTGGGCTCTATTTTATTCAACGGAAGACCATTTCTAGACGCACAGACAGTTTTTTTATTATTATTAGGAGGAGGAGGAGGAAAGTACAGGTCAATTTCTAGACCGCAGATGCTCTACCTCAGAGTGTACGTATGAATGTATGATGAAAGTGTGGACCCCTGTAGATTTCACGATTTTGACAGTTTTTTTTTTGAACCAACACGATTTTGACAGTGGTCTAGCACAGAAACTTGGCCTGGCGTGGATCGTATCAGATTACCAGGGTACACCGCCCTGCAACGGACTGAACGCGAACAGCGAGGTCGGCATCATCAGCCATGAGTAAAGCTGTCGCCTTCAGTTGCATCTACAAAGAAGGTGCTTACCAAGCATCTTTTCCAGCGGCACCTCGGTGGATACTGGATAGTCCTTTGTAGGACGAACATGAGGAACGATAGTTTTTAGAAAAATTATTTCTAGGTGTTTATCATATACCAATTCAAAAGATCCAATGAAAACCAGCTTACATGTAGTAATATTAAATGCATATGCTTCACATTGGGGTTTCAACATAGTTAGACAATGCAACTAGGGCATCTATGCTACATGTTCAAGCATCATCCAATGTTTGTAGAAAAAATTTAAAAAGTTCAGATTTTTAGGCTAAGGTTTTTGGTGGATCTGTTTGGATTGCGGGAAAAAAATCTTGTTCCTGCGTTTTTATTATGAAATTGAACTGATTCCTGTGAAATACTGTGAGATTCCTGTGAAATTCCCGCGTTCCATACGGACCCTTACAAGTTGCTCGTTGGGTATATATACCCATGGATTTATGGGTTCAAATACTGCAAAACCGTATCCATACCAGAACTCAATAAATAATATAGATTTTTGTCTATTAACCTAAATCATTTCACACACATGCTCTAATAATGAGATAAAAACTCATCGGTTTTGAATAGGGTACCCATATATGCTTTCCCTAATTGAGGGATGTGAGATGGGCTTTTTCCTCGGGAAAATGCTATGCCGCTAGCAATCGAATTCAGGATTTAGGGCGTATCCAACTTTGTCTAGACAGAAGGGAAGTAAATGGGCTTATTTTATGGCTCAAACACAAACCTGTTAGTACCAAGCCCACTCAAACAAATCCAGCCCAACACCAGTACCCCGTCAAGCCCCAATCCCCCCCAAGGCCCCAAGCCATTCCCACTCCACCTATAAAGCCCTAACCACACCGAAACCCTAGCAAACCCTAGCGCTCCTCACCCACCCGCTTCAGCCGCCGCCACAGCCACCGCCGCCGCGCGTAGCAAGCAGGAGCAGCCAGGATGCCGGCTGGCCACGGGCTGCGCTCGCGGACGCGCGACCTCTTCGCGCGCCCCTTCCGCAAGAAGGGCTACATCCCGCTCACCACCTACCTCCGCACCTACAAGATCGGCGACTACGTCGACGTCAAGGTGAACGGCGCCGTCCACAAGGGGATGCCGCACAAGTTCTACCACGGCCGCACCGGTCGCGTCTGGAACGTCACCAAGCGCGCCATCGGCGTCGAGATAAACAAGCAGGTATACAACGCGGATCCCCTTTTCGCTAGCTCGCAGGCAGTTAAAACTGTTTGTGCAGGGCACTTCTGTTCGTTTCATTCTAGGAATTTTGAAGGTTTTAATTTAGAATGGCGACAATTTGTTGGTGTGTTGTTTGATTTGGATTTATAGAATTTGTGCAAGCCCAGGTTGCGATTTAGGATTTATTTTTGTAGTGGCAGGAATAGGCAACCAGAGCCATTTCTTTGTATGATCTGGTATTGATAGATGATGTAATTAGGCTGATTATAGGTCCATGTATGATTGGGTTCTTGTTACTGCACTGGTGTAATACGATTCTAGTTTGACTAAATGTGCGAGGTTTCCATAGGCCTGTTCAGCTGTATTCATGTAATATTCCGTGTTAGGGGTTTAGTTGCTCTGAAGCAAGTACATTTGGCTTTTAAATATGATGCCAGACACTGCGTTCCAGACCTTGTAGTATGATGAGGGTTTCTTTCCCCTATATATGGGTGCAAGGGATCGATGCGCCTCTTAAATCCTTGTTATGAACTCATTCCTGTTTCAGAAACTGTATGCAATGTTATTGTTTATTGCTTGATGTAGAAGTGCAAACATTTCTTATCAACCTATCTACAACACTTGGATGCTTTATGCAATTAAATCTGCAATCTGTGCAGGATAGGATTGTGTCAAGCTTAGTTATGCTGGACATAATATGCTTTGTGCAGTGGTGCTATCAATGATAGTGGCTTAATCTATGTTTAGGCCCTTCTGATTCTGATAAATTGTTACTTTTCAGGTTAATGGTCGCATCATCAGGAAGCGTATCCATGTCCGTGTGGAGCATGTGCAGCCGTCCCGCTGCACAGAAGAGTTCCGCCTGAGGAAGGCAAAGAATGACCAGCTGAAGGCGGACGCCAAGGCGCGTGGTGAGGTCATCAGCACCAAGAGGCAGCCGATGGGTCCCAAGCCTGGCTTCATGGTTGAGGGCACTACCATCGAGACCGTCACTCCCATCCCGTACGATGTGGTCAACGATCTCAAGGGAGGATACTAGGTTGTTTGATCTATCTACCTGCAGTACCCAGTTCTACATCTGTGTTACTCCTGTGGGTACAATTTTTGCTCACTCTGAGCAGTAGTATGAACCTATTGTGTGTTCCTGTTGAAAGATTTCCCATTCTAGGTGCAAAACTGAGTTTCGCAGAACGCTTTTATACTCTGATCTTGCTTCTGAGAACAAAGATGTGCCTTTTTGAACCACTTACGGTGCTAATTATGTATATTTATGTTGTTTGAACCATGCAGTGGAAACTGGGAAGGTACCACTGCAGGTTGTGACCCTGAAAGAGCGAACGTTGTTAGGTTTGTAGCGGTATTCCTGTGCTATATTCACCGTTGCTATGATTGTTGTGAGCTGTGAGCCGGCCAACATCCCTACATTTGGATCGTTATCGTGTTTGCGCTTCATCACGTTGGCATTATATTGAGGGCCTGTTCTAGTTGGCTTTAGAGCATATGCACCAGATGAGAATCATCTTCACTAGATTGAGATTTGAGAATAAGTAATTCTTATAACTAGAGATAAAGGAAATTCGAGGCAAACAACAGGCTTTAGCACATTCTTTTCCATCCTCCTTTTTTTTTCCCTTCTAATTGTGAAAATTACTCCCTCAATCCCTCAAAGAAAAGGGTCGAGCAAATCGTGCCAAACAGGACCAGAGAATTATTTGTATTGTGTCACCTGCACACTAAAGATGAAATGGGATGGATATTTCTTACATTTTATCCGTTTGAAAGGCATTAAATATTAATAATGATAATGGACAATTTGTATTTAAATCCAGACATTCAATGTTCATATTGTACCTGGATCTGATAAAAAAAAAGTCAGATATGTGATATGTATCAATATCTGACATATCTCACTCTGAATCCGAGAAAAAGAAACAATTATCTGCATACCTATTTGTTTTTCATCCCTATACACACTGATTTTTCTATAAAATGTCATTACTGCTGTCCTCCAACAAGGTGGATCTAGTGGTGGGGTGAGCCTTTCCTATCGTAACAAAAAAAGAAGATATGGAAGTTATAATGTCCAGGCAAAATCAAACATTTTCTATGGAGGATCACCCACAATAGTCATCCCCTACTAAGGAATTTGGCGCGAAGGGGAATGAAAATAGGGTCTTTGGAAGATTTGATGAAGACTGAGGCCACCTGTTTTTTTAAGTGTGAATTGGCAAATAAGGTGTGGGAAGGTCTGAACCTCACACAGTTACAGACGCAGCTGGCCTTGGCAGTTGATGCAAGGGCGGTCACAGAGAAAAGGAAGAGCGTCGCCTTCTCCTAATCATCGCCACCTGATGGAGTTCTGAAAATCAACTGCGATGCTTCTTTCCAACCATTGTCGAAGGGTGGGAGTTGGGGCTTTCTGATGAGTTGGGGCTTTCTGATCCGTGACAGTGATGGTAATGTTGTGCTGAATGGGTGCGGTAAGGTGAATTATCTGCTGAATGCCTTCCAGGCTGAACTGATAGCTTGCCTACAAGGTGTTCAGGCAGCTGCAAATTTGGGCATTGGCCGCGTGCCTGATCTTGGAAACTGATGCGTTGATGGTCCAACAAGCTCTCTGAGTCGGAGACATACTCTCTATCTTTGGCCGGTGGTTTAGGCCATGTTTAGTTCCAAAATTTTTTAAGATTTCCCATCACATCGAATGTTTGGACACATGCATGGAGCATTAAATATAGACGGAAAAAACTAATTACATAGTTTGGTAGAAAATCACGAGACGAATCTTTTGAGCCTAATTAGTCTATAATTGAACATTAATTGACAAATACAAACGAAAGTGTTACAGTAGCTAAAGCCAAAAATTTTCACGAACTAAACACACCCTTAGTGGAGGAGCTGAAGTTCTTAGTCGAGTCAAATTTCCTGAATTTTCAATGTGTTTTCAGGCCTCGGTCTTGTAACAAAGCGGCGCATGAGCTCGCTGTTATAGGTTTGTCGTGTGTTGAGGGGGAGGAGCACATTTCGTGCGTTCTGGTCGCTCACGATTTGTCAGCAAGTATGCAATGAATTGACCCGGATTCAAAAAAAAAAAAGAAAGAAAGAAAAAGAGAGGAAGGAGGTGAGAGAAGAGGAAGAGAAGTTAAATGAGAAGGCCTCGTGTTTTAAGGTAAGATAGAAGGTGTCTTCCAGAGCCTCTCTAAATCTCACTTTTTAAATCATCATTTGGAAAGTCATTTGTATAAAAATCGTTTTCTATATTTTTTTCATTCTCCAACAGTTTTTATATATCTCATGCGCACTCTAAAGAGCTATTATCGTCTTCTATTTTTGGCTAGCGAAAATTCCGGTATAGAAGATGGTTATATTTGAACCATTTAGAAAAACTGTTGGAGGGTAATTTTTCACCAAAATTTATTTTCCTAGCATTTAAGAAGGATATGAAGAGGCTCTTGCAGATGTTCTTATAGCTTAGTGCGTGTTTGATACAAGGGCTAAGTACTAGCTAGCTAATAATTAACCTAGATTAGCTCTAATGCATCTAAACAGGATGACTAATATGTGGGCTAAACTTTTAGACAAGTCTCACTACTACACAAAATTTTTTGCGAGATGTTTCCAAATTGACCTCCTAGGTGGTTGGGCCAGTTGCCCGCCTCGTTTATTCGTGGCCGGGCAGCCGGCCAACAACCGCCTCGGTTAATTTTTAAGGCAACCGCATCGGTAAATCATTAACTGAGATGTGCTTTCTAACTCAACCGCCTCGATAAATCAAGCCCAGCGCTAGTCCACACAGCCCACTATCACCTCCAGCATATAAAAGCGAACTCTCTCCCTCATCCCCGCAGCCACTAGAGATCGAGGCGTCGGTCTCTTCTCCCGCAGCGTCGGTCTCCTCTCCCCTACCTCCCTCACCCGCCTTCCTCACTCCTCCCTCTCCAGTGGTGCCGGCGTCCTCCCCTCCCTCCTTCTCCCTCTCCTAGGGCGGCGTGGATGACCTCGCCCGGGCGTGGCGGCGTGGATCTTGAGGCGTCCAGGGTGGCGCGGCGTGGATCTGGCAACCCTCTACTCTCCCTCTCCCCCACTGGCGACCCTCTCTTCTCCCTCTCCCGGATCTGGCAATTTGTGGATGGGCTACGCGGAGGAGCCCCGGCGTGGGGCCCCAGCTTGGTTGCAGTGGATCCGCGTGTCTCCGACCTGCGTATCCGGCGAGGACGCAACGGATACGGCGTCTCCGCAGGCGGGAGGCTAGATCCGGCTATGGGCGGGTGGATCCCGGTGGTGCGCGTGGTCCAGCGAGGATGTAGGCATCGGTGAGCAGCTGTGGCGGCGGCGGCGCGTGGATGGTCTCGGCAGGCCCGTGGACTTGTTCACGGGCTTTCTTTTTTTTTATTTGATTAACCGAGACGGGTGGCCAACCGCCTACGTTAAAGGTCCGATTAACCGTGAAGATTGTTGTTGTATTGTCTTTAACTAGTTGTTAGCTAACTAACTAGTCAACTTTGGCTAATTTGAGCTATTTTTTAGCGCAACTAGTGTCTAACTTTCGCTCATCCAAACAGGTACTTAATCGGTTAGAAATTATAGATCTTGACTAGCCGTCCGAAGTCACTGGCTATATTCAGATATGACACAAAATAACATTTACTGTGATTAATGAAAATTAAGAAAATAGATTTGTCTTCGTAATAAGATAAAGGGAATGTCATTACGGTATGCTATATCCATTTCTATTTAGAAGGGTCTGCGTTTCTTCATGACAAGGTTCGATCGACACTTACCCCATTGCTATTTTCATGTACATGATACAAAATTGTAATAATTAGCAAGTATTTACACAATACAGAGTAAGGTACGAAGCTTCAAATGATCATCATGTTACACTGTATTCAGTATTCATGCGGATAAACACTGTTTCTTTACCGCTTGACTTAGTAAATACGAGCAACCATTGAAAGTGAGCCTGGCTTACTGATATGAGGCAAGACGGGATCGTGCAGGTGAGGTGAGGTACGATGGGATCACGCCGGCAAGGCAACACCCCACACCCCACACAAAATGCCCTAAATTTATCAAACAAAATCATGAACGGGGTTTTACATGAAAGTTTCTAGCAACGGAAGCTTGTGCTGCTGTTTTTTTTAAAAGAAAAACACTGCTGACTGACAGCTGATTTGGCTCAAGCGATCAGGCCAGTCTTTCTCACGAGGATGACTGTCGTTGTCGCCTTGTCGTTGATCTATCTGAATACGTACCACATCTCTGTAGCTCCCTTTTCGCCTCGTCTGGAAATGAAATAACCCCCCTGGATGATCGACCCATATGGGTAAATTTCACTGTTTGTACATAGACAATCCTAACAATTCTATTGGTCACTATCAACGTCTTATGGACTCCCTTGTAAAGGGCAGACCCAGTGCCAGAGGCTTCCACACGAGTGGGGTCTGGGAAAGGGAATAACCGAAGTAAAGTCTTACACCTGAAAAAAAAACATCTTGTGGACTCATTTGGAAATGGATGCAATGTAACTTCTGTTAGAAATACTGATTTACAGACATCCATAAAATGGGATGCGGCCGGCTCAAACACAGGCCGTCGACCTCAAGCAGCCTGTCAGCCGGCCAAACAAGAGAGCACAGCAGAGCAGATGAGAGGAGAAGACGACTGGAAGCAGCACCGAATCAGTCAGTGCAGGAACACAGCACCGAATCAGCATTTTCTGCTGATTTCTGCAGGAAATGGATATATTCCCCGAACAAACTCCGGCGATGGTCGGAGCCTGAAACGTGACAAAAACAATCTTTTGTCCTCCCCTCCCTTTCCCCCGGCTTCGTCACAATCTCGTCGTCTACGCGGGATGAGCTGCACGAGACGAGAGACTGCTCGCTCTCGATCTCGACAGCGCTCCCTCTCCCCCAACCCCCCAGAAGGAAAACCCAACAAGAACCCGAGCTCCCAACCCCTACACAGTCCAAATCGATGGCAGGCTTCCGGCGGCCCGACCCGGCGGGTTGGGTCAGCTCCGCAGCGCGACGGCGGCCTCGTGCACCAGCGACCCGGTGGCCTGCGCGACGCCGTGCGCCTCCCGCTCCGCGGCCTCCCGGCAGGACCCGGCGCCGTTCATGCGGCGCACGAAGGCGGCGAACCGCTGCCAGTTGTCCGGGTGGAAGAGGTCGGGCCCCATGCGCAGGTACGTGAACGCCACCATCCGGTCCTCGGCGGCGCAGCGCTCGGCGGCGGTGGCCACCACCTGGTCGTGCGCCGTGCCGTCGTACCGGGGCAGCGCGTTCTCGCCCGCGAGGCCCACCCCGGCGGCGCGCGCCGCGGCGCCCACCTGCCGGACCAGGTGCTCCGGCATGCACTGCGCCTCCTGCGGCTGCTCGTGGTCCCGCATCTCCACGCAGGTGAAGTTGAGCACGGCGCCGTGGCGGGCCAGGAGGTCCGCGATGGGGCGGTACCCGTCGTGGTGCCGCGTGTTGTAGTACCCCGCGGTCAGCTCGGGGGCGTGCGACCGGGTGCCGTAGTGCCAGTGGATGCCGGCCACCTTCACGGACACCTCCACGGGCGCCGCGGCGAACACGGACGTGGCGCCCGACAGGATGCGGTCGCCGTGCTCCAGGAGCATCTGCGAGTACCACGACAGGAAGAAGTCGCCGTACTCGGTGCTCCACCCACCGTTGTCGCCGCGGAAGAAGACGGTGTCCTCGGGCCAGTTGTTGTAGCCGCCAGCGTCGGTCGGGCCACCGTGGCCCCACTCAGGCTTGCCGGCCGCCTCCGCTGCCGCCTTCAGGCTGCTACGCATGTACCTGTCGTTGCATTGGAAGGCGCCGATGCCGGGGAACTTCCAGGTG
This sequence comes from Saccharum hybrid cultivar R570, assembly GCA_038087645.1. NCBI lineage: Eukaryota > Viridiplantae > Streptophyta > Magnoliopsida > Poales > Poaceae > Saccharum > Saccharum hybrid cultivar. The sequence continues at coordinate 5,872,223 of JAQSUU010000066.1, forward strand.
CCGTTGCTCTCCGGGTACGACGGGTAGCGCAGCTCGCCGGCGGGGCCCATGCCGACTTGGATTTCCACGATGGTGTTTCCGAGGTAGTCGGCGAAGTGGTCACGGAAGGCGCGCATGAAGTCGGTGTAGCACTCGACGGGCGTGCGGCCCTTGAGGACGGGCATGGCGTCGCAGCCGAGCGAGACGTACTCGTAGTTGCGTCGCCCCCACTGGTCGGTGTAGCAGAGGTCCTGGTCCTTCTCCATCTCCTCCACGGCCCACCGCGGCAGCGGGATGTTGACGGAGTCGCCGACGTTGCCGCCGCACTGGTGGAAGGACATGACGGCCTGGACCTTGAGCCCGGCCTTGCGCGCCATCTCCATGAGCTCCATGTACCCCGCGAAGTTGTACCTCCCCGGACCGTCGCTCTCGGCGATGCCCCACCACACGTCCACCATGACGCCCTCCACGCCCGCGCTCTTGAGCGCGGACAGGCTCGCCTGCACCGCCTTGCGCCGGTTCAGCGCGGTGCCGCACTTCTTGACGGTGTCAAGCGGCATCATGACGAACACCGGCACGCCGGAGGACCTCCTCCTGGAGGCGGCCTGGTCGGCCGCGCTCTTCCCCGACACCGCGGCCTGGCACAGCACCGAACGCGCCGGCGCCACCGACGGCTCGCAGCACGCCTGCCTCTGTAGCCGCAGGCTGCCGGCCGCCGCCGCCGCCTTCCTCGCGGAGAAGGAGACGGACACGGACGCCGCGGCCGCGGACCTAGGGCGAGGGGTGCGGGGCGCGACGGACGCCGCGGCGCCGGTGCACTGAGCCAGGTTGAAGGCCATGGTTTTGGGCGTTGGTGACTGGCAAACTAGACAGCAGCGATCGATCGAACTGAAACCGAGAGAGTTTCTGTGGGATCGGACGGGTTGGGTTCGGTGTTTTTTTGGGTTTTGGTTTGGCGGGAGAGATCGACCAGATTGTTGTTGGGAGGAGGAGGGGAATTGGAGGAATATATCCCAACAAGAATTTATTAAATTCAATGGATCGAGGTCGATGAAGAGAAGTGTCGCAGGTGGTGCTGTTTATATAGGAGACGGGTGCGCGGGAGGGAAGACGGGTGGTGATCACGAGCGACGCGCGTGAGCATGACACGTCGGTGAGGGCTTGTGTGGTCGCCCGGACAGGAGGAGGGGGAGGAGGACGACAGGGCAGGAGGGCGGGAATGGCCGGGCGGGATAGTCGGGGACACGTGCTGGCGTGCTGCGCCATGGTGAAAGCATTGGTGGGGCTGGGTCTATCTATGCCGGAGACGATCGGCTGATTGGTCATTTTACAGAGTGCTTAATTTAGACAAGGATAGAGATTAGGAGCTAGCGGTCACTCTATCCTTTTTTTGTTGTTGTATTATTATGTTCATGAATCCGGAGTCTAGCCATTGTAGATTGTGATTGTTATATTTCTGAATTGGAGCCGGCAGCCGTGTCCACGTTGGCAGCTTGATTCGAGAACGACGAGCCTTGAAACAATGGCCCCGTTCGCTTCGCTGAAAAGTCATGACTAAAAATACTGTTCGCTGATTTGTTGTAAGAGAAAAACATTGTTTCAACTGAAAAAATAGGCCCTGTTCGGCAGGCTGTTTTTTGGCTTATAAGCCGGCTGTGGCTGATTTGCTGTGAGAGAAAAACACTGTTTCACGGCTGATAAGCCGTGCTGATAAGCTTAGCCGAACAGGGGAATAAGCTAAAAAGTACAGATTAAAAGATAAGCGAACAAGCCAATAAGAAAAAGGATATATATACTCCAACTTCACTCCACTGTAGTGGTGATACGGAGCAGATCGAACTCCCAACTCCAAGAATCAACACATGCCAATTTTTGAATCTCGCATCTGATCTCACAATCTGGAGATACATACAGTCCTATAGGAGTGAGTGATCCACGTACTCCTGAGTCCTGTAGTAGCATAGGACAACCTTGATGATTGTGACCACTGACCAGGTACACGTTGCACGCCTTGAGCCAGGAAAATCTCCTCATCGATTCCCTGCCGCCACTCCTAGTACAGCTGGTTGGAAGCTTGTGTCAGCTTGCGGGACAGCGGGAGGGCGACCAGGCCACGGGTGCCGCGAGTACAGACGGTTCTAGAACCGGGGATTCTGTACGATGAGCCTTCGCCGTCGCGCTAGCTAGCAGCCGCCCCAAGCCCAACACGATCTATCCAGCTCCATCCACGTCCATGGAATCCCGATCAGACTGAGACAGGTAACGGTGACATGGGATATGGCCGGTTTCTTGCCTTTCTGATCCTGATTGCACGATGGATGTTTTGCTCAGTGGAAACGGCGGCTCTGCTTGGGTTGTAGCATGGGTTATCCTATGCTCCCCAGTCCAACTTTGAGTGGGACTGATAGACGACCCCTGTGATCCCGTAGCTTGGGCTTGTGGTTGTAGCATGGGTCTTTAAAAACTTACCGCATCACTAGCCATCCGGTGTGTGGGCCCGTTTGGTTGGGCTTTTGGCTGTGGCTTTTGTCCCTAAAAGCGCAAAGCTCAACTAAATGGCTCAAAAGCCACAGCTGCTTTAGGGCAAAAACTGCTTTTGCTCTAACACAAAATTGAAAGCAGACTCCCGTTGCTTTTCAGCTGCTTTTGGCCCCAAAAATTACCCAATTGCCACTAGTTACACATGTAACGATGCGTTTCTTTCTCTTCTTTCCATCCGTGATTGTTCTCGTCGAAGCTCGCGAGGAAGCGCGATGGCGCCGCCACCATGCGGCCCCTCCCCCTCCCTACGGTGCAGCCTTCCCCTGCCCCGGCGTGCCTGCGTGGCTTCGATGGGCGGTGCGACCCTCTCCGGCAGGCAGCACGGCCTTCCTTGCCCAACGCGGCCCTCTCCGACGGGTGGCGCGGCCCCTCCCCCTCCATACAGAGCTACGTTCCCTTGCCCTAGCGCGCCTGCGTGGCTCCAGCAGGCAGCGCGGCCCTCTCCGGCGGGCGGCGCGGCCTTCCCTGCCCTGACACGCCTGCGTCACTCCGGTGGCGGTGCATCCTCTCCTGGCGTTGGTGTCACTTGCTCCAAGCCCGGGGGTTACACTGGCCCCTGCCGGCGGCAGCGCAGACCCTGCCCCTCCCTATGGCAGCGGCGCGGCCCCTCCCCCTCCCTACGATGCAGCGCGGCCCCTCCCCCCTCCTACGACGGCGATGCGGTCCCTCCGATGACAGGTTGGAGAAGACGATGCAGCCCCCTAGTGTGTGCGTAACATTTGGGTCCCGTTCGTAAGTGAGACAAACTTTTCCAAAAGTCACAGACGTTCAACCAAAGGGGCTTCCAACTATCCCATAGCAACTTTTCCACAGCAGCTTTTACAAAAAATCACAGCTTACAACAGCTTTTGCAAAAGCCACAACTCAACCAAACCGGGCCTGACTCGTGTTTGGTGACGTCAACTTGTGGTGTAGAAGTAAACTATGTTTTATCTATAGGGAATTTGATGGTGCACAAAATCATATCTATCCCTGTGCGTTGTGGATATATAACATGGATGGTGTGATTCTACAAACATCTGGTTAATTATGCTAAATCGAGTGTGGATAATGGATGAAAGTTTAATTAGGTATAGTTAATTAAAGGATTCTCACATTAATGATTTGCTACGTAAGCAAAAATGTCTGACATGGCATCCAAATCAATAAATAAAGAGAATAAAATAAAAAAGTCAGGGCCTGTTTAGTTTTCGATTTTTTTTGGAAAATGCTACTGTAGCAATTTTGTTGTTATGTGACAAATATTATCCAATTATGGACTAACTAGGCTTAAAAGATTCGTCTCATGAATTTCGTCTAAACTGTGTAATTAATTTTATTTTTATCTATATTTAATGCTTTATGCATATGTCTAGAGATTCGATGTGACGGGGAATCTGAAAATTTTTGTAAATTTTTTTGCAAACTAAACAAGGCCTCAATTATCCTCTGAAAAATGACATTGAATCTCGCACGCTCCAAGATCAGTAAAACTGTTCATTTCAGTGATAGGTGTGGTGTCCTTTCCTTTCACGTGGAGCCTGCCCGCCCTAGCGGTGGCTGCACGCATATGCCTCAAGGCACGCCGCATCCTTGATGCACGCTGCAGCGTCACCCTTGCCCGGCAGCCACAGCTACTACACGTCCCACGGACCTCGCTGTGTCGTGTCCTGCTATGCTGCCAGTGCCACCCGCGGGAAAGGCAAGCCCGCATGCATGTGTGGCTACAATGGTTATCTCAACCGTTGATTTTCCCTCCCCTACCAGCACAAGTCTCAAAAACGCTGAGATAACACTTGTAGCCACGAAGGGTACGTGGAAAATCACTCTCCGCAAGCCATATACATTTACACAGACCTTGCCCCATGCTGCCATTGACCGCAGATGTGGATGGGAGGGGGCGGTCGGCCGCGCCAACACCAAGTCTATCATGTGAGAAGTGGGAGGAGCACCAGTGCCGGTGAGGGAAGACGAGGTGTGCAACATGGCTCGGGCCGTGCTTGACCGATAGCACCTACCACAACATGTGCTCGCCACCCCCCATCCTCGTATTTGCCACCACACGTGTGCGAATGAGCCCTTGTAGCCGCCTTGCCTCCTCGCGCGGGTGCCACTATCGCCTAAGCCCTCGCCACCCGCTTGGCAAGGAGGGCACCCCAGGGTGTTGGCATCGGAAGAGGAGGAAGCTGCACCATCCAAGCCCATCACACTCGGTTCTCGCTGTGCCAGCCAAGTCGTGTTAAAGCGTCGTCGCTGTCGGCCATGGCGCGCTCGTGCCTCGTTGCCACTCCCACATAGATCTAGGCAAATTAGGGCCTCACCACTGCCCCACGCGTGCTCACCATGCATCATTTGAGTATGAGAGATAGAAGACATAAGTGATTGCCAATGGCCATAGAGCCTCCCACTCATGTGCTTGTGGTGTAGCACCGGAGCACAGGAGAGAAGAGAGAAGTGACTGGATAGGGAAGAGGAAGAGAGGATGGAGAGAGAAGACCCCTAAATTTGCATAATAGTTTAATATTTCAACCTTAAACTACGACAAGCGTAACAAACAACTTGTAATTATAAAAACCAGACAAATTTTAGTCCTGATGCTGGTTATAAAGGTGGATTTCTATTTTATAAAAATAACAAGAATATGATTTACTATCTAAAATTCATAAATAATTTATTTTAAATCAGAAAAATATGAAACTAGTGCCATTTTTTCTTAAAATATGTTCTCTACTTGTTTATGATCTATATTATATAGGTATTTAGAATTGGTTTATTTCTGTTCTTATTGCTTCATTGCTCGTACTTGCACTAATTATTTATTTAAAACAAGTAAGATATGAGTAGTTCTAAATATAGCACCAACACATAGATGTCATTTTTAGAAGAAAACTAGAACTAGTTTCATAAATTATAGATGTAAAATAAGTTAATTATGAATTTCTAGAGATCAAACAAGATTATTATTATTATTTCTAGAGATCAAACCACTTTTAAAGGTAGCTGGAGGAAAATTTTTTGTTTCAACTATTAAAGACTGTATTACTTGATTTTATAAGTCAAAATTGAAAACTACGTTGTAAAGTTGGAGGTCGAAAAATGTACTTTACCCAATTTATTATGAGCCAACGCAACAACTACTACAACCATATAGTTTTTCGAGGGAGTTTTTCTTTATATGATAACTACAAAAATTATCCTCTATTTAGGGTTAGGATTGCCCCAATATAATCGGAAATGATACAATATTCCATGTCTCATAAATGTTATTCATATTCCAAGAACGCGAGAACAATTTCATCTCTGAGCTAAAAACCTTTGTCAAAAGGTGTACTACCACATTTCTTAATTCCTCCAGTAGGACTCAATTGCTCAAAAACTTATATAGTGTTTGATTTGGATAATCAACCTATTCTAAATAAGATGATGTATCATAAGCTACTTTGTCAAATTTAGTAAAATATTTTTATTCCTCATATTAGTAATAATTATTAGTTTATAAGAGATGATAACAATTAATATATTTTATTTCGCAAACCAAATAAATAATTAAGAAATAAGAGAACGATGAACTATCTCGTTCCTCGAAACAAAAGGGCTGTTTTTTTTAGTAAAGCCATCTGGCGCACTTTTATTGATTTTGCAAAACAGTTACATCGTTCACCAGGGCTCCTAGTATGAAACTAGGGGGTTCAGTAACCCAATTACATGTCATCTTCTCTTGATTAGCTACTCTAGCTAACTCATGGGCTACACCATTCGCTTCACGATTACAATGTTCTAAAGAAATAAAGACAAAATCGTGCCACATCATATCGCATTGTTCATAGACTGGACCACTGATGGTAGCTGTGAATCCACCTTGTCTCATTGTCTCCACTACCTCCAGACAGTCTGATTGAATTCTAATTCTGTTGCAGCCCATAGTTTGAGCTAGAACCAATCCTTCTCTAAGTGCAATTATCTCAGCAGTAGCAGCATCAGACATGAACTCATAAAAACTTACCCTGGCCCAGTGGCGGACCTCCCCATCACGCCGGGTGGGGCGGCTGCCCCAGCTACTGCCGCGCTCGAGAGAGGAGATGCCTCCTGCGGCCGGCCGGCGCGCTGCTCGGCGCTCGCCGCAGCTGCCCCACGCCGCGCCGGTGCCCCACCTAAAATTTTGGGTGAGTTCCGCCACTGCCCTGGCCCCACGAAAGAACCAGTTGAGTCTCTTATAATTGCACCTATTCCTCCTGATCCACGTTCAGGTGAGTAGCTTGCATCAACGTTCAATAATAGCTCACCCTCCGGTGGTCTTTTCCAGCCTTCTTCCTTCTTGATATTATACTTCACCTTCTTCATTGATCTCTGAAAATTCGTTATCAGTGTAGCAATAGACAGCGCCGCTCTTGTCGGATTTTGAACAGGTTCCCCATGGACAAATTGACGACGTTGCCACCAGATATACCAGCTGCCCGTGAGGATCAGTTCTACGAGCCCAATGTAATTCAGCTCATCAATCTGTTTTGGCCTTGTGATCATCTCAGCAACCACAACTGACCCCGAAGGGTGAACACAAAAGGGCTGTTTTAATCGAAGCCGCCAGGCAGGTCTTCGTCGTCGGAGAGGCAACTTTCTGGACCCAAATCGAACGCCTGGGGAGCTCAGTTCACCAGACAAGTTTTGCCTAAACAACCTCAAACTGTTGGACTGCGTGCTCTAGACTCCGACTCCCGGTCCATATCCAAAACAGCAAAAAAACCGGATCCACGTGACCATATGTCCATAAGGGCTTCCCAACGCGGGCTGCTAACTTTTTTTACATAAAAGGATAGTTTATACCTGGCTTCATCTACTAAAAAGGTAAAATCAAACTAATTATTACAAATTACGACCGAACGTGCAGCACACAAAACTAAGCATTCGAAACTTACAACCAAGCTTTGGAAAAACTAAACCGAAAGTGATGTTTCGACTAAGAAGGATCAAGAAACCTATTCGAAAGCCATCCACTTGAGCTAAAGAAATGCAAGGCTGACGTCTCCAAATGGTGAGCAGCAAGGATCAGCTGGTCCCGTAGATCGTCACGCCGCTGCAGTCTTGTCCATTGTCGTAGCCAATGGGTTCCCCTGAAGAGTACCTGCAAAAAAAGTTTTTGGTCTACACTTGTCAAAAACCACTTCGTTTCTAGTTATCCAAATTGTCCAACATAAAGCCGATGCTGCTGTTAATAACAAAGCATTATGCACGGTACCACCTCTCTTAAACCAATTAACAAATAAATCATCTATACTGTGGGAAGGTGATAACCCAAACAATAAATGTACAGCACGCGGGCTGCCAATTGTGTTGGCTTCACCTAAAAGTTACAGCCACCTACGCACGAATAAAACCAATGGGTGTTTAGATGCAAAAAAAAAATTGGAATTTGGTTACTGTAGCATTTTCGTTTGTATTTGGCAATTAGTGTCCAATCATGGACTAATTTTGCTCAAAAGATTCGTCTCGTGATTTATAACTAAACTGTACAATTAGTTTTTTTATCTATATTTAATACTTCATACATATGTCCAAAAATTTAATACGGTGGAGAGAGTGTGTAAAAATTTAGAATTTGAATGACATCTAAACGAGGCCCAAGACTGTTCTACTCCCAATGCAAGCCAACACTGAGTACTACTGCTATCTTCAGCTTTGGTGAGAGTTTTCTCTGCAATACGTCATAAGCATACGGCCATACTCCATCCGTCAAGAAAACATCCAATTCTCTTTTTTTCGAATTTAAATAATTTGAACTTTAATTAAGATTATATAAAAAATATTAATATTTATGATACAAAATAAGTATCATTAGATTAATTATAGAATATATTTTTATAATAAATTTATTTGGAGACATAAATATTAATACTATTTACTATCAATTTAATCAAATTTGAGTCAGTTTAACTGACACGCATCTCATAATTACCCCTTTTGTTGGACGGAGGGAGTACCGGCTACAACGTGTTTAAAGCGGTGGTTCTAACCTTTTCTCAGATCAGGCTCTTCGTACTTCTGCAGGAGACTCTGGCGTACGCAAAAAGACCTAAAATTTTTTGCGTAGTACCCGTCATATCAAATTTTTGGACGCATGCATGGAGCATTAAATGTAGGTAAAAAAATAGCTGATTGTATAGTTTGTCTGTAAATGTCAAGACGAATCTTTTGAACCTAGTTAGTCCATGATTAGATAATTTTTGTCAAATAACAACGAGCTACAGAAATTTTTCTCCAAAATTTTTCACAACTAAACGGGGCCTGTGTTGGTCTGCGGAGCTGCTGACGAGCATGTGCTGTACAAAATCAATCCAACGTGCAAGCTGGGGCTAATGACAGCGTGGTGCGTTGGGACGGCCTATCCTAACCTTCATTTCGGTGGTTCAGACAACCCCCGCACGAAATCAACGGTACAGATGTCTCCAACGCACAGGGACAGGGACAGTGCGGCCGTCGGAGGACCAACTCCTCCAGCCAAGCGTTCCGCTTCCCTCCTCTACCACACCTGATTTTGCCCACAGTTTCTGAGAGAAAAGAAACCCTGTACAGCTCGAACCGGATCATCTCTGACTCCCTTCAGAATCAATCAACAGTTCCACACTAGCTCCTCTTGAGTCTTTTCCGTGTATGCCATTATAAAAGTTCGCAATTCCGTCTGTGCCACTGAAAAAGTTCGATGGACTTCAGTGCCACTGCTTCAAACTTTTTTGCCCTCCATGCCACTACCGTCAGATTGAGCTCTAACGGTGTCAAACTGCAGGTGTGAAAAGTCGAAAATACCCTTAGGTCTAAATATGTTATTAATTTTTTTAGCATCTTAACGACATCAAATGAAAAAACTCAAAACTACAAAGTTGTAGGTCTCGTCGAGATCTACAATTTTCATATAAAAATTATCTTCATTTAATTCCGCAAAAAAATATATATTATTTTTCTAAGACATATTAATTATATCAAATCATATATTTTTTTGCGAAATTAAATGAAGATAATTTTTATATGAAAATTGTAGACCTCGACGAGATCTACAACTTTCTAGTTTTGAGTTTTTTCATTTGAAGTCGTTAAGATGCTAAAAAAAATTAATAACATATTTAGACCTAAGGGTATTTTCGACTTTTCACTCCTGCAGTTTGACACCGTTAGAGCCCAATCTGACGGTAGTGGCATGAAGGGCAAAAAAGTTTGGAGCAGTGGCACTGAAGTCCATCAAACTTTTTCAGTGGCACAGGAGCAATTGTGAACTTTTATAATGGCATACACGGAAAAGACTCCTCTTCCAGAGTTTCGCTGATAACACCTCGCAGGGTTTTTATTGCACCTAAATTTCTATCTGTCTGTAGTCTGGTGCTGCTGTATCATTCTGATCCTTGTTTCTAGCCCAAATCTTTGTTCTCTTTCCGGTTCTTCTGAGTTTGATCCCGCCTTTATCCTCTCAAATCCACTAAACCTCCTCCAAAAGATTGAATTTTTCCGCCTCCAAAGCCCAGATAGTTTTTCGTTGGTTTGTGCCGTCGGCGGGGGCGCGAAATCCCTTAAGCTGGCGACCCCGGCGCGGCCATGGACCTCCCCGAGAGCTCTGTCCCCCGCGCAGACGAGGGCCCGGCTCCTCACCGTCTTGGCCCCGTCGACCGCGAGGAGCTGGTGCGCGCCATGACACAGTCGCTCTACTCGCTCGGGTACCGGCGGGCGGCGGCCACGCTCGAGGCGGAGTCTGGTGTGCCACTGTACCCGCCGGAGCACGACCGCCTGCTGCTCGAAGTGATGGCCGGTCGGTGGGACGCGTCCGCGGAGACCGTCCGCTCGGTCGCCGGCGTCGGCGACGCGGACCGCGCGGTCGCGGAGTTCCTAGTGTGGAGGGGCTACTACCTGGAGCTCCTGGGGATGCGCGGTGACGCCGGCCTGCGCCGGGCGAGGGAGGTGCTACGGCGCCGGATTGCGCCGCTCGGCGTCGACAGGAGGTGCGTAGACTGGCTGGCGCGCGCCATGGTCTCCAGTGAAGGGGCGGTTGCGCCGGAGGCTGTCATTGGGTGGAGGATTGCGGTGTTCTTGGATTTGATTGAGGTGTTGCCACCATGGTTCCATGTGCCTAGTGGGCGGTTGGAGCATTTGGTGGAGAGTGCAGTTACCAAGCAGATAGAATCTTGTATATATCACAATTTGCCGGATGAGATCACTCTGTTTGAAGATCATAGGTGCCATGAAGAGCATATCCCCTCCCAGTGTGCACAGGTGCGAGTTAAACAGATCGTTGACTTGTTTCCCAGTTTCGACAGATGTCCAAGCTTATCATGTCTATAAGAATGTGAAAAGAAATTGCCAAACTCACATCCTAGAGTCATCAATTTACAATTGGGAAATATTTCAAGAACAACCCATTTCTACGTATAGCAGCACTCCTTAAAAGTTTTAGATATTTGGTGTTAGTCCAAGTAGGTTTAACGGGCAATTCAGTATGGCTATTCATTTCAGCAATTTAAATTTCTTCTGTACCATCTTTGCAATGTATGCAGATCTCTATATTTGATTTTGGAAGCATAAAAGTGCAATACAACAACAACAACAACAACAACAACAACAACAACATAAAAGTGCAATGCAGTTGGGAAATGCTTCTCAAAGTACCGCAGCAATATTAAATTTCTCCTGTACCGTGTTTGCAATGTATGCAAATTCATCCCTCTCTATTTGATTTTGGAAGCATAAAAGTGCAATGCAGCTGGGAAATACTTCTCAAAGTGCCCCTCATTATTTTTCATCCAGTAAAGCAGGGTTTGGATAATTTCAGAATCTTTAAGGAAAAAAAAAGAAAAGCACAGTTCAAACCTTTATTTCTAAATTTATATTCAAACAGTGCTCATTGTTATTAAACCCGTGCTTCATCTTCCTGTATGTACTGACCATGCCCACCCTACTTAATTCACAGAAACCTTATTGTCGGTAGAGAAAAGAAAGATAATGCACAGGAGGAACTGTGTATCTTTGATTTTGACGAGTGTGTGTATAGTTGCATACCCATGAAGTCAGCCACTAGAAAATGTCATAAGAGACCATCCATAGATTGCAGCCATTGCTGAATGCTAAATGAAATTGGTCTAAATCTAACACACTTCTGAAGCAGCATCGAAAAGTATCAATTCATTCAAAGTATTTTTGTTGCACCTACACTACCACTGTAAAAACTATCACAAAAACAAACTTTTAATCACCCATTTCCAAGAATTACATACTTGTTCATATAACATGAAATGGACCTGAAACGATAGACTTGTCTGAGTTACTGGATCCAAATGAAGTTGACATTTTAGATTTGATTGCCTTGTGGGGTGGATATATTTCCCTGTTCCTCAAGGCATACATAAAAACAGGAGGAATAAACACATGGATCAAGACAATAAACATGATGGTGCTCTTACAGAAGTGCAGTTTTGTAAAATTATGCACAATTATACATAACTCTTTGAAACATGCGCTTAAACATGTGGTTGTTATATTTTTTAGAATGACAGTAGTGGTTTGCTATCTGAAATTTACTCATTTGTTTTTTGAGAAAAATGGATGACTATTCAGGTAAACTTCTCATGTATTTTTCAGGACTCGACAGCCCTATAAAATTTTCATGCTGGGGGTTTGGGGCTGTATTGCAAAGTTATGTATTTCACATATCCATGCCTGTTTGCAGATATTATGTGGTCATAGTAATGAAGTTTGGTTTGTAAGGTTCTCAAATAATGGAAACTACCTGGCATCATCTTCAAGTGATTGCACCGCCATAATTTGGAAGGTATTATTCAGCACACCCAATCATTGAACTGAAAAGGCTATGCAGTTTGTTGTTTGAGTGCATAAAGTTTGAACTGAAAATTATATCTCAAATTTACCTTGCTATATTGGTGCTCTGGAAGCCAACTTATTACTGATTATGCACACATTGTGAATATATACATTGCAGAAATAACTGCAAACATGCCATATAATCTAATTATGAAAACATTGAACTTTTGAAGCATTAACTAACATTGAACTTTTGAAGCATTACCTGATGCTAGCAGTAGATAACTCACTCCAAACTGCCCAATGAGAGCCTTACCTACTGTTACGCAGATGTGCTGTTTCGTTTGACTATTGGTATACCCTAGTGTTCATTTTGTTTTGGATAAGTTACTTAAGAGTGTTCACTGTGTCATACCATACACCATCATAGGAAGCCTACCTCTGGGCTTCTGCTATCACTCTTTTGCTATGACAACAATGAAATTCTGAATATCAGTTCAGCGCACAGTTGAATCTTTCAGTTTTTTATGCACTGAATAGCTTAAAACTATGACTGCCTTATCATTATTTCGCAATTTATGACCTCCCAGTTTTGGGACATATTAGTAGGCTGGCTGTTCATTTTCAAGAGTAAATCAATTACAACTGTATACTACTGTAAACAGCTGAAAAAGCATTTGACGAATTGTTGGTTTATTGCCTATAAATGTTTTCGCTTTGATTTGATAGGTGTGATGAGCGTAGATTGGTTGGGGGGTAGATTGCATTGATTCTAGTGTAGGTAAGTGGGTGAGGGATGCGAACATGGCGGTGGCGCAGGGCCAGAGCTAGGCCGGCCCTGGCCCTCCTATGGGCCCACCACTGTGAGGTCTGATTTGACCCATGACAATAGGTTTCATTTCTATTAGTCCATCAGTTGAATGCAATTTGTGGGTGTCGTTGTAGTGTTCAGTAATAGTGACCCTTTACTGACTAAATTTACCAATATCTGAAGAAAAATTGACCCTTTACTAAAAATCTACCAATTGTTGAAAAAAAATTCATTTGAACAGCTTTGATATTTTCAGGCCAAAAATATAGACTGCTGAGTTTCAGGTCAGAAAATAAGTAGGAAAATGATTCACCTCTCTATAATAATATGGGTTTGGCTCCTAGCAAGCACCTAATCACCAATAATTTTGGCCATGCAATGCAATATAAGTTGGGAAATTGTGCAAAATAAACTGGTGTTTGATGTTTCAAAAGTTGAATGATATGCAGTATGCATCAGCACATTTGCTAGTATTAGTGGCTTATTTTCTGAACGAAAGTATTAATGAACTTCACATAGTAGCTATTTTCCTAATTTGGGATGATTCTCATAGAGGAAGGCTGGAGAAGGGATGCAAAGTTCTTTTAAAATAAGTGAAGTGCTTTTTCTGTAATGCTCTCTACATAGGGAAAAGTATAGAGGTGAAATGGAATGGATAAAACATATTTCTTTTTATTGTTTCCTCTGTAACATTCTTAATGTTCATCATCATATTATTTTGTAGTTTTGTACACATGAGAATTGTTATGTTTGACTATTTTCAGCCCATCTGATTTAATCCGTATTGCTTTACTTCACTATATTTCGATCACGATGTTATTTCCACTTCGATAACCTTACTGAAAACACTTTTTTATATACGTATTCACATTAATTCACTAGACATAGCCTTGTACTTCCTCTTATAAAAACTATAAGTCCATATAGGTTTGCCCTGAGTCAAACTTTTAAACGTTGACCATCAGTATCTAAATTTTAATACGGATTGGCAATACAAGATTAGCGTTACTAGATTCATTAATGAAAGAAATACTTTTATGATATATAACTCTTTTCATTTAAGGTAATATATATTTATTGATATTAGCAGTCAAATTTAAAAAGGCTTGACTTAGGATAAATTTGGATGGACTTACATTTGTGATCAGAAGTACATATACTATGCATATTTATATTTCAGACATATTTACCTCTGTTAAGAATATAAATAGTGGTTTTTAACACGTGCATGACTATTTTTCTAACTTTTGTCATTATTATGTACAAACTATCAGAATTGAATATGTGAAAATCATGGTCACATTTTTCACGAAATGTATTTTGCTAAATATAATATTTTTAGTTTCTTTCTTATACAATTCTACATGACAATGAAAGTAAAATAATGGAGACCATGTCAATGTCGAAAACATTAAATTCGAGTAGAACTCTTTGTTTCATACTTGGACTGCATTATCACATTATTAAGGGCCATGTTCCCATAATTCATATTAATGCTATCATATTACAATGTACCTCTCTCTGGACTTCAGAGTATTTAACTATCACCCTCACCAGTTTTGATGCAATGATAAATGCTAGAGATTGTGATTCTATTAATTTGGGCTAACCCTAGAAGGGTAGCTATATAGTAACCATACATGGACCACATGGGCCTTAGCCTCATGGGCTTAATACATACTCCAACACCCCCCCGCAGTCTGAACTACCGGCGCAGCGGAGTTCCAGGCTGAATAAGAAAGAACACACGCGACCCCCCCACAGACGCAACTAGCCACCGGTGATGTTGAGGCTGGAGCGAAACTCGGCGAAGGTCGAGGATGGGTAAGAATGGCAACGGGGCGGGTTCGGATCGGGTGGAGTGTCAGGGCACCCAAAACCGAAACCCGAATCCAAAACCCGAATCCGCCCCGAAAACCAGTTCGGGTGAAAATCCATGCCCGAAACCGAAACCCGCGGATACCCGAAATCCGACGGATTATCCGAAACCCGATACTCGTGTAGCCTCCGCACTCCGCCTCTGCTTCGCTGTCTGCTTGCCTCCGCCCCAGGTCGCGTGCGCCGGCGGGCCCCTGCTGGGCACGCGCGCTGTGGGCCGTGGACGGCTGCCCACTCGCGGACTCGCCGATGCGGTCGCCCCGCCATCTCTGAGGTCGCCGCAGTGGCCGCTCGCGCACTCACGATGCGGCCGCCCCGCGTGCTCACCGCCGTGGCCACTACCGGGCTGTCAGGTCGCCGCCGGCGCCATCCGCGTGCTCGCCGCCACGGCCGCCTGCCCCTTTGCGAGGTCGCCGGATCTTGAGGACACCAGCGTGTTTCTCTCCCACAGATACCGAGCCGCCGCCATGGGCACCGAGAGAAGATGCGGCCACCGGATTTGAGGCCATGTGCGGATGCGGCCACCGGATTTGACACCATGGCCGAGAGAGAGAGGGAGGGAGTGAGAGAGAGAGAGCGCGAGCGCATCGAGCGGGGAGCGGACGAGCGCCCGTGCCGCCGTGCGCCGTCGGGTGGGTGGGATGAATGACCGGGTGAAGGATCTGAAGGTTATATACCTAGGGTTGCTAATGGGCCACTAGTGGGCTAAATTGTTTCGGGCCCGATGGTGATCCGCAGGTGAAATAAAAAATCCGCCCCAAACCCGTGAGATTTCGGGTATCCGAACCCGAAAATCCGTGGGTGAAAACCTGGCCCCAAAACCGAAACCCGCAGACCCGAAATCCGCGGATATCCGCACCGAACCCGATCCGCTGCCATCCTTAAGGATGGGAGGCCTTTGGGGAAGATGTCCGCGAACTGGGAGGTCGTCGGAACATGAAGGACCCGCACCTCGCCCATGGCCACCCGATCACGGACAAAGTGGAGGTCGATCTCCACATGCTTCGTCCGCTGATGCTGGATGGGGTTGGTGGAGAGGTAGACCGCACTGACATTGTCGCAGTAGATCAGTGTGCTCCGGGAGGGCGGAGTGTGCAGCTCAGCAAGAAGCTGCCTGAGCCAGGAGGCCTCCGCCACGCCGTTAGCAACAGCGCGGTACTCCGCCTCGGCACTGGACCAGGAGACCACCGGCTGGCGCTTGGACGACCAGGACACCAGGTTGCCGCCCAGGAAGACGGCGTAGCCGGAGGTGGAGCGGCAAGTGTCCGGGCACCCCGCCCAGTTAGCGTCGGTGTAGACGACGAGGTCGGTGGAGGAGGCCCGGTGTAGGAGAAGGCTGTAGTCGAGTGTGCCCCGGAGGTAGCGGAGGAGGCGCTTGAGAGCCGTGAGGTGAGGTTCCCGGGGATCATGCATATGAAGACAGACCTGCTGAACTGCATAGGTGATGTCCGGCCGGGTGAAGGTGAGGTACTGAAGGGCCCCAGCGAGACTCCGGTACGCAGTGGGGTCAGCCACCGGGGGTCCCTCAACCTCGGACAGCTTGCCCTGAGTATCGACCGGAGTGGAGCAGGGGTTGCAGTCAGTCATCCCAGTCCGCTCCAGGATATCCCGAGTGTACTGCCTCTGGTGAAGAAGTAGCCCAGCAGGACGGTGCTCAACAGTGACACCGAGGAAATGGTGGAGCTCACCCAGATCCTTCATAGCAAACTCCTGCTGGAGAGCGGCAATGATCCGGCGGAGAAGTGGCTCGCTGGAGGCAGTGAGGACAATGTCATCAACATAGAGCAGCAAGTATGCAGTGTCAGCCCCATGGTGGTAGACGAACAGGGACGTATCAGACTTGGCCTCCACGAACCCCAGGGTCAGCAAGAAAGCAGCAAAGCGGTGGTTCCACGCCCGAGGTGCCTGCTTGAGGCCGTAGAGAGACCTGTTGAGCCGGCAGGCCATGTCAGGACGGGTGGAATCGACGAAGCCCGCCGGCTGACTGCAGTACACTGTCTCGGTAAGAAGGCCGTGGAGGAAGGCATTC
The DNA here is from genome assembly GCA_038087645.1 of Saccharum hybrid cultivar R570. Classification (NCBI taxonomy): domain Eukaryota; kingdom Viridiplantae; phylum Streptophyta; class Magnoliopsida; order Poales; family Poaceae; genus Saccharum; species Saccharum hybrid cultivar. The sequence continues at coordinate 5,889,232 of JAQSUU010000066.1, forward strand.
TTGACGTCCAGCTGATGGACCGGCCATGACCGAGCAAGCGCCAACGAGAGCACGGTACGGACGGTGGCCGGCTTGACCACCGGGCTGAAGGTCTCATCGTAGTCGACTCCCGGGCGCTGAGTGAAACCCCGGAGGACCCATCGAGCCTTGTAGCGCTCGAGAGAGCCATCGGCCCGACGCTTGTGGGTCCAGATCCACTTGCCGGTGACGACGTTGGAGCCTGGCGGCCGGGGCACCAACTCCCACGTCTGGTTGGCGAGTAGCGCGGCGTACTCATCTTCCATCGCACGGCGCCAGTGAGGGTCCAACAGGGCGTCGCAGACGGAAGAGGGTACCGGGGAGACCACCGCGTCGCCGGTCGAAGCCGCGAGGGCACGAGGCGGCAGTGTGCCAGCCGCGTGCCGTGTCACCATCGGGTGAACATGCCGCGGGTGTCGGTGAAGAAGCGGCGGGTGGTAGACCGGCGGGGCACCACGAGTCGGCGGGGACTGCGGCGGTGGTGTCGGTGTCCCCGGCGGAGAAGGGACCGCGAGCGGCGGCGGCCGCGGCCTGCGCTGGTACACCCGTACCGGCGCGGCGAACCTCGACGGAGGTGCCGGGGCAGGATCCGGCGTCGGCGACCGGCACGGCCCCCCCCCCCGGGGCAGAGGCGGGGGACGAAGGCACTGGGTCTGCACCAATCGGAGAGGACGGGGCGCGCCAGAGGACGACGGGCCCAGACCCGCTGGGGATCCGGGACAGGTGGCCGGCACGGAGCGCGGCGAAGCGGTACCTGCAGGAGACCACGGAAGAGGTGGCTGGACCACCGTGTCAGCGGGAAAAAGGGAGGGAGGGTCAGGAACCGGAGGGGTGGTGGTGCGCGAGAAAGGAAAAACGGACTCATCGAACACCACATGGCGAGAGATGAGGACCCGTCGGGAGGTGAGGTCGAAGCACCGATACCCCTTGTGATCCGGGGAGTACCCGAGGAAGACACACAGAGTGGAACGGGGATCAAGCTTATGGGAAGAAGTGGCAGCGGTGTTGGGGTAACACGCACACCTAAACACACGGAGGTGATCGTACCGAGGAGGGGTACCAAAAAGGGCGTGGTGAGGCGTGGGAGCGGGACAAGCGGCGGAAGGAAGACGGTTGAGGAGGTAGGTGGAAGTGTGCAAGCCCTCAGCCCAGAAGCGAGCAGGAAGAGAGGCCTGAAACAGAAGGGTGCGCACGGTGTCGTTGGTGGTGCGAATCATCCGCTCAGCCTTGCCATTCTGCGAAGAGGTGTATGGACAAGACATGCGCAACTGAACACCGTGAGACAGGAAGAAAGCTCGGGAGGTGGAGTTATCAAACTCGCGACCATTGTCACACTGGACAGCCTTGATGGTGAGGCCGAACTGTGTAGACACCCAAGTAAAGAAGTGAAGGAGCGTGGTAAACGTATCTGACTTCGCACGGAGGGAAAATGTCCACGAATAATGCGAAAAATCATCAACAACCACAAGATAGTACTTATAACCAGAAATACTCAGAACAAGAGATGTCCATAGGTCGCAATGTACAAGATCAAAAATGCGGGCCGCATGGGAAGAAGAACTAGAAAAAGAAAGACGAACATGTCGGCCCAATTGGCACGCATGACACAGTTGCTCATCATGAGCTCGAGTACATGGAAGACCGGAGCTACGACTGAGCTGTATCAGGGCATCACGTCCAGGATGGCCGCGGCGCCGGTGCCAGGTAGTAGAGGAAGTAGAAGCGGCGAAGGCAGCTGACAAAACGGACGGCGAAGAAGACGAAGGAGCCGCCGGGAAGCGAAGGGTGTAAAGGGGCCCGGTGCTGTCACATCGGAGCAGAGGACGCCGGGAAACCAAATCCTTTACAGTAAGACCAGAAGAGTCAAATTCCACAGAACAAGAATTGTCAGCTGTAAAACGACGAATAGAAAGAAGGTTATGAACCATGGAAGGAGCAACAAGAACATCAGGAAGACGGAAGGAGCCATGAGCACCGGCGGTACCCACAGACGTGACTGGAAGACAAGAACCATTTGCGACCATAATGGACGAAGGAAGAGAGGAAGAGGGAGAGTGGAGCGACGAAAGTATACCACGGTCAGGAGTGGTGTGGTAGGTGGCTCCCGAATCAGCGATCCACTCGGGTCCGACCGGAGGTGTCAGGCCCATGGTGCTGAACGAGCGAGCCAGGGCCGCCTGGTCCCATCCGGCGACCCCCGGAAGAGTCCCAGAGGGTGGAGTCCACGCCGTAGCAGGGAAGGCGCCGGGTGGAGGACCAGCAGGAGGAGCTCCGGTGAGCATGGCCACCGGTGGACGCGAGTCGGTCCCGGGGACGTGGTAGGGCCACATGGAGATGCGCCCGGACCACGGGTTCTGGAAGGAGGGCCATGGTGCCCCCCCTGCGGCCCACCAGGTGCCGGAGCCTGGGTATGTCCACCCCGGCCGCCCCCGCGACCTCCTCCGCGGCGACGACGACCACCACGACCCCCCCCACCTCCGCTCGGCCCGGAGGGAGGACCCAGGAGAGACAGTGGCGGTGGAGCGGACGACCGCGGTGGAGCAGACGGACGCGGCGAAGTAGCAGCCAGGGCCGTCGAGGAGGACGAGGACCCCGTGGAAGTGGTGGATCCCGGCGGGAGGCCCTGCGTGAGCTCCTCCATGACGAGATCGTCACGGACCTCCAGGAAGGTGGGGAAGGGCCTCTGGCGGGTGATCCACGTCCGGAGGTGGGCGTAGCGGTCGCTGAGCCCCTGGAGGACGTTGAGGACCAAGATGCGATCCTCCACGGGCCACCCGAGGTCCCCCAGGGAGTCAGCCATGCCCTTCATCCGACGGCAGAACTCGCCGACGGAGAGGTCACCCTGGACGAAGGTGCGGAAGCTCGCGTCGAGGCGCAGAGCCCGGGCCTCGGCGTTGCCCAGGAACTGTCCCTCAAGGGCAAGCCACGCCCTGCGCGCGTCCGGGGAGGTGCGGACGAGGTCGTGGAGGTCCAGAGCGATCGTCCCCAGGATCCAGGAGAGGACGATGCTGTCGAGACGTAGCCACGACGGGGTCTGGGTGGCGACCGAGGTGTCAACGAGGACGTGGTCGTCGAGGGCGTAGCGGCGAAGAGTGAGAAGCACCAGGTCCCGCCAGCGGGCGTAGGAGGGCGACTCCGGCTCGAGGACGACCGGGACGAGGAGGCGAATGTTCTGGACCCCCCCCCCCCCCCCCCCCCGGCCTGGTAGTGAAGCTGAGCCACGAGCGGGTCAGCCGGGTCGTGCCAGAGGACGGCGGTGTGAGACACACGGCGACCCGGCGAGGCAGAGGAGGTGGCCCCAGCGACCGGAGAGGCAGGAGAGAGGAGCCGCTCCGCCTCGGCGATCTAGCGAGCCAGGGCGTCGGCCGCGTCGCGCTCGTGCTCCCACACGAGGGCGGCCGCGCGCACCCGGGCCTGCCCCTCCGCGGCGGCAGCCCGGGCGGCGACGAGGGCGGCGGCGAGGGCGGAGTCGGGGCGCGCTCCGGGAAAGGCAGCGGCTTCGGGCCGGTCCGTCACCACCGGAGGCGGATCGGGATTCCCGGAGGCGGTGACAGGAAGGCCCCCGACCACCTCCCCAGAGTCCAGCGGCGCTGAGGGACCCCCGGCGGCCGCACCACCGACCGCGGTCATGGCAGCGGCTGGCCAGGGGTGCTGGACGGCCGTGGCACCCCCCACGGTGAAACCAGCAAGTGCGGTGAGGGCGGCTGGAGAGAGACTGGCCGGCCAGGCAGCGGCCTGAAGACCTGGAAGGAGGGCGGCGGCCGGGAGGTGCTCGGGGCGCGGCTGAGAGAAGGCGCCCGCGGCTCCATCAGGAAGGGGCTGGACGCCCTGCGTGCCGGCGGTGGGGAGCGGCTGGGAGGGCGCCTGCTGCTGGAACCGGCTGCAGAGGAGCAGCGGCTGATGGGGGAGAGGTAACCTGTGCCCAGGATGGAGAAGGGAGAGAGGGGAAGACTTGGAAGTATGAGGGAGGGGGAGGGGGAGGTGGCCGGCCGGCCATGGTGGGCGGCGGCGCCTGTAGGTGGCCGGCGGCTGGGGAGGGAGAGAAGAAGGGTTAGGCTGCTGATACCATGCTAGAGATTGTGATTCTATTAATTTGGGCTAACCCTAGAAGGGTAGCTATATAGTAACCATACATGGGCCACATGGGCCTTAGCCTCATGGGCTTAATACATACTCCAACAATAAACAGTTGGAACTAATTTGAACTGAGTAATGATACAAAACGTGAACTTGGGAAGAAAGATTATGTGTCTCATGTCATATGAGATCTTGGTCTGATTCTTGATTGCTCATATGCTTCATTGCCAACTTTTTCTTTTTTCATTCATGATATCTGGGAATAATATAATTGAAGGAATCTTAAATTTCAATGTTTAATTGTACAGTCAAGTTGATGCCAAAACTAACAAAGTTGATCAATCATTCAATCATGATCATAAATGATCCTATTTTTTATTAGTGTCATGATAAACACTACTTAATTTGTACAAGGGACACGTGCTAGAAGCCTAGTGATCAGCACTGCTAGTGATAATGCTAAAGCTCCATCTGTTGTTAGATTATTGCTGACCTCATATTCATCTAAGCTAGAGGAAAATGGAGACGCAGGCATGTAAATTGAAATATTTTTTTATTAGGTGAACACATGGTCATGTTAACAGTGCAATGGTAGAGCACCCAGATTAAAGTGTTTACACTGAAGGCAGTTTCAGCATGCTTCGTGGCTGTTACTGGCCACACCAGTTTGGTGGGCCCCTCCTTAAGAGCTATGTCAGGGGAATGTCTCTCCCTCTGATCAAGTTTTTTTTTATTGCTTGAAAACACTACGGGTATGAAGCTTATGAGAGCACACCCATTTGCATTTTAGATGAATTAACAGATAAATATCCATTCTCCAAGCACATGTTTCATCTACAGCAGTTTTTGCTTATTTGATCTATTTATAAACTTTTGTTTAGCATTGAAGATAATTTCTTTTCCATTTATTACAACTTCTGGTGGTTGTCTTGTCTGAGCCTAGTACATGTTGTTAGGTGGAAAAGGATGATACATTGACCAAGAAGCACTGCCTCCAGGGTCACCAAAAACCAATTTCCTTTGTTGCCTGGAGCCCAAATGACAGAATGCTGCTCACTTGTGGTACTGGTGAATCTTTAAAACTGTGGAATGTTGATACTGGTGAATGTAACCTTAAATTCAGAGGCTCAGTAGACTACATCATCAGTTCATGTGCATGGTTTCCTAATTCGGAGAAAATAGTATGTGCCAGCTCCGAGCCTGCAAGTTCTCCAAATAGGATCTTCACTTGTGATCTAGAAGGTCAAGAGCTGGAAGTGTGGGCCGGAGATAGAATACCAAAAGTCAGTGATCTTGCTGTGACACCTGATGGCCGACACCTAATCTTTGTATCTTGCAACGATATCTGGATTAGAGAACTTCCAAAGGGGCGGGAATGGAGATTTCGTGAGAAGCAGACGATTTCATCTGTTTTTCTCTCAGGTGATGGACAATCACTTGTTGTGAACCTTAGCAGTCAGGAGATTCATTTGTGGAAAATTAATGAAAGTTGTACTGTGCCTGAAAAGTTCAAGGGGCACAAGCAAGACAAGTTTGTGATTAGGTCTTGCTTTGGTGGTTCAAACTCTTTGTTCATTGCTAGTGGCAGTGAGGATTCACAGGTATAATTTTTTGCTGGACTTCAATCTTGATTTTGAAGAAAGTATTAGCCAGTTCTGGCTTCTGTCCTAATTTATTGCTTAAATTCCATGGTCAGCAATGCATATGGAATATAACACCTCCTCACATATGTGATATTTGTGTTAAAAATGGTGGATTAAAGCAGCACCATGCGTCGGGGTTTAATGTGCATGATACTAGCAATGGTAGGTAGGTTAACTAATGATGTCTATAACATCTTTGATATAACAAAAATCCATGATATGAAATTCCATGCATATATATGAATAACATCTAAAGTTCCACTAGTCTACTCACAAGGCTTTGAACTTTGGGTTTGGACTTGCTAAATGCTAATTCAGCATTGTGGTTGGTAACTAGTAACTTTTTGTGTGTGCGCTTGCTTGCCTTTGTAAAGCTATGTTTTACATTAGTTGTCATGTGTCACTGTACAAGGGTAGCCTAGTGAAAAGAAATGGAACAACTTTTTTTATGGATAAGTATATTTTAGGTATAGTATATACACAAAATCAAGCTAAGAACACTGAATACGAAATAAATTTATTGATTAGTAGTAAACTCTTAATTTAATTATAGGAAGATAGGATAACCTATGGATTGTTGCTCTTGTTTACCATTTACTAACCTTTAAAAACAATGAGCAGGTCTACATTTGGAAAAGGCACGTGGAGATGCCAATAAAGGTTTTGCATGGCCACACCATGATTGTGAACTGTGTAAGCTGGAATCCTGCAAGGCCCCATATGCTGGCTTCTGCTAGTGATGACCGCACGGTTTGAATATGGGTAGCGCGCAAAATGCAAAGTAAATGTTGTTGAAGTGTGAAATTTTGTGTGTTTGTGTAAATAGTTGTACATCTGGACTGCATCCGCAAATCCGTTTGGGATCATGTTCTGATGTTCTCCCCTAAATAGGTCATAGCTACTTCAGAAATAAACCTCCAACAGCCAGAGGTAGCCGGTGCTGTGTTCCAGATGTATGCCTGGCTAACCGGTGAGTTTTGACATGTGTACAGGACAAAGATGCATCAGAACTTTTGTACATTTTGTTAGTTGATATATGCCTTTGACACTCGTTGAAAGTGCTGAAATATGCCTTCTGTTGCTGTGGATCTAGTGTTCGTGCGCTTATCTTTTTTGCTGGGTTTATGTGTTATCATGCTTTTTGTTTATTTTTTTTATTGCCTCAACCTTTGAATATAAGTTGCAGTATCTGAACTTACGTACTAACTCACACTACACACGCACGCATCTAAACACACTCACACACCCTTAGTACTCAAGTTAGATCTATAACCTATATTTAGGGCTAAGAGAAAATGGCTGAAAGATACGACGGTGGTGGCATATTCGTGCGAGGCAATGGAAATTATAAAGGGAAACACTGTTTCCGGTGAGACACCCGATGCCGATGCTGGGCATCAAACTCGGGCGGGTGGCCTGCACACCCGCAGTGCACGCCAACTGAGCTACACTCAGTTCTCATCATCAGGGGCGGATCTAGAATTTTTAGCCGTTGATGTCACTAATGTATAACTGTACAGAACCTTTAGATTCTTTTGTTATAATACATTAGTATTGTAGTGGCACTTGTACAAAGCCATGGACAGCAATACTTGTACTGTGGATCCGCCCCTGCTCATCATGCTTTTTGTTTAGAAATACCCCAGAACTCCTTTCTGAACTCCTTTTCAGGTGACATTCTCAAGGCTTTTGCATGAGAGATGGAAATCACTGGCGAGTATATCATATATGTAGAGTGTGTGGTTTTATTCTATTATAAGAAACCTCCCAAGTCACGATCTACAAGTTTTGGATTGGTTTGTACTCGGACAGAGAAAACTGGTCTAGGCCAGTTTCTGTAGCGTTGGTGGCCGGGTTGGGAAAACCAACCTAGGCTGTTTTTTTTTCTAAAAATTGTCTTCCTCTATTTTTTTATTCTTAAAATTAAATTTGACTTCCCTAATCATTTTTGCTGTCTACAGCAAGAAAGAAAGCAAAGACCCTTTCTGTAACCTTGGGCAGGTTGGCGTTCCCCATCGTAGCAAACTACCAATACCAATCCTCGGTTGAGTATCTGTTCAATCAACGAATGTCTTGCTAACAATTTTGGTCTGTGCAGAGCGTTGACGACAGAACTAACCAAAGTCGGATGAGCAGCCGGAGTCGTACGTGCATAACTTCATCCATCTATTCAGAGTTTGGTGCAATGCTAGAAGTTATATTTTTTTTAAAAAAAAGGAAACTACATATATTACGTACATGCACGCACGCAACTCGCAAGCACGAATGCATGGTTGTGGATGGTTGTACAGTTCGTGACCATCTATCCGTTCTAGTAGAAACATAAATAAGAGGGATTACCGATGAACCAATTCAGGACCAATGAACTAGTCAAACAAGAGCAGGATTGGAAAATTTTGCAGCTGACCAGTTACCTAACCCAACCTGCAGCAATCCGTGACTTAACAGGTTCTACGATGGCGTCGCTGTCAGCTTTGGTAACAACTACTGTAACAACGTACACACAAAAGTCGCAAAAAAGTTTTCATATATACTTCTTTAAATATATAAGTAGCAGCAGCATCACGGTCACGGCAATGGAGAGCAGCCCGTGGTCCAACTGCCATGGCGACGTGCGCCGCACCCGCACCACCGGCAGCGGCGGCGGCGGCAGCGGGAGCGGGCACGCGGTCTTCCTGCCGCAGTGCTCCCACCAGGACCAGTCCCATTCCCGCTGCGTCTCCGGGTCCGGTATCGTGGAGGCGAACGGCCGCCCCGTGTGCCAGCTCTGCATCGCCCGGTGGCGCGAGTTGCCGTCCCTCCGCTCCACGAACCCGTCGCCGCCATCGCCCGTGCCATCGTCCCAGCCGTTCTTCCGGCCCATGGAGCCGCGCGTGTTCGACGACGACGACCCCGTGGACCGGACGCCACGGCCGCTCCGTGATGATCAGCACCGCGGTGCAAGCGCGGACGGAGGAGCGGTTGCGCTGACCACGCACTGCGAGTGCTCGGCTCTCGCGAGGGACGCGTCAGCCGACGACTTCGCCGTGCTCGTGCACGCCAGGGCACCGGGGATGGCCGGGGCTGTAGGCGCGGCGGCGCCGGCGCGCGCGCCGCTGGACCTGGTGACCGTGCTCGACGTGAGCGCTAGCATGGTGGGGGCCAAGCTAGAGCTGCTCAAGCAGGCCATGGGGTTCGTCATCGACAACCTCGGGCCCCGGGACCGCCTCTGCGTCGTGTCCTTCTCCTCCAGCGCGAACCGGCTGATGCGGCTCGCGCGCATGTCGGACGCCGGGAAATCCCTGGCGAGGCGCGCCGTGCAGTCGCTCGCCGCGGGCGGCGGCACCAACATCGGCGAGGCGCTCCGCAGGGCCGCCAAGGTGATCGACGAGAGAATGCACAGGAACGCCGCCGCCAGCGTCGTGCTCCTCTCCGACGGGCAGGACACGTACACCGTGCCGAGGCGCGGGGGCTACGGCGGCCGCGACGCCAACTACGACGCGCTCGTGCCGCCTTCCTTCGCCTACACCGGCGCTGGCGGCCCGTCAGCGCCGGTCCACACCTTCGGCTTCGGGACGGACCACGACGCGGCGGCGATGCACACCATCGCCGAGGCCACGGGCGGGACTTTCTCCTTCATCGAGGACGAGGCGGCCATCCAGGACGCGTTCGCGCAGTGCATCGGCGGGCTCCTCTCGGTCACCGTGCAGGAGCTGCGCCTTGACATCGCGTGCGTGCACCCGGGCGTGCGCCTCCGCGCGGTCAAGTCCGGCAGCTACGGAAGCCGCATCGACGCGAACGGCCGCTCCGCGTCCGTCGACGTCGGCGAGCTCTACGCGGACGAGGAGAGGCGCTTCTTGGTCTTCCTGCACGTGCCGAGGGCCCGACACGCGGACGACGACGACACGCACCTGGTCAGAGTGGCCTGCGCTTATCGTGACACGGCGACTGGACGGAGCAAGAACGTTGCAGGCGAGGAGGACGCGAAGGTGCGGAGGCCCTGGGGCCCGGTGACCTCGGCGCGCTCCGTGGAGGTGGAGCGCGAGCGCGTCCGGGTGGAGGCGACGGACGGCATCGCGGCGGCCCGTGCGGCGGCGGAGCGCGGCGCGCACGCGGAGGCGGTGGAGATCCTCCGGCACCGGCAGCGGTCCGTGACGCGGTCTGCCGCGGCGCGGGCGGGGGACTCCACGTGCCTGGCGCTATCGCGCGAGCTGCGGGAGATGCGCGCGCGCGTGGCCAGCCGGCAACGGTACGAGCTGTCCGGACGCGCGTATGTGCTCGCCGGGCTGAGTTCGCACGCCCAGCAGCGCGCCACGTCGCGGCAGATGGTGTCCGGTGGCGTGGCGGAAGCGACGCGGAGCGGCGAGTCGGCGGAGGAGCGCAGTGTGGCGTTGGCTACGGCGGGCCTCACGACGTCGTACATGACGCCGGCGATGCTGGACATGCTGGGCCGATCGCGGAGGTCGCGTGAGCTGCTGCAGCAACGTCACAGACGAAGGAGCGGAGAAGAACGTTTTGACCAAGCAGGCAAGGATTGTGGTGTAGGCCATCCTTCTGAAAAATTGTTCGTGTGATTAGTGTTGATATTTTTTTTCGAGAGAATTAGTGTTGATATTCCTATTATTATTATTCCTACTATAGAAGAGCGAGTTTTTTTTGAGGATCTCCCTGTGTAATAGCCGTTAAATCTAGACTTCGTGCTATATGAGCCCTCCGTCATACGTGATCTTACATCTTATAAGATGTAACCGTCTGGAACTCAATCTCACGTAAGACTAGGAAGACTCAAACTCACGTACATATAAGATGTAAAACTCCTCATAAACTAAGATTCCTCTCTATACCCTGGAAAAGGAAAATAATAATCCGAATGACAAAAAGATTTTCACCCTGTTCGGCAGGCTGTTTCTGCGGCTTATAAGCCGGCTGTGGCTGTTTTGTTGTGAGAGAAAAATACTGTACCACGGCTGATAAGCTCAGCCGAACAGGGTGTTTGTTTGGTATGAAAAAAAATGCCAACGGCGAAGGGACAAGATTGATTTGCTGGGATTCGATCAGGTGCATGCTGCCGGGTCTATTAAAGTTAATGCTGGTTTCATACAGGGCGTGATCGATACGAATTAGTGTTTAGACTTCGTTCAGCGCCGGTCCTGCCTTTTCTCGTGCCTATAGCGAAACTCAATAGTTAGGGTCCCTTGAAATAAACATCCTAAATAAAATAATAAAAATTGATTTTGTTTGATATGAAAAAAGAAAAATAGAAAACTAGATGATGCCGACGGCGAAGGGACACCATCACCGTTCGTATGCATGTCGTTGTCTTCGGGGATTCTAGGGCGTCACCTTCCAGTGCGTTTGAGCCACCTGGCGAGGGCACAGGACCACGCCACGAGCACCTTGGCGAGCGCGGCGAGAGCGGGCCACCACGAGAACGCAGAGGACGATGTACATGACAGTGTCGTCGCACGCCCGGTCAGTTGGAGAAGAGCACCTCCAATCTACACGTAACCTGACCTTGCCGCCACCTGGGACGATAAGGGCAACATCGCTAATCTTTCCTCTCTGGCTGACGACGAACTAGCTTCTTATGAAGGGACAAAGCTCCACTAGCGTGTGGAATCTTGATCAATCTGTTGCACCATCTCTGCGACCAACACCTTGTTAGCAATCTAGAACTGATGAGCAGAGAATAGAAAGGAATCAGAGAAGAACAGCAACAGAGCAAGGATCGAGGAGAAGACGAACAGCAGAGAAAGAGGAATAGCGATATGAGGATCAGGAGTAGTATGAGTTTGTTACAATAATCTTGATACCCCTCTCCACAGCCACAGGTAAATATATACCACTCCATACACGGGTCAAGCCCAACCGGCAGAGGCACGCAGGCCCATGTCCGAAGCCCATAGCTATTACTAATACTAGTACCCAGATACCTGACATTCTCCCCCGCTTAAGCAACAGCTTGCCCCCAAGCTGTTAGAATTCTTGGTAGATGTATGAGCAAGTAGTCTTCCTTGGCCGACCAAAGCCTTCAAGGGTCCTCAACCAGCAGGTGATAGAATTGAAGTTGCAGTAGCCATTGCAAAGCCCACAGATCAACACCAGCATTAGTGAGATACAGTAGCCCAGGTGGCGGCCAAGGGTGCTTCAAAGGCTGATCAGAAGGAATTTCGCCCACTACCATTGCATTAATACTGAAACAAATAATATAGCATGCATCTATAGGACCATCAACTCCATCAACCAAACTAAAATGAACATATGGATGGCAGATTAGACAGTTATCGAGCTGCTGCCAATCTGAAGATGGGTGAGGCCTCTGAGTCAACAGTACAACACTGATAGCATTGAAGGGCTTCATTTGAACAAACTGATCTTGTGCAAGTGGCAGCCATGGTTGAGAACAAATTAAACCACCACACTTCCGCTGTACTTGCTCCGGAATCAGTGTACAACTAACCATACGCGCTGATAGCAAGAGCTGCGAACCACCAGGAATTGCAAGCACGTCATAGCTGGAAACTTCCACACTTTCAGATGATGTTGTCAGAGGAAACATATGGGATTGAGCACTGAACAACAACTGTATATGTGAAGACTGGACTATGCACCCATCCGGTTGAGCACTGGTCAAACTCGTGCGCACAAATAATACCCATGCAATGAAGTTATGCAACACTGTTCCACTGCTACTGAGTTGGCTCGCTGTAATCACGGATAGCTTGGACTGTACACTCCATTCTTGAGAAGATAATAGTGATACAAAAGCAGACAGCATATGAAAATGTGCAGAAGCATACCAAGTTGGGATATGAATCAAGATAAAATCAGAACACCCTTTCCAGGTAAAGGAAATCCACATCACCGCCGCTTCGGTCATCACCGCGCCCGCGCCGTCCGCTGCCGCCTCGGTCGTGCCCGCGCCACATCTCACTAACTCCACGCGCGTCTTCTCAGGCAACTCGGACCCGCATGCGTGGATCCACTCCGAACGCGTGTTCTCCGCCGGCCCCGACGACAACGAGTTGTTGAGTTGAAACATACCATGGGGGCTTCCAAAGGCGGACAGAGAGAGACGTGACCGCGAACCTCCCAACAATGTCGAACGACGGCCAGGGTAGGGGACGCAGCTCAGCCTCACAGCTCACCAACCGGAGTTCTGAAGGTGGAGGCCACGGCCTATGCTGCCTGTATAGCACTGCATCCCAGCTGCATCTGAATGGAAGCGAGAAACAGCTCTGCATCATGATGAGGCAATTCATCATACACCTGTTGGGCAAGGTGCTGGGAAGTTCATCCTCCTTCACAGGCACCACCATCTGCACGAGAGAGGGAGCCGGGAAGGGGATGCTGAGCTCGGCACGCCACTCCTCGAGTACAGCGGCGACGGCGGAGCGGCTCGCCGTGCGAGAGGAAGGGATGGGCGCGGCCGTGACGCAGTGCTCCTCCGGGATGTGGTCGTCGTGGGCAGAGCCCGACCCGACGAAGGCGACTCCGGGATCGGCCAGGAACTGGTGCAGCGCCTCCGAGACGGTGTCGGGGCGGGTGGCCGTGGCCCGGCGCGGCGTCACCTGGTCGTGGTTGAAGCTGGAGCCCCGCGGCGTGGGATCATGCGACGAATGCAGCGAGTCGATCGCGGCCTCTGTCTCGATGGCGTTGGTGCGCCCATCGAGCGACACCACGTCGAGGTCGACGATGATGGAGGCGATGGCGCTCGTCGTGTCGGGGAACTGCTCGGTGATGGGGATCCTGGCGCCGCAGTACTCGAACAGGGGCAGCAGCAAGGAGGCTGGACGCGCCGCGGTGGTGGAGGCGTGGTGGTGGTGGATCTGGATGTCGGAGCGGCTCACGGGCAAGATGCAGGCGGCGGCGGCGGAAGGTATGGTCGCGGTCGCGACCGAGGCCGGGGCGGAAGGCGCGGGTGTGGTCGGGACCCGAGCGGCGGTGGTGGAAGGGGTGAGCGTGGCCGCGATCAACGCATTGTGCTCAGCGAATCGCCGATCCAACCTCGCGTTCTGCTCGGTGAAGAGCCTGCGCATCTCGTTGAGCAATAGCTCGGTGGAAGGATTCATGGCTTTGATACCAGATGTTAGCAATCTAGAACTGATGAGCAGAGAATAGAAAGGAATCAGAGAAGAACAGCAACAGAGCAAGGATCGAGGAGAAGACGAACAGCAGAGAAAGAGGAATAGCGATATGAGGATCAGGAGTAGTATGAGTTTGTTACAATAATCTTGATACCCCTCTCCACAGCCACAGGTAAATATATACCACTCCATACACGGGTCAAGCCCAACCGGCAGAGGCACGCAGGCCCATGTCCGAAGCCCATAGCTATTACTAATACTAGTACCCAGATACCTGACACACCTCTTTCGCCGACCACTGCATGTGATCCCTAATGTTGTCACTTGGGACCTTCCGCACCTCTTCGGCCCTGTTCTACTGGTCAGGTTTCGGCTGGTTTCAGCTTGTTTCAGCTTATTCCCTCTCACAGAACACTATTCAACCAGCCGAAACCAGCCGGCTTTTCCACCAGCCGAACCAGCCCTTCATCTCTGTCAGGCTGTACACACCACGACAAGTCAGGGGTAAGTGCTGCTAAAAAAACTATGCCTCCATCTACATAATCTCACAAGGCTGTAGAGATTACATGTATGTTTCATTACTAAAGTTTATATGCATCACATGATTGCAGTTTGCTATCATTGCTATTTTACATCAAGAATAATAGCAAACTTTTAAGCTTCATACCCTTTTAGATTAAAATAAATGATACGCCTCGGATGGACGTTTTACGTATAGCATTTCGTTTGATGAGCATGAGCTGCATCACATGCTTCTTTATGTTTTCCATCAGTGAGTTTTGACAATGCTACCTCCTCTCCTAAGATGGTCTGAATACATCAATTAATCAAAAGGACAATGCTGCTGTTTCTTCACCTTATATAGTTGATAAAATCATACCATGTTTAAGGGTGACTTTAGTAAATGGTAGCTTCATTGTTAGTTCTTACAAGCCAAATTTACTGGCTACATTTTATTGATCAAAACATGCACGTTTACTGACCATATAATATTGATTCTGACAGATAAATGTGCATTAGCTTCATTGATAGTTTGTGCAAATAGAATCAAGGCATACAGTAAACTCTAAAAGCTTCTCAAATTGTGCAAGGTCGACAAACTTCAGTTTACATTAATGAAATATGTTTATCCTATATGCTCATTTACTGACCATGCAATGTCCTTTTCAGGGATTCATGTTTTTCATACACATGTGCGTGTCGCACGTGCATATTTGCTAGTTTAAATAAAAGATACAGTACTATTTAGTTCATTCAATCTGTGTATCCCATGATTTCGTCTACAAAATCTTAGCCAGTAGATGATCGAGGATGCCTCGCAGATGCCTGCGTCGACGGTGCGCGCTGACGCCGGCCGATAACCACGTTGTTGTGTCAAGGCCCAAGTCCCACCTATAAACTATGTATACCTGGGAGAGGCCCCTTAGTTTTGGGCCGGGGCGGCTCGGTCTGTTTATGTGGGCTTCGATAAACGCGGCCGGATAAGCACAAGTCGGTTCCATCGGAAGGATCTGAGATTGTCGGGCACACGTGTCGGCCATCCGGGCGGTGCAGCATGAAAATCCCTAGTCATCTCCCGCTATATAAAGCCGTTGTGCACGAAAATCCTTCGAGTTAGCCGCAGCCCGCAACCAACGAAGCCAAAACCCTTCTTTCTTTTGGCTGCTTCCATGGCGAGCGCGAGCGCCGACCCCTGCGGCATCTGCCTCGGCGACATCAGGCCTGGACAGGCCGTCTTCGTGGCCGAGTGCTCCCACACCTTCCACCACCGCTGCATCTCCACGACTCCAACAACGTCGCGCGCGGCAACCACGACTGCCCGGTCTGCAAGGTCACGTGGCGCGACTTACCGGCCACCATCGACCCTGTCCCGCCGCCGCCCCGGAAGTACGCCGACGACGAGGAAACTGTGGCGCAGGGCGTTGTCCAGGCGCAGGCGGACGCTGCCGGCTTGGCGGCCGACGTTGGCGAGATGGCGCTGAAGACGTACTGCGAGTTCCCGGCCGTTGCGAGGGACGCGCCACGCGACAACTTCGCGGTGGTCGTGCACGTTAGGGCGCCAGATCAGGCCGGCGGTGCTGTCGCAGCCGACGAGGTGCGCGCCCCGCTCGACCTCGTCACGGTGCTCGACGTCAGCGGCAGCATGAAGGGCCGCAAGCTGGCGCTGCTGAAGCAGGCCATGGGATTCATCATCGACAACCTCGGCCCCGCCGACCGCCTCAGTGTCGTATCCTTCTCGGACGAAGCAATCCGCAAGATCCGGTTCACGCGTATGTCAAGCGACGGGAAGGCCTCAGCGAAGCGCGCCGTGGAGTCCCTGGTTGCTAATGGCTTGACGAACATCTCCAAGGGCCTCCTCGTGGCATCCGAGATGCTCGCCGACTGCCGGTACCGGAACGCCGTGACCAGCGTCATCCTTCTCTCCGATGGTCAAGACAACCAGTCAGGTGTTGGAAGGAACCACCAGTACCTCGTGCCACCTTTGTTCAGGGACGCCGACAACAGGCCGGGGCCGATTCACACCTTCGGCTTCGGCACCGACCATGACGCGGTAGCTATGCACACCATCGCGGAGGTGGCTTGTGGCACATTCGCCTTCGTCGAGAACCAGGAGGTCATCCAGGACTCGTTCGCGCAGTGCATCGGTGGGCTTCTCTCGGTGGCCGTGCAGGACGCGCGCCTTGCCGTGACGTGTGTGCACCCCGGCGTGCGTGTCCGGGAGTTCAAGTCCGGCCGCTACGGGAACATCGTCGCCGAGGACGGCCGTACCGCCTCGGTGGATGTCGGCGAGCTGTACGCCGATGAGGAGAGGCGCTTCTTGCTGTTCCTGGACGTGCCAAGGGCGGATGCTGCAGAAGAGGTTACCCGCTTGATCAAACTGAGCTGCACTTACCGGGACACTATGACTGGGCGTGCGGTGGATGTCGTTGGCGAAGATGCCATTGTTCAGAGGCCGGTCGAGGTGACCAACACAGAAGCGTCTATGGAAGTGGAGCGGGAGCGTGTCCGCGTGGCCGCCGCCGAGGACATAGCGGTGGCAAGGGCGGCAGCCGAGCGCGGTGAGCACGCGGAGGCCGCACGGATCCTGCAACGGCGGCGACAGTCTGTGCTGCAGTCGGCGCCCGGTAGGGCCGGGGCATTCGACGCGCTTGTGGAGGAGCTGCAAGACTTCAGCGCCCGCGTGGAGGACCAGGCTGAGTACGAGAGGACGGGGCGCGCGTGCATGCTGACAGGCATAAGCACGCACGCACAGCAGCGCGGCACCTTGCTGGCGATACGGCCAAAATGCGGACGAACGTTGCAAACCGCACGTAAATCGGCGCCGCCGTACACGACCAAGAGGGCGAAGTGCATGGTGAAGAAGTCGCGTGAGCAGCGGCAGCAGCAGCCGCCGCCGCAGCCGACGACGTCGATGACAACGAGGAGCAAGGCGAAGAAGTCGCGTGAGCAGCAGTCGTCGGCGCCGCCGCCGAAGAAGACGAAAGGATCAGGGAGCAGCAGCAGCAATAATTAGTGATGAGCAACAGAGTGAACTACTACAAATGATGGCCAGATGAAGGCTGTAGCCGGGATTATGCTTCGAGCTGGTGAAATGCTTATGGGAATATATAGGTCAAAATAATTAATTAGGTTGGTTTATTATGCATATATAGCATGGTTTCTTTTAAATAAATTTGTTAAAAATGAGTCTGAATGATTTTGATATTCCGATTCCGGAGCTCTTTCTGGTGCTAGCAATATTTTTAGAATAATTAACGAAGAACATTTAAAAAGGCAATATGCAACAGACCGGTATTCTATAACACTTTCTATATCTGAGGTGGCTGATTTATTTATTTTCTTGTTGGTCGGCTAATATATAATTTTGTTATTGTTTGACTATAAATAAATGTGAAGAATCTCTTGTGAGTTATTCTTTTAATGTATCACTAGGTAGCGTGCCCGTGCGTTGCTACGGGACAACTAAACTTTGGTATTAAAAACACACGGATCGCACGATAAGATAACAATACTGTAAATTAAACACATTGTAAATTTGATTGTCAATTTGTCATGTGTTGTGTGTTCTGTTACTGATGTGTGTTGTCTTTGTGCGTTCTTGTGGAATTAACACTCTTTGTTCTTTATGGTCAACGAGCTATGGGTTGATATGATAACAGTACCTTTTCTTTGTTTCTGAACACTGCACATGTTTCTTCAGACATGTTCATCTTTACTGAAAAAGAATTTGGGGATCAATCTTTTATGCCAGTGGCTCATTGCCTTTTCTTCTTCATTGAGCTTTTAGAAAAATAATATTCTGTTTTGAATGCAGAATATGCATCAAGTTACCAATCTCTGTGACAATTTGCAACATGAATCAAACTACTTCCAGTTTTGAATTAAACAAGTACTATGCTATGCATATCCGACATATTTCCTTACAGACAAGAAAAGGAACATTGCCAAGAAAAAAATAACCAAGAAAAGAACATGTTGTGGTAAAAGCAACCAGAAACTGCATGAATTCATCAAGAAACTGGGTCAAACGTGCCCAAAACTCCCGGGGTTCTTTTAACCATATTGCACAACTCCTTCAGATTTAAGTGCTCGAGTATCCTATTTTCTTCTTCTTGCAGTGTGGAACAACGATCTTGGGAGCGTCAACGTGCATCCTCAGGGAGCTGAACTCAAGAGCGAAAATGGGCCTGGATAACAGCACTGAAATGCTCTGGCTTTGCGCATCCAAGTCGGCTATCACATTGGACCCAGAGCTGTTGATCTTGCCCTCAGATTTTTCCTGTGGCTCTGTGGTTCTTGGACTCCAAATCCTAGCAGGTTTTACAGGGCGCACCCTGTGGAAGAAAATAGTTGCTTAGAAAGGCAATAATGTGTTGAAAATGCAATCAATGTGTATCTCAGGACGTTCACAGAGTTTATTTATGTCATCACCTGCATTCTATTTGACAGGAGTACTTGAGAAGATCAGGATGGTCCTCTGTCTGCCCACTGAAATTTGCAACCAAGTGAGACGTATTTGTTCAGAGACAAATATATTTTTCACGAGGATTTCTTCTCTTTTGTTTTCTCAATAGAAAGCTGCACATGGCTACGTGAAGCATTTAATTTCTTTACATTTATTTATTTACATATTTTGGAGCCTGACAACTTTCTTTTGAGAAATCATGGAGGCCATCCGGTTTGTTTTACCTAACCTGAAACTTGAAAGTCACATTCTGATTGCTGGGCTTATGTGATCCTACTGTCCACTTCCACATGATTAGAAAGTGAAATAAAGCACTGAATCAACAAAGCCAAGGTTCGTGAGTACCATTTTGAGAGTGAAAAGGGTTAGGTTACGAAAATGTCATTCTGAAAGACATAATGGAAACGCCTAGTATTTGACATCCATTGATCTTCAGTGATGAAGTGAGGTAAGAGTAATTTGATAAAATCTAATGCAACAAATTCAGACTAATATATACATGGTTTCTGATGATCCTAGATGCCTTACTGGTTACTAATTCTGGTAAGAAAAATAATGCATTTTCCATGTTCAAGAATGTAACTGAAACGTTCAGGGAATGTAGCTCAAAAGGATAATAAGGAAACCAGTACAACTTTGAGGGCTTCGATGGATTATTAAGCGGATAAGAAGACTGAAATTACCGGTAAGTGGCAGGCTGATGTTGCACAAATGCCTAGTAGACGAGCCCCTGGTCTCTGAAATCTCAATCTCACAGCCATTCCCTTGCTTGGAGGTTGTCGACCCAATCCCTTAGCATGTTAAGGAAGCTGTTTGGTTTGACCAATGGTTTATCCCCGAGTGAAGCAGCTTTAGTCTATCTCATGTGACAGATAGGTTACAAGTCTCATAATGACAACTTTTTTCAAGCCTAACCGACAGTTAGATATTCTGAATGTAGCAATGGGTTTGTATCTCAGATTCTCAGTACTTTTGAGAATGTAACAACATGGCTTGGTAGTCCTACCTCCTGCAAGAATTGGAACGGCTCCAATTAAGGCAAAGGAAGCAGTAGGACAATGATACAGATCAGAGAGGAATTTCGACGGTAACCTATCAATCAGATACTCACTTGCCTGGCGATGAAGGAGATGAACTCAGAGATACACTCCTACGGGTAACTTCATTATGGTAAAAAAAAACTAAAATAGGTAACAGCTACATGATTAATATTTTAAAAAGGGTAACGTCCTTGTGGTAAAAAAATACAACAATGGCAATGGAGATTATTAACTCAATAATGAGAGCCGAGGACCGATCTGCACACGTGCAATCATATGCATATTACTGAAATCCCATTTTTTATTTTTATCCATGCAAATTGCTAATATTCAGAACAGAAACAAATCTGTAAGCTTCATTAGGCACCTCCTTCCTGGTCAAATGCACCTTCGATTTATTTTCTAGCTCACTGGCCATAGAGAACATAGAACCAAAGTATAAGTGAAAACCGGCAAGTCAACCTGTAATGTTAATAGAGAGGCTAAAACTATTGAGTTACTTGGGGAACAAATGGGTTGTAGAGAGACTTGTATGAATTCAAAGACGACAGAAATTTCAAGAATTTATGACGAGAGAAGTACCTACATTATATACAAACTTAGTGCACCAGAGAAATAATAACAAAATTAAAAAATGTACAATATAACAAAATATCCTCGAGTTTTTTTTCATTGCATCAACTATGGTTACAGATATATGACTGGAAACACTTCCTAATTTGCCTAATAGACTAAAGTTACCGAGTATCAACTATGGTTACAGGATGTGATTCATCATTTCCTTAGAAAATGACACCATGCAAATTTGGTCATGCAAGATGATTTTTTGGTTGCTTGTTTCAAGGGTGTTTTCTCAGCAAATTGGCATACAAACTGGGCATACAAGTGCAGAGAGCAACAACAAATGATTGTCTTCATGTCATTACAGTTGAGCACCTTGAAGCCATATCCCCTTTCTTGGTTAAACGTTCTTCAGGAGATTACCCCAGAATATTTTACTTAGAGGTGCAATATCAAACGACATAGTGTTAAGCTTGACACAAATTGCCTACCTGCTAGAGGATGCAGATTGCAGCAGGACTTGAGTTTATGCGTTCTTCAAAAGCACATTTCCTCTGTGTGTTGGTTTTCCTTGACATTTGTGATAATCCAGAAGAAGACAAATACATGCTCATATTCATCTGCTTCATGTAAGACAGTGAAATTAACCAAACATTCTAATAAGTTAGCAGTCTAGACAGCCACATAATTTTACACTTTGAACTAATGTAGCAATGGCAAATATCTATAGGTAGCATACTTGAGCATATAAAGATGCTATGTACCAAAAAGGCAAGAAAATATACTGCAAATATCCATCAATGGTGATCGACGAAATAAAATAGAATAGGAAAACTACTACACACTAAGACTGAATGACAAGCACACATACAAGCACACAAAATTCCTTACAAGAGCATGCCAGGTTTTGTATTCCTTTCCTGACTTCTCGGAATCCAACGCCAAGAGCCAGGTAGCTATTGATCCTGTGTATGGAGTTCAAGGTCCCACCGCAGAACAGATCAAAGAAGATGGTGAAAAATAGAGTCAATCATGATAAGCATCTTCTTCTCCTTTTCGAAAACATAAAGCATATATTGTCAAAAACATAAAGCATCAAATAAACAAATTATGACATGCAACCAGGGCCCCTATAATGTAGACATGTAGGTAACTGAACTTCAAGAACAAATAAATAGAGGCACATCTAGTCAGTGGACCATATTAGCAGTTAAACAGACTATCAAATGTCTGGCACAAGACTCTGGAGCTCTTGTTTTCAAAGGTGGTTTGATGTTGGAAGATTCCCATTTAGATTCTTTGACTCTTTCAGCTACGAAGACAGGAAATTACAGAACAATGAAACATAATGGTTTTCAGATTTCAACATGTTGGACCAAATTTAAACAAAGAGTGAGAATAGAACAAGCTGCGTGGCATGATGGAATTTGCTGCACTTTTGCACTAATGCTAGGAATGAAGGCGGCTTTGTTCTGCTGAAAGGCAATTCAGATCCATTTTTCTAATCGCTTTTCATTTATTATATTTTGATAAGCATACTATACGGGATACGACAATGTTTCATGGATCAGGAAACAAACCTGCAGTGTTTCCAAGATGTGGATCACTGGATCTGTTGAACCAGACGACATGTACCAGCCATCTGGAGACCATGATTGGTTAGCCAGAGCTAACTTGGACTCTGCTCTCTTGCTTCCAACCAAATGCATGAACCTCAATTTTCGTAAGTCTGATATCCAACAGAAGGTGCAGTTGCAGCCAGGATAGCTTGAGCTTCCTTTGTCTCCTCTCTGAGTTTCCGCGCTTCTTAGCTTCCCTGAAAAGCTAAATGGGAATCTTAGTTGTAAAATGACTCATTTAGCACATCTGAAATGTGAAACTACTCTGAAAGGGAACTGCCTCTTCTTCTTCCCACTCTGAAATCTCAAACTACAGTAAATATGATACTAATTGGATGAGGGAACCTAATTTCTTGTGCACACATTTTGCAAGGTAAGTTATAAACGACAAGGGCATCCCTTTATTGATGGAATCGCTAGAAATCAATGACCGCAGAAAATCAGATCTAAATACAAATGACTCCAGGGTTCATGTGCTCGGTTTCGCACAGCACGAAGGAAAGAGAAGGGTGACCTGGTGTGGTGGTGTCGGTGTTCGGACCCGAGGGGGTCTTAGACCAACGAGTAAATGCTGCGTGTCCCTTTCCTGGATAGTGGTACAAGGAGAACACACGGGGGTTTATCCTGGTTCGGGCAAGAGAAGGCCCTACGTCCAGCGGGAGGGGGAGAGATTTGTATTTCCTTGCACCGAAGTGCTTGTGTAGGGGTTACAAGCTTGTGAGAGAGGGCGGTGAGCCCAGGTCTCAGAAAAGATAAAAAAGAGGAGTACAAGATGATTGCTTGAGATGTTGATCTCTAGATTGTGTATGGCTCGTCGTCCGTTGTCTTCTCCAGAGCCCTGGCCTACCCTTTTATAGGACGAGAGGAGGCCAGGGCAACGGATGCCTTGAGATGATGTTTCGTCGATCACTGTCGAGATGGCTGTAGCGACGCGCCCTAGAAATGGGGGACCATCCCTGGACATCATGGTGTTACAGGGGACGGGACGCCAAAATGACCCGGAGCGCTATGCCATGCCGTCCTCCCTTCCCTGTTGAGTCGTGCCGGGTGTCGAGGCCGGGTCGAGGCCGGGTCGAGGGCGAACGGATAAGTCCGAATCCCTGGAATCGTGACGTACGGACCTTGTCGTATCCTCCCTCGAGGGTAACTAGTGACGTACAATGTGAGGTAAGGTGGGTACAGTGACGTTTTTCACCTCCCATCACGGGATGGGCGGTAAAACAGTGAGGACTGACACTGGTATTGTTCCCACGTCGATCCTGGTTGTGACCATGCCGGTAGGTGGTAGTAGGTAATTGCATTAAATGCTATGACTTGTGTCCCGGAGTAGGTAGAGAAAGAGGAGGTCGAGCGCCTCGACCCGGGCTCACGCGAGTCTGAGTTCGGTCGAGGCGTTTTGTCGTGCGGGACCGGGCGCAGTCGAGGCCTCCCGTCGAGGGGGTCTCGTACGAGTCGGAGACGGGATGCGGTCGAGGCATCCCGTCGAGCCGGCCTCATACGAGGTGGACCTGACGCGCGTTTTGAAGTGGGCTGTGTTCTGCCGTGATTTAGTCGCTTTTTTTTTTATTATTATCATTGAGTGTGGGTACCCCTATACTATTGGTACCGACAGTAGCCCCCGAGCCTTTAGGTGAGTGTATGATCACTCTCCTAGAGGCTTTTTTGCCGATGAACTGGAGTCGTAGCGCCGTTCACTTTTCCAGTGGGGGCGTCCGAGCGCTCTCGGGACTTCTCCGGTGGGGGCGCGCGAGCGCACCCGCCGGGTGTAGCCCCCGAGGCCTCGGTGGAGTGTTGAGAAAATCTCCTCCGAGGTCTTATTCGTGGTTTATCAGGGAGTAGTTGATGCGGTCAAGCCCCCGAGCCTCGCGCGCACGAGGTCGATCGGAGTCCCTGCCGTCTTTTATTGTGCGACCCTCACGCTCCTCCTGCCGAGAGGAGGAGGAGGGGTGGGGAACGTCGTACTACCCCGTTTGGGCGAGTCCCGACGATCTCCGGTGAGCTGCTAGCGGGGAGATTCGAGTGAGAGTCCGTGCTCCAGTCGTTAGGAGTCGGCTTGTGGCCCGGAGGCGCTCTTCAAGGATGCCAAGGAGTGGTCGTGTGGATGTCGGTTCCCTGCGACAGGATCCGAGGGCTCGATGCCTCCCCCGAGGGGATTCCTGCTTCGACCTCATCCTTTGGCCTCGAATACGTCTTGGGGTGCCTCGAGAGCGTGGCTCGAGCCCTGGCCATGTACGGGCGTATCCCTGGTCGTCCCTTGCTCTGTCGCTCGAGGGCAGCTGTCGAACCCAGGTCGAGGGCCAGCTTCCGTCCCCTCGAGACTTATAGTGGGCTCGGAGCCCGTTATAGGTATCTAGGAATATCCGTCCGTGGATCTCGCCCCGCCCGTTAGCCAGGCGCGCCTTTTTAGGGCGAGATCGGCGCGGTAGTGGGCGACGTGGCGTTTGGTTACGGCGTGGGGGACGGCCACGTGCCTAGCTCCTGTAAGACGTGGGGGACGGTTAGGTGAGCGCATTTATTGCGGGAAACTGTTCCTACCTTTTCGCGCGGCCGTTGGACTTCCTCTCGGCATATAAAGGCGAGAACCAGGGGTCTGCGTTCCCCTCCGGTTCTTTGCGCTCTTGCCATCCCTTAGCCTCAGGAAACCCTAGCCCTCTTGCGCTTTTCGCCCACACCGCTGCTGCCGCCGCCGTCTCCCCCTTCGCTCATCCCCTTCCCGACAGCGTCAATGGCCGGAAAGAGTCAAATCCTCCCCGCCGACGACTGGGCCACTTCCTCGGTGACGGAGAGGAGGTTGGAGGAGTTGGTTGAAGACGGGCTGCTGCGGCCGAGGACGAACCGGTCACGGCCGGAGTGGATTGCGCCGCCGCCTGCCCACCGGGAGCCGGCCCCCCGGAAGGATACGTGGTGAGCTTCGTCTGCTTCCACGAGCGGGGGTTCGGCGTTCCCTCGTCGGTCTTCATGCGCGCGCTCCTCCACTACTACCGGGTGGAGCTTCATCACCTTGCCCCCAACGCCGTCGCACAGGCCGCCATCTTTGCGGCGGTCTGCGAGGGCTACCTCGGGGTGGAGCCGCAGTGGAACCTGTGGCTTCACCTCTTCAAGGGCGAACTCTTCGCCAAGAGAGCGGGGGAGAAGGGAGTTCTATGCGCGGCGCGGGCGGGGAGCTGTGTTCTTCAGTTGAGGTCGAGCCGGGCGGATCAGTACATCCCGGCTCGACTCATCTCCTCGAACAGCGGGTGGCACGAGGGCTGGTTCTACCTCCGCAACGACGACAACCAGCTGCCAAGGTACACTGGCCGTGTGCTGACCGCCCGGGAGTACCGCTGGGGATATGGGGTGCCGGAGGTCGAGAAGCCGCGCCTGGACCCGCTGCTGGCGGCGCTGCAGCAGCTTCGTGTTCGAGGTTTGACGGCGGCGGCGGCGGCATCGGCGTTCCACCGCCGCAGAGTAATGCCGCTCTGCCGGCGTCGCCTGCGTCTCGACCAAATGACTCCGGAGGCGCCTCTCGAGGGGAGCCGGATGTCTCACGAGGCCCTCACCCTCGAGGAGGTACTCCGTCGAGCCCGTCGGATGGTCGGGACGTTCAAAGCGGAGGAGGTCGACCGGGTCCCCATGAGGCCCACTGAGGGGTTCGAGCCCGTGGTAAGTTCTTCGAGTTGATACGCTCTTTTTGGTGTTATTTGTTTCTTGGATCCCCTTAACCCGGTCGACGCCGGCGTGCAGGACTTGTCGGCGTTGCGGGAGATGTGACCGCCGGTCCCAGAGGATCAACCCGCCCGGGAGGCTCGACGGCTGCATGCCTCGAAGCAAAAGGAGGTCAAGGAGTCGACCAAGAAGCGGGCGGCCAGCAAGGCCAGGGAGGCAGAGGCGCGGAAGAAGCTCCGGCGCCAGCAGGCCCTTGATGGAGTTCCTCTGGAGCCGTCGCCTTCCGAGACCATCTCGGGGGAGGACGACGACAGCAGCGGCGGGGACGACGATGCCCTGTCGCGGTATGATGCTGCGACCGGGCTGGGGAGCCTTCCCGACATCCGCCCCCTGTTAGAGCCCATAGGGGGATCCTCCTCCTCCGTCGTCGTGGTCGAGGAGGTCGAAGAGGACGAGGAGGAAGAGGAGAAGAAGAAGAAGAAGGAGAAGAAGGAGGCGGGCCCCTCGGCGGGAGGGGCCGCTTTGCCCCGGACCCGGCAAGAGGGGTCGATGGGGATGCCTGCCTCCGCCCAGGCTCCGCAAGCTCGGGCGGGGGCCGGGACGGTGGCGCCGACGTCGTCATCGGCGGCGCCATCGTCAGGCGTGAGAACCCGAGGCCAGCTGGCCTCGGAGGCGCAGAAAGCGCAGGGCGGTGCGTCGGCGAGGGCCCCTCGGAGCGCCCGGTCCGCCGGTGGGGCCGCTGCGAGGTCGTCGTCTGCCGCCTCGGAAGGCTCGGACCGTGCGGGGTCGAGGCCTTTGGCGCCGATCTCCGGGTGAGTATTCGGGCTTAGGGGATTTGTCTCTTTTCGAATTCGTTGGCTGACCTTGCTTTTTACTTTGCAGGCTGAAGCGGAAGGCGGAGCTCATGGGGCCTACCCCTGTGAAGTCTCTCCGGGCCAGTGCCGCCGCCCTCAACCGGACGGCGGAACAGGACGCGGCCTGGGTCCGAGAGGTCGAGGCCGTGAAGGAGCGCTTGCGACAGCAGCAGGAGGCTGCAAGTGCTTCCGCGGTCGCTGGCCCCGATTCCGCCGCGGCGAGGTCCGACCCGGCGAAGGCAGTGGCGCCTGGTTCGGTCAAGGCGGAGCCTAGGCCGTCGCCGACGGCCGAGGCCACTGTCGAGGCCGCGACGGGTGAAGCGCCCGTCAGTGGCGCGGAAAGGACGGGTGCCGACATGACCATGGAGGAGGTTGCGTCGGCACCGGAACAAGTGGTGGCACCGGCGAGGGGGCCGCAGCCGCAGCAAGACCTGCCGGCGCGGCCGGTGGGCACGGTGGAGGGCGAGGCCGTCGAGCTCCCTACCGGAGCCCCAGAGGAGAGGGCGCCGGAGGTTGAGGTGCCGGCAGCGGGGGCGCCGTTGGTCGGAGCGCCAGTTTCCGAGCCGCCAGCGGGCGAGGTACCGGCCCCGGAGGCGTCAACGGTGGAAGCGCCAGCTCCAGAGGTACCGGTGATCGAGGGGCCGGCCACCGCAGAAGGGCGGGGGCCCGTGGTCTTTGCCCTCGACGATGCCCCCCTAGACAAGGGAAAACAAGTAATGGGGGTCGAGGGGGGCGAGGCCACGAGTCAGGCCGATGCCTCGACGGCCGCTAGAGCCGCGGGAGCCGTGGGCGAGGCCAACGAGGCCGGCCCTTCGGCAGGGCCGGGAGACGCCCCGGCCGCGTCGTCGTCGTCGTGGCCCGACATCGCCGCGCTGGCGATAGCGCGGGCTGAGGAGGAGATCCCGAGGTGGGGAGGGCCGTCCCTTCAGTTCAGGGACGCTGCGAACCCCGACGCCGAGCCCATCTTCACCCTAAATGACAGGGATGAAGTGCACCGCTGGCAGTACCTCGAGGGCGTCCGCCGGCACCTCGACCGGCTACTCCACGTGGCGACCGACGCCGTCTCGCGGGGTATACGGGATGCCACCGAGGTACGATTGATCCGTTAGTTTTTTCGTGGCTCTTAGTGTCTTTTTTCCTTGGTTTGTTGATCTTCTCGGTCTTTCTGAATCGTTGCCAGGAGCTGAAGGAGTACTCCCGCCGCAAGTCACTCTTTATCCGGGATGAGAGCGGCGTGTGGGCGGCGCTGTCCCGGCAACGGGCCCTGGTCGAGGAGGCCCAGAAAAGGCTTGCCGATCGGACCGCTAAGATGGCGGAGCTACGTACTGCCTACTCGACGGTGAAGGAGGAGGCGATCCAGGCTTGGGCGGCTGAAGCCGCGATGCGCACCGAGGTGGACAAGGTCCGGGAAGAGGCTGCCCAGGCTCACAGGGACCTCGAGCCCCTGTCGGCGCGGGTGAAGGAGCTCGAGGAGGATGTCTCCCAGGTTGGCCATCAACGTGACCTCCTCAACGTCCAAATCAGGCAGGTCACGGCCCGGTTCAGCGCGCTGAAGGACGAGGTCACGGTGCTGAACGGGGCCGTCCAAGAGAAGGACGCGGCGCTCCAGACTGCCCGTCAGGAGATCGAGGCGTTGAAGGCGACCGTCCGTGACAAGGACAGCGCCCTCCTGAGGCTCGAGCAGACGTGCGGGGGGCTCCGCGACGAGGTTGTGGGCTTGAAGACCCATATCGAGGGTAAGTATGACTGTTGTAGTCATGACGTCGAGGCCTCGTGTTAGGTACTAATTTGTCTTGTCGTGTTTCAGAGCTGGAGAGTGAGAACCGGGAGGCCCACTCGACCGCCAACTCCCTGCAAAGCCTCCTCGAAGCCGAGACCCGGAGGACCCAGCTGCTCGAGGGCGCGATCACCACGGTGTGCGACGGTCTGGGGGTCAAGCCCGACGCCGACACCGGGGAAGACGCTCCAGGGAACTCCTTCATCCGTCGGATGGCAGCGCTGGGTAGCCTTGCCCGGGAGAAGATACGGGACAGCCTCCACCACGGCGTGAAGAGGGCGCTGGCCGTCGTCCGCTCGGGGTTTGTGTTCGACATGGAGCTCGTTGCCGACGGCTTCATCACGGACCCGGATCAGACGGACGAGGACAATGAGAACGCCTGCCTGGGGCTGATCGAAGCCGCCGAGGGGCCTGGGAGCCGTCTGGCCTCGCTCTTTGAACCTGAGGTGGTCCCGCCCGCTGACGATGAAGGCCTGTGAGCCAGATCTGGGCACGGAGGCCCATGTAATAAGTTAGTTATTTTGATTTTCGGTTGTGGTGGCCTCAGGGGCCCTAAGAACTCAAAACATAAACCAGTTCATGGTGAATCTAGTTTTATTCGAGCTTTTCTTCCCTTAATGGCTTGGATTGTGTTCTCGTACGATTTACTTAACACGCAGTCGCGTCCTTTGGCATAAGGGAGCGAGTGGAGGTACCATAGCCTCGGGGGCATAAGTAATCTCGCGGCTCGACTGCCCTCGAGCTTCAGGGTGCTCTTGCGGCCTCGCAGATCGCGTGAGAACCTGATCTAAGCGGCAGGGAGTGTAATCTCTTTCAAAGTTTGGAACCGTCATTTAGGTCTCCCTAGCGTGGGGTCGTGCCTTAAGGAGGCGTAAGGGGTGAGTGGGGGTACCGTAGCCTTGGAGGCGTAAGTGGTACTCCTGGCTCGAGAGCCCTTTCGATCCTTAGGGCGTTCTTGCCGCGCCGTTGATCTAAGAAGCGGTTCTTTAAATTTAGAAAAGAGCGCAGGTTTTTTCGGGGATTGGGGGTTCCCCCCTGTAGCCCCCGAGGGAGGGTCGATTCTGGTAGTGCAGAGTCGATCCTTCCTCATTATGAAGCGAAAATTTTAAAATTGTTGTATTCTTTATTGATGAAAAAGAAATTACAGAGCCTCGAGGCTTTCTTAAGGAAAAAAGCGACGTAGCTGTTCGATGTTCCAAGCGTTGGTGAAGATTTCGCCCTTCTCGTTGGATAGCTTGTAGGTGCCCGGCTTCAGTACTTCTGCGATGATGTACGGTCATTCCCATGGTGGCGTGAGCTTGTTGCGTCCCTTGGTGTTCTGGTTCCGTCGTAGCACCAGGTCGCCGACGTTGAGGTCCTGCTTGCGGACGTGTCTGTCGTGGTAGCGTCGGAGACCTTGTTGGTACCTGGCAGAATGCAATAGAGCCACATCTCGGGCCTCCTCGAGCTGGTCGAGGGCGTCCTCTCTTGCGGCGTCATTGTTTCTTTCGTTGTAGGCCTTCAACCTTGGGGACCCGTACTCAATATCAGTTGGGAGGACTGCCTTAGAACCGTAGACTAAGAAGAACGGAGTGAACCCCGTGGCTCGACTCGGCGTTGTTCTTAAGCTCCACAGGACCGAGGGCAGCTCGGCAGCCCATCTTTTGCCATGTTTGTTTAGCTTGTCAAAAATTCTGGGTTTCAGGCCTTGTAGGAGCATGCCGTTGGCACGTTCCACTTGGCCGTTTGTTTTTGGATGAGCCACGGCTGACCAGAGCACGCGAATGTGATGGTGGTCGTAGAAATCCAAAAACTTTTTACCAGTGAACTGAGTCCCGTTGTCCGTGATGATACAGTTAGGGATCCCAAAGCGATGAATGATGTTAGTGAAGAAGAGCACAGCTTGCTCGGACCTGATGCTGGTGATAGGGCGGGCCTCGATCCACTTGGAGAATTTGTCGATGGCTACTAACAAGTGGGTGAAGCCGCCGGTTGTCCTTTTCAGTGGTCCGACAAGGTCGAGCCCCCAAACGGCGAACGACCACGTGATGGGAATGGTTTGCAGGGCGTGTGCCGGAAGATGTGTTTGTCTCGCATAGTATTGACATCCTTTGCAGGAGCGTACTAGCTTGACAACGTCGAAGACCGCGGTTGGCCA
This sequence comes from Saccharum hybrid cultivar R570, assembly GCA_038087645.1. Taxonomy (NCBI): domain Eukaryota; kingdom Viridiplantae; phylum Streptophyta; class Magnoliopsida; order Poales; family Poaceae; genus Saccharum; species Saccharum hybrid cultivar. The sequence goes on from JAQSUU010000066.1 coordinate 5,919,635, forward strand.
ATAGAATCCTTGTCGGAAGGCGTTTCCGACGAGGGTTCGAGGTGCCGCGTGGTGACCGCAAGCCCCCGAGTGCAAGTCGCTGAGCAGGTCTCTGCCTTCCTCGTTTGTGATGCAGCGCTGGAGGATGCCGGTAGGGCTGCGGCGGTACAGCTCCCTACTATCGCCAATGATCACAAAGGTTTTGGCCCGGCGAGCGATCCGTCGAGCCTCGGTCTTATTCGAGGGGAGTTCCCCTCGGATAAGGTAGTCGAGGTACGGAGCGCGCCAGTCAAGCTCGAGGTCAGATGGCGGGGTCGAACCTTCCACCTGCATGGCTTCAGCCCCGGTCGAGGGGGCTTCCGCCTCAGGTGGGGGGTCGACTGACGTCCCGTCATCCCCTTCGTCTGGCCTAAGGTCGACGGATGGCTGCTGGAGATCTCTTGTGAAGACGTCTGGTGGAGCCGTAGTTCGACTGGACGCGATTTTCGCCAGTTCGTCGGTAGCCTCATTATACCTGCGTGCGATGTGGTTGAGCTCGAGGCCGTGAAACTTATCCTCGAGGCGCCGTACTTCCTGGCAGTAGGCTTCCATTTTGGGGTCACGGCAACTCGAGCTCTTCATGACCTGGTCGATCACGAGCTGGGAGTCGCCTCGAACGTCAAGGTGTCGGACCCCGAGCTCGATGGCAATTCTCAACCCTGTGACGAGTGCCTCGTACTCAGCGACGTTGTTTGACGCAGGAAAATGAAGCCAGATGGCATAGCGCATGTGAACCCCGAGAGGTGAGATGAAGAGCAAGCCCGCGCCTGCTCCTGTTTTCATCAATGACCCATCGAAGTACATGGTCCAGAGCTCGGCCTGGAGCTGTGCGGGAGGGAGTTGGGTGTCGGTCCACTCGGCCAGAAAATCTGCTAACACTTGTGACTTGATAGCCTTGCGTGGCGCATAGGACAGGGTCTCCCCCATGAGTTCGACCGCCCATTTGGCAATCCTACCCGAGGCTTCCCGATTCTGGGCTATCTCTCCCAAGGGGAAAGAAGAAACCACAGTAACCGGGTGGCCCTCGAAGTAGTGTCGGAGCTTGCGCCGCGTCAGGACGACGGCGTATAGCAGTTTCTGAATTTGTGGGTATCGAACCTTAGTTTCTGAGAGTACCTCTCTAATGAAATAGACCGGCCTCTGGACGAGCAAGGCATGGGCCTCCTCGGCCCGTTCGACGACTAGGACCGCACTGACTACTTGTGACGTCGCGACGACATAAAGTAGGAGCGGTTCCCCGGGGGTCGGAGGGACGAGGATTGGTGAGTTAGAGAGCGTGACCTTGAGTTTTGTGAGAGCTTCCTCAGCCTCGAGGGTCCATGAAAAGTGCTGCGATTTCTTTAGGAGACGGTACAGAGGGAGCACCTTTTCTCCGAGGCGTGATATGAAACGGCTGAGCGCCGCAAGGCAACCCGTGACCCTCTGTACTCCCTTCAGATCTCGGATGGGGCCCATCTTAGTTATCGCAGAGATTTTTCAGGGTTGGCCTCGATGCCGCGTTTGGACACGATGAACCCTAAAAGCATGCCTCGGGGGACGCCGAAGACGCATTTCTCAGGGTTAAGTTTGATGTTTTTTGCCCGGAGGCACTTAAACGCTACGTCGAGGTCGCTGACCAGACCGTCGGCTTGTTTTGTCTTGACAACGATGTCGTCGACATAAGCCTCGACCGTCGGCCCGATATGTTCCCCAAAAACGTGCTGCATGCACCGCTGGTACGTGGCCCCTGCGTTCCAGAGACCGAAGGGCATCGTAACATAGCAATACATACCGAACGGGGTGATGAATGAAGTCGCGAGCTGGTCGGACTCCTTCATTTTGATCTGATGGTAACCGGAGTAGGCATCTAAGAACGAGAGAGTTTCACATCCCGCAGTGGAATCAACGATTTGATCAATGTGTGGCAAAGGGAAGGGAACTTTTGGACATGCTTTATTCAAACTAGTATAGTCTACACACATCCTCCATTTCCCACTCTTTTTCTTAACTAATACAGGATTAGCTAGCCACTCGGGGTGGTGAACTTCCTTGATGAACCCGGCCTCCAGTAGCTTGTGGATCTCCTCCCCGATGACCCTGTGCTTCTCCTCGTCGAAGCGGCGCAGGCGTTGCTTCACCGGTTTGGATCCGGCCCGGATCTCCAAGGCGTGCTCGGCGACTTCCCTGGGTATGCCTGGCATATCCGAGGGACTCCACGCAAAGATGTCGACGTTTGCGCGGAGAAAGTCGACGAGCACGGCTTCCTATTTCGGATCGAGGGTGGCGCTGACGTTCAGCGCCTTCCCGTTGGGATCAGCGGGGTCGAGGGGCATGAGCTTGACGTCCTCCGCGGGCTCGAAACCGCCGGCGTGGCGCTTTGGGTCGGGAATCTCGTTGGCGAGACCGTCGAGGTCCGCAGCCAAAGCCATTGATTCCAAAACAGCCTCGCCGTGCTCGACGCACTCGACGTCGTATTCGTAAGCATGTTCATACGAGGGTCCCACAGTGATGACGCCATTTGGGCCTGGCATCTTGAGCTTGAGATAGGTGTAGTTCGGAACAGCCATGAACTTGGCGTAGCATGGGCGCCCGAGGATAGCGTGGTATGTCCCACGGAATCTGACCACTTCGAAGGTGAGAGTCTCCTTTCTGAAGTTGGCCGGTGTGCCAAAGCAAACAGGCAGATCAACCCGTCCGAGGGGTTCCGCCCGTTTCCCTGGCACGACTCCGTGGAAACCCCCGACGCTAGGTTAGAGGCGCGCTCTCTCGACCCCCAGAAGGTCGAGGGTCTGGGAGTAGATGATGTTGAGGCTGCTTCCGCCGTCCATGAGCACTTTGGTGAGGCGTGTGTTGGCGATGACGGGATCAACAACAAGAGGGTAGACTCCCGGATTGGGGACGTAGTCAGGATGATCATCACGGTCGAAAGTGATGGCCACCGTAGACCAGTCGAGGAAACGGGGAACCGCCGTTTGTACGGAGAAGACCTCGCACCGCTCCCGCTTGCGCTGGCGCGCGGAGAGGCGGGTCGAGGGTCCTCCGTAGATCATGAAGCAGTCATGGATTTCGGGGAATCCTTCGTCCTTGTCGTCGCCCTTGGGGTCTTCCTTCTTATCGGCGTTCTTGCTGCCTGCGCCCTCGAAGTACCTGCGGAGCATGTGACAATCTTCGAGGTTATGGTTAGTGGGTCCCTTGTGGTAAGGGCACGGTTCTTTGAGCATTTTGTCGAAGATGCCCCCGCCGGGGGGCCTCGAGGCTTCTTGCGCTCGGTGGCGGCGACAAGCTCGTCGGCCGGGGCCTCGAGCTTGCCCTGCTGGCCTTTCTTCTTCTTATGGTTGTTTCTCTTGGAGCCCCGGGTGGAGCTCGCGGGATCATCGGCTTTCTGCTTCCCTTTGTCCTGCTCGCCTCCGAAGATGGCACCAACGGCCTCCTCGCCGGCGGCGAAGTTGGTGACGATGTCCATTAATCCGTTGGCGGTGAGTGGGGTGTGACGGCCTAACTCTCGGACCAGCTCTTTGCAAGTGGTGCCAGAGAGGAAAGCCATGATCACGTCGGAGTCGGTGACGTTGGGGAGCTCGGTGCGTTGCCTAGAGAAGCGCCGGATGTAATCCCGGAGGGACTCACCCGGTTTCTGCTTGCAACTCCGGAGGTCCCACGAGTTACCAGGGCGCATGTAAGTTCCCTTGAAGTTTCCCTCGAACACCCTCACGAGATCATCCCAGTCGTGGATCTGTTAAGGTGGGAGATCCTCGAGCCAGGCTCGAGCGGTGTCGGAGAGGAACAAGGGGAGCTGTCGGATGATGACCCGGTCGTTGGTGGCCCCGCCCAGTTGACATGCCAAGCGGAAATCGGCGAGCCAAAGTTCTGGTTTGGTTTCGCCGTTATACTTAGCAAGAGTCGTGGGAGGGCGAAACCGTGCCGGGAGTATGGTTTCACGGATAGCCTTACTGAAGACCCGTGGGCCCGGAGGCTCGGGTGAAGGGCTACGATCCTCCGAGCTGTCGTAACGCCCGCCCCTGTGCACGTGCTAACCTCGAGCCACACCGTCACCGTGCTTGCGCGTGCGGCGCTCGACGATGTTGCCACGGGTGTCTCGAGGCCCATGGTCGTGAGTGATGTGCTCAGGGGCGGGAGCCATCCGAATCCGTCTGGTAGGTTCGGGATGAACCGAGGCCTCTTTCTCCTGTCGGGAGGGCTCCGCGAGCCGCTCCGAGGCGGGCTCGCGTCGCCTCGAGGCAGAGCTCTCGGCCTGCTGCAGGGCAGCGGTCTCGAGGAGTTCTCGGATCTCATCTCGGGCCCGGCGAGCATCGGGGTTTGACGGCTCGGGCATGTTGCGGAGGAGCATGGCGGCGGCGACGACGTTCTGGCTGGCTCGAGCGAAGACCGGGGGATCGGTTACCCGGTCCTCGTCGATGCGACGGTTGACGTCGCGAGCTCTCTCGCGAGCTCTCCCGCCAAGTGCGCGTTCCGCTCGCTCACGCTCGAGGGTTTGCTGAAGTAGATGCAAGTTTTCTCGTTCCTCGTCGAGCCTTTCCTGTAACTCGCGGATTTGCTCGAGCTGCATTCCTTGATCCGCAAGGAGTTGAGCCTCGTCCCGCTCGGTAGGGAGCTCGATATGAGGGGGCGTGTGTCTTCCTCCGACCGGCTCTTCTTCCTACGAATCCGATGCGCTTTCAACATCGACGTTGAAGCATTCGCGGGTCGGATCGTAGGTGTCGTCAGCCGAGTCGGAGTCAGGAGCGCCGAAATAATAGTATGACGGGGGAATGCGTGGGGAAGCGGTCACACGGGGTTCCGTTTCTGGTACCTCCGTAGAGTTCGGGTAATCAGAAGCCGGTGTGGACGCCACGAGGTCCAGAGTGGAGCGCAGGTGGTGCCCAGGGAGTTCCTCATAAGCGCTCATACAAGTGCTTACGGAAGAAGCGTACACCTGGGCAGCCGAGACTAGCCCAAACGGGAACGGCGAAGGAGACGTGGCCATCCCGGCCGGAGCGGGTGCCCCGGACAGTGGCGTCTCACCGGTTGGGTGAACGGCGGGGTTCTCCGTCGGCATGTTACCCTCAGCCAGGCTTATCCTTCCCAGACCCTCTACGAGGGAGTCTGGGTCGGCGTTCGGCTGGGGGGTGCCGGACCGGGGGGTCCCTTCGCCCTCCGCGAGGCGAAGGCGGTAGTTGCGCCGGGCTCGTCGTCGTCGGGCAGCTCGCGCCTGCCTGGAACGACGGTACCGACGGATTGCTCCCCCGGGCTGGGAGAGCTCGTAGTCCTCGTCGGTTGGGTGCCTAGGTGGGAGTAGGACCATGTCGTAGCCATAGCCAAGTGACATGAACTCCAAACTCCCGAACCAGATCACCGTGGCCAACGGGATAGGACGATCAGAGTCAGCCATCCAGGAAAAAGGCGGGAAAGCGACGTCGGCACGCAGCGATCCCATACCTGGCGCGCCAACTGTCGGTGTTCGGACCCGAGGGGGTCTTAGACCAACGAGTAAATTCTGCGTGTCCCTTTCCTGGATGGTGGTACAAGGAGAACACACGGGGGTTTATCCTAGTTCGGGCAAGAGAAGGCCCTACGTCCAGCGGGAGGGGGAGAGATTTGTATTTCCTTGCACCGAAGTGCTTGTGTAGGGGTTACAAGCTTATGAGAGAGGGCGGTGAGCCCAGGTCTCAGAAAAGATAAAAAAGAGGAGTACAAGATGATTGCTTGAGATGTTGATCTCTAGATTGTGTATGGCTCGTCGTCCGTTGTCTTCTCCAGAGCCCTGGCCTACCCTTTTATAGGACGAGAGGAGGCCAGGGCAACGGATGCCTTGAGATGATGTTTCGTCGATCACTGTCGAGGTGGCTGTAGCGACGCGCCCTAGAAATGGGGGACCATCCCTGGACATCATGGTGTTACAGGGGACGGGACGCCGAAATGACCCGGAGCGCTATGCCATGCCGTCCTCCCTTCCCTGTTGAGTCGTGCCGGGTGTCGAGGCCGGGTCGAGGCCGGGTCGAGGGCGAACGGATAAGTCCGAATCCCTGGAATCGTGGCGTACGGACCTTGTCGTATCCTCCCTCGAGGGTAACCAGTGACGTACAGTGTGAGGTAAGGTGGGTACAGTGACGTTTTTCACCTCCCATCACGGGATGGGCGGTAAAACAGTGAGGACTGACACTGGTATTGTTCCCACGTCGATCCTGGTTGTGACCATGCCGGTAGGTGGTAGTAGGTAATTGCATTAAATGCTATGACTTGTGTCCCGGAGTAGGTAGAGAAAGAGGGGGTCGAGCGCCTCGACCCGGGCTCACGCGAGTCTGAGTTCGGTCGAGGCGTTTTGTCGTGCGGGACCGGGCGCAGTCGAGGCCTCCCGTCGAGGGGGTCTCGTACGAGTCGGAGACGGGATGCGGTCGAGGCATCCCGTCGAGCCAGCCTCATACGAGGCGGACCTGACGCGCGTTTTGAAGTGGGCTGTGTTCTGCCGTGATTTAGTCGCTTTTGTTTTTATTATTATCATTGAGTGTGGGTACCCCTATACTATTGGTACCGACAGGTGGGCATACCTGTTGGGTGCTCGTCGCCGACGAAGGGCCCGATTTAGAACTAAGCACCGTGCGTGCGGCGGCGGCATCTTATCCTCCTCAGTGCTCCGTCCAGGGGAAGGGAATGATATGTGTGGATCGGGCATGGGTGAGGCGGCGGCATAGGTCGGGATGATGGCCTTGCGGCGGTGGCTCAGCCTTGTGGCGGCGGCGCGGCAAAGCGGAACGGGGCACGGCGGCATCGGCGACTTGCGGCGGTGCAGCTAGACGCCTTGGCCCAATTTCCCGCCGCGAGGGCAAGGGCGAAGGCAAGGGCGACGGCGCGGGTGCGATGAGCGCAAGCCGCAAGGGCAGAACGGCGTTCCGTCGTCCACGGATCGAGTATAGGCTCCTCACGGCCGCGAACGGCGAGGTTGACAGCGCAGGTGCGAACGGCGAGGTCGATGGCGCGAGTGTAGCGTGGGCGAGTGGCGGCGTGGGCGAGGGGGAGGCGGCGGCATGGGCGAGCGGCGGCGTGGGCGAGGGGTAGGAAAGCAGGATTGGAGCGGGATTGTGGGAGGGGATGGACCGTGATTGGATGGGAGGGAGTAGGCGACGACTGGGTCCCACCTGTCGGCGCAGGCAAAAAGGATTTCGCACGGGTGGCAGACGGACGAACGAAAAAATGTCGCACCAAATAAAATGTCCACGCTTTGTTCTTTTTAGTTGTAGGAGATTTGGTTGGTTGTCTAAGATTATTGTCTAAAATTCAGGGACTGAAATATGGGAACTCTCTATTTTATGTGTCATCTGATGCAATACGAATGCACACACAATTGGGAAACATCCCTATCCTATCTCTACTTTTGAAAAGGGAATAAAAGAGCATCTTTATCTTTTATATAGCATGAAATATAGCAACTCTATTTTGTATGGATGTGTCTTTAGCTGATGCGATGCGAATGCGCACACAGGGAGACATCCCATACCTATCTCTACTCTTGAAAAGGGACTAACAAGAGCATCTTCGTCAGATACCTTTTCCTTTTTTCCTAAAAAATCTAGTATATGAGATTAAGAAAAACTGAATTGTAGTGCATAGTGGATATGTGCTCCAACATATTGATAAAACGTCATCCTCTTTATATATAGGACCCACGTGTTAGTGGCAAAGAAATCTCTCTTTGTCCTTTCTTTTTCTCTCATGTCTCCTCGACGCAACAAGCGTGAGGCGTGGCTCAGCGACCGCTTGGCCGATGTGGGGTGCAACACGGCGCGAAGGCCGCTCGCCACCCTGCATGCATCCGTGGCGATGGCTACCCGTTTGGCACGGCCGGGTGCAGCGCGGTTGTGGCTCGCCAGCCTGCATGCACCCGCAGCCATGACATGAACCGCCTTTGCATCCAACTCTTTACATGCGTGCTGTTGTGCACGTAACTCATGGACACAGGAACTTGAAGTTTTATCCAATGATGAGGTCATGCTCTCCAATTGATTGTCGAGACTGACTTCCTACTATGCATGAACATCCTCCTCTAACTTATATGAGTATATAAGAGTGTGAAAAGTGTGAGAGGTGTGGGCTGTGGGTTTCGGTAATCTTTGAATTATTGTAACTTAATAGTTTTGTAACAAAACTTTCTACTCCTGCCTAATGAAAAACGTGCCAAGACACGATCTCGAGAAAAAAAAATGAGTATATGAGAGAGTGAAGGACTACAAAACCCCTCTGTACTTAATATTAGTATATAGATAACTTAACAAAATGAAAAATCCAGGTGAACCCTGGTGGCAGGTGAACATTAATTATCTCCAACTTTACCCCTCAATTCGCGTTGACTACAATGTATATATAGGTTTTCCTGATACTTTATTTTAAAATAGTATTATATTTTTATAAACATAGTTCATACTCGAAAACATATCAAATCAAAAGCATTGTTTCTATACCTAGAAGTGCAGATGAGACAAACAAAAGAGCCATTCGTGTGTACGTCTCTCTCTATATAAGGCGACTAACCTTTTCTATTCTACATGGTGCAATATTCTCAATGGTGATGGTATGAGTATGACACATCTCTATCTAATACTCCTTCCACTCCAAAATTATATGATGTTTTGGTTTTCCTAGATTCATCATAGCTTTTGCTATGCATCTATATATGTTATGTCTAAATATATAGTAAAAGCTATAAATCTAGAAATGCCAAAATGTCTTATAATTTAGGACGGAGAAAGTATTAAAGAGCAAAGCTTTTCTTTGAACCTACTTTTTTTATATCAAAAACTAGCAAATGTGCCCGTGCATTGCAACGGGAGAGACAAAAGCACTAATTCTGACAACTCATAATTATATAGATCTTTTTTGTCAAAATAAATTATAAATTATCAAAACTGATTTTATTAACAACACAAAGGCTATAATCTTTAATAAATTTGTCGTGGTTTCATGAGATAGATTTTTAGAGGCTAGCACTAACTTAAACCGAAGCTTTATCATAACACATGAATATTCAAAGAAAACATCATTTTGAACAAAGAAGCTCTAAAAGGAATTATTCATGACAAAAATATAATAATGTGTTATTAAAATTATTATAAAACCAGAGAAACCCAAATTACCCAATCATCGCATATTACATGTCAGTTCAGAGCCTCTGAACCATCCATCTACCATTGACGTGATTTTTCCATCCTCCGCTCTCGCTCCACTGTTGTCGTTGTCGAGCTCCAACCTTGCCCAACGGAGATGGGATGGGGGTAGGAGTGGGAGTCACCATGGGGGGCATGGGGAGGAGAATCGTGTAGTCCATGACGGATCCAACGCAACGAGGGTTGGGCTTGGCACGGGGAAGAAGCCGTCGCGATTGCTGGCAGGGCGAATAAGGGAGGAGAGAGAATCGTGGGTCGCGGTCGCCGGCAGGGCGTAGAAGGGATTAGAGAGGATCGCACGTTCCGCTACGAATCCAATGCAACGAGGGCTGGCTTGGCGCGGGGAAGGATCAGAGGTCATGTTATCCCAAGCCCGGGGAAGGAGGTCGTGGTCACCGGTGGCACAGAGAAAGTTAAGAGTCCCCGGCGGGGCGATGAAGTAGGTCATGGGTGAAAGGTCCTTGTTTGGTTTTAGTAATTGAGTGACAATTTAGGTGGACTAATTGTGTTTTATGTGAGATACATAGGTGATTAGTCCACAGGTACATGTGTGTGAGCAACATATGCCATGGAGGTGGAAATGACTTGGAGATGTTGCAAAGCTTACACATGTGATGATGGAGGAGCTTATTGCACGTGAGATATGACATTGAGTCATGTGATCAAGGTGGAGAAGATCAAGACATGACTTGGCTTGATAGACCGGTTGCAAGTGTGAAGGGCAAGTCGGAGGCTTTGAAGCGAGAGACCGCGTGTGACAGTTGTAAGGTCCTAGATGGCTAGAGGGGGGGTGAATAGCCTAAAAAAATTCTACAAGAAAACACTAAGCAAACTTGTTAGAATAACAAACGGCGTAAAGCGAGTTTTGCTTAGCCAAAGGTTGTGATGCAAGCCTCCTATCCACAAGTCTAGTAGATTATGATCTCTAGTTCACACAAGAGCTATGTCACTAATTTTACACTAAAGAACAAGCTAACAACACTACTAGCAAAGGTACCACTAGTGCTACACAAAGATAATCTAGTGAATGTAAATGCAAGAGAGAGGATTGTGATTCTTATACCGACGGTGGAGTGAAGATGTTGCCAATCACCAAGATGATATACAATCAATCAATATTGACAACAACACAATATGAAGACCAATCACCGGGAGACAAGAGACATAATATTTTTGTTCACCCGGTGTTCACTTGTGCACCGACAAGCTACGTCACCGGTTGTGTCGACCAACACTTAGATGGTTTCCCGGTGTGACCCTCAAGTCACTTGCCCCTCAAGGCACGCCCCGCAAGGCACCGCAAGACACCACTCTCAAGTGAGGTAACTCAATGACACGCGCATTCCACTAGAGTTGCTTTCGGCGTCCTGCCGAGGAAAGCACAAGAACCTCTCACAATCAACCGGAGGTGGCCAAAAACAATCACCTTCTCTTGCCAACGCCTCCAACAACCTCCAAGCCGGCTAGGAGCGGTACTCTCCAAGAGTAACAAGAAATCCACCGGCTAAACCACCCACAAGTGCCACTAGATGCCCTCAAGCTATGCAATGCACTTTGGGATCACTCAATCTCACTTTTGATTTGCAATCAAGCAAGAGAGATGAGTGGGAGGAGAAGCTTTAGCTCAAAGGATGCACAAGAGTGTTAGAAATGCCAAGAGACCTCCCCAAGGGCCGGCCAACGAGTATTTATAAGCATCCCATACAAATAGAGCCGTTGCCACTCCACTGAGCGTTTTTCGCGAGCGACCGGACGCGCCGGTCGAAACTGACCGGACGCGCTCCACCGCGTCCGATCACCCTGCGACGTCCACGTGTCCTCCCAGATTCAACCGCGGCCGCCCGATCCTCCAACGGTCACTGCGCGCCAACGGTCAAACGTGACGACCGGACGCGCAGCTCAAACGACCGGATGCGCCGAACGCACAGTGTCGCGCACCCGCGGCGCAACGACCGGACGCGCTCCACGCAACGACCGGACGCGACAGTGCCAGCGTCCGGTTGGAGTCCAGTAAGCTCCCTCGACGACCGGACGCGTCCGATCGCGTGTGACCGGACACGCACTGCGTCCGATCGACCTTGCGAACTGTAGTTCCCTCAGAGCGCCTGACCGGACGCGCCGGTCCCACGAGTGACCGGACGCGCCGGTTGCAAACCCTAGCCCGCGCGCCTGACTGCTGCGCTGTACTGACCGGACGCGTCCGGTCAAATCGTGACCGCGTCCGGTGCAGCGTCCGGTCACCTCTGTGACCTCCGTTCGCCTCCGTTTTCAACTTCCGGCGTAGTGGAAAATAGGCATTTCATTTCCCCGAAATCGCCTGAATCACGCGCTCGCACGCTCGGCGGGAGGGAGAGAGGAACCCAAACCCCTCTCTACCCACAAGCCACAGCGCGACCAATGCCACCTTTGCAAATGTGCCAACACCATCAAGTGTACATCTCCGTGTGCTTGTGTGTTAGCTTTTTCTCAATCATTTTCAAAGGTTTTCCAGTTAGCTCACTAGGCCCTACATGCAATGCACTTCATGAATTCACCTAGTGGCACCCGTGCGTCGAATAACCGATAAGACTTCCCCTCTTAATAGTTTGGCTATCAACTCTAAACCACTCACACCCTCTATGGTGTCTTGAGTGTAAAACAAAATGGCCCTATGGTTATACCTTTGCCTTGAGCCCATTTTGTTTCTCCAAATGATATGATCCACTTCATATCATCACATGACCGCCTCGATCCATCGACCTTGACTTCACTTGCTCTTCACCGTTGCATCGGTCCGTCGGCGCCAAGTCTTGCTCAAGCTTCACCATCGCATGGTCCTTCGCTTCGATGCCTCGACTTGCCCTTCACCTTCACAACCGGTCCACCGAGCCAAGCTTCATCTTGGTCTTCACCATCTTGGTCATATGAGTCAATGTCATGTCTCATATTCAATGACCACCTTTATCTAAATCATCCACTTAGATACAAAGGTTAGTCCTAGGTTTCATCAATTAGCCAAAACCAAACTAGGGACTTTCAACAGTAAAGCTTGAGCAAGACTTGGCGCCGATGGACCAACGCAACGGTGAAGAGCAAGTGAGGTCAAGATCGATGAACCAATACGGTCACGTGATGATATGAAGTGGATCATATCATTTGGTGATTGGTTGGTGCATGTGTTGCATCAACATCGAAGGAGATGGAATAGATTGTGCAAGGCAAAGGTATAACCTAGGGCATTTCATTTCACCGGTCAAAGGTTGTGTAGAGAAGTGCATGACCGGGTTTATGATAGATGGTCATACTATCAATAGGGGCAAACTTGTTTGCATATCGGTCATCTAGTGCCACTCGAGTGATCTAACTTTGCATCATTGCTAGAATCGAGTGGCGTGGCAAGTTGAGTGGTTAACTCCTTCAAAATGATTGTGAAAATACTAACAATGCACATGGTGATGTACACGTGGTGGTGTTAGCACACTTGCGAAGGCAGTGGAGTTTGAGTGGTAGATATGGGTTTGGGTCCCTCTCTCCCACTCGCCGAGCTTGCGAGGCAGGATTCGGTGCTTTTTGTGGAAGTAAAATGCATATTTTTCCACTACGTCGGAGGCGGAGAATTTCTCAAGTCATCGTGGATAGAAACGGAGGCGAACAGAGGTCACTAGGGGTGACCGGATGCGGTCTCGGCATGACCGGAAAGGTCCGGTCAGTGGCAGCAGCAGTCGAGCGCGAGGGGTAGCTAGGGTTTCTAACCGGAGCGTCCGGTCGGTCATGGGACCGGCGCGTCCGGTCAAGCCCCAGAGAAACTGCGAAGCACGCGAAGTCGATCAAACGCGTCTAGTCATGAGTGGGTGCTTACTGGAAATGACCGGATGCTGGCACTGTGGCGTCTGGTTCGTCTTGTGGCGCGTTTGGTCGCTGACTCGCTGGCGCATGGCTGTGCGTGATCGGACGCGACGTGGCACGTCCGGTCAGTTGTGCAGCGCGTCCGGTCGCTCGATGATCGTTGGGGCACTGAGTCGACCGTTGAGATCCTGCGCTCATCGTTTGAACGGGAGGACACGTGGACGGCCACGGGTGACCGGACGCAGTGCAGCGCGTCCGGTCGCTGCGAAAAACGCCTAGTGAAGGGGTAACGGCTATATTTGACCGTTGGGTTATAAATAGAAGTGGTGGCCGGCCTTGGCAGTGGTTGAGCACCTTGGGGACGTGTTGCCCTTGTGTGTGCTTGGTTTGAGAAGCCTCCAACTCACTTGTGCTTGCTAGATTGGGAATCAATAAGCGAGTGAGTGATTCTAGTGCGATTGCATCGTGAGATTGCATCGAGTGGCACTAGGTGTTCGTGTTGCAAGCCGGTGGTGCTTGTTACTCTTGGAGGTTGCCACCTCCGAGACGGCTTGGTGGCTTGTGGCTCCGTCGAAGCTCGCAAGAAGATTGTGCGAGGCTCTGGAGAAGCTTTGTGAGGGGGATTGTGCTCACCCCGCGGGGATCGCGAAGAGCAACTCTAGTAGAGCGTGTCATTGAGCTACCACACTTGCGGTAGGTTCTTACGACGCCTTTGGGAGGCTCGGTTATGGATACCGATTAGCCGCCGAACCACGAGGTGTTGGTCGACACAACAGGGACTAGCTTGGTGGCAACCAAGTGAACCTCGGTGAAAAATCATTATGTCAACTTTGTGTATTTCTTCAAGGTGTTTGCATCCTTTCTACGCAAGCTTGTATTTACTTTATATACATAGTGCTTGTGTAGTTGCTCTTGTAACTAGTTTGCTTGTGTAGCTAGCTAGTTACCTTCTTGCTTGTGTAGCTAGAAGTTTCCCCTTTGTGTGGCTAATTTGGTTTGTGTAACCTTGTTAGTCATATTGCTTAGTTTGTGTAGCTAAGTAATTTACGCTCTCTAATTTGGCATTGGTTGCCTTGTTATTGAGCATTGCTAGTGAGCTTAGGGGCTTTGTGCTTTTGCTTTACTAGTTGTGTAGGAGCTCCCTCGGTTGGTAAAGTATTAGTGCATAGGTTTGTGTGACCTTGCTCTAGAATTGATTAGGTGAGCTCTTGCTTTGCTTGACACCTTAGTTGCTTGATTAGGATCTTTTATAAGGTGCTAACGTTATAGATAGAGGGGTGTAGTCTTGGCTAGACCGATAGTTTTAATTTCGCACTTATTTCGGTTACAGACACAATTAAGTTTTAGAAAGGACTATTCATCATCCTCTAGTCCGTCATCTCGACCCTTCAATAGAGAAGAGAAGGATGAGGTCATGGTCGCCGAGAATGGCGTGCAAACAAACTAGTACAGAGACGTGGGAAAAGCTGATAGGCGGGCCCATATGTAAGTATATTATTGGGGTTGATGTATTGCGATCTGCTGCAACAACTCTCCTAATCAAAAAAGTAATATTGGTGGTCACCAGTACTACCATATTAGGGATGTATTATTGGTGAGCTGTTGGAGATTTTTTTTTTGTCTACAAACCGAATGTAGTATACCACTGTTTTAGGCATGCTTGGTCGCCCAAATATTCAACTATTTGGTAGAGACAATATTTAGTTGGTTGTAATATTGGTTATAATTTGACCGTAGCAACGCATAAGAGAGAAAAGTTTGTTGGACTGGCGCTTCTAGAACATGTACTTTCCTACCAAACAAGAATACGACGTGGATCCGTAAACATGTTGATTTTCTGTATTGTTTTTATACATAATATTAAATCAGAATAATGCTTGTGTGTTGCAACGGAAGCAAAAAAAAAACTCTCTATTTTCTTCTCTTCTCTACACCTAAAAAAATAAGCAAGCGTATCGTGTTACCGCCCTGTCACCCCGCCTCTCCGTAAAAAATAACACCCGAGTTCTTTCTCCGTGTGAAAAAAACGCCCGAGCCCCGTTTCCGTTTCCCCCTTTCCCGTTGCCCTTCGGAGTCCGCATTGGTAAAGAAGTTATTGTCGCTTGCAAATTAATCTCCTGTCCACCCACGTCTATGGAGTCTCCGTGTGAAGCCGGTACGTCGCCAAATACTATCCCGTGGCTGCGACGGATGCCGAGAGGCAGCAGCGCATCTGGCGGCGGTGTCGCATCGGCCGCCATCATCGTGTATGGAAGAGGAACCATCGCCCGTCGCGCAGAGATGAAGAGACGCGACCTTATGAGCTCCAGTCACGCACGTAAAAAATGGAAATAGAAAAATTAAGGAAAAAATGAAATAAGGAAAAAGAAAATAAGGAAAATAGAAAAGAAGGAAATAAGGAAAATAAAAAGAAAATAAGGAAAAATAGTGCAATAAAAGGAATCCGAGAGACACACGTACTGAGCAGCTATTTTGCGAAAACATTAATAGTGACAACAGTTTTGCAAAGCGATGACAGTTTTGCGAAGCCACTGTTAGCGGTCGCAAATATCCAATTTTCTCGAAAGGTTCGCGTATTGGCGACCGAAGACAAAGAAAAGCAGACACTACAATCTTGTAGAGACTATCCTGGTGTTGGGCACGGCCAAAGTGGAACGGTCTATCATCAATGCTCCGTTCCCCGCAGGCTAATCCTACTATGTGGCTTATATGCGGGAAGCATGGCGAACTGTGCCTTGTTTCAAGTAAAGAGGAATGCTTGCAGCTCTGGTTCTGTAACAACGTAAGTTAATGGGTGCTCATAAAAAATATCTCTTTGGCGTCATAGACGTAGACAAAAAAATTATGGTCCCCGTGCAACGCTAAGACATATATCTATTTCAAACTATAAGATATTTTGAATTTTTTAAATATATAATTTTTGCTATTCACTTAGAACATTTTGAAAGTAATTATATCTAAAAAGTCAAAACATCTTGTAATTTAGAACAGAGAGAGTACTAAATAATTTAAGTTTAATCGTGTGTTATATTATTTGCAAAAAAAAAGTACTTTGAGCGTGATGGTTCAGTAACCCTAGTCTTATTAGAATCAGTGTTGTAAGAGATGATTCCCGTATTAAAATAAACATTTATGCCGGATCAACTAATCTACAATATTGGCAGTTTTATCGAAGTACTCAATGCTATGTATGATTCTCGTTATTTGGCCAATTTAATGGACTCAAGCATATGTATCAGTGTATTGTTGTTGTGCTATAAACTATATTATTGACTGCACACCAGCAAACATGTGCACAGTACACGTACATACCTTTTTCGCTGACGATGAGGAGGCGTCCGGCAGCTCTTGCCGCACCGCTTCAGGCTGGGTTCCAGGCGTTTGGCTTCACGAACCTTGCCCGCTCTGCGGCATTGGACGCCTTGAGTCCTCAAGCGGCCACAGCTGAGGTATCGTCGTTGCGGCAGCATGGAGGGCAGCAAGCTGGCACTGCTGAAGCAGGCCATGGGATTCGTCATCGACAACCTCGGCCCCGCCGACCGTCTCAGTATCGTGTCCTTCTCGAACGACGCAAGCCGCAAGATCCGGCTCACGCGTATGTCAGGCGACGGGAAGGCCTCGGCAAAGGAAGCCGTGGAGTCCCTGGTTGCTGTTGGCGGCACGAACATCTCCAAGGGTCTCCTCGTGGCATCCGAGGTGCTCGCCGACCGCCGGTACCGGAACGCCGTGACTAGCGTCATCCTTCTCTCCGATGGGCAGGACAACCTGTCCGGTGTTGGTAGGAACCACCAGAACCTCGTGCCGCCTCTGTTCAGGGACGCCGACAACAGGCCGGGGTCGATTCACACCTTCGGTTTCGGCAGCGATCACGACGCGGCGGCGATGCACGCCATCGCGGAGGTGGCGCGTGGCACGTTTTCCTTCATCGAGAACCTGGCGGTCATCCAGGACTCGTTCGCGCAGTGCATCGGCGGGCTCCTTTCGGTCGTGGTGCAGAACGCGCGGATCGCCGTCGAGTGCGTGCACCCGGGCGTGCGCGTCCGGCAGGTCAAGTCCGGGCGCTACGAGAGCAGCGTCGACGCCGAGGGCCGCGCCGCCTCGGTGGACGTCGGCGAGGTCTACGCCGAGGAGGAGAGGCGCTTCTTGCTGTTCGTGGATGTGCCGAGAGCCCAAGCTTCAGAGGATGTCACCCAGTTGGTCAGGGTGAGATGCACATACCGCAACGTCGCCACCGAGGGGACGGCGGCCGACGTCGTTGTCAGCGACGACGCCGTGGTCCAGAGGCCGGTTGAGGTGTCAAACTCCGAAATGTCCATGGAAGTCGAGCGGGAACGCGTCCGCGTGGCCGCGGCCGAGGAGATCGCCGCTGCACGGGCAGCGGCGGAGCGAGGCGCTTTCAGCGAGGAAGGAAGGATACTCGAACGCCAGCGCTATTGCATGCGGATGTCGGCCCCGGCAATGGCCGGGGACAAGGTGTGCCTGGCGCTGGAGGACGAGCTGGAAGAGCTTGAGGACTGCATGGAGGACGAGAAATACTACGAGACAACGGGGCGCGCGCGCGTGCTCGAACGTATTTCCTCGCACGCGCAGCAACGTGCCTCTTATGGTGGCGTGCCCGGCGCGGCGCCGCAGGCGTACATGACTACGGCGATGGAGAGCATGCTGCACAAGTCGAAGAAGTCGCGTGAGAAGCAGTCGTCGCCGCCTCCGCCTAAGAGGAAGCGTGGCGGCTCAAAGTGAAGAAGAAGGCATGCATCCACTGTCGGAGGCTAGTTGCTCTGAAATAGTCGAGGTTTTGTGGCACGAGCTGGTGGTGAAATGCTTAGGATTGGTGGTTTGCTTAATTATTTTGAAGTCTAGATAATTAGTTGGTGGTTTGTTATGGTTTGCTTATTTTGAAGTCTGGATGGTTTAGGTGCTATGCCCTTTTGGTTAGCTTATAGTATTAATACGAGTTTTTATAGAGACATATAAATCTAATTTTGCTGCTTCAGTTTCAGTTATGTCAGTGTTTCTCTACACTATTCACTATGAATTATTTGGTGCGGAATTTTTTTATTAATGCAGTTATATGCGTGCATTTTATAGTGAAAACATTAAAACTGTATGGAGAAACATCATTTTGTAGCTTCAACCATCAACGAGGATGACGATACAATCTAGTCGATCTCACACTCCTGACATGGGCCTATGTTTGCCACCGGGCCTTGGACTCCTATACGTCTATAAAAAAATTACCTATACAAAGAACACTAGAAGACCTCGAAAATATGTTGCAAGTTTGCAACCACTAAAGTCAAGGTCAGATATACTAAAGCTTTTTCGTTGCAATCGTGAAAACTTGGAACAAAACCACAACTTTAATTTTGCGTGCCAGTGAGCATCTCCAATAGTTCCAAAAAAATAATTGAAAAATTAAAGAGTTTTTCATGTGGCTAAAAAAAGTTGCTAGAAGATAATTTCTCAAATTAAAGAGTTGAACTCGGAGCATCTCCAATATTTGTTAAGTTTCTCAATGGTTTTTAAAAACTTCGCTTCTAAAATATAGAAGATAATTTTGCTTAGTAAATCCTGAACTATTTCTAAATTACTCCAACCACTTTTTATATCTTTCTTCTCTCTTGTACATTTACATTAGGAACCATATCCTACTCTTTGTTCTTCCAACATCCTTCCACTTCTAGATTGGCACGTCAACACGCACGCATATATTTCCGTGCGATTAAGTGTGGAAAGATTGAGAGTTGAGTTAGGAAGTTGTTGGGGAGTAGTCTTTCTAATCTTGCTAAAAAAATCTACATTGGGAGTGAGTTTTGGAAACTCTTGGAGATGCTCTAAGAGCATGACCCTGGAATGTTAAATTACCATGTACTTCTCGTGACTTCTAAATTACTATTGGTTTATACAAGGGAAGCATTAACATAGTGAAAAGCAAAAGGATTGTCATGTAGGAGTAGGTTGTTGTTTTTTGTATTTCTTTTCAACTTATTTATTTACTTGCTTGTGTATCTTAATATAAAAAATAAATAAAGACTCGATCAGACATCTTGTCATGGAGAGCTATCTGCGCCCTTCTTTAACATAGAGGTAGCAGAGGCTGTTTATGAATATGGAAAAGGAGAATGCTATGGTTAACTTTCTTTCCAATTACCAAATCCCTAACCAGCTCCAACTGCAACCACCATATTTCTGTACAATCTCTCAGTGCATGTGTAAGATTCGAAATATTCATGCGTATTCTTGATTTTTAATACAACACAGAGGAGCCTTAGAATCTGCATCCGTTTAGATTTGGGACACAAGCAAGCTTTAAAAAGCAGTGGCGTCGAGAGAGCAAAACACATATCACATCCATGGAGAGATTGCTGGGGTTGGTGCCGATGATCTTGGTGATGTGGACGAGGCCACGAGGGCAAGCTCGATACGCCTATAGAAAGCCATGCAGCCCGAGGCCCGCTAGCCTAGAACGAGACCCGGCCTTTTGGCCCGACCCAAGCTCGGCCCGGCCCAAAGGGCATTGGACTCGGGCTGGCCCGGCATGGAGCACCAGGCCATGCCTGGGCCGTCAGTCGGGCCCGCGGGCTGTCACAGCCCGGCACAACCTTTAGGGGGTGGCCCGGCAACAGCCCGATGCCCCATCCCACCTGGCCACCTCCCCCACCCCACGGCCCAGCTAAAAGCTGGCCTAGAGGCCAGAGCCAACGACTCCTCCCACCCCCCTCCTATATAACGTGCTCGCCGCGGCGCACCCTCCCCCCAACCCTTAACCCTAACACACTCCCTGCGGCCGCCGCTCTCGCATCGCAGTCGCACTCGCCTCGCCTGAGCTCGACGCCGCCGTCTTCGACCTCGACTCCGATGACCTCGACTCGAACCGACTGCCGCCGATGTCCGCCCCTCCCTCTCTGTCTTTCCCTTCTCCCTCTCCTCCCCAACTCCTCCCTCTAGATCTCGGTGATATGTGAGTTTGTTGTCCCCGTCTGTCCCTCCGCCACCGCTCACTGTCGTTGCTAACCGTGTGTCATTGTCGTCTACTCTGGCCTTTGGGTCGGCGTCTTCTCTGGCACCGGGCTCCGGTTGCGCAGGTAAACCATAACCCTAACCCTAACCCTCCCTAATCCCTTCTATCTTCATCATTCTTCAACCTTTTCTGGCATCTGATGCTTTGCTTCATTGGTTTTGCAGGTCGGTAGCTGATGCTTCGTCCTCTAGCTGCAGCATAGAGCGAGCAAGGCGGCCACCCGCACCGTCGAGGAACAGAGCTGGAGAGACCATGGCTGAAGACGATGGCCTCCTGCCACCTGGCCTGGCTCCAGAGGGCGAGAACGACGACGACACTCGAGCCGACACTGCTGCGTTGTTCGGTATCGATCTTGGGGATGGCTCTGCTGCTCCCACTCCGATCGATCTGGACGGCGACGGTGGCGAAGGAGCGATGGCGACTGTGAACTCCAACGGCTCTGCTCCTTCGGTTGCTAGTATTGGTAACACTGGTAAGCGTAAATCCCCTGTGTGGGCTGATTTTGAGGAGATCTTTGAGGATGTTAGTGGTATTAAGATTTGCACTAAGGCTGTTTGTAATCGGCCACAAGCCAGCAAGGAGGCATGCAAGGCATGCATGCAAGCAAGCCGATGGAGATTACACGTATGTGATTCCAAGCCAACAAGCAAGCAAGCAAGTAGGACGCACGATCTACACCGCGTGCAAGCTAGCTTTTACCTACATCAGACAAGCAAGGAAGATCTCGGACTGCGCCTCGCCTCGGTCAGACACAGGGCTTCGCCTCCCCATGCGGATTGACTCCGTCAGGCTCCAACTGCGTCCGTTCGACTACGACTCCGCGCACCCGTCCAACGCTAAGCAAGCCGCCCGAGCCACCAAGCGAGCTGCGCCCGAATGTGACTACGTCAACGATCTCCCTGAATCTGATCTGCCTAAGGCCGACTAGTAATATAAGGACAACGTCGCCGGACTACTCGCTCCGACCGCCTGTCACGTTGCAGTGATGATCGCCACGAAAAACGGCGCTATGAGGACCGCGACCGCACCATGACGACAGGCCGAAAAGCTCGAGTGCCGGACAATTTCATCGACACTAACCAGATAACGTCATACGTCGCCGACTAGACGTTCTGTCTAAAGATATGTACCTTTTCTATATTATTATTTCTCCGGTCATTCTCTGTGTTTAGTATCTTCAAGATACTCCATTTAATCTCCATGTTTAAACATTTTAGCTGAAAAGTACTATTCGCTGATTTATTGTGAGAGAAAAACACTGTTGGCTGAGCTGATAAAACAAGCGATCTCGCACCTACACATGCTCGGGCTCCAGCGCTCAACGTCATGGGCGATCAGCAGCGGCTCTTCGGTGACCTTGTACTCTTACGTGTAAACAGGTGTCTGTCACTCTACACTATGGAGTATGGGCTAGTCAGGGCTGATGACGCAATAAAGGACCAACTGGAAGAAAATTACTCATATTTAAAATATGAACACAACTCCAAAATAAACATAATGTTTATCTACAACTGCATGGTAAGATACATCATGTACTACCGTTCTACATATTTATTTTGCAGGGGCTTAGTTCAATCAACGATCTTACTTTTTACGCTCGGGGACTGGATCACTAGGAAGGACAAAAGGATCATCGTCTGGATGGTCGCACCACTTGGCGGTTGGACTTTTCCACCGATCAACTGGTCAGACCGCTAGATTCATGGACTTTGTCGCCAACCAGTCGATCAGACTGTTCGGCGCTCATTTCTACTCGGCGCTCACTTCATCGCCGACCAGCTGGTCGGACAGCTCGGCGGTCACTTCTGCTCGACGCACACTTCACCGCCGACCAGTTGGTCAGATTGCTCATCACTTCGGCTCCATTGTCAGCTATGCTGAGGGGTCGCCAGCTAAGCTGGGGACTCTTCGGCGCTCGAATTCTTCGTGCAAGAGTTGCCAGCTAAGTTGGGAACTCCTCGGTGTTCAGATTCTTCGTGCAAGAGTTGTCAGCTAAGCTGGGGACTCTTCGGCATTCGGATTCTTCGTGCAAGAGTTGCCAGCTAAGCTAGGGACTCGTCGGCATTCGGATTCTTCGTGCAAGAGTTGCAAGCTAGGGACTTCCTTGGTGGTTGGATTTTGCTACGTCTCATCGGTGTGTTATCAAGTTGCTCCATACTATTCGGATCAGGGTGCTGATCTTGGGCAGCACGCCTGGGGTCTTGATAAGTACATGGCAGATGACGTTGGCAAGCTTTTATTAAAATTCTTTGACCCTGTTACAAGATTTATTTTTTTTCATCTTCTAGCAGGATCAGGGACTAGTGTGTACACGTCATCTAGCGATAACTGTACTAATTTTTCTCAGCTAAGCTAGGGACTGGTTTTCAGCTAAGCTAGGGACTAGTTTAGTATTTGGAGCCTACTATTTTTTACCCTGGCACCACGTGAATACTTCACCAACTGTCAGGCTCGGAGACTAAGTGGACTCACTTCACCTCGCAGTGAATGTGTTTATTTCTAGGATCCACTGCTTTTTCTAAACGACCAAGTCATGGATGATAATCATCCGTGCTCTCAGTTTAGCTCTAAGAGTCTCTTTTGCCTAGGCATGGATGCTCACCATCCAATTCCGATCATGAGGGACTAAGTTCCTTCACGCTGACTAAGTCAGGGATGCTAAGCATCCAACTTCATCGTACGGAACCTAAGTGGGCACACTTTATCTAAGGTGAAGAGTTTTTAAATTTAAAACAGGTGAAGAGTTTTTAAATTTGAAACTTGAGCTTTTTATATCCTTCTAGCAAACCTCATATTTGAGTAAGTCCAAGGTCAGCCGACCAGTTAAACTGGTTGGACGCTTGTTTCGACTGCTCGGCTCCGAGTTAAACTAGTCAGATGCCTGCTACCGTCGACCGACTACGCGTTCAACTGCTCGGACAAGCTCAGGATGATGTTGCTCAGCGGATACAAGGCGCTTGGGGACTAGCTGCGGGGGTATAACCCCGGATACCTATAGGACCTTACATGGGCCACGCCATCGGGGAAGGCCCAGCCCACAAGATCAAGTCACACGGTGCATGGCACTGGTTAGCGTGCGCCGCAAGGCTATATGAAGCATCCTTGATGGCGAAGAAAGATCTAATCGAATATGTTAAGATATCATATTCCTTGTAAATATATATCATGTAACCGATCAGAATTAGATTAAACCAACCTATAACCCTACCCCCGTGCTATATAAGGCGGGTAGGAACCCCCCTCGATTTCACCGGATCATAATATATGATCCACCAAAGATACAGGACGTAGGGTATTACGTCGACTTGACGGCCTGAACCTGCCTAAATCGTTGTCTCTATGCCTGTGTCACCATCTAGTTCATATCACGTGCACTACCACCGATTCATCTACTACTGTAGGCATACCCCTCAATAGACTGCCGACCATATTTCGTCGACAAAACCCGCAACCACCTGAAGCTGGAGGAGCAGGATGGCAGAGAGTGCAGACAGCACAGAGTGGGCGCAGGCTAACCAATGGCACCTAGACCACTCTTCTGATTTCAAAGACTACCTCCACCAGTCAAGTC
Source organism: Saccharum hybrid cultivar R570 (assembly GCA_038087645.1). Taxonomy (NCBI): domain Eukaryota; kingdom Viridiplantae; phylum Streptophyta; class Magnoliopsida; order Poales; family Poaceae; genus Saccharum; species Saccharum hybrid cultivar. The sequence goes on from JAQSUU010000066.1 coordinate 5,943,201, forward strand.
ACGACAGTCTGTTTCAAACCATCGCGAGCTCGACGAGATCAACCACTGGATCAGAGTCCTCGACATCTGCACAGGTGGAATTGAAAATACATTAAATACTCATGTGCAGGTGCAGCTTAGTGGTAGTAGCAAGCGGACCAACAAATGATGCAGATGAACGTGTTGTTGAAGCAACAACATGACCAATAGATGGGCTACGGTCACAGGGGTACAATCCCGGATTGTAAGCTTTGAGCCAGCTTGGGGGAGGACTCCTACAGAGGTAATTTGTATCTTGTACTTATTTCGTTTTATTTTATTATCTTGCACAATTATAAAAAACCAAAAAATAGAATATGATAAAAAGAACAAAAAAATTTATTCCACACCATATATGTGTAGTAAGAATGTTTTAGTTTCTCCTTATTGAAATGATAAATAGTTGCTCTGTCTTATATTTCATCTGTACCTAGTATTCTCTAAGATTTAAGTTTGTTGGTTAAAAAGTCTCATCCTAAAAATTTAAAACTTGTGGATTGCAAACGCATAATCCTTTTGTAAGTTATTGCAAGTTATGATATGGTGCAACAGAATTTGCTATGAATTTGTTCTAAGAGAAACTTGACATCCGGAGCTTTTATTTAAAAAAAGCTAAAATGAAAAGTTCCTCAATGATGATATATCCTACCAAAGCCATATGACATTTTTCATTGAAAAAAACCTTAGTCATATGTTGCTTGCTATCACATTGAGCTTTGTCAAATTATTATGACCCATGTGAGATTCTCGTCATGCACCTATGATCAAAATTCATGTACACTCTAGAAATAATATGTTGACTCTTACATTAAGAGTTACGTAAAAATATGCTATTCATTCACCAATTAAATAAATACTCCATCCACATGTCATGACTCTCTTTAAAAGGTCTTTCTTTACCAAAAAGAAATATGGGCTATCTAAAAAAACCCATGACAAAGAGCATTTGAGAAAAAACTCCGTGCTAAAAAGGATGAGAAAACAAAGAGAAGGATAGCCCATATTTCCAAAATAAAAAAGGCAAAGAAAGAGAGTCATGCAAAAAGGAGTTCAAAATTAAAAAGATTTAAAATTTCACACACTTCCACTTCTTGATCAAAGTGTATGACTTGGATCTCCTTGGATCTAGTTTTTGACTTAGCAAAATTATGTGATGCAAGTATGCCTATCTTTCATCCCTACCTAAAACTCCACAAAAGCCTTTCAGAATGTAGGTTGAAAAGAAGGCCTTTGGTGAGGATCATACACATTGAGTGACCGAGTGAATCATTCGAGGAACTTACTTTTATTTACGAAACTTTCAAAACCACCGAAAAAAGTTGATCAAAGAACAAAATGACTAGTGGTTCTGTAAGGCCGTTCTGTCTTGCAACTGCCCAAGACTTGGAAAAACAAAAAAAACCCACAGGGATTAAAGTAAAAGGGTTGATAAAATGCCAACTTATTCAAATCAAGGAAGAATACTTTGTTATAGACATGATACTTTCGAAATGTAATCAGCACTGCAACAACTCCTAATCAGCAACCAATGTCTTAGCTTTTACTCGGGACGAGCAAATGTTAAGCTTTGTATTTTGTATCTTATTTGTATCTTAATTTTTCAAAAAACAATAAAAAAGGACCATAAATACCATGTAAATTTCATGAAATCCCACACTCCAAATTCCAATAAATAAAAGATGCCAAAAGTTGTCTCATTCACCTTTCCATTACCCATAGAAATGAGTCTCATTGTGTCAACCCCTTTAATCAACCAAATGCCAATAATAAGAAGAAATTAAAAACCAAAACATTCCTACTCTATTGTGGAGCAAAATAGGAAGAACAAGTCATAACACTTGTCCCACAAATTCTTCATTCCCCTCGTTTTCCTCCGTAATATCTCTTCCCCTATGATATATGATGTGGTGGGCGGTAGCCATGCACATCATAAGTGTGATCCCAATGGCATAACGGTTACTGGTGCCTCGATTGGATGCACAACATGGAAAACATGACTACCTCACTAGGACCAGGCACAGAGTCAACGGTGCGTTTCTAAAGGTATCATTGCGTGATTCTGACGATACAGCTAGTGAATACCAATGCTCAAATAGATGTGCCAAAGGAAGGTATAGGATGTAGGAGTATTTATGAATGAAGAGATATGGTAATGCACTTTCAGAATATGTATTTTGACTCAGCAAGATAGCGGCAACCAGGTTGGTGAGCGAAGGAAAGATGTGAGGTCTAGGGTTCAAGGGGCAAGAGAGAAGATCTGAAGGCTAGAATTAAGCGGTCCAAAGAAAGGAAAAAAATACATTCCCTAGTTACTTAGGAGTTATGCAATCTAAATTTTCCAATTCTACCCTTATCGTACCTCCAATTTCGATTTTACTTTAACCAAATACTTTTACAAGTTTCCATTTGAACACATAAGAGTCATTCAACTTTCATACATATATATATAGTTCTAATGAAAGAACGTGTAAAGAATACTTGAAAATTAAATCACATACATTTTCAGTGGCATCTCTCACTCCAAATTCAAATAAAAAAATGACCAACAAAATGCCTTCTTCTTCTTTTCATGATAGATAATCCTAGAACAAAGCACAGATGTATCAAACCCCATAAGCACCTGAATAGCAATAGTGATAATAAAGAAAAAAATAAAGAACAAAAAATAATCCTACTTTTGAGAGGGGCAAAGTGGGAAGAACAGGTCATCTTAGGATGAACTCAGTTCTTTATTAAGATCACTTCACGTTCCCCATGGGAATCGATACCTTGGAATACTCTAGGGTGAAACCTACATTGACAACCATGCGCTTGCAGTCTATTCTGTGTGCCACTTTTGGTGTCGACGACAACATCCATCCAATGGCTAGGAATGCACAGAGGTGTGTTTCTTTGGATGAAAAGGATTGAGAGGCTGTGGCACCACTAGGGGTAGGTCGGTCGATCCCCTATGTGGGCCTACTACCTTGGGTTTTCTCCACTTTGTACCTATAAGAAAATATATGCCATGTACAAGTGAAACCATGTTATTGTTGGTGGTCGCTACTACAAGAATAAGCCGTCAATTCCACTTGCATTAATCCTTAAAATCAATCACCAAATATAGGTGTAGAGATTTAAACTAACGAATTCCACAAATCTTGAAGAATATTTGCATGCAGGCTGATTTAATCAAGATACATGCCAAATTGGGCCATAGTACGTCAAGTAGCTTAGATGATCCGCGATGAAATCAACTCAAAAGGGCATCTAGCACACTGTCCAAGACAAACCAACAAAGGTGTACGTGAATGGATGACAGGTGGGGTCGGTTCACCCCACCACTAGGTCGGCCGACCTATGGGCTCCACCTGTCTGTCTCCCCTTCGACGTGGACTTTCCACTGTCTTTGAGGATCAATCTCCACCGTGCTTCAACGGGTTTGAGGTCAGTTTATCCAACGGTGGTTGAGGGAGTTGATGCGGATCGATGATGTGGCGCTAGCTTGCCTCACCTGTACCTGGATTGGATGCACAACATGGAAAACATGACTACCTCACCAAGGCCAAGCACAAAGTCAATGGTGCGTTACTAAAGGTATCATTGCGTGATTTTGACGATACAGCTAGTGAAACCAATGCTCGAGATAGGTGCGCCAAAGGAAGGTATAGGATGCAGGAGTATTTATGAAGAGATGTGGTAACGCAACATCAGGATATGTATTTTGTCGGCAAGATAGCAGCGGGTGGCGCGGCCGGGTTGGTGAGCGAGGGAAACATGTGAGATCTAGGGTTCAAGGGGTAAGGGAGAAGATCTGACGGCTAGAAATCAATCGATCTAAAGAAAAGAAAGAAAATACAGTCCCTAGTTACTTAGGAGTTACACGATCTATATCTTCTGATTCTACCCCTATCCTACCTCCAATTCTTATTTTACTTTTAACCAAATACTTTACAAGTTTCCATTTGAACACATAAGAGTCATCCAACTTTCATACATATATGTAGTTCTACTGAAAGAAAATGTAAACAAGACTTGAAAATTAAATCGCATACATTTCTAGTGGCATCTCTCACTCCAAACTCCAATAAAAAATGACCAAGAAAATGCCATCTTCATATTTTTCATGACAGTATGATCGCAATGGCACAATGGTTACCGGTGCTTGGATTGGATGCACAACATGGAAAACATGACTACCTCACCAGGACCAGGCACACAGTCAACGATGCGTTACTAAAGGTACCATTGCGTGATTTTGACGATACAGCTAGTGAAACCAATGCTCGAGATAGGTGTGCCAAAGGAAGGGATAGGATGCAGCAGTATTTATGAAGAGATATGGTAACACAACATCCGGATATGTATTTTGACTCGGCAAGATAGCGGCGGGCGGTGGCCGGGTTGGTGAGCAAGGGAAAACATGTGAGGTCTAGGGTTCAAGAGGTAAGGGAGAAGATCTGACGGCTAGAAATCAATCGATCTAAAGAAAGGAAAGAAAATACATTCCCTAGTTTACTTAGGAGCTACGCAATCTATATCTTCCAATTCTGCCCCTATCCTACCTCGAATTTCTATTTTACTTTTAACCAAATACTTTCAAAAGTTTCCATTTGAACACATAAGAGTCATCCAACTTTTATACATATATATAGTTCTACTGAAAGAACATGTAAAGAAGACTTGAAAATTAAATCACATACATTTCCAGTGGCATCTCTCACTCCAAACTCCAATAAAAAATGACCAACAAAATTCCTTCTTCATCTTTTCATGACACAGATTCCTGGAACAGAGCACAGATGTGTCAAACACCATAAGCACCTGAATAGCAATGTAGTGATAATAAGAAAAAAAATCAGCACAAAAAATATTCCTACTTTTGAGAGGGGCAAAGTGGGAAGAACAAGTCAAAACACCGCCCACAGATTTCTCGCCCCCCCTTGTTTCCCTCTTCGGCTCCTCCCTTATATCTCTCCCCTGCTTTCGCTCTCCTCACACCACTTCGCCGCAAAACCCAAACCTGTTCCACCCACGAGGACTCCGCTCTGCGAAGAGCGGGACAGATCGAGCTCGACCCCCAGACCCTCCGCTCCGGCAGAGAAAAGAGACGCCTTCGTGTGACACGCTCACGCTCTTGGGGAAATGGCGCCGGCGTGGGAGCGCGCTAGGCGCGCTCTCACCACCAGGTTCTGCATGCGCTTTGCGGCGAGGCGCGTGGTCATCGATGACGCGCCACGTGGGTTAGTCGACATAGAGGCGCCGTTTCCGGTGGCAACAGAGGCGGAGCAGCAGCAACAGCAGCCGGAGGAGAGGGAGGTGTCGCTGGCCGCTGTGTCCCCTGAACCGGCGTCGTCCGAGCAGCTGGCGTCGAGGTCGTCTGGGAGCTGGAGTTCAGCGGTGAGATCTCTTTCGCCTCTTGCAGCCGCCTTGTGTGTTTTTGTCAGTTTCATGATTTTGCGTAGGATTGCCTTGTTCTTGTCTTTCTTGCTGTCGATATGGGTTGCTTGGCACGGGGACCACAGTTCTGTGGGAAACTTCTTGTGACGTGATTATTTTCCCAAGCTTATACGGTAGAAATATATTGGTCTTTCTTTTTAGTTTCCATTTCAGGCGTCTGACATTTAGAAATCCCATACGTATGAAACTTTTGCTGCGTGATTGTTCTTCTCTGCTCTTATTTCAGTATAAGACCAAACTTGTGCCCCTGTTTTGGAATTTGCCTAGAAAGAAACCGGAAATCTTCCCATTCGGACGTTCCGACGGGAGCCGTGCGCCGAATGGAGCCGATGCTGCACGAGCGAGCACTGTTTCTCTTCCTCTAGCAGCCCACGACGCGGCCACGGCGACGTGGCTCTCTCCCTCCCTCATCTCCATCTTCGGCGGGCTTAGAAGGAAGGGGTCTGGGGAAGGCAGGCCGGCTAGGCGTTGGGGATGGTGGTCGGATGGTTAGGGGCCTTGGTGGGGGCGTCGCGGTGGTGCTCGCCGGCAAGCATGGCCAGGCGGCGGTAGCGGGAGTGGGGGCGGGGAGGGGATGGAGGAGGCTGTCACGGGTGCGGTGAGACCCTACCGCGCCACAGCGGGGTGGTGGGCTGCGGCGGGGCGGGGACGGGGTGAGGTCGAGGGCGGGGTAGAGCACGAGGAGGAGTGTGAGGACGACCGCGAGGGCGAGGAACGCGGCCGCGGAGCTCTAGCGAGACCCTACCGCGACGCGGCAGGGGCAGTGGGCTACGGCGGGGGCGGGGGCGTGAGCGGGGTCGAGCACGAGGAGGAGGGTGAGGACGACCACGAGCGCGAGGAAGGCCACGGGGAAGATGAACTGTACCCCCAGCTAGCGCGTGGTTCGGGTCTCGAACGGCTGGACCCTAACACGGCCCAAAAGAAGCCCTAGTTCGGAATTGTTTGGTTTATTGCCACATCCTTGAACAAAAACGTTGACTTTTTAGTTTTTTTTTTATTATCGCTTTGGGAAACTGGTTGCTTGCATTTCATCAACCTCAGGTTTCCCCAGCTTTTGATTTCGCATTTTAGACTTTCTATTCTTGGTCATCGAATTGATCTTGAATGTGTATGTCTTGTTCATGTTTGATTTCCAGCTTTTTTCTTTGTGTGGATGTTCTACGCATTATACTTAGCGTTTTATCAACTATAGAAAAGGGAAGCGATCGGCTATTTAAGCAATAGTTTTGGTGTTATTCTATTTCTAGGATCCAGCTGTGATTTGAAAAAGAAAAAAATCGGCTGTTTGTGCAATTGCATTCCCACGTAGGCAGTTTATCGAGTACTGATCGCCATTTTTGTGTATCTCATGAAGCATACTTTTTGTCATTCCCAGCCCAAGTTTATCTTTGATCCTGATGGGTGTTGCCATGTACTCCTAGTATAGATAAGGCTCAAACGACTTTTAAGGATATTTTGGTGTTGACATCATTCTGCTGAGCCAAGCACTAAACCGTGTTGCAATAATATTTCCATATAGTATGCTAGTATGATTCTATGAGATATATCACGTTGTACTTCTTCTAAGATGGAAGTGTTGAAAGTAAACTTGAGATGTTGATAGTTTTGTGCAAAGCGATGCGTAATCGACATAATGGATTTCCTTCAGCAATCAAATCTATATAAAAACGACGTGTTTGTTGTTACATTAACCTACATTATGATTTGAGGGATCACACATGTCATGCTATCTTCAAGTAATACTATGCTCCTACAAAAACTTAGAGGGACGGTGTCAAATATCTTCTGAAACATGCATGGTTACAACTTGCTAGCTTGGCCCTCTGAGAAATCCAGAGTATATGATGCACCACACCTCTTCCTCCCGTGTGCTATAGGTATCATTCAGAAAAGGAAAGAGCTGAGTAATGGAGGGATGGGCTGATAGATAGCTCTGGCTGATGTGTCTGCACTTGACCTGATTTTTTTTATGGATGCATCTAATTTTTTGTGTTGCCTTTGAATAATTCCAGCCTGATAATATACCTGACGCCCTGACCCAGTGACCCATGTCTTGTTCATTGAATTTTTATTTTTGATGTATAGAAATGAAACAGAAGAAAATAGATGCTTTTATAAGTTGACTTGATTGATTGCATGGCTTACATAGGATATTCTCCTCTTATGCTGATGTCGTTCATATACAGGAAGAAATAACACTTTACACTGTTGCCACTAGTATTCAATGCAGTTATTTGTAAGGCCACCTTCCCTAATTCCAAAGCTCTATCAGTTTGTTTTGGTTCTTATATGGCAATTTGTAGTTGATACATGCTAATATGAAGATGATAAGTAGTATGTGCTATGCATTGATGTTTCTTTTAGTCACTACTAAACTTCATTATGTGCATGTTTGTTGCTGATTCTGACATCATTGCTGGTGCGAAGAGTAAGAGTTTGCATGCTTCTCAATGTTCTTTGCAACCACAAATCATTTCTCGTGCCATTGGTTGGTTGAAGTGTGGCTTGTCTATATTCCTGCTTGCATTATGCTGTTACCAAGACATCCAGATGATATCTGTTTGTGTTATGATTAAGCAAGTATTGTGATTCTTGCCCTTCACTGCAAAATTTATGTGTCTTTGAAGTGTTCAAATGTTGCCCTCGACTTATTGATCTCTGTAATAATGTACTGTGTATTTGTACAAGCAAGGTCAAGGAGTAGCCATTTTCTAACTTTGAGTTCTCTTGATTTCAGAAGATATGTGCAATTTGCCTCAGCGCCATGAGGTCCGGCCGCGGCCAAGCTCTGTTCACTGCTGAATGCTCCCACAAGTTCCATTTCAACTGCATCTCCACAAATGTGCAGCACGGCAACAAAATCTGCCCAATCTGCCGTGCTGTATGGAAGGAGCTGCCTTTTCAGGGGCCTCAGCTGGCTGCATCTGCTGCCCATGGGTCAGGGAGACTAAACCCATCGATTTGGCCCCATATGAGCATGCTGTCGGTGAATCCGCTGGAGGATGAGCTCCCAGTGTTTGTCATTCCGGAGCCAGCAGTTTTCAGTGACGATGAGCAGATATATCTTCAGCCTGAAACAGCAGCTGGTGGTGGGGATTATGAGATTCCTCCTTTGCTTGAGATCACGACATACACTGCATTCCCAGCAGTTCAGGAGTCCGTGGCACAGGAGCAGTTTGCCATCTTGATCCATCTCAAGGCTCCGCATGTGCCGGCATGGGTGCGCACCCGAGCACCCCTGGATCTGGTGACTGTGCTCGACGTCAGCGGGAGCATGTCTGGCCCCAGGCTTGCGCTCCTGAAGCGCGCCATGAGGTTCGTGATCGAAAACCTTGACCCCAGCGACCGGCTCTCCGTCGTCGCCTTCTCCTCGTCGGCCTGCAGGCTGTTCCCGCTCCGGAGGATGACCGCCTTCGGACGGCAGCAGTCGCTGCAGGCTGTCGACTCCCTCGTCGCCGATGGCGGCACCAACATCGCCGAGGGGCTGCGGAAAGCTGCCAGGGTGGTGGAGGACAGGCAAGCCAGGAACCCGGTGTGCAGCATCATCCTCCTCTCTGACGGCGTGGACTCCCACAACCTCCCGCCGCAGGACGGCTCGGCGCCGGACTACGCGCCGCTCGTCCCGCGCTCCATCCTTCCCGGGAGCGAGCACCACGTCCCGATCCATGCCTTTGGCTTCGGCATGGACCACGACTCCAGGGCGATGCACGCCGTCGCCCAGATGTCCAGCGGCACCTTCTCATTTATCGACATGGTGGGGTCGATCCAGGACGCCTTCGCGCAGTGCATCGGCGGCCTCCTCAGCGTGGTGGCGCAGGAGACGCGGCTCGGCGTCGAGTGCGCCGACCAAGGCGTGCTGCTCACGTCCATCATGTCTGGCAGCTACGCCAGCGGAGTGGACGGCGACGGCCGCGGCGGCTTCGTCCACGTCGGCCGCCTCTACGCCGACGAGGAGAGGGACTTCCTCGTCACCGTGCGCGTGCCGCCGTCGCGCGTGTCCACTGCGCTCATCCGGCCGAACTGCACCTACCGCGACGCGGTCACCGCGGAGATGGTGCGGGTGGGAGGCGACCCGGTGATGCTGCTCCGCCCGGAGTTCCCGGTGAGCTCGGGGATGTCCCTGCAGGTGGAGCGCGAGTGGCACCGCGTCCACGCCACGGAGGACATGGCCGCGGCGCAGGCCGCCGCGGAGGACGGCGACTACACCCGCGCGGCTTCGATCCTGGGGGCCCGCCGCCTGCTGCTGGAGTCGTGCGCGTCGCTGTCCTGGGACCAGCAAACGCAGGCGCTGGTGGCCGAGCTGCGGGAGATGCAGGAGCGCGTGCTGAACCCGCAGCTGTACGAGGGGTCTGGCCGCGCCTACATCCTGTCCGGGCTGAGCTCCCACTCGTGGCAGCGTGCCACTGCGCGCGGCGACTCGACGGAGCTCACGGGCCTCGTCCACAGGTACCAGACGCCGTCCATGGTGGACATGCTGAACCGGTCTCAGGCGCTCCAGCCGGAGGTACCAGAGGCGCTGAGCCGGTCCTCGTCCATCTCGTCGTCGCGCAGCCCGGCCCCAACCCCCGCCCCCGCCTCTGGCTCGCAGAGACCGCGACGCGGACTCCGGTCATTTAGGCTCCGGTCGTGAGTGCAGGCGAACTCTTAAAGTAGCAGTAGCTAGCTAGGAGGAAGAAGAAAAGCATTACCCTTGATTCGTTTCTTCGATACTCCATTGTCGCAAAGGATTTGGTATTAATTTGCTGTTTTGTACTATTGTTGGCCGTGAATTAATCTTAAGCGACATGCTTTTGTAATGGTGTTTTGTTTTAACTTTTTTTTTTGTGCTGTTCGTCCATTGTTTTTACATGGAGGGAGTTTGGCCTCCGCTGGTTGGCTTGGTTGGAGCGCAGACAGAGCGTTGCACTCCTAATTGGTTGGGCCTGTTTGGCTTTTTTCGAAGCCGAGAATGTTTCAGAATTCAAAGTGACGAGTCATGTCGTTACCGTACCGCATGTTCGATATTCCATAAGTCTTGAAACTTCAAAAAATAGCATAGTATGTAAACTAAGCATCTAGTTAAATTCTGATTGCATTATGTTTCTTGACAAACACACTGACCTTATGTTACCACAATATATTCTATTTGAGGCCCTCTTTTCTCAGGAATTTTGTTGGGGCTTCTTCACCACCCTGTTTGTTTGAGTTACAGTTTTTGGCTTTGGCTTTGGCTTTCTAAAAGTTGACTCTTTGAAAGCGCCTGTGCGCAAGATGACGTATGAGCTAAAGAGAGGTGTAAAATATCTAAAATAACCATGTCTATCTACATTGTCTGTAATTGTTGCCTATATATTTTATATCATGGGAGCAATGGTAATATTTGCAAAGCTTATTTAACAAAAACAAAAACTAAATTGTATGGATCATTTAGAACTTATGAAGTCACAAAATATAATTCATACATCTCTTGATTACAAACATCATTACACTACTCTCTCATGGTCGTCAAAGCATCCGCACTATCATTAGAGTGCCTTCTTCTCCCTGCTCATGGTTCCCTGCACAAACAGCAGAAAAACACAAATAAATTAGCCACTTCCATACACTCAAAAAGAACTACAACAAACATACAGATGACACATTTCTAATTCTAACCTTTGTGTTGGCCTCCCACCAATCTTGACTTGCCATGACTGCCTCCATAGCTGGGTTCCTCCCTAGACCAGTATTGGTCCAAAATGATTTTCCAAAAGTACTGATTTTGGGTATATTGTTTCCTTGTTTGAGAAAAAAAATTTGCCCCAAATTTATATAACCTCTAGCATTTAGGGTACCTAGAGATCTATTTCCAGCTAGTATTTCCTCAACACAAATATTACAAAAAAACTAGATCGGATGCTACGTACACCTCCCTCGAAGGGTTCGACGTCCTCGTCGTCCCAACACATCCACAACCGGGCAAATGATGATCAGGAACGTTCTCTCTTAGCACACACGATCGTGCGTCCAGTACCGGCATATGTGACATGCCGTGCACCCCGCGGGGTCTACACACGCAATGAGCCCCATGTCCGTGCTCCTAATCCGCACACGCCCGTGGCCGTGAAGGTCGAATTTGATACCATTTGTAATGTCCTAAAGTTTAGACGGCTCAAATCCACTCTACATGCTGAGTGAACAACACCTAGCATAATTTTACCTATGCTTTCGTCCTCGCTTCGTGTAAAAGGGTTAACCTGGAGATTGTGGATGGACTCTAGCTAGAAGGGAAATGTTGGTCGTCTAACCCACTCTAAACAACAATGTGAGACTACTAAACCCTCCACAAAACTTCATTAACATGCACATGAGCCACTGTGGTCAAATTCTAAACTGAACTGGATGTCACAACATTAAAGACATAAAGACTACAACATTGGGCTAGCAAACTTGGCTTTATATATTCAGACAATTTGCAGCACCATCTATTCTCTAACTATACATCTAGTTAAACCATTTGCAGAAACATTTAGACATAACTCGCTGCTAGTAACTTATCATTAAAACAGCCATCTTGCATATTTACTGCCTTGCAAAGTTGACAGATGAAGGCTCTTGCCACGCTCCAATGGTTTTGATAAATAAAGGAGAAGCAAAGAACAAAGTTGTCAGAGTAACCAATAAACCTACGACTGCTTGATACATTGAGGGCGAAGGACTATTAAAATTTTCAGACTGCAGAAATGTATAAATTAGCAAAAGAATTAACTGCTGAAGCGAAATTACAGCCAATTCCCATCAAATTAATTAACATGGTACAAATATTTATATTTGGGCATCAAGAGAAACCTTTCTAGTTCTAGTTTATGCATCTTTCGTGCTACCTTGATTGTCTCAGTTGCCTATTTCCTTCTTAGTGCTGACCACTTTGAGGCTGGCGCTCAGCTACCAGCGCTTTATTACCATGGCGTACTGGAGGCGCCTGTGATGCGTACTTGCGCCAAAGCCATCAGTTTGCCCATTTCCGTTGGTGACGTAGGAAACTGATGCACTGTGCTTGCAGCCTACAATCTTGTTAACTGCTAAGGGCCCTTTCGGTCGGAAACACGTCTGGAACTGAACGGGCCCTAAGGGATTTCAGATCGAGCAGAAGGACATGGAGAAGGATATGGCTCAGGGATTTAAAATCAGGGATTTGGAGATGTGAAGGAGACTCACCCCAGCCTTCACGTAAGGCTGTAACCAAGGAGTTCGTACTGCAGTGCGTGCTCCTCACAGCACGGGCACCTGGAATGGTGGATGCTGGTGTGGAAATCCTTGATGGGATCTCTGATTGGAACGACTAGCGATGCGAGGCCCGTGTCCGGACGCCGCTCCCCATGCTCCGCGCCGGCTTTGTCCCGCACGCTCACTCGCTTAGATTCTACGCCGTTCGAACGGCTCGCCCCACCTACGCCGCCTGTCCCCATGCGGGCCCATGTCACATGTGCATTACCAACATCGAGAAGAAGAGGCACTGAGGCGAGGCAGCAGAATGCGAGGAGGGAGATGCAACACCCGATCTACTTTTGAAACATCCAAATAAAACATTTACAACATACGTTCGAAAACCGTTGAAACACTTGCAGCATACGTCTGAAACACTTGTAAAAACAGTTGAAAATGCTTGGAAAAGTCATTGCAAAATATATATAACATCTAGATAAAACACATGCAACATGTGTGCGAAACATGCGCAACATTTAGATAAACACATTTGGAACATACGTCTAGAAAAACAACTGAAATATTAAGAACAAAAGCTTGCAACATATGTGTACAACCATTGCAACATATGCAACATCCTGATCTATTTTTGTAACATCCACAGGAAATAATTGTAACATCTAGATGAAACATGTGAAACACTTGAAACATAGTCTTGCAACATGTGTTTCCAGTGCACAATATCACCTTGCTGCTTGGGCGAATTACAGAGCTCGATGTCGCCGTTGTGTATGGAGCTCGTCGGTGTGCCTTTGGGTGAGACTTGCTCGGCGGCCTGGGAGGGCACCTATGCGAGGCACATGAGCACCTCTGGGCAAGCACCTGCTCCATAGCAATGGGCTAGCACACCCTAGGCGTGGCGGAGGACGGGCTTAGCGTGACGAGGGATGGAGGTGCCGTGAGGGATGGCAGCAACGGCGCACCAGAGTGGCCTGGCAAGGTCGGCGACCGAGCGCTGCGCCTCAAAGGCAGTCGCGCGCCGCGCCTGGTTGGGCCAGTAGCCGAGCGCCAAAGGCGGCAGGCGAGCGGATAGAAACGAGTATGTGGATAAGCTGATTTTTTTATTTAGATTAGAGATGAAGGAGCAGAGGTCTTGGACTGTCATCGTGCGGCTCACCAACGGTGCGTCTGGCCGTACATAGGCCCGCTTCCTGGCATTAGCGATCTCCGATCTCTCCACGCATCAATCAGTAAGGTTGAGGAACATATTGCAGCGTTCAGCCGCACTTATAGTAAGTCCTCTCATAAATTACTATTTAAGCATCAACATCCTTGCACGCAGAGCGGCAGAGCCTCTTCACCTACGTCCGACAACTGCCTCTCATCGGGGCGGGGCGAAGAGTCCTGGCAATTTTCATGGGATTTCTAATTATTTGCCACTCTTACGGTGGTCGCCTCTTCAATTGCTAATTTTACGTTGCCAACTACATATTTACTCCAGAAAACAAGAACTTGCTTACAAATTTATCTTTTTTGCTGATGTGGCACGCCACCTCAGCGCGCCACCATGGAACTTAACGTCTCAGTTTGCCTAGCTCAACGGCGCCGGCACTGCTCGCCAGTTCCTTCTCTCCACTGGTGGTCACTGCTAGTGGGGTCCGCATGCCAGCCCTGTCCTGTCTCCTGTGCACTGTTCCTCTTCTTCGTTGGGCATGGCCATGGCCGGTTCCAGCACTGTGCTCCTGCAACTCATCTCCCTCGCCGTCCTCCACCGGCGCCTGCAGGACGCCAGCTGCTGCCGCAGGGCACCGAGGCTTGGCCCTGCTGGACACCTGCTGCTACCGCAGGCACTGCCGCGGCACGTGCCGCATGGAGCCGCGAGGATCTGCTCAGCGCGTCGGTGCCGCAGGCTCGAGTTCGCGGGCTCCTCTGCTGCTCGTCAAGGCAGGCGGTGTCAGAGGGGGCCACGCGGAGGCGCAGTGCTCGCCGCAGCGCCGCTCGACTCAAGCCGCCAGCGCACGAGGCCAGCGGGCCTCCGAGCACCGCAGGGCCAACTACGGCCACCAGCCCCCCTCTCCTTCCTCGCCCGCTGCCGTAGGACGCCGTCGCCGCCGGTGCCATTACCATGGTGGCCGCCGCGCACGTGGCCAAGGCGGCACGAGCCACCTCAGATCATGCTGCGACTGCGAGCGCCCAGGTACACGTCCGCTCGCCAGTATGCTCCCTCGTCCCTTACCCGCTGCCGAAGGAGACCTCACTGGCCGGAGTCAGCGAGCCACCGCCATGTCTCAGCGAAGAAGATGAACAGTATACAGGATGGGGCTCGAAGAAGATGCTGACAGCTGGGCCCACTAGCAGAGAGAGTGCTGACGGCCAACTGCTGACACTGTTGGAGCTAGGCAAACAGACGCAAACGGAGACGTCAAGTTCCATGCTCGTATCATGTCGGTGAAAATGGTAAATTTATAGGTAAGTTACTGTTTTTTTAAGATATTTTTGTAGGCACAAAACTTGTGATCGGAGAGCTCCGTAAGAGCGGCAAATAATTAGGAATCTCGGTTTTCATCCATACTCCTGTGCGGCCCAAGTAGTACATAGCCCAATACAGCAAAGCCTACTCAATCTCCCTCACGGGCTCACCGAACCCGGTGACCCGTGGCTGCTGCTTCTTCCCCAATCGGCCAATCCGAAGTTGCCGACCCAATCCGGCATTCCCTGTCGCTAGCGGCGGCCGGCGGCTCGACATCGCAGGAGAAGGGCCGTGGGCGGAAGGGTGCTGGGTGTCACACGGCAGGAGTCGACGCGGCTGCTGTGGTCTGTGAGCCGCTGAGCACTGAGGGGCTGAGGTCGCGCCGCACGGCCGCAGCCAGCGAGCAGAGAGGAACGCACCGACGCAGCGGAGAGCAGGCAAAAGGTCCTGACGCTAGGCGGAGCGGCAGCACCGCATCAGGCAGCCAGAGGCAAGGAAGCAGCGCGCAGCACGGTAGCAACTAGCAGGCAGCCATCGAAGGTAAGGAATTAAGGATCCATGATTGTCATGAATCGTCTATGCTCCTTTCGTTCCAAATTACAGTTCAGTTTCTCCTAAATCAAACTTGTCTAACTCTAATCAACTTTATATAAAATGTGTCAACATTGGGAACATTTAATTAGTTTCATTAAATTCATTTACATGAAATAAAATTCTCTATGTAATATGCCGGGGTCACGGACGACTTGGAATTGAAATCGATTGGCCTATAAGTATTGACTCATGGGGCTCATTATATGGATAGCTTGTATAAAAAGCCAGACTATCATAAAGTGCTGGCAGCTAAATGTATATTAGTGGGCGATGTGGCTCACAGACATAGATAGCTTGCATGAAGAGATAGCTATTATAACTGCATGCTAGTGAGTGCTGACATAGCTAGCCTGCACGAAAGAGAGAGCTACGCTTGGTTTGCTTTTAAAGTTAGGACAAAACTAAACTGGACTATAATTTGAAATTGAGAGAGTATTATTTTTGTAGCTGATGTTCGCATTGCAAGCGATTTTTGTACATCTTACTGGATTCAATTCAATTGTTAGTTTGAAGTGGTTGCTGTTATGGACTGTCATATGAGTTATTAAGCTCATTTGTCTTCTAGCTCTGCACCAGTTTGATGTATGCCAAAATCATTGATCATTTGACAGGTTGTGTGTCCCAATTAACCTGTCTCTTGCTGCATTGAACTCTTTTGCGCTTGAAATGTCAGCACCGAAGCCCATTTCTCGGCTTGTTTCCCATGTCATCCTTGATTTGGATGGCACCCTCTTAAACACAGGTGACTGAAAATTGACAACACTAATAGTTCATGGTTTTCTAGGCTTAGAGTGTGGACTAAATTCACTTGTCTAAGCTAACTTTGATTCTCTTGGTTGTACTAATTGGCAGATTCCGTTGTAAGTAAGGTGGTAAAACTATTTCTTGTCAAAAATGGGAAAACGTGGGACAGCAAGAAAGCTCACAAGCTAGTTGGGAAGACACCTTATGAAGCTGCAGCTGTTGTTTTAGAAGACTATGGGCTCCCTTACTCTACAGAAGAGTTCCTCTCAATGATTACTCCAGTGTTCAGTGAACAGTAATGCCATTGGAACTTCTATGTGCTTGTATATTTTCTTATATTTGGGGGGGAAATCACACTGAATGATGACCTGTGCCAGTAAGTTCTCTTCTTGAGTTAAATATTCTTGATTGACTACACCTCATATATTCAGGTGGTGCAACATAAAAGCTCTTCCAGGAGCTACTCGGCTGATAAAACATTTAAGGAGTAATGGGGTCCCTACTGCTTTGGCTTCAAACTCACCAAGATCTAACATAGAAGCCAAAATTTCATGCCATCAAGGTATCCCTGGAAAATATGGTTACAAGGAATCCTTTTTTCTGTTTATGTGGTAGAGTTACTTACTAGTGAATTTGTTCCTACCTTGTATAGGATGGAAAGAGTGTTTCTCTGCAATTGTTGGTGGAGACGAAGTAGAGAAGGGGAAGCCATCCCCAGATATGTAAGACATCATGTTGCATGATGCCATCATCTCTGATACTCCAGATTTGCTTAACTTGTCTCAGTTTTTTTATTTCCGGTTGTCTGTTGTAATGGTATTCAAGATTTTTGGAAGCTGCTAAAAGAATGAACGCCACTCCTTCAAATTGCCTAGTAATCGAGGATTCCTTGTAAGTTTTTTCTTCAAAAACTTTATGCTATATGTGGTAATACTCTTCACAAAGACATTATGTTCCCTCCTTCCACCTCCTGGAAACATAGGAAGGCTAGTTAAAATCATGTTGTGGATATGCTTGTGGAAATTCATGAGATTTTAACTAGTGACAAGTAATGTTTTCCTTGCTGTATTTTAAGAAGAGAATATTGTTATACACCATATTTTGACATATCATTTTACATATGAAGCGTCATAATAATAAGATACTGTGGTACAATCCCGTTGTCTTGGTTTGGTAATACGCAGCATGCACCTGGAATTTCTACTGAAGTAAATGTTTATTTTCTCTTCCATATACATGTATAATTCTTCTGGGTGATATGACATCAGATGTATAATCTGTATTATTTTTTTTCTGATAACCGTTCCTTTTACTGGTTCAAACTCTATGATATAGGATGAAGTACTTTAGTGAAGACATTACCTTTAACATTGTAAGTAATGGTTGTGCTAGGCCAGGTGTTACAGCTGGAAAGGCTGCAGGGATGCATGTCATAGCTGTACCTTCAATACCAAAAAAGACTGCTGAGTTCAGCTCTGCTGATGTGGTGATCAATTCCCTCCTTGATGTGAGGCCTGAGAAATGGGGTTTACCACCATTTAATGATTGTACGTTTGAATTCTTGAGCTTGTATATTAGTTTTATTCATTCAGAGGAGAATATATCTAGTCTTTTAGCTTATCTGTCAATAAATTTTCTACACAGGGATTGAAGATACCTTACCAATAGAACCGTGGTTTATCAGTGGACCAGTGATCAAAGGATTTGGCCGTGGTTCTAAAGTACTAGGAATACCAACAGGTATGGTGGGCTAGAAACATAAAGGTTGAATAATACAACTGTTTTGAATCTCAATTTTTTTTCATTGAATGGACCATTTCAGATGTTTCCCCAACTAGCTGGTTTACTTTTGAATCAGTTCAGCATTTTGCCTCACTAAGAAAGTTGCTAAACAAAACTATATGATTCATGCTGGTTTGCAAGCTCCCATCTGAAATGGACATTATTTGGTCATACTTCTAGAATATATACATAGCAGCCCCTTTGTGTTATACTATTCACCAATACAATTTCTTGTGTACAAGGTTGGGTGATGTGCCATCATTTTTTGTTAGAATGGCAATATCCTAACCATTACTAGTCCTCATATCTTGGCCATTATTGGATCTAATAGCACATCATGATATCATATCTGCATGAGCCTGTATTGATTAAACTAGAAAGGACATTATAGCATTTGTTCTTTTTCTTACAGTACACTCATTTCTGTATAATAATTATAGTCATATAGCAATGGAGCAATTATTCTGCTCATTCTATTATTCGCTCTGTTCCAAATTGTAAGACGTTTTGGCTTTTCTAGATACATTATTTTTATTATGTATCTAGACATAGTGTATATCAAAGCTATGTATCTAGAAAAGCCAAAACGTCTTGCAATTTGTGTAGAAGAGTGATTCTCTATTGATTATTGGCTAACCTGATTATTGGCTAACCCTAGAAGGGTAGCTATATAGGTACCATACATGAGCTACATGGGCCTAGCCTCATGGGCCTAATACAATCACACTCCAACACCCCCCCGCAGTCTGAACTACCGGCGCAGCGGAGTTCAAGGCTGAACAAGAAAGAAAACAAGTAAGAGCACAACACACACAGGACCCCCCCGCAGCCACAACTAGCCACTGGAGACGTTGAGGCTGGAGCGAAACTCGGAGAAGGTCGAGGAAGGGAGGCCTTTGGTGAAGATGTCCGCAAACTGGGAGGTGGTCGGGACGTGAAGAACCCGGACGTCGCCGATGGCCACCCGGTCGCGGACGAAGTGTAGATCGATCTCCACATGCTTGGTCCTCTGGTGCTGCACGGGGTTGGTGGAGAGGTAGACCGCGCTAACGTTGTCGCAGTAGACGAGCGTGCTCCTGGCGAGTGGGCGGTGAAGCTCAGCCAGGAGCTGGCGGAGCCAGGCGGCCTCGGCCACGCCGTTGGCCACGGCACGGTACTCCGCCTCGGCACTGGAGCGTGAAACCACCGGCTGGCGCTTAGACGACCAAGAGACCAAGTTGCCGCCGAGGAAGACAGCGTAGCCAGAGGTGGACCTGCGGGTGTCCGGGCATCCCGCCCAGTCAGCGTCGGTGTAGACAACCAGTTCGGCAGTGGAGGACCGGCCGAGGAGCAGCCCGTAGCCAAGTGTGCCACGGAGGTACCGGAGAAGCCGCTTCATAGCAGCCAGGTGGGGCTCCCGCGGAGCATGCATGTAAAGGCAGAGCTGCTGGACGGCATAAGTGATGTCCGGCCGTATGAAAGTGAGGTACTGAAGCGCGCCAGCAAGACTCCGGTAGGCGGTGGAGGCCGCTGGCTCAAGCATCGGACCCCCAGCCTCTGACAGCTTGCCCTGGGTGTCCACCGGTGTAGAGCAGGATTGGCAGGCGGTCATCCCTGCTCGCTCCAGAATGTCACAAGTGAACTGCCGCTGGTGGAGGAACAGGCCTGAAGGTCGGGGCTCAACAGTGACGCCAAGGAAGTGGTGGAGCACCCCAAGATCCTTCATAGCAAATTCCTTCTGGAGTGAGGCAATGATGCGGTGTAGCAGAGACTCGCTGGAGGCGGTGAGAACAATGTCATCCACATAGAGGAGCAGGTAAGCAGTCTCACCCCCATAGTGGTATATGAACAGGGAGGTGTCAGACTTGGCCTCCGTGAAACCAAGAGTCTTCTGGAAGGTAGCGAATCGAGAGTACCAAGCCCGGGGTGCCTGCTTGAGCCCGTAGAGAGATTTATTGAGTCGGCAGACGAAGTCCGGACGGGAAGAATCCACAAAACCTGCCGGCTGACTGCAGTAGACCGTCTTAGTCAGAGTGCCATGGAGGAAGGCATTCTTGACATCCAGCTGATGCACAGGCCAGGAGCGCTCGAGAGCCAGGGAGAGGACGGTGCGGACTGTAGCTGGCTTCACCACGGGACTGAAGGTCTCGGCATAGTTAATGCCGGGCCGCTGAGTGAACCCGCGGAGGACCCAGCGAGCCTTGTAGCGCTCCAGGGAACCATCAGCCCGCCTCTTGTGCGTCCAGATCCACTTGCCGGTGACAATGTTGGAGCCCGGCGGACGAGGCACTAGGTCCCACGTCTGGTTGGCGAGGAGGGCTGCGTACTCCTCGTCCATCGCGCGGCGCCAGTGAGGATCCGCCAAGGCCGCGCGGACGGAAGAGGGTACCGGAGAGATCCCCGGCTCGCAGGCGGCGGCGGTGAGGGCCTGCGGGCGAGACGCCTGCCTCGTCACCATCGGGTGAGTGTGACGAGGGTCCCGATGAAGAAGAGGCGGGTGGTACACCGGTGGGTCGGCGCGAGAGCGTGGCGATGCCGGCGGAGCATGCACCGGCGACGACGGCGCTGGTGACGAGAGCGGCGGAGCCGGCTCACGCCGGCGCTCGTAGACGATGCCGAAGCGTCCGGGAGGAGGTGAGGGCGGACGCGGCTCCCGCCGGCGCTGGTAGACGAGTCCGAAGCGCCCGGGGGGAGGTGGGGTCGGTGGGCTCGGTCCCGCGATCGGAACGGCAGCATCTGGCACAACGGGAGGCAGCGAAGCCACAGGGAGCGAGGGTGGAAGCTCCGGGGCTGCCTCGACCGTGTCCGGCACCGGAAGGTCCTGGTGCGAGTCCGGCAGGGGTGAGGCGGGACCACCAGGAGAGTGCGCCGGAGTAGTACCTGCAGGGTAGAGGGAGAAGGGTGGCGGAATCGCCGGGTCAGTGGGAAAGAAGGAAGCCTCCGCAGGGTCAGCGGGATGTGTGGGTGGAGAGGTGGTGGAGTAAGGGAATGCCGACTCATCAAACACGACATGGCGAGAGATGAGGACACGGCGAGAGGTAAGGTCAAAGCATCGATAACCCTTGTGATCCGGAGAGTATCCGAGAAAGACACAGAGGGTCGACCGGGGAGCCAGCTTATGGGGAGCGGTGGCGGCGGTGTTAGGGTAACACGCGCACCCAAAGACCCGAAGGTGGTCGTACCGAGGAGAGGTACCGAAGAGAGCGTGGTGAGGCGTGGGAGCTGGGCATGCAGTAGAAGGAAGGCGGTTAAGGAGATAGGTGGAGGTGTGCAGACACTCAGCCCAGAAGCGAGCGGGGAGAGATGCCTGGAGCAGAAGAGTGCGCATGATGTCATTGGTGGTGCGGATCATGCGCTCTGCCTTGCCGTTTTGAGAGGAGGTATACGGACAAGACATGCGCAGGTGGACACCGGAAGAAAGGAAGAAGGCACGGGAGGTGGAGTTATCGAACTCACGGCCATTGTCGCACTGGACAACCTTGATGGTGAGGCCGAACTGAGTGGATGCCCAAGCAAAGAGGTGGCTAAGAGTGGGAAACGCCTCGGACTTGGCCCGCAGGGGAAAAGTCCAGGAATAATGGGAGAAATCATCGACCACCACCAAGTAGTACTTATAGCCAGACATGCTGAGAACAGGAGAGGTCCACAAGTCGCAATGAATAAGATCAAAGACACGAGTGGCATGTGAGGAAGAGGACTGAAAGGGAAGGCGAACATGACGACCCAGCTGGCACGCCTGACACAAGTGATCATCGTGAGGCCGAGAGCACCGAATGTCGAAGCTACGACTGAGCTGCATCAGGGCATCGCGGCCAGGATGGCCGAGGCGACGGTGCCAAGTGGTGGAGGAAGTAGTGGCGGCGAAAGCGGCTGAGGAAGGCGAAGAAGATGAAACAGACGCCGAGGAAGGTGAAGAAGGTGAAACAGACGCCGGAAACCGAAGGGTGTAGAGAGGCCCAGTGCTGTTACATCGGAGCAAAGGAACCTGGGAGGCCAAATCCCGCACGGTGAGGCCCGAGGGGTCAAACTCAACCGAACAAGAGTTGTCAGTGGTGAACCGGCGAATAGAGAGAAGGTTGTGAACCATGCCGGGAGCCACAAGAACATCAGGGAGATAAAAGGAGCCGTGGGAACTGGCAGTGCCCACGGAGGAGACAGGGATGCAGGTGCCATTGGCGACCATGATGGAAGAGGGACATGAAGGGTGGGGAGAACGGAGAGAAGAAAGTAGACTCGCATCGGGCGTGGTGTGGAAAGTGGCGCCCGAGTCGGCGATCCAAGCAGGAGGAACTGCGGGCGGAGGGCTGGCGGTGGTGCTGAAGGAGTAGGCCAAGTTGCCTGGGCCCCCCGCGCCCGCGGCCGCACGGAAAGGCATGGCCGCGACGGTGGCGGCCCGTGGGAGACCGGCGCCGGGGAGGTGGACGGCGTCGGCGGGCTGCTCGATAGCAGCGGCGGCGGCGGCCGAGCCGAGGGCCGCGCCCGCGCCTGCAGTAGCAGCACCACCCGCATCAGTAGCAGCGGCAGCAGTGCCCGCGCCGGCTGTAGGACCACCCGCCGCGGCAAGTGTGGTTGCGTGCCAGGCAGCAGGGGCAGCGGCTGCCAGGGCCGCAGGGTCAGCGGCGGATCGGCCGAGCCGAGGACCGGAGAAGAAGAGGCGAGGTCCGGTGCCCACACCCGCGGCTGCTGGCTCTGCTGCAGGAAGGGCGGCAGCAGTAAGGGCAGCAGCGGCGTAAGGCCAAGCCGCATGCCCATGGGCAGAGCTGGCACCAGACGCGCCATGGTGGAGAGCAGCAGGAGGAGGCAGATGGGGCCCGGCGGGAGGGGGCGGGTGGAAGGCCGAAGGAGCGGAGCCGGTCCAGGACGGACAACTCGCGCTGCAGCGGGGGGCGGCGGGGGGCCGAGCCGCGCCATGGACGGGGCGACTTCCTGCAGCAGGGGGCGGACCTCGGGCACGTGCGGCAGGGGGCGGACCTCGGGCTGAGGCCGCGGAGGAGAGAGCAGGGGCGGCACCGAGGGCCAGTCCGCCCCCCGGCGGCTGGAGCAGAGGCAGGCTGCCTGCCACTGGAGCCGCGCCATGGACGGGGCGACGTCCTGCAGCAGGGGGCGGACCTCGGGCGCGTGCGGCAGGGGGCGGACCTCGGGCTGAGGTCGCGGAGGAGAGAGCAGGGGTGGCACCGAGGGCCAGCCCGCCCCTCGGCGGTTGGAGCAGAGGTAGGCCACCCGCGCCAGGGAAGGCGGGCTGCGGTGCGGCAGGGAGCGGGCGGGCTGAGGCAGCCGCCACCCAGGAGGGAGAAGAGAGAGGGGGGAAGACATGGGAATAGGTGGGGGAAGGGGGAGGTGGCGGGCGGCCGGCCATGGCTGGCTGGCGGCGGCAGCAGCCAGGGTAGCCGGCGGCGGCGCCTGTAGAGGAGAGGAAGGAACCTACTCTAATACCATGTAGAAGAGTGATTCTCTATTGATTATTGGCTAACCCTGGAAAGGTAGCTATATAGGTACCATACATGGGCCACATGGGCCTAGCCTCATGGGCCTAATACAATCACACTCCAACAATTTGGAATGTAGGGAGTAGCTTTCAGTTCTGTTTCCTATGTAGCGAGAACACACGTGTAGTAATGTAGTTTGGTGGTGTGGCAGCCAGGTGTGCTGCTGGCCAACCAGGGCTAGAATCCTGGGTCTCACTAAAAGGGCCCCTCACCAGACTCGAGTTAGGCCAAGTTTTTTGTTTCCTGTATGGTTATTATTTTGATGTTTTTTCTTCAATAATTCTGCCCGTTTATGTTATGCTGTTCTTTTTTCTGGATCATATTGTGTAGTATACTACTATTCTATAGGAGTTCATATTTGTTTCTTTGATACTACTACACTTAATTTTTCAACTGGAACACTGATGCTTTTTATTTTGTACTGTAGCTAATTTACCTGCAGAGAACTTTTCTGATGTAGTATCCGAGTATACATCTGGGGTATACTTTGGCTGGGCTGGACTTTCAACACGTGGTATATATAAGATGGTTATGAGTGTTGGCTGGAACCCATATTTTGACAATACTGAGAAGACAGTAGTGAGTATTCTTTACAGCCATTTCCATGCTCATTATATTACTTTGTTTTAAAAGACTTCGATTGCAGGAACCTTGGTTTATTCATAATTTTGGCGAGGACTTCTATGGTGAGGAGCTGCGCCTTGCCATTGTTGGCTACATAAGACCTGAGGTAATTGACAGCAAAACAAATATTTTAGCAGCGACAACTGATCCATGATTTGGAATGCATACCTGACCTGTGACATCTCTTCGTAATTCTTAGGCCAACTTTCCTTCGCTCAAGAGCTTGATAGAGAGGATCCAAGAGGATGGGAGAATAGCAGAGAAGGCACTAGACTTACCGATGTATGCCAAGTACAAAGACTCACCATATCTGAGAAATACTTTGCAGCTGGGAAGTACTACTGATGACAGCCAGGCCGAGCTGAATTCCAAGTGACAAGCCCCTGCAGTTGGGCACTAAATAAGTTGCCGGTTATTATTGTGTTCGTGATAGAGTGAAATACACGGGTATTGATGCAGAAACGATTGGACTCTTGTTGACTTTATAGGCTTATACGCAGTTCTTTCCACTTTTAGAACCAGTGTTTGTTGGTTGCACTATATGGTTGTTCCACAAAGAGGGGTGTTGATACCCTTTCTAAAGAACATGGTGGGATGTTGAAAGTTGAATACAGGGAGATGGTCTGCACTTCATTCGTTGATTACTGAACTGATGCATTCGAGTTTGGAAAGATATCACCTTTACTAGTTTAAGTTAAGAAACAATAAAGAGATACTTGACAATTCCTTCTTGATGAAATGACGTGTGGCTCTACTGTGTAGTTCGAGAAAAAAAAAAACAATCATTCATAACCCACAACTGAGGCATCTCAACAGCATATCACAAGCTGTCTCCAAAATTACAAAGATGAACTCGAAGATAAATTCTAGCAATAAGGAGGGGTTTGGGTAATATTAGGGTCCAGAGATTTTGAGCTCCCTTGGGAAGATTGGCCTAACAACGGAGACAATTGGTGGGTGTGATGACAAGATGACAAAGAGGTCTGTTGACTAGGAGGTGAAGGATGACCTATGGGAAGAGTTGGGACGGGGAAACCCGTTCAAATGACTTAGTGTGATAGTGGGAAGCGATGGCATCAAAATTTAAGGTTTTAAATAGCTCGCAATTTAAAACATGGGGCCTGCTAGACGCCCCGCGCCTGCAGCCGTTTCCCGTGCGGTTTTCGCGCGTCCACGTGGGGTCCACGCCGCCCTGAACATCATCATCATCGAGAAAGAGAGAAGAGAGGGGTGGCAGATGCCCAGCCAGCGCCGGGAGGAGAAGGAGGCACCGAGGAAGGCAGCAGAAAGTGAGGAAGGAGAGGCAACACCATATCTACTTTTTAAACATTCAGATGCAACAATTGTAACATAGTTCTGAAGGTAGATGAAATACTTGAAACATGCATCTGAAACACTTGAAAAACACTTGAAAAAACATTGTAAAACATACACAACATCCAGATAAAACACTTCCAACATATGCGTGAAACATAAGCAGATGCAACATCCAAATAAATACTTGTAACATACGTATGGAAAAAGCACACATGAAACATTGGAAAAGCTTGCAACATACGTGTACAACTATTGCAATATGTGCAACATCTCGATCTACTTTTGCAACATCCACTTGAAACATTTACAACATACCTCTGAAATACTTGAAACATACGCTTGCAACATGCGCTTTTAGCACAATATTTCCTTGCTGTTTCGGAATGGAGACTTGTCGATGTATGAAGTTCACTGGTGTAGAGCTTGCCGATGGCGTGGAGCTTGCTGCTCAGGTGAGAAGGCCGCGACAGGTTCAGTGGAGAAGGCCACGACGGGTCCACGCACTCTAGAAGCCCGCGGTAGATTACCAGCTCCATGCCATGCCACCCTCGCCTCCCTCCCGCACGGTGGCGCGGGTCTCCGTCGTCGTGCTTGTCTCCCATGCGCCGCTCGCACGTGGGCCTCCGGAGCCACCGTATCCTCCCATGCGTGTGGGCCTCGGAGCTGCCGTCGTCCGTCGCCTTGCTTGCGCACCGGTAGCCGGTAACTAGACGCGGGGAAGCACAGTAGTCGTCGGAGATGCAGGCCGCAAGAGCGCAAAAGGGCCGCAAGCCAGCAGCCGGACGCCGGAAGCGCAATGGTTCGCTGACATCCTGTGGCGCTGGGAATAGAGATGCGGTGTCGTGCACGAGGTGGATGTCATTGCCTCTGCGACTGCATCGCTGACCCCCATGCCACTGCCACCGAATCTTCAATTCGCCACAGCAGCTGCTCCGATGAGCTAGGCCAGCATCTCACCCACCTCCTTTTTTTTAGCAGAATCTCGCTCATCTCCTGGCTCGGTGAATGATAGATGAGACTAGCTTGCTCGAATGGATAAGGCCACACCGGCCACCGCTTCAGCATGTTTTTTAAGAGGTGCTAGTTGGGCTGGTGCGGACGACCTATAATTGGGAGGATACCAAGAATTATCGTTAAAACATGGATGAAAACATATTAGTGTGATAGTGAGAAGCGGTGGCATTAAAACATGGATGAAAACATATAAGGTAAAGTCTAAAATAATTGATTTATTTCTCAGACATGATCATTTTCTAGGGGTCGTTTGGATCTCTTCGTTTTGAAGGAATTAAAATCTACATAATGAATTAGGCTATTTGGCTTCGAATTTGACATTCCATAACATTGTCAAGCTCACAAAATAAGCCTATCTCAAATTTATAGGGTGGAAGATGGAAATAGATTTTAAAGATCACTATGCTATAATTTTATTCTGCAACTTATAGCATACTCTTTAACTCACTTTCTACAATAAAAATACAACGTATAAGTATATCTCTGGTATGTGTAACAATAAATATACAAATATATTCTATACATAACTATAGTAGCTTAATTAATCTATGCCTAAATTATAATTATTAGAGTAAATTTATAGAATTGTTAACCTATAGAAAATAGAAAACAGTTCCCACAGCAAACAGGTCTTAATCTCAACGGGCAAGAGCATGTTGAATTGTTGAAACCTTTGTGCAGGTACCGACTCGCTCAACCGGCTTTTATCTCTCCTGAGCTGGCAACCTCGCGCAGACCTGACCTCGCCGGCGGCGAGCGTGTGCCCATGGCTGACGGGGCCGAGATGGACGAGGAGGCTATGCGGGCCTTCTTCCCGCTCTCTTTCGGCAAGGCGCCCGCTCGGCCCGGTTCTGCGGCCTCCTCCGCCCACTCCTCCACCCTTCGCAAGCCTCAAAACCCTAGTAACCCCAAGCCCTCCGCCTCTACCGCCGCGGACGACGATGGAGCCGCTATGATTGGTCCCCCTCGGCCGCCGCCGGCGTCCGCGGGGGAGGACGACGACGAGGACGGCGGCGGTGTCATGATCGGGCCGCCTCGGCCACCGCCGCCCTCAGCTCGCGGCGAGGGGGACGACGACGATGGCGACGGCATGATTGGGCCGCCTAGGCCGCCGCCAGCGGATGATGAAGACGTCGATGATGATGATGATGATGATGAGGACGACGAAGAGGAGATGGAGGATGATGGCGAGGGTGGATTCAATCGGATCCCTCTCAGCAACGAAATTGTTCTGCGGGGGCACACTAAGGTACGAGCGACGAGCTCCAGCTCTCGTCCTTCATTTGGTTTTATTATACTCATGTGGCCTTCTATCTAGCTTGGCTTGATTGCTTTAGGCGCCATTTGGACGAATTGTTCTTTTTCTGAGACAATTTAGCTGAATTAGTTGGTTTTAGAAAAGAAAAAAAGGACCAAAGTTCCCATGCTGTTAGCTGATTACGGTTTTATTTTTAGTACTAGGATACACCCCAGAGAAGGTAGATGGATTACTGGTAGTATCGATTGTTAAAACCTGTTTGAAACATATAATGAAATTGCAAATGAATATCAGCTTTTGTTTTATCTTGAATTAGATCTTTGAATTAGTGTGATTAATGGTAAAGCTGGTTTTTGAACATTCAATGCTTATGAAAAGTTCAGCAAGATGTCAATTGTGGTGTTCTAATTGAAATTGATAGCTCACAGGCTAGTCAATGGTATAGATCGAGAAACAGATTTCACAAGATTGCTAACTTGCTAGTCATTCAAATCGTAATGCTACAGTTTCTAATACATGCATTTTACTGGTTAATAATAATACTATTTCTGCCAGGTTGTCTCTGCCCTTGCTGTTGACCATACAGGATCCAGAGTGCTCTCTGGTAGCTATGATTATACAGTGCATATGTACGACTTCCAGGGTATGAATTCAAAGCTTCAGTCATTCAGACAATTGGAACCCTTTGAGGGCCATCAAGTTCGTAGCCTAAGTTGGAGTCCAACATCTGATCGATTCTTATGTGTTACTGGTTCAGCTCAGGCCAAGGTATTCTTCTCTTGTAACCTTTCATATTTTCCCAATACTTCACCGGTAGAGCTGAAAACTTGTTATTGACAAGTATGCTTTAAATCAGATTTATGACAGGGATGGGCTTACACTAGGCGAGTTTGTTAAGGGTGATATGTATATTCGTGATCTGAAGAATACAAAAGGTCACATCTCTGGGCTTACAGGTGGTGAGTGGAATCCAAAGTCAAAAGAGACCATTCTGACATCATCTGAAGATGGCTCCATACGTCTCTGGGATGTGTCTGACTTTAAAAGTCAGAAGCAGGTATTTTGATCTATTATTTCTATTTGCCAGACAGTAACGAATTGTTTTTCTAAAATAATATCAGGAGACCCTTGGAAGGCACTGTTATTGGTTCATTTTAGTACCTCGAAATTCTTCATTTGCTATTTCAAATAATCAAAATTTTCATCATTTGAACTGTGGCTGGCTGAATCTGTTAATTACTTTATGAATAGGTCATCAAACCTAAGCTGGTAAGACCAATGCGGATTCCTATTACATCATGTGCATGGGACCATGAAGGAAAACGAATTGTGGGTGGCATAGGAGATGGTTCTATACAGGTATATATTTTATGTAGAATTCTTATGTTCCTTTATCACTTTATACTCAGTCAAATTGTTTCTTGTAATGCTCACTGACCTGCATACTGTATCCCTCATAGGTCTGGACCATAAAAGCTGGATGGGGTAGCAGACCAGATATCCATGTTGAGAAAACACACACAGAGGATATTACTGGGATTAAGTTTTCAACAGATGGACAGATTCTTCTGTCAA
This sequence comes from Saccharum hybrid cultivar R570, assembly GCA_038087645.1. Lineage (NCBI taxonomy): Eukaryota > Viridiplantae > Streptophyta > Magnoliopsida > Poales > Poaceae > Saccharum > Saccharum hybrid cultivar. The sequence continues at coordinate 5,972,665 of JAQSUU010000066.1, forward strand.
GAAGTATGGATAGTACTCTTAAGGTAATTTACCTGAGCTTTGAGGATTACAAATTTCAAAACTTTAGATTAACTTTTCAACTTGATTATGTCCTTATGGATGTGAGGGTAGGTCACATATTTATGGCTATTATTGAACTTGCAATTTTGTGGATTGACTGATCGTGTTAGATATTTTTGGGCTGTTCTGTTGTACTGTAGCTATGCAAATATGTGATTTATAGTAATGTGGCATTGATGTGTAATGTGTTCTTCCTTGTTTAGAACCCTGCTATACATACAACTAGACTGTACAAATCGACTGTATGCTAGTCCAAACTTCAAAGTAAGATATTAGATTCACACTAGATCTATGCAATAACCCAATAACACTGGTTGTGCTAGTCCCTTTATTGTCAGTGTCAGGTTGTATGCATTTCCTTTTTTTCTTATTATTCCAAGGTATCTAATTGGGATGTTGCATTGGTGAATGCAGATATGGGATTTGAGAAGAATGAAAACTCCTTTGAAAGTATTTGAAGATCTGCCAAATCACTATGCTGAGACAAATGCAGCCTTTAGCCCAGATGAGCAGCTTATTTTTACAGGAACTTCTATTGAAAAAGATGGTGACAATGGGGGGTTACTTTGTTTCTTTGATAGAAAGAAACTTGAGCTTGTATCAAGGGTGGGAATTTCACCACAGTACAGTGTGATAAGGTGCCTCTGGCATCCAAGAATCAACCAGGTTTTTTTTCTCTTACTAATGAATTTCAAGGAATGAGCACTGCCATTTTAAAGGATATTATTGAAATTCTTTGTTTTACCTTTAGGTGTTTGCAACAGTTGGAGACAAGAAAGAAGGTGGGACTCATATCCTGTATGATCCTTCTATTAGTCAAAGGGGAGCTCTTGTATGTGTTGCACGAGCACCAAGGAAAAAGTCTGTTGATGATTTTGAGGTGCAACCTGTCATACACAATCCACATGCATTGCCACTTTTCAGAGATCAACCAAGTCGTAAACGTCAAAGAGAGAAGATACTGAAAGACCCGCTCAAATCACACAAGCCAGAAGCACCTGTTAATGGTCCAGGTTATGGTGGAAGAGTGGGTACTACAAAAGGCAGTTTGCTGACACAGTACCTCTTGAAGGTAGTGCACATACTTAATGTCTCCATGTGTTTTGTATGTATATATGTTGTAATTGGGGTTGTTTTAGGTTTTCTGCATGTCCCACTGATACCATTTGGGGTCAACTGATTACTTACCCCATATATTTGCGCCCTTTTGGCATGTTACAGGAAGGTGGTTTAATTAAGGAGACCTGGATGAATGAAGATCCAAGAGAAGCAATTTTGAAGTATGCTGATGCTGCAGAGAAAGACCCAAAGTTTATTGCGCCAGCTTATTCTCAAACCCAGCCGAAACCTGTTTTTGCAGTCTGATTCAGACGATGAAGAGAAATAACCATGTGCCTGGCTACCTAAGCTAGCATGCACCTGCATTCTATTTTCTGACAGCTGTTTCTTGCTGAGCTTATTGCACAAGCCCTGTAACCTGCTTTTTAACAGTGGAGAAACAAAAGAGCATATTTAAGGGTCTTGAAGACAATAAGTACCACAAGTCTTTTCAGTAACGTCTAATTTTTTGGAATGGATGGTAGGAGCTCTGCCCCTTCATTACAGATGGATAGGATTAGTAATTGCAACACTTCAGCACTAGAGCCTCTATGATTTGTTTGATGTTGTACCCACTGCATGTACTTAGGTGTAAAAGAGTGGCAAATTTATATTAATATGCCTTAAACATAACTTTAGTGCACTGAATGTAGTCTGCCTTTGTTTGCTTGGGAGAATAAGGTTTTGTTGTTCTATAGTCTGTTTGATGTTCCTATTGGGCTAGTTGGAAGATATTCTGAGGATTTTGAAAGATACTATTTTTTTTCTTGTTGCTTGAACTGTACGGTTCAACCAAGTTCTGAAATAGTGGCTTACCAGCCTCGTTATTATTACAGTGGTCCAATAAACCAGTGGATGATATAGCAACCAGTTCAAGATCTGGATAATACAATCCTGACTTATGTGTCTGGATCAGAATATTATTGTTAAATCACATCTGTTTTCTTTAGTTAGCTCGTTTGCATGACGTTTAACATCTTTATAGGATCAGCAAGTCATAGGGTACAATATGTCTCAATATCTGAAGATCCAATAAAATATCTTTAACATTCTACAGATCCAATAAATAATTCATTCATTGTCTTATTTTTGTATTTAAAGAAATTATTGATGATATATATATGAATTGATATATTAAGAATTTACTTCATATTTTTATTGTATTTGATTTGAAATAGTTTTATTGACATGTGTGTGCGCGTGTCGTACGCACCGAGCCACCGAGGCACGCAGACGTGCCGCCTCTGTCCTCTACTCCTCTCCCAATTTTCACGAGAAAAAAGAGAAAAAAAACAGAAGAAGAAAACAATCCCACCGCTTTCCTTCTCAGAAGATCCCCCGCACCGCACCCACCGCACGTCTCCTCCCCTCGCACCACCGGCCACCGGAATAGGAATAATCCAGCCAGATTCAGCTCGTGATTGCAAGTATGCGATGACGACGCCGTGCCCGGGCGCCGCGGCCGTGCGCGCCCAGTGGACGGCGCGCTCCCTGGCGGGGGCGTTTCTCGACCTCACGCTCGCCTGGGCCTGCCTCTGCCTCGCCGCGTTCGCCGCCGCCGCCGCGCGCCTCCTCGCGTTGCTCGGCCTGCCGCTCCCCTGCACCTGCGCGCGCCCGCACCTGCCCTGTCTCCTCGCCTTCCTGGCGTGCTACCCGTCCCGCGCCGTCGGGTCCCTCCACGCCGCCCTCCGCGCCCGCTTCCCCTTCGCCGGCCCCACCGACGACGAGAACCACCGTCAGCGTCAGGAGGGGGCGGAGGAGCAGGCGGCTGTCGACGCGCGGAAGGAGGAAGCGGATCTTCGTCGCCGCGAGGAGGCGCGCGCCGAGCTTCAGCGGGAGCTCGAGAAAGAGCGCAGCGCCGCGGCGTCGGCGGCCGAGGAGGCCATGTCCATGATCCTGCGCCTGCAGAAGGAGAAGTCGGCGCTTGAGATCGAGGCGCGGCAGCAGCGCCGCACCGCTGACGAGCGCTGCGCCTTCTACGAGGACGAGGTCGAGGAGCTCCGGGACATCGTGCTCGTGCGGGAGCGCGAGGCGCGCGCGCTGCGCAAGGAGGTGGACGCCTACCGACGCCTGCTCGGGCTTGGCGCTGCCGAGGATGACGAGGAGGAGGATGACGAGCAGGAGATGGTCACGCCGCATAGTTTCCTCATGTCCGAAGGAGAGCCCAGCTCGTCCAAATCGGTCGATGCGAATCGGATGCAACATTTTGGGAATGGTTCTTCTAGGTTCAGCTTCAAGACGCCGCCATCACTGCGTGAGCAACCAATGGTGCCGCCTCTTGCTGCGGGTCGAATCAATGTGGGAAGCGATGATAGTGTTGCTGTTCAGACACCGGCCAAAGTTCCCGCGCCTCAATCAAGGCTGAAGCTAGATAGCTCTGAGGATGAGGATGAGGATGAGGACGAGGACGAGGATGATGGAGCAGAGACGGTGGAAATCCTCCCCCTGTCCGCCCGGAGCCAAGATTTGGATCAAGGTGGCGATTTCCATGTTGATGCTGCACCAGGTATGGAATCTACTTGTGCCAAGGATACTTGTACCAAGGAACAGGCAGCTCATGCATTTCAGGAAATCGAGTGTCCGGGTATAGACAAGATTGTCAATGACCAGACAGGAAGTAAGAATGATGCCAATGTCTATGATGTGCATGTGGTCGATGACATACGCTTTTCAACAGAAGTCAAGGGCCTGATTGGCCGAAGCTTCTCAGAGGCAACAATGCAAGCTGAGAGATTACAGACTCGAGCTGCTGCAGATGATCTCCTTGGGAAAAGTCTGAATGCCATTAAAGGTGCACAGGACAAGATAAGGCATGCAGCAAATGAAAGGAGGCAGTCATTACAGTTGCAACTCTTAGAGGACATAGCTAATCAGCTTCAGGGAATCAAGGATGCTGCCGAAGCAGGGAGACAAGTGTACTGTGCTGCTCCTAAAATCTCCAAGAGGAGCTAGATTACGCCACTAATGCATGGTCGGCGTCCTACATAACTTGTGTTGGGTTTGTAGACTAGGTCTGTTGATTTGTTGATTCAACAAGTTTGCTCCTTATTTTTTTAAATAAGTATTGGCTATTGTTTTGTACATGTATATAAACAACACGGGGATTCATCCCATTGTTTGTTATCCTGTGATTATGAGTCCAAATAAAAGTTCTTTATAAAACGAGTGTATGTGTAAAGGAAAACGAAATGGATGTTTGATCAGGAAGCTGACTGTACTGCCATTGTATGGACGGCAGTTTCTTAAACATGTCCAACCATAATCAAAGTATTTCCTCTAAGAAGTTTCTCCTTGGGCTGTGGACAAACGGGTCAGACCTGGGAATGACAGAGCAAAGGCAGATGTTGACCTGAATATAACATTTATTCATTTGCAAGTTTAGAATCTCAATGCCCCCATTGTCCAAGATAGCTCATAGACAGAATTCAATCATTGCATATCTTTGTCGACCATTCAAACCATCTTAACAGTAACTCATTCAGCAGCCTGGTGCCCAAAGACAAGAGAGGGTAATGTAGGTCAGTTATTCTCATTCCCCTCAACTGTTCTGATGTTTTTATAAAGCAGGACCCTGCTTGCAAAATTCGCTCCATTTAGTGAAAAGTGTATAGACATACCAACAGATTTCAACATTCAGAAAAAATGTTTGCTAAACACCTTGGCCCTAGGTTTAACTCTTGTGGTACACTCAGTTTGGTTGTACAGTTCACACAAAATTAATAACTGAAAAAAATAGTGATTGGCAGTATTAAGTTCTAATAGTACCATTTTATAAATCATAGTAAAGATGTACCTTTTTGAAAGTATTTTAAGGATTCCTCTTGAAAGTATTTTAAAGATTCCTCTTGAAAATACTGCATCCATTCAAGAGGAATCTTTAAAATACTTTCAACTCTAGAAAGTATTTTAAAGATTCCTCTTGAAATTTTCTAGAGTTATATGCAAATTGTATTTACTGCATCCGTTCAAGAGGAATCTTTAAAATACCTTGAAATTTTCTAGAGTTATATGAAAATTTCCATTCACACGTAGTATTCTCTCAGTCTCTTTTTTATAAGGCATGCATCCGTTCCAATATTCAAACCTTGTCATATTCGGCCAACTATTGCTCTAACAGTATTTAAACACTATGATAAATAAACAATGGCATCATTGAATTCGCATTTGAAAGTACACTCAAATGATCATAATTTTGTTGCAATAGACACTATTATACTCAAAGAGAAATCAGTGGTCGATGAGAAAATTTGGAGATTGTGCCAAATCAACACGCACTTATATTTTGAAACAAAGGAAGTATATTTTAACATGACGAGCTGCTAGAACTTGAGGACTTATTGCAATTGATCATCCATCTAAAATCTTCAGATTGGTTTGTAATGAGCGATGAATTAATTGCACAGAGATATCCCGATAATATACTGCAGTTTGATGTTTACCACTAACCATTTATTTATTTTTCCTTTTGTTCAGCTGCAAGACTGCGCGTTGCGGCAAATGAGAAGGCAGAGGCAGAGAAAATCATTCAGATTAAAAGGGCTGAGGGTGAGGCTGAAGCCAAGTATCTGTCTGGTCTAGGCATTGCACGGCAGCGACAAGCCATAGTTGATGGGCTAAGAGATAGTGTACTTGGCTTTAGTGGCAACGTGCCTGGGACTTCAGCTAAGGATGTCATGGATTTAGTTCTGATCACTGAGTATTTTGACACCATGAAAGAAATTGGTGCAGGATAGAAATCTTCTGCAGTTTTCCTCCCACATGGTCCTGGTGCTGTTGCAGATATTGCCAGTCAGATCCGTGATGGATTTCTCACAGCAGACAAAGTGATAGATTGCAGAGAAACCCAAATTCAATCAAACATGAGTTTGGATGGCAAGAACATCCCTACTGCCTGCTGGTTTGTCATAACTGAGTGGTTAATTACATGCTTGAGAGTATAGTGTGATCTTGTTAAATGGTATCGAACTCGTAAATGATTTGTATTTAGTAAAGATTAGGTAGGCTGTATACAGGTGCCTCAGATACAAAATGGAGCATAAACACCTTACAAGAATTTAGTTAAGTATTGTGGTGTGAGTGTGTGAGTATACTTGGCCTGAGAGAGCTCTCAAAATAATGTTATACTCCCTCCATTCCAAATTATAAGATGTTTTGGCTTTTCTAGATTCATTGAGTCAAAATGTCTTATAATTTGGAATGGAGGGAGTACCTTTTACAGCTTCAATATACAGATTTGATTTCACAAACTTCTGTGTTCCATTGTAATGGTCTTGTCATATTTAGTCCAATAGTACCCGCAAGCAAAACTTGGAGTACCAAAGAAAAACAGGAAACTAAATCAAGGGTAGCAACTATGAATTTTAACCAGAAGCATGAAAGCATCTATTGTCAACAACATAACCAGACCAAATGTGGTAACAGGATTAGCATCTAAAAGGTTAAATAGTCAATCGAAATAAGAATTCAGTAAGCTCTTAAGGTTAGCTCAACCACATCAATCAAAATGTAGTACAGGAGCACTGTTCATTTAGCCAGTTTAGCATCCTGCAGTTCTGTAAGTGCGAGGATTGCAAAAATTAGGACTTAAGTTCCGTCCATTTCATTACAAAGTTCATACAATACTTCGGATCCGTTCATCAAACAAATCAAATTGCAAATGCTGGGCTTGGAGAGTAGTTGGAGCTGCTCATTTTCCCTCCAATTACATAGGTGCAGACACTACTAATCAGGACTACAATTTAGTGACACATACACCTCCCACGAATATTAGGTAAATATGATAGCTACTACTGAACTAGCAACGCAGAGTAAAAGCTGCTGCCTTTGCAATCCCCCACGAAGCCATCAACGATTTTGTCGTACCTAGCAGAGGAAACGCACCGTGCGTCAGTAGGGGTGATCTTCCTTGCGGAACCCCTTCTCCGGCCAGTAGCTCAGCCACTCGAACATAGGCCCCTTCGCCAACGCCAGCTGCAGAATGTCGGCGGATGCCAGTCTCGCGTCCACGTGTGTCGGCACCTTCCTAACCGCCTCGACGAGCCGGTCTGTCCTCCTCCCATCTGTACCGTTTGAAGTCGCAGCCGGCAAAGCGGACTTCCTCCCGCTGCTGCCGCCGCCTCGCCCGCCGCTCCCCGACGCCGCAGCCGCCCTGCCGCCGCGCGGGCCCCGCGCCCTACCGCTGGAAGGAGGCGGGGTGTCCATGAGCATTGTGGAGGGGAGCACACGAGGGACGGATACGGAAGGCGTGGATGAATCGCCGTCGCCAGCGGACGCCGGTGGTGATGAGGGCATCGCCGGGGCATCCGCCATGGCTTCACAGACAAGGAGAATTTTTTTTTTCCTTTTTCCTTTTTCATGCGGGCAAGGAGATGTGAGACTCCAAACGTTGAGCTTGCTGTATTTACTTAGAGCATCTCCACCCGTCTCCCAATAAAACTCCTCCAATAACTTAGTACTCACTCCATCCTAAATTATAAGACGTTTGACTTTTTTATCTCAAGTTTGACCATTCGTCTTATTCAAAAAATTTGTGCAAACATAGTCAAATTTAAGTCATTCTTGAGGAACTTTTATTAATATACCAAGCCACGATAAAAGAATTGATATTTTACACAAATTTTTTAATAAGACGAGTGGTCAAACTTGATGTCAAAAAAGTCAAACGTCTCATAATTTGGGATGGAGGAAGTATTAGGATAGCCCAATATTTACTTTTTGATTATTGGGGAGATGTTTTTGCAGTTCCCCAATATCTCATCCCCAATATGTGATTTTGGCCCATATTGCAAATTCTGGACCATGTTGGAGCAAATTGACCCATGGATATTTTTTACGTCAAAATAAGTTGTTGATGTCTTGTTTGTCGCATACTTAAGACCAAAAATCGAAAATGCAATAACAGTTTGTTCAACAATAAGAAAATGAAATTAAACATACTCACACAGAGATATATCATAAACAAGATATAAAGAGAGATGGCATGGCATTGTTTCCAAGTGCAGAATCACCAATGGGTGTGTTTGCGTCAAAAGAACAGAGGATTGTGGGAGGTTGCAAGTGCCCCTTTATTTGAGGGGAGATGGGTGTTTTTTTGGTGGCCACCAAAAATTGGGGAGGTATTGGGGCACTGTTGGAGCATGAAAATTGATCTATCTCCCCCAATAATTCTGTTTTATGGGGATGAGGGGTTGTATTGGGGATTTGTTGGAGATGCTCTTTGGACTCCAAATGTCAAGCTAACCTTACGATTGATGTGGCTAAGAGCAACTCCACGAGACCCTCTAAATCCTTCTAAATGAATAGAGATTTCGGTATACCCTCCAACAGTTAAATAGTTATTCAAATATAGTTATCTTCTATTCTGGATTTCTCAGTAGCCAAAAATAGAAGACGAGAATGACTCTCTAAAGTATGCATGAGATATAGAAAAACTGTTCGGAGAGTGAAAAGATATAGAAAACGATTTTTATGCAAGTCCAAATGATGATCTAAAGAGTGAAATTTAGAAAGGCTTTTGGAGATACTCTAAGGTTAGAGAAATCGAACCTTATAGTAGAACTAAATGAAAGATGAAGTCTAAATCGCCACATCAAAAGCCAACCAATGTTAACAAAAACATTAGTTGCTATATTCTAAGGGAAACTTGCCATAGATCGATCATTGAAGAACCAGATAGAAAGGGGGAAACTCCAACCTAAGACTAAAAAGAATAAGAGCGAGAGTATTGCTCCTCCACACACATACATAGCGTTGAAAACACCAGTGGCGTGGTTAAGATTACTGTTGTAACCGCGAGAAGCCAAAGCATGTAATGACCATCAAGTCCTGCACAAACCACCTTCTCTTGAAGGGATCTAGTAGACTAAAATTTCCATGCACTCTCTGCTGGTATAGAAGTAAACACCATTGGAATGGAGCCAAAATAGGGAAGACTTACTGCAACGCGAAGCACCTCACTCTACAATTCTCACTTGAAAACCTTAGACTGACAAATAGTAGGACCTTCCCCATTCACCACTAAGGAATCGTGGCTGGACACATCTTCAAAGATCTCGACGACCTCTAGAACCATGATAGATTAGCGAGCATGAAAAAGGACTCCCTTGAGATCACTTGTGATCCACAACAAGTTTTTTAGCAAAAGGGAAAGACGGTTCAAGATGGGACTACGAGGAATGATTATTTTGAGATAAGAGAAGGTAGAGTTTGCCTCGGGGTTGAATAGGACGATGTGAAATATCTCATTTTCCTGTAGGTGTTTAGTTGTGGGTCAATGAGGTTTGTCCCACTATGGAATATCCTGTTAGATACGGGATGGAGTCATCCCCTAGAACATTGTTTTTAAGTCGTCGCTTAGGTGTCCAATTGAGATTCCAGGCTGGGTGTCGGCCTCGCCATGACCAATCGTAGTATGGCGTCCGCCTTGCAGTGGAAGTCGTCGGCTAGGTGCGATTTGGCGTTGTTTAAGGCCTGAACGGCCCGAGGCGGACGCCGCACGAGCTTGCGCGCGGGCGCACGGGCGCGGGAAGGAGGCTGCGCGCTCGGGTGTGGGGGCAGGAACGGGAGCGGGAAAAGAGATGCTCGCGCGGGCGCAGGAGCGGGAAAGGGACTGTGCGTGGGAGAGGGAAAGCACGCAGGGGATTTGCGCGCCAACGAGACCGGCAGGAAATAAGGCGCCTACATATCCCGCAAGGTCAAAACCCATCTCTTCGATGCGCTTCTTTCCTCGATTCGAGCCTCCCTTCCTCTTCTCCACTGATTTGCGACCCTGATTTGCGCCTCCTGCCCTCCTCTGGTCCTCCCTCATTTCTGTTGATTGATTCACGGCGCCTTCCCCTTCTCTTCGTAAGGTCACAGGATAGGTACGTAAGCATCTCTTCCTCTCCCTTCGGCTTCCATCCTCTTGGATGTGCACTGCCCCTGCTCTTGATTTAGATGTGCACTGCCTCTGCTCGACTTGGATATTCTCTGCAATTCACATCTCCTCTGTAGCTCTGCTTCCCTCCTCTTCCTCTGTTTCTTTCCATGTCTTTCCTCTACTTGTGGCTTTGTTATACAGATGCTGACTGGAAGTGCTCAAGTTCTTTGTTTTTACAGTTGATAGCACAATGGCAAGTCCATCTTCCATCATCAGCAATTATGATCCCAGGACTGATTTATCTCGAAAGGGAAACTCTGCGGATCTAGGATGGAAGTATGGCTACTAGCCAAACCTTCAAAACAAAGATGTAGTGGTCTGCACTCTATGTGGTGTCTCACTTTTTGGAGGATAAGAAGGCTGAAGAAGCATCTAGCGGGTGGCTTTGGAGATACAATGATGTGCAAGAAAACTACCACTGCAATTAGAGTGGAGATGGAAAACTGCTTGAATGATCATCCCTAGATGATGCTCATGTTAGATTTCAGATCTGCAGTTATGCTATTTATATTTGTTTTGCCCTAGCAGCACTAGTCATTAAGTTATATTATTTCATTAGAGACTAATTTGTTGCTATTGAGTGATGAGAACTATTTTGCTACTTTATGTTGTGCACTAGCACTCTGGTAGCACTATTTATTATGGTATTATATGCTAAGACTTGACAATATTAAGGTATGATTTGCTTCTGAATTTTAGTAGCATTATATATTAAGATGATCATATGGCATCGCCTCGCCACACGCCTTAAATGCCTAGTCGACTCAAATGGGCGGGTCGCCGCAGCTCGACTTATCGCCTTAAAAACAATGCCCTAGAATCATGTGGATGCGTCTGTCTCATCCGTGATAGTGCTCTCGTGTAAGTGAAGGAAGGTACCACTGCATAGAGACAATATAGGAAGAAGAGAAGTGTCATGTTTTGGGAGGAAGAGAGACTTACAATATGGGGATGAGGAGACACATCTTTAGCATGCGCCCTAGGAGGTCTCGACAACCATAGAAATAAGATGCATGACTATGGGAAGAAAGAGGATAACCAGTGGTGAGTTAGGGCAGCATGGCTGGAAGGAGGGACTGGCATGCGGATGGCCTAGAGAGACACGTGGACCAGGGAGGAACTTGTCCATATGAGGAGAAAAGAAAAATTAGAGATATAGCTTGACAATAAGCCTCACTTATCATTCACTTATGCTTAGTTTTATGTCTCTAGAGTCGGTCACTTATCTTTAGTTTTATGTTTTCAGACTAAATAAAAATAAAAATAGAGATGCAATTCAGACTAACTAAAATAGGATCCGTCTCTGCTCATAACTAAATAAAAGATAAAATTATCCCATCCCTTAAATGTTAGGACGGACCAGCTCATCCTTTTTAAACGCTTTGACTAACCGCGATTCGGGCCTTCCACTTCCTGACTTCCAAGGCCCAATAGGTCTTCCTTCACGAAGCCTGTGAATGCCCTTTTCCAGCTCAGTTCAAGTTTGACCTGATACAATCTGATCTGTTAACAACCTCGGAAGACTCTAGCGGGCCCACTTTTAGACTTTAGTGGCTTGGATTGGACAGACTCGTGGGCTCGTCGTGGCAGTAGCACAAGTCCGCTCGCAACTCCAAACACCTTTCCACGTCAGCCGCGGCCGTCCGCATCCTTCCTTCTCCATGCTTCCGCTGGCTTTCGTCCCCGTGACGACTTGTCAGCCGCACCAGTACACTCTTCTTCATCACCCGGACGCCCGGAACGGCCGCACACGGCACACCGCATTGCTTGCTTGTCGTGCTGAGCCGCTCCACTCCTCTTCCCCCGCTGCTCGCCTCTCGATTCCGCTTCCGCCTCATCGCGTCCGCGAACCCCATGTCCACTGCGACCGTGACCCTCGCCGCCGCGCGATCCCCGGCTGTCGCGCTTCTCAGCCTGCGCCGCCGCGCCCCCGCGGCTGCTCCCATTCGCTTCCCCGGCCTCCGCGTCGGCTCCGGTTGCCGTCGCATCGCTATGGCTTCCGCGGCGCATGCCCGCGCCCCCGCCGACCCGCTTCCCAAGGTACGACCTCGACGCAAGCACGCACGCTTTTGGTTTCTGCTAGGGTCCAGAACGCACTGTTGTTCTAGACAGAAGGACGCACTGTTTCCTTTTGAGAGTGGAACGCACTGTCGTTAGCTTGTTATTGTCAGAGGGACTGTGATCTCAGATGTCAAATTGGCGAGGCGTTAGACATAACATAAGTACAATCAATTTCGCCGTACCATAGGTCAGCACCATGGAAGGACATTGAGGGGGACAGGCGACCAGACGGGTGCTTAGTCGTGTTCATGTGCACCCAGCAGAGATGCAGAAATTGCATTGCCTCAACTTCGCCACACGGTTACTTGACTTTTGTGCCCCATGAGAGTCAGAAATCAAGAGACGTCGTACAATTATACAAAAGCGTCCAAAGTAAAAGCCTCACCTGCGGCATGGTATTTTGCTAGCCGTGATAATTAAGTCCAAAGGTGCTTCCTCGATAAGGATTTTTTTTAATCTTGAAGATGCAAAACGATTAGCTGAAGATGTAAATGTAGACTACAGAGTGTAGACCTACTGTAATGGTGAAACTCAAAACCTGGAATAATTTCGCGATAAAAATAATGTAAGTCTAGATTGAATGTAATGTCTACCACCTCTGTACTCTGCTACTCTTGTAACTGATCTGCAGTGGTTCTGCAGCTCCAATGCAATGAAAAGGTGGGGATAACTACTCCCCACGATTACCTCCAAAAAAAAATCGCAATAAAAGGGGCATATAACATGCTTGTTGCATCTGAAACCTAATTCTTATTATCAACTGCAGTATATATGACTAATACACTTAATGCATGGTTTGCTCACCCTGATGTTTATATACTGTTCAAAACAGATAGTAGATGTGGCATAGGAAAAATATTACTCATATGACAATAAGATAATTTCGGAATGGAAAAAGTCTAATTGACCCCCCCAACTATAAGGGGTGGTCTAGTTTACCCCCTGAACTATGAAATGGTCTAATTTACCCCCTGAACTTTGCAAAACCGGCCAAATCACCCCCTCGGGCGGTTTTGGGCGGTGGTTTTGCTACAGTGTCAGCGGTTTTGCTACAGTAACAGCGGTTTTGTCTTTTTCTTTTTTATTTATTTCGTCTGAATCTTTGAAAAATCATAGTAACTCACAGAAAAATCATAAAATGAAAAATCCAATTTTGTTGGACTCCACATGAGTAGATCTACACAGTGAATATATAATATAGTATGCTTTAGTACAAAGTTTTTGCTGTAAATTTTGATCTATTTTTTTCTGTAATTAATTTGAATAATTCATACAACAAAAATTTTGTACTAAAGCATACTATATTATATATTCACTGTGTAGATCTACTCATGTGGAGTCCAACAAAATTAGATTTTCCATTTTATGATTTTTCTGTGATTTACTATGATTTTTCAAAGATTCAGACGAAATAAATAAAAAAGAAAAATACAAAACCGCTGTTACTGTAGCAAAACCGCTGAACTGTAGCAAAACCACCACCCAAAACCGCCCGAGGGGGTGATTTGGCCGGTTTTGCAAAGTTCAGGGGGTAAATTAGACCATTTCATAGTTCGGGGGGTAAACTAGACCACCCCCTTATAGTTGGGGGGGTCAATTAGACTTTTTCCATTTCGGAATGTAAAATAATTTCACTCTTTTCCTCCCACCTCTATGTACACTTTTGTTTTTTCCTGTGTGATTTATGTTTTTTTCACAAATTTATGAGGGGAATTGAGTGACTCTTAATTTCCTTGTATTTCAGGGTGCTGATTTATTTTTCCGAGCAGTAATCTCGAACATGGAAAAGGTTTATTTGAGCAGGAATCCTACAGCCAAAACCATTCTGGAGCTTGTACGATCTTATGATGGTGATCACATTTGTTATGATCACCTTGCTTTCCGGACATTTGGAGTGAGCACTAGCATAAATTCAGCTATATGTGTTACATAGTGTGAAATCTTGATGTATTGATTACTGTAAAGATAAGTAATGTTTTTATCTGTTACAATTGCAGGTCAATGGTTATGGTATAAACTCACTTTCTGAATTTTTCACTGATTTTGGTTATTTACCTCGCGAAGAACTCAGATTTCCAGCTAAAAAGCTTAGAGCACTATGGTTTTCCCCGCCCACCAATGGTGGCTACTCTGGAACTGGTACATATGGACCTTTACCAAGGATATTCATTTCAGAACTTCTTGTGGATGAGTTGACTACTCAAAGCCAGGTAAATGCCTTTCTGTGTCACTTGATTCACCCATTTTTTTGGTGAAATGGATCACAATGAAGAATTGCGCAGTTCATCGATCAATACTTAATGCTAAGGGAAGGATTTTGAAATGGATTCACATTTCACAGCGACATTGCTTGTTTTAGGGGAAGGGCGGGCCTGGTGCAAGCGGTAGCACTGGGTACGCCCTTTATTGCATGTTTTAGGGGAAAAATAGGGGTAACCAAGAAGTCAAATATCCCATATTGATTACAGTTTTGTTTGGGACTAAAGTAAGGATTAAACGATTAAGCACGTTTCGGAAGGTTAAAATTGCTTCCTGGGTTGCCATGCCTTTTGGATGTTTCTGTGCTTCAAGCGGATGGCAGTGTGGCATGTAGTGGCCTGATTAGTCAGGCTAGGGATCTGCTCCGCCTAGGCAGGTATTATATATTTTTTATATGCTATTAGGTGATAAGAACGTTAATCATGTATGCTAGTTTGAAAATCAGACCATAATTCAGATCTTCAGATATGCTGTCATGCAAGGGATATGATATTGTTATCTGATAATAACTGCAGCTAGTCTTGCTTTATTTTGATCCTTTAGTCCTTTGCTCTTGCAAATTTCTTTTGGTTACCAAACAAATTCATCAGATTGTTTGTCTGTACAGGAAATTATACATAAGTACCTTAAAACTTCTGTCAATGGAAATAATCATGCTGCTCTTGCTAGTACTTCTGGGGAGCTGACATGGGAGAAGCCCATCTATTCAGATTTCCAGATTTTGTCTAGGTACAAGTTTAATGACTGTTTGAGAACTGAAGCATATGTTGTTAACACATAATTGTTTGAACAAATTAGTTTTTCATTGCAAATGATGGAAGACAGGAAGTTATCCTTTGTTCATTTCTTTACTGGTGTTTCTGATTTTGTCTTTTGTTGTTTTGTTTCTTTACTTCATTGGTGTTTTCACTCTTGTTCTTGGACACCAGGGAAAGTGAATATGCTGCATGGACTCTTGTTAATGGCTATGCACTAAATCATGCCACAATTGCCACCCATCGCCTAGAATCAGATATCAGAAATATTAATAAGTTCAACAAATTTGTGGAGGACAATGGCTTCAAGTTAAATTCAGAAGGAGGGATTCTGAAAGGTCAGCTGTTAATATCTGTTCCACCCAGATTATATTTAGTAGCTAGTGTCACCTGATATAGTACCTTTAATTTTTTATGCTCTGTTTGATTACACAAGTTTTGGAAATCTATTTTGCTGGGAGCATTACAGATCACTACATTTTCTGATACTTTAATTAGTAGTATAGTTTGATCATGTTGAAGTAGCCATGTGTTTTTGGGGAAATAAGTACACATATCCAAACTCCAAAGTAGGTCATTAGCTCTTGCGACGTCTTGAATAATAAATTTTTAAGTATGTATCTGGCCCATCTATTCCATGTGTTGTATATGTGTACACATCAAGACTAATGGAGATTGATCTTCCCACAGTTGGAGTTAAGGTACTTAAAAAAAATTACTTAAAGCGTAATTCCCACTGTCACGCGCCTAATTCACGGGGAAGGTTTAGAGGTAGAATTGGGGGATTAGAGGGGGTTAGGGGGAGGAACGGCAGCCGTAGGGCTGGCCGCTCCTAGAGAAAGGGAGGGAACGGCAGCAGCAGCAAGCTGCAGCCGGCCTGGCAGAATGGCGGGCGGCATGGGTGGCTGCGGCGGCAGCTGCCGTCGCCTGCTGCGGGGAAGGGCGGCGCGGTAGGGTGGGCGCGCGTGGGAGAAGGAGAGGGAGAGAGGGAGATGGAGGGTTTTACCCCAAACTATTCTTGCTTATAATTCCAAAAGACACATCTCCCTTTATATTTATAGGGAGGACTTGACTTGATTAACAAGTAATCCTAGCTTCTGGACTCTTCCTAATCCTAAACATAGATGGGTCTTGCAACGTGCTACTGTTCATGCTGGGCCCAATTGGCCTGAATTGGGCCCCACATCTCCGTAGCCCGTCATGGCTATATTGGCCCGTGACACATACATTACCATGTTACATTGACCCAAATCATGGGAAAATAAATGTCTTCATTAGTTTTGATGTGTGCATGTATATGATGTATGGTCATACATGGCCTGATATGTACTTAACAGCTGATGGTCATACCACCTTCTTGCAAACATTTAGCATTCACCTAGAGCTATTTACTATATACTACGCATAGTAATTCAAAAAACAACAGCTAAGGCACTAACACACCGGTCGGTGTTCCTCCCACCAACTCGCTCAATATAACTGCTTCCATATGAACCAAATTTCTTTGATTATGGCCGTGTTTGGCCGGGCTCCGGCTCCGGCTCCATGGCAGCTCCGGCGGAGGAGCCGCACCAAACGCGCCGGCAGGAGGAGCCGCTTCTGCCCATGTTCCAGAGGAGCCAGAGCCCTTTTGTGCGTACGGATGCGGAGCCTCGATTTGTGGCTTCGCCGCTCCGGCTCCGGCTCTCGCATCGGAGCACTGCGGACGGAGCCCGGCCAAACAAGGCCTATGTAAGAAAAATCTAAAAGACAGAAAATTGGAGCATTTTTGCTGGAAAACAAACAGTCCGCCTCCCCCACCCTGCGAGAATATGTATGAGCTTCCCTCTTGATTTGGCTGGTTCTGGACTTTTGAATCCTATTTTTTTCTGTCTCAAACACGCAAGAGGACTGCACATCATTATATTAAAAAGAGAAAAAGAAAAACCAACAGCCCAAGTGGACCAGGGCAATATAAAGAAGGAAGAGACGGCAACAGAAAACTCACACACCCAAACACACAAACCCCTGAAGTCCAACTAAAACATTGAATTCATCATCAACAGAGAGAGGAGGTCAGGGATCAGGTGTATTCCAGGTCCATCACCGGGGTCAAGGCCCTGAGTTGGCTCCTAGGATAAGCGCAGTTGAGAGGTGGTAATCACCACTGTTTATAGGTCCGTAGTCTAACAAAAAAAAAAGACACAACCTATGGAGTTGGCATGTACTTGGCCCGGTTTCTACATTCAATATAGTGACATGCAGCTCTCCTGCAGTCCTGCATGTTGAGAGATGAAACGAATCAATAGAGGGTGTGACCATTTTTATGATCGCAAAGGCTTCACTGCCATAAGCTACTAAGCCCTTTTATGCCAGCGAAGCACCATAATTTGGCTTATCTTGAATATTGTGCAAAATAGAAGTATAGAACTTATGGTTTGGAGGAAGTGCCATCAGCACATTCCTATGTTTCCACAAGATGTCAGGAGGTGCTGTATTATCTCATTAGCTTGATCACATAATGGGCACTATTCAGGATAATCAAGTCCTTGGTGTGCCAACTTGTCAGCTGTCCAGCAGCAATTCAAGGCTAACCAATTGAAAAATTTGCATCTTGGAGGCGCTCAGGATTTCCAAACTTCCTTTCAAGGCTCAAACTCCACGCCAGTGAAGAAACGTGCATAGGTTGATTTGCAAAAAAAATCACTATCCGGTGGTGTTGATCCTCAATTTCAGGATTGAGCTGCACATCACTCACTAAGTCCAAAACGTGGAGGTACTCCAGCAGTGCCTCAGTAGATATACTTTCTGATCTCAAACCCAACCGTTAGTAGTTAAAGCCTCCTGGACTGTCCTCTTGTTAGCAAACCGCTTCGGAACCAAAGTCACCAAAGAGGGTGCAAGATCACTTAAGATTGATCATGTAGCCATCAATCAATCCAAAAGAGCATTCTCTCGTCATTGCCTACAACAACATCACAGGAGTGCCAAATGTTGCTGAGGTGTTGGGATGCACCTGTATCTTGTTCTGACCATGGTTGGTCTGGCTGGGTTTTCTACCATAACCACCCTCATAGGTATGCTTGAATTGTGTAAATAGTCCAAAGGATCAGTGTCCTTGTGCCCCAAGTTTTTGCATTGTTCTAAAAAAGAAGAGCTAGCAGGAGGACTGTACGTGAGGCCCTCTCAAATAATTTGTGGATCTCTGATATCCAAGGTGCTCTAACTGTGGGAGTCATATCAGAATTTCTGTCTCTATGGGATTTGATCTTCCAGCCTGGAGTCACAGATTATCATATCTGGCGTTTATCTTCAAATGGCCAATATTCAGCAAGGTTGGCTTAGAAAAATCTCTTCCAGGGAATGAGTTCTTTTCGGCCTTATACTAGAATTTGGAGAACCTGGGTGCCAGGAAAATGTATATTCTTCTTATGGTTGGTAACTCATGATCAGTGTTGGATAACAGACCGTTTGGCAAAAAGAGGGCTTCCTCATCCTGATAGATCATAGATGTCCTCACTGTGATCAAGCGGAAGAATCTATCAACCACTTGTTCCTGTTTTGTGTTTTTACAAAGAGAATTCTGGTTCAAACTTCTACAGGCGAGTCAGATTGTTAGTAGCATGGTTTTGTGCTGTTTGTGTGTGTTTGTAAGGGCTTTTCCCTTTTTTTTTTCTTCTTAATACAATGATACACAGCTCTCCCGTGTGTTTGAGAAAAAATTGTGTATAAGCATATCTTAAAAATTTACTGCATGAAGTGTACAAGTTCTTTTTATTGTTATTCCACATATTGTAGAGAAGCTAATTTGCATGTTTTTTTTTCTGTGTCTATGTTTATGATCAATAGTGAGTCCTGATGGTCTCCTTCAGCAAAGTTCAACAGTAGCTGATTCATCATTGTTTACGTTTGCTGATGGGATAACTGAATCTATTCCTCGATCATACATTGAATTTGCTGAACGCCTCCTGCTACCACAGTTCAAAGATTTGCAAGATGAAGAGGTTTGCGTCATTTTCTCACTGATTCACACTGCTCTTGTACATGACACTAACATTGAAAAGCATGGCTTAGAATTTTGTATGACACTAACAGTATGATTCCCTGAAGATCTCTTATGCTTTATTCAATTACTCTTATCTGCTACTCAAAATTCCCCTTTGTAATTTCTGTAGGTGAAAGAATACCACAGACGTGATGGTTTTGAGGTGGGCAATGCGGACAAGATATTCGAAAGTACATCAAAGGATCAGCTGACACGGACATCTGCATAAACAGTGAACTCTAGATCTATTGTGCAAATGACCCATTGTGCCTCTTGGAAGTGTGTTGGAGGCATGTATTGTGAAATGATTGTACCTACTTGAGTGAAATAAAACATAAGAATCAATAAAAAGTAACTGTTTTTTTATTCTACATCTGTTGAATCTAAAGAGAGAAGCTGTTTCTGTTCCTTTGGCCCTACAATCTTTCATCATCATTAAATCCATGTCTGGGAACTTGGGTGTTCCAGAATGAACATGGCACCTGCAGTAAGGACTTCACCTACTTCTCCCTTACAAAAGAATTAACATGAAGGATGACTAGTTTTGTTTTTGTTAATTTCTGTTGTTTTGTGTTGCGCATCCTAGCACTTATGGTTAATGTATTGGGAATCCTTGGAACGGTGAAAGCAGGTGAGCTGCCATGCCGGGGTGTGCACTTATCTTTCAGCAAGTATTTAGTAGGTACTAGGGTACTACTCCCTTTATTTCAAATTATAAGACATTCCAAGAATCTTACAGAGACAAAGCATCTTAATTTTAACCAAAATTATAGAGAAAATTATAAAAATTTATAACATCAAATAGATATACTATAAAAATATAATTAATGAAGAATCTAATGATACTTAATTAGTGTTATAAATATTATTATCTTATTATATAAATTTGGATAAACTTGAGATCATTTGACTCTTCAAGATTCTTAAAATGCCTTATAATTTGAGATGGAGGGAGTACTACAGTATAACTTGGCGCAAATCGTCAGAAAGAAGACCCAGGCCCCGTTCACTTCCCATGCAAACCCAAAATATTTCCTCTTCCACCCATCATATCAAATATTTGGACGCATGCATGGAGTATTAAATATAGATAAAAAAATAACTAATTGCTAAGTTTGTCTGGTTTTTGCGAGACGAATCTTTTGAGTCTAGTTACTTCATGGTTGGATAATATTTGTCAAATAAAAACGAAAGGTGCTACAGTAACTTTTCACTCACTTTTTACCAACTAAACACACCCCAGCGAAGTTCATAAAAAAGGGCAGTATTAGCAATTGACAGATCTTTGTTAGCATATGTTTTGTCTTTCAACTGAATCGACAGGATTTTTCTTTGCAGATGTTTGTCCTCAGCTGGAGTATGGTTTCCTGGCATTCATATTTCATTAATTGTGTGCCTACTTTGTGACTTAGGGTGTATTTAGTTCGCGAAATTTTTTGGCTTTGGCTACTGTAGCGCTTTCGTTTGTATTTGTCAATTAGTGTCCAATCATGGACTAATTAGGCTCAAAAGATTCGTCTCGTGATTTTCTACCAAACTGTATAATTATTTTTTTTGTCTACATTTAATGCTCTATGCATCTATCAAACATTCAATGTGATAAGAAATCTTGAAAATTTTTTGGAACAAAACATGGCCTCATGGTACCAGCTTCTTGAATTGTCACGCCAGGTACATGTTCAGTAACTAGTACCTACTTTCTGGGTTCAATGAAATGTGTACAACACTTTCTGAATATGTATAGTTGATGATAAGTTGCAGTACGTGGTTGTAATATAGTTTATAATCAATAAATACAAAGCATTCAATTTCATTTTCTGTGATAAACCTTTGGATGCAACTAAAATGTCACCAAACGAAAAGCAGAAAAGTAAATTAATGCATGACCCACAAAGCTTTTTAGTCTAGCAAGTTGGGGTCTGTTAAGAAAAACAAAGAAAATGAATCACCCAAAAAGACACCCATTAATTTAGTAGAGTTCTTGATTCTTGGTGCTAGCGAAGAGTCAAAGAAAACCAAAGCAGCAGTCTCAAAACTTCGCATTGATCCATTTGTCCTTGAGATCTCAAGGGCGTCCCCAGCATTAGGCCGTTTCCTCACTTGAATTTGGTAAAGCAGGTGGCTCGCGTGCAGACATGGACCATGATTCTAGCACCTGGCATGTCGAGAAAAGAAAAGGAAAGAATTCTGGAAGAGGCACTGCTTAAACAAATATGCTAAAAGGTTGCTTTGGTTGTCCAGTGCCCTTCTGCATATATAGTATTCCACCAGCCATTTCTCCTTTGAGGGATCTCTGTTAGCATTGTTTCCATGCAATACTGCATTAGGAATATTATTGTATTTTCATATAGCAGAATGTTTGTCCAGTTGCTAAGATATATTTTGCATTAGGGCTTTGTTGTTGCTTGCAAACATTTCAGACTATTAACATGCTCAATCACCACCAAAGGAGAATTGCTGACTTTTCATTTCTGGAGAAAAATCGAATCTAATTTCCCTGTTCTACACTATAAGGACCCCTTTTTCTTTCTTACTTCACCCAATTACCCACTGTAAAGAAACTCTTGCGTTATCCATAGTAGCAACTAGCAACCTGTAAAGCTGTCACTGTCCATCTGCTAATTTATCCATCTACTGATCTACAGGTCTACTCAGATACCAGAATTCGAAGCCTAAAGGCACTATCCAAGCCGTGGTCCAAATCCAACGGTGAGCTCATAAAGCATCATGGATTTATATGATCCAAACGTTACATATGCCTTTCAAGCTTTCAGATCATGCATGTACATGTGTGGAGCAAACCGGTTTGCTGACATTTGTGCGCATAACATGGTTGCAAGCTGAGGTTTGTCGCATCCACTTATAACAATTCCAGGTTATCCCGTTCAGAGAGGAGGAAACGCAATGCTTTTGTGAAGCTTCCTTGTGCTTTCTGGTGCAGTTGTGCCTGAAAAGGTGTCAGCTTAGTCCATGTAAGTGAACAAATTCCAGTTGAGCACTACTTTTTATAACCATGAAAGAATTTAGGTGCTGCTGATGCAGAATGAAAAAAAAACTACTCTTAGAACCCTAAAGTAGCGAGCTTAATGCTGAATTAGATTTAAGTAATGCAGATGGTATGATTCTCCATTTGTCGCATCCAAAAAGATTGGGACCTAACACCACTGAATTAGCCAAGTTGGTTCTTTGTTTGAAAACGAGTTTAGTCCAAATATCATTGAGAATATAGTTGATTAAAAAACCCCATAGAGTTGATCGATTGGGACCATTTAGATTCGATATTGTAGGCACAAGAATTAGTTGCCATTTTCCACTTTGAAGTTAGCATACACAAAACTTGAGTTTAAAGGGAAAAAAGCAGTTAGCCAAAGTGCAGAATAGGCAGACACTGAGACTGAGTCAATCCTAATCCATCACAATGCTCACGATGTCTTAATCTTTAAGATTCTAGAGACATGGTTGCGAGATGGAAAGGTTAAAGCGAGGATTCTGCGTCTCTCGGATAGCACTGCAGAATCAGCTTTGGCGCACTGGCTTCAGGCAATGCAGTCTCCGTCCGCACGCAGTGAGGCGGACAGCAGATGAATTTGGGGGACTTTAGCGGTGCGATTTCCTACCTGTACACTTTACTGATTCTCTGGTCATAGCTTATTTGCACTCCTAGATACAGTAGTAGATTCCCAGCTCCGGCTTTAACCTGTAGGTTTTGCCCCACTGCCTATATTTTAACCAAAAGTATTCATAGATTGGATAACAACGGATTAGCCTTTGTTTCCGTTGAAGAATCAATTTAAGGCACAGGCGCTAGGATTAACTTGTGCACCCGGGGGTCTCCGCAGACTACTGGAGATCTTGATGGTGCAACAGTTCTTGGCAATAATATTTCCCGTACACTACCTACCATTGCTGGTGACCGGCACGCCCTTTAATTAACTATATATTATATTATATAGTATATTACTATACTAGTAGTAGCACCTAACAAGGGAGGTTAGTATATTACTATACTAGTAGTAGCACCTAACAAGGGAGGTTGATGAGACCGACGTGTCTCTTTCTAATCTCGCTCATTTGTAGGGGTAATTTGTTGTGAGTGCAGTGTTTTATTTAGGTCAATACGCGGTTGAAGTTGCCAATCGCTACCAATTCTCCAGGAAAAAAGGAAACTACAGAATGGCAGTTTCTTTAATTTAGCAGTGGATGATTTCTCACAAAATTCGTGTGTTCCAAACCGTGGATGAAGCGGCAGATAGGCGTCCCCATGCCGGACTTGTCATCAAGAGGTACGCGGCGGCAATCTGATCCTGATCTACCTCCACCTCCAGTTGACGAGACGTCCACTGGTGAATATTTGATTCAGTGACAGGCAGCGGAGACGCCCTCAGGATCCGCACGTCTCGCCTAGTTTAGTCTGTGTAAGATTCCAACCATCTCCATGGCCTAATGATTGCCATTAGTTTAATCCCATCGCTGAGGTGCACCCCTTGTTGGCCGCCCTCATTCCCCTCTTTTTCTGCCAATGGGAAGTGAAGTCACTCCTACGCCTTTGTGTGAGGTAGAAAGGCATCCACCATGTCCCCTCCTTTTCGGCCCCCGGGCACCTCTCTAAATCCTCTCATCCGTGGCCGTCCGTCCACACTCCACAGACCACAGCTGGGATCCCGATCAATGGCGTGGCATGGACGACGCAGCGGCGATCGGCGGCAGCGCTTGGGGGCGTTGCAGGAGGAGGCCGGTGACGCGGAGTGGGGAGGGTGTGGCGACGGCGGGAATGGAAGGAGAGGCGAGGTGATCACCTGATGGATTTCCTACAGTGGTAGGCAAGTCTGATTCTTGGCTGATGTCTTCTTACACACAATGGCAAAAGATCATCTTTTTTTCTTGTCCCTTTTCCGGTTTTCCCTTCTTTTGGGGGACTGGAGGCTCACCTCGATTTTTTGTTCAAAACAGTTGCTTGAGTGTGTCCGGTGATCTGTCGTGTGTCTGGAGTAGTGTTGTGTGGCATGGTGCGTTGTGTGTGTGTGTGTGTGTGTGCTGGTCTCAAGGATATATGTAAACACAGTCTGAGAGGAATGGGTTGTTGTGAGAGGGCAACAAAAATGCATAGATTGGGTGTTTGATGAATAATTCTCGGCGTTTTGTTCTGTTATCAAATGTGTCTTCCATCCTTCCTGCTTGGAGATTTCGTGTCTGTTCATGTTCTCCTCGCAAAAGAAAAGGCGTTTGTTCATATTCTGATGTTGCAACCACCGGCATGGCATGCCTCAAAATAATTTGAGTTGAATGGACTCTTTTGGTCCCAATATTACTGATAACTTGAGTGGCTTATAAGGCAAACAATACCCACACAAAAAACTGTCACGCTTCTCTACTGAGATGAGGTACGGTAATTTTTCAGTATGGCTCGACGGCGCTTTTTTTTTTCAAACAGCATCTATTATGGTACACTTTGTGGAAGGCCTTATGACCTGGAGCTTTGCATGGGGCTGCAATTCATGCGACAATGCCCTGCTCAGTGCTCACGTAAAAGAGTCCAAAAACTCCACAGGCAATGGTGTGATTGATTGATGATACTCAAGTGTAATACTTGTAGAATCGTGAGGTAAATATGAGCTGAGACACTCGTGTTTTCTGATTTGGTTGGTAGTACAAGTTTCTGCTAGGAGGGGCCTAATCATGCCATCTCGGTGTGGTTCCATGAGCAGGTTAGTGGCGCACATTTTGCTCAGGTCGAAAGCTCAGCTGGGCTGCCGTTTCATTGTAACCTCGACTGTGCTTCTTGTGGGCCATCAGATTGTGAGTTTAGTGGGCCGAAGTACATTCGTCAGAATTTCCTCCCTTTTTCTATCATTCAAAATAAAATCCTAATAATTGGAAAAGGTTCTTTATAACTCACATAACTATCCTCGTAGCCTGATTTTTCTCTTCTAACCCTAAAACAAGATGTCTTACCCCCGAACTCTCAGAACCGCTCAAATTAGCTCGCTACTCTGGTTTGAAGTGGTTTTAAACATGGTGCCTTTTTGTTTAAAAAAATCTGATAATACTTAATAAGATTTTAAACCATAAAGTTGTTTCTAAAATCCCAAGAAAAATACTATAGATAGATTGGTATATGAATAAAAGAATATTCATAGCTCGTGAGAATATGTCTAGATGCTTCAAAGAAATAGATATAGCTATAGGAAAATGGAAAAATATCCTAAAAATCTAGAAACATAAAACATTCTAACTGTCTGAACATGTTTTGAAAACTTTTTGTAACAAAAAACGCAAGACACAACTAGCATGGATGCATAACATGAATGCATTTAACATTAATGTATGTTGCATTTATGCTGGTTGCATCTCATATTATTGTTGTGCAAAGTTTTAAAAACATGTTTATACGTTGACTATAATTTATGGTTGGGATCTCTCTAGATATCTTCTCATTTTTCTAGAGCTAAATGTAATTTTTTAAAGCTTCTGGAGATATCTTCACGAGCTTTGATTGTTTTTTTGGAATTGTCGTATCCCAAACTCTCTAAGATTTTCTGTTTTGGAATTTTTAGAAGTTTAGAAACATTTTTGTTGTTTAAAAACCTTGTCACTAGATTTTTTAACTAAGAAAAGACAAAACTACCTTGTAAAGCACACCAAACCAGGGCTAGGAGGTACTTCAAAATGGTTTTCATAATTTAAGGGGTCAGATGTTTGGTTTTAGAGTTCGAGAAGAAATATCAAACTAGAACGATAGTTTATAGAGATAGAATGGACTTTTTCATTCCTAGTTATATATAAACTAAAAAGATCCATGGAGCAATAAATGATGTAATTCTAGTCTTTAATGTACTTGCCTTGACTCATAAATGTATCATTCTTCAATTGCTTGATTTAAAGACAAAGGAAGTAACTCAACTCTCCAATCATGGACATCTCAAACTTATTAGCCATCATCTTCCCAAACTCTTCACAAAAGTCTTAATTGGTTGATCCAAATATGATGTCATTAACATAGATTTGCAACATAAATAAGTCCTTGTCAATCTTCTTGGTGAAAAGAGTGGTGTCAACCTTACCCATCATGAATCCCTTTGAGAGTAGGAAGTCTCTCAATCTCTCATACCATGCTCTAGGTGCTTGCTTTAATCCATATAAAGCCTTCTTCAACTTGTACACATGGTTAGGTTTCTTGTCATCTTCAAAACTGGGAGGTTTCTCAACATAAACTTCTTTATTGATGCAGCCATTGAGAAATGCACTCTTGACATCCATTTGATAGAGCTTGATGTTGTGGGCACAAGCATAGGCTAGCAAGATTCTAATTGCTTCCAATCTAGCAACCGGGGCATATGTTTCTCCAAAGTCAAGACCTTCCACTTGAGTGTATCCTTGTGCTACCAATCTTGCTTTGTTCCTTATTACTATCTCATCTTGATCTTGCTTATTTCTAAAGACATATTTGGTTCCAATCACATTGTGTCCCTTTGGTCTCTTCACTAATTACCATACTTGATTTCTTATAAAGTTGTTCAATTCTTCATGCATTGCATTCACCCAATCAACATCCATCAATGTTTCATCTATCTTCTTTGGTTTAATGGATGATACAAATGAGAAATGCTCACAAAATAAAGCCAATCTTGATCTTGTTTGTACACCTCTAGAAATATCTTCAATTATAGTGTCCAATGGATGATCTCTTGCAATATGAGTTGGTTGGAGTATTTGAACTTGATTGCTTGCACTTGCTTGATCATTAGGTTGAGATGATGTACTAGCCACTTATTCTTGCATATTTTCATGAGAGCCACTTGAACTTACTTGATTAGTGTCTCTTGGGAACCCTTGATTTCATCAAATTCAACATCATGAACTTCCTCAAGAGTACCGCTTGCCAAATTCCAAACTCTATATGCTTTTCTAGTGGTTGAGTATCTAAGCAAGAATCCTTTATCACACTTCTTCTCAAATTTTCCTAATCTAGTGCCTTTCTTCAAGATATAGCATTTGCAACCAAAGACCTAAAAATATGCAATGTTGGGCTTTTACCATTCAAGAGCTCATAAGGTGTCTTCTCCTTCAATGGATGACAATATAATCGGTTGCTACAATAGCAAGCCGTGTTGATAGCTTCGGCCCAAAAGGATTGGCTCACATTGTACTCATTCAACATTGATCTTGTCATGTCAATCAAGATTCTATTCTTTCTCTCAACAAGGTCATTTGATTATGGAGTATACTTGGCCGAGAATTGATGTCTAATTCTAAATCCATCACACAACTCATCAATTCTTGTGTTCTTGAACTCACTACCATTGTCACTTCTAACTCTCTTGATGGTTGTTTCAAACTCATTGTGAATGCCCTTGACAAATGATTTGAATGTTGCAAACACATCACTCTTGTCCACTAGAAAGAATGCCCAAGTGTATCTTGTATAGTCATCCACTATCACAAAGCCATATTTGTTTTCACCAATGCTAGTGTATTGTGTTGGCCCAAACAAATCCATGTGCAATAACTCAAATGCCTTGCTAGTACTCATAATGCTTTTCTTAGGATGAGTGTTTCTAACTTGTTTGCCGGCTTGACAAGAGCTACAAAGCTTATCCTTTTCAAACACAACATCTTTCAAGTCTCTAACCAAGTCATGCTTAACCAATCTATTTAACTGTTTCATTCCAACATGACTAAGCCGTCTATGCTATAACCAACCCATACTAAACTTAGTGAACAAGCATGTTGACAATTGAGCTTCACTAGCATTGAAATCAATCAAGTATAGATTCTCATATCTAAAGCCTTTGAAGATTAAGTTAGAGCCATCTACACTTATGATCTCTACATCATCTACCCCAAATATGTATTTGAATCCAAGATCACACAATTGAGCCACGGATAGCAAATTAAAGTTCAAGCTCTCTACTAGCAACATATTAGAAATGCTCATGTCATTAGATATTATAATCTTACCAAGCCCTTTGACCTTGCCTTTGCCATTGTCACCAAATGTGATACTATCATAACCATTGTTATCATTGGTGTTGATTGAGTTGAATATTCTTGCATCACCTGTCATGTGTTGAGTACACCAACTATCAAGAACCCAATGCCTTCCTCCAGCTTTATAATTGACCTACAAAAGTAGATCAATTCTTTTTAGGTACCCAAACTTGCTTTGGTCCTCGAAGGTTAGTGACTAAGCTCTTTTCACCCAAATGACTTTCTTCTTTGAGCCCATCCATGGTGCACCAATAAACTTAGCATGAACACCATTAGTACACTTAGTAAGCACATAGAAATAAGCAAGCTTAACTAAGGATACATTAGCTTGTGATTTCTTGTTCATGCACCTTTGCTCTATGTGACCAATTTGCTTTCAACTAGTGCAAAACCGACCATTGTTCTTTACAAAACTAGTCTTGTGAGGAGCAAATACCGCCTTGCCTTTTTGAGGGTATAGTCAAATCTCTCTTTATAGAGAGAAGCTCTTTGGCTACCCAAGCACATAAGCAAGCGGTCCTCACCACCATAGGCTTTGTCTAAGGCACGAGTGAGCTCATTGACCTCCTTCTTCAAGGTCTTATTCTCAACCATAAGTGAAGCATCACAAGTGAAACCATCACTCATAGGTGAGGTGGAAGTGGATGATGAGCTACATGAAGGGTTAGCGGGAACAACAACAATAGGCTTATAGAAAGATTCATCAATTATGTCACATGTTAAGCCTTTGTCACATGTTACAACATGCTCCTTCTCATTTTGCTCATCAAGTAGAGAGGAATGAGCTTTTTCAAGCTTCTTGTGAGCCTTGTCAAGCTTCTCATAGTCTTCCTTTAGACTCTTAAGAGATGCATTGAGCTCATCAAAGGCTTGCTTAAGGGCTTTTAATTAGTTTCTTACGTAAATCTTTGTATTCCCTTCTCTTAATTTTAAAATATTCTTTAACATCTTCTAACATGTCAATTAGTTCATCTTTAGTTGGTTCATCATCATCACTTTCACTTTCATTATCATGTTCCTCATCACATCCATCATCTCAAGTTTGTACCTTAGTGGCCTTAGCCATGAAGCAAGTCGATGGAGTGTCGAAGAGAGAAGGCTTCTCATTGATAGCAATGCTTGCAAGAGCCTTCTTCTTGGTGGTCTTTGTTGACGGTCACTAACACATGTTTTGACCATCAACATTTCACCCAAAAGCATGGTAAAGTGAGGTAAATCATCATCACATATGAAGAATTATGTTTAAATTTCACCTAGTTCCACTTGTGCTTGTAGAATTATTTATATGCAGGAAATATGGCAAATTTTGGCCAAAATGGTGACAAACATGGACCAAGGAAGCAAGTGGACGTGGCAGGGCCACCTGGGCCCACTAGGCAGCGCCACCTAGGCGCCGCCTAGCCCCACATGGTGCCACCTTAGCACTTTGCCGCGTCACTGATCCGTGGGAGCCCCTCCAGAACCAATGGGATGCATTGATCTAAGTCAGTTCAATCAATGGTCACAATGAAGAGGCCATGGATCCATGGGCCCATTGTCATAGACTTGGACCTTCACCAACCAACTTATTGGCCAAGTTTCACCATGTGTCGCCTCTACAACCGCCATTGGGAGCCAACCATTATCGTTGGATGCTAAGGCGATGGAATGGAGGGCCGGGCGGTGCCCTACCTAGGCCGCACGGCACCCAAGTCACTCCACCGACCTTGCCAGTGCCTACAAATATCCCTCCCCTCACTATACACTATGAATAGTGGGTGTGGAGCTTAGTGGAAGAAGGCCCCCATTCATTTTCCAAGCTCTCCAAGCTTCTCTTAGCTTTCTAGCTTAGCTTTAGCTATAGAGTAGTAGTCTAGTAGTGGAGTAGAGCAAGAGCGAAGCTTCTCAGAGTCTGAAATGGTCTTCTAGGTCTGGTATAGCTCTTTTGTAATTCTTTTATTTCTAAATTACTTTATTTAGTATTTATTTCAGTATTTTATTCTAGTATTGCTTGCTTTACTTTAAGTACTTAGTCATTAGTGTTTATCATTAGTGAGCTTAGGTGCTTATTGTTTGGCACTAGTAGCATAGGTTATCTTATCATTAGTAGTCTTTCGTTAGTACCGGTTCCACCGTCTGGTTAGGGTGCTTTGATCTTATTTTATCTGAGCTCAGATCTAAGTAGTAAGTTTATAGATTAAGCGTGGTGTTTAGGCTATAGATTACTTGTGGATACGGCTAGGCCTCCAGATAGATTGTGGTAGGTGGCAAGTGGTGATAGCCTTGTCCATCCTCTGTATTCGACCATGATAGGTCTAGTTATTAAACCACAGGACTCATGGCAGACCTTGTCTATTTAACTCTCCTAGTTGGTAGGTGGGTTGTGCCCTGAAGTACTATCATATTTCTCCTAGTTATTTGTTTACCCTTAGTTACTAGAAAGATAAATCATTCACTCTCCCACCTAGCTATCTCTGGTTAGTTTGTTAGCGGTAGTTAGTTTAGGTAGTTCACACTCATCCTTCACTATCATTCACCTACCTAGGATCAACTCAAGCCTTCCTCTAGCAAATCCTAGTCCACTTATAAATTCTAGCCTTTCGCCTTCCTGTGGGATAAATTACAAATTCAACACTCAATACTCACCGAGTGAAGTGTTACGTGATAGTTCTGTGCGCTTGCGGAATCCTCCAATAGTCATTAAGAAATATCAACAGTCTTGTCATCATCACTTGAGGAAGCATCACTATCCCAAGTGACCACATATGAACCACCCTTCTTCTTCATTTTGATGGTCATCTTGTCCTTGTTCTCCTTCTTGTCCTTCTTATTCTCCTTGTCATCATCATCATTGTCGCTATTGTATGGGCATTGAGCAACAAGATGATTCTTGCTACCACACTTGAAGCACCTTCTTGCCTCATCCTTACACTTGGATGATGACTTCTTCCTTCTAGCACGATAGCCCTTCTTCACCTTGAACTTGCCAAATCTCTTCACAAAGAGAGCCATCTTCTCATCATCCATATCATCAAAACTTGAATCATCATCTTCACTTGATGTATCTTGCTTGGCCTTGCCCTTTGATGATGATGTGGCTTTGAATGCCACACTCTTCTTCTTCTCATCCTTCTTCTCATCTTTCTTCTCCTTCTTTTCTTCCTTCTCATCATCATCTCTATATGTGTCATCGGTCATCATATCTCCCAACACTTGGTTTAGTGTCATGGTGTCCACACCACTCCTCACTAGTAAGGTGACCAACATGCCAAATCTTGATGGTAAACATCTTAAGAACTTATGAGAGAAGTCCTTGTCCTTTACTTCTTCACCAAATGCTTTGAGATCATTGACTAGCACTTGTAGCCTATGAAACATCTCCGGCATACTCTCATCTTCCTTCATCTTGAAGCTAGCAAACTTCTCCTCGAGGATGTAAGCTTTTGCACCCTTCACCGCTTGTGTACCCTCAAATGATTCCTTCAACTTCTTCCAAGCCTCATGAGCCATCTCACTGTTCTTGATTTACTCAAATGTTCTCTCATCAATAGCATCATGAATGGCACTAAGAGCAATGTCATTGTTTTGGAGAAGCACTTCTTCGGCCACAGTGGGATTCTCTGGATTGGCTATCTCAATTTTGGTCTCCACCACTTTTTACACCTTTCTATTGATTGACTTGATATGTGTGGTCATCTTTGACTTCCAATATGGATAATTTGTGCTATCAAATTAGGGGACTTCTTGGTGTTGTTGATTTGAGCCATTTTAACACTGAAGGTTGTTAAGCCTCAAATCACGGTGACCACGGATCCGATACCACTTGAAAGGTCCTAATGGCTAGAGGGGGTGAATAGCCTGTAAAATTTCTACAACAACACTAAGCAAAATAGTTAGACAAATATGAGGTGAAGCAATTCTTATGCTAGCCTACCAAAAATGCAAGCCACCTAGCATAATTCTAGTTACTATAGTCTCTAAGCACACAATGCTAGGTCACTATCACTAAGTGAGCTCTCAAAGACTAACTAAAGAGTCTCACTAACCACTAGATAAGACACAAGCTAGCTCTCAAAACTAATTACACTAAAGAGTGTAGCAACACTAGAAATATAAATACAAGAGAGGGGATGGGATGATTATACCGCCGTGGCAAGAGAAGATCAATCAATCACAATGAATACCAATAAAATCCTCAGAGACAGGATGACACAATAATTTTTCACCGAGGTTCACTTACTTGCCGGCAAGCTAGTCCCCACTGTGGTGATTCACTCACTTGGAGGTTCACCACGAATAGGCATCACATGCCTAACCCGCAATCGGGTGTTGCACAAATAACACAAGATGACGATCACACAAGCCACGAGCAATCCACTAGAGTACCTTTTGGCTCTCCGCTGGGGAAAGGTCAAGAACCCCTCACAATCACCACGATCGGAGCCGGAGACAAGCACCTTCCTCTGCTCGACGATCCTCGCTGCACCAAGTTGTCTAGGTAGCAGCAACCACCAAGAGAAACAAGCGAATCCTGCAGTGAAACACAATTGCCAAGTGCCTCTAGATGCAATCATTCATGCAATACACTTGGATTCACTCTCAATCTTACAAAGATGATGAATCAATGATGGAGATGAGTGGGAGGGCTTTGGCTAAGACCACAAGGTTGCTATGTCAATGCAAATAGCCAAGAAAGTGAGCTAGAGCTGGCCATAGGGCTTAAATAGAAGCCCCCACAAAATAGAGTTGTTGGTCTCAACAGACAGCCTGCTACGCGGTGACCAGACGCACTGGTCGGGGCAACCGGACGCACCCGAGCCAGCGTCCGGTCCACTAGATGCTACCACTGTCCCCGCTGATCTCCAACGGCTAGATTCTCCTGTGCTCGCATTTTAGTGACGACCGAACACACCACGCTGCGACCTGACGCAGCTGCCCAGCGTCCGTTCACGCCTTCACCCGAGGCACCAAACCAGCGACCTGACGCAATGACGCCCTGACCGGACGTGGCACCATCGTGTTGTCCGGTCACTTACAGAGAACTCCTCGAGCACCATAAACATGACCTGATGCATCCGAAGGAGCATGACCAGACTCAGGGCCGAGTACGGCCCTCACTGCTGCTGCGTGCCAACACTATCACCACTACGTCAGCATACGTCACCTCTAACCGGACGCAGGCCCTGCGCGTCCGGTCACAATCATTGTGCAGCATCCAATCTCACACCGAGACCAAGCCCTTCACTACTATAAGCAATCGAATGCACCACTCCGAGTCTGGTCACTTTGGAACTAGAGTCTGGTCAGTGAAAACAGCGCCTCCTCTTCTCCAACTTTGTCACCCTTGGTCAAATGTGCCAACCACCAAGTGTTTCACCTTGTGCACGTGTATTAGCATATTTTTACAAATATTTTCAAGGGTGTTAGCACTCACTAGAATCTAAATGCATATGCAAAGAGTTAGAACATTTAGTGGCACTTTGATAACCACATTTCACGATGAGTTTCACCCCTTTTAGTAGTACGGCTATCTATCCTAAATGTGACCACACTCGCTAAGTGTCTTGATCACCAAAACACAAAAGCTCCTATCAAGTTTCACCTTTGCCTTGAGCTTTTTATTTTTTTTCTCTTTCTTCTTTTCTAAGTCCGAACACCTTGATCATCACCATGCCATCACCATCATCATGATCTTCATTTGCTCCATCACTTGGAATGTGCCACCTATCTCATAATCACTAGAGCAATAGGTTAGCACTTAGCATTTCATCAATTCACCAAAATCAAACTAGCACTATTACACAAAAGAACATCCAAGGCGGGCAAATATGATTAACCGAGGCGGTTTTAGCAACAACCTCGGATCAAAGGTCACGGTAAATGACCTATTTTCCGAGGCGGTTTGCTGCCTGCCTCGGTTAATAAAAAACCAAAAAAAGGAAAAGCCCACACTAGCCCTACCGGGCCTGGATCTGGCCGCCGCCGCTGGATCTGCCCCTACCGCCGCTGGATCCCCGGAGAGCTCCTCGCTGCCGGATCCGCCACCGACTTGCTCCTCCCCGCAAAATCCACCGCCGCCAGGCTCGTGCTCGCCGGATCCAGGCTCTTCCTTGCCGGATCCAGACTCCTCCCCTCCGGTGGAGCCGCCCTCGACCTCAGTGGAGCCGCAGGGGCGAGGCCGCGCCGCCCGCACCCGCGCAAGGGAGGCCGCGCTGCCACGTAGCCCACACCGCCTGCGCGGGGAAGGTCGCGACGCCCGCGCCACCCGCGGCCGTGCGAGGGAGGCCGCGCCACTGCATAGTCTGCGCCACCCGCATGTGGAAGGCCACGATGCCTGCGTCGGCCATGCCCGCGCGAGGGAGGCCGCGCTGCCTGCCGGCCTGTGCGTAGGGTGGGGAGGGGCGCCACCGCTAGGTTGCTAGGGTTGGGGAGGGGGCGTTGGCGGTGGCCTGCTCAGAGTGTGCGAGGGGGCGCTCGGGTGGGGAAG
This sequence comes from Saccharum hybrid cultivar R570, assembly GCA_038087645.1. Taxonomy (NCBI): domain Eukaryota; kingdom Viridiplantae; phylum Streptophyta; class Magnoliopsida; order Poales; family Poaceae; genus Saccharum; species Saccharum hybrid cultivar. The sequence continues at coordinate 6,007,293 of JAQSUU010000066.1, forward strand.
GACCGAGAGAGGAGAAAGAGAGAGAGATAGAGTCGTGAGAGAGACTGAGTGTGGGAGGGGGCGTCAGTGTGAGCGGCTGAGGGAGACGGGAGGAGAGGATGAGTGAGAGAGGGTGAAACCCTAGCTGCTGTATGTATACTTGAGTCATATACTGGGCCGATATGGGCTTTTCCAAATTGGAGTGGGCTTGTCCTTTTAACCGAGGTAGGCCCCTTACAAATAACCGCCTCGGAAAATAGCTCTATTTTCTGAGGCGGGCCTCTTTTGTATAACCGCCTCCATAAATTGATTTTATGAGGCGGTTAATGGTAACCGCCTCGGTTAGTGAAAGTGACCACCTCGGTTAATCGAGGCATTAGCCAAGGCGGTTTTCAGTGTTGCCCACCTCCGAAAAAATTCCAAAATGCATCGCGAAAGATTTTTTGTAGTAGTGTAGAGCTTTCAACCGAGTGTGAGCTTCCAAAGTGACACCTCCAAGGAGGAAGGAAGAAAATAGCACTAAGAAGCGTCGTCATCATCGGTCTGATAGGGACAAAGCTTTCGCCATGGCGCCTCAACCCCGTGCACGACAATGGCCACAGCCCGTCTGCAGCGCCAGCTACCACCGCCCCACCATTGCCACCCCGCGATGCGCAGCCAGCTGCACGCGCCGTGGCCGTTGCTGGCTCAGCCACCCGCCACACCGAGCATCCCGCGGCCACACCCACCGACGCCGGGCACCTTGCAGCTACCGCACGCCGACACCAGGCGCCTCCATAGCCTGAAGCCCTTGCCATCGACGCACTCGGACCTGGGTGCACTAGATCCAACACCTACCTCATCGGATCTAGGCGAGGAGGCCATGGATCTTCGCGGCGGCGGTAGGAGCGAGCCACCGTCGCCGTCATTCATGGTGTCCTGGCCACCGCAGACCATGTTGCTCCCGTGTCACCACACCACTGCCACACCACTATAGCCGCCTCCCACCACCACGCTGTCGCAGCCCGCACGTCGTCATCCTTTGCGACGGTGTTGACCGCATCCCCTGTGAGGCACTACCCTTCACCTCCCACGCTAGATCTGGGTGCACCTCAAGTTGGAGAATGAGATTGGCCCCGGCACCGCCATCCTAGCTCGCCATGCGGCCTCTGGCGGCTCACTCGGGCGGCGGCGAGGTGGATGGAGAGAGAGAGAGAGAGGACGGTGTGGCGGCGGTGGCTCGATCCGCCCGTGTCGCCCACGCGCGGGGAGCGACGCGGGGGCTAAAAGAGACTTAGAACAAAACTAAACTCCTTGAATCTGACTATATATCCAAACAATGCCTTAATTAAGTGGATCATCTCTCCATCCCGCATGCATTACCACATAGAAATGCAGCATAATATAGATTCTGTGGTGGATACATAAATACTCCCACCGTTCCTAAATGTCTGTTGTTTTCGCTTCTCGATAAACAACTTTGACTAAATATATATTAAAAAATATAAATATTTATGATACATTCATTAAATATATATTTGAATCTAGTTTTTTAATAAATTTATTTGGAGATAGAAATGTTACATGCATTTTCTATAAAAGACGGAGGGAGTACTCCACTACCAGCCGGGGGCATGCAAGCGCTTTGTCTTGGTAGCTTTTGAAATTTTCCCGTCCTCGATGATGGCCAACGTCGCCGTCGCTGGTGTCGCATTTGGTTCACATGGCCGTGAAAAAGCGCGGCGCACGGGTAGGCGTACGCTCTCGTTGTCGATGTAGCTAGAGGACAGCAAGCAACTGTGGATCGGAACGGATATATTGGAGGCAGCCAAGCATATATATAGGTGCAAAGCGTCCATTCGTCCATATGAAATAAAAGCCTGATGATGGAAACTGCTTTTACTGCAAAGTAAAGCGTCCAGCCCATATAGTTAATAGTTGGGAGTAAGGCGATGACGAGCGGCTAGGGAGATAGCACCGGCCGGGTATAGGGATATATGCTCGTGTCGACGACGAGGGTGACCGCAGTGCATTTTGCCGGCCACCACCACCTCACGTTAGGGTGTGGAGGTGGTGAGCTCCACGTGGGCGACGGCGGATCGAGTTAGTCTGCCTCCAGCAGCTGTCAAATTGATTCCTCTGGCCCTTTTTCCCTCAGCCAGAGCCTGATGAACCGAGACGATATATACTCCTCTCGCTCAGTCCTCTCCTCTAGTCTAGCTATATCATATTCCTTGCTTCTACCACACATGTCCCCCCGGCCGATCTCCATGTATCATGCATCTTGGAGCAGAAGCACATAAGCCGGATACTGTATTTCACATCTTCAAGCAGTATTATTTGTTGCATATGTCGGAGCACCAGCTAACTTGGAGACCATCATATCCCGGTGTGTGATCGCTGCATCGGATATATATAGCTCCATCTGGTGCTCCATAGCCGTGAGGTAAGTGCTTTCTTCAATATTGCATGTGAAATATACTAATGATATGTGAATATACGTCATGACTTTGACCAGTACTATGATCTGCGAACTTATGTTAAGTGCTTTCAACACACAGCTAGCGCTCGATCATATTGAGGTGCTATTTGCATGGACATGGCTAGCCTTTTGGTTTAAGTTGTCAGTTCGATCGCCTGCTAACTTGCTCCCAGACATCCACGATTATATTTTCTGTATTCAGCTTCATCAATCCCTTTTTGCAAAATTGCATTGGGATGCTAGTGTAGAGATAAATTGATGGCTGTGAAATCTCATATTAGCAATATACACTAATTCAAATCGGTAGTCGGTACATAGCTATACTAGAGGAAGGTCTGCAGGAGATCGTATGCAGTATGCACATATATATAGCTAGCTAGTACCTGCTGTTTGTCTCACACAGTTAAATTCCATGCTGTTTTTATGTTAATGACTGCATAATTACATGCTTCAAGTTTAAAAATCTAAATTGAATATTTTGATTCCTACTAAGCGTACTCTCCTAGTAATAGTTAACTATACATATATTCTTAAAAAATGTGTAGGATGTATAAATAAAATAAATGTGCACAATTGGTCAAGGTTTTAGTATCTTCTATGGCGTTCTAGTATTCGAATTGATAGTCACTAGTGTGTGTGACTCTCTCTTTTTGATGGTTGCGTGCTTCTTGTTAGGCAGAGGCCAAAAGAATTATTTTCAAAACTTTGTGTCAGCTTGATGTAATGCGCTTGAAAATTTAACAAAATCTCCTTTTATAAAAAAACTAAAGAAAAATTAAAAGTTGCAGTCCTACAAAACTGATATGAAAATCGTTTAAAAAATTACAAAATAGTCATTCCTTAACTTCCATGCCAAAATCACATCACAGATGGTTGCTGGTTGCACCTCGAGACCGTCACTAAAGTTCGAGGGGCTTATAAATGACTGTGAAATTAAAATACATTGGTATCTATTTACAAATCGATTGTACAAATGGAGATATTTCCACTATCATTGGTCCACTACAATGCAAGAACCGGCTGCATAGAAGACACTATTACAGTCGATTCTAGGCACTAAACGTTTGTGTAACTGTGTTAATCGCTTATTTCTGAACAGGTGGCTATAGCCCAAGAACTGTCGTTAATAATGTATTTGGCCCAAATTTGTAGATCCACATTTTTCTGACATTCGTATATCCGCATTGAAAATTAGTACTCCCTCCAGTTTGCAAATAGTTGATGTTTTGGACAATGATTCATTCTCCAAAACATATTTCTTTGACCACTATTTTCTATTAGAATACAAATTAATATCCTAACAATTTACACTTCTTCTTTTTAAGATAAGTCTACATACGATCATCAAGTTTCCAAATTAAATATGTTAAAAGTTCTTCTGTAGTCAAAGTTATAAAATTTTAACTGAAATCTTCTCCAAAATGTCAAGTATTTGCAAACCAAAGAAAGTTAGTTTTTTGTCATACAAAGTCAGATGGAAACAAATTTTATAGGAAAAGACCCATTTTAATTTACTGCCATGAACAATCCACTTTGTCCACTAGTTAGGCTTAGTTTATTACTACAAAATGTTTTAATTGATCCAATCGAACTCAAACATTGAGATTAGTCTTTTTTGTTTGTAAAGAAAAAAAGTTTTAAGTGCAGATGTTGTGGGCCAATGCTCGAAATGGTGCCCTATGTTAGAAGAGTATAATAAAATTGTTATGATTACTTACATAGTCATAGGTTAGGAGCAACTAACACTAAATTAGACCTAGAGATATAGAATTGCATGAAAGTAATCATAAAAAAGTCTCGGTGTATTTTTCTAATATATTACATCATCATACCCTCTATAGTACAAGTTTCATTACTCAAAATTCAACTTGTATGCACAGAAATAAAAAGGAAGATCTCATTAGGGGTAGATTGGATCAATTGAAATATTTTTTTGTTGGAAAGTTTAAATTTATTCTATTTTTCAAGAGGTTAAGTGGACAAAGTTGATTGTTCAGGGGAGTAAAATGGATTTCTTCCATGTACATGAACTGTAGCTCTTCATGGGTTCGGTCTATAGTTACGTAGTTGCATTGATACAATTTTATTTGAAGTTATCTTGATCCGCAAATCTAGACTACAACCAATCTTGCATTATATATATTTCTAACTTGGAATGTTAAGTTTGACTTCTTCTATAGTGGTTCATTCAAGAACTCCTAGATGACATGGAATGGTATAAAACTAAGAATGAAGCATCGAATAAAAATATATGTGATACATTACTAATTAACTGAATGACTGACATGATGTATTTAAGTCCAAGTTGGATGTAACAAGGGCAGCTCCAGCAATGTTAAAACAGCTAGCTCATAGAATAAGAGAGAATGATAAGCTAGCTCTTCATGAAGAGCTAAGCTCACACATTACCTATGGTTCATATGTCTATGCTTACACATTTTTCTATACTAGCATGTTATATATGATACTCCACTTTTATCTTTTTTTATGTTTATATGAGCTAGCAAGTTGACTCTATTATTGAAGTTGCCTAAAAACAACTGTACAGGTAGTTTTCTAGTAGTGTTGGATTGAAGGGTAAATATGCTAGTATATCTATGTGGCCTAGCATGAAGTAAAATTGCTCTCTCTCTCTCTCTCTCTCTCTTGATAATCAGGTTGAATGGACCGGGAGCTGTGGCCTTCTGGGCTAAGGGTCCTGGTTATTGATAACAATTCTTCATATTTGTCAGTTATGGAAGAACTACTTATCAAGTGCAGCTACAAGGGTAATTCATTAGAGATATTATATTTATTAAAAAAACATTCTAGTTGTATTTACGTTTATAATATCATGATGGATAAAGCTTTATTACCCTTAACGCATTTCATTATTATAGTTTTAAAACCCAACAGCATGTAAGACCATGCGGTCTCCAACCGTATAAACCTTCCTAGTTGTAGAATATATTTAATTTATACACTATACAAGAAACAATGTTAACTCTGGTCAACGATATTATCTGTACGGATCCTCTTGAACTATTCATACAGAAAATTAGGTCAACAACGTTCAATGTAAGATGATTCTTTTAGTTCATTATAACACGTAATCGTATTATACTTTCTGACATAGTTTAGCCCTCAATCACTTCCAGTTATGTCATATAAGGACGTCAGGGAAGCAGTGTCCTTCATCTATGGCAACATACAAATTGTTGACCTCATAATTAGCGATGTGTTCTTTCCAACTGAAGACGGTTTACTTATTCTGCAAGAAGTTACCTCAAAGTTTGACATCCCTACCGTGAGTAAGTTTCTCTGGCTCTCTATTCTTTATTTGTTCCGTCTTAAAAGTACAAGGTATCCCAACAATTTTAGAACTGTATAAGGAGTCTGGCAAAAAAGACTAATAACCCGCCTCTCATTAATTAGTTAGTTTGGTTATTAGCTTGCTTAATTTTCTAGCGATGCGTGGTTTAAAAAAAACATGCATGTCACTGTTTTTTTGCTACCTATTATAGAAGTTATTTTGCACGACATAGTGTTTAAAAGTGAAGGATCAGAAACGACGACTAGAGAGGGGTGAGGTGGGTGGGAGCCCCAAAATTTTCTTATCAAGAATTATAGCGTGGAGGCCTATATCCCGATACCACCCACGAACCTCACAAACACAACTAGTAAAAAAACGTAGTCACAACGGATCTATGGACCTTAGAAACTAGGTTGAGAAGATATGGAAACAGAGATCAAAATAAGCAAACTCGGAAACCAACAACAAAAATCGACCTGGGCTAGTTTCCAAACCGGCCAGAGCCAATTTTTCAAGAACACAGCTCATGGAATTTTGTGAAAAAGGTTGTAACACTATAGAGAAGATCCACCAAAAATCAGCTCAATCGGAGCAATTTGAAAAAACGGCCTTTTGCTATTTTCAACCGAATCCTCTCCAAGAAAAATTCAAAATAAATTCAAACAAGTTCTAAAAATTCTGAAACCTGGCACACACCTTCCAAAATCTTCAGATCAAAGGTCTCCAAGAAAATCACCGGAAGAGGCTTGAAAAGGCGAGTTTTGGGAAGGAAAACTTGCAAGATGAGAGCTGGGCTTCAAGCCATGGTTTGAACAAGTTCCAAGAGTCCCAAAACACTCCAAAACCGAGGCTACAACACAGCCAAACCAGCAGATTGAAAAACACTAAAAAATGACCACGAAAATCACCTAAAAAGGAAAAACCGGAGCAAAAAAAGGATGAACTCGAGATTTCAACCAACAACTTGATTAAATAACCATGAAATCTTCTTTACAAGACCAGGTCTAGCCTCCTACCTTCATCCTCCCACTAGAGATGAAAAACTAGAGCAAGAGGTCCTTATCTGTCTCGATCTACTTCTAATCTCCCTCGCAAGAAGCACTTGACTAGCCGTCCACGGTCCATCGTTCGGCTCTCGGTCCCTCGATTCGAGCCTTCAGGTCTACCCTTCACCACTCCTAGCTCATCGTGCACGGAGTCCTCACCCTTCTCCATTGCCATCGACCGTCTCATGCTCAACACCTGCACATCACGAAGCCAAGAGACATGTTGCACACATAATTCACTCACGCTATGGTTAGTCTCACACACACTTAACCAAAGTACCGGTCACCTCATTAACAGTCGCTCATCACTCACACATGGACACATATCAACTATGTGTTCGCAAAAAGGCATGCATGGAAAGGTGTTTCAAAGGCAAGCACATATATGTGTGAGCTTGAGCAATATAATTCATAATACCTTATAATTTGGGGCAAGTTTTAAACCTTCAATACCTTGTATTTCATAATGGAGGGAGTACTCTCCATTCTCTATAGAAAGTTTCTTAAATTTGTCACATAGATCCATTAGTTTTTATTATGCTTGCATGACGGTTTTATTTTTTTTCTGATTTTGCTTGCCACATCTCCTATGACTAAGCTTATCTAGAGCTCTACCCTCTGTTCCAAATTATAAGTCGCTTTGACTTTTTTGGTTCATCCATTTTGTTATGTATCTAGACATATATATCTAGATACATAGCAAAATGGATATAACAAAAAAAGTCAAAACGACTTATAATTTGGAACAGAGAGAGTATTTATTATCTATTCCACATAGAAGTTTTCTCAAATTTATCAGATAGATGCATTAGTTTTATTTATTCTCCTTGCTTGACGGTTTTATTTTTTTGTTTCTGATTTTGCTTGCCATAAACCTCTTGATGGTCCTCGGGTCTATGATTTGGTAAGTAGTACAAATACTTGCATATGTGCCGGCTGTAGTGAAGATTAATTATATTCTCGTCCAAGATAAGGGGTTAGCTATTCCAGTTGAGTTTAGAAGTATGTACCTTCCATGTTATATCCATGTTAACCAGTAATGTTTTCAAACGGTGATACGAGCTATGCATGTGTTCACTAAGCTTTTCATATCAGTAATGTCTTCAAACGGTGATGCGAGCATAGTTATGAAGTACATCACCAGTGGGGCTTCCGATTTCCTGATAAAGCCTGTGAGAATTGAAGTGCTGAAGAACATATGGCAGCATGTGTTCCGGAAGCAGCTGATCGGGGAGAACAGAAGCAGCAGCAACAATGCTCAACACCTCGATCAGGTTTCATATCCACCAACCATAGGTCCTGCTTCTACAGGTGCCACAAGAACCACAGGAATAATGACTGAAGCCACGGCGACACTGGAGAGCGCGACAAGAGAGACGACGACTAACGGGATGGTCACAGATATACAGGATCTCAGGAAGTCAAGGCTCAGCTGGACCATACAGCTGCACCGCCAATTCATTGCAGCTGTGAATTCCCTGGGGGAAAGTGAGTAGTGATAGATCAACCACATTTCCTTAGCTTTTAAGCATGTTCGTATTAATATAGTATATATATTTGTTATACACTTGGTTTACAGAGGCAGTTCCAAAGAAGATACTGGAGACAATGAAGGTTAAACATTTGACAAGAGAACAAGTTGCAAGCCACCTGCAGGTAATAATTAGTATATTGGTATATATATATATGTTCTTGTACAACGCAAAGACATGCATGCCAGACGAATATGTCTCTCCCAGGTTAAACATTGGACAAGCGAACAAGTTGCATGCATGATAGATATCTCCATCATTATTTAAAAATCCATGATGTTAATGTTAACGCAAACTAACATCAATTATTTTGCATGTGCTAACCTAGCTAGCTAGCATAAAATTTGTTCTAGAACTGCATATGGATCATTTCATTTTGTAATACTCCTGTAATATAGTTATGTTGTTTATGGATATATTGATGAACCATAAAAATTCTACTTCAAAAAAACTGATGCAGAAATACAGGCTTCACCTAAGAAAATTGAATCAAACATTGCACAAGGATGACACGCCTTCACCATCAAGCCATCCCAATGAATCAAACATTCTCAGAACCGAATTCAACAGTTCTTTGAATTCAACGTATTTTGATCAAGATGGATGCTTGGAGATCACAGGCTACTCTTTGCCCAATGATGACATCTCAAGTGGCTCAGACTGTATGCTGGGAGAACGAAACAACTACTCACCTCAAGGTTTCCAGGATTTCAGATGGGATTCAGAGAAACAGGGATCTGAAACGACGTATTTATGGAATTTCGAGGCAGATGAGTGATTCTATCACTATAAACATGCATCATACCACGAAACATAACTAAGTAATAATGTGCACTTATATGCCATGTCCTGAATAATGACAGCCTGTGTGTAGAGTATTATTACATCCTGTACTGAACCTCATTTGTGTATATGTTGCCTACTTGAGAGTAACATAAATACTGGAGCGATTGGAACTACTTTACTTCTATATGGACCATAAATTGCCAGACCTACTTAATTTGGGATCTCAAATAATTATACTATCGAGTAGTATAATATGTAATTATGCACTTATAATTCCCTACAGGAAACAACTAAGATATGTATGATTATTGTTTCTGGCTTTTCTATAAGCCTGTAATAGATATTATTGTTTCAGTTGTTTTACTTTTATTTTGTTCTTTTGGTACGTATAAGAGCTTGGCTGCTTGGTTTTACATGTGAGGGCAATAAATTCTGTATCCACAAGAAAAAATATGGACCAATTCCTCTCTTTAAGGGACGGTACGGATGCATATCTGTGGTTGTCTCAAAAGACAAATTGGCACCAATAGTTTCCATGCTCGGCTGACCCCGGCACATGAGCAATAATTAAAGAAGAATGTGCAAGAAAATCAAGTGTAGCCTAGATAATATTGTGTAAGTGTTATATTGTGTACTTTCTTCTTTTTCTTTTTTTTTTTGTCTCTCTAATGTTAGTCTAGGTAATGGTGTTTGTCAATTTGTTAGTGTCACGACCCGACGGTCGTTCCAAATTTTAAATCTTTGCAAAAAAAACCCTTGGAAGCCCTGACTTCTAACCATCACCTCCTTGATGATCAATCCGCTAATCACCCGAAACTTCTCTGAACTGTGAGACTCAATCCGTTTATGCTCCAAGGTACATCTCTCTTCGCTCTCTTACTGCAATGGTTACGCTCGTCAGCGAAGTATCTCTCAACCCTAATCTAGATGACAGAGTTTCCCAAAGCAAGCAGTAGATCCCACAAGGATCTTTGGTCAACTCAAGTCAACCCAACCAGCTTATGCGGACCATGATCCCAAGAAATCAACTAGAATACAATCTTCAAACTAAATAGGTGCTAATCTACTCCCAACAAGAATGCCCAACATCAGTCCTCAATTCCTCACCTTATTCAAAGAAATCAGCTCTTTTAATTTGATGCCTCCTCAGACTGTCCGGAGTTGCCTCCTTTTTTGGGGGGGAGGGGGGACCGTCCAGAGTTGCCTCCTGGACCGTTGCGAAGAACATGCCAGACCCTAGTTGACTAGTCAACACACGGTGGAGTCAACAAGGTTGTGACGGTTCGTCCGATCCATCCTATCGGACTGTCCGCCAGGACACTAAAGCAACAAGCATGAAATTAGTTGAGTTATCCTCTCCTCTCTCCTTGTAGCCCCACATGTTAGCTCAAGATGGAACCTGCCACACACCAGATCAGTCCCCCTCTTCCTCCTCACTCTCCCACTCTCATCCCTCCCTCGTCCCTCTCTCTAGAAAATGAAGAACAAGAAAGAAAGAAAGAAAGAAAGAAAGAAAGGTGAAGAAGGCAATGGAGAAGAAATCAAAGCCAAGCTTAGTTGGAGAAGAAGATGAAGCTCATCTCCCTCAAAATCCTCTCTCTCACAAGTGTAAGCTCAAGTAATCCCCTCCCCTCATTCTCAAGAACAAATTCCAATTATAATCCTTGATTTCATCTTGCATGTTGGAAAAAATGAAATTGCTCTTACCAAATCCACCTCAAGGGGTTATCATTCCAGTTCTAGTTTCTCCTGAATATTTGATATATACTCCCTCTGTTCCAAATTATAAGTCGTTTTGACTTTTTTGGTATATAGAATTTGTTATGTATCTAGACATATGTTATATCTAGCAAAATGAATGTACCAAAAAAGCTAAAGCGATTTATAATTTGCAACGGAGAGAGTAGCTTTTTTTGGTTTTTTTGACGCATGTGTATTTTTGCTAGTATTGAAACATGTGCTTAGCCACACATCATGAAAAAAAAAATGAGGAAAAACAAGGGCATACGGTTCTCGACGAGGTAAGCTCTCTCTGTATGTATTATGTCCACCCCACGCGGTAAGCCGAGGTGCCCAAGTGGTCAGTTATTAAAATTAAAAGAGGGAGGCGAATCACGAACAAAGCCGGACATTGTTTGTTCCCTTTTTTGTACCACCCGCCGGTTCGAGCAAGCAAGGATCTAACTGGTAAATCAAGCAAGCATAGTGTAGGAGCATGCGCGCAATGCCTAATGTATGTATATATACATACATTAAAACAAGCCTGATCGATCGATCGATGGAAGATATGCGCATGCATGGATGATGGATCGAGTACATATACGTTCATGCTAGGAGCCAGAAGTTTTTGTGGGTCTTGGTGTTGAGCAGGTAACCGGCATTCTGGCCCTTCTTCTGCACGCTTACACACAGGCACTTGCTATGCTCGATCAAGAACTCCGCCGTGGTGTCGTGCCCGCGGCTCGACCCGCTCGGGCTCCTTAACCTGATGAGCAAATTAGGTTAAAGATCATTAGCAAGTGTCTGGTTAGCGGCATCGATCGGGCCCAAGAATGCGTGCGTGGACTGTGGAGAACGTCGGTCGCAATGCAAGACGACGCAGCACTTACCCGAGGAAGGAGGAGGACACGCGGCGCTGGCCAATGACGAGGACCTCGACGCCCCGTCGCTGGGACTCGGCGAGGATGGTCTGCGCCTTGGCTTCCCGGCCCTCGGTAGCGGGCTCGACGCGCTCCCCGTGCACCCGCGCGCGGGGGTACCGCGTTTTGCACGCGGCACGCATCGCCTCCACGAAATCCACCGGATCCGCGCCGGCGCCCGAGCCACCGCCTAGGAGCGCGGCGATGGGGGAACCGGTGCTCCCGCCAGACGAGGAGCGTGAGGGCCCGGCGGCTCCGCCCGCGGCCCCGTTGTGCGGGTAGGGCATGTTGACGTGGAGGAGCAGGATGTCATCGCCCTCGGCAACGGCGTGGGAGAGCGCCCACTCCATCGCCGCTGTCGACTCGCGGCCGGGATCGGCGACGATCATCACCAGCCGGGGCTTGGCCGGCCCGGCCTCTGAGCCCGTGCCTGAGGCGCGGGCGCGGCCGCCGCCTCCTCGCCCGGGGTCGATCAGGGCCATGCTGCAGCAGCCGGCCGACGTCGCCGCATGCACGCACGCAGCCTCGCCGGCCTGGCTTAACGACAGCGAAGCTTTTCGGGGATGGTGCGTTTGCCAAGTTTGGGGGAAGATGGGAAGGGAAGAAGCTTTTCAGGGCCACCATGCTGCATGTCGTGCTCGGATAATGCTGTAATGCAGCGGTTTCTCCTGAAGCGGCTTAGCGGGAGACGCGCCCGCGCGGGGTAGCATGGTTAATTTTCACCTTTTCGGGACATGCTTTTCCCCGACATTGAGTCCAGGCACGAGAGATCGAGGACATTTAACTCACGTTTTTAACTGATGTGGATCTCACCTTCTAAAATTTAGCCAACTAAACTTAATACAACTTTAGCATTTCTCTAAATTAAATTAAAATGTTTTCTAAAGTTTAGCTAACCTCATAAAAGCTTTAGACCAAATAAGCTAAAGTGGTCGAAAGTTTTATTTTTTGAGAAAATATGGTCTAAATTTTTAGTTCTCAACTTTAGCCAAAGTTGAGACTAGAGAATCAATCAGGTCCTAATGCCAGCCACAACTCATGCTGTCACTATCGCTTCAGCTCAGAGCTCGTGTCCATATAGGTTGAGACTTGAGAGGACAGTGAAGCTATTCCTCTCACAACGTGCATGCTAATGTTCCAAGTCTAACTCCAACAGAGTTGGCAAACCAGGACGCATACGCAAAATGCGTTATCTACAGTGTTTTTTAGCTGAAAGAAACACCTCCAACAGAAGACGTAGACGGAGCACTCATTTTGCGAAACGGGCGAAGTAGAACGCAAAAAAGCATCTCCTCTCTCCTTCAGATGCAAATCTCCGGCCCCTCTCTCTCTCCTTCAACCATTTCTTCCCCATCTCCACGCAATCGGAGCCGAGCCCGCACCTCCGACAGGGGCCAAGCTCGCCCCCGGCAAGGGTCACGCTCGCGCCGCCCGCGGCCGAGCTCGCCCCCCGGCGAGGGCCACGCTCGCCCCCCGTCCCCATTCCGCTGCGCCCCGAGCCCTGGCGGTCGCGCTTGCCTGCACCTCGGTGGTCCGCACCCGGCGTCTGCGCCCACATCCGCAGCTTCTCCGGCGGCCGCGCCCCTCCCCGGCGGTGTTCTCTCTCCAGTGCGCTTCTTCCCCTCAAGCCGAACGGGCACGAGCACAGGTATGCGACACAAATAATGCCACTGTTGGAGAAGCAAGTTTTTGGGTACGCGACTCTTTCACTGTGCGTGACCCAGATGATTGAATAGGTCTCGTGTTTGGGTGTTTGCTGTTGCAGATAGTCTAATCTCTGCAACTAGAAATTTACTAGTATAATGCCCGTGCATTGCCACTGTTTCATTTAAGGGACGCACTTAAAAATAACCAGACGACAAGATTTAATTCATAGTTTTTATCTCACGCAATTAAATATGACCATAAATATGATTAGGAATACATTCATGCATAACAAGGCATAATCAAGTCATGTAATGCATACTACAAATAAGTTTTGAATTTCTTAAGTAGATCTTTGAGTAGCTGCCATACCCAGTGGTGGTTGTACTGAATCCTCACAATCAGTAGGAGATGTCGATTCTTTGGGACTGTCATTGTATGACATGAACTTATTCCATCCAGTTTCTCCTCTAGGATTTAGGAAAGGATATGCTAATGCGTCATATCAACCATGATATGCTTTGATATAGCGCATCTTCTCTCCCCTGGGGTATACAAGAACACTCCTATCAAAGCATCTCTGGGGGTCATTTCCATTGGTCCAGATAGCAGCAACTTGTGAGGCAGTAGGGGCATTATACCTTTAAAAAATTATGCAGGAATTAATAAAATAACACAAATAACACAAACAAGTATATTCGCTGGTTATTATTTTTTGTAAAAAAATAAATTCTGAAGTATAATAGAGAAGAGGTTGTACCTTCGTTGGTTAGGTGTCACATTAGTGTTGAGCTCAATTACATAGTCATCAAGATTTGGAATGGCGCTAACTGTGTTAAAGGACTGTACATAAGGGTTTCCTTCTTGTAGTATCCTGAGCACATTCCTCACAATATTTATATCAAGATCAGGTGACCTTTTCACTCTATGGGGCAATGTATCATCATGTTCTATGTCGTAAAAGTAGAGTTGCAAGTGACGTGGCCCTTTTGATCCTGGCACCAAATGGTCCAGACGATGATACTGGGCACCATGTACACGGAATGTATATATGTCAGTGCCTGCTACGGTGCAGTATCTTCAGTCTAGTGTAACTCCGAGACATGTGAAGGAGAAGTGTGAGTTGAAGTACCGAACGTGTTTTCTAAAATACTTTGCATCAGTATCAACCTGACTCGTGAACAACCTCTTCAACTCAGCAGGTACATCATGGATATGCACAATTATCTTCCCCATTTGACAACAGAATCCTGGTGATTCGCCTTCAAATCTCATGGCTCCACAATGTTGGCAGTCAGGAACCTTTCTTAAAACATGGTGCCCTTCTGGCAAGTTTTGGTAGATGAAATCGTAAGGATCATCAGCGGCAGCATTGCCAATGCAATCACCATTGATACGATACGACTGGAACGCACATTCTGTTTTTATATTGGAAAATATGTCAATATATGGTAGTCACTCCACATGATTACAGGTAATTATAAGGAATAGTTAGTTACTTGCACCAAGAAACTGCATCGTCTCAAAATCTTTAGAACCATCTTCTTCTTCTATCACCAATTCCTCTTCTATATCATCTAGATGATCTGTTGCATAGGCGTTTGAAATTAGCATGATGCAGTTACCAAAATGCCGACAAAGGAAAATTTGCTCTGGTAATCAAATTTGTAAAACCAACCTTCATCATCAGAATCATAGACTATAGGTTCAAACAAAGCAGCATCAAAGAGCTACGGCAAGATTGAACATTAGGATCCTAGCCGTGCCCGCTGCTGAGAAGGACGTGAACAAGGGAAAGAGAATAAGAAACCAATAAAGGATATATTCACAAAGAATATCGTATATAAAGAGGTAATATCTCACGCGTCGATACATTTTTTTTAGATAGTCAACAACAATATGGCTTTAAAAATTAACAAACAAGTTATATGCAAGATACATCGAACTATAGCTTTGCTTCAACTGCAGTCAGACACCGCATCTAAGACTTGAAAATCTTCTAGACCATTTTTTATTGGTGACCAGCTGCACGTTCTCCTGGTCGAACTATTTAATTATCTATCTTTCTTGAAGATTTATGTAATATTGATGTTTCAAATATCACGATTGTAGTTTCTTTTGTAGGTAACAGTATAACACACGCTCTTACATATCTTTATCGTGGTATTATGTTTTCTCGTTGCAACGCACGGACATTTACCTAGTTAATACTAAAAATAGGCAACTTTATTTTTTTGTCAGAACCTCTTTTCAGATGCTGGCGCTGGCGTGGCAGATTTTGGACCGTCGTTGGTGGGAATGCCTCAAAAGTTTGAGGACCCAGCGCATTTTACTCTAATAAAAATATCAGTAAAAACCTATTTTTTTGACTTTTTTTGTTAAAATATGCATATCTTTTTCACTTCTCCTATATCTCAGATGCCTGAATTTTAAGATGATTTCAGACAACACTCCTACTACTAATTAGTACTGTCACTTTTGTGATTTATTATTTGTTTTTGTGTTATAATATATTATTTTTTTCTCTTGTCTAACTATAGAAATAAGTGTAAATTATTAAATTGTCTTTACGCCCGTATTAGATTTTGCCAGGTCCGTGGTTTTGTCTACGCTAAATCTATAGCTCACTCGGTGATTCTAGCGCTTCTCTCACTCGATTTGTTGGCCGTCCATCCTGCCGTGGTCAACGGTGGAGATGTAGCGAGCGGTCGCGGGGCCCAAGGTGGCAGGCGGAGCCTTCCTACCGCTGCTGCATGCCCGCATGCGGAGACCGAGATGGTCTACGCCACTTCTTTTTTTGGCAGTGGGGACCGCACGTTGAATGGGAGAGGGAGCAGCCTGGGAGTCGGCAGAACCCACACACCACACCGCTCTCCCCCTCCGACACGCTCCCCTCTCCTCCCTGTAACGCGGGAAATAAATTCGGTGAAGGCAGGCTGCAGCGACGCTCCGTGCAGACCTAGTGCAGATGATAGCCACGTGCCGAAGCAGTTCATCGCACGGCCAGGTGAGGATCGGCTCGTCCGCTGCTACTTTCCCTCCGACGCATCAGCTCCGCTGCAAGCCTGCAAGGCTACGGCTTGCCTTGCAGAACAGCAGTCGTAGCCGAGTTAGATTAGATGGCAACTAAAGACTCTACGCTGCAGCGGTACGACTGCGTCACCGCCGCCGCGCCGCTACGGGGCCGAGGCTCACGTGGCACGCACCATGGCGCTGCAGGACTGCATCTCCGAGGGGAGGTAACGGAGGGTGAAGGTCAGTCACGTTACTCCTGCAGTGTCCTACGACTTGTCACCGCCATGGTGCTGCTAGACGGAGTCTCCGGGGAGGCAAGGGAGGGCGAAGGTCACCTGCGTTTCCCTTGGGTCATCCATCCACCGGTGACGATGCCGGGCGAAGGTCCTCGGATCAGTGTGCCCGCAGCCCACCACATGCTCGATGGAATGCCAGTGATAGACTTAGAACTTTGTACAGGACTGCAGTTTGATAATTGTATCCCTTCTATGTAGTACGAGAGTTTGTATACTGATTATAGTAAACTCAGATCCAAGTTTGCAGTCAAATGCATGTCATGTGGATGTTTCTTTTGAAATGGGTAAACTCTTTTTTCTTAGCAGAAAAGGATAAGCAGTCATTGTCTGCAATAACCTTGTATTCAGTTTGTATTACTATATTTTTTTGGAAACTTCCGAGCTTTCTACTCACAACTGATCCCCGATCATCTATAATCACATATCCCCATCCGCCAGCTTTCTCTCTTTGATCAAATACCCCATCTGAATTTATTTTCAGAACACCTTCAGGTGGTTTCGTCCACCAGCATCTTTGACGAAAAGCCGGCACAGCTCCAGCGTCCTGTGTTGTTCTGAAACTTATCAGCCTGAAAAGCAGTCATGGATGCATCTCTCACGTTGACTCCATGATGTTGGACAGCACCACGGGTGTAGTGTCTGCATGGATGTTCTCCTAGCGAGTAGGTACGTTGAGACAGTGGTAAACTGGTAACCAATGATGAAAATATGGCACAAATAATAGCACATCCAATACCTGTGTTGCATTAACGGTGTACGGAGAATCATCGGCATCTACAATATCATCTACGGCCACAGCGGCAACACTCGAGGCTGGATCGTCCTCTATGTATTGCAGCGGCGAGGGCACCTTGGTGGCCGGCTGCTGTCGTGAGGAGTCAGGTACGTGCGCCGCAAATTTGATGGCCGGCGGCGGCTGACGATGACAGGCGTCGCAGAGATGACTACGGGCCTGTTTTGATTCAGTTTGCTAAAGGGCCTGTTTAGTTCCTAAATTTTTTTTAAGATTTCCCGTCACATCGAATCTTTGGACGCATGCATGAAGCATTAAATATAGATAAAAAATAAAGCTAATTACACAGTTTAGACCAACACCCTGTTCGGCAGGCTGTTTCTGCGGCTTATAAACCGGCTATGGCTGTTTTGCTGTGAGAGAAAAACACTGTTCCACGGCTGATAAGCCGTGCTGATAAGCTCAGCCGAACAGGGTGGAAATTCACGAGACGAATCTTTTAAGCCTAATTAGACTATTATTGAACACTAATTGTCAAATAACAATGAAAGTGCTACAGTACCATTTTCCAACAAATTTCGCAAATTAAACAGGCTAAAGTTTAATCCGTGTCACATCGGATTAAACCAGGATTGACCATGGGGTTTCGGATACTAATTAAAAAACAAATTACATATTCGGTGGATAATCCGTGAGATGAATTTATTAAGCCTAATTAATCTATCATTAGCATATTTTGTTACTACAGTAATTAGTGCTAATTATGGGCTAATTAGACTTAAAAAATGTCTCGCAAATTATTCTCATCCTATATTTTTAATTTCATAAATAATCTATATTTAATCCTCCATACATATGTTAAACATTCGATGTGAAGAGAACTGAAGTTTAGTCCAGCCAAACAAGCAGGCCGTACCGCTTGGGCGTCATTGGCTGCGCTCACGTAGGCACGATGTTGGCGTCGTAGATCCTTCGTGATTTGTGGAGATAACAGGCTTTCTAGTTTATCACATGAGCCAAGCCGGATGGAAAGGCAGAGAGCAAGCCGATGTGCCTGGCAGCAAATTGAGCCACGACTTCTTTCCGGCTGCTTGTGCGATGACATGTCAACCTAACCTATGAGTGGAGGTCTGCACCGTGCGTCGGTACCGGCCGACTGCACTTACGTTCCGTTTGGCTGGGCTTTTTCAGCGGCTTCAGGAACCGTTTAGAGCTTTTTTTTTTTGTCAAACGAGATAAAATGAAATGACTCCACCGATGAAGCCCCTAAAAACGTGCTCTCATAGAGCTTTGGGGTAAGAAGGAGCCAAAAATAGTGGCTTCTCCCGGCTTCACCTCATCCTATGTAGCGTTCTGTGAGAGCATGTTTTAAGGAACTCTATATGTTGAGCTGTTTTGCCAAACGGCTTACCAAAACGGCTCTAGCTCTACCGATAGAGTTGTTTATGGAGCTAAAGCCCAAAAAAACAGCTTCACTAGTGAAGTGAAGCCATGCCAAACGGGGCATTAGATGCGTTCAGTGGGGGAAAAGTTATTGTAACACTTTCATTGTTATTTAGTAAAATTTGTTCAACTATGGACTAACTAGACTCAAAAGATTTATCTCGACATTTACAGACAAACTATGTAATTAGTTATTTTTTTACCTACATTTAATGTTCTATGCATGCGTTTAAAAATTCGATGTGATAAGTAGAAGAGGAAATATTTTAGATTTGCATGGGAAGTAAACAATTTTCTTCCACTGTATGCGCGCCGGTGGAGTGCTGTGCAGTGCTGCCTGTGCATGCTGCTTTTGCGTAGGGGCAGGCGCAGAGAGTAGCTGATCGGTAGCGACAAATCACATAGCCCCTATATTCGGAGGATTTTTATATTTTAATTTTTTTATTTAATATTTCAAAAATAATATTATCTAAAAAAATATTTTTAGATCTGATCCTTTTAAGCACGCCAGCGGCGTTAGCGTGACCAAATAACGTTATCGCACCATATGCATTGGCGCGGTAAAATCTGTCATGTTAGACAGTGTTTCTGACGTGGAAAACACTGTCACGCCACTCTCGCTGGCGTGACAATATTGTTCTGTCGCGCCACTGGTAGTGGCCTGACAAGACAAAACGTTCGAAAAATCATAACTCCTTCATATGATGTCAGATGAAGATGAACTTTTTATAAAAATTATAGCCCTCGATGAGATCTACAGCTTTATAGTTTTGAGTTTTTTCATTCGAGGATGTTAAGATGCTCAAAAAATTAATAATAAATTTCATGACCATGATAATGGCTTACAAGTGCTTGTCACATTAGAAAAATACTAGCGTTTTTGTATGGCGTCAAATAAAGATACTTTCTACATGAAAGTTGTAGCCCACAATGAAATCTACAACTTTGTAGTTTTGAGTTTTTGCATTTGAAATAGTTAAAATGCACCAAAAAAATAATATAAAATTTCAGCAGCATAATAATTGTGTATTACCGTTTGTCGCATTAAAAAAATGATATCGTTTTTATATGATGTCAAATAAAAATATATTTTATACCAAAGTTGTAGTCTTTAGAGAGGTCTACAAATGTATAGTTTTGAGTTTTCCCATTTGAATTGGTTAAGATACGAAAAAAATAATCTAAAATTTCAGCAGCATATTATGCTGCTAGAACTTTATATTACCTTCTGAGCATGTTAACGACCTCAAATATGAAAACTCAAAAGTATAAAGTTGTAACTCTTAGGCTACAACTTTAATATAAAATGTATTTTCATTTGACATCATATAAAAATGATATCATTTTACTAATGTGACAAATGCTAATAAACAGTTATTATACTGCTGAAATTTTATAATATTTTTTCGTGCATTTTAACTAAACTCAAAACTACAAAATTGTAGACCTATTGAGGGCTACAACTTTCATGTAGAAAATATCTTTATTTGAAGCCATACAAAAACGCTATTATTTTTCTAATGCGACGAGCACTTGTACGCGGTTATTATGGTCCTGAAATTTTATTATTAATTTTTTGAGCATCTTAACGTCCTCAAATGAAAAAACTCAAAACTACAAAGTTGTATATCTCATCGAGGGCTACAATTTTCATATAAAGTTCATCTTTATCCAACATCGTATGAAAGAGTTATGATTTTTCGAACGTTTTGTCTTGTCATGACACTCCCGGTGGCGCGACAGAACAATACTGTCACGCCAGCGGGAGTGGCGTGACAGCGTTTTCCACGTCGGAAACGCCGTCTAACATGGCGGACTTTGCCGCGCTAATGCATGTGGCGCGATAATGTTATTTGGTCGCGCGACCAAAAGGGTTAGATCTGAAAATAATTTTTAGGTGAGATTATTTTTAAAATATTGAATAAAAAAGGATTAAAATATAGAAAAGTTCCCCTATATTCATTCCTTTAGTAAGAGCAAATTATATTTCATTGAACCATATTTTACTACTTTAGTTTAGATGTAAGTTCTATATTCAACTGGTGTAAATTGATTATTCATAAATGAGATATGATCAGAATTTTTTGAACATTTATCTGATCTTTTTTGGCTTTTTTTTATTTTTTGTACGTTTTATTTGTTCTCCTTTGAAATTTTTCAATTTGCCTTCTATAGAAATAATCTGGCTAATTTTTTTGTTTGTTTAATATTTTTTTTAGATAATTTTTGATTCGCTAGATCTGGATTCAATGATCATAACAATCAAGTATTAGGATGGTTAAAAAACACTCGATTTTTGTTTCTCCTGGAATCGAGCGTTGTAGGGGCTACAACCTCTCGGGTTACACGTCCGCGTAAATCACCCGAGCGTTGAGCAGGCAGACTTAGAAAATACAGATTGTATCTACAGAATTTGCAATAAACTGAAACTGCAATTTTAGTATAATATATATGCAATAACTGTTGTTTGAAAGAAAGTAAAATTCAGGCATCTGAAATTTAGCAAATCCCTATCTTTTTAGGACGGTGAAAGTATATATGTTCTAAACTCAAATATATAATTCATAATTTTCGCGGTCGTTCCAATTCTTCCGTTTTGACGTGTACATTAGACAAGTATACTCTGCATTTGACACGTCATCCGAAGCAAACATGTATAAATCAGAACCACACACCCAAACTCACAGTATATATGTTTCTTTTTATAATGAACTCACAGTATATATGTTGTTTATGTGATCATACACACTCATACGCACACACGGCAATCATCACAGATACAAACGAAACGACGTATACAGAGGCTTGGTTGTTTCCCCTGGCTCCGGGGATCGATCAGGCCTGTCTCTAGTCCAACGTGGCGTCCATCTGGAGGACGGTGCTGAGGTTCATGGGGCTGACGTAGTCGAGCGAGCCGGACATGAACTGGCTGACGATGATCCGGTTGGCGCGTTCCGTGGGGTGGTACGCGTCCCAGAACACGTACTTGCTCCGGTCGGCGCACAGGTTGGACGCCGCCGTGCACAGCCCGAGCCCGTTGTGGGGGCCCTGGCCGCAGCACGCCTCCTTGGCCGTGGCGAAGCCGAACGCGGCCGGGTCGCTGACGAAGTCGAAGTGGACGCGGAACGCGTTGGCCGCGATGAAGGTGCCGGCGCCGAAGCGCGCGTTGAGCTGGTCCAGGACGCGCGCCAGCTGCGGGTTGAAGAGCGACGCCGCGCGCATCAGCTCCGCGGCGCACTCGCCGTTGCGGCTGCGCTGCGCCAGGATCGCCGGCGCGCACCCGAGGGGACCCGTGCCCGTCACCAGCACGCGGCGGCAGCCCATGGCGTACAGCCTCTGCATGCATGCATGCACGCGTGCAGCAGTCAGACAATGCAAGCAGTCAGAGAGATGGATCGAGTGAACTCGTGCGTACGATGAGGATCTTCTTGTACTCGGAGACGATGTAGCGGACGTAGTCCGGCAGCGAGAACTGGCGGGAGCGCAGGGAGAAGGGGACGAGGTAGTAGTTGTTGACGAAGTCGTTGCCGCCGAGCGTGATGAGCACCAGCGAGCGGCGCACCATCTGGCGCGCCCGGGCCGCGCCCACCAGCGCGCGCAGCTTGCCCTGGTACTCGCCGAAGTACTGCAGCTGCCGGCTCATCCGGATGATGTTCACCTGCATATGCATGCGTGCGTGCGTGCGTGCGTGCGACGACCTCAAATCAAATCAAATATATATAAGAGTTCTTGATGGATCAGCTAGCTAGGCACGACCACGACCCATGCCATGTATGCAACATGCGCACTACTCACGAACTGGAAGCCGGTGTCGTTGAGGATCCCGACACCGGCCGACGCGAAGTTGGCGCCGACGAGCAGCTTCTGGCCGCGGAGCTCGGGGCTCAGGTACGGCAGCGTGGGCTCCGCGCCGAGGTGCTCGCCTTTGGTGACGAGAGCAGACACTACTAGGTTAGCTAGTCAGCGGCACAAGCCCTGCACCAACGACGAACTGACTGCAGAGGAATGCCTGCGACGTACTGATGATGTCGGGGATGTTTTTGCCGTTGGAGAAGCGCCCGGTGGGTCGGTGCGTCGGGTAGTCGATCCCGTACGGCGGCGAGTCGGCGCGCGCCGTGGTCATGAGGTAGTTGTTGTTGCCGTTGTCCACCAGCGAGTCGCCGAACACGAAGAAGGCGCGCGCGCAGTCCGACGGCCTCGCCAGCATGCCCACGGCCAGCACGGCCGCAAACAAGGAGACGCTGCTCATCGTCGGAAGTGGTCGAGGCGATACTGGTCCTTGCAGTAGATGAAGCGTTCAATCATGGCTTCATGCGCAACGCTGCAGGTGCAGGGTTTATAAAGAGCATTGGCAGGCATTGCTCATGGGACGACGGAATTAATCGAGCCACAATCTTAGATGCATGCGCACCACCGCATGACACTAGGCCAATTGCTCCGCACTTCATTCATAAACCTCCAAAGCAGCTGCTTGCACGTTCCTGCATACACACTCTACCTTTCCCGATTAGTCCATCATCAGCATTAAGTAGCTGTAGCGCTGTACTCGTATGTAATCACGCAGCTTCTTCCCTCGCGGTGGGCAAAACAAGTCGCGCTGGGGAAAACGCGCCCCAGACAAGTTCATCTAGGATTCTTTCCACCACCCGATTGTCAGAGAATCTATAAAAATAATCGAGGGTGTCTGGGTGGGATTGTCAATTATCATTTTCGTCTCGATTCAGATTATAAGCCAAAACAACCACGCCCTATATACGATTCAGGATTGTTTAAGATGACGTAATTTCTCTCGGAACGTGTAGATTACAATTCACAATTTCTTCTAATTGTTTCTACCGGAGCTTTAAGATCGCTGGTACTTTGCATCTCCTGTCTTTTGCCCGTGAGATGTGACCGTGGAACAGCAACCCAACTACTGACAAACAACAAACTAAACCTCGTGTTTAGCCCATCATATATATGCCGTTACTGATCGCTCGTACGACCCCTCATTAACCTCCGATTGTTTTCTGGTCACCGCACCAGTGATGAGCTTACAAGAGTTAAAGAGAGAGGCCGTAAGATAGGTCGAGGTCCTTAAATACTTGCCAGTTCCGGCAGTTGAGACGAGTTAGTTACTCCAGCTTTATTTATCTCCTTTCTTTCTTTCTTTCTTTCTTTCTTTCTTTCTTTCAGAACACAGGGCTTGATGGAGTTCATTGAATGAAAGCGGAAGCACTGCGCCGCCGGAAAACTAACGGTGCGCTTCCAAATCCAAAAGGAAAAGTACGTTGTCACCAGGCGCAAATGGACCAAGCTGTGATTTTTCATCGGCTCGGCTGCACTGTGCTTCCAAATCCATGTATCAGATTCAGATTGGCCCAAGGCCCTGTTCGTTTGAGCTTATCAGCCAGCTATTCAGCAGTATTTTTCTTTCATAACAAATTAGCATCAAGCATCTGTTAGGTTGATCTCCACCAGGTTGGCCCAACGGCCAACTTGGGCCTTTTGGTCAGCGCCCTGATCGGGGGCATCAAACCCAACAGAGGTTGGTGGGCCCCGTCACACAGTGCCTATAAAGAGGAGTGGGGCCTACGGCTCAAGATACGAGGTTCGCCCTAGCAGCCACCACTCCTAACTCTAGTCCGATCTCAAGGGTCGCACTGCCAGCGGCGGGATGCCCCACCGGCGGCGCCACTGCACCGGCTTCTCGCCACCGTCACCGACTCCATGATGGACTCCTCCTCCTCTCAGGCTTGTGATCGGTAACACCTTCCCATTCCACTCTCTCCCTCTCCCTCTCTGCATCTGTGAACTTTTTGTTGCTTTATCCTAAATGGAATAGAGACACCCACTGATCTGCCCCTAGTCTATCTAGAATACCTAACAGCATCAGCATCAGCAGCAAAACCATCGGTCGAACAGGGCTTAAATCTAGACGTCCTAGCTAAGTACAGTAAGCTAGTAGCTTCAAAGTGCATTTGCTGATGAATATAATGCGGCTGGCACCTCAAAAGTGGATGGAATCACGCCAGGATCGGTGACTGGTGGTGAGCATGTCTTGTCGCATTCCTAGATAGCTCTGCAGGTACGTACTGCATGACCGCATCTCCCATTTCCCACATCCATCCCCTGCGTCGCTCACGAGAAGAGAGGACTTGGAGTTGGAGACGACGACGGGCATGGGCCATGGGGACATGTACAGCCATGCGTGATCGATCGACGATCGGGCAATCCGCGGCCCAGCCTTTCGTAGCAGCACGCTGGGCGCTGCACGCCGCTACCCCACGCGCCCAAGCCCAGCAGGGGTTTTGCCTCCACTGTACACCCTGCGGCGTAACCTGTAGTCTGTAGACGGCCAGGCCAGGAAGTAGTGACGCCTGTCGTTCGTTCGTCCTGCTTGGCAGCATTGGCTCGCCTAATCTAGTCCCATGGCAACTCAATTTTCAGGCCATTCATTGGCGCGCGCAGCATTGATCGAACCTGGAAGCCCCGCCCGCCCTAGCCCTAAGCTCCTAACCACCCACTTCGTTTGCCCGCCGCGCCGCCTGCTTATCCTGATACCAATTCGAGACGTCGCGTCGGCGTCGCCGACCGCCGACCGGCCGTGACAGCAACGCGCTAGCCGCAGGCTGTGCAAGTGCAGCAAGGAGCACGTACGGCAGCCACATCAGCAGCAGACCAGCTAGTTTGGAGGCCTTCTACTTTGGCCTGGCTGTCTTTGCCTTTTGGGATGAAAAGTGGGAGAGCCGAACAAACCTTAACTCGTACAATACCAAGGCCCCTTTACATACTCCAATGCACAATATTTTTCTTATCATATCGATAACAGTTATGATTGTAACTAGCGCTAATCTTTTTGATGCATATGCACGCTCTCATGCTGTGCATGCCGCTCTACCAAGTCTAATGACAATGACCTTGTACATGAACAGCTCCAAGCTCATCTCTCATCCAGCTGAAAGCTACTAATTCTGACGTGTCCGACTAATGGATCGTAGCAGAGAGCCAGAGAAGCACAAGATCTGTCCGCCACTGACAAAACAGAACGGCAATCGATTTTACCTCAGCCAAAAAATGTAATAATCAGACTACAGTTGATTCGGCACAAGGTGTCAGATTCCAATCTTGATCTACAGCTTCAGATCTCAAAGAACTACTGTTCATATTTATTATTACCACTATAGCTACGTTTGGAGCTATTCAGAGGTCCTACGTCCGCAGACTCAAAATTGTATCCGCCCGGCCACCACTCATCGTCGACCAAAATACAGTAAAGATGAACTTGCACCGCAGAACAGTGAAGATGAACTTCACCGACAGAGAAAAAAAAAGTCCCTGCTTTGATGTGTATCGTGGGTGTGATGTCTTAGTAATCCATTCCACCCATGCCACCCATTGCTGGAGCCGGTGCCTCTTCCTTGGGAATCTCTACAATTATGGATTCCGTGGTGGTCATGAGGGACGACACACTGCAAGATGTGAGGGCAAACTTGTTAACACCAGCATAGAAAGCAGACAGCAATACCAATGTTCAAAGTAACAAATTTAGGTCATGAAGACCAGCTGAACAAATTGTTGCCAATTCAATAGCCATAGAGCAGAGTTTTGAACGATACAGCCTCATCATTGTTGGCTGTGGGATGATAGTTTATTGTGGAAACTTGTTAATAACTTCCTACCATTCAAAATAAAAGGTTAGTTTACCTAGCAGCATCCACCAAGGCAGTTCTGATCACCTTTAGCGGGTCAATGATGCCAGCCTTCACCATGTCAACATATTCGCCTGTACAATATCATTCATAAAACATATGTAGAAACATCCGCACCTTGAGCATCTGATCACTTTTTAACTGTTTGAAAGAATTGGCAGCCAAATGCTGAGACATCATACCTTTAGCAGCATCATAACCCAGGTCAGTATTTCCTTGCTCCAAAAGCTTGCCCACAACTACTGCTCCCTCCACCCCAGCATTGGAGGCAATGGTGTGTACAGGTGTCTGCATACAAAATATTCGAGTCAGCTTACCACACAGGTAAAGTCTGGAAAAAAAATAATCCCAACTTTCTTCCCCCCAGACCTTTAAAGCATTCTGAATGATTTGCACACCGATCTTCTGATCAAAGTTCGCTGTCTGCAATTTATCAAGCTCCTTTGATGCATAGAGAAGAGCAACACCACCACCTGCATATACAATTAAAGATTGACTATCAGGCATACTGAGGGCCGGTTTAGATCCAAAAAATTTTTGCAAAATGACACTGTAGCAAGTTTCGTTGTTATTTGGCAATTAGTGTCCAATCATGGTCTAATTAGGCTTAAAAGATTCGTCTCGTCCATTTCGTCTAAACTGTGTAATTAGTTTTATTTTTTATCTATATTTAATGCTTCATGCATGTGTCCAAAGATTCGATGTGACGGGGAATCTGAAAAATTTTGCAAAATTTTTGGGGAACTAAACAGGGCCTGACACAACAGGAAATCAGTAGGAGTAACCAACACAAAGGAAATCAGCATAAACATCCCATGAACTTTAAATGATACATTACCTGGTACAATACCCTCTTCAACAGCAGCTTTAGTAGCATTCAGTGCATCTGTCACTCTATCCTTCTTCTCACCAACTTCTGCTTCACTGGCTCCTCCAATCTAGGAAAGGTGGCACACATAGGCACAAAATTAGCAAATATCAGACAACCACAGTTAACAATTATTACTATGGAAAACAAAACTGCTTGAAACATGTAATCTGCATTAGTAAATACATAGGTCAATAACCTCACCTTCAGAACAGCAACACCTCCAGAGAGCTTTGCCAACCGCTCCTGGAGCTTTTCCTTATCATAATCTGAAGTGCTATTCTCAATTGCTGATCTAATCTGCAACATCCATAAACTATCAGAACCAGAAAGTCGAAGCAATTTAAGTCAGCACAATAAAAGTAATGTTGCACGAACATGCTCTGCCCTCTCTTCAATAGACTTCTTGTCTCCGGCTCCATCAAGAATAACAGTGTCATCCTTAGAGACAGTCACCTGCATTGAAAAGGAAGTCATTCAGCGCATAAAATAATATTATCAAAGCACAAGTACGAACACAACAGCATTTCGTACTAGCACAACACTGTAAGATCATGTTAGAATACTGTGACTCAAGTCTGAAGGTTGCTGCAATCAAAACCAATAAACATGTCAGAAAATAGAAAATCCTATTAAATCGTCTAATATACCTTTTTGCATGTACCCAGCATATGAGGCTCAACATTCTCAAGGTTCATTCCTAGCTCTTCAGTTATTACCTGAATCATGATAGATGCAGAGATCAGACATGCTATTTTGAATTATACATACAGAAAAACAAAACGCACAATAGAAACAACTGTGAAGCCTACCTCTCCTCCAGTAAGGATAGCAAGGTCCTGTAAGTTTGCCTTCCTGTTTTCCCCAAAACCAGGAGCTTTGACAGCACAGACCTGAACGTTGTTCCAATTAGAACTAAAAAATGGTACCAAACACAGAAACTTGACAGAACCAACCTACCTTGATGCCTGCACGAAGCTTGTTAATAATCAAAGTGCCCAATGCTTCACTTTCCACATCTTCTGCAACAATCAGTAGAGGCTTTTGCTTCTGTTCCAAGCAAAGAATGAAAAAAAAAATGAATCAACAAAGGCCACAATGATACCAATACTGTCTGCCAAATAAGAGCAATAAGATTACCTTTAGAGCCATTTCTAAAACCTTAACCACAGCGTGCATGTTAGTAACCTTCTTGTCATGAATTAAGATCAATGGGTCATCCAATTCCTGTGATACAAATAGTATAACTAAGATATTTTTGTGGTCTAAATAACTAAGGTAACTAAGGTGTCTCGGAGAAACATATATAGACTAACAGGCAAAAATAAAAGGCACTTACACATTTCTGGGTTTTTGAGTTGGTAATGAAGTACGGAGAGATGTAACCTCTGTCAAGTTTCATACCCTCCACAACTTCAAGCTCATTATAAAGGGTGTTACCGTCCTATAGAACATTCAAATCAGTAAACTGAAACAGTACAATGCAGAAAAGTGCAATTTGAGGAAGCCAGAAAAGACAAGAATGAAGCATAAAGCACCATAGACCATAACAATTAATTGATCTTCATACATGTAGCAAGGGTGTGACTCAAAACTTTTGAGAAATATTTCTAATAACTAATGTGATGTGGATAAATAAGGAAACAATCAAAATGTGCATTTATCAGTACACCTCACAAACAGAACCATGTAGAGTTGTAGACAATTAATTAGAATCACTGAAGCTGTGTGCATGAGCCAACTTATCCTCAGTGTTGGACCGTAAGGTTTAGATACTAGTGCAAGTGGACTAATCATAAGGGTCCATAGAGGAATAGCCTAAAAAATTATCTCAGGTAAGCTTTGGTTTCAACTTACCGCAATAGTGATCACACCCTCTTTGCCAACCTTCTCCATAGCCTTGGCAATAAGCTCACCAATTTCCCTTTCCCCATTTGCTGATATTGTACCCACCTTTACGGCATAGAGAAGGAATTAAACAAAAAGAGTGAAGGGATGGACATGATAAGAACAAAATAAAGTAACTAGAGCCTTGCAGATATACCTGCGCAATTTCTTCTGAAGTGCTGATCATTCTGGCCATGCTCTTCAGATTGGTCACAACAGCATCAACAGCCATTGAGATTCCACGCCTTAAATCCATTGCGTTCATTCCAGCCGCAACAGATTTGCAACCCTCAGCAAATATTGCTTTTGTCAAAACAGTGGCACATGTGGTACCTGAAATTTTTGGATATCAGACCAGGTACAGTTAGAAGAAAGCATCAACAAGCTACATGCTCATACAATTCAAGATTACAAGGCATATTTTATTTTAGACCAGTCAGACTTTTAACTATTTTTTCTTAAAATATATTGTTGATAGCTACAAAACCAATGTAGTTTGAAACAACTTTGAAATATGGATCTAATTGTATGATTTGTATACACTAGAACTGTAGAACATTCCCAAAATTTCATTAATTGTTGCAATATACCTCTTTTAAGGAGGGAGGGAGTATCAGTAGCAGCACAGTGAGAAATTAGATAACCTTGTATAATCTTATTATGAAGAAGAAACTAAAGGCTGGTACTCACACCAGTAGAGAAAATAACAGCATGCACACCAACAGAACTAACAAACTTCACAAATTAGCAAAGACAACAAAGAGTACTGAACATATTGGAATCACAGACTACAGTTCCCAAAGACCCAAACAGTTTATCAAATGTGTAGACAACAATGAAACTGAAGAAACAGCACCGTCTAGTCTAGGAACACAGGAATACTCCCACACAAGGAACATGTTTGGAAGTTCAGAAGCCTATAATACTCTTTTACAGAAACCATTCTTTGTTCACAATAAACCAATATCAGCACACAAAGGATGCCATACCATCACCAGCAGTGTCATTAGTTGCGTTAGCAACCTGTTTCACAAGGCTTGCACCAACATTCTTTACTCTATCCTTAAATTCAATGCTCTTCGCAACAGTCACACCATCCTTTGTGACTTTCGGTGCACCAAAGCTTTGCTCAATAACCACATTGCGCCCCTGCAGAAGGCAGGCAATAAGTTCAAGTACAAAACAAACAACTAATGCAACAGTATTACAACAGAGTAAAACACACCAAGCAATATTGGAATCAGCGAGTGCAATAATGAACATTTGTAGCTCCTAGAATATTGGCATCAGGAAGGAAACTGACTTATGGAAGTGTTCAGCATAACTAGAAGGCGCTGTGTTCTATTAAGAAAACTTGGTAGTCATTCATATTGTTCAGGTAACTGTTTGTCATCTGTATAAGAACCGTGGTTATACCTTAGGACCCATTGTCACCTTGACCGCATCGGCCAACTCCTCAACACCCCTCAACATCAGAGCACGGGCCTCAACACCAAACTTGATGTCCTTGGCAGCATAGTTCCTGCTCCATGCAAGCCTGCTTCCAACCTACAAAGCATCACATACAACAGCTGAGAATGAGCACATTCAATTTGAAGCCACGTGATCAATTAGAGACTGCCTTGCCCCAAGGTTACACGACAATAATATAACAAATTTCACAAGACATCGATTTCTGCTGGATCAGATCAAAGTTTCCCAGGAGCCTATCAGTGCATTCGAGGTCTAACAGCTAACTGGGGCACGGTAGTGACAAGATCACCATCGTAGATTAATGTAAAGCCCCTCGCTAGCGAGCTAGCTTAGATCTTGCACTAGGGAACTACAGATTCCGGCAGATCGCCACCAAAATAAACAGCACCATGCAGCAAACCCCAGACCCACTGAATCCTAATAAGAATCTAAAGTAGCAGAGAGTCCCGCACGCAGAACTACCAGAACCCTCATTACCAAATCTGAGAGCGGGACCCATCACAATTTGCGCAGCAACACGAGTCTGCTCTCACCTGGCGAGCGGCGGAGCTGCTCCCGGCTTGCCGCGCCTTGGAGGCGAGGCTAGCGGCCGCGCGGTACATGATTGCGGAAGGAGGCGCGGGGGCCGAGGCTTGTGGTCGGCGAGAGCTTTGGGTGGCGTGGAAGAACGGAGGCGGCGGAGAGTTGCTTCGCTTCTTTCTTGCGGAGGGGGAAAGGACGCGAGGCGCCGAGGAGGTTGGGGACGGGTGGATTTTAGAGACAGCGCGGGCGAGACGAATGGAGGGTGCGCGGCGGCTCTAGAAGCATCCACTAGGGTTTAGGGTTTTACTCGTTGATTGATCGATCGCCTTTGCGGCGGGGTGCGGCCGCGGCAGCCAGCACAGGCGCTGTGGTCGTCCAAGTGGGCTTAGATGTTTCTGGGCTGCGGCCCGCCACTTCTAACCCAGGCCCACCTAGCGAATATGGAAAAGGAACAAGTCCACTTTTCCAATTAATTAACAGGCATAAACCCTAAATAAATCTATAATTAAGATATACATGATCCAATGAGTATGAAATTTTTTACTACAGTTCAAGCATACAATAATTAGGCTACCATAAAAATTTCACCACAATTGGACCATAGAAACTACAGTTATGAATTATTCCAATTAATTACAGAAAAGAATAGATCAAAATCTACAACAATGACTTTGTACTAAAGCATATTATATTATATATTCACTGTGTAGATCTACTCATGTGGAGTCCAATAAAATTAGATTTTCTATTTTATGATTTTTCTGTGATTTACTATGATTTTTCAAAGATTCAGCCAAAATAAATAAAAAAGACAAAACCGCCTTCAAAACCGCTTACAACCAGGCCAGGGAGGTAAAACGCACGGTTTTAAAAGTTGAGGGAGATGGTTTGCCCGGTTTTGGAGTTAAGGGAGGAAAAGCAGACTTTCGCAAAAGTTGAGGGAGGAAAAGTGGACTTGCTTTCGAAAATGCTCCTGTCCGACCTGCTTCGTGCTTTTTTAACTGGACCACAATCTATACAACCTGCCAACGATCCAACAGTTTTCACCTTTTCTCTCTCCCACGCCGCTGCTCATCTCCCTCACGTAGTTTCTTATCTCCCTGGCGAAGACGCGGCTACTCATCTCCCCGACACCGCTGACTACCTTACTCCCTCACTGCTTTCCTCCCTCACGGCCCCACCCGCCCACTCCCGTCCTTGTTCTTCCCTCGCTACTACACCCGCTCACCGTCCTACCTTGCCTCCATGACGGTAAGGTGGATCTAAGTGGACATCTCTATGGTGAAGTATTTCTCGGCTATAAAATCCTCTATGGTTGGGTGTCTCTCAACGACGAACTACACATTGGAGGTGTGTCCTCACTAGCGACAAGCTCCTCCATGGTAGCCAGGCTCCTTCACAGACAAGTGCAACCGGATTTCCATTCTACTGCGGGTTATGTTGTAGTATGTGATAAGATTTTGCGGTGTGGCAACAGTTGATTTGAGATGTTGTAACATGTGTGAAAGGATCAAGATGCCCAAGAGGGGGGGTGAATTGGGCTTCTCTAAAAATTAATTGCAAGAATTAAATCCTACAAGCCGGAATTCACCCCTAGTGCCTACTTGTGTTCCTAGTGAGTCTACCGACAAAAGTTTTGCACCCTAGTTTCCAATCCTAGTCTAGCATGGCAATTCTAGGAATGTAAAACAATCAATGAAAGTAAATACGAGAATGTAATTGCTTGAAAGTAAAGGGGCAAGGAACACGGCGATGTTTTTCCGAGGTATCGGAGAGTCGCCACTCCCCACTAGTCCTCGTTGGAGCACCCGCGCAAGGGTGTCGCTCCCCCTTGATCCGCGCAAGGATCAAGTGCTCTCTATGGGTTGATTCTTCGACACTCCGTCGCGGCGAATCACCCAAAACCGCTCACAACTTGAGTTGGGTCATCCACAAGCTCCGCCGGATGATCACCAAACTCCCAATCACCACCAAGCCGTCTAAGTGATGGCGATCACCAAGAGTAACAAGCTAGAACTCTCACTTGACCACAACGAGCCCAAATGAGGAGGTGGATGCACACTTGCTACTCTCGAATCACTAGTGAGGAAACTCAAACTTTGATTCTCAAATCTCTATCCTCACTAGAGCTCTTGCACTCCCTTGCACTCTAAAGGGTTTTCTCAGATGTTTGAATGAGCAAGAGACCTCTAAAAGAGGTGGAGGGGTTGTATTTATACACCCCTCAAGGAAAACGAACCGTTACTTTCTGACACGGGCTGACCGGACGCGCCGGTCGAACTGACCGGACGCGCCGGTCGCCCGTAACGGTCAAAACGCGATTTTGAACTGAACCACCGGACGCGCCGGTCAGGGGTGACCGGACGCGTCCGATCGTGCAAGGGTGCTTACTGTACTCGCACCGGACGCGAGGCCGCGTCCGATGGCTGATGACCGGACGCGTCCGGTCCTCTCTGGACCTAACTGGACTGTGACCGGACGCGCCGATCACAGCCAGGTCGCGTCCGACGGGCGTTCTCCCCAGGTGACACGTGTCGGTCGCTGACCACCGCGTCCGGTGATCAGGGCCGAACCCTAGCCGTGGTAACGTACTGACCGGACGCGTCCGGTGCTCCCGAAGACCGCGTCCGGTCACTGGAAAACAGCCCGAAACTTTCCGAAACGCGTCGCAACTTCAACCAAGTTGCTTCCAACTGAACTTTGAGCTATTCTAGGGTTGCCTAGCGCCAAGTTTAACAAGTGTGCACCACACCTAAACATAGGACTCGCCTAGGTCAAGCTACCCATTCATGCCCCCCTTTATAGTACGGCCAAAAGAGAAAAAACGAAGATCCTAACGACTATTCCGAATGTGTCTCAACACCTCGACATCCGGAACTAACCGTCCTTAATCTTGACGTCACTCTTTTGAAAACCGAAACGATTTCCATCAAGGGACACGAATACCATAGTGCTCAAAGCAGTTATCACCTCCATGACCTAACTTACCAATGTTTCTGCAAAACACACGTTAGTCATGGTAATAAAGTGTTGTCATTAATTGCCGAAACCAAACCTTGGGGCCTAGATGCTTTCAATCTCCCCCTTTTTGGTGATTGATGACAACACTAAGTTTCAAAGGATTAGAGTGAAGGTTTTCGAGCATGCTTGGTTCACATAAGCAAAAGACAATAAGCATAAAAGGTTAGGAATTGCTTATGTGCTCCAAGCCAAAAGAGTGTACTTCATAAGATAAGACAGAAAGGCGTTAGTACATATAAAGATATAGCTCATAAGTAATCGGAGTAAGGCACGGAAGCACAACCTTAGAGCTATAGCTAAAACGGTGACATTTATTAAAACTGTGACGAGATAACACATTAAGACTCAAAGTTTAGGAATTGCTTATGTGCTCCAAGCCAAAAGAGTGTACTTCATAAGATAAGACAGAAAGGCGTTAGTACACATAAAGATATAGCTCATAAGTAATCGGAGTAAGGCACGGAAGCACAACCTTAGAGCTATAGCTAAAACGGTGACATTTATTAAAACTGTGATGAGATAACACATTAAGACTCAAAGTTTACGACTCGACGACAATGTCACACGAATGCAATGCTGAAAAGTAAACATGATATGCATGAATGTAGCACACAAAGAACGAAAACCCACTAACAAACTCCCCCTGAAACTACTCTCTCTCCCCCTTTGGCATCAAGCGCCAAAAAAACTGATCTAATCTGACGGGGGGACAGACGGAGCCGTGTCGGGTGCCGAGGTGCGCGGAGTAATCACGAAGTGAAGCGAATCACCCTCGGAGTCTGAGCTATCTGGCTGACCCTCTGAAGAAGCACGTGGCTGCGAAGCGATCTGGGTCTGAGCAGGAGCAGGTACTGACTGTGTAGCAACAAGAGGGTATGTCTGAGTAACCTAAGCCTGAAGCGTGCCAATAGCTGGGGGATCTGTCGAGGCAACTAAAGAAGGGATGGTCTCTGTAGTCCCGGTCCCTGTCACTGGAGGAACGACTGCCTCGGGAGCTGACAACCCTGACGAAGTGTGAAACGTAGTAGTGTGCGAGGGTGTCGGCTGACCAGTCAACTCGCTGTAGGTGGCACTAAAATCACCAATGGGTGTGCCTGTCAGGAGATGCGGGCGAGGCTGGTCTGACGGTGTAAACCCCGTATGTATAGGAGTGAAACTCGGGGACTGAAAGGACTGGGGAACCTGCTACTGAGGAGATGTAAACTGAAAGCTCGGCTGTCCCTGACTCGACGGACCACTGGAATGCAAAGCCTGAGTCATGACAGAAGCAGGCGGAGGAACCCCGACTGTGATAAGGTGGCGCAGGAGATCCATGTACTGCTGCTGACTCTGTCGCTGCATCTCAACCTGTTGCCTCTGGATCTCAAGCTGCTGTCTCTGAAACTCGTCCTGACGAGCCTGAATCTGTGCAAGTGCTGCAGCTGTATCCTGTGCCTGTCTCTGAATCTGATGCTGCTGCTGCTCCTGAGCCTGGGTCAACCTCTCAAGAATAGCCACCATGGCTGGGTCTGAGCGGGAGGCTGAGCCAGAGCCACCGGCCTCGTGGTCGTGAGACCGAGGAGACCGGTACCTGGGGATGGGCTAGTAGTCCTCATCTGTGCTGTCTGAAGTGACATCCTCAGGTATATCAGCAGTCTGAGTCTCAAGGTCCGCGAGCTCTGCCTCGGCAAGCTCGTCAACTCTGGCGTCCTGCTCAGCTGCTGTCTCAGGAACATCTGGGCGCTCACGCTGTCCTGGCGCTGGGGCCTGATCTCTAGTAACAGAGGCCCAAAGCTGTCGAATATCATAGTCAGGGAAAGCTGTAGTAGTGTTAGCTATCTCTGCCCTGATCTCTGGTGGCATCTGGATAGAAGATCTGATGATAAAACAAATCCAGTGTGCATAGGGAAGCTGACGGTTACCCTTGAAGCCCTCAGCAATGGTGTCCTCCATCTCACTAAGGATAAGATCCCAGATGTCAAACTGTCGCTGTGAAAGGAGGTGGTGAACAACCCAAAGCTGCATACGTGTCAGTCCCTCTCTGTAGCCAAGTCTGGGGAGTAAAGTGCGTCTGAGAATAGCATCCAAGACTCTGGCAAGAGGCGTCAGGCTGGCAGGCGTACGACGTGACCCTTCGCCAAAAGGCTCGCGAAAGTAGGGTCGAACCAGGTCGGTAGGTGGCACTGAACCGCCGTGAGGGCGTCTGGGAGGTGGAGTCTGACCATAGCACAACTGATGGATCCTCGTGTCAGAAGCTGGTAGTCTGAGGATCTCTCGAGCTCTGGAGCTGTATAATCTGTGATCGTGGCCTCTGAAAGCAAAGTGTATGAACTCATGGGCAGGATCAATCCAAAGAGAAGCATAGAACTCCCTGACCCATGTGCCGCAGTATGCACCTGTCCGTCCAAGAAGATCTGATAAGCCAGGCATATAGGACAGGTGCGGACGGAGCTGCTCTCCCACAACATCAACCAATGCCTCTAGTCGACACACCCTCTGAGGTCTGAAAGCAATGCCACTGTCAACTAGGGCCCTGTAGAAGTCCTCCTGAAGTGGGGTATAGAAACCCTCTGAAGCTCTGGAATCTCTGACAGGTGGAAACCAACGGCTGACCTCCACGAACCTCAGACTCTGCACCTGACGTGCTGAAGCACCCCTCAGGTCTAAGTGCTCGACCGGGGGTGACCCTCTAACTCTGGGAGGAGGTCGTGCACCACGACGCTGGCCCTCTGGCCTAGGTGTCACCTGAGTACGAGCACGTGTGGAGCGGCGACGTGGTGGAGACTGAGCTGCCTGCTCCTCTGTATCCTCAGTGGCCTGTGGAGCCTCAGTAGCCTGGGTAGACTCAGTAGCCTGTGTAGCCTCTGTCTGCTCTGGGGGTGGATCTACTGACATCTGCTCGGAAGGTCCAGTAGCCTCGGTACCCTCAGTGGCCTCAGTGCCGAGCTGTCGACCTTCAAGGTGAAAGCGACGCTCGCCTATGTGTATGCCACTGCATCTGCCACCTCTCTCTGCCTGCTCTGCAGCGTCTGCCACGGCCTGAGCAACCTCTGCATCTGAAAGCGTCTTCCTCTTCTTCCTGGCTGCAATCTTGATGCGCTTACCACGCGCAATCTCATCACGGCGGGGAGGACTGTTGTCCCCGTCACCAGGAGCACCACCGGCGTTCTTGCAACGCACCATGCTGATCGACTGTCTGAAAACCTCTGTGAGATGATGAACTGACACTCGAGAGGCTTGGCCTCAATCCGTATCCGCAGGCTTGGCCTCGGATTTAGTGAACAGATCTGACCCTGACACACCGACAGACTCGCTGCACGTATGGAATAGAAAGATATACCATAAGCACATATATTACTAAAAGGTGCGAAGCCCTAGAGATAGCAAGCATATTAGATACGACGAGAAAACGTGACGCGAAACTACCTCGGATCGACGAGACGACGGTGAGAGGAAGCGGTGACCTAGTTCGCGAGAACCCCCGAGATCGACGATCGAGCTCTGAAACGACCGAGCGAGATAGTCAAGAGATGAAATCGGTCAAGGTTAGCCCTAACGACGAAATAGAATTGACTTGAACGAAAAGCCGAATCGAGACGATACCTCGAGCAAGGGTTAGGGCAAACCCTAGGAACCCTAGGTTAGGGTTTGGGTGAGAACCCTAGAAAGCTCGGGCACGGGGAGCTAGGGCACGAGGGGAGGAAGTGGTGGCTGCAGTGAAGCTGGTGCGGCTCTTGGCGGTGTATGGCTCACCGGCGGCGAGGTTGGATGCGCGGGCGCGGCGGATTTCGGCGGCGGCGCGCGGCAGCGGGCAGCGGGCACGGCTGCGCGAGCAGGGGGCGAGCAAGGCGCGGCGCGGCAGGGGGTCGAGCGGGCGAGGGTGGCGCGGCGCTGCTGCAGTGGGGCTCGCCGGCGGTGAGAAATTCGGCGAAACGGCGAGAAACTCGTGCGGCGGCGGCGGATGCGACTGGAGAGGAAAAAGATGATTGAAACCGAAGGGTTTTATGAGGGGCTTAGATCCGCTCGACGCGCGATCACCGGACGCGGTGGTCATTATGACCGGACGCGGTGGTGCAGCGTCCGGTCACACTCCAGTAAGCGCCTGGAGTGACCGGACGCGTCCGGTGTGGACTGACCGGACGCGGTCAGAGTCCGATCGCTGGGAGCTCGGGAATTCATCGCGGAGCACCGGACGCGGTGGTGGTAGCCGGGACCGGACGCGGTGGTCGTCAGAGGCGCGTCCGGTGCAGCGTCCGGTGCCAAGGTCTGGAATGGGTCTTCTGGATGACCGGACGCGCTGGTGGACGCCGGGACCGGACGCGGTGGTGAAGCATCACTGCGTCCGGTGCAGCGTCCGGTCCAGCGTCCGGTCGCTGTTCTTTGCCATTCTTCGTTCCGAACTTCGACGCGACTTCTCCCAATCAAGTTCCAATTCAAAGAGACACAAATAAACACCAATTGGAACCTGATATGAGTGACCTCACTCAAACCCTCAAATTTTTCAAAATATTTTGCCTTAGGCTAGTATAATTTTTACGAAAATAGGCAATAAACACCCGAGGAGCAACGTATG
The DNA here is from genome assembly GCA_038087645.1 of Saccharum hybrid cultivar R570. Classification (NCBI taxonomy): domain Eukaryota; kingdom Viridiplantae; phylum Streptophyta; class Magnoliopsida; order Poales; family Poaceae; genus Saccharum; species Saccharum hybrid cultivar. Next base: position 6,046,173 of record JAQSUU010000066.1, read on the forward strand.
GCCATGCAATAGAGTTTTTGGACCTTTAGGAGCGTCAAATGCTCTCTCTATCCATGGACGAACACAGAGGTTGCTCAAAGCTAAACCGAAAAGAAACGACAAACAAACAACCATGCATATGCAATGCAATACAAGAAAGTAAAGCTAGGTTGCTTGTCAAGTTTGATCCACGGTTAGGCTTCTTCACTCCTCCAAAGGAGGGTTATCGTAACCGTGTTAGCCAAGCCCTAAATGCATTGCGATAAAATAAACGTGACATATGATACAATGCAATGCAAGGGACAACACGCGCTCATTTTTTAAAGTTACTTGAATCAAGCACATTAAGTTCACTTCTTAGCCTACAAAAGGTAGCCTCATCCAAAGGTTTAGTGAAGATATCCGCTAATTGATTTTCACTTCGTACACCTTCTAGTGATATGTCATTTTTAGCAACGTGATCTCTTAGAAAGTGATGGCGGATATCAATGTGCTTGGTGCGAGAGTGTTGTACCGGATTGTTAGCAATTTTAACGGCACTTTCATTATCACATAAAAGTGGCACCTTTTCAAGAACAACTCCATAGTCTAGGAGGGTTTGTTTCATATATAAGATTTGTGCACAACAAGCCCCCGCGGCAATGTATTCCGCCTCGGCGGTGGACAAAGCCACACTATTTTGCTTTTTAGATGACCAAGATACTAAGGATCTCCCAAGCAAATGGCACCCTCCGGATGTGCTTTTTCTATCAATTTTGCAACCGGCATAATCCGAATCGGAATAGCCAACTAGTTGGAATCTAGCTCCTTTGGGATACCAAAGACCAATGCTTGGGGTGTGCTTAAGATATCTTAGGATTCTTTTTACGGCACTTAAGTGAGGTTCTTTAGGGCACGCTTGAAAGCGAGCACACATGCACACACTAAACATGATATCGGGCCTAGATGCGGTAAGGTACAACAGGCTACCAATCATAGAACGGTAGAGAGTTTGATCAACCGGTTTACCTCCCTCATCTAGGTCGAGATGTCCATTTGATGGCATTGGGGTCTTGATTGGCTTGCATTCTTCCATCTTGAATCTTTTGAGAAGATCCTTGGTATACTTTTCTTGAGAGATGAAAATCCCTTCTCTCATTTGCTTGACTTGAAAACCAAGGAAGAATGTGAGCTCACCAATCATTGACATCTCGAACTCCTTCGACATCAATTCACCAAATTCTTTGCAATAATCTTCATTTGTTGACTCGAAGATGATATCATCAACATATACTTGACAAATGAAGATCTCCCCATTTAGTTTCTTGGTGAATAGTGTGGTGTCGACCTTCCCGATGGTGAAGCCCTTCTCAATGAGGAAGTCCCGGAGGCGCTCATACCACGCTCTAGGGGCTTGCTTGAGCCCATATAGCGCCTTGGACAACCTATAAACATGATTAGGATATCTAGGGTCTTCAAACCCGGGAGGTTGATTGACATAGACTAGTTCATTTATAAAGCCATTTAAGAATGCACTTTTCACATCCATTTGATATAATTTCATATCATGATGTGATGCATATGCAAGGAGGATACGAATGGCTTCAAGTCTTGCAACGGGTGCAAAGGTCTCTCCAAAATCAAGGCCTTCAACTTGAGAGAACCCCTTTGCAACTAGTCTTGCCTTGTTTCTCACTACTATGCCTTGGTCATCTTGCTTGTTTCGGAACACCCACTTGGTTCCAATGACTCTTGCACCTTTAGGGTGCTCTTCAAGTGTCCATACTTGGTTGCGGGTGAAGTTGTTCAATTCTTCATGCATGGCATTCACCCAATCCGGATCTTGAAGAGCTTCTTCTACATTCTTAGGTTCAACACAAGAGACAAAAGAGTGATGTTCAACAAAAGAAGCTAGCTTTTGAGATCGAGTCATTACTCCCTTAGTAGGACTCCCTATGATGAGTTCTTGTGGATGAGCTTGAAGTAGAGGTGAATTTCTTCTATCAACCACTTGAGGAGGTGGATGGGGAGCATCAACATCTTGTGCTTGTGCCTCGGCTTGTTCATGAGAGACATAAGTATCTTCATTTTCAACTCTCTCATTCTTGTCATCATCTTGAGGCACACGTGATGAAGATGGTAGATCCATGATTTGCACATCGTCTTCATCATCTTTTGGCTTGATGTCTCCCGCGGGCATGTTCTTCATGGCCTCCCTCAAGGGTTCATCACCTACATCATCACAATTCTCAATTGCTCCTTGGGAGCCGTTAGATTCATCAAATTCCACATCATATGTTTCTTCAACCAAACCGGTGGCATGGTTAAATACTCTATATGCTTTGGACTTTGATGAGTAACCAACAAGAAAACCAATATCACAACGTCTTTGAAACTTCCCTAGGTGTTGACGCTTCTTGTAGATGTAGCATTTGCAACCAAACACCCGGAAGAATGAGACGTCCGGCTTCTTCCCATTAAGCAACTCATAGGGGGTCTTGCCAAGAAACTTTTGGAGGAAGAGGCGATTTGAAGCATAGCATGCGGTGTTGATTGCCTCGGCCCAAAACTTTTCTAAAGTGTTGTACTCATCTAACATTGTTCTTGCAAGGGTGATCAAAGTCCGGTTCTTTCTCTCAACTACACCATTTTGTTGAGGAGTGTAGGTTGAAGAAACCTCATGCTTGATTCCAATTTCATCACAATAAGCTTCAATGTTGGTGTTGTCAAACTCTTTGCCATTGTCACTTCTAATCTTCTTTATCTTGACTTCGAATTCATTTTGAGCTCTCTTTGCAAACTTCTTGAAGCAACTTGCCACTTCGGATTTGTCATGAAGGAAGAAAGTCCATGTATATCTTGAGTAGTCATCCACTATCACAAGACAATAGAGATTACCACCCAAGCTCTTGTATGTTGTAGGCCCAAACAAATCCATGTGTAGAAGTTCTAGCACTCTTGAGGTTGACATGAAAGCCTTGGTTGGATGAGTGTTTGCAACTTGTTTGCCCGCTTGACATGCACTACAAGGTTTGTCCTTTTCAAACTTCACATCCTTCAATCCTCTCACTAGTTCTTTCTTTAATAGCTTGTTGAGAGTGCTCATTCCAACATGTGCAAGCCTCCTATGCCAAAGCCAACCAAGTGAGGTCTTGGTGAACAAAAATGTCATCAAATTTGCATCTTCGAAGGTGAAGTCAACAAGATAAAGATTGTTGTATCTAAAGCCTTTGAATATCACTTGCTTGTCATCTATCTTTGAAACTTCAACTTCATTTGGTGTGAACAAGCATTGGAAGCCAAGGTCACAAAGTTGCCCAACGGATAACAAGTTGAAACTCAATGAAGCAACATAGAGCACATTTGAGAGTGAATGATCATTTGATATTGCAATCTTGCCTATACCCTTGACTTTGCTCTTTGAATTATCCCCAAATGTGATCTTCTCTTGACATATCCCATTCTCTTCAATGGAGGTGAACATACGAGGATCACCGGTCATATGTTGAGTGCAACCATTATCAATAACCCAATGAGATCCACCGGTCTTGTAGTTCACCTACACACAAGAGATCAAGCTTTTTGTTTAGGGACCCAAACTTGAGAGGGGCCCTTGACTTTCTCAACTAGTGACTTGGCAACCCATATTTTCTTTGGCCTATTCTTATTTGGGGGACCCAAAAACATGACTTTCATCTTTCCATTTGAATCTTTTCTTAGCATGTAATGAGCATTGAAGGCAAAGGGTCTAGCATGCTTGGGCAAGGGTTGTGGTGGTGGAGTTTTGCATTCATGAGCAAAGTGACCTTTTTGACCATACTCAACACATCTCTTTGGCTTGGGCTTTGACTTGCTTTGTTGTTGAGCTTTTGCCTTCTTCTCTTGATTTGCCAAGTATCCAATACCACTTCTATCCATCTTCATTACGGTGTTCATGAGGAGCTCACTTTGCAAATATTGACCTCTTGTGAACTTGCTTAGACCGGTCTTGAGATGCTCTTTTTCTTGCTTTAGCTTCTTGTTCTCTTCAATGAGTGACTCATTTGTTGTTTGCTTCTCAAGAGCCATCAAACCTTTAAGCTTCTTGTTCTCATTTGCAAGCTTCTCATTCTCACACTTGATCTTGGCATAATCATCAAGGTTGCATGACTCAACCACACTCTTGCCTTTGCTACTAGAACCTTGCTCAATGCTTTCAATGATCAAGTCATCACATGATGTAGCTATATCACACTTAACAACATGGTTAGTAGCATCATGTGTCTCAAGAGCAAGTTCATTAGCAACCACAAGACTATCATAGTCAATTTTTAATGTGGTGTATTTGTCTTTTAGAGAGCTATGTCTAGTGATGAGCTCATCATGCTTCTTCTCAAGTTTATCATGTTGATCTTTAAGCTCTTTATTAGAGGTTTTGAGCTCTTTGAGAGTAGAAGACATAATTTCATTTTGATCTCTAAGCTCACCACTAGTCTTTTGAGCATTTTCAATCTTAGATGAGAGTGATTCATTTTCATTTTGAAGATCATCATTTTCACTTCTAGTCCTTCTTATGATTTTAGTGTATTTATTTAGCAATTTTACAAGTTCATCATAAGAAGGTGCATCAAATTCATCATCACTATCACTATCATCATCATCATCACTATCATGATTTTGTACCTTTCGTTCACCCTTGGCCATAAGGCATAGGTGAGTAGTGGACGATGATGGTGAAGAAGGCGGTGAAGGTGGTGGTGAAGATGTCGGTGAAGATGATGGCCCCATCACAAATGCGGCAACCTTCTCTTTCTCATCATCGCTCTCATCTCCGGAGGAGTCACAAGATGATTCAATGTCGGTGAGCCAATCACCAACAATATATGCCTTTCCACCCTTCTTCTTCTTGTAGAACTCCTTCTTCTTGCCATCCTTCTTCTTGTATGGCTTGTTCTTCTTCTCATCTTCTTCATCACTTAAATCATTTTTCTTGCCCTTGTTCTTGTTCTTGAACTTGTCTTTTGGTGGTCTAGGGCATTGATGAGCTAGGTGGCCAAGTTCACCACAATTGTAGCAATCCATCTCCGAGATGGGCTTTCTCTTGCTACTTGTGAAATTTTTTTTTCTTGCCGTCGAACTTGATGCCACTCTTGTTGAGCTTCTTTAGCATCTTGGTGGTCTTCCTCACCATGAGTGCAAGTGATTCATCATCGACATCACTTTCACTTGAGCTTTCTTGCACGATCATGGCTTGGCCCTTCTTCTTCTTCTTGTCATGGCTAGCTTTGAAGGCCAAGTCTTTCTTCTTGGAAGATGATGAGCCCTCTTCCGGAGTGATGTGCATGTACATCTCATGAGCATTGATCTTCCCCAATACTTGTGTCGGTGTTGCGGTGGAGAGATCACTTTGATGAAGCACGGTGACAATGTGACCATACTTCTCAACGGGAAGAACACTCAAGATCCTCCTTGCAACATCCGATTGGCTCATTTGAGTGAGCCCAAGAGCATTGAGGTCCTCTACAAGAACATTCAAGCGAGTGTACATGTCATTAGCACTTTCTTTGGGAAGCATCTCAAAAGAATTAATCTTCTTTAAAGCAATATGATAGCGTTCCTCACGCTCACTCTTAGTTCCCTCATGGAGAGCACAAAGATTCTCCCACAAATCATGAGCGTTCTTTGCATTACGCACACGATTGAAGATATCTTTGCCTAAGCCCCGGTAGAGTGCATTTTTGGCCTTTGCATTCCACCGGTCGTACTTCTCCTCGTCACCAGTGGGGTTTGCGGGATCCTTGATAGCGGGAAGCCCTTGGGTTGCGGCTCTAAGGCACCCGACATCTATGGCTTCGAGATACGCCTCCATGCGGATTTTCCAATATGGAAAGTCATCCCCCTCAAAGGTGGGAGGTGGTCCTTCCCCGTTAGACATCTTGCTCTAGGCGGTAAAGCCTAAATTAGGAGCAACACGGCTCCGATACCAATTGAAAGGATCAAGATGCCCAAGAGGGGGGGTGAATTAGGCTTCTCTAAAAATTAATTGCAAGAATTAAATCCTACAAGCCGGAATTCACCCCTAGTGCCTACTTGTGTTCCTAGTGAGTCTACCGACAAAAGTTTTGCACCCTAGTTTCCAATCCTAGTCTAGCATGGCAATTCTAGGAATGTAAAACAATCAATGAAAGTAAATACGAGAATGTAATTGCTTGAAAGTAAAGGGGCAAGGAACACAGCGATGTTTTTCCGAGGTATCGGAGAGTCGCCACTCCCCACTAGTCCTCGTTGGAGCACCCGCGCAAGGGTGTCGCTCCCCCTTGATCCGCGCAAGGATCAAGTGCTCTCTACGGGTTAATTCTTCGACACTCCGTCGCGGCGAATCACCCAAAACCGCTCACAACTTGAGTTGGGTCATCCACAAGCTCCGCCGGATGATCACCAAACTCCCAATCACCACCAAGCCGTCTAGGTGATGGCGATCACCAAGAGTAACAAGCTAGAACTCTCACTTGACCACAACGAGCCCAAATGAGGAGGTGGATGCACACTTGCTACTCTCGAATCACTAGTGAGGAAACTCAAACTTTGATTCTCAAATCTCTATCCTCACTAGAGCTCTTGCACTCCCTTGCACTCTAAAGGGTTTTCTCAGATGTTTGAATGAGCAAGAGACCTCTAAAAGAGGTGGAGGGGTTGTATTTATACACCCCTCAAAGAAAACGAACCGTTACTTTCTGACACGGGCTGACCGGACGCGCCGGTCGAACTGACCGGACGCGCCGGTCGCCCGTAACGGTCAAAACGCGATTTTGAACTGAACCACCGGACGCGCCGGTCAGGGGTGACCGGACGCGTCCGATCGTGCAAGGGTGCTTACTGTACTCGCACCGGACGCGAGGCCGCGTCCGATGGCTGATGACCGGACGCGTCCAGTCCTCTCTGGACCTAACTGGACTGTGACCGGACGCGCCGATCACAGCCAGGTCGCGTCCGACGGGCGTTCTCCCCAGGTGACACGTGTCGGTCGCTGACCACCGCGTCCGGTGATCAGGGCCGAACCCTAGCCGCGGTAACGTACTGACCGGACGCGTCCGGTGCTCCCGAAGACCGCGTCCGGTCACTGGAAAACAGCCCGAAACTTTCCGAAACGCGTCGCAACTTCAACCAAGTTGCTTCCAACTGAACTTTGAGCTATTCTAGGGTTGCCTAGCGCCAAGTTTAACAAGTGTGCACCACACCTAAACATAGGACTCGCCTAGGTCAAGCTACCCATTCATGCCCCCCTTTATAGTACGGCCAAAAGAGAAAAAACGAAGATCCTAACGACTATTCCGAATGTGTCTCAACACCTCGACATCCGGAACTAACCGTCCTTAATCTTGACGTCACTCTTTTGAAAACCGAAACGATTTCCATCAAGGGACACGAATACCATAGTGCTCAAAGCAGTTATCACCTCCATGACCTAACTTACCAATGTTTCTGCAAAACACACGTTAGTCATGGTAATAAAGTGTTGTCATTAATTGCCGAAACCAAACCTTGGGGCCTAGATGCTTTCAATGTGTTTTCTTGATGTTGCAATAGTCGATTTAAAATGTTGCAATATGTTTTTTAATGTTGCAACTGTCGATTAAGATGTTGCAACATGTTTTTTTGATGTTGCAACAGTCAATTTGAGATGTTTTGCAATATTTTTTTTGAATGTTGCAACAGTCAATTTGCGATGTTGCAATATTTTTCTGAATATTGCAACAGTCGATTTAAGATGTTGCAACATGTTTTTCTGAATATTGCAACTGTCGATTTAAGATGTTGCAACATGTTTTAGTTTGAATGTTACATGAGTTTCAGTACGTTGCAAACATTTGTTCTTGAATGTTACAAGCAATGATTAACATCTAATCCATTTGTCTCTCTTTCCATCTCTCACTCTCACGTACGACAAGGTGCGGTGTCCGCAAGTGCTATAGGAAGCGCAACCATCATTACACTATTGCATCACCGGAGAAAGGAGGGAGCTAGAAGGGGATGAGCGCTGGGGTGGGACGGGCAGAGTGAAAGCCTCTAGATCCGAAAGAAAAGGACCGCATCGAAGCCTCTGGATCTGAAAGGGAAGGAGCGCATCGAAGCCTCTGGATCTGAAAGGAAAGGAGCGTCGGGGTGGGATAGGTAGAGCGAAAGCGTCCGGATCAATTGTTTATATTCGAACGTCCAACCGCTAGTATTTCCCTTTTGCTTTCGGGCGTAATCTGCTTTTTTTCTTCTTGACCTTTAAAACAAGATATTTTACCCTCTCAAAACTATTTAAGTTAGGTACTATTTAGATACCCCTCTGTCTATAATAATCAGATTATATAATCAAATTTTGATTAAAACATAATTGTGTATATGATAGATTATTATAATCAGAACTTTTGATTATCATAATCCCATAATTCAGCGAGACCAGGTTACAAGGGATTGTGGATGTTGAAAGTCCAACTTGCCCCAACTAATGAGTTGTTCGGCTGATAGTTTCCACAGTTGATAAGTTGGTTGAAGCTGATTTGTTGTGAGAAAAAAATATTGTTCCATGGCTAATAAATTCAAATGATCAGGGCCTCAACTTGCCAAACTATAAAGGACAAGATATAAATTTCTCACTCTAAATAGCCATAATCAATCACCAATATCCATTGACCCAAACACTCTAATTATTATAATTGTAAGGTCCAAATAGGCTAGAGGGGGGTGAATAGCCTAACTAAAACTTCTACAAGAATTACTTAACCACAAGTGTTAGTACAAAAGGTGGCGAAGCAAAATGCACTAGCTCTAACTAATTAAGCAAGCCACCTACACAAGTCTAGTACAAGGCTATCCACTAAACACAACAACAACTACAAGCTAGATACAAGGAGTAACGCGAGAGAAGAGCTTCGAATGATTATACTGTCGTGTAGAGATGAGAAGAACCAATCAATCAATCACAAAAGAGAAATCCTCGGGAAGAGAATGACACAAGAATTTATCTCGAGGTTCACTTGCTTCCCGGCAAGCTACTCCCCGTTGTGGCGATACACCCATTTGTCGGTTCGCGAGCTAATCGACTATCAAGAGTTGAGCCCTCGGCGAGCGCCGCACAATCGCACACACAGATGGGGATCCTCCAAGCCACGAGCTCCACTAGAGTATCCAATTCGTGAACTTCCACGGGGAAGGATCAAGAACCCCTTACAACACTTGATGAGGGCTTCAACAATCTCCAATTGCGAGCTCAATCACCTCCACTGCTCCAAGCCGTCTACCGCGTCGGGAAATACGGAAGAGTAACCAGAAATCCGCAGCAACTCGAAGATCAAGTGCCTCTAGAATGCAAATCTCAAGTAATGCACTTGAATCTCACTCAATCTCACTCAAGATGTGCAACCAAGCAAAGAGATGAGTGGAGGGGTTGTTCTCTAGCTCAAAGTGTGCCTCAATATATCAAATGTATAAGGGAGAACTCCCCAAACCCGGCCACCATCTATTTATAGCGAAGGGGTAAGCAACTAGCCGTTACTAGATGTCGCAGTGAAAAACGTGATGACCGGACGCACCGGTCAGGGTCACTACAGGACAAATAGTACCAGTGCGAGTCAGTGAGAGCCGTTGCTGTGACCGGACTCGCTTCACCGTTTGACCGGACGCGCTGCACCCAGCGTCCAATCGGAGTCTAGAGAGTTCCTCGCGCGATCGGACGCGTCCGATCGCATGTGACCGGACGCGCCGCGTGTCCGATCAGCTCCTCACCACGCTCTGCTCCTCTAGGTGCCCGACCGGACGCCTGTTGCAAATCCTAGTGCTCGCGCCGCGTTGAACTGACCGGACGCGTCCGGTCAAACCGGGACCGCGTCCGGTTTAGCATCCGGTTGGAGTTTTTCAGAGAGAAACACTCCGGAATTCCGCCACCTTTTCTCGCCTCCGGCGCAATGAAAAATAGGCATTTCATTTTCTCGAAAACGCCTAAATCTCGGGCTCGTAAGCTCGGCGGGAGGGAGAGAGGACCCCAAACCCCTCTCCACCGCCTTCGCAAAAGTGCTAACACCACCATGAGTATATCATCATGTGCATGTGTGTTAGCATTTTCACAATCATTTTTCAAGGTGTTACATTAGCTCTCTATTAGATCCTAATGCATATGCTCAAGACAGTGATTTAGTGACACTTGATTCCTGAGCTAACCGTGATTGCCCCTCTTGATAGTCGGCTATGTATCCTAAACCCGGTCAATCACTTCTCTACTCATCTTAGACCGGCAAAAGAAAAACCCTATGGTTATACCTTTACCTTGATCCCTTTGTTCCATGTCCATCTCCTCATGCTTGATCACCATGATCATCATTTTATGTGCATCTCCACCTCTTGTGATCTTGTGGCCATCACTTTATGCCACATACTCCTTCATCACGTGTGTTGCTTATGCCTAACTCATTTCACTTGATACAATAGCATTAGCAACTTGGTGTCATTAATTACCAAAACCAAACTTGGGCTTTCAATAATCTATGATCCTGATTATAATAATCCTATGTATTATTTAGATTATAGCAATCGAGTCATGATCCAAACAAGCCCTTACCTCTCTGTCTAGGTTAGAAGTGGTTTTCAAGACAACATTATTTTTAGTTAAAAATTTAGTGAATACCTCATAAGTTTATTATAAACCATGAAAATGTCTCTAAACTTATAAAAGTTTCAAAAAAATCCATGAGATATATGGTACACAAAAAAACCAAACAAAATATTTAGAGCTCATAAAAATATTACTAGAAGCTTTCAAAATATCAAAAAAGGTGTGGAACATTTCTAAAACGTTCTATTTAATGTCGAATGAATTCATGCTTGTTGCATCTTTCATTTTTGTTGTGGAAAGTTTTCAAAACATGTTAAGATATCGATTAGAATATTTTTATGAATTTCCTAGATATTTTTCATATTTCCTAGAGCTAAATCTAATTTTTGTGAGCTTTTGTAGATATTTTTAGGAGCTTTAAACATTTATTTGGGTTTTCTTGTTCCAATCTCTCTAAGATTTTTTTTTGAAATTTTTATAAGCTTAGAGACCTTATAAGGATTTACTCAAAATTTCAAAACTAAAGAAAAAAAAAAGACAAAACCACCTTAAAAAAATTAAACAGTTTAAAGAGTTGAGGGAGATAAGATGTTTGATTTTTTAGTTCAAGAAGATAAATCAATCCAAGGTAATAATTTAGAATCAAGTAAACCTTTTCCCATCAAATTCAAATAAGTCAAGCGGTGGTTTCCGCTCGCAATGACAAGACGGTTAACAATCAGGATATGGAGCCCTGATTGTAAGAGAATTCACATTAGATGGTTTGATTTATTCACAAGCTTCAGAAACGTTTATTCAAACTGGCATGAAGTAGGTTTTTTTTGGGCTTTGGATTGATGAGATTTGTTACAATTACAGCAATACTTAACCGATCTTGACATTAGAATCTAGATCCTAAAGCAGAAGTTACAATTTTAAAACGCACCCATTCTATTCCACCAGTTAAAAAAACTCAAGCTTTTCTCATGCTTCACCATTTCATATAAACATTCAACGGAACGGACTAATCAAATACCATGCCAGATATCATACAACTTCACATCTCCTCTATCGTTGGACACACAGGCGACAATTGCCATACAAGATTGCCAGGAGAAGCTCCAAACATTGCACTGCTTGTGATTTTCTGTTGTCACATCAGGCATGGGCAGCAAAAGGTCCAAATTTGTTACTCCTCTGAAGGTGGTGGGAGGGCAGAGTTTCCAGACCGTTTGGATGCAAGCACCTTGTCCAAGGTTTCATCTGGCACCTTAATCCCACAAGTCTCCATTTCCGCAACTACTGCAATGGCTGCATCAATTTCTTCCAGATCAAGGCACAATAGGACTACTTCGTCATACAGTGGGCTGAATAAAGCACAAAGGAAAAGGAAAAAATGCATTAGCCATGCTACTCCACAACAGCACTGTCTTAGCAAAACCCAAAATTATAGAGAACATAATAATAATAAAAATAAGAAAAATAATCAAAATCCTACCTTCCAAACTTATAACCTAGACTGTGTGTTGTTTGCAATATTGGTATAAAAGCAGATGGGAGTGGTGCTCTCATAGCAGCTCGCAATATAATGGCACAATCACCAATTGTCGGAGTACCACCCAGTTCTCTTACCTGAAATTCGATGAAACAGTGATCGAAAGTTCCAACAACAAATAGTTAGGTGGAACCCAAAATGCCATCGCAATGATAGAAAAATAACGACCAAAACAATGTATTTATTCAACTTGAAGGTGATTGAAAAATGTATTTATTTAACTTGAAGGTGATTGAAGTATGGAAGAATCTTAAGGCCATCCAACAGGACCTACAGTGGCTATAGAGCTAAGAATACCTTATGCATTATCTTGATAGCCAACTCAACCTCCCATTCTTGTGACCACTTACGTGGCATCTTATTCTTTATTTCTCTTTCCCATGTCCATCCCCAGGCATCTGCTGTAGTATACATGTCCGATACATCAAACATCCTCTCCTCTCGCATAACCTTAAAGGCTTCAATTGGATCTTCAGGAAACCAGTCTTCATCATCATCAATCTACAGAGTCAGACAGAAAAATGCCTCAAAACCTATAACGGGTACTGAAAAATTCAGCCCTACCAATAAATGCAACAAACATAACATAGCCAAGAATTTTAAACAAAAAGGCAAATGCATTCCACATTTAGGAGTTATCACGGCCTGCATGTTCCAAAAGTATATATCTTCATTAGCCATTTTGAATTTAAAATTACTTAGGATATATACTTGCATCCTGTCCATATTCCAGATCACCAATTTAAGTAATAATTGTTAACATGGAATGCACCATTGAGACAAATGCATGTCTCAAATCTATAGCCAACAAAAGAGAACAAACAACAATAATTTCCCATGATGAAGGCTCAAGATAAAGAAAAATTGCACTATGCCGAAGCATTAATTCCATACCTCTGGCATCCGCTTTAATTTTTTTGAAGAAACAGGTGTCTTCTCCATATCCTTCAACAACTGTACCCCTATCATTTGAAGATGATGGTTGGGTCCTTTTGCTGGTTTATCTTTAGTCTCATCACCAACTTGATTTTCTGTTTGCTCAACAACCTCTTCATCATCTATATCATCTTCTGCTTTTACAGATTCATCATCATCCTCATCGTCGTCGTCGTCATCATCATCATCATCTTCCAAGTCATCATCTAAATCTTGATCGTCTTCTTTACTATCTTCTTCACAAAGATAGTTTCGAGTTTCTCCCAGAAAACGGTGTTTCCAGAACTCTGTGTTCCCATCTTCTGGCTTGATTCGTGAGATCAGCTCATCTAAACCTTCATCAACCTATCAAGAAGCCATGCTTACAATCTATACATCAAATTTGAAAAGGGAAATGTTGCAAGTTGTAGTAACACTATCGCTTAGCGTGCCATTAGAAAAATATCAAAATAAACATTGTCGCATTGCATACCTCTTCCTCATCTTCTACAGGAGGAACCCAAAGTGGTATACCACGCGAACGATTGATTCTCCTAGCCTTTTGAACTCTCTGGTAAAGCACTTGTCTAGTTCCATCAGTAGGTAATCCTTGAGCTTCCAGCTCAGTTTTCAGTTCAGATACTACCATTTTGCTTGCCGCCTTGGGCTTAACAACATTTTTCTTTGGCCCTACAACTAGCTTTTTTAGCCTTTCAATAACTCTGCGTACATCTTCTTCAGAGACATCACCCAAAATACCAGGGCCTTCATTTCTCAATGTAATTAGGAGTTTTCGATGATATAACTTCAATTCCTCAAAGCATCGCTGTTTAAAGGATGTTTCTATTGGATTTGAATAGGCAAATCCAAATTCATCTGGATCCAAAGGAGTTTTTCCTCTGCGAGGCACCCAACGTTTGCGCTCTCCTGTAAGACCTCCTTCTTCAATATACCTGCAAATGCAAAGCCAGCATGAGCTGAAGTGCCATTTCAAGTATGCAATGTAAAAAGAATTATACAGCAAAACATGGCGTTCATATATTCAAATCTCTGACTATTTACAGCCATACGAGATTGTCAGGTATTACTGCCTTTGCTTGATAAGGTTGCAGACTATCTCCCAGGGTGGAAGGCTTCTCTGTTGAACAAGGCTGGGAGGCTGGTTTTGGTTAGGGTGGTCCTGACAGCTGCACCAATTTACCTCCTGATCGCCATGGACCTTTCTAAATGGTTCTTCAAAGCAATTGATAAAAAAGCGGGGTTTCCTTTGGAAAGGACATGAACAGGCAAATGGGGGCAACTGCCTGGTAGCTTGGCAAAAGGTGCAATGTCCCTTAGAATATGGGGGCCTTGGGATCCATAAAGGATCAGATGGCTGTGGGCCAATAAAACAGACCCCTCTAGGCCTTGGGCAGGACTCCCAATTCAAGTCCCTCAAAATGCCCAAGCTCTGTTTAATGTTGCAGTAGATGTCATTGTGGGAAACGGCGAGAAAATTCTGTTTTGGAAAGATCGGTGGTTGGATGGTCACACCATAGCTGAGATAGCCCCTAATTTAGTGAAATAAGTCCATAAGCAAACTGCTAAGAGGAGGATGGTGGCTCAAGCACTCCTGAATGGAAAACGGGTGGAGGATATCAAAGGGGCCCTTACTGTGCAGGTTCTTGTTGAATATCTGCAGATCTGGGATTTAGTGGATGGTTTGACATTGCAGCAGGATGTGCCAGATCAATTTAGATGGAAGTTTACATAGTCTGGCTTATATAGAAGTAAATCGGCCTATGCTGCATTCTTTTTTTGGAACCATTAAGTTTGGTTCCTGGCGAAGGATTTGGAAAAGCTGGGCACCTCCACGCTGCAAGTTTTTCATATGGCTGGTGTTTCACAACTGGTGCTGGATGGCTGATGGCCTAGCAAAGCGTGGCCTGCCCCACCCGGAGGCTTGTCCTTTCTGTGATCAGGCCGAGAAGTCGATTCACCATTTGCTGGTTGGATGTGTTTTCACTCGCCAAGTATGGGTCATGATTCTTCAGCACCTAGGCCTATTTAACTTGGCACCAGGAGGCGCAGAGTCCCGTTTCTCTGGGTGGAAGAAGAAATCAAAAGCTCGGTTGTACCAAAAGATTTGCGGAAGGGTCTCAGATACCTGGTAATCCTGGTGGCTTGGGAGATCTAGAAACACCAGAATGCATGTGTATTTGAGAAGTTGAGGCCAAATGTGCAGGATGTAATTAGGGCTGTTAACATGTGGTTTGTGGTGCATGCCGGGGGCCTCTAAGCTTAGAAATGTAATTCAATCAGATTGTGCTCTTACTCAATTGGCACCCTAAATCAACATTTATGCCTGAGATAACTCTTGTTAGAAGTACCAGAGACATGGAAGACTATTAAGTTGCATGCACCGACCAGTTCAACTGATGGGGAGAGGTGGGCAATTCACTTATATTCCAACACTCCCCCTCACGTGGAGGCTCCCTCAGGCCTCAGACGTCGAATAGGAGTGAGCAGCAGTTATTTTATTTAATTGCGCTAACCAGGATTCGAACTCGAGACCTTTGGCTTTGATACCATATTAAGTTGCATGCACCGACGAGTTCAACCCAAAAGCTTAAGCTGATGGGGAGAGGTGGGCAATTCACTTATATTCCAACAAAGACGGCATGGTGAACTACAGGGAAAGCAAGAAGGTGGTACCAACAGAGTAACTAACATGAACAAGACTCTGCACATGCATATGTTATGTAACTGTGCACTTCTCTCTCCATGTTTGTTCTCCCTTTATACTAACCCAAAAGGAACATCATGCATAAGTATCACATGTTACAGGGTGAGGAGGCAAGTTTTGCACTATGCCTCACCAAACGTTAAAAGTATATGTGTCATTTCATCATTAGAAGGAAAAAAAAAACATGTCATGTGAGCAACTAAAGCTGATATGCTTGAGGTAACAACCTTAAACTTCATGGACTCATACCTGGCCACATAATCAATTTCAAAACCAACATCAGCTTCTTCTTGTAATGGTTCTATCCAGGAGCTCACCAATGTGCGATATTTTCTGTTTAAGATCATTGCTCGAGGTGCGATACTTTGGTTATCATTAACCATTGCTTCTAACGCCTCAAGCAACTCAACAGGTCTTCCTGGTTATAAAAATTAAGTTACCTGCTCAGGAAAGTACTAAAGAACTTCACGAAGGGAAACAAATCCAAATGGCGTAATTAAAAGGAAAAAGTCAAAATTACTCCCCTAAGTTTGGCCTATGTCTAGGTAATCCCCTAAAACTAACGTTTGGTTTAATTTACTCTTTTCAACTATTTTAGTTGGTCTAGTTTATCCCTTAACAGGATTTGTTATTTTTGTTTCTCCACGTATAAGTTGAGTTTTAATATCAAATTTTGTTATGTGATAGAGGACATCATAAGTTATGTTATAAAAATATATCTTAATTTTTCGCCACTATTTTGATAGCTTAGGAAATTTAATAATAAATTAACACTAGAGATACAATATCCGTACAAAACATAATGATGAAAATTTTATAATATAATTTTCTAACACAAAATATGATGCCCTCTATCACCTCACAAAATCTGAAACTAAAACACAATTTGTATATAGAGAAACAAAAAAAACTCTTTAAGGTGTAAATTGGGCAGACCCAGTGCTGAAAGCTTCCACATGAGTGGGGTCTGGGGAAGGGAAAAACCGAGGCAAGCCTTCCCCCCGCAAAATCTGCGGAGAGGCTACTTCGAACCCACGACCTGGTGACTCAGTGAGACAGCTGTCACCACTGCACCAGGCGTACCCTTTAAGGTGTAAATTGGACCAACTGAAATAGTTGGAGTGACTACATTGAACCAAATGTTAGTTTAGAGGGTTATCTGGACATATGCCAAACATGGGGGGAGTAGTTTGGACATTTTCTAATTACTACAGCTATTTCGTAGGGACCGCTTTTACTATTTAAAAAGGGGATTATTCTAGTAAACTACAGGTCCAATAGAAAGCTGATTTATATCATATTTCTCCATAAAGCAGAACCTTTGAAGTTTGAAATGTCAAGATAACAATCCCTTAGGTTGAAGAATATATGAAAAACAAAAAAAAAATATTTCCTCTCCTTTATTGATAAAACAATGCTAGGTCCTTGTATCAGGCTAAAGGCCTCTTTAGTAGACTTCCCCCTGGAAGTGATACTGTGGATCAAAGTGATATTGTGGCCAAAAAGTGATTCTCTAGGATTAAACTCCATGGAGGAAGTGAATAAGAAGCTGTTTTTTTCAGCTCCATCATCTTAGTTCATTTCAGGGGACCACCCCAAAAAAATCACTCTCTACAACTGCCATTTGGCAGGGCTCCCATTGGAATCACTCTAGGAGCTCTACCAAACAGGCCCTAAACATTGTCCACCAGGAGGGTCATAACTCATAATCAAATACTCAACAGTCAACACAATCAGTAACTTTGCCACTCTTATCTGATGTATAGAAGAGTGAAAACTCACCATCGAGGCACAACGATCGTAGATAGAGAGAAAGTGGATCACCACAATTTCCTTCATTGTAAAGGACTTTTGTTCCTCCAGGGATTCTTTGTAAGGCACGAAAATGCCTGATTGATTCATTAACCATACAGTACTTTGTAAAGCATTCCACTAACAACCTGAAAACAATACTTGATCATCAGTTCATTGCTTTCGAAAGAAAAAACAGGAGTTACAAGAAAAATCAGAGCTGGCACAGAATAGTATGTGACAGTTGGCATCCATAAGACATGTGGAGCTGCAGCACATGGTATACTTGCTTCCACATGGGACTCAAATGGTAAACACTGGCATATGCTAATAGGTAATGTTCTTACGCATAAGTTCTTGCATTAGGCTGAATACGTTTGTGATCTTCCACCATCATCCCAAGTAATTCTGCCACATCCGCTGCCCTGAATGCCAAACACATCATAGAATATAAGAAAGAGTAATGCTTGTAAGTTGTAATCACTAACTACATTTGAATTCAAATGCAGAGTCAAATGTAACAAGCTGATATGAAGTTGTTGTTGAAACACAAGCTGGTAAAGGGAAGATTTTTTAAAAAAAAGAAAAAGAAAAAGAAAAAGAATGGCTTCTTTGCTCTGTTGTCAGATTTGATTCTGAAAGAACAATCATATGAGAAAGTCACACCCGAAAAGATTATATAATAAGTATATTTTGGTAGGGCACGGCTTACTGTCTTATGAATCATTTTGGGCTATAATTATCTATATGTTTCTTTTACACATTATTTGGGCCCAAGAGAGCAGATTTGATTCTAACAAATAGACATGAATACATGATTTTGTTGACTAGAGAGCTAGGTAAAAAGGAAGAACAGAATAAAGCAAACAAATAAGGCAGAGCTATATGTGGAAGTAAATATTAAGTATACCTGTCATAGGATGTTGCTCTAGTAAATGCTTGTATAACCCAATTATAAGACTCAGTATCAGGTTTCATGTAATCTGGAAAGAGATGGGAAAAAATCAGTATCCATTTAGCAAAGTACCAACAACGAACAACAGCACATAAGTCAGCCAGATTCTTTTCTTTCTAGTAAGAGAAGCATGAAGTACTGTTCCAGCGCTACTGAGATACATCAAAAGTGATAGCAAAGGGCAATGTCATTAGGAAAAACAGAATACAAAATGGTCACACTCAAACAAGCAAACACCCCAAGAAAGAATGACTATTTCCCCCCTGTCGGAGCTATTTTGCAATAAGGTCAAAACCCCTAAAAGAACATGTGCTGTATTCATTTCACTATGTTTGCAAAATATGAAGGTGGCAGCATTCAATAGCCTCACTACGAAAGAGCTTCTGAGACACCAGCTAGTTTTACACAAACCATGCTCAAAGGAAAACAGAACATCTATCCAATGAAACTACTAGTACCACACCCACATGAACACAACTTGGTTTCACACATGCAACACTCGGTAGTAAAACCGCATCAACAAAAAAAAAGGACGGTGGCTGCCACACTTCCAAGTTTCAATATATGTATGTGGAATCATTATCTAATTAACAAACTAGCACATCTTAATAGGAAAATGACAGAAGACCATAGCATAAAATTGGTTTAAATGATTGCCATACCTTCACCTCCATATTCCATGTTTTCAAATGTTGCAAAAGCAACTTCAGGAATTCCACAAGTAGCCTGACAAAATGAGCTTTTATTTAAAACAAGCATTACGATATTGTTATTATATATATCCCAAAACCGAACCTTAATGCTAATTCAACAAACCATGTTCATAAGGTTCTGCAGCTTAACATATCTTATCTAAAGTGTTCCTAGTTTCAAACTTTGCTAATCCAGTGTTCAAAGGTTGCTTAATAAGCTGATATCAGCAGGATTTAGGTCCAGCATCATTACAGGGTTTCACTTAGTTAAATTTTCCATCTCGATATGGTATAGTTTCTATAAGAAAATTTAAAATCTGCATATCATGCTACAACCATCATGTGATGAAGCGAGACACATGAATGCAAAAAATTCTGCTCCAATAAAGTAATATATGCAAATAGTTAATAAGTCCAGAACAGAATATACATGATGTAGAAGTGATTATAATGGAAATACCACACACTGCCTAGCAGTTCAATACAAAGCCCTTGAAGCCTAAATAGCTAGCTACTTCCTCTGATCCCAAATATAAATCCGTTAGGACATTAGGAAAGTTGCCAATACGTTACTTTGACTAGGAATATCTGTAGAATCATTTTATGATAGAAGGTTTATGAAAATAATGTTTAATAAAGTAACATCAAGTTGTCAATCTATATATTTCTTTTAGAAATTGATGGCCACAGCTCTAAAGTTTGAGTTTGGACAGTCCTAAATGAACATATATTTGGGATCAGAGGAAGTACATAAACTGACAGCCACCTATAGTAGAATTTAGAGGATGATCAAAGCATCAGCAATTAGCAGACTTTTTTTTTTTGAAAACGCAGGAGAGCTGCGCTTCATTGTATTAGCAGACATTCATATGATGTATCAGCTCCAAGATGTGCTTTCCATGACCAAATCATAATCTTCTCATTATATAATTGAAATAGGGTCCATTTCTTTGTTCTAGGTATTGGCATAAATAAAATTGCCTCCTGTGGAGTCCTCTACTAGATCAAGTGGTCAGTGAAACAAACAAAGGCAGTAATAAAGAAGTATTGAAGTCTTAAAGCGCAATTATCCACGGACGCACAAATAAAATTTGCAGGCCAAGGGATTAGCACATCTGGAAGGTAGTTGCCAGGTAGGTAGTTGGCTTGCAAGTGTTCAAGTTTGGCCATGTTTTTTATGTACCGGGTACGAATGCAACTAAGAGTGATTTATGTGTGGGTGTGGCATGTGTTGCAGTTTTCTTCTTCTTCTTAATGCAATGATACACAGCTCTCCTGCGTATTCAAGAAAAAAAAATTGCAGGCTAACCTGCACGCTGAGAAGACAATTAAAATGGAATGTGGTTGCCATTCTTCCAGAAGCCTCCATTTGGTATGCAACTGTCAAAGCATTGGAGTGATCTCCGGCTTTGCAATCTTCTTCAATCAGAAGATCATAAATTTCATCAGTTCCTCGCAGACCGCCTTTTGCCCCTTTCAAAAATACTGTATTGGCATCCTCCAGATAATGATTCTTGACTAGTTCCTCTGTTTCAAACAAAGACTACTATCATATTTCCAATATAGCAAATATGCAACACAAATCAGGTTTCATACCTACAAGAATTAGCCAAGCCTTGCGAATATCATACTTATATCTCTCCATGGCAGCAAGGATCTCCATGCCCCTGGTAGAAAGACCCTTCTTGGCAAAAACACGGACCAGAGCCACAAAAGTTTCATGTAGAGGACGCACACCAGAACTGAGTTCCCTTCTAAGAGATTGCATCTGCATTCAGAAATTTAAATTGTTGTTAGACCAATGCATTAAGTTTGATTTTTACAATAAATACGTCCATACTTACTTTTTAAAACTACAACTATCAATTATGCAAGAAAAGTTCAGGAAAGATCCTGCCTAAGTGGATAATATACACCAGCTACAGAACTACAGCACGTAAGTGTAGCTCCAGTTTAAAATAAACTTAGGGCTAAGGAATCAACTTATGTATATTTGTTTCTTTTTAATATGAAGCCGCCATAGATAGGTTAAAGACAAAAATTTACTAAGTGAACAAGAATCAGAGGATGCAGTAAGAAAAAAATGACAAAAGAAAAATGTAGGGCTAGATCTTCCATATCTCTGCCTCACTGATCTCCAGAATTGAAAAAACACCCATGTTCAGACTAAAAGCTTGGATTGTATCACAACTAACTAGCCTTATTATATCTAGTAAGGTGAGACTACATAACATAACAAATACTTGCATGCATGATCATACTGCATCATAATTTATGATACATCAGACCCAGGACCAAACAACAAATTACTGCTCTGATTCACAACAGTTACGGTCTAAGCTCTCTAGGCTGCAGAAGACAGAGCTAGCAACATTGCAACTCTGAAATGCCCAAAACCGTCACAGAAATATTACACTCAGGTATGAGGAATCTACTCTGGACATTTTGACTAACTAAATCAAAAGCTCGTAGGATGACAATTCCTGTAAAATAAAACCACCCAACAATCCCCAGGCACTCACCAATGCCGACTTTACTACCTAGCACAGGCAGTCAGGCACACGAAATGGGTATGCGTGTTTAATCAAACACCTCATGGGGGCTTCCCTACGCGTGAGGTAGTCCAGTGGAAGCAAACTTGAGAGGAGGAACAACTTACGGCGCCTTCAGCGTTGCCAGCGAGGACGTGCGCGGCGACGAGGCCGTGGAAGGAGCGCGGCCCGGGCGAAAGCCCCGCGGCGACCATGTCGTAGATGGTGTCGGCCACACCCGCGGCATCGGCGGCCCGCGCGCGCTCCGCGAGCTGCTCGAGGAAGGCCAGGCGCAGGCCCTTCTCCACCGCCCCGGCGGCCGCCGAGCGGTCCCCACCGGCGCCCCCACCCTCGGGCGCCCGGCGCCGCCGCGTGCGGCGGCGCTCGGCGAGCGCGGAGGCTCGCACGGCGCAGGAGCGGGGGAAGCGTGCGGTGGTGGTGAGTGGGAAGGCGGAGGACGGCGACGGGGCCGGAGCGGAGGTGGAGGGGGTGGCCATCGTGGCCGGGGTTTAGCGGAATAGTGAAGCGAGGGGTTTTGGATAAGGCTTGGTGGATTTGAAGTTTTGGAGGCAAGGTGCTGAAACGGAATTATTGATACGGTTACACACAATAGTTGAAACTGGAGATAAATCTAGTGGGTTACTCAGTATTAATTAATGTGAAATGCCCCCTGTAAATTTAAACCGAAAATAGAAATTGGTACGCAGATTGAACCGACTTCAATTTCAGCCTATAAAAGATTGAAAAGGTCCATTTTTTTAGATTAGAAAAAGGTTCAATTTATCTCCTTTAACTATCATGGTCGTCCAATTTTCCTCCTAATTTATAAACCAGTTTTTCTTAACCTCTTCATCTTTTGAAAACCGTTCACTTTTACACCCTAAGCGGTTTTAATGGTGATTTTGCTGTTGTGGCGCCGCATAGGAGCGAGTAAATCGTACTAAGTTGAAAGTAAGAAGGTAAATTGGACTATTACTTTTATAAAAAAACTGAATTTCATTAGAAAAATAAAAGATATCTAAATATATTTTTACATGTAAAAAAATGCAATTAAAAATCCTAAAACTTGGTTTAATCTTAGAAATTTTGTTTGACGATTTGTTTCTAAAATTATGCTCTATGTTACGGTGCCTAGCTTAAAATTGTTTGAATTTTGATGGACTCATTTCGGTGCTTATTTGCTAGTAAAAGCTCTTGTTATCTATTATAGTTAGTCGACATTGATCGTCTGACTACATAAAAGTGTCAATGGAGCATCACCAAGATCATAGTGGGCGCTCATCTCGAGCCGTGGATAAATCTTCAAAGTAGTTGTGTTAGTATGTGTGTGACAAGCACCCTTGGTTTAACATATTTAAATAAGTTTGAGTGCAATGAATTATAGAGCGTAACATGGCAAGAAATCTAGATGGTAGCACATATGTCATGATGTTTGTACACAATATGTTCATACTAGATATTAAGTATGATGTGGTTACATGGCACTTATATCGTCATCAAAAGTCACTTGGTCGTTAACGTTGACTAGTTATAATAGACTACGAGAGCATGCATATGTGTGGCAGGGTGCATGCACCCACGCAGCATAACACAACTATTTTCAAAATTTATCTAGGGTAGGGGACCAGTGCCCACTACAGTCCTAACGGTGCTTTATTGGCGCTTCATCGACTCCTGACGGCGCTTCATTGGCGCTTCATCGACTAATTATAATAGACAATGAGAGCTTCTACTAGCAAGTAAGCAACAAAATGAGTCCATCAAGATTCAAATAATTTCAAGCTAGGCACAATAACATAGAGCATGATTTTTTTAAAAAAATCTACAACTAGTTTCATAAAATTTCAAGCTAAAACAAAATTTCTAAGATTAAATCGAGTTTTAATTTTTTTATTGCATTGTTTTTCCATGTAAAAATATATTTGATAAAATTTTGGATTTTTTAATGAATTTTTAGATACTTTTTTAAAAAGATATTTCTAGTTCGATTTACCCCCTTAAACTTTCAACTTAGTATGATTTACCTTCTCTAACATGGCGTCACATCAGCAAAACCGAGCAGGTAGCCCACATCCACAAGATATTTTTCCTAAATACAAACAACATTACATATAAGGAATAAACTTGACATAAAGTGATAAGTTGAAATAAAGACGCAAGCTACCGACAAGTTATGGTACGTATTGGTGGGTCTAGGATCTATCACCGTTATTTGCCTATGGCATCATTTAGTACTCCCATATCATGTAATTATCCTGGCTATGACAAATATGAACCTCATGTCAAAAGTCACATATAGCCAACACATTTTCAGTTGAATATCCATGACATTCAATATGTTGGAGTTCTAATGATGGGCGACAACAGGTATATGTGTCCCATCTATTGTCGCAATTCAAATATCAAAATGTGGTGAAAACTAGGGACTCTATGATCTTCGATGCAGAATTCTAGATCTTTGGGTTTGATAATATATGCGGCCATCTTATAAACACAATCTAACACTTGGGCAAACTTTAGACTAATCATCTCCTTTGACATATGAAAATGATCATCAACGGTTTAGCAGATTATGGATCCATAGAAACATGGCTAGTGCTCTACAGAAGTCATATGTTTTGTTGACTTCAAGTCATATAAAATTGCATCTAGGTTTTAAGTGGGTTTTGGTAGATTGTATGACAACATGATTAAGGGACTAACAAAATTCATGAGATTTGTGGGTGTTTAGTCCCAAGTTTGATCAATGAATAGTGGGCTTGTATTATATGTTGTGGATGATATAAATGCGAAATGAGTCCAAGTTTGCATTATGATTTACATAAATGACAAGCATGTGCTGAATATTGCAAAAGAGACATGGCTTGGTGAATATCAATTGGTCTCTAGTGTGAAGCTTAGTCATGACATGCAATATGGAGTTTGAATTACGTGATTGATGAATTGGCTAGCAAATGTGTTGACATTAAAAATGAGACATGAGGGTTTGCATATGGATTGGTCTCACTCATAAAGCTTGCTAGTTTAAACCAAAGATGATGAATATGGTTTCCATGTTGATGGTCAGATGCCAATGCTTGAATGGTCTATAGATGGCAACTATTGAGAAGGAAACTCATGAAAACAATCTAGTTCAAGCAGAAGACAACAATGCAAATGAAATGGTTTTCAAAGTTTGCTTATTGTTGGTTCAAATCACTATGTGGCTTGATATGGCTTGAAAGGTGAAGATAGCAAGGAAAGGGCTTCGAAGGACTATGCGAGGGTGAAGGGAAAGCGATGGCTTGGGCGCAGATGGACCGAGAGTGTGGTGAAGAAGAGAGTACTTGCATTGAGTCTTACACGAGAAGAGCTCTGGGAAGTCTTAGAGTAAGGAGGATCAAATCATTGTTGAATCAATTGATGAAAGTGACTTGAAGCTATGGTTGAAATCCTATATGGTAAATTGGTTCAAGTCACATGCTTAAGGATAACATGCTCAAAGAGAGAAGTGATGAAAGCCCTCAAGTATGCATGATCAATGTGGCAAGCAAAGATTTAAGGAAGGCTCAAGATGAAGTTTAAAGTTGCTATCTTTTATTCTTGAGTATAGATGTGCCACACCATTAAGACGGATGCATTGCTATGTTTAAGACAAGTGAAAGTACTCAAGTAAACCCATGAGAGGAAGCTTGAGAGTGTGAGAAAGAGAAAAAGAGCTAGAGCTGCCCTTTTGTGGGGCTGTGCTAGACAAACCGACTAAGACGAGGTTTGTCTGACAGCCCCCCAACAACTAGTCTGTGAGTATATCCTATAAATAGGTCTCCCTCTTCCCTTTGGCTAGTTGCTAATGCTCTCCACTTGACATACATGACTAGAAGCCTATTGTTCTCCCCAAACCTCCTTTTTGTGGGTGTGAAGTGCTTAGAGAGTGAAATCTTTAGGTTTGGTTGAGATCCTTGTTGTGTGAGAAGCCTAAGTGGCATTAGAGAGCTTGTGTGACATTGTGTGAGCTGACAAAACCCCTTGAGCAACTTTAGATTTTGGTTGGTGCATTTATTACTCTTGGAGCTTGGCTCCTAGGTGGCTAGGCATCGCTGGCAAGCACCCAAGGTTGTGGGTGGCTGCAGGAAGTTTGTGAGAGTTGTGATCTTTCCCTCAGAAAGAAAAATATCATCTGGTAGAAGAGTGGAAAGTAGTTGAAAGAAACTCAGCTAGAACTTGACATGGGAGGTCGCTCATGACTTCCACAACGAAGACATAGGATCTAGTGGGTATCTGAACTCTGGGAAATAAATCATTGTGTCTCCTCCTTGGTTTGCCTCACATTTGTATTTGCATTGCATGTATATTTTGGTAATGTTGAGCCTTCGTGTTTGGTGTGTGGTGGATGATGAAACCCCTTCGTTGCTAGAAAAACTCTATAGTTGAAGGGACCGTGACACCTAAGAGGGGGAGGGGGTGAATTAGACAACTTAAAATCTATTTCTAATACTATGGCACACAACCTAAGTCAAAACCTATGCAATAGATAACCTATCTAGATGTGCAACTAAGGTTTTGCTAGCTAGGTGTGTTGCTACCTCTACCGCAAAAGAGTATGCAACCTAGGTTCCAATCCTATCACTAGCCTATCAGACTAAGCTAGGAATGTAAAGCACATAACCTAAGAGCATAATATAAATGTGGAAGGTAAAGAGTGGTAGAGATGCGAACTCCCATCGACGACTTCGTTATTTTTACCGAGGTATCCAGAAGCTCCTCGCTTCCCCCTAGTCCTCATTGGAGCCCCTTGCAAGGAACCTTCACAAGGGCCAAGGTCCCGGTCAGGTAACTCTGTGGATATCCCCAACCTTCCCCACGCGCAAGTGGGTCTCCGAGATGGTCTCTCCCGGATTGCTCCCTTTTGTCTTCCTATCAAGCTTCCGGCCAAATCGCCACGGGCTTTGTTCCCTCCGGTACACGGTGGCAGCCACACCACAAATGCGGTTGGTGTGGTCTCGTAAGACTACAAGCCCCTCTGATGTACAACAATGGTACGCGCAAGCATGGAGTGGTAAGAGGTATACAAACCCCACTAAACACTATACCTAAATCTAGAGCAAACACATTAGCGGTGGTCTAACTTGCCAAAGCACTTCACAAAGCTCCTACACTAATCACCTAATATTTCATTGAGCACTTTTGGTGGCTAAAGCACAAATAGATGAGTCTCAACTCTCCACACACTTCCCTTAGCTGTCCACACCTCAATTGACCGAGCAATGAGGTATATATAACCCAACATCCAAAACTAGATGTTACTAACCGTTGCACACTTTTTATGAGCATTGGATTGATCCTATGCTTAGCATCGGAACAATCCAGTGGTGCCACATCGACTAGTCGTTTTACACTTTTCTGTGAGCATCATATTGATAGCATCGGACTATAAGGTGTAATTTTGCCTTGTGAGTTGTGAGCATTGGGTTGTTCCTCTGAGCATCGGATTGTAAGCATCAGACTATAAGGTGTCACGTTTTCAACACGACACATTTTCGTATTTTGGGTATAACTTTTAGCTCCAAACTCCGATTTTGATAACCTTGGACTTTTTGATAGCTATTGAACATCTCTACAACTTTTAACTATATCATTTAAATTTGGGAAAAAGTCTAATTGACCCCCCAACTATAGGGGTGGTCTAGTTTACCCCCCGAAGTATGAAATGGTCTAATTTACCCCCTGAACTTTGCAAAACTGGCCAAATCACCCCTTCAGCGGGTTTTGGGCGGTGTGTTTGCTACAGTGTCAGCGGTTTTGCTACAGTAACATCGGTTTTGTCTTTTTCTTTTTTATTTATTTCGTCTGAATCTTTGAAAAATCATAGTAAATCACAGAAAAATTGCTGACTGTAGCAAACCGCTGACTGTAGCAAAACCACCGTCCAAAACCGCCCGAGGGGGTGATTTGGCCGGTTTTGCAAAGTTCAAGGGGTAAATTAGACCATTTCATAGTTCGGGGGGGTAAACTAGACCACCCCTATAGTTGGGGGGGGGGGTCAATTAGACTTTTTCCATTAAATTTGAGCAGATCCAGGATCGTAAGACAAGTCCAATTCATCTATCTCTTTGTCTTGGCTTTAATGACTTTAGTTTCTTTCATGTCTTCGCATGAGGGCTTCTACTTCTTGGTGTCTTAGACTTCTAGCATGTCTTGTAAGCCATGATGTAGACAGACTGATTTATATATTGTATGCAGAGTGCAACAAATAACTGTGCTATATAGGAGCTTCTTTGTGTTGCTTCATTCAGAAGTTTGTGTTCTGCAAACTTTGTTTTGTAGACATTTTCTCCTATCCGCGTATTGTTCTGGTTGAGTAAAACTGAAAAGCTCATTGAAACATCAAGAACAGAAAGTTGGAGAAGTCGTAGCTGCCGCCTGCCCGATCCGAAGCCATGGCTCCATTTTCTAGCTGGTGAGTTAATTTTTCAAAATCTAGAAAGGTAGCTTTCTGAAGAAATGAATTAAAAGTTGAAAAACATGTTTTGAGTAGCTTTTCTATTTTTTGTGTGCTAAGAAGCTCAAAATTTATTACAAAAGCTAAGAGCAAAAAGAAAATAAAACTACAACCAGAAGCTAAACTGGCTTTTGAGCCAAAAGCCAAAAACTACCACTCAAACAAACAAGTCGAGTGGGTGGAGCAAGTAGCGCACTGGAAGGACATCCCGTCAATGAGGTCGAAGCACCTACTCGCTTCCCTGCCACTGCATCTTCTGCTTCACCATTTTCCTTACCTTTGAACTAGTACAATGGTAGTAAAGGTTACCAAAGTTTGGTGCCCAACCGAGAACAATAGTCAGGTTTCGTTGGCGTTAGAAATATTTGGCTGGGCCCTATCCTCGTTGGTAGCAAACAACATATATAGGCGGTGGTGATGAAAATATACATCACGCTACGCAGTTTTATGTTACAACGCCCACAACCTATGTTCCAACTATCATTGTCTCTGTTCCAAATTATAAGTCGTTTAACTTTTCTAGATATATATTGTGTTTATATAGATAATAAAAATTATGTATCTAGAAAAACCAGAAGAACTTACAATTTAGAATGGATGGAGCACTAAATAATAAACATCCACAAACATACAAGTATTAAGGCCAAAACACATAGCATTTGTTGCATACTTGCATTATTTTTACAACACACCCCCGGGTACGTAAGTGTTCAGGCGACGCACAAGTCTACTACCAAACCATTACGAAGGGTTTATCATCATCACAATGCCACAAA
The DNA here is from genome assembly GCA_038087645.1 of Saccharum hybrid cultivar R570. Lineage (NCBI taxonomy): Eukaryota > Viridiplantae > Streptophyta > Magnoliopsida > Poales > Poaceae > Saccharum > Saccharum hybrid cultivar. The sequence goes on from JAQSUU010000066.1 coordinate 6,075,104, forward strand.
ACACACGCACACCCACACATGCGCGCACGCACACACATATAATACATATATAGCTTGTTTAGGCGCTTCTATATTGCATACACACCTAACCTTAACCTCCCTCGGCATACATACTTAAGCTGCCAAATACAACCTCTTGATGTCACATTCCTTGTCCAGTTGTCCTCAGTTACGAACGTCTGGCAAGCTTGATTTAGCAGAAGAGACTGCGACAACATGAGCCGTGACTGCTGATTGTTACCATAGAAGTGCATTCACCAAACTGGGAACAGAGGCCCAGTGCATCCTTTCTTGTCGGAATCAGGTATACTGTTATAGCGGTAGAGGTGGTTCGATAGCTCCCAGCTCCAGTCGTCCTTCCTCGACACCTTCATTGGTGGCCACCGGTTGATCCTCACGTAGTGTTCCCTGATCTGGCCATCATCGACAAAGCTCGTTATGACCGTGTAGGTGCACTCATGGCCACCCCACACGGCGTCATGAGGGTCTGCGCTGTGGTAGCCATCAGGGTGGAAGTAACGTCGCATAGGTGGACCAGTGTGCTTCCATGATGGATCAAGGTTCCTCCAGTAATCAGGTGCTGCCTGCAAGAGCAGAAGAAGAATGAGTGCTGAAGGAATGCAGCATGGTTGAAATATTCCTCCTCTATGCAACTTGTCATAAGCTTTTAATTCCTCTCTAAAACATATTGAAATGCTACTAAAACTGTAGCATGAAATTCCTATGTTTTAAAGCCTTCTTTCAGAAAATTCGTGATTTCTTTTGAATAAACAGAAAGTTGTAATTCAAATGACAATATCAACAATTTAACCAGATTACATACTTTGAGCGACAAATGTGCACATACGTTCTCATAGTGGCAGACAAAAAAACAAATCTGTGTTCATATGATACATATATTTTTTTTCTCAAACACGCAGGAGAGCTGCGTATCATTTCATTAAAAGGAGAAGAAAGAGTATTACATAGACCCAAACACACACACCCCCCTCCTAATAACTTGAGAGACTAATCACCTGAAACTTAAAGGGAAACACGACCGGATCAAAAAACAAACAACACCTAAGAGACCCCTGTGGCAGTGAGCAGGGAGAGGCCCTTCGCTCCTGCCAAACACCAGCACTCAGCATCCTCCTTTGCAAGGAGCAGCACCGTGTCTGTATGGATCTGAACAAGATGTGTTAATCAAAAGTCATCCTTGAGACATTGACCAAATCAGTGTATCAAAGTTATAACCTTTAATTGCCACCATGAAGATATATGCATCAACTCTGCCTCAATGCGTTTGGAAGCTACAACATCTGAAGAAGCTAGAGAGACGCTGACAGTCGTCATGATCCCATGCATCCATCAGACTGTTACTGACTAAAACCAGTTGAACTCAAAACTAGCAGAGTCAGTTGTACAGTAGCAACCACAAAAAAGAATTTAAATATGCAATGCCATATAAGCTCATAGTTCAAAATTCAAACAAGAAAAAGGGAGGCAATTTAGCAAAAAACTTACTATAGTGAAACGATATTCCCACGCATGATGACAGAGATCCTCTTTTGTGATCCGACTCTGAACAAAAGAATGATCTAGTTTATGTTGAGAGTGATGGAGAAGTGAAATGTATGTACTTAAGAGTTTAGTTTCAGCTTCAGGATAAATCAAATAGATGACTAAAGAGAACTTCCCCACAATTACCACTGTATATATGAATGAAACAAAATAAAAGAGACGTGTAAACAATATAACTAGCATTATTCCCAGGATCTGCAATATCAATGATCTACAAGATGATCTTTTCAAGTGCCATGGTAAAAATACAGAGTACAGCCCAATACATTATGCATCCTATTGATGTTCATCCACTGCACTGTTGATCCTACAGATGAAAAAAATGCTTGTACTCACCCGTTTCCCATCCATAATGGCCATTGAATATGTAGACAACTTGGATCCAGTGCGGATCAATGTTAAACGTGGGATATGAGCCTTTCCCGCCATCAATTCAGCACACTACAAGCAAAATGATTAGGACCTGCTGTATATCATGAGCAAAAAAATACAGCTATATACATATTGCCACAGTTTTCTTCTGCCCCCTCTTTTTCCTCCAATATGGTCTGCCTAGTTTCAGTTTTGGTATTTAACATTTTTGTTTCCTTGCTCTAGAAGGAAATGCAATCAAATCCTACATTTTTCAACTCTAGTATGTTATATTGAAGATTCGACTTTTGTTAACATAAGTGACTGTTTTGCCATTTGTCAGAGTGAAAATAAAAGAAACTGAAAGGCAGATTTCAAATTTTGATACAATTTTCAGTCTTTTTTTAGGGCAGCAGAGACTTTGAAATTTTAATATGCCAAAATTTCATAATCATCAAGATAACCAAGAATACAAATTATTCGGGATGGTCAAGTGAAATTAGTCATTTAACTACTATTAATGGCCTTATTGGTGTATTAGTGTATTATAATTATCAAACCACATCCCATGAACAGTTTAACAAAGTCCATTAAAAAAAAAGCAGTTTAACAAAGTTGTTGGATATGGGTCCATTCATCATATTAACTTTTGCGACCCCTGGTACAAACATGATTAATGTATTGGACAACATATATTTTGCTGAAAACCCATATGATTCAGAAAATATTACAACGAAGCGAAAAATAAAAATTTATACATGAAACAAAAAAAATGTAAAGATAGATTCAATGGATATATTTCCTTTCATACCATTTCTTATGTCTATGTTTGTGAAATTATTTTGGGACAAAAAAGAAGTACAATCACCCATGGTCCATGAAACAAACAATTATTTCTCCACCATGTCAGTGTCACTTAAAGCTTCTTTCTTTGGAAACGTTAATGTCACATAAGCTTGCTTGATTCACCACTATGGACTGAATCAGCACCAACGTTTTTGGAAATCATATAATGATATTGATACCGACAGTAGCTCGCTGCTGGAAAGGAGGGGCCTACGCAAAAACTACAAATACAAAACCAAAAGTAACGCCCGGTACATAAGCTTGTGCCATGTCAGTAAACAGCTGTGCAGGTCAGTCAATGCATGTCCTTTGCGCTTCTAGCTACGAAATTTGGGGGTTTTCTTCACTCCAGACCAGGAACTTGAGCACCAAGGTGCTCGATCGACTGCTCGAGGGAATTGAAGGCTTCCTATTCTCCTCACCGCGGAGCAATTCGTCGAACAGGAGCAGGAGCACCACAAACTACTAACTTGCGCGCGCAAAAGCGCAGGCCAACAAACGCGAAATATAAGGATTGCGAGAGGACAGCGTGGGAAGCCCGAACCGAACCTTAGGTGCCCAGAGGCGGTTGTCGGCCGCGACCCCGCGCCATGCGCAGGAGACCGCGGTGCATCGTGCCACGCTGCGCGCGTCCAGGAACTCCATCACCCGCCCCATCACATCTTCCCCGAGCGCCTCCATGGGGTCGCTCGTCCACACCACCTGCCTCTCCCCCTCCCTCCCCTCCCTCTTCCTCCTCTTCCTGCCCCTCTTCCGCCTCACCCACTCCTCCGCCGCCCGCTCCCGCTCCGGCTCCGCCATGCGGCGCCTCGAGGGGAGGTCGGTTGCGGGCGCCGCGGCCGGTGAGAGTGGCCCGACTCCGGGTGAGTTGGTGCTTGTGCGTGGGGAGACTGGGCCACTGGAGAGTGAACGGAATAGCTGAATAGGAAAGAACCGGAATCAGCCTTGTGGGACCGTGCCGTCATCGCGTTAGAAGCCCCTGGCTCCCTGCCACGTCGGATTTGGGTGATGCCACGGCTCTCGTAAGAGCCTGTTTTGTTAAAAAAGAAAAAAAAATGCTAACAGTACCTGTCACATCAAATCTTATGGCACATGTATGGAGTATTAAATGTAGACGAAAAAAAACTAATTACACAGTTTAGTTGTAAATCACGAGACAAATCTTTTGAGCCTAATTAGTTTATGATTAGACACAAATTACCAAATAAAACGAAAAGTGCTACAGTAATTAAATCTAAAAAAAATCATCAACTAAACAGGCCCTAAGGCATGGCATCCTCACGTGACAGAAAAGGCAAATATATAGATCACGCCAGTCTCAAAGCCTTTATCAATGAACTTTTTTTTAATCGGTCATGCTAGCGTTGGCACGTTCGGCTCTGGTTTTCCTTGCACCGCGCCTGCTCCGTGCCGCACGCCTCACCCACGCCATTCACCCCATGCGAGCCCACGCCGCATGAACATCACCAACATCGAGAAGATGAGATATCGAGGCATGACAGCAGAAGGCGAGGAAATAGATGCAACATCTGATCTACTTTTGAAACATTCAAATGAGACATTACATCTGAATAAGTCTGGAACACTTGTAAAACACCTAAAAAATAGTTGAAAAAGTAATTACAAAATATATGCAATATACAGATAAAACACATGCAAACATATGTTTATGAAATACATGCAACATCCAGATAAACACACTTGCAAACATACGTCGAAAAAACATATGAAACATTTAGAACAGATGCTTGCAACATACGTGTACATCCATTGCAACATATGCAACATCTCGATCTAGTTTTGCAATATCCATATGAAACACTTGCAACATACCTTTGAAACATCTGAAACACTTGAAACATGCGCTTCCAAGCACAATATCTACTTGCAGCTTGGATGAATAGAGGCTCGTCGACGCGGAGCTCGATGCCGGCTCCGAGCTTGATGTCGTGGAGTCGCGCGTGGGGGGTGTGAGCAATGGGCGGGTGGCTGGGCGCAGCCCTGATGAGCGGTTGTGCATGCGGCTCCGACGAGCGGTTGCGCCGCTCCTGGCAACAGGACAGGCGGGCGCATTCCCCACGACGAGGCTCCACCACGGTGTGTTGGAGAAGGGGAGGCAGCGAGCGTGCGACCTCGGGATCCTGCTGCCGATGCTGCTTCTCCTCCATCGACGGTGGGGAAGGAGGAGGAAGGGCGAGAGCGGGACGCGGTGGTGGCACGGAGCCAAGTCAAAGGAGGGAGAGGAGCAGGAGAGGGAGGAGAGCGAGGCGAGGCTGGGGAGAGCACGAGCAGCAGCACCAGAATAGGGAATCGGGATCCTATTTAGATAGAGGATGATGAGGACATGACACCATCGGATACGATCATTAATTATAAGGTGCGCTCGTTCCTATATTTGTATAGTAATTTTAGGTACAATTCACTTGGTTTCACATGTACATGTTATTATTTGAATGTAGGTACAAATGTGTCTCAAAGTGCAAGTCCATCAAAGTTGAACTTTCGGTTCGTCGGCAGCCCGATAGTGCTTCATTGGGAAGGCCATAACTCATCATTCGGAGTGCGATCGAGGTCAATGAGCACTTGATAGAAAGCTTATTTGATAAGCTTTCAAATAGATCTGGTCTCACCTCAATATCACATTGGCAAGACCTCCAAATCATCAACACATTCTACCGCTATTTCTATCGGGTGCTACGGTGTCGTCATGGGCTTGTTATTCACACTTGGGACCCAGGCCCAAGTTGGAGCACGCCCCAAGAAGATGGAGAACACCTAAGGGATACCCAAGGACGTCCTCCTCCTTGGCCACCACCTTAGGAGTCTAAGCAAGGGCGTCCAAGCCAAGTTGGAGGCCCAATCCATATCAAGTTCGAGTCCATCTCGGGTTTCAGGACCGGTCTGTAGTAGAATGGACGCTCAGGACGCATCTGGACTCCATTTTTGATGATCCACATATGGATGGAAAGATAATTTCATAATCTAACCAATGGATTTAATTTAAGGCCCAAATTCCATTGGAGTTAACAGAAATCGTCGAAACAATTTGACGTTCAGAATCTGTCAGGCGCTGCGTCGCCGTCTTTTGGGCCGTTTGGCCCTTGTAACGTGTGAAGACTTCTTGACGACATGAGTAGGAGTCCTTAGATGCCCCTTAGGCTTTATAATCAGTAGCGACCACCTATGTTAGGATTTGAGTTTTGCTTAGATCATTCTGTCCATTGGCAGTCGCCATCTATCGGTTTGCGAGATCCCAACTTCGAGTGCTTAATCATTCATCTGTAATTGTCACTTCAATTGAGTTGCATTTTATCTTGTTCTTACTTGTGTTCTTCAATTCACAGCAGGGATTAGCCTTCATGGCGAGGTCAATCAGATTGTGACACGGTTGATAACTAGAGGAGACGTGGTGCTAAGGTTGCAGGGTTTAGGTCTTTGTGATCTAAAGCCGGATCGGTGTGTCGCTCCTGACCAAATCGATAGTTATCTTGAACCTGACGGAAGATCGGGAATCACGTCCCCATCAGAGAAGCCACTGGGGAGCATGGGGGAGCAGGCATATTGGGCGGAAGGGGCGCGGTCGGCGCGGATGGGAGTGGGGAATCCGCGTCCATCCATCTAGACACTCTGAGAATATCATTATCTTTTTTTAATATCCTGTTTTTTAGACTAAACTCCTTGGGAGCCCCAAACCAATGCCTCTTGTTTTTCTCTTTATATTTTTCACTTACTATGTGTATTCTATCGTTTTTTTAGAAAGGTGTATTCTATCGGTTTGATACGACATAATTTTTTTTAAAAAATAAGTTCATACAAATAACTAATATTCAAATCCACAAATCCAAACACATCAATTCAAATTTAAATGACGTGGTTGATTAATCACATATGTCATCACAATATAAATCCACACACATAAAAAAACATAGAGATGCATCAATTATCTTCTCTATTGCCGGCATCACCACTAGCCTCATTACCTAGCTCCACTCAATGCATCACTTGATCCACCGAAACTATTGTTGAAGGCCGCTATCTGTTAAGCTGCAGGTTACGTTGAGCCCTTATTGTCATCACATATGCTCTCACATCTGGCCCCAAAGTTTTAGGTTACAATGCAAAACGTAATCTTTTGTTCTTGCTCCCATATCAACTGCCACTCCTCAATGTCGGCCTTGCATTGTTCCATCTCCACCTTGCACAAATATTAATATATTATCAATGATCTAATATGTTTAATCCATTATTACTACGATTTTAAGTACAATCCCTAGCTCGAATATGAGGCTATTGTTGAGTTGCTTGTGGATTATTAATATTTCTTATGTTCTATTGGATAAGTTTGCAAGCGCACAAAATATATCGATGTAGCACTTCACTTGGGAGTATATCGAGGTTAAATTTATATATAGCCTCTGAAAAACATATGAATAGGATGATTGATGAATATGATTTCTATGACTAAGGATCAAGCAATAGTTCAAGTCTAGATGGGGATTTAATGACAATGGCGCACATTGCTTAAGGTAAGGTAAGGTATAAGGAAGAAGCTCAAGGTAGAAGGCATAGCTATGGAAGAACGACGAGTGAGTACAAGAGTCCTAGTTTACTTCTACTACTAAGCACAACTTAGGAATAAACTATATCAACACAATTAAACCAAGAAATAGAGGAATTCGATAGCACTCCGGGGCACAACCTAAACACCAATCGAGATTGATGAAATAGTACTGCAAAGAGCCCTACGCTTTAAGAACTAGACCGAATGTGGTGGAATACATAGAATGGGCAAAGTTGTCACCACCTGCCAACTACCACAAACTATCTGTGGGTCTACTCGTAAACACAGGCGAGCTATAGACTAAGCACCATGCTTAATTAATCTATAAACTCACTAGTCTGGTCTGAGCTTCGATTAAATGAGACCAAAACACTCTATAAGAGCGGCGAAACCCGTGCAAGGTGTAACCACACTAAACAAGGTAGTTAACTATGGTACTAAGCTTATAACAAAGCTCCAAGTATACACTAAAGTAAGCACACTTGAAGTACGTATTAAGTAAAGTAGAAGTATATATATTCAAATAAGGAAAGTGTTACAAAAGAGAGAAAAGGTACCAGAGCTACACCAGACTCTGAAGACTACTTCCAGATTCCGAGCAGAGGCTCGATTCGACTCTAACTCCAAATACTAGCTTAACTACTAGAGAGGTGGACTACACTACGATTGAAGTGTGGCGCCGAAGCTCCTATTTATAGCGTGTAGGAGCCATGGGGGTGCTTATAGGGGAGAGTGAAGAGAGGCGGTGGCGCCAAGGTGGCAAAAAGACGTAGACTCTAAATTGCAACCCCATGCTTATATTGGAGTAAGTGAATCATTTGGTCTATTTGCTTGAGCTGAAACGATATGTTTTTTTTACAAAAGAGGATTATTATTACTAGTTCGTTATTTTCAGGAGATCGATACCTTTAAGGTGGATAAGGGAGAGGGCTTCGATCTCCTACATTTGGGAGGGGATGATATGGGTTCTAACTAACTACTTAAAACTTTTAGATATTGAGAATACGATGAGTAATCTGTTGGAGCAATCATAAATTCCTTACATTATATAATTTTAATATTGAGAATGATATAGGTAATGTGTTGGAGATGCTCTTACAAGTTAAATTGATTTACAATTTAGAAGAGAAGTATATTAAAACGTTTTACAATTAGAAGAGAAGTATATTAAAATGGTCTACAATTTAGAAGAGAAGTATTCTCTCCATTCTAATTTATATGTCATTTTGGCTTTATATACAATTTTTATTATATACTCCCTCCGTCCACGGAAGAATGCAATTATGAGATCCGTGTTGGTCAAACTGACACGAATTTGATCAAGTTTATAGTAAATAGTATTAATATTTAGGTCTCCAAATAAATTTATTATGAAAATATATTATGTAACTAATCTAATGATACTTATTTTGTATTATGAGTGTTGATACTTTTTCATAGAAATTTAGTCAAAGCTCAAATTATTTGACTTCTCGAAAAACGAGTATTGCATTCTTTTGTGGACGGAGAGAGTATATCTAGTATATAGCAAAAGTTATGCACCTGGAACAAAACCAAAACGATCTAATAATTTGGGAAAAAGGATGAATAACGGGAGTATATAATATAACAACAAGCCATTATTAGCCCATTACAAAGGCCATACAATAAGCCATTACAATTACAAAGGCTATATACGCGGATAAGCCTATACCCGCACCAACGTCGTTCGTAACCGAAGCGCACTCAACTCACGCACGCACAGGTCGGAGTCTTGGAGATGCCCAGGTGGTCTCTCACGCCAGGCCTGCCCGTCTGCCGGCCGCGGGGCTGCCCACGTTCACGATCCCGCGGACCGCTGGTGTGAACGGGTGCGAACGCATCTGTCGGCTGTCGCAGCGGGCCTTCCAAGGCCGGGTATGCTTACCTCGCAAGGCAGGGCCGCCCCCTGGACTCTACGGAGTTTCTAGTTGGGTAGTGTTTAGATGGTGTAAAAGTTGGTCTAAAGTTTCTATAGTACTTTTCGTTGTTATTTGATAAAATTTATTTAATTATGGACTAACTAGGCTCAAAAGATTCGTCTCGACATTTACAGATAAACTGTGCAATTAGTTATTTTTTTACCTACATTTAATATTCCATGCATGCGTCCAAAAATTCGATGTGACGAGAAATCTTGTAAAATTTTTGGAATTTAGAAGCAACTAAACACTGCCCAAGGCACTCCGGCAGGCATGGCCGCCCCCTGGACTCTAGTATGCCGATACGCAGATATAGCTCGAGCCCGTCAGCGCATCAGAGTGAGATGAGTGTTTCCTGAGATGCTGCAGACCGTTGCATGTGTGACACGAGCGTTTCCTGCTGATTGGTTCCGGGCCACTTGCATGTTGCATGTCAGCTATATGCCTATGTCGGTGATACGTCGGCGTCCACCCTAATTCGTCCCTCTTTGGTTGCGTGGAGCAATACTCTACTTCAATAATCACATAGGTTTATCTGTGCATTGAAATTATGATGTTACTCCATCCAATCACAAATATATCATGCTTTGACTAAAATCCAATCGAACATTTTAAACTTTGATTACTCATAGCTCTCAGAGTATTTAGGTAGAGTTTGGTTAGGAGTCGAGGTGAGGGTGGGATGGTCCCGTCTCTGGTTTCTAGATGGGACGAGGACGGAACGACTCCAATTTCTGTTTGGTTGAAGAGAGATAGGACCAACCCATTTTCTATTTGGTTTAGGAACATCAAAAGTGGGATTACCCACTAATAGGTTGGATCCACTTGTCATTTTTTTATTCGCTCGGCGGCGGCGCTGCAGGACGCCCACACCAACTCGTCCTCGCCCACGGCAATTCGTCCTCGCCCACACGCTGGTGGGGACCCGGCTCACACGCTCGGCCCATGACTGGATCTCGCCGGCAGGGCCACCGCTCAGCTGGATCTCGCCGGTAGGGCAGCTGCTCGGCTGGATCTCGCCGGCCGCAGCTCAGCCAAGGGGCTTGAGCTTGGCCACGGGGCTTGAGCTTGGCCACAGCTCGGCAAGCCCGGAGCTCAGTCGTGCGCCGGTGTGGCAGCTCGCCCACGCGACGCCGCCTCCGGAGCTCGCCGGTTTGCCATGAAGCTCGCCGGACGCTCCCCTTCTCCTCTTGCTCCGACCTAACAATGTTCGTGTGCGCCCGTGCCAAGCGCCCCCACTTCGGGTGACTCTGCCCGCCCGATTTCTGGGGGCAGAGTCATCCCGGATCTACATGGAATATTCTGTAGTGGGATCATCCCACCTCTCTTTGACTCTGAACCAAACAACCCCAAAAGTAGGATCATCCCACTCCATCCCACCCCATCCTACCAACCAAACAGCACCCTGACTTTCAAGATTCGGTAGATTCGTCTTCAATAACACCTTCATAACCACATACGTTTATAGAAAAAATATGGTTAAAGTCACATCTCTAAGTGAATTGGGCGTAGCTCACCTAGGTTCAAGTCTTCCACTTGACACGGGTGTTCGCATTTTCCTGAATTTATTCCCATCAATAGTGAGCCGCTTGTGGTGACTTCATCAATCTTGAGATTTGCCGGTTCAACTTAGTTTTTCGGAGGTGCTCATAGGGGTAGGGTGTGCGTGCGTACGTTCATAGGGGTGAGTGTGTGCTTGTGTATGTGAGCGTCTGTGTCTGTAACTAGATCTTGGCTTCTCCATGGGTTCCATTTAATGGGGCCGTCTGTTTTCCTTCCCCAAGAAGGTGTCAACGGGCGGTGTGGTTTCCTTTGCTCCGTTAATTACTCAGCCATGATTTGATGATTATTGTGGGCTATGCGCTAAGCGCAATTTGTTTCTACCATGTGGTAATACAATTTCATTATTTTTCTTTGATCCTGCTATAAGATAAATTCTTTATCTCTAGCAGGCTCGGGGACTAATAAGTGTGTACACTTCACCTAGCGGTGAGGGTACTTTTATGTCTTTCCAGATAATTCTTCTCAGCTAAGTTGGGACTGGTTGCCTTCTCAGCTAAGCTGGGGACTGGTTGCCTTCTTAACTAAGCTAAGCAATCACTGCGTTTTTTTCCAGAGGCTTCTAGTTTTTGATCCTGACACCAGGTGCATTCTTCACCTACTATTAGGCTCGGGACTATAGTGTGTACACTGCACCTTGCGGTGCATGCACTGATCTTTGTATTGACCTTGACTAAGTTTTGGTTGTTGCACATCTGCCATTGCTATTCTCAGATGACTAAGTCATATGAGATATTCACCTGATAATGCTTTTGGCACCTAAGTGTTTACACTTCATCTAAGATGAAGAATTTTTTTAAAAAAAATTGAGCTCCTTACATCCTATTGGTGGGCCTTACTTGGCTAAGTCCGAGGTCTGCTATCCAGTTAAACTCGTCGGCAAATGTTTTTATTGATCGGCTGATCGGTTAAACCGATCGACGTCCATTTCAACAGGTCTGGCAACCAGTTAAACTGGTAGGCTTGGATTTTCACCGCTCAGGTCATCAGTTAAATTGATCGGCTTCACGCTGGATTTCTCGGACTCGGTCAAGACGGCGTCACCAAGCGGATACAAGGCGCTAGGGGACTAGTTGTGAGGGGTCCAACCCCAGGTACCCACGGCGCAAGACATGGACCACACCGCAAGGAACGGTCCAGGCCACAGAAGAAGACTTGCGGCTCACGCCTCACGGCACTGCTCGGCGCACACCGCAAGGAACCTTGGTGATATCCTAAAGATAGCATAGGATCTGTTAGGATATGCCAAATGCTTGATTCCTTGTAAAGATTGTATCTTACCCGATTAGATTTAGACCTGGTCGGCATGTAACCCTACCCGCTAGGCTATATAAGACGGGTAGGGACCCTCTCAAAACATATTCAATCTCATACGGTAGCCAATATAAACCGACAGAACACTACGTCGAGCTGACGGCCTAAACCTGTCTAATCTTGTGTCTCTGTCACCATCTTGCTCCTGTTCACGCGCACATCTCTGATCAATCTTCCATCATGGGTATACCCCTCGGTGAACTGCCAGCCGATATTTAGTCGACAGTCTCTATGACCAAAAAAATAAAAAATCATTTAATTTTTTAACGAGATGGAATTAAAAACAATCTAAGCACACCGAAACACAAAGCACATAACAAATAATAATTATATTGAATGACATATCTATACCTAATAATAAAGAGGCAAAATTTTAGGCTCTTTTTTTCGTCTATCCATTTTTTTCGTCCACCTTTCCATCTGGACTTAAGTCGTGCTCATGCAAGTTAGAATAGCTCTTGTCTAGCGTGATACAGAGTCCAATTCTAAAACGTATTGGATCGTATATGTGATCCAGATTCATAATATGCTAATAAATAATCTATCTATACCTAATAATAAAGAGACAAAATTTCCTCCTCTTTTTTGGTACCATTATTTTGGTCTTGCCTCCTTAACTAATTGTGCGTGTTTTTAAATATATATAGTAGCTAAAGTGGAACAGCCACACAAAAATAAAAATTTTTGTATATGGACCAGGACTCAAACTCAGCAGGCCGTCCATCTCCTAGAGTCCTGATCTCCTCTGTGAAAGTAATTCTGCCTCGCGTGACAACGTCTAAACTCTGGGACAAAAAAAACTGAATGGGAGAAAAAAACGGAAAGAAAAGAAAACAAAAAAACAACCGGACTCAGAGTCTCGGATGCTAATAATGGAAGGAAAAGAAAGCTAAAAGATCTGTATCGGACCTGGATTACAGATTTACAGGAGAGACTCATTTAATTGGGCTTGGTTAAACTAAATAAATTTTCAGGCTCATAATATTCGTTTCTCTTTTTTTTTTCAGCTGTACGTATGTGAGAGGTTATAGTTTCGTTTATTCCTCTACATGCTTTAAAAAAATGATTCTGATTAGGTGACAACTTTTTTCTGCCGACCCTGCTGCCTCCGCTTTTATAGTGTTATAAGGTTTATTGTTTCCAAAAGTAATAAATGTTAAAAATAATAAATACAGTGTATTACATTCATACTCTATGCAAAATAATATGTTTTTATGTTAAAAATAAATACATATATTGCTGTGTGTTTTCGATGGAGACGTTCAACACGTATTCATCCGTACGCTCGCCATCAAATCCGAATCCAAAAACTTGTCAAAATCGAGCCAAAATCACAGCCATAAACAATCCGAGACCAAAACAAAATAAGAGAGGCAAAGAGGAATCCCAAATGGAACCAGATCGAGTCACCATTGGATTGAAATCGAATTGAACGAGCACCTACAATGAAGGACAACGCGCATGCTCGGATCTTTTAACCCTCGGCGTGTGGCGAGCCCGGGAGGGTGCGACGCTGAGGCGGAGCTAGGGCGTGGGCCGAAACCACGAGGTGGAGCTCGAACGCCACGACGACGTGGAGCTCAGGTGCCAACTGTGGGCCGCGACGACGACGCAGAGCGTGGAACAAACGACGGGGGGCGAGGCATAGCTCGGCCGCGGGCCACAGGCTCTGAGGGCGAGGTGAAGCTTGGCCGGTTGGCCGTACGACACAGGCCACGAGGACGAGGTGGGAGCTCGAGCGTGACCATGACGCGGAGCTAGGCGCCAGACATGGGCCACGATGGTGACGCAGAACGTCGGCCCACCGACAGCGGCATGCCGCCACTGCCCGCCCTGCGTGAATCACGGGCACGAACGGAAAAAGGTGCTACTGGCCATGGCAGCTGCGGGCTTGACCTGGGCAAACCTCCCGGGCCTCGGCTGAGATCTGAAGAAATCTCGAACTACTTGATTGCAGTCTTTTCGAGACTAAGAGAGTAAGAGAGTAATATAGACTACTCGAATTTATCATTACACTTGATAAGTTATTTTTTATAGAAGTAATGAAGTATAATAATGCATAACAACGCACAGGTATACAAGCTATTTTTCCTAATTTTAAAGTAAAAATCGTTTCCATGATCCTATGTTTTTTTAAGCATGGACAAGTTAAAGCAGTGTGACTGAAATATAATCTTAAAATCAATAAAGAAACTAGACATAATAATTAATCTTTGAGCCTCTCATTTTCAATGCGTTAGTCATGGCATGATATAAAGTCCGATTACAAGATGCTGGAACAATAACATGATCGTTGAATTTTCAAACTCCAAATCATCCGGTTATAGGTGCTAAACCTCGTTGCAAAATCCCGTTGCAACGTACGGGTATTTTTACTAGTAAAATATAAAACTGCAGTAAGGGCAGTCCCTGAAAGATTTGTTGCAATGACTTATCCTTAGGCTGCTGCTATGTAATAGTCCGATTGTCCTCGTAAGACTTTACATGATTGAGTAGAATTCCAAGTGTATTTGCAGTACGATACTATTCCTAAACCTATTATATCTAGGATTTTATCTCTATCCCTAACCGTATAATTTTACACTTTTATACATTCCCTCTCAGTCTGATGATTGCGACTGGATTTAAAGTGCCGTGCTTCCGTTCATCTTCTCCCGCGTCTCTCCTCTATCTCTTCTATTCTCTTCGATAGTCAGAGCGGGAGTATCATGGACAATAGTTATGACACGAACGCTTCTGACTAGAGGTGTTGCTAATAATTTGCTGTACACGTAGCCCTTACTCGTCGATGTCAGAGTAGCCAACCCCGATGACATAGGGCCTGTTCGGTACAGCTCACTTGTGAACTGGTTTTTTTTTAAACACTTATTTTCAAAAACAGCTTTATGGGTGAAGCTGTTTTTTCCTCCTCCCATCCCGACATGAGTTAGGATGAAGCTGAAAAAAATAGCTTATCCCAGCTCTCTTCCTCATTTCTCTATCTCATTTATGTACGAAGCTGTTGGTGTAGCTGTTTTGCCAAACCGTTTTTACAAAACAGCTCAGTTTGCCCTAAAAAGTTGCTCATGAAACCATTTTCAAAGAAAAATAGCTTTACTATAATCTGTGCCAAACGGGGCTATACTGTAACACCCAAATTTTAGAGATAATAAATTTTGAATAAATTGGATAATAAATAATGGCAAATTAAAATAATAATAAAATAAATTGGTGTTGCATTCATGCTGTTGCATTTATTTTGTTATGTGGTGTGAATTTATTTTATTTTGGATTAGAAAATTTATTGAGATATTTCTTGAAAACAAGTAAATAAAGAAAAGAAAGAAAAAGAAAGAAAAAGAAAAAAAAGAGAATACTTACCTGGCGGCCCGATGGCCATTGGGGCCGAGGCCTGTTTTCCCGCGCCTGACATCGGCTGGGCCGGCCCAGCTGACGAGCAGCCCAGTCGGCCGAGCCAGCCCGATCCAGCAGCCGCACCTCTCTTTTCCTTGTGCCGCTGACGGGTGGGTCCCACCTGGCGGTCTCCATCTCGTCTTCTACCTCGTGACCGGGACGGACTCCATCACCGAACCGGAGTACCACCGCCGCCCTTCCCGTGATTTCCGGGATATCCTACCCGAACACGGCCAATAGAAGCCATAAATAGGTCGCATAGGTCATCTAGTTTCCGTTTTTCATCTAAACCGTGAGTTCCACCGTGAGAAATCGAGGTTTAGGGTTTGAAGTAGTTGGAGCACGGCGGGTGTTCGGTTGAGGTGCTTTCGGGTGGACCGGAGGCCAAATTCTTCGCTTGGGTGAGTTTGTCTTCTTCTCCTCTTACTCCCCATGCTCTCCATTGGCGCTTTAGTGATTTTTACCGTAGAATCGAAAGCTCACCGTGGCCGCCAATGGCGCCGCCGCTCCCTTGTAGCCGCATGCCGTGTTCGGTCTACCATAGCGGGTTTTTATCGGTTAGTTGAGTTCGCACGGAGCTTCTCCACCGTTTGGATCAAGTCTCGAGTCGAACGGTGGCCTAGAGGGGGTGAACCGCCATCTCCGGCGAGAAGAAACCCGTCGGCCATGGGGGACCGCCGGCCGGACTTGTAGAAGGTGACCGTATGTTTCACTGTAGTGTTGCTGATGAACCCGAGCCGTCCGTTTTCAAATCAATGGCCCATATTAGAAGATACCCCTTCGCGGGGTAAATTTCTTAAAGAGACCCTCGGTTTTTTAGAAATCAACCCGCGGTCCATGGCGTATTTCAGAAAATGCGTTTTCGCGTTTTGAAAGCGTATTTTCTTCCGGTTTATTCAAAAATACGTTTTCGGAAAATTACAGTTTTGCCACTAGAATTGTTTTGGTCATAAAATCTTCGTTTTAACTCCGATTTGATCCGTTCAAGTTGCGTTAGGTTCGTAATTACGAGCTCTACATGTTAGTGTAGTTGTGCAGTTAGTTTTGATAATTTATTTTTTCGAGTCTATAGTTAAGTATTTATTTATCTATAGGAAATCTTAGAAAATTCATAACTGTCACGTTTTAACTCCGAATTTGGTGATCTTTGCGTCTGTGTGATCGTAGAAACGTGTAGAAGAGTTTTATAAACTTTTATTACTGTTTTGCTACTGTTGGTGTACTGTTCTAATTATATCTCTTTGTTTACTTCGTGTATGTTTGATTGGATGCATGTATGTTGTTGATTGATGATCGAGTATAGAAGGTGAGCAGTATTTGGACGATTCGGAGTATTACTTTGAGCCAAGTCAGCAGTATCACTTGGAGAGCTTTGATCAAGGCAAGTATAACACAGGACTATCCTTGTTACCTATACATCGAATTGTCATACATACGCATATGCTTACCTTGACAACCGTAGAGATTATAACTTAGTGATTGTTATCTTGATTCCTTGTCAACCTTGTGGATGCATATGGGTAGCTACTGCTAGTGCTTAAACTATGAACAATGATCTTGTAATTTGATTAATGGATCAAGCAGTCAACCATTAAGATGATTTAATTATTGTTAAAAGGGGGCTAGAGCATGTATATTATTTTTGATGCTCTGGTTACTCTCCATAAGGACTTATCTGTACGTGATCATCCGGGACATACAGTACAGCTGTGAGGGCTATATGGCTCTGGCTTTAGTTGTTCAAGAGACCTTTTCTAGCTTGTTAGTGGTTACCTTAAATGGCGTAAGAAAGGCTTGCCACGTTGGGTGTAGTGCGAGCCCCTGGCCTAGTGTGTATAGGCTGCGGTTGTTGTGCCACAGGGAAGGGGGGTTCTACATCTACCTGCCGAGTGAATCTAATGGCCCTAACTTGTTAGACGAACTCTTGAGTGGCTTTATATGGTTCTCGGGTGTTTGGGCTTGATCTCCCCACTCATTTGGAAATCATGACTCACAGTGAAAGTGTACACCTCTGCGCAGAGTTAAAAACTGGTATACTAGCCGTGCTCACGGATACGAGCGGCCTTGGAACATTTACAGATAGATGATCATCATTGCTATATCATGTTTAATTATTGTTGATTATCATTATGCTCATGTTAATGCTATTCATTATCATTATTACAAATGATCATTGGTTCTTTAATGGGAAGTGGTTTATCTTGATGCTACACAATTGCTAATTATATGATTAAAAGCTAAACGCAGTTAAACAGTGTCTAGCCTTTTGAGCCTCATGAACCCTGTGTTATATTTGTTGAGTTCGACATGGACTCACTCTTACTATTTCCACCATAACAGATGAAGATTATGAGGAAGATTATCGTAATGAGTACTAGTCTTGGTGTCAACCAGTCAACCGTGTCCCTGTGTGGAGTTTCCGCTGGAGATTACTATTAGTTATTATTATCTATTGTTCAAGACTATGTTTTGAATATTTACTCGTTATGTAATAAGCACTGTGATGATACTATGTAATTTGTCTACTTATGTGTGCGATCATGTCCTAGGGCGCTCATGAGTACTTTATGCATCCTATTTTTGTCCTTAAAAATGGGTGTGACAGATTGGTATCAGAGCCGTGTTGACTGTAGGACGCAAGCCTAGTTAGAATGGTCATTGATAGCATCCATACTTCACTTAATTCATGCTTCCTCTTTTCACCTTGATTAATTACTAAAGTTTTATGCTTCCTCTACTTTATTCTATTGCGAAAATACATTGATTCTATCTAATCTATGTCTAAATCTTGTAGATGCCTCCTCATCTCCGTCTGTCAGCTGCACAGTACGTTGCCCGTTTCAAACCCCAGGAGCCGTATGAAGATGGTGACCAAGAGCTATCTGATGCTGAATCAAGAGTTGGTGATACACCAATGGAGGATGTAGTTATAGGGTGGACTACGAAGCTTCATATCGTGGTTCCTAAGGCTGATGCTTTCTTTCATGATATGTTGACAAGAACCTTGGACAACTACTACTACGATTGGGAAGCTACTTTGGAGTATCGCAGTGCAGAGTATAGTCATCCATGGATGGATTCCTATTGGAAAACGAAGTTATGGGTCAAGAAAAGGGATCCTACCACTAAGGAACCTAAGGTGGAGTCAAAGTTCATTACCAGAGTGAGCCGGGCAACCGTGGAAACAAGCATGGAGGATGTCGCCTACAATGCATTTGTCTACTACCATGGTCTACGCTCGGACAAGACGTTAAAGGGTGCACTTCGGCATTTCCCTTGTTTCCTACATGACAAGGGTATTTGGACCGTGCCGCTTGCAGATGATTCCTCCTTGACTTTACAAGCTACAGTGGGATTAGCTCGTGAATTGGCTCTCCATGAGGTGGATTTGAAAGATGAGTTGCTAAAGGAAAAAGAACTTAAGGAGCAAGCTTATAAGGAGATTGACCAATTAAGGGCGGAGTTAGATCGTCCTAAGATTTATGAGAAGCTTAATTAGGAAATAGGAGAAATCCCTATGTAATAAGAACGATAGTAGTTGCGAGTTAATTTTAAGTTTGGATTGTTTTAAGAGTCAGTTTGTGGTGTGAACAATTGTGTGATTGATGGATTGTTATTATGATAATGTGTGATTTGGATCTTTGTAATGTGTGCTGGAGTTTTGTAGAGATGGCTACAAGTTCCATGGTTAAGAATATTAAGTTTGATCAAAATATATTAGTTGAATAGGAGGTTAACTTAGTTCTGTCCTTTGCTGATTTTTGGATCAGTCTAGGATGTTTTAGAAATAACTTAAAATCCGTTCATGAGAAATTTAAGAAATTTTACTGGGAATAATTAGACTTCTATATCTTTCCAACCCCACAAGAATCACTTTAATATCTATTATGAGTTAAGAGATATACCTGTTCCAAGTTGGAGTTACTGCACAGTCTGGAATTCTGAAACAGTTTCGGTTAAGTTCAGTTTTTGACCAATTTATTGACAGAATCAGAAAAAGTGTTGTGAATAAAAGTTGTAGATAATTTTATAAGCTTTCGAACCATGTAAAGATCATCTGAATTGGACATCTGTAGCGCGAGATATGACAGTTTTACTGAGTTGCTAAAATTGGAATTCGCCCAGAAAAATCAGATTTTGCTTATCTATTGGATTGTACTGAATTTCATCTTCTGTGTTTTGGAAATAGATGTCAGGCAGAGGTCGTGGCAGAGGTCGTGGAGGTGCTAATCCACCCATTACTATGGAGGAACTCATGCAAACTCAGAATCAGATGATGCAGATGTTTATGCAGCACATGCAGAACAATCCCCCTGCGGGAGGACCACCGCCTGTGCAAGTGAGGGATAAGCGTGGAGAATTTTTGAAGGGACGCCCTCCGGTGTTTTCTCATGTTGCTGATCCTTTGGAGGCAGATGATTGGGTGAGAGCCGTTGAGAAACAGTTAAACATAGCCCAATGCAATGATATGGAAAATGTGTTATGCATCTGGTCAGTTACAGGGGACAGCTCAGACTTGGTGGGAGTCGTATCAAGTTGCACGTCCTGACAATGCTCCTCCTATCACTTGGAATGAGTTTGTTAGAGATTTTCGAGCTCGTCATATTCCTGAAGGTATAATTGAGTTGAAGCAGGAAGAATTCAGAAACCTTAGGATGGGACAGATGAGCGTTAGTGAATATCATGACAGGTTCACCCAGTTGGCTCGCTATGCTCCTAATGAAGTGAGGAAAGATGCAGACAGACAGCGTCTTTTCTTGAAGGGAATTTATTATGATCTTCGCTTGCAACTGAAGGGGAATAACTATGCTAGTTTTCAAGAGCTGGTGAACAAAGCTATTGTGCTTGATAATGAGCGTAGAGAGATGGACAGAAAGAGGAAGATGAAGGTTCAAAGCTCAGGAAGCAACAACCGTCAACGCACAAATTCTCAGCATGGTTTTCATCAGAAGTTTCAGGGACCGGTTAGCCAGTGGAATCGCAATCCGAATCAAAGGTGGTCCCAAAATTGGCAAAGTAATCAGTCGCAGCAGCGTTCATCATATCCACAGCGTCAACAGTATCAGCAGACTGGGCAACAGACTCCTCGCACTGAAAATTCCAATGTTACCCCCATGAAGAATAGTGCTCCCAGCACGCCTACTAGATGCTTTGTCTGTGGTAAAGAGGGCCATATGTCTTATAATTGTCCTGAGAAGCAGAACCAGCAGACTCCTCAGAGCCAGAAGAGCAACCAGAGGCAATCTGGTACTGGAAGGGTGAATCACGTGTCTTCTGATACAGCTCATGATGCACCGAAAGTTATGATTGGTACGTTCAATGTACATTCCACTCCCGCAACTGTTCTTTTTGACTCTGGAGCATCTCATACATTCATATCCAATATTTTTATTAAAATGCATAGTATACCCATGCTAGCTATGAAAGAACCTCTCTTAGTAAATTCACCTGGAGGTACCATGCAAACCAGTAATCGTTGTCTTCCAATTAGTATGGTATTAAGGGGGGTAGAGTTTAAGATAACTCCTATAGTGTTGAGGACATCTGGTATTGATGTGATATTGGGTATGGACTGGATGAAGCAAAATCAGGCAGAGATTCAGTGTCAGCAGAAAGTGGTAGTTGTGACTGCACCTAATGGAGATAAAATCAATGTGGATGTAGCAGTGCAGAAGCAACCAACCGCTGTGGTGAATCAGCTTGAAGATACTATTAAGGAGAATTCAGTGATTGAGGAATTTCCGGATGTCTTCCCTGATGAATTGCCAGGTATGCCACCTGACCGAGACATTGAATTTCTTATTGAATTACTTCCTGGAACTGCACCTATAGCCAAACGACCATATAGGATGGGAGTAGATGAATTAGAAGAACTTAAGAAACAAATTAAAGAATTACAAGATAAATGTTTTATTCGACCTAGTTCATCCCCTTGGGGAGCACCAGTTATTTTTGTTGATAAGAAAGATGGTGGTCAGAGGATGTGTGTCGATTATCGGTCATTAAATGAGGTAACTATCAAGAATAAGTACCCTTTGCCCAGGATTGATGACTTGTTTGATCAGTTGAGAGGTGCTTGTGTGTTCTCTAAGATTGATTTACGTTTTGGTTATCATCAGTTGAAGATTCGTGCCTCTGATATTCCAAAGACAGCTTTTACTACAAGGTATGGATTGTATGAGTATACTGTTATGTCGTTTGGATTGACCAATGCACCTGCATACTTTATGTACATGATGAATAAGGTGTTCATGGAATATTTGGATAAGTTTGTGGTAGTGTTTATTGATGATATACTGGTATTTTCCAAGATAGAGGTAGAGCATGCTGAACATTTGAGGTTGGTATTGCAGAAGCTTAGAGAGCATAAACTGTATGCGAAGCGAAGTAAATGTGAGTTTTGGTTGAATGAAGTTTCTTTCCTTGGTCATATTGTTTCTAATGGAGGGATATCAGTGGATCCAGGCAAGGTAAAGGATGTATTGAATTGAAAACCACCTACTGATGTTAGTGAGATTCGCAGTTTCTTGGGATTGGCTGGATATTATAGACGGTTCATTGAAGGGTTTTCTAAACTTGCTAAACCTATGACATCTCTGTTAGAGAAGAATGCCAAGTTTGTGTGGTCTGATAAATGTCAAGCTAGTTTTGAGGAATTGAAGAAGAGGTTGACTACAGCGCCTGTTTTGGTTTTGCCAGATTTGAGTAAGAAGTTTTCTATTTATTGTGATGCTTCTCGTCAAGGTTTGGGATGTGTTCTTATGCAAGAAGGCAGAGTTGTGGCTTATGCATCTAGGCAGTTGAGAAAGCATGAGTTGAATTATCCTACGTATGATTTAGAGTTAGCAGCTGTAGTTCATGCTTTAAAAATTTGGAGACATTATTTGATTGGACATAAGAGTGATATATACACTGATCATAAGAGTTTGAAGTATATTTTCACTCAGTCAGATCTGAATTTGAGGCAACGCAGATGGTTAGAATTGATTAAGGATTATGATATTGAGATACACTATCATCCTGGTAAGGCTAATGTAGTAGCTGATGCTCTTAGTAGGAAACGTTATGCCAATGAGATAAGAACATTGTCTATGACTAGGGAGTTATGTGCTGAATTTGAATATTTGAATTTGGGAATTGTTACTAATACAATGGAATTAGTGATAGAGCCTACTTTAGAGCAAGAAATTTACAAGGGTCAGTTGAAGGATGAGAAACTAAAGAAGATAGCGGAGGATATAGTGATTGGTAAGTCACCAGGCTTTCGGATGGATGATAATGGAATTTTGTGGTTTGGAAAGAGGCTGTGTGTACCTGAGGATCAAACTGTTAGACAGGCAATTCTTCGCGAAGCTCATGAGTCAGCTTATTCTATTCATCCTGGTAGTACTAAGATGTATTTGGATCTTAAACAGAAATATTGGTGGGTTGGATTAAAACGAGATGTGGCTGAGTATGTGGCAATGTGTGATACTTGTCAGAGGGTGAAAGCAGAGCATCAGAGACCTGCTGGATTGTTGCAACCAATGAAGATTCCTGAATGGAAGTGGGAGGAAGTTGGTATGGACTTTATAGTGGGGTTACCGCATACTCAGAGAGGTTATGATTCTATTTGGGTGATAGTGGATAGATTGACTAAAGTTGCTCATTTTATACCAGTCAAGACTAATTACACGGGAGTACAATTAGCTACCCTGTATATGGAAAGAATAGTCTGTTTGCATGGAGTTCCAAAGAAGATTGTGTCTGATCGAGGTACGCAGTTTACGTCACACTTTTGGAAAGCTGTACATGAATCTTTGGGAACCAAATTGAATTTTAGCACAGCATATCATCCACAGACCGATGGACAGACTGAAAGGACCAACCAGGTATTAGAGGATATGTTGAGAGCTTGTGCATTGCAATATGGAACCAGTTGGGATAAGAGTTTGCCTTATGCAGAATTCTCTTACAATAATAGTTATCAACAGAGTCTTAAGATGGCACCGTTTGAGGCTTTGTATGGACGTAAGTGTAGAACTCCATTGTTTTGGGATCAGACAGGTGAATCTCAAGTGTTTGGTACAGATGTTCTTAGAAACGCAGAAGATCAAGTACGAGTGATTCGTGAGAATTTGAGAGTGGCACGGTCTCGTCAGAAGAGTTATGCTGATAATAGGAGAAGAGATCTAGTTTTTGAGGTAGGTGATTATGTTTATTTGAAGGTGTCACCTATGAGAAGTGTGAAGAGGTTTAACATGAAAGGTAAATTAGCACCAAGGTATGTTGGACCATTTAAAGTTATTGCTAGACGTGGGGAAGTTGCTTATCAATTAGAGTTGCCTGAGAATTTATCAGGAGTGCATGATGTGTTTCATGTTTCACAACTTAAGAAGTGTTTGCGGGTGCCTGAGGAGCAGATACCTTTAGAAGAATTGACTGTTAAGGAGGATCTTACATATGAAGAGTTTCCGATTAAGATTTTAGAGACTGCTGAGAGAGTTACTCGAAGTCGGATTATTAAGATGTGTAAAGTACAGTGGAATCAATATTCAGAGGCAGAGGCAACTTGGGAAAGAGAGGAGGAATTGAGGAAATCATATCCGCAGTTGTTTAAGTAAGCAGTCCAATCTCGAGGACGAGATTCTTTTAAGGGGGTAGAATTTGTAACACCCAAATTTTAGAGATAATGAATTTTGAATAAATTGGATAACAAATAATGGCAAATTAAAATAATAATAAAATAAATTGGTGTTGCATTCATGCTGTTGCATTTATTTTGTTATGTGGTGTGGATTTATTTTATTTTGGATTAGAAAATTTATTGAGATATTTCTTGAAAACAAGTAAATAAAGAAAAGAAAGAAAAAGAAAGAAAAAGAAAAAAAAAGAGAATACTTACCTGGCGGCCCAATGGCCATTGGGGCCGAGGCCTGTTTTCCCGCGCCTGACATCGGCTGGGCCGGCCCAGCTGACGAGCAGCCCAGTCGGCCGAGCCAGCCCGATCCAGCAGCCGCACCTCTCTTTTCCTTGTGCCGCTGACGGGTGGGTCCCACCTGTCGGTCTTCATCTCGTCTTCTACCTCGTGACCGGGACAGACTCCATCACCGAACCGGAGTACCACCGCCGCCCTTCCCGCGATTTCCGGGATATCCTACCCGAACACGGCCAATAGAAGCCATAAATAGGTCGCATAGGTCATCTAGTTTCCGTTTTTCATCTAAACCGTGAGTTCCACCGTGAGAAATCGAGGTTTAGGGTTTGAAGTAGTTGGAGCACGGCGGGTGTTCGGTTGAGGTGCTTTCGGGTGGACCGGAGGCCAAATTCTTCGCTTGGGTGAGTTTGTCTTCTTCTCCTCTTACTCCCCATGCTCTCCATTGGCGCTTTAGTGATTTTTACCATAGAATCGAAAGCTCACCGTGGCCGCCAATGGCGCCGCCGCTCCCTTGTTGCCACACGCCGTGTTCGGTCTACCATAGCGGGTTTTTATCGGTTAGTTGAGTTCGCACGGAGCTTCTCCACCGTTTGGATCAAGTCTCGAGTCGAACGGTGGCCTAGAGGGGGTGAACCGCCATCTCTGGCGAGAAGAAACCCGCCGGCCATGGGGGACCGCCGGCCGGACTTGTAGAAGGTGACCGGATGTTTCACTGTAGTGTTGCTGATGAACCCGAGCCGTCCGTTTTCAAATCAATGGCCCAGATTAGAAGATACCCCTTCGCGGGGTAAATTTCTTAAAGAGACCCTCGGTTTTTTAGAAATCAACCCGCGGTCCATGGCGTATTTCAGAAAATGCGTTTTCGCGTTTTGAAAGCGTATTTTCTTCCGGTTTATTCAAAAATACGTTTTCGGGAAATTACAGTTTTGCCACTAGAATTGTTTTGGTCATAAAATCTTCGTTTTAACTCCGATTTGATCTGTTCAAGTTGCGTTAGGTTCGTAATTGCGAGCTCTACATGTTAGTGTAGTTGTGCAGTTAGTTTTGATAATTTATTTTTTCGAGTCTATAATTAAGTATTTATTTATCTATAGGAAATCTTAGAAAATTCATAACTTTCACGTTTTAACTCCGAATTTGGTGATCTTTGCATCTGTGTGATCGTAGAAACGTGTAGAAGAGTTTTATAAACTTTTATTACTGTTTTGCTACTATTGGTGTACTGTTCTAATTATATCTCTTTGTTTGCTTCGTGTATGTTTGATTGGATGCATGTATGTTGTTGATTGATGATTGAGTATAGAAGGTGAGCAGTATTTGGACGATTCGGAGTATTACTTTGAGCCAAGTCAGCAGTATCACTTGGAGAGCTTTGATCAAGGCAAGTATAACACAGGACTATCCTTGTTACCTATACATCGAATTGTCATACATACGCATATGCTTACCTTGACAACCGTAGAGATTATAACTTAGTGATTGTTATCTTGATTCCTTGTCAACCTTGTGGATGCATATGGGTAGCTACTGCTAGTGCTTAAACTATGAACAATGATCTTATAATTTGATTAATGGATCAAGCAGTCAACCATTAAGATGATTTAATTATTGTTAAAAGGGGGCTAGAGCATGTGTATTATTTTTGATGCTCTGGTTACTCTCCATAAGGACTTATCTGTACGTGATCATCCGGGACATACAGTATAGCTGTGAGGGCTATATGGCTCTGGCTTTAGTTGTTCAAGAGACCTTTTCTAGCTTGTTAGTGGTTACCTTAAATGGCGTAAGAAAGGCTTGCCACGTTGGGTGTAGTGCGAGCCCCTGGCCTAGTGTGTATAGGCTACGGTTGTTGTACCACAGGGAAGGGGGGTTCTACATCTGCCTGCCGAGTGAATCTAATGGCCCTAACTTGTTAGACGAACTCTTGAGTGGCTTTATATGGTTCTCGGGTGTTTGGGCTTGATCTCCCCACTCATTTGGAAATCATGACTCACAGTGAAAGTGTACACCTCTGCGCAGAGTTAAAAACTGGTATACTAGCCGTGCTCACGGATACGAGCGGCCTTGGAACATTTACAGATAGATGATCATCATTGCTATATCATGTTTAATTATTGTTGATTATCATTATGCTCATGTTAATGCTATTCATTATCATTATTACAAATGATCATTGGTTCTTTAATGGGAAGTGGTTTATCTTGATGCTACACAATTGCTAATTATATGATTAAAAGCTAAACGCAGTTAAACAGTGTCTAGCCTTTTGAGCCTCATGAACCCTGTGTTATATTTGTTGAGTTCGACATGGACTCACTCTTGCTATTTCCACCATAACAGATGAAGATTATGAGGAAGATTATCGTAATGAGTACTAGTCTTGGTGTCAACCAGTCAACCGTGTCCCTGTGTGGAGTTTCCGCTGGAGATTACTATTAGTTATTATTATCTATTGTTCAAGATTATGTTTTGAATATTTACTCGTTATGTAATAAGCACTGTGATGATACTATGTAATTTGTCTACTTATATGTGCGATCATGTCCTGGGGCGCTCATGAGTACTTTATGCATCCTATTTTTGTCCTTAAAAATGGGTGTGACACATACTCTCTTCGTTTTAGTACATAGGTCATTTTGGCTTTTATTATGTCCCAACTTTTAAATTAGGTCTCCAAAGGTAGTCATCTTATTTTGGATTTCTCGCTAGTCAATGCTAGATACAGAGAAGTTGTTAGAAGGTGAAAAGATATAGAGAGTGATTTTTATTCAAATAACTCTATAAATAATGATTTAGAGAATGAATTTAACAAAGACTGTTGTTGGGGTGCTCTAGGCATGGAAGACGCTCGTAGCTCATCGTATCTCTCACCATCGTCCTATCATGTGGCATCCGTCTTTCCTCTTGTCACATCACAAAATTCAGTTTGAAATGTAATAGAAAACACTAAATAAATTAAATTATTTTAATACTTTTCTAAAATTTTCCAAGCTTTATTTGAGTTATTTTCAATTTGAACAGCAAAAGTGTGATTTGGCAAAAATTACAATTCACTAAATTGTTTATTCATGACATTGCATTTATTTTATTGTTTGAAAAATAATTCTGGGTGAAAATCTGTTTGAGTCGTGAATAGGGTTTCTACTCTATTTTCAAAAAATAAGTTAGTTTTTTTTATTTCAAAAACTTGTTTCAAAAATGAGTTTGAAGTTTAGATGTAAAAGTGTTTGAAGTAGTTTCTAACGTGACTTTTAAAAGCAATTACAAAAGGTTTCAAATTAAGTTTCAAAATTGTTTAAAGATCCATATATTTTGGATTCTCCAAAGCAATGTAATCATTGTTTAGTGTTGCACCAACAAGCCCTTTTCCATCCTTTTGTTATCTCTCTCTTTGCCTGTGCGCTTAGACCTCATATTTTGCATCCTTCGATGTTCATTTGTCTCACCCTTTACTCAAGTAGCACACTTGCGTTGCATGCGCTCTTTCCCTAGCACGCTTAGCTTCACATTGCTCATCTGTTAAATTCATACTACGAGAATTCTTATATGAGGAAGTTGTCATATAAGAGGCTAAAACAAAATTGTCAAAATGATATATTATGTGATTATAGGTTACATAAGCTCGAGATTTCCATGTAGGTACTTTTAATATGCAACATATATGGATGCATCAAACCATCGCAGTGGTGATCACAAAGAGATTCTCTAATCAGCTTAAGAAAAACCAAATTGGTTTAGTGCTCAACTTAACTTGCTTCGACCACCCAGCAAAATGCTTGTGCGAGGCTGAGGAAACCATTGTCGGCTCAAAGTGCAAATGAATTAAATAAGGTTTAGCCATGAATTATATTACTTGATACAAAAGAACAGGAAGCAACGATTCAGATTCAAACATAGCTTCTCAGTAATTTCAAGAATTTGTTTAATTTTTCAAACTACAGACAATCATTTTAGACCATAAGCCTTCTGATAAAGCAAAAACTAATTTTAGGATTTTTGTCCATCTATCAGGATCAGGATTCAGGATGAAAAATTGTCAAGATTCTGGGTTATCAGTGATCATCATAAATTGGTATTTTTGTATGCCTACAGAATATTGCAATTAGAGATGGATATGATGGCTCCACTGAAATTCAGGATTGACCTTGACCACTTCTGATTTCT
Organism: Saccharum hybrid cultivar R570; assembly: GCA_038087645.1. Classification (NCBI taxonomy): domain Eukaryota; kingdom Viridiplantae; phylum Streptophyta; class Magnoliopsida; order Poales; family Poaceae; genus Saccharum; species Saccharum hybrid cultivar. Next base: position 6,103,713 of record JAQSUU010000066.1, read on the forward strand.
TTAGGAAATATATATCGAGTAGTGAATACTGAGAGAACAAATGAAAACAGCTTTGACCTTGTGCATGAATGCGTGATGAATCTGGTAATCAAAAATTGCATTGCGTAGACCCTTGAACATAAAATAATTCTTATTCCAGCTTGTGTTGGAACCTTGGAGGGGCTAGAAGCCTGACTTCAATTAATAACAAAGCCTCGCCGATCCTTCCAATATTGTCTAGCGACACTACGAGTTGCATCAGATAATGCATGGTATCTGCTTGTTTAGGTGGTGACAGACTCATCCAGGTGGCTGCCCACATGAACTTGCAAGTAGTAGAAGCTCTACATTTTCAGACGGAAGGGTGATCGTGGCAAGACCAACTTGGATTAAAGACGTCCAGCACATTGTCAGCGTCAAGATCAAACCTGCTGAATTTCCAACCGCTATGATTTTACAAAGTAAAAGATCTGAAATTTCAGCATTAGTTACTCACAAGCGTTATTTTGCCACATGAACCAAACTAAAACAAGTGTTGAGATCATTATGAAAAAAATATGCTATTAACAGAAACCAAAAGATCTCTGAATCTCTCATCTCTGAGATCAAGCTTCTTCTTTTTAATTGTTCCTTCTGATTGACTTTGATTATATGTTTTATTACTTTTTTATTTCATTAATCTGGTATAGATTTCTCAGACGTGGGCTGTGTTAATAATTTGTAACATGGCTTCTCAGATGTCTACAAGTAGTTTGAACCAAGAAACAAAGGAAAGAAAAACACTCGATCTATTAGAAAATATAGCATGGTGTGTCTGAAATTATGTGGTGGTTCCAAGTGCAAGTTTACCAAAGAATGAAGCACATGAACTGACATAAACCACAGACCAAGTTCTAATATAAAATTTTGATTCTGCGTGAACTGAACTTCGCCAATATGAACTGTGCTAACATATCTGCATGGCCTGGACTTCAAGTGTGCTAACATAGATGCCAAGCAGAAACTCCATTTTGGGTTGTATCCTTTTCAATGCAGATCACTTGGAAGCCAAACCAGTAGAGTTCTAATTAGCAGCAATTGGACTTCATCTCCTATTTATTTCTGACCCTACCAAAATCCTACATAATATCATGTGGTCAAGTACTTACGGTCTTTCAAAGCGCAGGCACTCAACAATGAGGTGGATCGTCCTCATGAGTAGTTGCTTATATTTCTAACGATGAGAGTCATATTGTTGATCATAAAGTGCTCAATTTGTATTTCTAATTGAAATGGAAAAATGCTTGAGTTGGAATAAAAAAGAGTGGAATTGTTGCTTGTCACTATTAACTGTAAAGAAGCAACGAACAAATCAAGCAGTGATACTTTCTAATGAACTGTCACATAAATATTGGAAGTTTTGCTTCTGTGATTTTTGATGATTAACAAGGCCCTAATCCCTCATGTTTCCCACAGTAATGAGATCTTGATGAACCTCAACTTGGTGAGCAGATAATCTATAGAAAGATACGCCAATATCTAAATGAACACACACCAGGATCAGAGATGCAGCGAGTAACCAGTGACATTGGTATGACTCCTACAATTTTCACCATGAGGAAGGTTTAAATTTGATTTGTTTACCTGCCAAGTCAGCAACCAGCAGGGCCTAGCTGCAAATTCAGAACCCTGCCTCCGGTCTCCTCCACACTGGGCAGACTCGAGCACTCGTGCAAGGAGCCGATCCAGTGGAGTATGATAACAGGTGATGTTGTGCTTGGTGGACGGCTTCCAACTTGGCTAACAGTAACTGAAGCCCCAACAGTAGCTTAACCTGCAACAGAGTGCACATGAAACCAATATTAAAAAGAAAATAACCACCAAGGTGGGGAGGATGAGAGCAAGTATAATAAGAGGTTGTAAGTTGGCTAAATGGTAAATGCTGAGTTCAAGGAGAGAGAAGAGGAGAGAGAGGAGAAGCGGGTTGTAAGCTTATAGCCGGCTTGGGCACAAGGACCAAGAAATTTTGTGAGAGAGGTAAGTGAACCATGCATTAATAGCGAAGAGCTAACTACTATGAGTGGGGTGAGAGAAGGTTGTAAAGAACCTTACAACCTGCAAGCCGGCTGTATTATTAGTCTCGCTCTGAAGAGCAGAAGGGCTAGGAACATTCAGTGCAAAGCACATATCTCTGCAGGCGCATATCAGAGTAAAGGACATGGGTGTGCACATGTAGGCATGATAATCTTCGAAGAGATCAAAGTTAGCATGCATAATACATGTAATTAGATCAGATTCAAATAAAAATAGCCAATTAGTTTAAGAGGGTTTGGGTGCTCCGTTTTGCACAGCAGGAAGGGAAGAGAAGGGTGTAACGGATCAACGTAATTATACGAGATTAAGTAAGAAAATCTTCCACCGAGGCGGATAATTTACCAAACTTAAACCCGTATAACCTGAGATTCCGTGAAATCACGAGGGATTTCAAACCAACCAACATATAACCAAGATCGTACTGATTTAGCAGCCACAATTCACATGTTACATAGAGTTCGCAACAAGAGTTGAATACATCGGAGTTTGGAATAAAAGTTATTACAACATAGTTCAAAATAACATAGCGGAAGCAAATAGTTTTAACACACACTTAGTTCAAATACAGTGTCAGGAGACAGTCACGGTCCACAAATGCATTAGATAAGAGGAACAGGGTGACCATTGCCCAAGGTCCTAGTTGTCGCCCATCGCTGAATACAGACAGTTGGAGCAGTACCTATAGTACATCTGACTATCTGCAACAACAATGGGAACAACGCCCTGAGTACGAGAATGTACTCAGCTAGACTTACCCGTCAAAAACCAGAAATAAAGGACACCAAGGAGCATGCAAGGCTTTCTTTCAGTGGACTAGCTTGACTCATTTGCGAAAAGCATAAGCTACTATAAAGATACTAATTTAAGTATTTTGCATCATTTTTAGTATGACCTATCCAACTAGATAAGCACCTATACTATAGCAATCACTTGATTAATCAATAACAATCTAGATTACCATATCAGGTCTTGCATTTCCAACACCATTCACTTAACCATCAGTGTTCCATTAATGTTACTACGATGCCGTAGCTCGAGTCAAGTGCTCACTAACCAGGAGCGACGGCGATTCGAATCGAATTCCTATCCAGCTGGAGATTTATTCCTCACACAAACCATGCTTCCCCCGTCAGGGTCGCGTAGATCACCAATGAAGCTTTCTAAGAAGCCGCGGGATAACAATCATGGATCGCACTACCCAGGGACCGCTCGACTGCCAGGACGCACCTTGGGCTCACTCTTCGCGTCCCCGTTACACCCCCTTCAGCACCAGTCTGTCAACCCGAGTTTATCCCGGCTCGAAATAGTGTCACTAGCTTCGCGGTCGAAAGGTACTTTATTCGGCCAGCTAAATGTGAGGCATGCGTTCAACATGACAAGAGGGACGAGCAACGATCGGTCCTTAACCGACACAGACGGAATCACTATAGTCCAAAACCCTATAAGACTCCGCCCGGTCTCCGTTTATCCACCAACACTTGGTTACTTTCCATGATCACAATTACAGCTAACCATAACCAGGTATCCACCTATAGCTCGCAGGTGACAGGAAATCACCCGACTTCTACCGGTCTAAGCATGGCTAAGCAATTTACTTGATCCTGACCTAACAAGGTAAAAGGTAATCCGTTGGACAAGGATAGTATTGCAACAACGGTTTCACTCAATTCCTATAACCTAATGCAACAGTAGATATAACTATAACTCATGTAATAAGGAATTGCTTTTATAAAGTAGGAGACTTAAGATGCTCTGGGGCTTGCCTCTTTCGAACGAGCTAGGACGGTGGTCTACGCACTCGGGTAGCTCCTCGCCTGTTTCTTCTTCCTCGGGCACCTCCTGTGCCTGAGGCTCCTGCTGATCCGTCCAAACTTGCTCTTCCGGTACTGCTGCCTGCGACTCCTCCTGCGATCCTATATGATGCAAGTGCATAAGCAAACATGCGAATGATGCATCGGATTATGGTGGAATGCTTTGATGACATGATATGCAGATGAGCACATGGAATGGGTAGTTTGGATATAACTACATCTTCTACAAGGTAGTCCACGTCATCCAAGAACATGTACCCTAAAACATGCACCTTATTATTCTACTAGTTAGCACATCATCTACACATACAAGTGATCCTAAGTTACCAGATCTTACCAACCTAACTCATCCAACAACATCAGCAAGACATATTGATGCTTCAAAGATACACCAAACATATTTTATTACTCTTAATTTCTCATAAAGAATAATCTTTTATTCCCTACTTAACTAGGGTTACACAGCAACACCTATTTCTGGTGTAGATAAAAATTTACAAAAATTACAGTAGCTTACACTTACTCTAAACAACCTACTACCAAAATTTCATGAGAATTGAATATGTAAAACTGCCTATACAAAATAAACAAGTTATAGGATAAATATGAGCATGAAATTATTTTGTACTAGAAAAAGTATCAAACAACAGATTTCACATTTTTCCTATGTTACTTATAGTAAACTAACATACTACAAAAATTATCACATGTATGTTTTATACCAATTGAGCTCTCTACTAAAAATAACAAAGATTATCAATTAAAAGCATTTGAACTACACCTCAATGATCTTTTATAGAACATACTTCACAAGTATTTTTCCTAAAAAGTACATCACTAAGAAAGATTAATGCAACAAGAATCACATTTTTCCCACTATTATTTTATTTACTACATATTTTCTAAGATATCAGCATTTATAGCAATTAAATAAACCTACACAGAAAAGTGTCACCAATTTATCATGAAATATTTTTAAACTATAGATCTATTCAAGAGGAACATTACAAAATTTGTTTCACAATTTTTGGAGCTATAGATCTGGAGATATGATTTTTCAAAGCTATTTCATAAATTCTGAGAAATCATTTTCCATAATTCTTTAAAAATCCGCCGGTGAAAACGCTGGATGCACCCGGTGCAGTGCACCCACACGCGCTAACACGCGGGACCCTCGGGTCAACGGGGCCCGCTTGCCAGCCGGAGCAGCGTGGGGCAGCGCTGACCGGTGGCAAACTCGCCGCCGGTGAGGTCTCCGGTGACGGGGAGGGCACCAACGTGCTCCCCGCACCGAGGCGCACCAAGTGCACCAACTCTGAGCGGCGCGGGAGCTCCGGAGGAGGCTCGCCGGCGGAGATGGCGGCACGGCGGCGCTGGAGCTTGTCGGCCGGCCAATGCAGGCCACGGGAGCGGCCGAGAAGGCGGGCGCTAGCACCGCGAGGCGAAGGGGAAGCTGATGCATAGGACCGGAGAAGGCGTGGAGGGTTAGGGGGCTCCGGCCACGTGCGCTGGCCAACGGCGGCCATGGCGGCAGTGGAGGAAGGAAGCGGCCAATTGGCCCTCACCTGAGCTCGAGCGGCGGAACGGACACGAGCACGAGGTGGAGGGAAGCGGGGCGGAGCTGAGGCCGGGAGGAATCGGCCGGAGAAGCAGCCACGGGCGCGTACGGCGGTGGCGGAGCTTCGGGAGCCGGCGATGGCACGGCGAGGCGCGGCTGCTGCTGGCGAGCGGCTGCGGGGCGAGAGGAGGGAATGGAGGGAGCAGCCGAGGTGGGCGAGCGCGTGGAGGGGGGTAAGCGGGCGCGGGGCGCGGGGGCCACCAGGGCGCGTGTCGCGCGGCGTCGCCGTCGCTCGGCCACGCGGCGGCCGAGTTCTGCCGCGGCGCCACGGCGTCGCGCACGGGCGCGAGCGCAGGAGGAAGCCGTCGGGGGGCGCGGGCCGGGCTGCCAGCGCTGCTGGGCCGAAAAGGAGGACGCGGCCCACGAAAGTGAAAACTGATTTTTCTTTTATAAATAAAATTTTCAGATTTCTTTATTTGTTCAAATTTGAATTTGAAGATGAAAAAGAGGTTTTCAGAACTTTTGCCCAAAATAAAAGTTGTTGAAAATTTAATTCTCTACAACTTTCATGTAGGGCACTTTTCAAAATTCTCAATAGATTTTGAATTTGGGATTTAAAGCTAAATTGTTAAACAGAAATTCATTTGTTTAGAATATTTTTAAAGCAAAATTTGAGGTAAATTTGAATTCAAGAGTTGCTCCAAAAATTATGTTAATTTATTCTAGATTATTTAAAATTGCTATTACCCAAGAGCACACCACTTTTTAGCACTTACATTCAAAGTTAGGGTTCTTACTAATTGCTTTTCAAATTTAAATTTAAAAGGGCTTATATTTCATGCAATGATAACCAAGTATGTGATGCTTATGACCAATGTTTTGGATGCTAATGCATGCTTAACACCCAGGGGTGTTACAGCCCTCCCCCCTTATAAGAATCTCGTCCCGAGATTTTGAGTTACGAACCATTTATTGTAAAAATCTTTATACGCGGTTTGAAGATACTCTCCCGTTTCCCACGAAGCATCACTCTCATCATGATGGCTCCACTGAATCTTGTAGGTTGTTACCACTTTATTTCGAGTGACTCGGTCCTTAGTATCCAGAACTCGAACCGGTTGTTCACGATATTCCAAGTCTGCCTTGATACGAATACCCTGAGGTTCTATTCTCTCTTCTGGAACACGCAGACACTTCTTTAACTGGGATACGTGAAAGACGGGAAAGATCGAACTCATCTCTTCGGGTAACTGCAGCTTGTACGCCACGGGACCCTTTTTCTCTATGATCTGGTATGGTCCTATATATCAAGCAGACAGTTTCTTCTTGATTCCAAACCGTTTCTTCTTCATTGGGGTAACCTTCAAATAGACATAGTCACCCACTTGGAAGTCCAATGGTCTCCTTCTCTTATCTGCATAACTCTTCTGACGGGACTATGCAACTTGCATGTTTTGTTGGATAATACGGACCTTTTTCTCTGCCTCATCTACAAAATCAATTCTATAAAACCTTCTTTCTCCAGGCTCCACCCAATTTAACGATGTCCTGCACTTCCTACCATACAAAGTGAAAGCATCTAGGCCCTGAGAGTTGGTTTCGGCAATTGATGACAACACTTTATTACCATGACTAACGTGTGTTTTGCAGAAACCTTGGTAAGTTAGGTCATGGAGTTGGTAACTGCTTTGGGCACCATGGTATTCATGCCCCTTGATGGAAATCGTTTCGGTTTTCAAAGGAGTGACGTCAAAATTAAGGACGGTTAGTTCCGGATGTCGAGGTGTTTGAGTTACATTCAGAATAGTCGTTAGGATCTTCGTTTTCTCTTTTGGCCGTACTATAAAGGGGGGCGTGAGCGGGTAGCTTGACCTAGATAAGTCTTATGTTTAGGTGTGGTGCACACTTGTCAATCTTAGCACTAGGCAGCTCTAGAATAGCTCAAAGTTCAGTTGGAAGCAACTTGGTTCAAGTTGTGTCGCGTTTCGGAGTGTTCAAAAGGTTTTTCCCCTGACCGGACGCGGTCCCTGGCTTGACCGGACGCGTCCGGTCAGTTCAAATTCGCGACTGTGTTTCGGCGCTGACGACCGGACGCGGCTCTTGCGAGGATCGGACTCGGTGGTTAGGCTGACACGTGTCACGTGAGGGAAACTACCTAATCGGACGCGACAGGGGTGTGATCGGCGCGTCCGGTCACGTTCCAGTAAGGTCCTTTGACGACCGGACGCGTCCGGTCATCACCGATCGGATGCGGTCGCGCGTCAGGTCAACTTACAGTAAGCTCCCTGCATGACCGGACGCGTCCGGTCACACCTGACCGGCGCGTCCGGTCACTCATCCGAAGTTTTAGAATTTCAACCGTTACGAGCGACCGGCGTGTCCGGTCACTTCGACCGGCGCGTCCGGTCACCTCGTATTTTGCTGAGTTGGCAGGTAACGGTTGGTTTCGACTGTGGGGTGTATAAATACATCCCTACCACCTCTTTTAGAGGTCTCTTGCTCATTGTTCAGCTGAGAAACACCTTTGGAGTGCAAGTGAGTGCAAGAGCTCTAGTGAGGAGTGTGATTTGAGAATCAAAGCTTGAGAGTTCCTCACTAGTGATTAGAGAGTAGCAAGTGTGCATCCTTCTTATCATTAGGCTCGTTGTGGTCAAGTGAGAGTTCTAGCTTGTTACTCTTGGTGATCGCCATCACCTAGACGGCTTGGTGGTGATTGGGAGTTTGGTGATCATTCGGCGGAGCTTGTGGATGACCCAACTCATCTTGTGAGCGGTTTTGGGCGATTCACCGTGATGGAGTGTCGAAGAATCAGCCGTAGAGAGCACTTGATCCTTGCGCGGATCAAGGGGGAGCTATACCCTTGCGCGGGTGCTCCAACGAGGACTAGTGGGGAGTGGCGACTCTCCGATACCTCAGAAAAACATCGCCGTGTTTCTTGCCCTTACTTTCAAGCATTTACATTCTCGTATTTACTTTCATTGCTTGATTTACTTTCCTAGAATTGCCATGCTAGACTAGGATTGGAAACTAGGGTGCAAAACTTTTACCGGTAGAATCTCTAGGAACACAAGTAGGCACTAGGGGTGAATTCCGGCTTGTAGGATTTAATTCTTGCAATTAATTTTTAGAAAAGCCCAATTCACCCCCCCTCTTGGGCATCTTGATCCTTTCACAAAGCTTCAAAAGGTGCCATCTTGATACTCTCTTGGTAACTGTTGTTGTAAGCGAATTCTGCCAACGGTAACTAGGATTCCCATGAGCCTCTGGATGATAACACACAAGCTCTAAGCATATCTTCAAGTACAACATTAACTCGTTCTGTCTGCCCATCTGTCTGTGGGTGGTACGCTGTACTACGAATCAAACTAGTGCCCAGACCTTTATGAAGATGTTCCTAAAAATGAGAGGTAAACTGTGAACCACGATCAGACACGATCGTTTTTGGTATACCATGTAATCGGACAATCTCAGCGATATACTTTTCCGCATAATGAGGTGGTCGGAATGTTGTCTTAACTGGCAGAAAGTGAGCTGATTTGGTAAGGCGATCTACTATTACCCAAATCGAATCATGTCCCTTTTGTGTGGTGGGAAGACCAGTGATAAAATCCATACTTATATCATCCCATTTCCAATCGGGTACAGACAAGGGTTGCAGAAGTCCTGCGGGTCTCATGTGAAGAGCTTTAACTCTACAACACATGTCGCAACGAGCAACATAAGCTGCAATCTCCTTTTTCATCTTAGTCCACCAATAACGGGGTCTCAACTCCTGGTACATTTTACTACTTCCGAGGTGAATAGATAGCTTAGAATGATGAGCCTCATCCATCAACTTGTTCTTAAGCTCTCTATCCTTGGGTACTACCAGGCGATCCTTAAACCATAACACTCCTTGGTCATCCAATCGAAAGTGTTTGGTGGGTTCTCTTTTCATCTTCTCCTTGATATGAAAGATTCCCTTATCTGTTTTCTGACCTTCAATGATCTGGCTCTCCAAAGTACAACTGATCTGAATATTATGCAACACAGCCGGATGTAACAAATTGAACCCTTCTTCAAACAACGGTTGCACACCAATAGCATGTGATTTTCTGCTCAGTGCATCTGCTACTATATTAGCCTTCCCGGAATGATGGTGCATGTTCAAATTATAGTCCTTTATCAGCTCTAACCACCTTCTCTGTCGCATGTTTAACTCAGATTGGGTAAAAATGTATTTAAGACTCTTATGATCTGTAAAGATATTACACACATTACCCAGCAGGTAGTGTCTCCAAATTTTTAGAGCATGCACCACTGCTGCAAGCTCCAAGTCATGGGTAGGATAGTTAACCTCATGCTTCCTCAATTGTCATGAGGCATAAGCAATGACCCTTCCGTTTTGCATTAGCACACATCCTAAACCATTCTTAGAGGCATCACAAAACACATCAAACGGCTTTTCTATATCTGGTTGGGCCAGAACAGGAGCTGTGGTCAACAACTTTCGTAAGGTACCGAAAGCTGCCTCACACTCCTCTGTCCATACAAACTTATGATCCTTCTGTAAGAGGCTTGTCATCGGTTTGGCAATCTTCAAGAAGTCCGGTATGAAGCGACGATAATAACCGGCTAAACCAAGAAAACTTCGAACTTCATGAACTGTGGTTGGTGACTTCCAGTCCATAACCTCTTGCACCTTACTAGGGTCTACTGAAATTCCCCTTTCAGACAACACGTGACCAAGAAAAGGAACTGTCTTAAGCCAGAACTCACACTTGCTGAACTTAGCGTACAGTCGATGTTCTCTGAGTCTAGTCAAGACAATCCTGAGGTGTTCTGCGTGATCTTCTTCATTCTCTGAGTATATTAGAATGTCATCAATGAACACAATCACAAACTTGTCCAACTCTGGCATGAAAATGGAATTCATCAGGTACATAAAGTATGCAGGAGCATTTGTCAATCCGAAGGATATGACAAGATACTCGTACAAACCATATCTGGTAGAGAACGCAGTCTTAGGCACATCTTGTGGCCTAATCTTTATCTGATGATACCCTGACCTTAAATCTATCTTAGAGAACACTTTGGCCTTAGACAATTGGTCAAACAAGATATCAATCCGAGGAAGAGGATCCTTGTTTTTAATTGTCACCGCATTCAGTGGCCGATAATCCATGCACATGCGTAAGGAGTTATCCTTTTTCTTTTTCACAAATAGTGCGGGGCATCCCCACTCAGATGAGCTGGGATGAATCAAACCCTTCTTCAGCAAATCCTGGAGTTGCTTCTTTAATTCTGCTAATTCATTTGGAGGCATCCGATAGGGCCTTCTCGAGATCGGTGCTGTTCCCAGAATTAACTCAATGGCAAACTCAACATCTCGATCTAGTGGAAGTCTAGGTAACTCATCTAGAAATACATCTAGAAAATCATAGACTACTGGAATCTTGGCTAGCAGAGTAGTTTGGACCGCACTGCTAGCTAGGTCTACTTTTCGAGGTAGGACCACCTGAAAGGTGCCTTCCCCACTTGGTTCCTTAAGAGAGATACTTCTTCCTCCAATATCAATTACTACTCCCATCTTATTCATCCAGTTCATACCCATAATCACATCCAAAACTAACCCTGGCATGACTATCAGATTAAGCTTATATTGCCGGTTTGATATGTTTAGGGTTACTCCCTGAACTATCTGATTAGTCAACAGATCAGCCCCAGCTGAACTGATTCTATATGCACATTCTAATTCAACTATCTTTTGCTCATGCCTCTTAACAAATGCTTGACTTACAAATGAATGTGATGATCCAGAATCAAACAAGACTACTACAGGATGATTGTTGATAGAAAACATACCAGCTGTCACCGGTTCTCCTTCCGGGATGTCATCCACGGTGGTGTGGTGCACACGAGCTTGGTACTGCGTCTGCTGTTTCTTAGGGTAGGGGCAAAACTTTGCAAAGTGTCCGGGTTGGTTGCAGTTGAAGCACGGTCCCTTCACTTGAGCCACAGTTCCAGATGAACTGCCTTGTCCTGCCTTCGCTTGAGGCAATGCCATCTTGAACGGTTTCTGGTTCCTCTGGGGTTGCTGAGCATTCTGATTCTTCCTTTGCGGTGGCCTAAACCTTGCACCTGGGGTAGGCGAACGATAAGCTGGACGGTTGGCCACTGGGGCTCTGGACTGGGACGGACCCGACTCGAAAGCTCTCTTACGGATCTTAGAAGCAGCATAAACATTATTGTTCTTGATGAGTTACAGGCCCGATCTTCCGAGAGGTAACCGGTAAGTTCGATTTGTGGAGATCTCGACGTTGGCGATCCGGCTTCAAATCAGACACGATTCGAACCCTGCAACCGTTACACCACTGCTCCGTTGGTTATCAACCAAGCACAACTTGATCAACCTCGCCAAGAAGGCTTTTCCTGCAAGCGAATCGAAGAACACAAGCAAGAAGGTAAAAACACGCAATCTAAAATTGCAAATATGAATGATGCGAATATCAATATAGGGTTTAAGAACTCAGTTTCAAAGGACTAATCGACATAGTGGAGGAGATCAAGAACGGGGCCCTGGATCACTGTAAAAGGATTTGTCACCACAGTTACAATGAACGATTTAGTTTCTCGATGGAAAACTAAATTCTAAACAAAACCCAACTGTCTAGCAGCGGTGGCGGCTGTGTTTATAGTCTAAGACTCGACCTAGGGTTGAGGACGGCCAGGGGTTGGGCGCTCACAACTTGGGCTTAAGGCCCGACACGATACATGGCCAAGTTGGCCCCAAATAGGTGACACAGCACCTTGTCGTAGTCACACAGAATGATACACGGACCTTCTGGAGCTAGGACCAGATCCAAAACGACGGCGTCGTCGTCCCCTTTCCAACGCATCCAAGAACGCCTCGTTTCGATGTCGTATGCGAAAGTTATGACCAAAACAGTGACGACATGTCTGCTGAATCCGAGGGTGACGTGGCAGCTGAGTTGGGGACGAATTACAACTTAGGGAAGACCATAGCGTCGGTGTGTCCAGTGTGGCGATGTCCTCATCATCCTCCCCTTCTTGAATTGGAGTCATCCTCGACTCCATCTTGGCGATGTCCTCATCATCCCCTCCTCCTAGAATTGGAGTCGTCCTCGACGTCATCCCATCATCAGCGAACTCCTGCAAAAGGTTAGTGACAGCAGGCAATGCACCAGACATAATAGGTTGACAAAACATAGTATAACATGGTGCATCAGGATTATCACATAACTCAGCAGTAGCAGAAGTTGTAGCAAGAAAAGTACCTCCTTTTAACCTAATCCCATTATTCCCATTAATTTTAGCAATGTGAGTTGGAGGTGTATTTTTAATCTCTTTAGCATGTTTAATAATTTCCGTAGGAGACAAAGGCAGCAATGTAATTGTCTTGTCCTTATGTATGATAGTGTATGTATTAGTTCTACCATGGTATAAAGCATCATTATCAAATTCCCATGGACGACCTAACAGAATGGAACAAGCTTGCATAGGGACAACATCAAAATCAGCAGTATCATGATAAGAACCTGCGAAAAAGCTAATGCGTGCTGATTTAGTTACCTTAGTCTTACCACTATTATTGAACCACTGAAGTTTATATGGATGCGAATGTTGTCGTGTGGTCAAGCCAAGCTTCTCAACCAAATCTGAACTCACCAAGTTATTGCAACTTCCGCTATCAATGATAGTGAGAACACGACAACCCTGCACAATGAAATACATGTGGAACAAATTGTTTCATTGAATCTTCATCTCGTCTTCATGTCCCACACGTGTACTTAACACACGCTGCACAAGAAGGCTAGGGTAATCCGCGGCAGCAGCCACAGAGTCAATGATGATAGCCTCCTTGTCTTGATCACCCTCGGTGGAATCTGCATCAATGTTAGCAGCAAGGGCTAAATCATCTTCAACATCACTAGTACTTACATATCCATCCTCGGTAGCAATGAAAGCACGACGACTGGGGCAATCCTTCATGACATGTCCCATGCCTTTGCATCGGTGGCAAATGATTTTAGCGCTGGACGAGGAGGAGCTAGTAGAAGCACCCGGAGTGGCACCTTTCTTCTGCACATTAGACAATTGACTTACCCCATGTGGTGCAACAGAAAGCTTGGGCGTCTCTGGCTCAGCACGCTGCTGAAAATTCCTCCCATTGTTAGACCTGAAAGGCTGGTGTTGTTTGCGGCCCTGTACTTCACGTTCTGCCTTAATAGCAAGATGATACAATTGGGAAAAATTGTGCTATTCTTTGTAATCAAGTATGTTCTGGATATCATGGTTTAGACCACTAAAAAATCTAGCACTAGCATCATTATCATCTTCATTTATACCACAACGGGCTAAACCAATAAGCAATTCTTGATAGTAAGCTTCTACTCCTTTATCACCTTGTTTTAAAGTTTGCAGTTTCAAACGTAAATCACGTTGGTAATAAGGAGGAACAAAACGAGATTTCATACGTTGCTTTAAAGCATTCCAAGTTTGAGGCACAGCAGCAGCATTATTAGCATTGCAAAGATCATTCCACCAGAACAAAGCAAAATTAGTAAACTCACTAGTAGCAAGTCTAACTCTATGCTCAGCAGGAAAATTATGAGAATCAAATTTTTGTTGAACAGCAAGCTCCCAATCTAAATAAGCCTCTGGATCAATATTACCAGCAAAAGGAGGAAGGCTAAATTTAATTTTACCAAAAGGATCATTATTACCATGATTATTACCTCCCATACCGCGACGGTTGAAGTTGAGGCGGCGACGGGCATAACCATCAGCATTCACATCCGCATCGTCATCACCAAATCATCCGCATCGTCATTAACAGCACGATGAGGTGGAGGACGTTGCTCGAGTTGTTCAATGCGGGTGACCAGATTGTTCACATTGCACGTCAGCTCGGTCATAAGATTGCGTTGTTCAGTCATGATCGTTGTAAGCTCGCCCTTAGACACGCAATCATTGAAGTCCGTCGGAGATCCTGCCATGGTTAGAAGATAGAAAAAGACAACACCAAAGTATTATCCCTATCAACTAAAGGAACCAAGTGGTGGTGGTGAAAGTGGAATGCAAAATCATAAGCGGCTTACAACCGTCTTGCCTGTATTCTTACCAACGCCAAACAAGAGCAAAACCAACGTGGCGAAGCAATCTGTTGTTGAACGTGGATAACAGTTGCAAGATGAACCTGTGCTGACAGAAGAGTATGTGGAGCTATGGGTAGGCACACAATATGACAGCAAGGATTAGCAATTAACGAATACAGATTAGCGATTGTTCAATCCGGATCCAAAGTACAAATCACAGCTGCTGGCTAAGACGTGTCGAGACGTAGCGCAACAAGGTGAAAACAAAGGATGATGGAAAGAACGCACAGAACAAGCAAATAACCGGATTTTTCCTTTTTCCTGAATTTTTCCCCGATTTTCCCAAAAGGCACTAGTAGGAATCAAACTTTTTTATTTTTTCACTATTTTTTTATATTTTTCTCTAAACAAGGATCACAAAAGATGCAACCACAAAAATTGGCACCTACAACTGAGGTGGGATGTGGTCTACAGAAAAACAGCACGTTCTCTGAAAAGCGTGCAAAAGCTTTGACAATTTTTTTTCTTTATTTTCCTGATTTTTTTTGTAATTTTGACGAAACCAAACAGGGCGAAGCCGAGTTTGGGTCGGCTCCAAATGGTGTCAAGAAGATGCTGTAAAAATTTCAGATTTTTCTGATAAACGAGCGAAAAGTTATGCCTGTTTTACCGAAGGTATCTCAAGTTATGTTTTCTGAAAGGCACAATACGGCAGCGGCAGTTAGGGCAAAGTGTCCCTAAACTCCAACACCAATCACACGATCGTCCTTGTGACTTCAACAGCGACAGTAGGTATTTGCCTGATGATGTAAGGAGGGCTACGATGCAGGCAAAATAAGAGCGGCTGGCAACCTATCTAGGGTTTGCACGGCGGCGAGAAGTTACATAAGGCGGCTAGCGGGGGCAAGTCGAGTAATATGGTGGCTTCGACTTGCTGTTTGGGAACGGTGGATGGGATAGCGGCGGAAAACAAAAATCACAGCAACGGGCGATTGAACTACGACCACGAACACAATCCTAAACCAGCAACAAGACTCGACCACGGACACAAACTCAACAATGCGAATCTGAAACGAAATTGCAAAGGCACAAAAGGTGATAGGACAGCGAAAATTGAAATATTTTTGGGCTTTTGTGGACTCTAGGTAATGAACAAATATGAATCTAAGGCAAATGAGAATATACCTCACGGTAAACCTAAAATCTCTGATACCAATTGATGAGTTACAAGCCTGATCTTCCGAGAGGTAACCGGTAAGTTCGATTTGTGGAGATCTCGACGTTGGCGATCCGGCTTCGAATCAGACACGATTCGAACCCTGCAACTGTTACACCACTGCTCCATTGGTTATCAACCAAGCACAACTTGATCGACCTCGCCAAGAAGGCTTTTCCTGCAAGCGAATCGAAGAACACAAGCAAGAAGGTAAAAACACGCAATCTGAAATTGCAAATATGAATGATGCGAATATCAATATAGGGTTCAAGAACTTGGTTCCAAAGGACTAATCGACACAGTGGAGGAGATCAAGAACGGGGGCCCTGGATCGCTGTAAAAGGATTTGTCACCACAGTTACAATGAACGATTTAGTTTCTCGATGGAAAACTAAATTCTAAACAAAACCCAACTGTCTAGCAGCAGCGGCGGCTGTGTTTATAGTCTAAGACTCGACCTAGGGTTGAGGACGGCCAGGGGTTGGGCGCCCACAACTTGGGCTTAAGGCCCGACACGATACATGGCCAAGTTGGCCCAAATAGGTGACACAGCACCTTGTCATGGTCACACAGAATGATCCACGGACCTTCTGGAGCTAGGACCAGATCCAAAACGACGGCGTCGTCGTCCCCTTTCCAACGCATCCAAGAACGCCCCGTTTCGATGTCGTATGCGAAAGTTATGACCAAAACAGTGACGACGTGTCTGCTGAATCCGAGGGTGACATGGCAGCTGAGTTAGGGACGAATTGCAACTTGGGGAAGACCATAGCGTCGGTGTGTCCAGTGTGGCGATGTCCTCATCAGTTCTTCTCTTGCTTCAAGCAGTCACTAACAAAGTCATTGAAACCAGTCCTCATATTTGTACCCACATGTTTCATCATCTTGGGATTCAGGCCTCTCTTGAAGCTAGCGATCTTCTTGGCATCAGTATTCACCATATCGGAAGCATAACGGCTTAGGTTATTGAATGCATGCAGATATTGAGTTACAGTCTTCGTGCCTTGATTCAGTGCCAGGAATTCCCCAAGCTTCATCTCTGTCAGACCAGGTGGAATGTATGTTCCACGGAAGGCTTCAGTGAACTCCCTCCAAGTGATATGGGCGTGGGGAGGAAAAGTGGTACGGTGGTGCTTCCACCACATTCCTGCCGGACCTTGAAGCTGATGAGCTGCATACTTGGTTTTCAACACTTCAGTCATCCTCAAGACACGGAACTTGTCTTCCATAGTGTTAATCCACTCTTCTGCATCCAAGGGTTCTGCGGCTTCCTTGAAGATCGGTGGACGGGTGTCCATGAAATCCTTGAAACTGCTGTACTGATTTGCTTCGTGCCCACCCGGGTTTATCCCCCGACGGGTGTTATCTGCAATACTGCGCAACGCAGCTTCCATATTCTGTTGCATGCTCTCCATGTTGCGTTGGCTTCCAAGAAATTGTGCGAAAAACTGTTCCGCAGTGTAGGGTGGAGGAGGCGGTGGTGGATCACGGTCATCATTACCAGCTGCACTGCCACCAGCCTCAGCGGCACCATACACGGTACGACGAGTGTTCGACATCTGCATGTTTCAGCAACAGTAATTATTAGGTGATGTTGTAGAAATTGCAAGCGAATGAAAAATTATGCCGAACTAAATTCACTGGAGAGAATAAATTCATACAATAAAACAGGGGCACAATAAGTCATTCCAATTAACACAACATCACTAATTAGATTACTTAAAGCGCACACATCGCGTCCATACAACCAAGTTGCCAGCATACATACACTGGACTTTTGACGTTCGGATACCGCCACAAACACATCCAAGTTTTCCAACATTACATCAAGGCCTTAGTCTTTCTACTCATTATTACATGCCCAACGTGCCAACAAGCAAAAGATCATGCAGGCGGAACCTAGTAGGTAGCGCAACAACTACTAGCCTACTCATCGTGGTCGTTGTCTAAGTCAGAGACGTTGGCGTCGTCGCCATCTGCAACGTCGTTGTGCTCCTCAGCTGGTGCCTCGGGCTCTTTGGGATCTTCGTCTTCATCTAAATCCATCTCTGCTGCACCAGGGGGAACATAGGGGTTGAGCTGATTGTTCAGCCGATGAACCTTCTCATGCAGGTTGTCATTGTACTCCTCGGCATTAGCCAGCTGCTGCTCTAGCTCAAACTGTCTCGCCCTCAACACATTCTCTGCAGACCAGGCTTCATTCCTCTGATGGAGCACATGGGTCAACATGCGCTCAGCGTTCCTGTTGGCGGTGGTCAGTCGCCCAACCTGCTCTCTCAAGGCACGTACATCTCCCTCGAAAACTATAGTCCTCTGGGTAGCCTGATCCCTCTGACGGGTCAACTGAGCCATCTCTGTTGTGAGCCTCTCAATCTCGGCATCGTGATCTCTCTGAAGCTGATGTCGGTCGTCACGAGCCTGACCAAGAGCACCAGACACACGTCTCAGACTACCTTCCACTCCATCGAAGGCCTTCATTACTGCGAACATGGCACTCATAGCGGGGTTGTCACTGTTCTGTGCTTCAGCTGCGCTAATCTCCAGGGATCTTCCTCTTGCCTGCTGCCACGAGTCAGTGGAGGGGTTGCCCCTCGGAAAGACTCCAACTATAGCTGCTGCCAACTCCTGAGGAAAGTGATCCATGATATCCCTCAGGATCCCAAAGGCTGCCCTCTCAGCGGCTTCTTCAGCGGTCCTGCCAGTTGACTCAAAACGCCAACCGGTCCACTCAGAACCATCACCTTGGGGATGAACCACTGCTTCCATAGTCACCAAAAGTCCTTCCCCCAACCGCTCATTCAACCAAAAGTAGCGGGGCTCCATTCCATCAGGATAGCCTACATAGCTGAGCACTCTCCACAAGAGCGTAGGCATCCCAAACTCTCCAAGAAAAGTGTGGCGCTGACGAGTGCGTGGAGCAAGCTGATGACGGGGAGCTCTGCCGGTGGACTTGCGGGTTGTCTGCTTGGTACGTGCCATCTGTAGCAAAATTTTATTACCGTAGTGAGAACAGATTTTTAAGTTGGCATTTTTATCAAAATGAGATAATCAACTTATAAGGGGAGGAACAATGCCATGAATGAAATGCACAACATGATGCATGCACGTTCCGTACGTCCTCACAAACTTAGAAAATTAATAACTACTAACGGAATAAACAGTGGCATACAACGATCTCTTGTAAACGTAACTAATACGTACTACTCGAAAGCGCTGTTATGTACCTACAGAAAGTCATTTCAGCCCAAACCTCATAGTATGAAATTATGCAAGAAGGCAGTAAAGTAAGCTACTCGCTCTACACGCATCCCCAGATACAAGTATAACAGTAACAACTACCTGAATCGTCGTCCTATTGACGGCATCGTCACCACATGACGGAATTCCCACAATTTGGATACCTTTATACGAACATGCGCATGGCACGTAAGTGTTTCGGTATCACATAAGCACTTCCCTAGATCGGCAGTGTATCCGACCATGCTCTCACAACTCTCACTTACCAAGGCGTAGAGGTAGTTGATCCATACATTACCACTCAAATGAATGGCACTCATACAATAGCACGCCGTATGAGCGACGAAATTTAAAATATGATGCAAACCCCCAAGTTAATACTTAAATAAGCCACCTAGAGTCCTTACTGGGCATAAAGGATATGACCACTGGCACACTCTTAACTTTAAAAGCTTAGTTGAAAACACAGTTTTGTTTTTAAATACCCATGTGAACAGTAACATGCTAAACCATGCTCCGATACCAGCTGTAACGGATCAACGTAATTATACGAGATTAAGTAAGAAAATCTTCCACCAAGGCGGATAATTTACCAAACTTAAACCCGTATAACCTGAGATTACGTGAAATCACGAGGGATTTCAAACCAACCAACATACAACCAAGATCGTACTGATTTAGCAACCACAATTCACATGTTACATAGAGTTCGCAACAAGAGTTGAATACATCGGAGTTCGGAATAAAAGTTATTACAACATAGTTCAAAATAACATAGCGGAAGCAAATAGTTTTAACACACACACTTAGTTCAAATACAGTGTCAGGAGACAGTCACGGTCCACAAAAGCATTAGATAAGAGGAACAGGGTGACCATTGCCCAAGGTCCTAGTTGTCGCCCATCGCCGGATACAGACAGTTGGAGCAGTACCCATAGTACATCTGACCATCTGCAACAACAATGTGAACAACGCCCTGAGTACGAGAATGTACTCAGCTAGACTTACCCGTTAAAAACCAGAAATAAAGGACACCAAGGAGCATGCAAGGCTTTCTTTCAGTGGACTAGCTTGACTCATTTGCGAAAAACATAAGCTACTATAAAGATACTAATTTAAGTATTTTGCATCATTTTTAGTATGACCTATCCAACTAGATAAGCACCTATACTATAGCAATCACTTGATTAATCAATAACAATCTAGATTACCATATCAGGTCTTGCATTTCCAACATCATTCACTTAACCATCAGTGTTCCATTAATGTTACTACGATGCCGTAGCTCGAGTCAAGTGCTCACTAACCGGGAGCGACGACGATTCGAATCGAATTCCTATCCAGCTGGAGATTTATTCCTCACACAAACCATGCTTCCCCCGTCAGGGTCGTGTAGATCACCAATGACACTTTCCAAGAAGCCGCAGGATAACAATCATGGATCGCACTACCCAGGGACCGCCCGACTGCCAGGACGCACCTTGGGCTCACTCTTCGCGTCCCCGTTACACCCCCTTCAGCACCAGTCTGCGAACCCGAGTTTATCCTGGCTCGAAATAGCGTCACTAGCTTCGCGGTCGAAAGGTACTTTATTTGGCCAGCTAAATGTGAGGCATGCGTTCAACATGACAAGAGGGACGAGCAACGATCGGTCCTTAACCGACACAGACGGAATCACTATAGTCCAAAACCCTATAAGACTCCGCTCGGTCTCCGTTTATCCACCAACACTTGGTTACTTTCCATGATCACAATTACAGCTAACCATAACCAGGTATCCACCTATAGCTCGCAGGTGACAGGAAATCACCCGACTTCTACCGGTCTAAGCATGGCTAAGCAATTTACTCGATCCTGATCTAACAAGGTAAAAGGTAATCCGGTGGACAAGGATAGTAATGCAACGGTTTCACTCAATTCCTATAACCTAATGCAACAGTAGATATAACTATAACTCATGTAATAAGGAATTGCTTTTATAAAGTAGGAGACTTAAGATGCTCCGGGGCTTGCCTCTTTTGAATGAGCTAGGACGGTGGTCTATGCACTCGGGCAGCTCCTCGCCTGTTTCTTCTTCCTCGGGCACCTCCTGTGCCTGAGGCTCCTGTTGATCCGTCCAAACTTGCTCTTCTGGTACTGCTGCCTGCGACTCCTCCTGCGATCCTGTATGATGCAAGTGCATAAGCAAACATGCGAATGATGCATCGGATTACGGTGGAATGCTTTGATGACATGATATGCAGATGAGCACATGGAATGGGCAGTTTGGATATAACTACATCTTCTACAAGGTAGTCCACGTCATCCAAGAACATGTACCCTAAAACATGCACCTTATTATTCTACTAGTTAGCACATCATCTACACATACAAGTGATCCTAAGTTACCAGATCTTACCAACCTAACTCATCCAACAACATCAGCAGGACATATTGATGCTTCAAAGATACACCAAACATATTTTATTACTCTTAATTTCTCATAAAGAATAATCTTTTATTCCCTACTTAACTAGGGTTACACAGCAACACCTATTTCTGGTGTAGATAAAAATTTACAAAAATTACAGTAGCTTACACTTACTCTAAACAACCTACTACCAACTTCATGAGGGTTAGGGGGCTCCGGCCACGTGCGCCGGCCAACGGCCGCCATGGCGGCAGTGGAGGAAGGAAGCGGCCAATTGGCCCTCACCTGAGCTCGAGCGGCGGAACGGACACGAGCACGAGGTGGAGGGAAGCGGGGCGGAGCTGAGACCGGGAGGAATCGGCCGGAGAAGCAGCCACGGGCGCGTACGGTGGTGGCGGAGCTTCGGGAGCCGGCAATGGCGCGACGAGGCACGGCTGCTGCTGGCGAGCGGCTGCGGAGCGAGAGGAGGGAATGGAGGGAGCAGCCGAGGCGGGCGAGCGCGTGGAGGCGGGGTAAGCGGGGGCCACCGGGGCGCGTGTCGCGCGGCGTCGCCGTCGCTCGGCCACGCGGCGGCCGAGTTCTGCCGCGGCGCCACGGCGTCGCGCGCGGGCGCGCACGCGGGAGGAAGCCGGCGCGGGGCGCGGGCCGAGCTGCCAGCGCTACTGGGCCGAAAAGGAGGCCACGGCCCACGAAAGTGAAAACCGATTTTTCTTTTATAAATAAAATTTTCAGATTTCTTTGTTTGTTTCAAATTTGAATTTGAAGATGAAAAAGAGGTTTTTAGAACTTTTGCCCAAAATAAAAGTTGTTCAAAATTTAATTCTCTACAACTTTCATGTAGGGCACTTTTCAAAATTCTCAATAGATTTTGAATTTGGGATTTAAAGCTAAATTGTTAAACAGAAATTCATTTGTTTAGAATATTTTTAAAGCAAAATTTGAGGTAAATTTGAATTCAAGAGTTGCTCCAAAAATTATGTTAATTTATTCTAGATTATTTAAAATTGCTATTACCCAAGAGCACACCACTTTTTAGCACTTACATTCAAAGTTAGGGTTCTAACTAATTGCTTTTCAAATTTAAATTTAAAAGGGCTTATATTTCATGCAATGATAACCAAGTATGTGATGCTTATGACCAATGTTTTGGATGCTAATGCATGCTTAACACCCAGGGGTGTTACAAAGGGGTTGGCACACCTGGTGGTTCTCGACGGAAAAGTGCCAGGTTAAGACCCAGCGAAGGGCCTAATGAAGACCTAGGCAACTGGTGTAGTGTGCGGCCGCCCTGTCATCGCCACGAGGGAGAGCAGGCTGTTGGAGCTAGAACAGCTCTGACGTGGCAAGCATGCCACCCAGAACGATGGTGATCGTGGCGAGATAAACCCTAAAGATGTAAAAACACGAGAGATTTTGTGCTGCCCACAACCACAGCCGATTTGGTCCTTTGTTCCTTATATTTATAGGCCTACTCGAGGCTTACAGACTCCAAGCCCCCCCATGCCATGCAATACAAAGATCGCAATGCCATTTCTCTGCAGTGTGCGCTACGTGCGCTCTACACGACATGGCGTGCGCCTGACCAACTCTACGGGTTGAGTCTTGATCGAGCACGCCTCCGATCAATCCCTGCCCCTAACTTAACCATTACAGACTCTTGACTTGCATCTATTTAGCTAACAAAACACCCCCTAAACTAGATGCACATCGACGACCCCTAATGCACCCCTGAGTTCTATGAACTTCACTCGCCCCAGCGCCTTTGTGAAGATGTTAGCGACCTGTCCTGCAGTCCCGACGTGTTCTATCTCCACCTTGCCTTCTTCGACACACTCACGAAGGAAGTGATACCTTGTATCAATATGCTTACTTCGATCATGATGCACCGGATTCCTGCTGAGAGCAATTGCAAACAAGCTGTCCATGAGTAATCTGACAGTCATCTCCTTTATCCCCAAGAAATCGGCAACCAATCGGCTTAGCCATATCCCCTGACACGCTGCTGCCGCTGCTGCCACGTATTCTGCTTCACAGGACGATAAAGCAACAATCTTCTGCTTCTGAGATGCCCAAGTCACCAAGCTGCCATTCAGAAAATAGCCAACTCCTGTGGTGCTTTTCCTATCCTCCATATCTCCTGTAAAATCGCTGTCACTATAACCAAGCAGCATTGGTTTTAGCTCAGCTCCCTTCTCATACTTGTAGCCATACCCTATGGTCCCTTTTAAGTACCTCAGGATACGTTTCACAGCTAGCCAATGATCTCTCCCAGGGGCTTCCATGTACCTGCTCACCACACCTACAGCAAATGCTAAGTCTGGCCTGGTATTGATGATGTACCTCAAACTCCCTATTATACTTCTGTATTCAGTGGGATTCAATGGCTCTCCTTCACTCTTCTTGCTGAGTTTCAGTCAACATTGCATAGGAGTATCACTTGAGTTACAATTGCTCATGCCTGCCATATCAATGATCTTTGCAACATATGAGCTCTAACACAGTGTGATCCCACTTGGATCTTGCTTGACTTCGATTCCCAAGTAGTAACTCAACAGCCCCAAGTCACTCATATTGAATTTTTTCTTCATCTCTGACTTAAAATCTTGATGTCATCTACATCGGGTCCAGAGATGATCAGATCGTCAACATAAACTCCCACAATCAAGAATGAGTTCTCCTTGCTTCTTCTGTAAACTGCATGATCCAGCTTACTTCTGACAAAACCCAAAGCCAATAGCTCCTTGTCTAGCTTGGCATTCCAAGCCCTCGGCGCCTGCTTCAACCCATAGAGAGCTTTTCTCAGCTTCAAGACTTTCCCTCCGTCACCAACTATGAAACCTGGAGGCTACTATACATACATGGTTTTAGCAAGGTCACCATTCAAAAATTTAGATTTCACGTCCATATGATGAACTTCCCAACCGCCTCTAGCTGCCAGAGCCAGCAACACTCGTACAGTCACAATCCTAGCCACCGGAGCAAAGACTTCGTCATAGTCGACTCCATGACGTTGAGCATATCCCTTCACCACTAGACGAGCTTTGTGCTTCACTATATTACCTTTAGGGTCCTTTTTTACCTTGAAGACCCACTTCAAACCGATAGCTTTATACTTGGGAGGTAATGGGCTGACATCCCAAGTTCGATTTGATTCAATCGCCTGCATCTCAGACTCCATGGCTTCCCTCCAGCATTGTTCACTCATTGCTTCTTCAACTGACCTCGGTTCCTCAGCAGCAAGCAAGCACAACCCGCTGTATTCGTAATTCTCCACCTCTTCTGTAGTCTCCAGCAAATCTGGAATTGTGCGATAACGAAGTGGAACACCTTCAGAGTTTGCAGATTTCCCGGTTGGTGGTGTAGCCCACTGTATCGCTGGTGGAGTGTGTGGAGGCGTATCCAATGCACCCCAGACTATGGGATTGACGGAGCAGGCGACCCCAGTTCACCGGTATCAGGATCAGAAAGATCGCCGTCAGCAGCTTCAGCGCCTGTTGTCGGACCTTGAATAGTGTCACCCCAATCAACCTGAAACATATCAGGCATTGCATTTTCAGCATCTCTTGTTGCCCTACTCTGATCTCCTCCCCAATCCCAAGGTCGTTGCTCATCAAATACAACATCACGTGACACCAATAGCTTATCATTCACCGGATCATAAACATGATAATCCTTTGATCCTGGTTCATAACCAAGAAAAACGCCTCGGATAGACCTGTCAGTCAGCTTGCTTGACCCTAGACCAACTGTCTTAACAAAAGCAGTACAGCCGAAAGTTCTCAAGTGCTTGACCCCTGGCTTATTTCCATACCATGCTTGATATGGTGTCTGTCCACGCAGACTCTTCATCGGGGATCGATTCAAAATATGGACTGCCGTTCTGACAGCCTCTCCCCAAAACCGAGGTGGCACCTTCATACTCTTCAGTAGACAGCGCGCCATCTCGACTACTGTCTGGTTTCTTCGCTCCACAACTCTGCTCTGTTGTGGAGTGTACGGGGCAGTGGTGTTATGCTTGATCCCATGATCGCCATAGAACACCGTGAAAGCTCCATTGTAGAACTCTCCCCCCCATCGCTCCTGAATGCTTTCAATCACCGACTAGATTCTAACTCAGATGCAGCTTTAAACTTCTTGAAAACTGATAGAGCTTCGGCCTTGGTTGTCAGCAACTCAATCCACATGTAACGACCGAAATCGTCCACAATGAGCATAAAATAAGATTTACCTCCTGGTGTGGGCAGTGTAATCTGCCCACACAAATCTGTGTGCACCAACTCCAGTCCTTCTGATGCACGCCATGAGGAAGATTGAGGAAAAGGTCTTCTATGTTGCTTGCCCAAAGCACAGCCATCACAGACTTGTTCCACCTTCCTAATCAGAGGTAAACCATCAACCATCTCCTTGACACCAAGATCCCGCAAAGCCCTGAAGTTTAAATGCCCAAAGCGAGCATGCCAGCGCCAGGCCTCCTCCTCCATCTTAGATAGCAAACATACAGGTGAAGTCAGGTTCACATTCATGACATAAAGACGATTTCTTCATTCTGCCCTGATTACTACACCACGTGATTCTCCAGAATGCTCTCTTTCGAACACCTCCATCACATCTTTGTTAATTACAACTCGGCATCCAGCCTCTTCCAATTGACCTAGGCTCACAATGTTGCATCTAAGAGAAGGAATAAAATAGACCCCCGTAAGTACTCGGTGCTCCTGATTTCTTCCAGCAATGGTGACTGTGCCGACTCCATGAATCTTCATTGTCGACCCATCTCCAAACCTTAATGTGCCCTGAACTGTTTCATCTAAGTCTGCCAAAGAGTCTCGGCAACTTCTCATATGATTTGTGGTGCCAGTATCAAGAACCCACGTACCTGCATCGTACTTCGCTAGAAACACCCATTCTTGATTCAGGAACAGTCCTTGTCGTCCCACCTTCGGAGTGGACATCACGTCACACACCTGTGCTACCAGCAAAGCTGGTGCTTTATCAGCATCAACGGCAACATGATGAGCTGCATCCTCCTACTCATCCTTGCCTGCCTTCTTATTCAAGCACTCCCTCGCCCAGTGTCCAAAGACCCCACACTTCTTGCACATGCTGTTGCTACGAGGTGTCCTTGATGATGGATGACAATTTCGTTTGTCACGATCAGTCTTGTCTCCACCAGGATGAGGCCCTGCCTTGTTCTTCTTCACATAGTGGCTCCCTCCTTTGCCGCCTTGGGAAGACAAATCTGAGCCCACCATGCGGCTCTTGTTCCTTGCTAACCACTCCTCCTCCGTAAGGAGAAGAGTATACTTTCCCTTCTCAGCAGCTTGCTCTGTTGAAGGTTCATGTCTATCTTCAGCAGCCCTAAGCCGCCCAACTAGATCTTCAATTGTCAAGGTCTTCAAGTCACATAACATCTCTATCATCACTGCTACTTGATTATATCTTGGCAGCACAACTCATAGAAATTTCTTGACCACACGCGTGTCATCCACGCTCTCTGTTGACGGTCCTTAAGTATCAATTATAACTATCAAATAAATAGAGAAAAGGATCCAAATGAAACCAACACCTAGACTTAGGGTTTTATCTGACAAAATTCCACGAGTTTTGCTGTTTATCTATTTCTGCAGGGGGTTATCAGGAAATACGGAAGAAAGGCCCACATGCCAGATTAATGACGGGATATTAACCGAACACGTAATTATCTTACATCTAGAAGAGTTCAGAAGCCACGAGAACGAACGGGAGGCGTAACGGAGCCGGACACAGGGCGCCCGCCCTGGTCCTTAGGGCACCCGCCCTGGCCCCGGAGCCAATCAGGCTCCGCCTCGAGGATTATGCTCCACCGACCTAGAGGATCAAGGAAAACCGTCCGTTCAATGTCGGTTTGATCCGACGGCCCAGATTCATCCGAAAGGGCTATATAAGCAAGGCCCCTGCCCCTGGAAGAGAGGCCCTCGTCTCATACTTCAAACCCTAATTCAGGAGGAGAGCCTCTGATCAAGCCCTAGAGCCACCACATCAACTAGATCTCTAGTTAGCATAGCTACATAAGATTAGAACTAGAAGGAGTCAATCTTCGATTGGTTCCCGGATCTGTCAAGAGGATTCTTGGTAATTCCTCTATTGTTCTTCAATTGTTCATCATTGTTCTTCAATATTATGAATATGACTTTGTTCTATTTCAATATATTGGTTATGACTTTGCTCTACTTGATTATATTTGCAATTATATTGTTCTTAGTTTATCATAGTTATATGCTTGGCTTAGTTAGATTGGAATTATATACATGCCTAGGATCGTATAGCGTTTATCCATGTGTACAGTGGGTGAATGATAACTATTGTGTAGACGTGGTGTCTATACCGTATTTATCTGCGATTGCACCCTATATGCCGGATTGTGGGGTAGTTCGCGATAGTGACAGCTTCGTTGATTCTTATACAGTCCCCCTCTCGTGTATAGGGCAGGCAGAGCAACACTATTACAGGGGAGTGATTGCTATGTTCTTCGTCTTCCTTGCTAATATTCACTATGCATGGATATAGTCTTTTCTCACCATGATTGCCAAGTATAATTGCACTAACTATGATATGCTAGACTTTATAGTTAATAATAACTTAGGGAATATCTTTGTAGTCCATCCTAATTCCATGCTAATGACTTGCTAGAATATCTGTTGAGGTGCTTATCATTATTATATGTGGCTAGTTGATCAGATTAATTATCTTTGTCACCATTATCACTTTACCTTTACTTAATGTGACATTTATACCTGTATAAAGAGATTGATAAATACTCTCGGTTATACATGCAATGATGTGTACTCAGTTCCATATTCTCATTCCATTATCAACCATGATACTTAGAAATCCCTTCCCAGTGGTAAAAATATAAATAACGATACCTGGAATACTTCCCGGTTAAAATGCTACATCGGTATTAATCTGTGCGCTTGCAGATCCCTTTTATTATTTATCTTGATGAGCAAATGCATATTTCAATACCGCGTCTCTCATGTCATGCTGGGGATGACAACTTGGCTTAAGTGGCATGAGGGATAGGTTTGGCATTTTTGGCGCCGTTATCAGAATTAGAAAACTAAGTCTACTTTTGGTAGTGACGTTAAGAATGCCCGACAAGCATTTTTGGCGCCGTTGCCGGGGAAGGTTGATTACTAAGTAGGAATGAATATGGAACTTTGAGTCATCATTTGCATCACTAATCTGATCGAGCTTATCAATTCTCTTATACAGTTTTACCCCTGTATTTTCCATTTTGATTATTTATTGCAGGGTGATGCATGAATAGAAGACATCTTCCAGACAACTTTGTTGATGATCCCGAAGCCTTATTCAGAAGAACAAGAGCCAAGCTCAAGAAGACATCGTCAACACTTCAGCACAAAGCTTCATCCAAATCCGAAGACCGCCGAAGTTTCATCCGGAATTTGTCGACTGAATTCGAAGCCATGGCGAACAAGTCAATCCGCGAGTTCTCAGCTCCCACTACGGACAACATCCGCACTGGACCTGCTGGGGAGATCGACCGCAACTTCGAGCTCAAGCCTGGGCTCATCAACATGGTGCAAGCTAACCAGTTCTGTGGGAAGCCACATGAAGACGCTAGTGCTCATCTTCAACACTTCCTGGAGATTTGTAGCACTTTCACCATGGCTGAAGTCCCCAGAGACGCCATACTACTTCGCCTTTTCCCATTCTCACTGTTGGGGAGAGCGAAGCAGTAGTTCTACGCTACAAAGGAGAAGAACACTACGTGGGCACTCTGCTCCACGAACTTTCTGGCCAAATTCTTTCCCATGGGCAAGACCAATGTTCTCCGTGGGAAGATTACAAGTTTTCAGCAACAACATGATGAATCCGTTCCAGAAGCATGGGAGCGTTTCCAAGACTACATCCTAGAATGTCCCCATCATGGAATGGAAAGCTGGCTACTGATGCAGACATTTTATCATGGCTCATTAACAGTGCCCGTGAAACCATGGATGCTGCAGCTGGAGGAGCATTCCTATCACTCACCATACCTCAAGCCACAGCTCTTGTGGAGAAGATGGCATCCAACCAAGGTTGGAATGAAGAAAGAACTCAGACACGCAAGAGAGGTGGAGGTATGCACCAGCTCAAGGAGGTAGACATGCTGTCTGCCAAGCTAGACCTACTCATGAAGAAGCTCGATGATCGAGCTGGAGAAAAGAAAGAAGTCATGCACGTCTACGACTCCCACATGACTTGTGAGGAGTGTGGAGGTACTGGACACTCGGGCAATCACTGTCCTGAGTTGCTGGAGGACGTGAACTACATCAACAATAACAACAACAACTACTACAACCGTCCTCAGCAGAATCAAGGTTGGAATCAACAGAGGCCTAACTACTCAGGTAATTACCAAGGTAACAATTCTTTCAATAATAATAATAATTATCCACCTTTGAGAGAGTTAGTATCCAACCAAGGAAAGCTAATGGATAACCTGTCTAAGAAATTGGCATCAAATGATATAATACTAGAAAATATAAATAATAGAATGGATAATTTCTCTACTGCCATCAAGAACCAGATTAGCTTTAATAAAATGATTGAATCTCAGTTGAATCAAATAGCTGCTGCTGTTCCTGCTACTAACCCCGGTATACCATCACAACCGGAAGGACTAGAATCTGCAAATCTTATAGACATGTTTGATGCAGGAGATTACTGGAGTAACCCTATCGTGGAAGTAAGTACTGACCGTCTGCCGGTCAAGAGAGGTGATCCAGGACGCCCCGTCATCCCGATCTCCATCGGCATGCGAGACTTCCCAGAAGCACTCTGTGACTTTGGCTCCAGCGTCAACATCATGCCCAGGGTACTCTATGAAAAACTCTTTTCACAACCATTATTAGAAACAACCATGTGTTTGCAGCTTGCAGATAGGACACTGAGTTTCCTGAGAGGAATATTGAAGAACATCTGTGTCCGAGTGGGTTCCTCGTACGCTCCAGCAGACTTCGTAGTGATAGAGACCGGTTCTGATGAGAGGGCTCCCGTCATCCTAGGGAGACCATTCCTGAACACCGCGGGAGCTGTCATCTATGCTAGTGCTGCCAAGATCAGTTTCTACATCAAGAGGAGGAAGGAAACGTTTTCCTTCAAGAACAAGACCGCACAAATCCCAGAGCAACCCCAATATGAACCAAGGAAGAGGACCAACAGGAGGAACAAGAGCAAGAAGTAAGTGTGGACCGAGACAGCTAAGATGGTCACTGCCGTGCACAAAGGTCAAGATCGCCAACTCAAGTCACCGTTCTTGCCTAAGAAGGACGACCCAGATATGCCAAGCATTTATTGCTCCATTAATGGGTCCCACTTCTATAAGACACTTTGCGACACTGGGTCGGGCGTCAACATAATGGCCAAGGTCACCTATGAACTTTTGTTCGGAACCATGCCCTTAAACCCAACATATATTCAGCTCCAGATGGCAGATCAGATATTCCGACAGGTCGAAGGTACAGTAACTGACGTCCCTGTCAAGATAGACGATCACTTTGTCCATACAGACTTTCAGGTTATTGACATGGGAGAAGATGAATATGATCCACCCATCATCCTTGGAAGACCATTCCTTAGTACTGTCAAAGCAATCATTTACATTGGAACTGGAGAAGTCCACATGCACTTCCCCTCTGAGAAGGTACGTCTTTACTTTACTGACCCTAACTATGTATTTGAAGAATCCAAGCAGGTCAGGACAAGAAGAAGGCGACGTAACCACAATCAGAAGCAACAGGTCATCAAGGACGGATGGGCAGATTATGAAGGAGAAGTGGTAAGATCTGAAGACATACCACTCAACCAACACTGTCCTGAGGAGACCAAAGCACCGAGACAGGTATGGAAAGAAAAGACAGTTGTACATGAAGAGGAGGCGCCGCCGGAACCACCGACTACGCCATCCACCAAGTCCCAGGACGACTGAACGAATAAGAGTCCCGTTCGGAGGACTTAAAAACACCGAACGCCTTGCCAAGAGGTAACTTGGTAGTTATCCTTTCCTTTTAATTATTTACTTTATCTTAAATAGTTTGCTTAGTTAATCATATTCATACTATCTTAAAAAGAAAATAAAAATGTTAAAAACCCTAAAGCCCCATGTGAGTATGCGAGTGGCATAAAACCCATAAGTACATTCACTGTGGTGGCATAAAATATATATATATAATAAATACATAAATATTTTCTTCTGCTTTATAAGAAAAAAAACAACAACATAAAAAAAATCAAGGAGGCTCAGCATGATAAAGGTTAGATATTTATGCTAACACTTAATCAGTTCCACAAAGCTTTGTTGTCTATTTGAGCTTCACAGAATTCAAGGAGACTAGCAGACAGAGGACATTCTAATCGCTGTCAGGGTGCTGCCGACTTTCAAATACACCTCCGCCATCTGCTAGCTACATCAGAAGAGATT
Organism: Saccharum hybrid cultivar R570; assembly: GCA_038087645.1. Lineage (NCBI taxonomy): Eukaryota > Viridiplantae > Streptophyta > Magnoliopsida > Poales > Poaceae > Saccharum > Saccharum hybrid cultivar. The sequence goes on from JAQSUU010000066.1 coordinate 6,135,563, forward strand.
ATGTCAAGATCCAGCTTGGGGGAGAGCACCTCCATTATCTTGCTAAGTATTTCTATCTTTATCTTTATATTTATATATACTTCTACCCTATAAAAATAAAAATATACATAACTATGAAAAAAACCAAATAAAGATTTTGTGCTTATATATATATACCTATATCTTTTGCTTAGTGTGTTTTAATAAATAAATAAAGTGGCTATGCTAAACTGAATCTAGATAATAATAAAACTCTAGCATGGATATGATGAATAGTTGCTTTGCCTAACTTTCAAATTTGAAGTCCTCTCTCTAAGTTTAGACATAACTGTTATCATTAGCTTGCTCTAAACCTGAACTTGTGGGAAGAGAACTTGATCTAAAGTCTAAGTTGTTAACGGATATGATATGGGAAGGTTGAGCTGCTGTTTATCTATTCCTAGAGATGCTAGAATTCTGGAGAATTTTATCTTTGAAAATCTTAAAATGCTACATGATGAGTTCCTGTATGATGAGAGTTTAAGTTCCTACCACAGCCATACATACATGCTTGTTAGACTTTAAGCCATACCTTTACTTTTTACTGCTTATGAGCATTGAGTGTAGTCAAGCTGTGTAGACCCTTAGGAGCTTGTCATGCGGTTAAAATCAAGATTCACTTGCACGATCACTCATACATGCTGCTTCTACTCCGGAAGTACGCATCCACATATATCCACTCATTCTCATCTCCAGATCCACATAAAATTATTCTACTCCTAATCCGAGAGAGAATAGCCAAAAATATTTTCCCATTCTTGTTATCCCCTGTGAAATAAATGCTCAAGCTATTTTGGTTACTACCACTTGCTATATTGTTCTAAGGAGATGAGTGCTCTATACGAGGAAATAAAAAGGGGCTAGTGCCCGAAACCTCGAAAAGAAAAATATACGAGGAAATAAAAAGGAGCAAGTGCTCGAAACCTCGATGAAAAAAAAAGAGAAAAAGTGTGAGAAGAGAGGTAAAAATGGACAAGTGTCCGACAGTAGAATTAGGGGTACAAGATACCCACCTGAGAGGAAAAAAAAAGAAAAAAAGAAAATATAGAGCACCTCATTCTCCTCAAGAGCTTTAAAAGCAAGAAAGGTACGTATCCCCTCAAAAAGAGCAAAAGTAGAATTAGACTTTCACCATTGTTATCATCACTATCACCATACACCATTTATTCGTCACACATGCACATCTTGATTTGACTTATTGGCTTGTTTCTCTGGATCCATGGTTTGACTATGCAATAAATGTCTTGTAAGTATGTATACTTTATCTCCCACCTATGAGCTCCAGATATCAAAAGCCTGTTTAGAATAGGATGAGAGAGAATGCAATGTTACTCGGCCTTATACCACAAATACTACATACTTTGCTTTGAGAGAAGGCAGACATCATTACTGCCTTGGTGAGGATCCAGAAATACCACAAAAGAGAGACCGGAGAGAGTCATACAAGGAATCTCTGAGTTTTATTTGAAAATCTGTAAAAAAAACTCCAAGAGCTATAGCTAATCAAGAATAAGAGACATGGCGCTTGACTAGACTGTTCTATCTTTTAACCGCTCAAGACAAAGGTGACGGTTGCAAGCCCCATGGTGAAAGGTATAATGAGTAAGTTTTAAGTCTTGACAGTTTACTTTAACTCAGAGATGAGACTCTATTTGAAAGCATGTGTACCGTCAAAATTCAAAGGCATTTCAGCAACTACTGAGTCTATCCTTGCTCAGGGACGAGCAAGAGGTAAGCTTGGGGGAGTTTGTTGACGGTCCTTAAGTATCAATTATAACTATCAAATAAATAGAGAAAAGGATCCAAATGAAATCAACACCTAGACTTAGGGTTTTATCTGACAGAATTCCACGAGTTTTGCTGTTTATCTATTTCTGCAGGGGGTTATCAGGAAATACGGAAGAAAGGCCCACATGTCGGATTAATGACGGGATATTAACCGAACACGTAATTATCTTACATCTAGAAGAGTCCAGAAGCCACGAGAACGAACAGGAGGCGTAACGGAGCCGGACACAGGGCGCCCGCCCTGGTCCTTAGGGCGCCCGCCCTGGCCCCGGAGCCAATCAGGCTCCGCCTCGAGGATTATGCTCCACCGACCTAGAGGATCAAGGAAAACCGTCCGTTCAATGTCGGTTTGATCCGACGGCCCAGATTCATCCGAAAGGGCTATATAAGCAAGGCCCCTGCCCCTGGAGGAGAGGCCCTCGTCTCATACTTCAAACCCTAATTCAGGAGGAGAGCCTCTGATCAAGCCCTAGAGCCACCACATCAATTAGATCTCTAGTTAGCATAGCTACATAGGATTAGAACTAGAAGGAGTCAATCTTCGATTGGTTCCCGGATCTGTCAAGAGGATTCTTGGTAATTCCTCTATTGTTCTTCAATTGTTCATCATTGTTCTTCAATATTATGAATATGACTTTGTTCTATTTCAATATATTGGTTATGACTTTGCTCTACTTGATTATATTTACAATTATATTGTTCTTAGTTTATCATAGTTATATGCTTGGCTTAGTTAGATTGGAATTATATACATGCCTAGGATCGTATAGCGTTTATCCATGTGTACAGTGGGTGAATGATAACTATTGTGTAGACGTGGTGTCTATACCGTATTTATCTGCGATTGCACCCTATATGCCGGATTGTGGGGTAGTTCGCGATAGTGACAGCTTCGTTGATTCTTATACAGTCCCCCTCTCGTGTATAGGGCAGGCAGAGCAACACTATTACAGGGGAGTGATTGCTATGTTCTTCGTCTTCCTTGCTAATATTCACTATGCATGGATATAGTCTTTTCTCACCATGATTGCCAAGTATAATTGCACTAACTATGATATGCTAGACTTTATAGTTAATAATAACTTAGGGAATATCTTTGTAGTTCATCCTAATTCCATGCTAATGACTTGCTAGAATATCTGTTGAGGTGCTTATCATTATTATATGTGGCTAGTTGATCAGATTAATTATCTTTGTCACCATTATCACTTTACCTTTACTTAATGTGACATTTATACCTGTATAAAGAGATTGATAAATACTCTCGGTTATACATGCAATGATGTGTACTCAGTTCCATATTCTCATTCCATTATCAACCATGATACTTAGAAATCCCTTCCCAGTGGTAAAAATATAAATAACGATACCTGGAATACTTCCCGGTTAAAATGCTACATCGGTATTAATCTGTGCGCTTGCAGATCCCTTTTATTATTTATCTTGATGAGCAAATGCATATTTCAATACCGCGTCTCTCATGTCATGCTGGGGATGACAACTTGGCTTAAGTGGCATGAGGGATAGGTTTGGCATTTTTGGCGCCGTTATCAGAATTAGAAAACTAAGTCTACTTTTGGTAGTGACGTTAAGAATGCCCAACACTCTCTTCACCGAGACCCTTCAGATCGGTTGCAAGCTTCCCAATTCTCATGGCAAAATCATCTATGGTCTCACCAGTCTTGAACGAGATAGATTCAAAATCTGCTAGCAATTTCTGTGCGTTGACCTCCTTCACCCTCTCTGCCCCTAGGCGCATCGACTTGATTGCCTCCCATGCCTCCTTTGCCATCTTTTTGTTTAGCAACATCGAGTGCATATCGGGAGGCACACCACGCATCATGGCTCCGAGCACGAGTCGATCTCGACGCCGCTCGACCTTGCTTGCATCTGCCGGTTTGATCGCGTCCCACAGGTACATGGCCTCCAGATTACAACACACATGCATAGACCACTCTTGGTAATTCGACTTGGAGAGCATCGGCCAGATCAAACTACTCACCGCTTGATTCCAAGCCCGCTCCATCACCTCCGCGTCCTTGCCACTTGTTCCCATGGCGAGAACTATGAGCGTTCACGTCTCCTTGTTCTTGAATCTAGTGAGGAGCGTCACCATGGACCTTCTACAGATCCTCTCCACCGCTGAACGCACCTCCTTCGGCTCCGATACCAGTTGTTGGAGCTAGAACAGCTCCGACGTCGCAAGCGTGCCGCCCGGAACGATGGTGATCACGGCGAGATAAACCCTAAAGGTGTAAAAACACAAGAGAATTTGTGCTGCCCACAACCGCAGCCGATTTGGTCCTTTGTTCCTTATATTTATAGGCCTATCGAGGCTTACAGACTCCAAGCCCCCCATGCCATGCAATACAAAGATCGCAACGCCGTTTCTCTGCAGCGTGCGCTACGTGCGCTCTGCACGACATGGCGTGCGCCTGACCAACTCTACGGGTTGAGTCTTGATCGAGCACGCCTCTGATCAATCCCTGCCCCTAACTTAACCATTACAGACTCTTGACTTGAATCTATTTAGCTAACACAGGCGTGGTGAACTAGAGAAGAAAAGGCAACGATGAACGACAGCACAGGCAACAACAGGCGATGGTGGGTGGCGGATGGGGCGAGCGACCGCCTGCCTTCCCTTCCCAACGACGGCCTTCACCAGCGGCGCGTGATCACCTCTCTTTCCTTGCCCGGAAGCGGGCTTCACCACCGGTGCTCGCGGCGTGGCGAACGAACGATTCTCTTCCCTTCCCCTGTAGCGGGCTTCATCAGCGGCATGGCGAGCGGTGGGAGTTGACGAGTTGTGCGGGGCGCGACATGGGAGCACCGAGGAGGCAGCAGGTCATGGCAGGGAGGGGCAGATTAGAGCTGGGTGGCAGTTCCATGGGCGCATGACAGAGGGAGCGGGGCTGGGCGATTAGCGCGGAGGGGGGCGATTAGTTTAGCGCTGACGATGACCTCCAGGTCTTTTTAGTAGTATAAGTAGTATATATATAGAGAGAGAAAAATCTAGCCCGTCTCCTTTTCACGTGCAGGCCGACATTTGTTAGTCCATCCCTGCTCAAGCGCCTATCATATCCTTTTTACCATGGACTTTAGCCTCAAGAAACCATGAGGCCTGAGGATAGTTGTGCAAGACCCCATCAACTGTGTTTTTAGTGTGGCCATCACTGTGTACCGGAGGAAACGAGACCCACGAGCTCCACTAGAGTAGCCAATTCGCGAACTCCCGCGGGAAAGGCTCAAGAACCCCTTACAATAACTTGGTGAGGCTTGAAACAATCTCCAATCACGAGCTCAACACCACCGCTGCTCCAAGCCATCTAGAATGTCGGGAAACACCAAAGAGTAACAAGAAATTCGCAGTCAACTTAAAGATCAAGTGCCACTAAATATAAATCACTAAGCAATGCACTTGAATCTCAGTCAATCTCACTAGAGTATGCAACCAAGGAAGGAGATAAGTGAAGGGGAAGTTTTCTAGCTCAAAGTATATCTCAAGTGTTCAATGAGTCAAGAGAGAGGTCACAAAACTGGCCAAACATGTATATATAGAGATACCCCTTCGGATAGAGCTGCTGGGCAAAAATCGGGGGCACCGGATGCTCCGACGCACAGGCATCGGACACACTCAACGGCGTCCGGTGCACCAGATCTCGCCATGTGTCTCGCGCGTTCAAAGTTCAACGGTCGTTTCAGCGAGCACTGGACGCGTCCGACGCCCAGCACTCAGCGTTCGACGCCAAGCGTCCGATGCACTCCAGTAAGCAACCAGAGACAATTTTCGCTCACCAGACGCGTCCGACGGTGAATCAACGGACGCCACTGCGTCCGGTGCACACGAGGGTTCGAAGAAGCTGCTGACGTCACGTAGCCACCGGACGCATGAACAGTACCACTTCAGCGTCCGGTGCAGCAACACCGGAGCGTCCAATGCTTGGTTCCAGCGAGGTTGCAGCACGGCGTATTCACCGGATGCGCGGCCAGCGTCCGATGCTCTGAGAACCAGCGTCCGGTGCTCCCGAAGCTAGCGTCCGGTATACTAAAAACAGTGAAGAACACTTCCAAAAAATTCGCCGAATCCTGCCTCGCAAACTCGACAGGAGGGAGAGAGGGTCCCAAACCCATCTGTACCGCTCAAACTTCGTCTCCTTTGCAATAAGTGTTCACCACCTTATGCACGTGTGTTAGCATTTTCACAATCATTTTCTCAAAGAAGTTAGTACCACACTAGATCCTAAATGCATATGCTCAAGGATATGGACCTAGTAGCACTTGATTCATGAGATGACCATGATTGCCCCTCTTAATCGGTGACTATCAATTCTAAATCCGGTCAATCACTTCTCTACTCATCTAGAGACCGACAAAAGAAAATCCTACCATTATACATTTGCCTTGATCATCTCATTCCATGTCCATCACCATTATCTCCAAGTTCATGTTCCTTCTCCTTCATCACTCGTGTTGCTATGCCTAACTCAAATCACTTGACACAATGACATTAGCAACTTAGTGTCATTTATTAGCAAAACCAAACTTGGGCTTTCAAGCAGCCAGGAGCAAGCACTGACCACAGCGCCGGCACCGGTACTTCATGTGTCTGGCCTGCCGGCTGCTATGTTGCGGGGGCTAGCACCAGTTGCACGCTCGCAGGCACAGCGGGCAAGGAATAAGATTGTTTATTCATTCTGGCACCGGTGAACGCACGTGCCACGGCTCATCAAAAATTTAACTCAACGCTCTCTCTCCTCTTTCGGCACCGGCAAAAGCGCACATTGTGGCCAGTCTTACATATCAGCGCGGGCGAGACTACAGCAAGTCTGCGACAGACAGACATGGACTCGGGAGTGTTATTCATAGTCAAGTTATCAAGTGGAACTGTGGAAGGAAGGGAAATGGGCTGGAATGGCCCATGGACTTTTAGTTCGCCTCGTATCCAAACTGGTGGTTTATAATCGGAACATGCTACACTCAAGCTTTGGCTCCGCCAAAAATTTGTCCAACAAAAATAATATTGGACTTTTGGCTATCTCTTGCACAAAAAAAAAAAGAATTACCAGCATGCCTAACCATCTACGGCACGCCACATGTCTGGTATATAAAGTAAACACCGGGTAACTTAAGGCAAGTCGTGTTGTGGCCAGCCATGGCGCGTTATGGTCATCAACCAAACACACCTATGTCTAGCTATCCTTGCCAATATTGTTCACCTTCATCAGCGTGCAACAAGTCATACTAGACTGATTCGTGCGCTCCGTTGCGCGCATGTAGGGGGGACGAGAAGATTAAACAGCACCAAACAGCTGTCGAAGCTCGGAGGAGCAACAAAAAAAAAAGAAAAAAAAGGAAAAAAAGAACAGGGGCCGTTAGCCTGGAGGAGCAAAAAATATATATAAGGTGAATATTTTTTCAAAAAAATAAAACGAAAAAATGAAAAAGAAAAAAGTGAACAGTAGCAGAAGTGCTGAGGAGGGAGGATTGCTGGGTGGTTAAAGGAAGTAGTTATGTTTAAGTAATCTCTATTCAAGTAAGGGTGTATTTAGTAGAGCTCCGACTTTAGCTAAAACTGCTCTGGCTCCACCTCAAGCTCCTCTGGTGGAGCAATTTTCTTTGGCTTTGATCAACTTTTATAGAAGAACCTTGGTAAAGCAACTTCTTCTGATAGGTAAAATGTATAAAATATCCATAATATCTTTCTTTTTTCTTTTCTATTTTATTTCTTAATTGCTTTCTCCTTTAACAAATTGAGCTTATATTTTTAAAATCCTTTTCTCCTCTCCTTTATCCTCTTCCTCTCTCACACCTACCTCGTCTACGACTCATTCGCCACCGCCCCTGCCTCCTGCCTGCCTTGTCCCACTACCACCTGCCCGTATCGCTGTCTTGACCTTTAACTCTGGACAGTTCTTCTAAAAGAATGTTTGGTAAAATAACTTATCCTAGTAAGCAAAAAAGCATAAAATATCTATAATACCCTTCTTCTGTTTCATTTTATCTTTTCTTCCGTTATCTATTTCTCCTCTAACAAATTGAACTTGTGTTTTTTTTTAAAAAAAATTCTCCTCCCCTTTATCCTCCTCTCTCTTTCCCATCTCCCTCACCCACCTTGACTTGCCTCATCCACAGCTCGTTTGCCGCCACCCCTCATCCAGCTACCTCCTGCGGTCCTGCCCACCTTGTCCCACTGCCGCCCGCCCGCCCGCATGTGCGGCGGCCATGGTTGCTGCTGCCCACGCCCGACCACGAAGGAGGGCATTTTGGGGCGGGCCCACAAGCACGGAGGTAGGAGACAGGTGAAGTTTCAGGTCCTCTTTACGCATGTGGCTGCAGTCACTGATTTAAGCAGCTCCACAGCCGAAGCTATTTTTCCACGAAAGCTGTTTCTCCACGAACAGTTTGGTTGGTGAGACGCAGAAGCTGCTTAGGCACCGTTTGGATGCCAAATTTTTTGGCAAAACGCTACTGTAGCGTTTTTGTTGTTATTTGACAAATATTGTCCAATCATGGTCTAATTAGGCTTAAAAGATTCGTCTCGTCCATTTCGTCTAAACTGTGTAATTAGTTTTATTTTTTATCTATATTTAATGCTTCATGCATGCGTCCAAAGATTCGATGTGACAGGGAATCTTGAAAAATTTGGTATTTTGGGTGCAACTAAACAGACCCTCAGCTTCCGAAGCGGCTCGTGGAGCTGTAAGAAACGCAGTCTAACTTGGCTAGATGGGTAATACTGTACTAATTTAATCTTGCTCTAGGTTCCGCGAATATGAGAGAAAAGAATGGACCAATTGCCCTCAATGCATCGCATATCAAGAGCCTTGATCAGCAGCAACCACGCAAACCATTAATTCCCTGTCCCCATAGGCTGGCTCGGTGCAACTCCGTTGACGTGCATTGCACGGTGAGCTGAAGCTGACTTCGGAATCCTCAGCAGCACGTGGATGGCCACTCTCGGGAGTTTGCGTCTCCAGACAGCCGGGCAGACGGGCAGTCTTGGCCAGACCAGATGTTGGTAAACAACCTACCTTCATTTGGTAACCCAATGTTTGTGTGTGTGAGAGAGAGATATTCACTCGAGATCCCCGTCCTTTCCAAGTTGATCGGTGACAGTGAGCCGCTTGCTGACCACGGCCACCTGGAGCGGCAACTCGCGCGCTGAGCCCAACGCAAACGCATGGCTTATCATGCATGCCTTTGAGTTCATTCCAGATCGCCAGGCCCAATCAAGCCACTCACTCCGACGAGCCGTGCCCGTGCACGTACCGCCGCCGCAGCCAACCCGCATCAGCAATAATGGTCAAACCCAGCGCCGTCTCCCGGCCTTGCTTCCTCCTCGTCACCGCCGCAGCGTTGTGGGCCTTGACGCTCTACCTGCGCCTGCTCGCCCTCATGAGCGTGCCCGTCGCGTTCACGGGGCGCGTCGCGCCGTTCGACACGAATGCCAGCGGCGATCCCTGCCGCGGCCGGTACGTCTACGTCCACGACCTCCCGCCGCGGTTCAACGCCGACATCGTCCGCGGTTGCGCGGCGGCCAACGACCGGTGGCAGGGCATGTGCGAGGACGTGCGCAACGCCGGGCTGGGGAGGCCGCTCTCCGGCGGCGCGCTCACGGGCGCGACCGGGTGGTACGCCACGCACCAGTTCGCGCTGGACGCCATCTTCCACGGGCGGATGCGGCAGTACGGGTGCCTCACCAACGACTCCTCCGCGGCGGCCGCCGTGTTCGTCCCGTTCTACGCCGGCTTCGAGTTCGCCCGGCACATCTGGGGCTACGACGCCGCGGCGAGGGACGCCGCCTCGCAGGACCTGGTGCGCTGGCTCGTGCGGCGGCCCGAGTGGCGCAGGGCCGGCGGCCGCGACCACTTCCTCGTGGCGGGGCGGACGGGGTGGGACTTCCGCCGCGACGACCGCAACTCCACCTGGGGCAACAGTCTTTTCCTGCTCCCGGCCGTCAAGAACATGACCTTCCTCGTCGTGGAGACGGCCACCATGGGCTGGGGCAACGACCTGGCCGTGCCTTACCCGACCTACTTCCACCCACGCACGGACTCCGACGTCCTGCGCTGGCAGCAGAGGATCCGGAGCTCCGACCGCTGGTGGTTCATGTCCTTCGTGGGCGCGGCGCGGCCGAGCGACCCGCGGTCGATCCGGTCGCAGGTCATGGCGCAGTGTGGCGCGTCGCCGGCGTGCCGGCAGCTGGGGTGCGCCTTCGGGAGCGCCCAGTGCCACTACCCGGGCGACATCATGGTGCTGTTCCAGAGCTCCACCTTCTGCCTCCAGCCGCCGGGGGACTCGGCGTCACGGCGCTCGACGTTCGACGCCATGGTCGCGGGCTGCATCCCGGTCTTCTTCCAGCCGCGGTCGGCGTACCTCCAGTACAAGTGGCACCTGCCCAGGGACCACGCCACGTACTCGGTGTTCATACCGGCAGAGGACGTGCGCTCGGGGAACGTGAGCGTCGAGGCGGAGCTGAGGAAGATACCGCCGGCAGCAATAGAGAAGATGAGGGAGGAGGTCATCAAGCTCGTGCCGAGGCTGCTCTACGCTGACCCGAGATACAAGCTGGAGACGGTGAAGGATGCGTTCGACGTCGCCGTGGATGGCGTCTTACAGAGAATGGCGGAAACAGAGGAGAGCAAAACGGGGTCCTACTGGCGGTGAACACCAGTGGAGGCAACTGATACATATCTGTTGAATGATTCTTTGGGCAAGAAATCGTTCAAATTTCATTTATCTTATTTGGATTCTCTTGAAGGTGGTTTAGGGTCATGGATTGAGTATCAAGCTCCTGTCCTTTTTCTTATAAGGCTGTCTGCACCGGGTACGCTACCGCCGAACTGGAGGAGCATATAAGGGACGGCACCCCTGCAGCGGGTACGGTAAAGCGGTCCGCTACGGGAGCCCATCCGCCAAATATAGCGCTATAGCGTACTGGCTGCTCACTCTCCTGCATGCATGCACGTGGAGAGAGAATGGGAGAGAGAGGGCGACGAGGAGAAGGAGGAGAGAGAAAAAAGAATCTAACAAGTGGGCCCTACTTATTCAACGATGAAAAAATGCTATAACTCGCAAACTAAAAAATCAAATTAAATTTCAATTGCACCATTTAATTTGTTTCAATAAACATTTTAAAACAAGAAGTCACATGGATATATTTAGATAAAGTGACAAGTGGGCCCCACAGTGAATAGAGGATGATATAGAGGATGGATAGATGCGGGAGAATTGAGTATAGAGGAGAGAATCTTGGTGACTATGATGTATAGAGGATGAATCTATACCTCCTATAAAGCAAAGACCCACTAGCCTATTTCTCTGACTTCTCATTGGGCCACATCAGCAAAATGATGTCATCCGTCCACTAAGTGACGTCATCCGCCCACTAAGCCTTATTTATTTTCCACTAGCTATTTCTTTTGAAATAGAAAAAAAGTCGTAGCACCTAAACCAAGTATCGTAATTAAAATCCAATTGCACCATGGTGTTCCTCGCAATAAACTCTTCAAAACAAGACCCCACATGGATATATTTCGATAACTTTTTTGCAAACATTTAAACGGCCGTTCCTAAGAAAAATCTAGCAAAACTGTCGTTTCTAAGCAAAAACCTAGCAAAACTGCATATCACATGGATTACATATGGTCCTCCGAAACATGCATGATTTTGTGAAGGAAAACTCCTAGAACTTTTGGGAGGGGGGATGGCCCTCAGGTATAGTAGGGGTGAGGGGTGAGGGTGGATGAGGTTAGCCTCCCGTATTGGCCGATCCTATAGGTTAGTGACCGTGTTTTCTTTGATAACCGTTTCTAAGCAAAAGCCCGTTTGTAAGAAAAACCTAGCAAAACTACATATCACATGGATTACATGTGGTCCTCCGAAACATGCATAATTTTGTGAAGAAAAACTCCTAGAACTTTTGGGAGGGGGATGACCCTCAGGTATAGTAGGGGTGAGGGGTTCTGGTGGATGAGATTAGCCTCCCATACTGGCCGATCCTATAGGTTAGCGACCGTGTTTTCTTTGATAACTGTTTCTAAGCAAAAGTCCGTTTCTAAGCAAAAACCTAGCAAAACTACATATCACATGGATTATATGTGATCCTCCGAAACATGCATGATTTTGTGAAGAAAAACTCTTAGAACTTTTGGGAGGGGGATGACCCTCAGGTATAGTAGGGGTGAGGGGTGAGGGTGGATAAGATTAGTCTCCCGTACTGGTCGATCCTATAGGTTAGTGACTGTGTTTTCTTTGATATGGTTTTTGTTGTCTTTAGTTACACCTTTAACAAAAAAACTAAATCTGTTCTCTGCTTATATCGCATATATACTTATGTATTATACACCAACGAGATTCCTTCTACATCCTATTTCTTCTAACTCAATTCAAATTACTCTTGCATTCCCGCAGCAACGCGCGGGGAATTCATCTAGTATAGAGATCCATGAGTGCGGATAGCCTAAGACAACCTATGGGTCTATTTAGTTTAGTGCTGGTGGGCAGCATACAGGAAGACGAAGAGAATAGGAGATGGGGATGTCAACGACCATGGTGCAGTGCAAGACGACTCCCCAAGTCCCAATGAGCTTTGGTGAGAACTACGGCCAGAGGAATAGGAACTACCGGGACAAAGGAGGAGAAGCCCTAAGCGGGATAGCGACATCTCACGATTCATCGGTCCAGGAGAAGGGACGGGACAGGGACATCTCACTGTCACTGATGGAAGGAAGAGAGGCACATGGAAGATGATTTTTAGAGGTCTCTCTCTCTTAGACAGTTGTATAAAAAAGGACCTTCAGAAATGGATTCAAAGATGGATTACACGTTTAGACCTTATTTGGTACGAATTCTTGAATGGATTCAGTTGTGACTTCTTTGGCTCTTTAGATGAAGCCCAACCAATCACTGACTTAAGAAACTGCTTCGCGTGAAAAGGTCACAAGCGACCGAAAAGCCATTTTCATACATAAGGGACAGCGACGACACTGGCGGCTCCCAAATCCCGCCGCCGCTGCCCTCCCATCACCCCTCCCCCTGCCTCGCCACTGCCGGAGCAGCTGGCCGGAAGTCCGGCACGCTGCAAGGAAGGTGGCGGCGGGGCTTATTCTCCTCAAAGCCGTAGCATCACATGAATGGAGTTCGCGCGCGTGCATCCTACAGATCCGGAGTTGGGCTGCCTGGGAGTCCGGATCTGGGCCAGCAACGCGGTTTGGAGGCCAGACGCTCACGGATCCCTTGCGGTGCTGGTCGGCGCAGTGCCTGTTGCTTCACGGGGGCTGTGTTCGTCCATGGCGCGTTGGCCGGCGGTGGCTTGCTCTAGCGTTCCACCACTGCTCTGGAGTCTCCTTCACCAGATCTTTCGGCCCTGCAGCTAGATCTAGTGGGGTCCATGGTGGTCGGCCCCCTCAGGCCGTCTCGGTGGACACAGTGGCTGGGGCTGCATGCGCAGTTCCATGGTAGGCTGGAAGCGGGCGTGTAGATGGCTACAGTTCAGAGGCTGGCGCTCCTACTGTGGCAGCGGCGTGCGGCGCTGGAGTTTGGCTAGCATAGGCATCAATAATGGCTTGCAGTGGGATTGGTTGTGTCAGTTCGGATTGGTGGCGTGGTGGTGTGGCCAGGCGCCGTCATATGTCGTGGTGATGTAGGCGGATGCGCTGGTCATGCGGTATCGGCGCAGTGGTGGCGTGGACGGCGGTGACCTGCTCGTTTTTTCGCGGCTGTCGCGGCGAGGCGGACGTCGGTCGAGCGGGCCACACCAGGCTCTCCCAGTTCGGTGACAAAGATGGCGGCTGTGTGGTATGACAGAGTGGGCGGCTTGGTGTCGGCGGAGGTTGCTGGAGGCTGCGTGCGGTGTGGTTGATGCAGGGTAGGCTCGGCAAGGGTTGGGTCGTTGGTGGGCCGAGCGTCTGGGGCTTCTTTTGTCTCCGGCCCTTTTTTCCCTGCCATCTGCCTTCCCCTTCCTCAGGTTGTGGCTCCTGTGGCGGAGCTTTGTCAGTTCCGGCGGAGGGCGGACACTTTGGTGGGTTTCTCTTGGCTCTTCTCCTGGCTGATGCCTTTAGGGGCGGTGGTCCGGCGGGGCTGTTGCTGATCCATCACCGCACTCTACCTCCCCGGTAGGGTTTGGTCTTCGGCAACGACGGTGTTGGAGGTTGCTTGAATTCGGGCGAAAGCTTGGATGATGATGTCTGCGGACGCCGTTCCCTTCTTGGAGGCGTCCTTTCCTACCCCTCCTCCTATTGTAGTGGATGTTACAGGTGAAAACCTTTCCATAGCAGGCTACCTTGTCAGCACTTTTAGCGTCGTTTTCTCCTTGGAGGCAAGGCTAGGCTTTCCATTTCTGCTGTTCTCTTTCTGTCTGGGTTGTTTGGTGTCGCTCGGCTAGTCGTCGTGTTTTTTCTTCTATCCTTGTTTTTGTTAGTTGAGTTGTTTTAGTTGGGTCATTTTCGACCAAGTTGGAGCAAGTAGTGGCGTGAGTTGTGATAGTTGTCTGATCTGCTGTATCAAAGTGGTGTAGGATGAGTGGAACATTTTCCTCAGTTGTTGGACCCAGTTTTCATTAAAAAAAACTAGACGGACACTTGTCTTTTTTTCCTTTCTTCATCTAATAGAAATCGCAACAAAACTTCTGTCGTCCTTTCTAGAAAAAAGTTATCTTTACGCGTCTTCTTAAACTTCTTATGGCAAGCCCATTGCAAAGAATTCATGTCCACACTTATAGCCTATTTGTTTTTTATGAAAACAAGTGAGGTTACCTTTTACTAAAATTTTTGTTAAAACAGAAAGTAAGGAGCTCAAGTTACAAGATCACGAAACAATGAAAATCGAGAAAACTACACAAGACAGTCTAATCGTTGATCTATGTTTGATATTGCCCAGGATAGCTAGATCAAACTCTTTCTTGAGCTTTAACTTTTAGGCTTTTAGTTTAAAAGCTGGCATTTTGATTTTTGGCTTACCGTTATTATCTTTTTGCTATGGACTTTTGTAATAAATTTTTAGCTTCTGAATAGACCAAAAGTCAGAAAAGCTCCTATCAGCGTGCTTTTTAACTTTTAATATATTTCCTCAAAAGTCATTTTTTAGTTTTTCAAAAACCAGCTCAATAGCTAGGTTGTTTGTTTCATCTTCTGGCTTCTAGCTGACAGAAGCTAGTAAAAAGCAACCCTTAGAAATCAATTTCCAGGAGTAATTGGTGTTACCGATCACCTCTAAAAATATCTCTATTTTCAAGGCTGGCAGATATAACTAACCGTCTATAGAAATACATACTAATTTTAGAGGTGGTTAGTATTACAAAACCATCCTTGTAAATAGAGGCATTTCTAAGGGTCGTCGGTAGCACTAATTGTGGTTAGAAATTGATTTTCAACTGTGATTAGTAAGGGCACTCCCAATGCACGAAACTATTAGCATAGGACATCGTATCAAGAAACTATCCTTCCCATTACAAGATTTTCTACAGTACAGGACATAAGCAATGATAGAAACCATATTCGCTCTTTCAATTGGCTACGAGTAGTTTCTTGTCCATTGATAACCGTGAAGACCCAATTTCTTAGGGCGTGTTTAGATGTGAAAACTTTTGGGGAAAAGCTCCTGTAGCACTTTTCGTTGTTATTTGGTAAAATTTATCTAACCATGAACTAACTAGGCTTAAAAGATTTGTCTCGACATTTACAGACAAACTGTGCAATTAGTTATTTTTTATCTACATTTAATGCTTCATACATGTGTCCAAAGATTCAATGTGACAGTTACTATGCAAAAAAAATTTTGCCTCTTTTTGGCATCTAAACGGGCCTTAGTTAGATCTGGTTTCTTGGATTTTCCTCTCTCTTCATTAAATCACTTGCCATATCAGCTTATTGCCTACGTGGTAGTGCAATTAATATCTATAGAAACTACCATAGTTTCTGCATTTTGAGTGTCCTAACGTGTCGCGACTAGAAATAGATGCGGCACAAAAAAAATCACAACTTTCAAATCATGCGGGTGTTTGAACAGACAAATTAATTCAGCTAAGAATCTAACGCTCCTCGAGACTCCTCAGACTTACCTTTCTTTGTTTTTTTTTTTATTTTGAGCAGAACTTTCTTTGTTGAAAGGTTAAAGCTGACACTTTCACTCCTTTGGCCCATGGGCCATGGGTTTCATTCTCATATTGCTTACATTTTGTAGCATGGGCCATTGGGCCATTATAGGCCACTACAGATTTGGTCTTCTCATTTTTGTTATGCTCGTAGAAGACACATCAAGATTTAACAATATTTATTGTTCTATGAGAAGAGTACTTCACGAGTCTTATGCCATTGATAAATCCTATAGCTATGCCATTGAGACTTCGTTTGGATGGACTTTTATCCATCTCAATCCATATGAGTTGGAGTAGATTATAGTGAAACTTGGTTTAATTTTCGCCCCCAATCCACACCACACATGTCAGTTAAGATGGATATGAGTGTATTCAAACAAGCCCTAAACATAATGCACCTTCCCTTTATTAGTCATTTGCATTTATGCCTTAACCATCTCTCTTCTCCAAATCCTAGACCTACTTCTCCTGTGACAAATACTAGGGACCTAATAATTTTAGAAACCTCAAACATACACGTTCTATGAGCCGTGAGATATCGCTCACACGCGAGTTGGATTAAGTTCCATTGATAGTTTTGAAGTGTCGTTTTCGAAAGATGACATGTCAGATAAATATAGTGAAACATGGATGAAACACTCTAAATTCATAATTTTATTCAATTATTTCATAAATATTTAATTCCATGACTCATTGGAAACTGAGCCAAGAAAGTTTCCTTATACTCAAATTTTCTTCTCTTCTTAATAAACCCATTGTCATGTCAAGAGAATTGCTTATCTGACAGGCCAGGAAAAAGGGATAAAACTCTACTGACACTCAAGTGGAACAAAACAAAAATCCTACCCGATTGCCGTGGAAGCATCTAATAGGAATCGGAGAAAAGAAAATGCACAGGCGGTACTGACAATAGATGACAAAATGCATGGATAAGCCAATGAGCTAAGCTGATGAACCTAAAGCAGCCATACTGGTCAACACTAACCGCGCACGCCATTAACTCTCCATCTCCGATCCACATACTGCCGGGATGCATCTCGTTGACATGGCACCTGGTGAGCTGACTTCGGATTACTCTACTCACTCGCACGTGAATGGTAAGCACTCCGGCTGGCATCCCCAGGCAACCAGGTAGGCCTGCTGTCACGCAGCTTAATTAGCCTTGAGTTAGTTAATTAGCCTTGATTTACTGTAGACTGTTTCACTAGAGATCCCCGCAGTTTCCGTGTCAGTGACAGCCACTGGCAGCGATTTGATTCGCCCGACGCAGGCGCTCGGCTTTTCATGCCCTCGCCCCGCGCGCGCTTCAAACACCGGCACCTCGGATCCAACGCGACGCGACGCCAGCCAGCCTCCGCAGCTCCAACCTGACCGCAACCGGCTCCCCCGCCGTGCCACCTAGCTCGCTCGCTCGTCCTTGTCCCCGGGCGCACGTCTGCCGTGCGGCATGAAGCGGCACAACGCGGGCGAGTTGCCGCTGTCATCGCCGGCGGGCGACGACAGGCGGCTGCTGGCGACGGAGGAGGCGGAGGACAAGATGGACAAGTACGACAAGGGGCGGGTCCGCTGTTCCCGCCTCTGCTTCCTCTTCGCGCTCGCCGCCACCGTATCCATCCTCGCGCGCCACTGCTACGACGCCGGCCTAGGCCGTGGCGATAGTGCCGGCGTGGTGCGCATTGAGGCCGTGCCCCACGGCCTGCCGCCGTCGGTGCATCGGGAGCGGAAGATCGTTCCGATCGCTCGCGGCGGCGAGCCGTCGGAGTCCCGACATTCCACCTCGTCTCCGGTGGACGCCAGCGATGACGCGTCGTCGAAGCCTTCGGCGTCACGGTCTGACGAGTCTGCCAATGGAGGCAAAACATCGTCGAAGCAGGGCTCGTCCTCGGGAGCTCTTGCTCATACCAAGCAGCGCGGCGGCCACCCCTTCGCCCGCGCGCTGGCGGCGGCCGACGACAAGAAGGACCTCTGCGGCGGTCAGTACATCTACGTGCACGAGCTGCCGGCCCGCTTCAACAAGGACATGGTCCAGAACTGCGACAAGCTGTCGCCGTGGACGGACATGTGCAGGTACACCACCAACGGCGGCTTTGGCCCGCTGCTCCGCGGCGGCAAGGGCGCGTTCCAGGGCAACGGCGCCGGCTGGTACGACACCGACGAGCACGCGCTGGACATCGTCTTCCACGAGCGGATCAAGCGGTACGAGTGCCTCACCGACGACCCTTCCCTCGCGGCCGCCGTCTTCGTCCCGTTCTACGCCGGCCTCGACGTCGCGCGGCACCTCTGGGGTAACAACGTCTCCGCGAGGGACGAGCTGGCGCTGGACCTGGTGAACCTGCTCGCCAAGAGCCCCGAGTGGCGCGCCATGGGCGGCCGCGACCATTTCTTCGTGGCCGGCCGCACCACGTGGGACTTCCGGCGGAAGGACGATGCCCATGCCGAGTGGGGGAACAGGCTGCTGAATCTCCCCGCCGCCAAGAACATGACCGCGCTCGTGGTGGAGGCTAGCCCGTGGCACCTCAACGACGTCGCCATTCCCTACCCGACGTCGTTCCACCCGGCGAGCGACGAGGACCTCTTCTTCTGGCAGGACCGGGTGCGCGCGCTGAATCGCTCGTACCTCTTCTCCTTCGCCGGCGTGCCGCGCCCCGGCGACGCCAAGTCCATCGAGGGCCACCTCGTCGACCAGTGCAAGGCGTCGGACTCCTGCTCGCTCATGGAGTGCAGCACCACGGGTCCGGACAACAAGTGCGAGTCCCCGGCCAGCGTCATGAAGCTCTTCCAGAGCTCGACGTTCTGCCTCCTGCCGCGAGGAGCCACCGACACGCGCCGCCCCGCCTTCGACGCCATGCTAGCCGGGTGCATCCCGGTGTTCTTCCACCCGGCCTCGGCGTACGTGCAGTACACCTGGCACCTGCCCAAGACACACACCGACTACTCGGTGTACATCCCCGAGGACGACGTGCGCAAGAAGAACGAGAGCGTGGAGGAGAGGCTACGGAAAATACCGCCGGAAACGGTCCGGGCAATGAGGGACGCCGTCGTCGGCCTCATCCCGTCAGTGACCTACGGCGACGCCACGTCGAGGCTTGAGACGACGGTGAAGGATGCGTTTGACATCGCGGTGGCCGCTGTCATCAACAAGGTGACGAAGCTGAGGAGAGGCATCGTGGAGGGTCGAGCGGAGGAGGAGAAGCTGGAGAGGTATAGCTGGAAGTACCCGTTGTTGGCAGAAGGGCAGAAGGCAGAGGACCATCATGAATGGGATCCCCTGTTCAATTAGCTCGTCATTGTTGCACCTATTGGCCCTGTTCGGCAGGCTGTTTTTTGGCTTATAAGCCGGCTGTGGCTGTTTTACTGTGAGAGAAAAACACTGTTCCACGGCTGATAAGCTGTGCTGATAAGCTCAGCCGAACAGGGGGATTATGCGTGGCATTGTTTGATGAAGAATTTAGGGGTCGTTTGGAACGCGAGAATTTCCTTTTCCCGATTTCTGCTGGAATTGAGTGGTTTCTTCACGAAAAATTTTGTCTTCCAAGCATTCTCTTATATTTTACTAGGTAGCATGTCCGTGCGTTGCTATAGAATAGCTAACAATTTATACTAAAAATAAACGGATCGCACGAAAAGATAACAATACTGTAAAAATTAACACATTCACGGAGAGCGCTGCGTCGCAGGCTCATAAACTCTACTGTATAGACCTTTAATTTCCGTGGTGCAGCCAAAATAATGTTTTATACCGGTAGAAAGAAATCTCCGATATCCATTTCCTTCGTACGCCAATAAATCCACGAATAAGTTTCGCCGCATCTCCATACCCCTGTACACAGATTCGAGTATATATGTAAATATGAGTGTCTGCCACATGGGTAATACTGCGTGTCTTGAAAAATCTCCCACAAAACCTTAAAACAAAGTATGTTATACTCACCGTATAAATATGTGTGGCTTTAGGTCTATTCCACGCGACATATACTGTAGAATAAGATAACCACTTGAGTGTCTGTGGCAAGATTCACCATCAGTAATATACAGAAATAGTTAAATCATAGATATTATTATTGCAAGCGACGGTGACTCTGAGTTAGTTAACAATCTATGTCATTTAAGGGTTAGCCACTTGGGCTAGAAGACGCCACTCAGTACAGGAGCATAGTGGGGGCGCTGCAGTACCTCACTTTAACTAGACCAGATCTCTCATTTTCTGTAAACAAAGTCTGCCAATTTCTTCATGCGCCAACTACAATACATCTAGGGGCTGTGAAAAGAATATTAAGATATGTGCAAGGAACCTTAACTTTCGGACTCAAAGTTGGTAGATCTAAATCCACAATTGTGAGTGCGTTCTCAGATGCAGACTGAGCAGGGTGTCCTAATGATCGGCGTTCCACCGGAGGTTTTGCTGTGTTCTTGGGCTCCAACTTGATCTCATGGTGTGCTAAGAAACAGACCACGGTGTTGTGCTCAAGTACTGAAGCGGAATATAAATCATTAGCAAATGCTACAGCCGAAGTGACGTGGGTTCAGAAATTGCTTGATGAATTAGGAATCCAACATCCTCAAGCTGCTCGGTTGTGGTGTGACAACCTAGGTGCTACTTATCTTTCTGCTAACCCTGTGTTCCATGCTCGGACTAAGCATATCGAAATAGATTTTCACTTTGTTAGAGAAAGGGTAGCACAGAGATTGCTATACATTCAATGGATTCATACTGAAGATCAGCTGGCAGATGTATTCACCAAACCGGTTGTGGCAGCCAAGATGGAAAAGTTCAGAACCAATCTCAACCTAGTGGGCAGCTGAGATTGAGTGGGGGTGTTGGCAGTATTGGTTAGCTCGGTAGGGTTAGTTAGCCGGCGCAGCTGCTTGGCATGCATGCGCCGTTGTAAGGTCCTAATATGGCTAGAGGGGGGTGAATAGCCTATTTAAAAATTCTACAACCTTACTAGAGCAAAAGAGTTAGTATAACAAATGGTGAAATACTATTTTGCTCTAACTCTATAAAGGATGCAAGCCGCCTATCCAACAATTCTAGTCATTATAATCACTATGACAATCAAGGGCTAAGTCACTACGAGCTCTTAAAAGCTAGCTACACTAAAGAGCTCCACTAGGTGATAAACTACACTAGTAAAGATAAGACAAACTCTCAAAATTAACTACTCTAAAGAGCTTGTTACAACTAGTTTGCGGAAAATGTAAATGAGAGGTATGTGATCTTTATACTGCCGCGTCGAGGATGAACTAATCACAATATATGACGACCAATCACCGGAAGAAATCCAATCATACACAATATGAACACAAGATTTTTCTCCCGATGTTCACGTGCTTGCCGGCACGCTAGTCCCCGTTGTGCCGACCAACACTTGGTGGTTCAGCGGCTAAGAGGTGTAGCACAAACCTCGTCTAACCCGTGGACATCGCAAGAACCGACCGACAAGTGAGGTATCTTAATGACATGCGTAATTTATTAGAGTTGCCTTTGGCGCTCCATCGGAGAAGGCACAAGAACCCCTCACAATCACTGAGAGGTGGCCAAGAACAATCACCAACTCTTGCCATAACTCCTCCGCTGCTCCAAGCTGTCTAGGTGCCGGCAACCACCAAGAGTAACAAGAATTTCGCAGCTCAAACGATCCCCAAGTGCCACTAGATGCAATCACTCAAGCAAAAACATTAGGAATCACTCCTAATCTCACTTTGATGATGAATCAATGATGGAGATGAGTGGGAGGTGTTTGCTTAGGCTCACAAGAATGTCAAGAATGTCAAAGTGCCAAGAGAGTGAGCTCCAAGCCGGTACCTTTCTATTTATAGAGCCCCAAGACTTAGAGAGTCGTTGGGAGCTCACGGGGTGACCGGACGCACCCAGCGTCTGGTCGCTCCAGGCCGTCCACGTGTCCGCGTTCAAACCTCGTTCGTTCGATCTCAACGGTCAAAACACCGAGCCCGCGCCGTTATAGACTGACCGGACGCACTGGAGGATGCGACCGGACTCGGAGACCCGCAGCGTCCGATCGATTCCAGAGAAGGTTTTTCACGACGAAAATGCGACCAGACGCACCCGGTTGAACGTGACCTGACGCCGGCCAGCGTCCGGTCAACACATGCTTCATTCCGCGCGCGCGAGTAAGAATGACGCTAGCGTATGTCAGCATTGACCGAACGCAGCCCCTGCGCGTCCAGTCGTTTCTTCGTTCCTGCGTCCAGTCGGGACTTGGCCTCCTCGACCGCGCTCAGCACTGACCGGACGCACCTAGGGTGAGTCCGATCACCCCGGCGCCAGCGTCCGATCACGAGCTTTCACCTCCTTTTCTTTTTTTAAGTCCACGACCGCTTCACCTTGCTTCCAACTTGCTAACCACAAAGTGTAGAACTTGTGTGCACGTGTGTTAGCATTTTCCAAAGCATTTTACAAGGGTCACATGTTAGCACACTAGGTTCCTAAATGCAATGCATGAATCATGTCACCTAGTGGCACTCGATAAACCGTTAAGCTAAAGAATTTCCCTCTTTATAGTACGGCTATCGATCCTAAACGTGATCACACCCTTTATGGTGTCTTGATCACCAAAATTAAAACCCTTGCAATACCTTTGCCTTGATTTCCATCGGGTTTTGTTTTTCTCTTTCTTCTTTTTCAAATGTGAAGCACTTGATTATCTTTTGGTCACCTCCATCACCATGACCGTCATCTAGCTCCACCACTTGGCATGGGACTTATCATTTCATGTCTACACACTTAGCACAATGATTAGTCCCTAGGTTTCATCAATTATCCAAAACCAAACTAGGGCTTTCAACCGTTCTCTTGTACATGAAGATAGGAAGTGTAGTTAGAGATTCATTGAATCTACCCATTGTAACTTGTGTGTTGTACAAGACACAACAGGAGCTGTTCCTAGTCCTATAAACACGAAGCTAAGAGCCTCAGGGAGAGGCATCTCGTTCCCCCTATTCTTTACACTGTCTGATTCCCCTTTTATGTGAGCGATTTAAATGTTTTTCCTTCTTTGTGAACACAAGGAGGCCACTGCGAAATGGTGCTTAGTGAGGAATATGAATATTTTCATTTTGAAGATGGTTATATCCTGAACTGAGAATTCAGTGGAACTTGAGTTGTTAGAAAGTCCAAGATTTTCAGTTTGCCTTAGCGGGTGATATGATATACTGGAGACGGGAAAAAACTAGAAAATTTTCAGTTAAATCTATGTACAATGCAATTACTCCAAACATAATTCGGACTTGTCACAAACACATTTGGAAAGGGAAAATTCCTCCAAAAGTCAAATTTTTTGTGTGGCTAATGGAAAACAATGCAATTCTCACAAAGGATATTCTTATTAGAAGAGGATGGGTTGCTCCTTTAAGTGCTCCTTCTGTGATAACAATAAATCAATCTCTCATCTGTTCTTTGAGTGTCCTGTGACCAAGGTTATTTGGGGGATCATTACTACTTGCACTGGCCCAAAGCAAACAATGTAACTCAATCATTGCAGCAGGGGTTTGGGAGTGGGGTCAAACTGTTGATTCCTGATGGAAAAAAATGCCCATATATTTGGAGTGGCTGCTATATGTTGGGCAATTTGGAAATCTAGAAACAAGTGTGTTTTGACAATAAAATTGTACAAAAGCCAAGTTTGACACTATGTGCTTTGCTTGTGCATTGATAAAATTCTAGGCAGGTTTATATTCGGAGGACATGCGGAACATAATTGCAAGCTCAAGAGTTCGTGTGATGCTGGAAGCAACTACATCTCTTCAGACTTGGAAGTCCAGGAAACTTGGAGAAGACACCAAGAGGTTGGAAGAGGGACTTGAATACCTGAAGGATGATTAAGACCATGAGAATTATCTAAATGTGTGATCGGTCATGGTTCTCTTGGAAGGTTTAAACCTGATACTGTCATGAGGAGGGCGATCGTGGCCAAGATCTTGGAGGAGGGTGATCGTTGGACTCAGGCGGGATACAACCACCTAGCCGCTCTGTGGGTGTTGGGAGCAGTTGGTGGTGAACTGACGATCGGCGGATTGCCTCTATACGGTAGTGATGCTCATCCCACCCAAAACCAGTGGTCACCACCTCTGAGCCACCAGGCCGTCAAGTTCCTCGCAAGCCTAATTTGGACGAACAAATAGATTCAAGAAGAGAAGTGAACAATCAACAAAGAAGCTAGGAAGTCAACACTGAGGCGGTAGGGGGGCCAAGCAGTGGTTCCTCACCCTAGGCCGCCAAAGTCCCTGAAACTTCGATAGTAGACGTGTATGCTGCGTATCTAGAAAATAGATCAACATCGTCG
The DNA here is from genome assembly GCA_038087645.1 of Saccharum hybrid cultivar R570. Classification (NCBI taxonomy): domain Eukaryota; kingdom Viridiplantae; phylum Streptophyta; class Magnoliopsida; order Poales; family Poaceae; genus Saccharum; species Saccharum hybrid cultivar. Next base: position 6,159,767 of record JAQSUU010000066.1, read on the forward strand.
CCACCACAATGCTCATAGCCCCCTTGCAATAGACAATGATATCCGCCTTGCCATATTTACCTCCAAACAAACCATCCGTGTGTATGCCCTATCTCGCCTGCTACTCCAAGGAGGAGCATGGCTGCATGGACACACTCATTATGCTAGAGACCACTCACCCCTATAAACACACGCACATACACCTTATCATTAAGAGTACCTAAAAAAAACTAAGCTTGCAGTTCTCGAGATTGTGGCAAAGTTACCACATGCACCTCATTATCGATAGACACGTCGCCTACCACTTAAAAGAATGACGTGCCTACCAAAAATCGGCTCAGATCCATTTGCTAGAGCTGATGCTGCTGAGAGAGAGAGAGAGAGAGAGAGAGAGAGAGAGAGAGAGCAAAACACACACCACAATGTGAGAAGAGAGGAACAAGAGGAGAAGGGAATTCTGTCCAGATTTTGTGGTTGTGATTCGGTCATCTTTGAGCCAGTGTTTGATCTGTCAAGTTGGTCTAAGGATTGGTTGAGCAGAGCACCATCTTTGAGAGGGGATTTGTCAGTTCGGGTTACTACAATTTCAGGACAGAGCCATTTTGGTAGATGATTTATTTGGATGGTGAAATGGTGTTTGATTGAGATGAAATTTGGTTAGTGGTTAGGGGACTCATGGATCTACATACCTACCAAATTCGTACACAGTGGAGCTATAGTTTGTGAGATATGAACTAATTACCGAGGGGGACAGAATCTCTGACTTCTCTCTTTGGCTGTTGTTTTTTCTGTTGTTAGAATGTTGTGGTTGTAGTTGATGCCAAGTTTGTAACTTGATGAATGTGTTGCTGCTGGTGTAGTTCTCGAGATGCTCTAGAGAAGACTCCTCATACCCATTGTTGATTATAGTGGAAGTTTGGAGTGAACCAGTTGGTCCTGTGGTTTTTATTCCTCACCTTGAGGTGTTTTCCACATAAATCGTTGTGTCTATTGTGCATGTGATTGTTAAATTCTTATGTTGATCTGATGGTAGATATTTCTCCTCATGATTCACAAGATGTGGGATTAATTGTGTATTGTTTCTACTCTTTTAACCCAACATGTTTCACCCATGAGAGCAGTGCCGGGGAATGGTGGATGTGATTTCAATTTGTTCTGCTAGCCAGCCCATCAGAATATCACATTTGATCTCTGATATCCACAATTTGGGCTTGGGTAAAAATTGGATCTAGTTCATCTCAAAGTCCACTTGCTTGTCGTGGGAACATAAATGTTATGAATAAGTAGTGCTAGACGTTCTATATGTTTGATCATCAATAACTCCATGTTGTTGTGTTTTGCGTGCCATGCAAGAGCAAAGACTGCTAAGCAGAGTGGGGGCGACTAATTAAATCAACGGTCTAGCGCCCCTGCTGAGGTGACGTGTTGTCAGCGAGACAATGGAGAAATCCAGCTCCATCGTCATTCCCCTCCTCCTGGTTGCAGCCGCGGTGTTCTAGGCCCTTGCGATCTTCTTACGCCTCGTCGTCCTTTTTTTAGATCAAAGGCTTCAAGCCTAGCTTATATTGAAAGCTAAAAAGGTAGCATACGCTGGAGATTCTAGCTTACAGAGTAGCATATAAAACGAAAATCACATCCTCCAACACTTCCAAACTCACAGATATAACCCCAGGGACTACCAAAACATGCATCACAACACTAAAAGTCCTGGCCTGAAATAACTAGATAGAAGACAATGTAGCCCATTAGGCACAGATCACCGCCACGCCATCCCCTCCTTCAGCTTTTCCACCCAAGTCCTTGGCTCCATCCTTCCTCGCCAGCTTGGTCCAGGTCCACTGCTTCAAAAAAAAAACCAATTGATTTGTAAGCCACCTGCTTAGGGGATTTGATCACAACATTAGAGAACACTAAGTCGTTTCTAGTCTTCTAGAGCGACCAACCCACCGCCGCCATTACCAACCACAAATGCTCTTTACTATCCCCCACTAATGTTTGTTAGCATGTCCTAAAAAGAAGCGATAGAAGTTGGAATTCCAGGCCATCCTAAGCTATCTATGATCCAACACCATGTTGAAACTGCAATTGGGCATTGAAACAAAAGATGGTCTACTGATTCTTCTTGACCACAGAATTTACACACATGTGAACCATCCCATTTCCTTTTCCTCAACTGTTGAACTCTGTGAATCCTGTCATGCCAAGCCATCCATAGAAAAATCTGAACTTTCAGTGGTACTTTGGCATTCCAAATCTCCATCATCCTCACATCTATGACTCCAGCAAAAGTAATGAACCTGTATAAACTTCTTGTGGAAAATTTCCCAGACTGTTCCAATTTCCAGCAGACTTTGACACTTTGTCACCTTCATCAGTAAGCATAACCCCCTCCAAACTCGCTATCAGATCCCTCCACTCCCCATCTCTGCCTCCCCAATACGCCTCGTCGTCCTCACTAGCGTGCGCATCATGCTAGCCCAGGCTATGGTATCAGCGGCCTCCCTTTGGTCTACTTATGCCCTGGTTGGTTTGCAGCACGGGGTGGTCCGCCAGACCATCCGAGCCTATGGTGTTGTTTGGTTTGAGTTGCTGGTTCACGTCATCTATCATCTGCTTAGCACTAGTAGCAAGTCAGTTTGCAGAACGAATTCATTCTGTGAATAAACATCGAGGTCCACCTCATTCTAGATGGATCATACTGAATGAGATTAAATGTCTAACCAACATATTTGTTTCATATTTTGTGAGAAAACAAGCTGACGGATATTGCCAACATATTTGTTTCATATTTTTTCTTCAGATTAAGAGTCAGACATAAACAACCAACGGATACAAATATGAATACAAATACAGTAATGCTACCATTAAGACGTCCGGAAGGCCAGACGTCTCGCTCCACTCACAGCCACATGTGCCGCTCACAAAAAAAACACGCCTCGCCTAGCAAAATCAACTTTGGCATGCCTCGCTCTGCACCGCTCCACTCCCGCTCTTACCCCTTCGGCGCTCTTCATCACCTGCCGCAGCGCACCAACGCTCGGCGTCCTCTCCCCCCGGGAGCCTGCAATGCTCGCAGATCCAACGGCCCTCTCTCCCACCCCGGTGAGATCCATGGAGCAGGAACGAGTTCCACTCGCCTCCGGCGGGATCCATGGAGATGACACGCCGGTGTTGCAGGTGAGTGGGCAGCTCTCCTCCACCCGGTGCGACACCCCCTCCTCATCCCTGGTGGTGCCCTCTCTCAGCCCGATGACCGAGCTCCCCACACCCCGACGGCCATGGCGCTCCTCCCTCCCATCCCCCACTGTCGTCGCTGAGGCCAGCTCGATACTGGTGGCGTTGGTGCTCGTGCGCCTCCGCTCGCCGCCGGCTCCGACCCCGATGGCAGGAATCGATCGGCCAAGGCTTCCCATCCCCTTTGTTGCAAATGTATGTTTCAGGTGTTTTAGTTGTTTCAAAGGTATGTTGCAGTTATTTCTTATGAATGTTGCAAAAGTAGATCGGGGGATGTTACACATGTTGCTAGTGTTTCACAAGCATGTTGTAAGCGTTTGTTCAAAATGTTTCATCTGTTTCCAGACGTATATTGCAATCATTTTTTATCTGGATGTTACATATGTTTTCACATATATGTTGTAACAGTATGTTCCAAATATTTCAGCCATTTCAGTCTTATGTTGCAGTAAGTATTTTTCATGTTGTAATTGTTTTATCAGGATATTGCATATGTTTCACATAAATGTGCAAGCGTATGTCTCAAATATTTCATCAGTTTCAAATGTACGTTGTATTCGAGTGTTTCATGTTGCAAGTGCAGACCACCAGCGTTGGTGTTCCTAAGGACGGGCAGGGCCAGGCCACGGCCACCGACGCGTGGAGGAGGTGCAGGCCGCCGCCGCCGGTGTGGGGAGGAGGCACAGGCCGCTCGTTGCTGTTGTGGAAGAGATGGGGCGAGTCTTTCGGGTGGCCTGGAAGAGACGGGTGTCGCGCCGGTATGGAAGAGGCTGGGGCGAGTCTTCCGAGCAGCTTGGACAACAGATCTGAAGCGGTCGGTTCGGATACGAGGGGGGAAACGGAGCTTGCACGGGCGGTGCGCGAATCTGAGTGAACGGGACAGAGCAGTCGCAAGCATCCGGACGGACGCAGGCGTCCAGACGTCTACATATCGCATAAGTGATAAGTTAGGTGTAAATAGTGCCGGCCACGATTAATTTTCGTATCTATACTACAAAGAGCAATATTAAAAAAAATCATATTTGTATTGAATATATCCGCATTTATAATTGTATTTGATTTAAAAAATTATCCATATTTGTACTATATCCGAAGAAAATTATATGAGTACTAGAAAGTATTTAAACAGAGGTGAATGTGCCCAAACTAACACTTTGGTCCTTTTTTTAAAAAGAACAAGCATAACACTTTGGCCCGTCAAAATTGGTCTATAGAGCAACTCTAACGGCTTGACTATTCTTGTTAGGGAGGCTATTTTAAAATTTGTATAGCAAAAGGCAGACTCCAGTAGATGTGCTAACTAATTCTGTAAAATAGAAAGCAGGCTATCCATTGATTTTCGATCACCATATATAGCCAACCACAAGCGCCGGATATATGACTTTGTAAAATAGCAAGGCTGCTGTAGATCTCTTTTTTTAGAAGTTTCCTATTTTACAAAATGACTAAACAATGGAATTTAGCAACTAGTTTTAGTCAAGCTATTGGAGTTGCTTACCTCCGTGAGTTTTGGCTACAACCATTTCCACCGTGTCCGGGCGTCCGGCTGACCCCTCATTCATATGAGGCCCCCTGACTTAATGGAAAAAAAAATCTTCACTAGTGATGTAGGAAATCTCCCGTGCAACACGGATCTGATGTAGTCTAATATTTGATCTGTTGGTCACCGTCGCGCATGGTTGCATGCCACCTGCATGGTCCAAGCTGTTGCGTTAAGTTGAGTCAGGACACGTGGACAACAACAAAACATATTGCACAGGAGATTTTCTACATCACGAGTGTAGATAATTTTTCCCTAAGTTAACGTCTACGTGCCCGCAACGCTTGTGTCCACATTTCTTTCTCTTTCTCCGTCTCATCTTCTTCCTCCTAAATCAGTCCCACCCACATCCCTCGGCTAGCAACTCCTCCGCCACAGTTGCGCCGCCTATCGCCCAACCCCATCTTACCTTTCCCCGCCCTCCACTAATCGGTCCAAGGAATCATTCATCACCAGCCCTACCTTGTCGTCGCTATCCTCTCCCACCACCGGTGCCCCGCCACCAACTACACTCGTCGATCGGCCTCTGGCCTCCTCTAATCTCAATCAAAGAAAGAAAAGACGGACCTCTCGCCTCTTCACTGGCTCCGCTCAACGGATGCCCCCGCCGCCCTGCTCGTCGCCGGTCGAATCGTCAGGAAGAAGAAGAAGGTAGGTGCGAGGAAGACGATGCGCGCGTTGGGTCGTTCAATAACTCGTCAACGTGTGTCTATGCGTCGGTAACCAAAGCAGCGCGCGTTGGGTCGTTCGTGTAGCACTGTAGCTCCCCCGCGTGGCGGTGCCGTCCAGAACGGTCACAGCAAAACAGGCAGCGATGCTGAAGTGCTGATGCACGCACGCCATGTGCCAATCCTCTGCCAGCTTTATGCGACCACACCGACTGCCGTGGCCCGTGAATACTGGACCCGGTTCGCTGGACCGGACCCTCTGCCCTCTGCTTTCTATGGACCAGGCGACCAGCGCTAGCAGAGGCAGATTAGCACTCCTCGAAAGCTGTGCGCGCTCGTCTTCTTTTCTGTATAAGTAGGAGTATTTGTTTAGGAGGAAGGAGATAGTACGTGCTCTTTGTTTGTGATTATTATTTCCTCGATTGATGCTTATATTTATAAAAGAAAATCCCCACGAACACGCGACCCGGTACAGTGGATTCGCAATAATCAGTCAGTAAAATCACGCCCCTGTGCTAGTTAATGACAGATTGACAGTTAACACGAGGTGCTTGAGAGCTGGCTGCAAACCGGCCAATGACGAAGGCCAGCACCACCAACACCACCCTGGAGCTCAGCTTCCAGAAAGACGGCGCCGACAAGCCTGATGGCGGCACAGGTGGCGTGCTCTGGCCGTCGCGGATCTGCTACCTCGTCGTTGTCGCCACCACTCTGTGGGCCGTGGCGTCCATCTTGTTCCCGCCGTCGGCGTTCCCCCTTCCTCCCCTGATGTCCAGCGTCACCGTCAGCCAGCACCCCCCTGCTTCGCACGGACCGCCGCCGTCGGAGTCGGATGACAACCGGACCAACGAGACCGCCGACCGTTGCGCGGGGCGGTACATCTACGTGTACCGCCTGCCGCCGCGCTTCAACGACGACATCGTCCGCGGCTGCCGCGCGCTCCGCCCGTGGCTGGACATGTGCCCGTACATGGCCAACTGCGGCCTGGGCCGCCCGCTGGGCGACGGCGACGAGGGCGGTGGAGTCTTCCCGGGCCGCGGCTGGTACGCCACCGACCAGTTCATGCTCGACGTCATCTTCCGCTGCCGGATGAGGCGCTACGAGTGCCTCACCGGCGACCCCGCCCGCGCGTCCGCTGTCTTCGTGCCGGCCTACGCCAGCCTGGACGGCGGGCGGTACCTGTGGAACAGCACCGCGACGCGGGACGCGCTGGCGCTCGACCTCGTCGCGTGGCTGGCGCGGCGCCCGGAGTGGCGCGCCACGGGGGGGCAAGACCACTTCCTGGTGGCCGGCCGGACCGCGTGGGACTTCCTGAGGAAGACCGACGGCGACGACGACTGGGGCACGAAACTGCTTAACATCCCGGCCGTCCGCAACATGACGGCGCTCGTCCTGGAGATCGACCCGTGGAACCGGTCGAACAGCCTCGCGGTGCCTTACCCGACCAACTTCCACCCGGCCACGGCCGCCGACGTGCGCGCCTGGCAGGAGAAGGCGCGCGCGTTGGAGCGCAGGTGGCTCTTCTCGTTCGTCGGCGCGGCGCGGCCCGGGAGCAACAAGACCGTCCGCGCGGAGATCTTCCAGCAGTGCCGCGCGTCGAGCCGCTGCGGGATGTTCCGGTGCAAGAAGGGGGCCGAATGCGAGGCCGCGCCGGGCGCCATGATGCGCGTCTTCGAGAGCTCGAGCTTCTGCCTCCAGCCGCGCGGCGACACGACGACGCGGCGGTCCACGTTCGACGCCGTCCTGGCCGGGTGCATCCCGGTGTTCTTCCACCCCGACTCGGCGTACACGCAGTACGCGGACCACATCCCGGCGGAGCCCCAGTTGTGGTCGGTGCTCATCATGCACACCGACGTCACGGACCGGAACGTGAGCATCGAGGAGACGCTCGGCAAGATCCCGCCGGCGGCGGTGAAGGCGATGCGCGAGGAGGTGATCCGGCTCATCGCGAGCTTGGTGTACGCGGACCCGAGGTCGACGCGTGTGGACTTCAAGGACGCTTTCGACATTGCAGCGGATGTCGTCCTTGATCGGGTGGCCAAGCGGCGGCGAGGGGATGTCGACGGACGCTGATGGACCGGTGGCCGGCCGGATAGGAGGAAATTTAATGGCCTCGGCGTCTGGGCTCCGCCACCGCCACGTGAACCTTCCTCGATCGCGACGGTGCGCGCTCGTACCTAGGACTAGGAGCATCTGAATGGGATCCGGGAGCCTTCAACGCCTGTCTCTTCAGTTTAGGATCGTGTGCACGGTGCACGTCAGCACGTGTTTATAGCTACGGTGCGACATGGCTACCCGCGGCGTAGTGGCGCGCTCGGAGCAGCCCTGGGCATTCCTTGGTTTTCTTTCTGTAGAGCAACCACAATGTTTGCCATAAGGTAGTCCATAGGATTAAAATATTTGTTATCAGGTAGCTGAAATATTGTGAGACCAGTCCATAGTGTAGTCCATAGCAAAAGGTATCCATAAGCTTATGGACTACCCATAAGAAATAAAAAATACTACTTTTTCTCACTCCTTCCTCTCTCTTTCTTGGTTTTACACAGGATTGTAAAGAGAAATAATTTTTTTATCTCATATGGGACTAACCTTATGGATTACTCGTTGGCTGAAACATTATGGAGACAACAATAGCTATAGTCCATTGACACAAAAGCTGTCCATATGGACTGCTTAGCCTATATTCATTGTGGTTGCTTTTACCTCGGTCAGGTTTTGTTGTTCAATCAAAACAAAAAAGGGTGATGCTGATATAAATTACATTACACTTCCTGCAATCTGAAATTTGAAATCTTCTCGTCTTGTCTGGTTACAACTCCCGTCACCTGCCTCCTTGCCACCGGCAACCTGACGACGCCTCCTTTGCCGCCGGGCTGGAATTTGCCTTCCTCTGAGTGCGCGCGTCGCCCCCGATCGTCTTGGCTGAAGCCACCACGGATGCTGACCCTATCCCGCCGCAACACATTTGGAAGACCAAAGTTACTTTGGAAGTTCTAATCTTTCCATGGATGATATGCCATCACAGATCAGTGCCCTGAAATTCTGAGAATTACGAACTGGAGATTGTATCTGTCCGCCAGAATTGGGTAACCTGAGGACGGAACTTGACGGAGGACAGGCTACGGAAGCTGCTCCAGTGTGTGTGGCGGCTTGGTGACGCTGGTGGTGCTAAGTCCCTCATCTCCACAGTCCTGTGAGGCTTGCGATGTTGCTTAGATTGCGCGCTAAAACCTTTGACCAAAGTAAATTGTGGCAATAAATTCACATTTTATAGCCACATCAAACAACCAAATTCACATGACAAAAGTCATGAATGCCAAATATTTGACTCGTCAAAATCTACAACATGGTTTACACCGTTGTTACATACATTGAAGTTTCGTATATTTTGTTTTGGCCTCCACAGAAGTTCCACGGTTGAGCACGGAAATTTTGTGTTTGAGTGTGGAACTTCCGCACTTACATTGTTAATAGTTTGAAAAAGGGGAGGGACATAAATACCCTATCCCCGTCTTCCCCAATGGCCACTTTTGCATTCACCTTCCACCGACACGAAAACAAGTCTCTCTCTCAACATATATTGAAGGCTCCCCCAACCTCCCCTCTTGATTCTTTGTGAAACCCTTTTGAGAGATTGGGATTAGAGAGTTTGCGAGCAAGAGATCTAGCTTTTGAGCACTTGGTCAGGGCCGGCTCTATAATTTTAAGGACCTTTGGGCAAGCAAGAAGATAAGGGCCCGTTGAACTAATTTTTAATATCAAAATTGTATTATATAATATGAATAATAAAAATTACTTTACAATATATATAGCTCATAAAACATAACAATAGTGTAACAAAAACTAAAAACAGTAACCATTATGATTACCTCAAAAAAATATAATGTGTCAGTGCCTTGTAAAAAACCGTCTTCGGGCATTTCTTGATGCAAAATCTTCAATAATAGTATCAAGATTAATGTCGTCCAAAGTATCCTTCTCAATACTGCACATAACCAAACAATTCAATCTTTCTTGTAACATAGTTGATATCAAACAATTTTTCAGCAGTTTCAATTTGGAGAAACTTCTTTTGGCTGATGCTACTGTCACTGGAATAGTTAGGAGAATCCGATATGCAATGGAGACATTCGGATAGACTGCAGCTTTAACAAACTGAAGAATCTCAGGTGTTGACATCAGTTCTTCTGGAAAAGATTCTCGCAACACTTTTAATTCAGAGAAAAAAAATCATCCAACTCAACATCAGACTTGTTGTCTTGAGAAAAAGATTCTACAAAACTAGTGCGGCACTTTCATAGACCATTATCATCCAAGGACTTCAGATTTATCGAGTTGAATACGAAACCAAATATTTTTTTCAAATTTCTTTAGCTGTTCAAATCGACAACTCAACATCATTTTGTTCATTAAAATGCTTCTTTCTTTTACCTTGATGTTTTGTAGGAAATTTTGGCTCTATGTCTATACTAGATGCAATGGATTTTGCGATCTCAATACTAGCATTGAAGCCTTCTTCTCTGTACTTCCGGAAATATGAGATGACCCTTCAATTTGTTTGAGAGTTAAGCACACAATCAGAGATTGTAAGTTTTTGCTCATTATGTTGATGGTAGATAAAATATCATCCCAGATAACCATACCAACTATAAATTCAAATTTCTCAAGTGCGGTTATCAAGGATTGAGCATCACTTACTATTTTTGGGTCATCAGTAGAAGTTCTTTCCACTTCCTTCAAATGTGCTATTACTTGCGGGGCTGGATACCTGATAGGTTGCACACACTTTATTTGGCTTTCCCAACGAGTATTAGACAAGGGTTTGACAGTAAAACTCTCAACATTATCAGTCGAAATTTTCTAACTTTTAGTAGAGCGTGCAAACAAACAATATATCCGTTGTATAACACTGAAGAATGAAAATAGCTGTCTTGCAAGATTTTGCCATATCACAAAGAGTGAGATTCAGACTATGACATACACACGACATATATAATGCTCTTCAATTAATTTCAAGCAAACGTAACTACATGCCTTGATGTTTTCCCTTCATATTGGAACCATTGTCATAACCTTGACCTCTCACATCATCAATGTTCAAATCAAGATTTCGCAATGCATCCAACAAAACATTAAAAAGCTCCAATCGGAGGTGTCATCAACCTATAAGTGTAAGGTCCAAATAGGCTAGAGGGGGGGTGAATAGCCTAATTAAAACTTCTACAAGAAATACTTAACCACAAGTTAGTACAAAAGGTGGCGGAGCAAAATGCACTAGCTCTAACTAATTAAGCAAGCCACCTACACAAGTCTAGAACAAGGCTATCCACTAAACACAACAACAACAAGCTAGATACAAGAAGTAAAACGAGAGAAGAGCTTCGAGTGATTATACCGCCGTGTAGAGATGAGAAGTACCAATCAATCAAACACACAAGAGAAATCCTCGGGAAGAGAATGACACAAGAATTTATCCCGAGGTTCACTTGCTTCCCGGCAAGCTACTCCTCGTTGTGGCGATACACCCACTTGTCGGTTCGCGAGCTAATCGACTATCAAGAGTCGAGCCCTCGGCGGGCACCGCACAACCGCACACAAGATGGGGATCCTCCAAGCCACGAGCTCCACTAGAGTATCCAATTCGCGAACTCCCGCGGGGAAGGATCAAGAACCCCTTACAACACTTGGTGATGGCTCCAACAATCTCCAATTGCGAGCTCAATCACCTCCGCTGCTCCAAGCCGTCTACCGTGTCGGGAAACACGGAAGAGTAACAAGAAATCCGCAGCAACTCGAAGATCAAGTGCCTCTAGAATGCAACTCTCAAGCAATGCACTTGGATCTCACTCAATCTCACTCAAGATGTGCAATCAATCAAAGAGATGAGTGGAGGGGTTGTTCTCTAGCTCAAAGGATGTCTCTAGGTCTCAAAATGTGCAAGAGTTGCCCTCAAACCCCGGCCACCATCTATTTATAACGAAGGGGTACGCAGCTAGCCGTTACGGGTGACGCAGCAGAAATCGCGCTGACCGGACGCTCCGGTCAGGGTGACCGGACGCGTCCGGTCACTACACGACAAACGTGAACAGTGTGCGTCAGAACTAGCCGTTGCCCTGACCGGACGCGCTCCTTCGATTGACCGGACGCGACAGTGCCAACGTCCGGTCGCGTTCCAGTAAGCACCCGACGAGACCGGACGCGTCCGGTCGCACGTGACCGGACGCGCCAGCCGTGTCCGATCGTGCTTCGCTGCGCTCGGCCTCTCTGGACGCCTGACCGGACGCTCCGGTCCCGTGAGGCACCGGACGCGCCGGTCGCGCGCTTAACTTTTACACCCAGTTGTACTGACCGGACGCGCTGGTCAGGCCAGACCCGCGTCCGGTCACAAACCCTAGCAGCACCGAGCCGCGTTGAACTGACCGGACGCGTCCGGTCAAACCAAGACCGCGTTCGGTGCAGCGTCCGGTCAACGCAGTGACCTCCGTTTGCCTCCGTTTCTTTTCCAACTTTCGGCGTAGTAGAAAAAAGACGTTTCACTTCCCCAAAATGCGCCGAATCCCGCCTCGCAAGCTCGGCGGGAGGGAGAGAGGAACCCAAACCCCTCTCTACCGCTTAAACTCCACCGCCTTCGCAAAAGTGCTAACACCACCAAGTGTACACCACCATGTGCATGTGTGTTAGCATTTCACAAACATTTTCAAAGGCGTTATGTTAGCTCTTTACTAGATCCTAAATGCATATGCTCAAGACATTGATCTAGTGGCACTTGATTCCCGAGCTAACCGTGATTGCCCCTCTTGATAGTCGACTATGTATCCTAAACCCAGTCAATCACTTCTCTACTCAACTTAGACCGGCAAAAGGAAAACCCTATAGTTATACCTTTGCCTTGCTCTTAGATCATTCTCTTCCACTTGATCATCATGTCCATCATTTTATGTGCATTCCATCATGATCAACATTTCATGTCCATGCACCATCTCTTTGTGATCTTGTGGCCACCACTCCTTGCCACGTACACCTTCATCACATGTGTTGCTTATGCCTAACTCAAAACACTTAACACATGGCATTAGCAACTTGGTGTCATTAATTACCAAAACCAAACTTGGGCTTTCAATCTCCCCCTTTTTGGTAATTGATGACAACCATCACAAAGATATGAAATGAAATCAATTTTCAATTTCGATAGTATTAGCTCCCCCTACATATTTGCTTCCATGAGTTTGGTTCAATTATGCACATATGTATGGATTTGAATTTTGGGAGAGTTACTACTATCAAATTGATACTAAGGTATATAGAATGGACCTTTGAAGCGTGATACCAATCGGAGTTGCCTTTATATACCATCCTTAGCATCGATGTAGCTAGACACCACTTGTAATATATCACTTGTAAAGATCACAAACACTAAAATATCCCGTGAGATCAACATTATAAGCATAGGAGTCTAGATGCCACTTGTAAAGCTACTCACAACAAATCATCATTCAAATTCTAATTCTTGCAATCACCATACAAGCATGAATATGAATTTAAGCTTTGCAATGCAACAATTCATCATGTTAATGCACATACAAATGCAACTAACAATTCATGAGCTTGCTCCCCCTACTTGTGTGCTCAATTTTAATTTCTCTCCCCTTACTATATCTTTCTCTCCCTTTGTGACTTTTCTATCTTTGTGACTTTTCTCTCCCCCTTTGTCAACAATCACCAAAAAGGTGCCAATTTTAGTAAGAGTTAAGTCAATCAATATGAGGGAGTCCAAATTATGGTTCAATCTAGATTACTTGCCTAGAATGTGTAATTTGGTTTGATCCAAGGACAAGCTTCTTCACACCTCATAAAGTATAAGGGTTATCTTGATCATGTTGAATTACACATCATGAGCTTATTTTCTAGATTCAACACTAGGTTTGCAAGCCCACAAACATGTCATATGCTACCACTAGATCAATCAAACATAGAAGCAATAGTGGTACCATATATACATCAAAATCATTTGATTTTCATGAATGGGCCTATTTGTCATGCAAATATGTCTATATGTTCTAAACATGTCCTTAGCAAAGTATGGATGATATGCCAAACAACTTTACCTTGCTATGTCGGAGGAGAGGCATGTCATATAAGAACGTGGGGGTGCACTCATTTCAAGTTGGAGAAGTCAAGTATGTTCAATTCATTCTTCAACTTGTAAAACCTCTTCTCATCAAGTGGCTTTGTAAAGATATCGGCTAGTTGATCTTCGGTGCCAATGCTCTCAATGCTAATATCACCCTTTTGTTGATGGTCCCTTATGAAGTGATGCCTTATATCAATGTGCTTGGTTCTTGAATGTTGAACCGGATTTTGAGTCATCTTGATAGCACTTTCATTGTCACAAAACAATGGCACATTCTTGAACTTGATTCCAAAATCATTCAAAGTGGCCTTCATCCAAAGCAATTGTGCACAACAACTACCGGCACTAATGTATTCGGCCTCGGCGGTAGATAGTGCAACACTATTTTGTTTCTTTGATGACCATGAAACAAGAGACCTTCCTAGCAATTGACAAGTACCACTTGTGCTCATTCTATCAATCTTGCATCCACCATAGTCGGAGTCCGAATATCCAATCAACTCAAAATTAGACCCCTTTGGAAACCATAATCCAACATCATGAGTGCCCTTAAGATATCTCAATATCCTCTTGGTTGCTTTCAAATGACTTTCTCTAGGTGAAGCTTGATATCTTGCACACTTGCACACACTAAACATCACATCCGGCCTAGAAGCGGTGACGTAGAGCAAACTTCTAATCATAGACCGATATTGCTTTTGATCTACCATGTTATCACTAGCATCAACACCCAATTGATTATTTGTGCCCATTGGTGTACTCATTGGCTTAGCATCTTGCAATCCAAACTTCTTGATCATATCCTTGATGTACTTGCCTTGACTTACAAAAGTGCTATTCTTCATTTGCTTGATTTGAAGTCCAAGGAAGTAACTAAGCTCTCCAATCATAGACATCTCAAACTCATTAGCCATCATATTTCCAAACTCTTCACAAAAGTCTTGATTGGTTGATCCAAAGATAATGTCATCCACATAGATTTGCAACACAAACAAGTCATTTCCAAGCTTCTTGGTGAAGAGAGTGGTGTCAACCTTTCCCATCTTGAACCTTTTAGAGAGAAGAAAGTCCCTCAATCTCTCATACCATGCTCTAGGTGCTTGCTTCAAACCATACAAAGCCTTCTTTAGCTTGAAAACATGGTTGGGCTTCTTGTCATCTTCAAAACCGGGAGGTTGCTCAACATAAACTTCTTCATTGATGTAGCCATTGAGAAATGCACTTTTGACATCCATTTGATAGAGCTTGATGTTGTGTGCACAAGCATATGCTAATAAGATTCTAATTGCCTCCAATCTTGCAACCGGTGCATATGTCTCTCCAAAGTCAAGACCTTCAATTTGTGTGTAACCTTGTGCTACCAATCTTGCTTTGTTCCTCACAACCATGCCATCTTGATCTTGCTTGTTTCTAAAGACCCACTTAGTACCAATCACATTGTAGTTCTTTGGCCTCTCAACAAGTTCCCAAACTTGATTTCTAGTGAAGTTGTTTAGCTCTTCATGCATGGCATTTACCCAATCGGAATCCTTCAATGCATCTTCTATCTTCTTTGGTTCTTCTAATGAGACAAAAGAGTAGTGCTCACAAAAGGATGCTAGCCTTGATCTAGTTTGAACACCACTTTGAATTCCACCAATGATTTGGTCCAATGGATGATCTCTTGCAATGCTAGTAGGTTGGAGTATTGGGAGTTGATTGCTTCCACTTGTTTGACCTTGATCTTGCACTTCATCATGAGAACCATTAGAGCTTGCTTGATTTGTATCAATTTGCACACTTTGGTTGATCACATGAATATCATCATCATCAACTTGCCTCGGCCTTATGTCACCAATATCCATGTTCTTCATTGCATTTGACAATTGATCTCCTCTCACATCATCAAGGTTTTGAGCTTCATTTTGAGATCCTTGGGTTTCATCGAACTCAACATCATGAACTTCTTCCAAGGTGCCATTTGTGAGATTCTAAACTCTATATGCTTTGCTTGTGGTAGAATAGCCAAGTAAGAACCCTTCATCACATTTCTTTTCAAACTTGCTCAATCTAGTGCCTTTCTTGAGAATATAGCATTTGCAACCAAACACTCTAAAGTATGCAATGTTGGGCTTTCTTCCATTCAATAGCTCATATGGTGTCTTCCCAAGCTTCCCATGGCAATAAAGACGGTTGCTACAATAGCAAGCCGTGTTGATAGCTTCACTCCAAAATGAATGACTTACATTGTATTCACTAAGCATTGATCTAGCCATATCAATCAAGGTTCTATTTTTCCTTTCAACTACACCATTGGATTGAGGAGTGTATGTTGGAGAAAATTGATGTCCAATACCAAGATTATCACATAAATCTTCAATTCTTGTGTTCTTGAATTCACTACCATTGTCACTTCTAATTTTCTTGATATTAGTTTCAAATTCATTTTGCACTCTCTTGACAAAAGACTTGAATAGATCATAAACATCACTCTTGTCATAGAGAAAGAACACCCAAGTGTATCTAGTATAGTCATCCACTATCACAAAACCATACTTGTTCCCACCAATACTAGTGTATGTTGTTGGTCCAAACAAGTCCATGTGTAATAACTCAAATGCCTTTGATGTGCTCATTTCACTCTTCCTAGGATGTGCATTTCCAACTTGTTTACCGGCTTGACAAGCACTACAAGGTTTATCCTTCTCAAAGGTGACATCCTTCAAGCCTCTAACTAAGTCATGCCTCAAAAGTTTGTTCAATTGTTTCATTCCAACATGACCAAGCCTTCTATGCCATAACCAACTCATACTAGATTTGCTAAGCAAGCATGATGTCAATTGTGTCTCACTATCATTGAAGTCAACCAAGTATAAGCTACCATATCTAAATCCTTTGAATATCAAATTTGATCCATCAACACTAATGACTTCAACATCATCACTACCAAATATGCACTTGAAGCCAAGATCACAAAGTTGTGCCACCGATAAAAGATTGAAGTCCAAGCTCTCAACTAGCAACACATTAGATATGCTCATGTCATTTGAGATAGCAATTTTACCAAGCCCCTTGACCTTGCCTTTCTTGTTGTTGCCAAAAGTGATAGCATCAAAACCACCATTTTGACTTGTATCAATTGATTTGAACATACAAGAATCCCCGGTCATATGTTGAGTGCACCCACTATCAAGCACCCAATGCCTTCCTCCGGCTTTGTAATTGACCTACAAGATAAGATCAATTCTTTTTAGGTACCCAAACTTGTTTGGGTCCTCCAAGGTTAGTGACCAAGCTCTTTGGTACCCAAATGGCTTTCTTCTTTGAGCCCATCCATGGTGCACCAATGAACTTAGCATGAACACTATTTGTACCCTTGGTAAGTATATAGAAAGAATCAAACTTAATTGAGGATACATTAGCATTGGATTTTTTGTTCATGCAATGTTGCTCTATGTGACCAACTTGCTTGCAACTTTTGCAATAGCTACCATTGTTCTTCACAAAACGAGTCTTGTGAGGAGCAAAAGCGGCCTTGCCTTTCTTGGGGTTATAGCCCAATCCCTCTTTGTAGAGAGAAGCTCTTTGGCTACCCAAGCACATAAGCAAGCGGTCCTCACCACCATAAGCCTTAGCTAAGGTGTGATTGAGCTCTTTTACCTCCTTCTTGAGATTTTTATTCTCAACTATAAGTGTGGAGTCACAAGTGAAACCATCACTACTAGATGAGGATGATGTAGATGAGCTACATGAAGGGTTAGTGGGAGCAACAACACTAGGCTTATGAAAAGATTCGTCAACTATATCACATGATATGCCTATGTTGCAAGTTTTAGCTTTCTCAACATTAGTTGACATGTTTTCACATTTTTCAATTAGAGAGGAATGAGCTTCTTCAAGCTTAGTGTGAGACTTTTGAAGCTTCTTATGGTCTACCTTTAGACTCTCATAAGATGCTCTAAGCTCATCAAGTTCTTGCATAAGGTTTTTCTTTTCCTTAAGCAAGCCCTTGCACTCCTTTCTAGATTCTTTAAAATGTTGAGTGCAATCTTCTAGCATAGTGATTAGTTCATCTTTAGTGAATTCTTCTTCATCACTATCACTATCACTAACATTATCATGATCACTCTCATCGTCGGATGATACCTTAGCGGCCTTAGCCATGAAGCACGATGGAGTGTCGAAGAGGGAGACCTTCTCTTGGATAGCAATGCTAGCATGTCCCTTCTTGCTCTTGATGTCATCCTCATCATCACTTGAGGAATCATCACTATCCCATGTAGCAACATGAGAATCATTCTTCTTCTTATGAGAGCTCTCCTTCTTTTCTTGTTTCTTCTTTTGCTTCTTCCTCTCCTTCTTGATAGCATCTTCATCATCACTATCATAAGGACACTTTGCAATGAGATGGTCCTTGCTATGGCATCTAAAGCATCTCATGGTATGCTCATTTTTCTTGGATGAGTTCTTCCTTCTTCTTGCACGAAAGCCTTTCTTCTTCATGAACTTGCCAAATTGCTTGATAAAGAGAGCCATCTTCTCATCAATGTCATCACTATCACAAGAGCTTGAGTCTTCATCACTTGATGATTCAATCTTGGATTTGCCCTTAGATATGGTGGCTTTGAATGCCACACTCTTCTTCTTCTCATCATCCTTCTTCTCATTTTCCTTCTTCTTCTTCTTGACCAACTCATCCTTCTCATCATCTTCTCTATATGAATCATCGGTCATCACTTCTTGAAATATTTGTTGAGGAGTTGAATCCTTCAATGTAGTCCTCACTAGCACGGTGATCAATGTATCAAACCTCTTGGGCAAGCTTCTCAAGAACTTCATAGAGAATTGGTTGTCCTTGACTTCCTCACCAAGTGCCTTGAGCTCATTGACAATGACTTGCAATCTATGAAACATCTCCGGTACACTCTCATCATCTTGCATCTTGAAGCTTGAAAATTTTTCTTGTAAGATATATGCTTTAGCGGTCTTTGTGCCTTCGGTGCCCTCAAATGTTTCTTCTAGCTTGGCCCAAGCATCATGTGCAACTTCTATATTTTTCACTTGCTCAAATGTCTTGTCATCTAATGCTTCATGAAGAGCACTAATGGCAATGTCATTGCATTGGAGCTTCTTCTCTTCCACCGGTGTAGGTGCTTCCGGATTAGCAACCTCAAATTTTGTTTCGGTGACCTTCCACACTTCTCTATTGATTGACTTGAGATGTGCGGTCATCTTAACCTTCCAATAAGCATAATTTGTCCCATCAAAGTGAGGTGTCTTCTTGGTGTTGTTGATGTGCAAGCTTAATTGAGCCATTTCTTTTTCACCGTAGGTTGTTAAGCCTCAAATAAACGGTGCCTCGGCTCCGATACCACTTGTAAGGTCCAAATAGGCTAGAGGGGGGGTGAATAGCCTAATTAAAACTTCTACAAGAAATACTTAACCACAAGTTAGTACAAAAGGTGGCGGAGCAAAATGCACTAGCTCTAACTAATTAAGCAAGCCACCTACACAAGTCTAGAACAAGGCTATCCACTAAACACAACAACAACAAGCTAGATACAAGAAGTAAAACGAGAGAAGAGCTTCGAGTGATTATACCGCCGTGTAGAGATGAGAAGTACCAATCAATCAAACACACAAGAGAAATCCTCGGGAAGAGAATGACACAAGAATTTATCCCGAGGTTCACTTGCTTCCCGGCAAGCTACTCCTCGTTGTGGCGATACACCCACTTGTCGGTTCGCGAGCTAATCGACTATCAAGAGTCGAGCCCTCGGCGGGCACCGCACAACCGCACACAAGATGGGGATCCTCCAAGCCACGAGCTCCACTAGAGTATCCAATTCACGAACTCCCGCGGGGAAGGATCAAGAACCCCTTACAACACTTGGTGATGGCTCCAACAATCTCCAATTGCGAGCTCAATCACCTCCGCTGCTCCAAGCCGTCTACCGTGTCGGGAAACACGGAAGAGTAACAAGAAATCCGCAGCAACTCGAAGATCAAGTGCCTCTAGAATGCAACTCTCAAGCAATGCACTTAGATCTCACTCAATCTCACTCAAGATGTGCAATCAATCAAAGAGATGAGTGGAGGGGTTGTTCTCTAGCTCAAAGGATGTCTCTAGGTCTCAAAATGTGCAAGAGTTGCCCTCAAACCCCGGCCACCATCTATTTATAACGAAGGGGTACGCAGCTAGCCGTTGCGGGTGACGCAGCAGAAATCGCGCTGACCGGACGCTCCGGTCAGGGTGACCGGACGCGTCCGGTCACTACACGACAAACGTGAACAGTGCGCGTCAGAACTAGCCGTTGCCCTGACCGGACACGCTCCTTCGATTGACCGGACGCGACAGTGCCAGCGTCCGGTCGCGTTCCAGTAAGCACTCGACGAGACCGGACGCGTCCGGTCGCACGTGACCGGACGTGCCAGCCGCGTCCGATCATGCTTCGCTGCGCTCGGCCTCTCTGGACGCCTGACCGGACGCTCCGGTCCCGTGAGGCACCGGACGCGCCGGTCGCGCGCTTAACTTTTACACCCAGTTGTACTGACCGGACGCGCTGGTCAGGCCAGACCCGCGTCCGGTCACAAACCCTAGCAGCACCGAGCCGCGTTGAACTAACCGGACGCGTCCGATCAAACCGAGACCGCGTCCGGTGCAGCGTCCGGTCAACGCAGTGACCTCCGTTTGCCTTCGTTTCTTTTCCAACTTTCGGCGTAGTAGAAAAAAGACGTTTCACTTCCCCAAAATGCGCCGAATCCCGCCTCGCAAGCTCGGCGGGAGGGAGAGAGGAACCCAAACCCCTCTCTACCGCTTAAACTCCACCGCCTTCGCAAAAGTGCTAACACCACCAAGTGTACACCACCATGTGCATGCGTGTTAGCATTTCACAAACATTTTCAAAGGCGTTATGTTAGCTCTTTACTAGATCCTAAATGCATATGCTCAAGACATTGATCTAGTGGCACTTGATTCCCGAGCTAACCGTGATTGCCCCTCTTGATAGTCGGCTATGTATCCTAAACCCGGTCAATCACTTCTCTACTCAACTTAGACCGGCAAAAGGAAAACCCTATAGTTATACCTTTGCCTTGCTCTTAGATCATTCTCTTCCACTTGATCATCATGTCCATCATTTTATGTGCATTCCATCATGATCAACATTTCATGTCCATGCACCATCTCTTTGTGATCTTGTGGCCACCACTCCTTGCCACGTACACCTTCATCACATGTGTTGCTTATGCCTAACTCAAAACACTTAACACATGGCATTAGCAACTTGGTGTCATTAATTACCAAAACCAAACTTGGGCTTTCAATAAGAACTCTAAGAAAAATTCCTCTACTCTTGGAATGGTACTTGACATATTAACACAGCGCACAATTAGTGTCATTTGTTCTTCATGGCGTACAATCCAAGATAATAGAGAAATACTTGGCATCTTTGATGATCTTTAAGATATGATTTTTCACAACATCAGCAAGAATAGCAATTAACTCATTCTGAATATTATGACCAAGATAATGATGATGAATTTCATTACTTTGAATGCGCCTAATATGTTCTTGCATCATAGGATCAAATTCAGCAATCATTTCAACTGTGGCTAGAAAATTACCATTGTTACATTGATAAAGTTTCTCATTTGATCCTCGAAAGGCTAGATTTTGTTTAGCAAGAAACTTAACAATAGAAACTATTCTTACCAGGACCTGCCTCCAGCGCTCCTTTTCCTTTGCAATTTCTCGTTGCATTTCATCATCAAACATGTCATCACCAATTGTTTGATTTTTGCTTAATCTAAGCCGGAGCTCATTCCATGTACTCATGTTTGTCAAATGCTCCACATTGTTCTCATGTGTTTTGAGTTTCTCACTGAGATGCTTCCAATCCCTTACTCCATCAGATGCTAACAAAGCCTTGTTATGATTTGATTTGAACAACTTGCAGCAAAAACAATAAACCTTGTCCACATGTTTAGAATAAACCAACCACTTTCTATCAACAAACTCACCATTAGATAATTTCCTAGAGTATTAAGCATAAGAAAAACGTCTGCCACTGGGATCACAAGGGAATTGTAGATCCATTTCTCTCACAAGCCCTTTCTCAATTAAGATATCTTTTTTCCTATTGTCAAGATTTCCCCATGTTCTAGGATAAAAAACTATCAAAATTGAATCTTCTTATTCATCAATATGTGTAGTTTCAGTATCATCTGAAGGGTGTAAAGTGTCACCTCCCAGAGCCTGAGTATGATCATTGGCATCCGCTTTAGGATCTAAATTTTGCTCTTCTATAGCACCTTTATTGGCATCGACTTATGCAACACGTTCCTGCCCCTGATCTTGATTAACTTGAGCATTACTTGACACTACAAAAAACTTATCTAGAGCACCCCTCTGTGATTCTACGAACTAGTCTTCTTGTTTTTTTCTTCTTTTTTGAGCACCCGACAAATGCTTTTTAGGCAACATCTATCATATTCAAATAAATACATTGAATTAGAAATTTATAACCCTAGGCAAATAAAGAAATTGGAAAATACTAATCTATCGGTGTTGCTTACTGTAAGGACGGGTGTGGCAGAACCACCCTAATTATATGGTCCACGTGCACCGGTCATTGTCCTTAAGACCTCTGACTGCTGCGCATGAGAGGCAGATAACTCAAGTAGTCTGTTGGGTGTTCTTAGGGAACCCCGAATCATCCACATTTTACAACTCATAAAGGATCAACATGGAGTTACGACAACATTACAACACTTGTTACAAAAATAACTTACACCGAAGTGCGGAAGACTTATATAACATTAGGTTCCAAAACATGTTCAAGTGAAACTTAACTAATTTCCAAATGTTGAGTAGAATTGCGGAAGCAACTTAGAGGAAACACCTAAGGTAGGAGAGACGGTCAGATCATGTCAAGCCCACCGACATTACCTCAATTAGCTGCACAAGACAGAACTTGCAACAAGGGTTAACAAACCTTGAGTACTTGAGGGTACTCAACAAGTCTTACCCGACTAAAGAAAAGACTCTAATGGTATGCAGGCTTTAAAGGAGAGTTGGAAACAAGAACTACTTTTGTAGAAAAGCTCACTACAAGAGGATCCTTACTTTCAATCTTTTAGTTGTGTATTAAGTCATTATCGGTAACCAATTAGCACCTATTCTAGCTCAAGCACTTCATTAAGCATCACATGTCTGCTCATCTCATTTCCACAAGTAACCATGTTCCATTGATTAACTACGATGTAGATCGGGGGATCAAGTCTCCATAACCGAAGAGCACGGTGATTCGAATCGATTTGGCCCAGGTGGGGTTCCTTGCCATACGACATATGTAGGTCTCAGACCTACATATATTAACCTTCACTCGGATCCTCCAAAACATGAATGGGTTCACGCCACCTGATAGCACAGTACTCCACCTCCCTGCGTTGTTCGTCCGTGATAGATTCACAGGATGTGTACACGCTACTCTCGCCATCTCTCCACTCCTAGTTGAAAGTCCCTAGTTTGGTTTTGAACAATTGATGAAACCCTCTAACCTCCATGTTGAGTGTATGGATTAGATGAGGTTGGTACTTGCCAAGTGGTGGAGCCTAGAGAAGGATCATGGTGATGATGGTGTTGACCACAAGATGATCAAGGGCTCAACTTAGAAAAGAAGAAAGAGAAAAACAAACACAAGTTGATCAAGGCAAAGGTATCAATAGGTTTTTGTTTTATAATCAAGACACCATAGAGGGTGTGAGTGACTTAGTATCGATAGCCGTACTATTAAGAGAAGAATTTCACGATTGAAATGGTTATCAAGTGCCACTAGGTGACATAATTCATGCATTGCATTTAGGAACCTAGTGTGCAAACATAACCCTTGAAAATATTTATGAAAATATACTAACACATGTGCACAAGGTGATACACTTGGTTAGCACATTTGAGTAAGGGTTGAGAAGGTGGCGAAGTCACGGAAGTGTTTCTCGCTGAGAAACACTGACTAGACGCTGATGTTAGCATCCGGTCAGTGTTGGCTGGCATAGCGTAGAGGACCGAGAGCGTGGACGAGAGACCAAACACTGGCTCAGGTCACACCGGTGCGTCTGGTCATTTGTTGGAGGCCGTCTGACGTTGTGGACCTAACACCGAGCAAACACTATTCACAGTCAGGTACAAGTGATGATGTCACCATCGCGCGCAAGAAGGAAAAGGCACTGGACTGACCGGACTCTGGCCGCGTCAGGTCATATGCGACCGGACGCGTCAGATCGTGAAAAACCCTCTCAGGGTGCTTATTGGAAATGACCGGATGCCTCGTTGAGCAGCGTCAGGTGCTCCACATCGGCGCAACCGGTCATCACTTTGACCACGATGTTGACTGACTCGTGACCGTTGAAGATTGACGCCTGAAATTCAAAGAGGGACACATAGCAGTCATCCGTGGGCTTGGCGTGTAGTGACCAGACACTGGGGCTGCATCCGGTCAATCAGACCGGTGTGTCCGGTCGCCCTGAGGCAGGCACAGTGAAGAGCCTAATGGCTCTATTCTTTAGGGACGCCTATAAATAGTTAGTGGTCGGCTCTTGGGGAACTCTCTTGGTATTTTGGTCATCTTGACATCCTCTTGGGTTAAGCATACTCCCTCCTACTCATCTCTCTTGCTTGATTGCTAATTCAAAATGAGATTGAGTGATTCCTAGTGTATTTGCTTGTGAGTTTGCATCTAGTGGAACTTGGGGATCGTTTGAGCTGCAGGATTCTTGTTACTCTTGGTGGTTGCCGCCACCTAGACGTCTTGGAGCAGCGGAGGATTTGTGGCAAGAGTTGGTGATTGTTCTTGGCCACCTCCCAGTGATTGTGAGGGGTTCTTGTGCCTTTCCGATGGAGCACCAAAGACAACTATAGTGGATTGCGTGTGTCATTGAGCTACCTCACTTTTGGGTATGTTCTTGCGGTGTCCACGGGTTGAATGAGGTTCGTGCTACACCTCTTAGCCGCCAAACCACCAAGTGTTGGTCGACACAATGGGGACGTAGCATGACGGCAAGCACGTGAACCTCGGGATAAAAATTCTTGTGTTTCTTGCCATTTGGTATTCTCCCGATGTATTGATTGGTTATCATCTTGGTGATTGGTTCATCCCCTATGCGTCAGTATAATAATCTTGATCTCTCATTTACTTTACCACAAAGTAGGGTATTTAGCTCTCTTGTGTAGTTTGTTAGTGTAGCTTTTCTTGCTTGCCTTGTTCACCTTGTGTAGCAAGTAGCAACATAGCTATTTTTGTGTCTAGAGATCATAGTGACTAGAATTGATTGGGTAGGTGGCTTGCAACCCTTGTAGAGCTAGAGCAAAACTTGCATTTCGTCACTTGTCTTACTAATCAAGTTGCTCTAGTGTTTTACATAATTTTAATAGGCTATTCACCCCCTCTAGCCATAGTAGGACCTTTCAAGTGGTATCGGAGCCGTGGTCACTGTTTATTAAAGGCTTAACAACCTCGGTGCTCAAATTATGGCTCAAGTTATGTTCAATCATGTTGGAGGCAAACCACCTTTCTTTGATGGCACAAGTTCATTTAATTATTGGAAGGGAAAGATGAAGATGTACATTGGTTCAATCAATGATAGATTGTGGGATGTAACCGAGCATGACTTTGTGGGAACAAGCAATGCAATACAATGGCTCTCAAAACCATTTACAATGGCATTGATTCAAAGGTATTTGAGCAAGTCAATGATTTTGAGAGGGCTAGTGAAGTATGGACAAGATTGGAGGAAACGTATGAGGGCCCTACAACGGTAAAGAGTGCCAAGCTATACATGCTCAAGGACAAGCTATCCAACTTTAAGATGAAAGATGATGAGTCTATTCCAGAGATGTTCTATAGGCTCTAAGTCATTGTCAATGATCTCAAGAGTTTGGGTGAGAAAGTGAAGGATGAGGACTTCTCTCATAAGTTCTTGATGTGCTTGCCAAAGAAATTCAAGACATTGGAAACTATTATCTTTAGAGGAGGATTGACCGATGTATCTCCCAATGAGATACTTGGAGATGTCATGACCGATGCTCAATACAATGATAGTGACAATGAATATAAAGAGAAGAAAGACAAGAAAGAAAAGAAAGAAAAAGTGTAACATTCATGGCATCAACCTCATCCAAGAGCAAGGGCAAGGAAAGAAAGATGCATCAAGTGAAGATGAAGTTGCAAGTGATATTGATGATGAGACCATGGCTCTTCTAGTGCGCAAGATGGACAAATTCATGAAGAAAAGAGGCTATGGTGCAAGAAAAAGAAGAGATCACATGAAGGAGCATGTGAGGCTATGCTTTGAGTGCAAGGGCCCGGATCATATTGTGGCAAATTGTCCCTACAAGAGTAACAATAAGAAGGAAAAGAAGGAGAAGAAGGAGAAGAAGATGACCTTCAAGAAGAAGAAGAGAAGTGGCTATGTGGTCACTTGGGATAGTGATTGCACCAGTGATAGTGATGATGATGATGATTATGATTCAAGTGATGATGACAAGAGGTCCATCAAGAAGGCACCTAAAAGGAATTGATCTTCTTTTGTAGGTCAATTATAAAGCCGAAGGAAGACATTGAGTGCTTGATAGTGGGTGTACACAACACATGACCGGTGATTCAAGAATGTTCAATTCAATCAAGTCAAATGATGGTGATGGTGTTCAAAGTATCATATTTGGTGATAATAGCAAAGGCAATGTTAAGAGGCTTGGTAAAATTTCTATATCCAATGATTTGAGCATTTCCAATGTGCTACTAGTAGAGAGCTTGAACTTCAACCTTTTGTATAGCTCAACTTTGTGATCTTGGTTTCAAGTGCATCTTTGGTATTGATGATGTAGGGATCATAAGTGTAGATGGCTCTAACTTGATCTTCAAAGGCTTTAGATATGAGAATCTGTACTTAGTTGATTTTGATGCTAGTAAGGCTAGATTGTCAACACGTTTACTCACTAAATCTAGCATGGGTTGGCTATGGCATAGAAGACTTGGTCATATTAGGATGAAGCAATTGAATAAGTTAGGGAAGCATGACTTAGTTAGAGGCTTAAAGATGTCACATTTGAGAAAGATAAGCTATATAGTGCATGTCAAGCCGGAAAGCAAGTGGGCAACACTCATCCAAAGAAGAGTACAATGAGCACATCTAAGGCATTTGAGCTTTTGCATATAGATCTATTTGAGCCAACAACTTATACAAGCATTGGTGGCAACAAGTATGGCTTTATGATTGTGGATGATTTCACTAGATATACTTGGGTAGCCTTTCTTGTTGACAAGAGTGATGTGTTTGTAACATTCAAGAAATTCATCAAGAGAGTGCAAAATGAGTTTGAAACCACAATCAAGAAAGTGAGAAGTGACAATGGAAGTGAATTCAAGAATATAAGAATTGATGAGCTTTGTGATGAGTATGGCATTAGGCATCAATTCTCGGCTAAGTACACACCACAATCCAATAGGCTAGTTGAAAAAAAGAATAGAACTTTAATTGACATGGCAAGATTAATGTGGACTGAATATAATGTTAGTCATTCCTTTTGGGCCGAAGCTATCAACACGGCTTGCTTCTATAGCAACCGTCTCTATTGCCATCAATTCCTAGAGAAGACACCATATGAGATCTTAAATGGTAGAAAGCCCAATATTGCATATTTTTGGGTATTTTGTTGAAATGCTACATGTTGAAGAAAGACACTAGATTAAGCAAGTTTGAGATGAAATGTGATAAAGGTTTCTTGCTTGGTTATTCCACTACTAGCAAAGCTTATAGAGTTTGAAATTTAGCTAGTGGTACTCTTGAGGAGGTTCATGATGTGGAATTTGATAAACCAATGGTTTCCAAGAGGAAGATGAAAATCTAGATGATGTGAGAGGAACTCAATTGGCCAACATAATAAAGAAGATGGATATTGGTGACATAAGGCCTAGATAAGTGATTGAAGTTGAAGAAAATAAAGATCAAGTGCAAGTTAGTGGTTCTCATGATCACAGTCAAGCTAGTTCTTCATCTCAAGCGCAAGATCATCAACAAGTGGCTAGTACATTATCTCTACCAAATAACCAACCAAGTGCAAGACATTAAATTCAAGTGCTCCAACCATCCAATGTTGCAAGAGATCATCCCCTAGATTTAATCATTAGTGATATCTCAAGAGGTGTATAAACAAGATCAAGATTGACATCATTTTGTGAACACTTCTTATTTGTGTCATCCATTAAACCTAAAAAGATAAATGAAGCTTTGAAGGATGTTGATTGGGTCAATGCTATGCATAAATAGTTAAACAACTTTACGAGAAATCAAGTATGGGAGTTAGTTGAGAGGCATAAGGATCATAATATGATTGGAACCAAGTGAGTCTTTCGCAACAAGTAAGATCAAGATGGGATAGTTGTAAGGAACAAAGCATAGTGGCTCAAGCTTAAACTCAAGTTGAAGGTCTTGACTTTGGAGAAACTTATACCCTGGTTGCAAGATTAGAAGCAATTAGGATCTTGTTAGCCTATGCTTGTGCCCATAACATCAAGCTCTACCAAACAGATGTTGTTGACGGTAATTAACTATTATTATAAACCGTCAACTAAACATATAAAAAGGATAAAAATATGATTCCCACCTTAGAATAGGGGTTCTATTGACAATTTCCACGAGTTTTGGTGAATTGTGATTTTTTAGGGATTAAACAGGAAAATGCAGGAAAAGGATATCTTCCATGAGAAGGAACCCACGCCTATCGGACTTATCTCCATGTCACAGCCACGCAAGGACATTCTAGAAGACACCAGAGGACTCCACAAGGCGGCCCACCTCGACCTGCTACTAGGTGGGGCCGACCGGCCCTAACCCTAGGCCGGCCGGCCTCCCCCCACGCCGCCATGGCTCCTTCCTTTGCAAGCTGTCTCTACCGCCTCCTATGATGCATCTCAACCCTACGTGAAGGTTGGTTTCATCCAAGGGCCATGGTTGATCCCCTAGGGCTATATAAAGCGGCCTCCAGACCCCTAGGCCTCATTCAATCTCTCCAGATCAGAACCTCCAATAGAATTAGAAATCATAAGAGAAGGATTGAAGAGCCAGTGATCAAGAAGAAGACTAGTTCTCCCTCTAGTTTAGAAATAGAATCTAGTCTTGAATTAGAACTAGAAGAGAGAGAAGAGGAGGAGGAGATTTAGAAGGAGCTCCGGCCTGTCGGATCTTCTTCAACATCTTGTACCTGTGGATTCAAGTTCTTCAAGATCTTGCATCTAGATCTCTCTGGTAATCAACGTCTATTTTCAAGTTGTTCTTATTGTTCATATTGTTCTTGAGGTTTGTGACTCATTTGAGTACTTTAATTCTAGTAGCGCTAGGATTAGAGGAGTTAGAGGGTGTAAGCGCGGTGCTTAGACTTGATAGCTCATGAATGTACCCTATATTCTAGATTTCAGTGGTAGTTCGCAAGGGTGACTTTTATAGCCTTGTTGATTCTTCTATAGCCCACTATCCCGTTTGTAGGACTAGCAGGATAATTTATTGGTAGGAGAATTCATACTCTGCTTATGACCTCCTATGACAATTTTCCCATCAAGAATACTATTAACATTTCATACTTGAAGTAGAATTAGATAGCCTTAGTGATCCCCTCTACCTTCAAAATTCTCAGTCCTTGATAGCTACTGAAGGATTAAAGCTTAAGACTTAAGAAGACCATACTCTGTTCCTTTGGGTTCGATATTAAAACTAGGTCATCCTGGTGAAGTGCTACATCGGTAGACGTTATCTGTGCGCTTGCGGATAAAGTAGAGTGTGCATTAATTTATACCAACAGATGTGAAGAGTGCATTTCTCAATGGCTACATCAATGAAGAAGTTTATGTTGAGCAACCTCCTGGTTTTGAAGATTACAAGAAGCCCAACTATGTGTACAAGTTGAAGAAGGCATTGTATGGCTTAAAGCAAGCACTTAGAGCATGGTATGAGAGATTGAGAGATTTCTTGCTCTCTAAAGGGTTCATCATGGGAAAGGTTGACACCACTCTCTTCACCAAGACTTGTTTGTGTTGCAAATATATGTAGATGACACCATATTTGGTTCAACCAATCAAGATTATTGTGATGAGTTTAGAAAGATGATGGCTAATGAATTTAAGATGTCCATGATTGGAGAGCTTAGTTACTTTCTTAGTCTTCAAATTAACAATTGAAGAATGGAACATTTGTGAATCAAGGAAAGTACATTAAAGACATGCTCAAGAAGTTTGGCATGGAAGATGCGAAAGGCATTAGCACGCCAATGGGGACAAATGAAAGCTTAGATAGTGATACAAGTGGCAATATGATGGATCAAATGATGTATCGATTTATGATTAAAAGCCTACTCTATGTGGCCGCATTAAGGCCGGATGTGATGTTTAGTGTATGCATACGTGCAAGATTCCAAGCCTCACCAAGAGAAAGTCATTTGAAGGCAACCAAAAGAATATTGAGGTACTTGAAGTATACACAAAATGTTGGTTTGTGGTATCCCAAAGGAGCTAAGTTTAAGCTTGTTGGATATTCCGATTCAGATTACGCGGGATGCAAAGTTGAGAGAAGAAGCACTTCGGGCACATGTCAACTATTGGGAAGATCACTTGTCTCATGGTCATCCAAGAAGCAAAATAGTGTTGCACTTTCAACCGTCGAAGCCGAATACATTGCCACCGGTAGTTGTTGTGCACAAATACTTTAGATGAAGGCCACCTTGAAGGACTTTGGAATCAAGTTCAATAAAGTGCCATTGCTATGTGATAATGAGATTGCCGTAAAGCTCACCAACAATCTAATTCAACATGCAAGAACAAAACACATCGATGTCCACCATCATTTCATTAGAGATCACCAATAAAAAGGGGATATTTTAATTGAGAATGTGGGCACCGATGATCAACTTACCGATATCTGCACCAAGCCACTTGATGAGAAGAGGTTTTGTAAGCTAAGAAATGAATTGAACATACTTGACTTCTCAAATATGTGTTGATGCACCCCACTATATGGCATGCCTCTCCTTCGAGCAAAGCAAGGTAAAGTTGATTGACATGTCATTCATCCATTGCTAAGGACTTGTTTAGTGCATCTAGTCATTCTTTGCATTAAATAGGCTCATTCATGAAAATCAAATGAATTTGATGCTTGTATGATACCACTATTGCTTCTATGCTTGGTATGATCTAGTGGTAGCACTTGTGAACCTAGTGTTTGATCTAGAGAATGAGCTATGGGTATTTAACTCAACATGGTGTATGATAACCCTTATTTGGAGGTGTGAAGAAGCTTGCCCTTGGATCAAACTGAGTTAAATATCTTTTACAAGTGATCTAGATTGAATTAAATTTGGGAAAATGATCCTCACAAATAATAGTTTCACATAACTTTCCTAAAATTTGAGCTCACCTTTTGTGGTCATTAATGACAAAGGGGAAGAGATAATTCCAAAGATATGACCGAAGGGGGAGAAGTGAAACATGATAAAGAAAGGAAGGGGATCAATTAAAATTTGAAGCACACAAGTAGGGGGAGCAAGCTCATAAACTTGTATGGTGCATTTGATTGTGCATTACATATGGTTGCTTGCATAAGCTTTAGCTTTTTTCCGATACCTTGCTTGTGTGGTGTATGCTATTTGTAGGTTTGAATGATGAAATGAAGAACTAGCATGCATAGGATAGCTAGACACTTGAATTGTTTTCACAAGTGGTACTAGAACCTTTCTTATAATATTGATCTCACATGATATCTAGTGTCTTTGATGTTTTTCAAGTGATATCTAGCAAACAATGGTGCTGAGGATGGTGTATATTGGCAACTCCGATTGGTATCACGCTTCAAAGGTCCATTCTTTACACCTTACATCATTTAGTAGAAATTGACTCCTATATTTCCTATCTAAGTATATGTGCAAGCTTTCAAATCCAAACTCTTAGCACATATGTAGGGAGAGCAATTGCTACCAATTCGGGTTTATGAAACTTGTCCATATCCTTTACACATGGTAAAATGCTTGGGCAAGTAACATGGATCCAAAAGACTTTTATCATAATATCTTTGTAAATGGGTTGTCATCAATTATCAAAAAGGGGGAGATTGAAAGTCCCTAGTTTGGTTTTGGACAATTGATGAAACCCTAGTACTAACCTCCATGTTGAGTGTATGGATTAGATGAGGTTGGTACTTGCCAAGTGGTGGAGCCTAGAGAAGGATCATGGTGATGATGGTGTTGACCACAAGATGATCAAGGGCTCAACTTAGAAAAGAAGAAAGAGAAAAACAAACACAAGTTGATCAAGGCAAAGGTATCAATAGGTTTTTGTTTTACAATCAAGACACCATAGAGGGTGTGAGTGACTTAGTATCGATAGCCGTACTATTAAGAGAAGAATTTCACGATTGAAATGGTTATCAAGTGCCACTAGGTGACATAATTCATGCATTGCATTTAGGAACCTAGTGTGCAAACATAACCCTTGAAAATATTTATGAAAATATACTAACACATGTGCACAAGGTGATACACTTGGTGGTTAGCACATTTGAGTAAGGGTTGAGAAGGTGGCGAAGTCGCGGAAGTGTTTCTCGACTCAACGCTAGTCACGCAGTGATCGGATGCTGATGTCAACATCCGGTCAGTGTTGGCTAGCATGGCGCAGAGGACTGAGAGTGTGGATGAGAGACCGAACGCTGGCTCGGGTC
Organism: Saccharum hybrid cultivar R570; assembly: GCA_038087645.1. Classification (NCBI taxonomy): domain Eukaryota; kingdom Viridiplantae; phylum Streptophyta; class Magnoliopsida; order Poales; family Poaceae; genus Saccharum; species Saccharum hybrid cultivar. Next base: position 6,192,054 of record JAQSUU010000066.1, read on the forward strand.
ACACCGGTGTGTCAGGTCATTTGTTAGAGGTCGTCTAACACTGTGGACCTGACGCCAAGCAAACAATATTCACAATCAGGTACAGGTGATGACCTCAGCATCGCACGTGAGAAGGAAAGGGCGCTGGATTGACCAGACTCTGGTCGCGTCAGGTCATATGCGACCGGACGCGTCAGATCGTGAAAAACCCACTTGGGGTGCTTACTGGAAATGACCGGACGCCTCATTGAGTAGTGTCAGGTGCTCCGCATCCGGTCATCACTTTGACCGTGATGTTGACTGACTCATGACCGTTGAAGATTGACACCTGAAATTCAAAGAGGGACATGTGGCAGTCATCCGTGGGCTTGGCACATAGTGACCGGACACTAGAGCTACGTCCAGTAAATCAGACCGGCACGTCCGGTCACCCCGAGGCAGGCACAGTGAAGAGCCTAACAACTCTATTCTTTAGGGATGCCTATAAATAGTTGATGGCCAGCTCTTGGGGAACTCTCTTGGCATTTTGGTCATCTTGACATCCTCTGGGCTGAGCATACTCCCTCCTACTCATCTCTCTTGCTTGATTGCTAATTCAAAGTGAGATTGAGTGATTCCTAGTGTATTTTCTTGTGAGTTTGCATCTAGTGGCACTTGGAGATCGTTTGAGTTGTGGGATTATTGTTACTCTTGGTGGTTGCCACCACCTAGATAGCTTGGAGTAGCAGAGGATTTGTGGCAAGATTTAGTGATTGTTCTTGGCCACCTCCCAGTGATTATGAGGGGTTCTTGTGCCTTTTCGGTGGAGTGCCAAAGGCAACTCTAGTGGATTGGTGTGTCATTGGGCTACCTCACTTTTGGGAAGGTTGTTGCGATGTCCACGGGTTAGATGAGGTTTGTGCTAACCTCTTAGCCGCCGAACCATCAAGTGTTGGTCGACACAACGGGGACGTAGCTTGACGGCAAGCACATGAACCTCGGGAGAAAAATACTTGTGTCTCTTGCCATTTGGTATTCTCCCAGTGTATTGATTGGTTATCATCTTGGTGATTGGTTCATCCCCTACGCATCGGTGTAATAATCTTGATCTCTCATTTACTTTCCCGAAAGTTGGGTATTTAGCTCTCTTGTGTAGTTTGTTAGTGTAGCTTTTCTTGCTTGCCTTGTTCACCTTATGTAGCAAGTAGCGACATAGCTATTTTTGTGCCTAGAGATCATAGTGACTAGAATCGATAGGGTAGGTGGCTTGCAACCCTTGTAGAGCTAGAGCAAAACTTGCATTTCACCATTTATCTTACTAATCAAGTTGCTCTAGTGTTTTGTAGAATTTTAATAGGCTATTCACCCCCCTCTAGCCATAGTAGGACCTTTCACCAGTGCATGGTTGTCCTTTCTCATAATGAAATAGCCGAGGTACTAGGCTCACCGTAGTATGTGGCCAGTACTGCAAGGTCTCGAACACGACAGGTCTAGAACGAACGATCCTCAATCGACACAGGCGGGGCACTACGTCAAGACTCAAACTTGACGCAAGCAAAGAGTTCGCCCGGTCTTCATTCAACATTGTCATTATCATGGTATTCTCGTATCCAAAAACGAAGCAGAGAAGAACCAAGGTTAAACCTATTTCTCGCGAATGATAAAACCATCGCTCGACTTCTATCGAAGTCTAAGCATTACTAACCATTAGAGATAACGACCTATTCATACTAATAGGGTAGAACTAAGTATACCTATGTATCAAGGTAATCATGCAACAACGGTATTCGACCAACTCCTAATACTTAATGCACATCTCACAAGACTTTGTAATAAATATTTATAAATACTAAGAGAGGGTTTATGCTCTGGGGCTTGCCTACGTTGTAGAGAAGGTTATATTGCAGAGAAAGATCTAGGAGTCAGACTTGGCACCAACACCTCTGGAGAATGTACCTTCCCCCAAAACTTGATCAACACGAGCCTTCTCACTCTTGTATGCACTACATGTAATAAATGATGCTTGCTTAACATGATGGACTACATGCCATGATGCATGATGAGAGATACACAAGTGCATAACAGAAGTTAAACTAATCTAAGAAAGTTGAGTACAACTTTCCTTCGCAGTACAACTAAGGTTACGCTTCACAAAGCATTTTAATTATGTAATAACAAGTCAACCATGTGCTTATCTAGAGAGCAACACATAACACATTACACTAGTGAAGCAAAACAAGGGAAGACCACATCATGTTGACTTAGGCAAAAGAGAGCTAAACAATCAACTCTAGTTACACTCGGATTCCGGATAGTAGCACTGCAACTACTTCTAGCAACCATAACTGGAGATCTAGACATCCAACAAAGGTTAACCTAGACTTTCTAGAAAGCTTAAGAATTTGTCTACAACCTTCTTATTATCATCAAAAGGGGATTAAACAGTTAGCATGGTCATATAGCTCAAGGAATCAATTCTGTCCAGAATTGGGCAGAATCAGACTTACAATTCAAACACCTATAACTAGAGTTCTAGATTACTAAAACTTATGATCCTTAACATTTTGGAAAGCTTATGAAAAGTAACACAACTTTTTAGTTACTACCAAAAGGTGACCAACATGTTAACTAAGCCAAAAGTGTCATCTTTCAGATCTGTTCAGAAAGTAAACAGAAACTGACAGGGAACTTGTAAAACCTATAGCTCCTAAACCAACAAGCCTAAAATCATGAAATTCTAAGACAAGCAAGATAGGGAAGTTATCTACAACTTTTGTATTTACCATATTCACAGAAAACATGCTTTGGATCATGAAAACAATCACACAATTGGAACTGCTCATGCAACCATTTCAGCATACAATTGCAACTAAGTGCTTCACTAATCTATTATCAAGATTAAGCATGAGTAACTAATTACAAAGATTATAGACCACTATTGACATTGCTACTCAACATTAGTCAAAGCTAACATGAAACTCATAAGACACATCTTAACATGGAGATTACATGTGGGTAACTTATCCACTAACAAACTTGCATAAGCAACACACTTTACTAATTAGCATACTAACAAGAGATCACACATATCTATTATCCAAAAGATCAACTAGCATTACTATACCTCAGTCATCATCTCAGGTTATTACATACAAGGAATAATTACAAGAACCATACACATGTATCTACAACTAATCACTTGAGTAAACCATTTTAATTGTTAGCCATCAAGTTGATTGTGAACACATTAAGAAACTAATTACATTGCCAAGGAACAACAAGGGTAGTTGTGTTCCAAGGTCTTCAAGCAATGCCCAAAATACACCAAAGGTATTCAAGTATGTATCTAATCCATTTTAGCATTTATCAAAAGGTACTTTAAATATTAACATATAAGTTAATTTGTTGTTTATCATGAAAGACTAAGCTAACATGGATCAGCAAGGTTTTAACATTCATATTAACTCATATCATCACAGAGAACTCACAAAGTTAACTAAACATTTTCTTAAGCCTTTTTAATATTTCATAAGCATGGGGGAAAAGGCATTTAAACACACTTTAAATTAATTATCCAAGTAAACTAACTCAAAATAGTACCAAACTTTTTGTGAAGGTAGGTACTAACAGGTTAAGCTTACAAAAAAAGTTTCATCATTAAAGGATTAATATTTTTGTCTACAAAAATTATACAAGGAGCATTTTTCTATTAAAATAGGTAATTTTTAAGCATACCAAAACTACTGATTATGGCTAATTAATATTTTTCTAGATAGAGCATGCAATAACAAGGCTATAGAACAAATTTCATATTTTTAGCATGCTTCTAGAATTAGCTATGAAATTCACAAGTTTCAGTTGGAAACATAAAAGAAAAACAAAAAACCTGTAGCACACTGTTCATATAAGTCATGGTCTATGCACTTAGCCCCCTGGAAAAGCTTCTATTTGAAGTGTGAGTCCCTGGTTGCGAAACAAAAACAAAGGATGCCGGAGAAGGCCGCTTCCGGCGGGGAAGGTGCTCGCCGGTGGCGAGGGAGAGGTGTTGGGGCATCTCCATGCCTGACCGCACTCGTGGAAGGAAAAATCATGGCCGGAGACGGTCCGTGGCTCCCTGGCCACGTGCAGGGGGCGGACCAGCGGTGGTCGTGTCGACGGCGGCTGTTGCAGGCGGTGCTCCGGTGGTGGTGGTGGTGGTCGGAGGAGGGGCATGGGAGATGTGGCACGAACTGAGAAAGATGAGGGTGTGGCCAGCTTGGGCAAAGGTGAATGGGAGGAGCGAGCACACCACAGCCCCTGCGTGATGGCCATGGTGGACGGCCGCGGCGGGAATCGAGCGCATGACCGATTCCAGCAACTAGGACCGCTGCAGCTAGGTCAAGGAAGTGCACAAGGGTGAAGCGAAGCCGTGGGTGCGAGCAGTTGGGCGGAGGAGGAGCAGCCACACTGAATTTTTAACGGCGAGCTCGAGCAATCGACGGTGGAGCAGAGAAGAGAAAGAGAGGAAAAAAGCCGGCGGCGGGTGCCTAAGAAGAAGGGGGAGGAAACATCCAGGCGCGCCAGCAGCTGCTTGGGACTCAGCCATGCGAGCAACTGCATGTCCGTGCATGGGAAAGCGGCGATGAGGGCGGCGGTGAAGCAGACGGGCAGGCTCCTCCCTCCGGCGACATTGTTCATGCTTGACAGTACATCTTCCTCTCTCCTTTTCTCTTGATTCCATGCAGAACCTTGATCAACTCCAAACACGAAAGTTTTTTATCTACACGAGCTCTCCAACTTTGCTTTAAGGATCATCCTCAAAAGATCGACGCTTTTGAAGATTTTGCATTTTGAAATCAAGTACTTTAAAACTGAAAACTAAAATTCAGTTAAGGTTTTGTAAACTGTTTTGGTTGGCAACTTTGAGCATTTAATTAATAGCTAATTACCAAACAAACATCACAACCAACTACATGGTTTCATAGCTCAAACATAGCACTAAGTAATAGAACAAAGTTTGGACAAATTTTATTCATGAAAACTCATTTAATAAATCCTCAAAGTTTGAACCCACTAACTGCATTTCAAGGACTTGGGTACCAAGGCAAGTGTGAGAAACAATTAGTGAATTCAATCTTAGAGCCCAAATTTGAACATATTTGACATAGAAATATTATCAACCTTTGATTCCACATTATAAAGCACACTTTGCACTACAACTTTTATTTTAACAAAATTTTACTTGTTTAAACAAATTCACATATTTAAATTCATAAAGTTCCTTAATTGATATCAAAGGTAACATTTCATGCAACATGTGAAACATCACAGTTGCAACATAGCAAAGTTATAAATGAAACATCACTTATGCAACATATGAAACATTACTTATGCAACATATGAAACATTACTTGAAACATAAATTGCATTCATGACTCAATGCTTGGTGATTATGCTTCATGATGCACATGATCAAGTTTTAACTGCTTTCTAACATCTGAGATGTTACAACGGGATGACAGATCGGCGTCCTTGCCTGTTGCCGCTTGCCAATCACCGGGTGAGGACTGAGGAGCATATCGAATGGGCGTCACCGTGTCGGCAGGTGTCTCCTCTCCTCACGCAGGGTCACGGTGGCAGGAAACGATCAAACGAAATGTCGGGGCTCCGCTCGCTGGACGATGGATCAGGTCACGTACGTAGAATAGGACTGGAAGGAAGAGTTACATAAGGCTTGGGTGGTTTGTGATGGGCCTTCAAATGCTTATTATGCTAAATAGAAAACTATATGTACTAATTACCTATATAGTCTTGGGCCCCCCGGTAGTCGCACTGCCTGCCCCCATAGAGCCGGCCTTGCACTTGGTTCACCTCGTAGCTATAGATTTGTATTTTTTTACTCTTGGAGCTTGGCTCCTAGATGGCTAGAGGTTGCTCGGGAGTTTCCAACTATTGTGGTTAAGCACCGAAAGGTTTGTATCATCTTCAAGAAGCTCGCGGAACCCTCAAGTTTGAGCTTTGTGACTCGCTTGAGAAGAGGATAGGGTTAGAAGATACCCAATGCAAAGTCTTTGTGGCTTTCTCAACAACAAGAACATAGACAAGCTTTTCATGGCTCCAATGAACCCTGGGTTAAATCTTGTGTCTTGCCCCTTTGTTGTTGTTGTTGTTGTTGTTATTGTGGTGCTCTCACTCTTGTTGGAATTCAATTCTAGGGTTTACACCTAATGTACTTGTATAGTAAGTTGTAGTTGTAGGTCTGTGGTGCAAAAGGAAGGTCATACTAATGGGAGGCTTGGTATTTAACTCAATGTAAGTTTCAATTCTATTCAATTATATCAGTTCCAAGCTAGGATGCGCGGAACTTCTGCAGATTTGCTCGAAACTTCCGCATCCGCATGAATCCACGGAACCTCCACATACTGCTCATTTGTTGCATTGACGAGTTTTAAAGTTTTTACAGACCTATTCACCTCCATCTAGGCCTTACCTAATCCTTTCACCTATATCCTGTGAGCGAATGATAGAAGTGTACTCCTCCGTTCCAAATTATAAGACATTTTGATTTTTCTAGATACGTAGTTTTTATTACTACGTGTGAATGTCCAGTAAAAACAATTATATCTAAAAACTCAAAACGTATTGTAATTTAAAACAAGGAAGTACTTATTTTGGGAGGGACTGCTCATACGAGGAGGTTGTATGTGTCGGTGATGAGTATTTCAGAGAGTGTGTACTGAAATTAAAAAAAGGACCTAACACCTACTTGGACGCCACCTACGTGCTGCCGACCTTCCAGTATTCTAATAAAATCTGTTGGCGGTAGATCGAGCTTTGGATCGCGTACCACGGTTGACATCACGAGCACTCTATTAGTGAAATCTGCTGGGATAGATCTAGCTATGGACACGTCACCTAGATCATGAACATTAGACAATCCTAATCTTTCGTATTTTCGTACCAACACAGCCGGGGGGAACGCACAGTACTGATGGCGCACATTTGATTATCAGCAAAAAAAAGTTAGCACATAGACACATAGTATTCGGTTCACAGCTGCTGTTGGGTCATGCCTGATAAATCATGATACATTCTAATGTATTGTAAACAGTCGTGTATTATGGATCTAATAAATCGCGTATATTTTTTCGTACTTGTAGAGCATCTCCAAGAGTTTGCTATATTTTACTTAGCAAATCTTATGATTTATCAATTCCCGAAACAATATGGGGAGTAAAAAAAAGAACCCCTCTCCAAGTGTTTGGTATTTTGGACTTGGCAAAATGAAAAAAGAAGGCCCATAAGAACTTTAAGGTGTTCTGGATGCATCAACCGTCGGCCAGGAGTCATGCATGCATGGAGAAATCGCAGCCAGGAGTCACACATGCATGGAAAAATCGCGATGGCAAGCCGAGTACGTGCGCATATATTTGCGCGTGCAGAGGGGAGATATGCCAAATTGCTATTGATGCCAAGTTGTTTTGCCAAACTATTAGAGACTATTTTTCTCATTTTATCAAAATTAGATGGATGTCAAGTTAAGATAGCAAGCTCTCGGAGATGCTCCAAACAGCAGAAAACTACATGCATGAACAAACGACACGCAAGGCACTTGACGAGTTGACGACGCCGACGATGCGTCTCAGTGCTCCCGGCCAGTGGCCGCGCTCCGGCGCCGCTTAGCCACCCGATCAATGACGGCCTCCAACGCTACATCGAACGCGTCCTTGAAATCCACGCGCGTCGACCTCGGGTCCGCGTACACCACCCTCGGAATGAGCCGGATCACCTCCTCGCGCATGGCCTTCACCGCCGCCGGCGAGATCTTACTCAGCGTCTCCTCGATGCTCACGTTCCGGCGGGTCACGTCGGTGTGCATGATGAGCACCGAGTACTTGTTGGGGTCGCTCGGGAAGTGCAGCGTGTACTGCGTGTACGCCGAGCCGGGGTGGAAGAACACCGGGATGCACCCCGCCAGGATGGCGTCGAACGTCGACCGCCGCGTCAGCGTGTCCCCGCGCGGCTCCAGGCAGAAGTCGGAGCCCTCGAAGACGCGCGTGGCGCCGCCCGGCCAGTAGCAGCTGGCCCCGCGGCCGCAGTCGAACAGGTTGCAGCGGCGTGACGCGCCGCACTGCTGGATGATCTCCGCGCGGATGGTCTTCTTGCTCCCAGGCCGCGGCGCGCCGGCGAACGAGAACAGCCATTTTCGCTCCGCCTTGCGCATCTTGTCTTGCCAGGCAACCACGTCGGCAGCCGTCTCCGGGTGGAAGTACGTCGGGTATGGTATCGCGAGGCTGCTCCAGCTCTGCTGCATCTCGTTCCCAAAACCTCTACGGTTCCAGGGACTCGTCTCCAGGATGAGCGCCGTCATGTTCCGGATGGCGGGGAGGCTGAGCAGCTTGTTGCCCCACTCCTCGTCGACGTCACGCTTCCGCTCGAGTTCCCACGAGGTCCGCCCGGCCACCATGAAGTGGTCGCGGCCGCCCATGGCGCGCCACTCCGGACGCTGCACCAGCCAGTCGACGAGGTCCAGCGCGAGCGCGTCCCGCGTCGACGTGCTGTTGAAGAAGTACCTCCCGGCGTCCAGGGCGGCGTAGAACGGCACATACACGGCCGTGGCGAGGGAGGAGTCGTCGGTGAGGCACTCGTAGCGCTTCATCCGGCAGTGGGAGATGACGTCGAGCATGAACTGGTCGGTGGCGAACCAGCCGCGGGCGGAGAAGACGCCTCCCTCGTCGCCCAGCGGCTGGCCCATGCCGCAGTTGGCCAGGTACGAGCACATGTCCGTCCACCGCGAAAGCTTGCGGCAGCCACGGACGAGGTCGTCGTTGAAGCGCGGCGGCAGGTCGTACATGTAAATGTACCGCCCCGCACAATGATCCGCCGCCGGGGCTACCACTGACCGGTTCTCCGGCGCCACCGACGCCGGCGGTTGCTCCGATGGAGGGCGGCGGCGGCTAACGGGGATGCTGCTGGACAGATTGGGACGGGACAACGACGATGATGCGTTGAACAACTTAGATACCATGCCGCCGCCTCCTTGCATGCCGGAGTGCATGTAGAACACCAAGGCCCACAAGGCGGTAGACATAGTGACGAGGTGGCACATCCGTGACGGCCGTAGCACACCGCTGCCACCGGCATCGTGCTTGTTGGCGGCGTCCATGTATGGCATTGTTTTGGAAGTTTGAAGAGAAGGTGTGTTAACAGGACAGCAGGTCGTCGTAGCGGGTAGTAGAAGAGAGATCGGGGAAACGGCTAGAAGAACAGCATGGGATCCAAGAACAGAGAAAGGCGTCGACGCGTCGTCAACTAGTCATATACCCTCTTCCTCACACACTCCTCTTAAGGATTGCAGCTGTGTGCTGCTAGCAAGCGACAGCCACGCACACAGCTCCTTCACCCACTCAGGTCCGTGGATGCGCGTATTGATCCCCTCGGACTGGGCCGCTTACAGGGCTTCGCAGGGGCAACAAAACTCTCTGCATACTTCGTAGGCCCGACATCAGTAATGCCTTCTTCATCTGAACTTTCCCTTAAAAAAAATTCTTCATCTGAACTTCATCCATAAATGTACTGATGATAGCTACTTCGTAATAAGACCCTAGGAATTACATTGTTGAGCAGCACAAGTTCATGTATTATGTATAGCTCTCGATGTTAATAAGAGCATTATCCCACAGAAGAAAATGAATAAGATAACAAATATGGCTGTCATTTGCGCAAAAGGCTATGTTTGCACAGACTGAAGCAGTGCTGTAATTGGCAGCCAACGGCGAAGCGCTAGGACTGTTTTTTTTTAAAAAAAATCATGGTAAATCATATGACTTATGTCAACTTCGATTCTGGAATTTCCTTTGTGATCAACGTGCCAGATGGACACAAAGCTCATACCAATTGCACAGGAGGAGGGCTTTCAGTCCAACTGTACCAAAAAACAAAGTCAAAATTCTGAATGAGAAAGATGTGATGGAGATCTTATGGGCCTGTTTGGTTAGGAGACTAACCCCCAACCAGGCTCCAGGAAGTCAACTTTGGGCTATTTGGTTGCCTGTAAATAACTCTAAGCCAGGCCCAACTAAGCTACTTTGGAGGCTCTAGCCTGGCTCCAGAAAAACGAGATTGAGATCCGTTTTTCGTTGGCCAGGCTTGGCTAAGCCCTCGCATGCATTCTCGTCACCGCCCGTCACCTCCCCACGTTGCTCCTCCGCTCGTGGCCTCGCACCCTGCTCCTCCGCTGTCCACTCCCCTTCTTTGGCCGCCGCGCTTGCGAATCCAGGGCTGCTTGACATCACGCTCTTTAGGTACTCTGGCTTCACCATTGCTGTTCAAGTGCATTCACCAAAGGCTCCATCACACCAAGGCCAGCAGGCAACCTAGAATTTTAACACGTCTCTTTAGGTACTCTGGCTTCACCATCTGTAACCAAACCATCATCACCATTGCTGTTCAAGTGCATAAATAAAAACGAATAAATCAGACAAGTCTATATAACCATGCATGGTATTCTAGCTAGCAAGTATGGGGGTGATTGGTTGAGAGAAGTTGCCCTGACCTGGCCCGTGGTATGCAGCCATCGGACGATTGGTTACCTGCACTGTGAGTTGAGCCTAGCCCGACACATGCAAAAGCCGCTCTAGAGCCTAGCTCGCAGGAAACGAAAATGAGATCCGTTTCTTCGTAGCCTGGTTCGTGCGGTGCGCGTTCTCGTCCGCTACTCTCTTGCCACATGCACAGGGCAACCAGGGAAAGACCAACCAATCATGTTCTATGATTAGATTGCATGGACAGAAATACGAGCTAAATAAGGCGCTGCTGCATGCTGAGATCCTGGCCCGTTAGCGCCTGGCCACCCAGATGCGAGCCAGGTTGCCCAATCTCTCAACCAATCAGGGCCTATACGATTCAACAAAGATCAAACTAAACCTGACAATTTGAACAAACTCACCTTGACTGAGCAGCGTGTTGCAGTGAGGGTGAGTCGATTTGCATTGTCACGCGCCATCATTCACCAAAGAAACTTGCAAGAGTTTCCAATTTACCTTTTTTTCTGAAAAGGGTCAAACACTATGAAGACAAATAACATGTTTCACTCAGACACCTTCATCATCGCTCCAAAAACGCCATCTGCCAATCAAAGTAGGAACATCGTCACATTTATTTTTCATGTGATACAGTGACTCATGGCAGAAATCTTTAGATGTAGATGGAACATACGTAGTGCAAAAGCAATAGTAGCAGCAGCTGCAATAACAAGTGCAAGATCGTGTGTTATGAGTATGGGGAGCAAAATAAACAAGTGAGCAGAACATCTACAAAACATCACTAAAGAAATAGCTATGTTATCGGTATAACATAACAGGAAGTGACTATCGAGAAGATGAAATGCACATCCAGCAGAAAAGAATGTTCAATACAGGACCACGGGGAGCATGGGAAAGTTATAACAAATGCATCAATCATGACAGGCAAATCCCAATATAGGCATATCCATGTTAACAGAAGGAAAAAGAACATTGATTTGATAACCAGGAATTCATGTTGGTAAACTGTGTAAAGCACAATGAATTATAAAATGCATATTTGTTACCTTTCACTGAAACAGCCTCATGTTCAGGACCTTCTGATAATTATGGGCCTGTGTTGGTAATTGGTACTGCCTTTAAGCTGCTTATGACCGAAATAAGCTAAAGTCAATAGCCAAATGTTACGCTTTTCTGCAGCTTATTCTGGCCAAGCTTATTTCTCACCATTCCCATTTTACTAAAAAAACAGAAGCTGGATTAGACCAGCTTATTTTTTACCATTGTTTTTACTCTATTTGTATAGCTTATCTGGGAAGCACTTCCCATATAAACTTTCCATATCTACTGGATAAGTAAAATAGATACATGTTATCTTCAAAATCAAATAGATACCTAAACTTGAGATATCCGTTTTGTATTACTATTCGATAGTATTCGTATTCGTCAAATCTGAATTAAAATGTGGTAAATAGTGGTACCAAATCAGAAATGCATCACCGATTCTAGTAGCGGCCGGGGAGTTTATCTGAGCCGTCCTTTGTTTGCCTAGGGATTCGAAAGATGCTGTACTTTTTCACATGTAAAGCTAGCCGTGTAGATAAAATATCTAAAGATGTTGTACTTTCGCATACAAAGTGGGGACCCTGGACCGAATCTCAATATAATTGGATGAATCTTGGACGTCGGATAACCTCCACGGCCGCTATGGGAAGTGGATTTTTTGCTCTGGGTACCAAATCCATATCCGTCCGATTCCGATCCGAATCCACCCTTACATACATACATGACACCAGTGCAGCACACGTCCGAGAATTTATCTAGCGTGTTAGGTGTGTCGTGCTCGTGTTCATTTTACATGCCACGCCGCTCGGGCTGGATGGATTATAGTTTTCACATTTGCATGCATGCATGCGTGATGCAACTAGCACTCGACTTCGGTGCAATTCGCTTCTGTCGCTTCGAATGCCGTCAGACACAAAAAAAAAATTGACAACAAGACACAAGTTAATTCGTGCACTTTGGTAACTTACAACGCCTTACAAATCAGATTTTTTTTCCAAAAACGCTTCTGTCGCTTCAAATCCAATTTCTTAAAAACTAGAAAGCTATTGATACCTATTTTTGTCAGTTTCTTGTGATTCACAGAGCGACAAATGAAGTTAGATTCTTAAAAAAACTGGGGATCCAAACACCCCACTAATTTTTACTCAGAATCCAGATTTAAGAAACTAGAAGCAGAAACTGATTTTTAAGAATCCGAAACTAATCCAAATAAGGCCTAAGAAGAGAGAATGGAGGGAGTAACATATAGCAAGCAACCTGTTCTAAGACTCTTGTACTTATTTGGAATTAAAGATCGATCTCCTCCGTCTGTTTTTTGTTAAAGAAAACATAGGGCCTATTTGGTTTTTTCCTTGCTAAAGTTTAGCTATTAGCCACTTTAGCTACTAAACTGCTAAATAAACTGACTAAAAAGAGACTAAAGTAGTTTAGTCACATTAGTATTATAAGGAGGTGCTAAAATGGGCTAAAGTGCCTAGTGGACAGGGGCTACCCCTCGTTATTTCTGGCCTCCCACCCTGGGTAGTTTGGTCTTGGTTGAACTGTAACTTTTAATCACTAGAACCAAATAGAAATGATTAAAGTTTAGTCATTAGTTTTAGTAGCTAAATTCCCTACTGTAATGACTTCTTTACATGCGTGCGGATCGATTTTAACCTTGTTCCACCACTTCCTATTGTCCAACTTCCTTGATAATTGGGCTTCATTAATTCCTCGGGAGAAGTTATACTACGTCGAAACAGCGGTGAGTAGCAACCTTCCGGTTGACTTGTTATTGTTACCTTTGCCACTGCTGATTGAATTACCGATCTGGGAACTGTTTAGTTTCCACCTAAAAACTTTTCATCCCATCTCATTAAATGTTTGCTACATGTATAGAGCATTAAATATAGATAAAAAAGATAACTAATTGTACAGTTTACATGGATTTTACAAGACGAATCTTTTAAGCCTAATTAGTCCATACAGTAACACACATGTGCTAATGATGGATCAATTAGGCTTAATAAATTCGTCTCGCGGTTTCCCGGTGAGTTATGTAATTAGTTTTTTTAGTATGCGAACACTCCTTCCGACATCCCATGAAACATTCGATGTGACACTTAAAAACTTTTTACCCACTGCAATTGGAACATGGAACCAAGGCCTTGTTTAGATACCCAAATTCACCCCCCAAATTTCACTATGCAAAAATAAGATTCCCCATCACATCAAAATGTCGGCACATATATGGAGTACTAAATGTAGATGAAATTAAAAACTAATTGCACAATTTTGTTGTACTTTGCGAGACGAATATTTTAAGCCTAATTAATCAATGTTTGGACAATTATTACCAAATAAAAAACAAAATTGCTACAGTGTGACGGGACACTTACTATGCAAACTTTGCCTCCAAAGTTTGGAATCTAAACAAGGCCCAAAGCTTTGAAATAGCCCTTTTTTGACCGCTAATAGTGTCTGACGGATGATAAAAGCCACGTGGGCACCCATGCCGAGCGTGCAGTAAAAGCCGTCGACTACTACTGTACGTACACGTTTTCTTCTAACAACGGCACTATAGCGGTTAAACATGAGGTTAGGGTAGACCTTGGGAGAAGTTGAGAACGGCTACAGTACTTATTTGTGGTGAAGTACTCCTGTCTGCAGATATCGACTGGAACAACGCTCTAGAGCGCAGCTACTAGTGTTGCAAACCGATGAAGCCCACCACCTCCGAATTTCAAGTAAACATCCAGAACCAGAAAAATGCCGGGGAGGGCACTGACAAGCCCGACGGCGGCACCGGCACCTGGGTCGTGCTCCAGCCGTCCCGCCGGATAGTCTACGCCGTCATGATCTCCACCGCCTTCTGGGCCTTGGTCTTGTACTACATGCAAAATGGCGATGGCGGCGTGGCGTCCGTCGTATTCAAGCCGTCAGCGTTCTCCCTCCCCCTGCTGCCCAGCGTCACCTCTGGCCAGAGCCCACGACCCGAGCAACAGCACGCCGGACCCGGACAGGCGCCGGCGCCGGCGGTGGTGGCCGACCGTTGCCGCGGACGGTACGTCTACATGTACGACCTGCCGCCGCGCTTCAACGACGACCTGGTCCGCGACTGCAGGAACCTCCAGATTTGGATGGACATGTGCCCGTACATGGTCAACTGCGGCATGGGCCCGGCGATGGGCGACGAGGCGGGGGGCGCCTTCTCCGGCCGCGGCTGGTTCGCCACCGACCAGTTCTCGCTCGACATCATCTTCCACGGCCGGATGAAGCGCTACGAGTGCCTCACCGACGACCCGTCCCTCGCCGCCGCCGTGTACGTGCCCTTCTACGCCGCATTGGACGGCGGGAGGTACCAGTGGAACAGCACCTCGATGCGGGACGCGCTCGGCCTGGACCTCGTCGAGTGGCTGGCGCGGCGCCCGGAGTGGCGCGCCATGGGCGGCCGCGACCACTTCTTCGCGGCTGGCCGGACCGCCGTGGACTTCGGCCGGAACTCCGACCTCGACCACGAGTGGGGCAACAAGCTCCTCAACTTCCCGGCCGTCGAGAACATGACGGCGCTGGTCCTGGAGACCAACCAGTGGAAGCCGAAGCACAAGCGCAATCTGGCTGTCCCCTACCCGACGTACTTCCACCCTGAGTCGGCGGCTGACGTGGTCGCCTGGCAGGAGAAGGTGCGCAGCGCGGAGCGCGAGTGGCTCTTCTCGTTCGCCGGCGGGCCGCGCCCAGGGAACACCGAAAACGTCCGCGCGGAGATCATCCAGCAGTGCGGCGCGTCGAGCCGGTGCAGGCTCTTCCACTGCGGCGCCGCCGGCGGCCCCGACGCCGGCGCCAACTGCAGCTCGCCGGGGGGCGTTATGCGCGTGTTCGAGAGCTCGGGCTTCTGCCTGCAGCCGCGCGGGGACACGCTGACGCGGCGGTCCACGTTCGACGCCATCCTAGCCGGCTGCATCCCGGTGTTCTTCCACCCAGGCTCGGCGTACACGCAGTACACGGCGCACCTCCCCAAGGACCCCAACAGCTACTCCGTGCTCATCATGCACACCGATGTGACCGGCCGGAACGTGAGCATCGAGGAGACGCTGAGCAAGATCTCGCCGGCGGCGGTGAAGGCCATGCGCGAGGAGGTGATCCGGCTCATCCCGAGGTTGGTTTACGCTGACCCGAGGTCCAGGCGTGTCGATTTCACGGACGCGTTCGATTTGGCGATGGAGGCGGTCATTGACCGGGTGGCCAAACGGCGGCGCGGCGTGGCCGGTAGCCAGGATTAGTGCCGCCGCCACGACAATGGGACAGAGTGGCCAGCGACACCTGAGTTTTTGGCTTTAAGTAATTTGTTGCTGATTACACATGGCTATGGCAAAATTCATTTGAGTTCTACTGGATAAGATTCTAGCTATTCTATCTTGCCCCTTTGCAATGTGCCAGGGAGGCCAGTACGTGAAGGCAATCCGGTGATACTTGTGATCCGGGAAATCTAGAAAAAGCAATTCAAGAATTTTCGACGTCAAAGCTTAGTATGTAAATGGTAATTGCAAAGGCCAAGGAGGAGGCCAGAACTTGGTACGTGTGGGAAGCCAAATCGATTGAAGCAAGATAGTTCCAAGGTGAGTAAACCAACATGGGTGCACGCTGGAACCCGGCCATTTTGTATCAGTCTTTTACCCAACTTTTCTTTTTGCAATTTTTTTTCTCGCTGGCTTCTTTTTTTCAAAAAAGAAAAATCTTGCCCCTTTCTTCTTGAATTTTACCTTCGTGCACCATATAAGATTCCCTCTTCATTGTTGAGTAGATGTTTCTAGACAACAGAAAATTTAATTACTCTGGCCAACAAAAAGCAATAATATACACAGATTGATTAATTTAGATTTGCACATGAAAATGATACTTATTAGTAGTTTTATCATGAAAAAAATACTCTCTTCATCCCGAAAAGAGTGCCATTTATTTCACTTTCCAAAAAAAAATCAAAATACTCTCTTCATCCCGAAAAGAGTGCCATTTATTTCACTTTCCAAAAAAATCAAACTTTTTAAAAATTGGCCAAATATTTATAAGAGACTATTAAAAGTTAATATATGGTGCATATTAAGCATCGTTAGATTAATCATTGAATATATTTTTATAATAAACTTATTTGAAAATTAAAAATGTTACTAATATTTTTTTTTGCAAACCTAATGAAACTTAAGAAAGTTTGACCTGTATAAAACCCTAGGTGATTTTTTTTTGGACGGGTGGAGTATTTTCACATATTAAAAGTTAATCAATTTTATTGAGAAGAGGTCAACCATATGTGTGGAAGCCTACATCAATGTCCCAAATGACAAAATAGTAAGTCCCTGATGGTCAATCTCCTGACAAATAGTAAGCCTACATCAATCTCCGGGCGGACGATTTCGCTTCGCCAAGGGTGGCGCCGGTGCAGCGGCGATCAACAAGGGAACAGCGACGACGTGCGCACCTTCTCCTGCGGCAGTCGTGACTCGACGAGGCCCATGGCGACAGTGCATCACGTATCGACATGTTGCCGCTCTAGAGGTGCCTACCCTACCACCGTACGTACGTCGCTAGTGAGGCTCTATAGCTTTCTGCCGTATGTCGTCGTACGTGTGCATCGCGTGGAGGAGCTATACCAACGACCTACCCTATGCGAGGGGAGGGTGGTCTCTTAATCTAGCCCGTTATGATGATAGATCAATCTTGCGTGCCCTGAAAGGCTGAAATTGACGGAATCTGATCTATCTATACCAATGGAGCCATCACAAATAAAATGATGGGTATAGAATCGAGACCGACTGAGAGTCATGCATTTGGTCAATATACATTAGTAGCTATTCTATCGATAGGTAGGGTCACTGGTTGCCAGTTTTTAACGCTTGCACGGCATTAGAAACCGTACCGAGATTTGTGTGTTCTCGATCCCTTCTTTACAAAACTACTGTAGTATATAAATGCCCTCGACGACCAGGAACACATCTTAATAATACAAGGGGCCGAGTTTTGCTCCGGTCCTTTCCATAAAAACTGCACGAATCTTGAAGCATCCAAGTAATTAGTTTAACTAATTTTGAGCTGGGTATTTATTCTACTCGGTCCAGGCCAAGACCAGCCCATGCCCACCAATTATTTTGGATCTCATCCTCCGATCCGATAGGCACGGGTCGGCAAGTTTTTATTTTGACTCACGCATGGCCGCGGCGCAATCATCCCCGGCCAGACCTTCTCAGGATGCTCGAAGAAACACAACACGAACGTCGTTCATGGTTGCCTGGTTGGACCATGTGAGACGACAGTGTATGGCCAGCATGCCGACGAGCTGGGCGTTGATGTAGGTCAGCAGGCTGATCGGCCGCTTCCGCTTGGACGTGTGAGGTTGTTGCGACCCAACCCACCAACGTCCAAGTCCAACGACGACGGCGCCGCCACCGGCCGTCGAGCACGTTCGCTTGTTGGGGCCCCGCCCGGTGTGGTTGTAAGCATTGTATAGAAGACGCTCGGAATGAACTTGCTCATGTAAGGTACCGTACTCCCCGTTGCTCCTCCGGGCCGGTGTGTAGCCGACCTGATCCTGGACGAGGTCCTGCACGGGCTGATAGGGTCACGGCCATTGCCGGCGCACCGAGCGACAGCAACATTCTGGACGCCATAAGGCACTTTTTTTTTTTGGAAAAAATTCGCCATAAGGCACTTGGCGTAGGATGCGAGCAGGAAGGACGTCGAGCTCCCGTACTGCTATGTACAGGCGAAGCTGCCTCCCTCTCGGCGTACCGCGTACCTGACGCTCACCGACGGGCGACGGCGAGGCCGGAATAATAGCTCACAGCCTCACACTCCGCGCTGGTCCTGTGGCCTGTGGGCATGGGCGGCCCACGATCTAAGGAAGGGTAGGGCCGGGCCAAATAATTATCAGGACATAATAATTAGTTAAAATAATTACTTAGATGCTTTAAGATTCGTGCAGTTTTCGTGGAAAGGCAGGCCGGGTCAACGAAATGGAGTAGGTAGCTACAGCTAGGATGCATATGAGACTACCCGCAGTGGGTACTCTAAAACGATACTCTAAAGCTTTAGAATATGAATATAGAGTAAAAATTGCTGCACTGGGTACTCTAAAACGATACTCTATCTTTTCTCTCACTCTATATTTAGAGTAGTACTATGTTTACTCTATACTATATAGTGGCGGGCCCCACTAGCTAAACAAAGGGAAAAAATGCTATAACTCACAAACAAAAAATCCAAATTAAATTTCGATTTCACCATTAAATTCGTCTTAATAAATCCTTCAAAACTAGATCACACATGGATATATTTAGATAAAGTGACAAGTGGGTCCCACGGTGGATAGAGTGGATAGAGGATGGATGGGTGCGGGAGAATTGAGTATAGATGAGAGAATCTTGCAGACTAGGACGTATAGAGGATGAATATAGAGATCCATGAGTGCGGGTAGTCTGAGGGTGGTGCACTGCACTGGTGCGTGCGGAGGGATGCATGCATGCATGGCGGCAGAGGCGATCGAGATAGAAACTTAGAAAGTGGCTATGACTTTGAGGCATAGTGTGTGGGTTGGGTCCTGTTGAGGAAGAAACGTTGCGGTGGTGACGACAACGGGGAAGGAGCACCGAGGAAGAGAGGACGCGCGAGGGTGACGTACGACGATATATAGGATCAGTAAATTATGTTAACATGCTTGTTTTTTTTCATAATACTTCCAATGCTAAAAACTACATATCTATTAATTTATATAGATATTACATATAGAAATCATGGTAGTAATTGATAGTTTCTACAGAACAATTTTTTATCTAATCATATACATTCTCTCTCCATTCTCTACCAATTACATCCCTTCATATCTTGGTTCTCATATAGACATGATTTCTAACTTAGACCTGATTTCTATAATTTTTGCTCTCTCTCTTCAATAACTATCTTGCCACATCAGCAAAATGCTTAGGTGGCAGTACAATTCATGTCTATAGAAACTATGGTGGTTTGTGCATTATGAGTGCCCTTAGGCCAGTTTCAGTGGGGATTTCATGGCCCTGTTACCAATGCATCTATATTTTAGAAACAGTGCAGAAGAGTTTCGTCCTTCATGAAACTCGCTCTACTTTAATGAAACTATTATCATCTCTCTCTGTCTATTAATACAGTGCTATATCAGCCTATTTAATGCCTATAAAACTCTGATAAAACCCACTGAAACTGGCCTTGCTGCTATGCAACTTGGACCAAACTAAAACTACTGCACTGCACGCCATAATTATTGCCGGTATCGGTATCTGAGATGTTGACAACCCCGCAAGCTACGGCGACGGACGTGCTCCCGTCCTTGGGGTGTCCACCCTACCTCTGGGCAGTTCGTCGGTTGGGCTGCTTGTCCCGTTGGGCCTTGACTGGCCCAGCACAGTCAGCACTCATCCTTATTTTTTTCCGAATCCATTTCTTGTTTTCCTATTAGGAAACCCTGTTCGCATGAGCTGCTTTTCATCCATGGAACAATATTTTTCTCTCACAACGTTTCAGCATAAGCATCAGCATAAGCCAAATTTCAGCATAAGCGAACAGGCAGAAAAACGAAAACGCCATAAATAGACAACACTAAGGGCGCATTTGGTTGCCCACAGCCGCGCTTGGCCAGGCCCTCCGCATACGAGATCGTTGGTTTGGTTGGTTGGCGCACAAATCGGACCTGGCCCATGCAATGCAAAAGTGAGCTCCCAGCCTAGCTCAGGTGGTGCGGAATTTTTTTTGCGTTCCAACTCGGCCAGGCCCATGCGATGCAGAACATGCACGCAAGCTGCGCATCTATGAGAGGAAAAAGTAACTGGATGGCTTGCATGCGCTTAACCAAACAAGAGCCCACTGCAACCAGGCTACGGACGCGCGGACAACCAAACAAAACGCGGTGCATGCGCTCGGCCCGACTGCCGGGAGCCTGGCTCCTCTGGCACGAGCCTGGCTGACTCCATCACGAAACCAAACGCGTCCTAAGACCATCTCCAAGAGTTTCCAAAACCCCCTCCCAATCTAAATTTTTTAGCAAGATTGAAAAAAGAATGCTCTCCAACAACTGTCTATCTCAACTTCCAATCTTTTCTGCACTTGGAAAAAGCGAATCCAATCCCGCGGAAATATCCGCGTGTGTATCGATCCGCCAATCTAGAGGTGGAAGGACGTGAAAAGAATAAGGAGTAGGATATGGTTCGCAATACAAATATACAAGAGATAAATAAAATACAAAAGTAGTTGGAGTGATTTATAAATAATTTGAAATTCCTGATGCAAAAAATTGTCTTCTATATTTTAGAAGTGAGATTTTGAAAACTGTCGGAGAACTCAATAAATATGACCGCAACATTTTTTTAGCCACTTGGAAAACACCATTGATTTACCCATTATTATTTTGGGAACTATTGGAGATGCTCTAATGCTCCATAGTACAACCTTTTTCTTTAAGATGTTCTAACCATGCACCATTGCTCAGACACTGGCCATCGAGGAATTCACTGTTCATATCCACTTGATATTCAACAAATCATATTAGTTGGGAGGTAGAGAAGCAGTGATGATCATGTTTCGTACAACAAGTGGTGCATGTATGAATATTAATCATATTGGCAATACTATCGTTCATATACATATACTAGTTAAGTGCTCGTGCGTTGTTACGGGTATGCAACGTATACGGAAAACCGATGTACGGGCTGGATGTTGCGTGACAGAGAGGGTATGGATGTCGGATTCATAATTTTGCATATTGGTGTAAGCTGAGAAACCATAGTATTTTTTTTCCTTTAAACAGCAACCAACGTGACTCACTCGTTAACATACAACCAATAAAATAAAATATATATAGAATCCTATGTCATTACAAATAATTAACATTAAACACATAATTCAAACTAATTTTTTTAATAAAGAAACGATATTTTTGACTTCACCTAGACGAAGAAAAAGTAAGCGACAATTCATTCTTTTTTCTTTGTGAGACTAACATAACTATTACACTACCGTTGCTAAATAGGCCCACCGCCTTTCTAAAAATCTACTGATGAATGTCGTATCCGTCCTTGTGAGAAATGTCTATCGGATGCCTGCAGTTGTTCATATGAAATGTTGTAGTAAACATTAAGTATAAAAAAGCATAGATTAGAAAGTGCACTTCCATCTATCTGTAAATCTCGTATCTCATATATTCACTCTGAAGTTCATTCGTTGCATGGTGAGGTGGATCGAATGCTACAGTGGTACAATCAGATGTTTCTAAACACCCTGGGATAATATTTTTAATCAAAATAAGGTCACTACGTAGATCATGTGTACGTCTTAGTTGAGATTGAATGGAAACAATTACTTACAGTGTTTGTGGTTCACTCTGAGCATAGTTGCAAGAACAACGGTATTGTCAAGGGCAGAAATTTGCAACTTTACTTTATACGCAGCCAAGACTTTGCACGACATGACGACAACTATCAGATCATGTCTATAAATTACATATATTTATGTGTTAGATAGAATATAGGATGCATATAGTAGATACACACATTTCAGAAAGAAATGGTTACAATATATAGATCTCACCTCGCATCCATGAGGACAACCTCTCTACACAGCTCTGAACGTGGTCTCTCAATTTTGTCCTAGTACACAACAATTCCTGCAATATCTGTACAAATACTATATGTATTAGTATCATGTGTATTATTAAAGGTAAAGTAAGAGAGTTTAGAATTTAAAAATACCTATATAGGTATTGCTGGGGCAATGCATCACTTCACGGATGGACATTAAATGGTTCGAGCAGACAGGAAATTGGATGGGCATGTTCCAAGGCTTCACTGCGCTTAAATGGTCCAGTTGACACTCGTAATTGTTTTGAATGTTCCGAAACTCAGTGTGAGGCTTAAACTGGAACCTGACATTAGAAATGGTGTAATCACGCCCATGTTGTAATAACCTGTTGAACCTCTCGGTCTCGGGGCCATTCACGACCGCCACTAATTTGCAACCCTGCAATTTTATAATATTACCATTTGCGTTAGTTTGTGAATGAAATTATTTTACATCTGTTATTCTTTAGTCTCACCATCGTATCCATGAGAACGAAGCGCTGAGAGTCTCGATAGATTGGGAGCTTTGCTTCTATTCGAACGGTAATACTCCAGAAGTAACCGATGTCATCAAGTTGGATCTCTTGGAATCTCTTAAAGCTGTAAGAAATAATAAAGAACAATTGTCAATGATAATTTGTTAATAAACCTTGAGTTGCAATAAGGTCACAAAAATATTTTTGCATGATATATATATAGCGGCTTCCATTCGAAACATATTTACCAAAAATAATATTACGATCTACAATTTTATAGAAAATGATATTATAAATTACCTGGGCATCTCAGAGCTCTGAACGAACTGAGCACGCACTCTCTTGAAACTTTGACTTGTTGGCATGTTTGGTCTACAAATTTATTAGAGAAAGGTCAGCGGTTAGCTAATCAGGTGTAGCTCCAGTATTGAAATAAAGCTAAAAAATAATGTCAGCGGAAGATAATCTAAAAGAAGTTATTGTGGTGAAACTGTCGATCCTTGAAATAAATACCGTGCAAAATTATGGTCAACATGATTTACCATTTTAGGTATAAACACCATTTTCTCTCGGTTGGTGTATTCCCAGAAGTATCAAATGGCTCTAGTCTAATCAGTAAATTAATTCCCAGAAGTACCGAACATATGTATCATAATATAGAAAACCAGTCAGCGTAGGCTCAAAGTAAAATTCAGTCATCGATCAGCTGCTGGAACATGAAGTGCTAAAGAAAGTACACAAAAATACATAAGGTAGAATGGTAGATCAAACATGGACATTTACCGGCGGCGGAAGCAAGCCGAGGAGCGTCCGGGGCGGCACGTTCGGGTTGACAGCGTCGAGGCGGCGGTGGGTGTGGTGCGTCCGGCGTCGAACGGCGGCAGAAGCGGGAGCGTCCGACGGCGGCGTCGAGCTCGTACGGCCTGTCCGGCGGCAGCGCGTCCAGGTTGAAGCAGCGGCGTCGAGCTCGTACGTGCCCTTCCACGGCGGCGGGTACGGTGCGTCAGGCGTCGGGTGGGTCGCGGCGGCGTCGAGGCGGCGGCCAGGTGCGCCGGGTCGGCGGATTGGAAGGTCGGAGGGAGCTCGAGGCTCGGGCTTGGCAGCGATTGTAGGCCGGCGGTGTGGGCGGGAGTCATGCGCTAGCGAGTCGTCGAGTTGTGGAGGCCGTGGCTGACTCGTCTGGGAACTGCCGGCTGCCTAGCAGAGGCTGCGCAGCAGCCCAACAGGAGCAGATCGAGGCCGCAGAATTGCCTGGCCAGGGACACGAGCCATCAGCGGATTGGGCAGGAGCTTCGACGTCAAAGAACACCCAGCGAGCGCGGCCGCCTGCACGGGAGGCCGGCCCAGAAGGGGCACGTGGCAGGCCTGCACAGGCTGAACTGCCTACTGGATGAACGCACGAGTATGTATATGGGCTGCCCAGAGAGCCTACTGGGCTGGCCGCTACTTGATTATTTGCCATTGTTGAATGAACGCACGAGTAAGGACCTTCCTATCCGTCCGCCATGGCCGGGTATGCAACGTATAGGGAAACCGATGTACGGGCTGGATGTTGCGTGACAGAGAAGGTATGGATGTCGGATTCATAATTTTGCATATTGGTGTAAGCAGAGAAACCATAGTATTTTTTCCTTTAAACAGCAACCAATGTGACTCACTCGTTAACATACAACCAATAAAATAATATATATATAGAATCCTATGTCATTACAAATAATTAACATTAAACACATAATTTAAACTAATTTTTTAAATAAAGAAACGATGTTTTTAACTCCACCTAGACGAGAAAAAAGTAAGCGACAATTCATTCTTTTTTCTTTGTGAGACTAACATAGCGCCGAAGATAATCTCGTACACCATCAGGTATGTTGGCTGCGTTTTGGTTCCCTGTGTATGTGAGTAGGTGTAGCAAGATGTGCTTCCTCACTTCATAGTCCTCCTGCCAGATTTTTACACATATACGGTTATATATAATGTATGTAGGTGAAGAAAAGAAAAAATTATATACAAAGGATAATACTCACATTATTGCAAATGGATGTTTCTATCCTTGTGCCATTCCACGCAAGCATGGAAAGTAGAACATTATAACCAGTTAAGTCACTGAGGAAGCGTTAGGTTGTTAGTTTTGTACTCTACAACCATTGGTAGTTTCGATACATAGTTGTTGCTCCTTTTTTTCTTTTATATGCTTCTCGTCGTTTTTTATTTCTTTCGTCCTTTTTCTCTTGAGACATTGCGAGCCATCGAGCCTTATCTCTTTCTCTCTTGCATTCGCCAGCATCGGTTCCTGTAGTGTTACATCCATATACTATTGATTATCATTTATATAATATAAACAATACTACAAAGTGAATACAATAATTGCCCTTCTATTTTGGTTACCTCCATTAGTAGTGTTAGTATTGTCACCCAATGGTGCATGAGAGCCCCTATTTTCCATTGAAATTAACTTCTTATTGCTTCTCTGCAAAGAAATGAAACTAATTTTGAGTTTGCTTGTGTAGTTTTTCATTCCTTGCAAAGAAGGGTGATCACCTACATCTCTAGAAGCCTTAATCAATTATTGCATCTCTTATTAGAAATTAAGAGCATCACATAATGGATTAGTTGGAAGAGGTACTATTATAGTTACTTAAGCTATGACTGGCGTAGTGGCTTACATCAATTCTCAATTTATGCCAACTGAGTAGAACTGAGGTAGTTGAACCCCACTACTCATCCACAATTCACCAGGCATGCACTCGTACCTTGTCAGTGACCCTCACCAGTTCTTGAGGCACACAACATGCACTCGTATAAACTTGTGAATTTATATAATAACATAAATCTGTAATATGCCCACCCAACTTTTGTCTGTCCCATAGTGTTGTGTGCAGAATATAAGCCAATTAATATGAACAGCGGTGCGTTTGCAATTCTCTAGAGAATGTTGCAATGGTGCGTTTGCAATAACTCAACAAGTGCAATCAGCTTCGGTGTGCAAGAAAAACTAAAAAGGTGAATTAACTCAACTCAGTTAAAAAGAATTCGTGGCACAGACAGAGACAGTGGAATACTCATAAAAAATTATCCAATATTCATGATCTGATCTAGTTAATGTCCAAATGAAGACAATCTTGAGGATAGTTCTTCATTAGTTTGCTAATTTGTGCATGATCAATTGATCATGTCACATGTACAGAAATAAAAAAAATATGTATGCATCCAAATTTTTACTGGTTACCTGTTAATCCCCAAGTATGAATGTTGGCAGTATGAGCAATGGCAACAGAAACCACTGCCATAACAAGATGGGCAAGAGAAATCACTGACATAATAAGATGGACTCCTGCACTTTTTCCATCATGAACTTTTTTCCATCTTGAACATAAATCAAAACAAATTGTACTACTATAACTTATCTATTGTTCCTATGGCCCCCAATAAAGATATGACTTGTGACTGGACCGAGCATCTGATCATACAGTTCACATGTTCACACTGAAGTCCACACTTCTTAAGACGGAAAATTCCAACAGCTTCTTGCTTCTCTCTAAGGTATCTCAAGACTTCATCAGTTCCAGTTTAGGCTCAGTTTCATATATCTCAGATTTTGTTGACAGTAATCACATGACTTATTTTTGTTGGTGATCCTAGGAAATAGGAATTCTGTAATTAGGAACCTATAATTCAGAACCTAGAAGAAAATTTGGAAACCTCTAATTCAGTAAGCTAATTCAGAGAAATCTAACACTTGCATGTTCAGACTTCTATGTATTCTTCTAAGGACTCAAAAAGTTCAGACTTCTATGTATTCATCTGAGGACTTAAAATGTTCAGACTTCTATGTACTCCTCTGAGTACTAAAAATGTTTCAGACTTCCCATGTTGAGAAATCTAACAATTGATCGGGTATTCTATTTAACAATTCAAAGCAGGCATCAATTGAGCTGCCACCAGAACACACATGCTGACACAGCAATATCTTGAATCAATTGCTAGCAATGGCATTGCATTTGCCCAAGTTGAAGTCATACAACGCTGTGAGGCTGAAGTGCCAACAGAATTTATAGCTAGCCATGGCATTGCATTTGGCCAACTTCAAGTCATACAATGTTGTGAAACTGATAGTGCTCAGAATAGTTGATCATGTAAATGGGTACAACACTGACCATGTACTGCAAAAGCAGTGAGATAATGAATAAGAAAGGCAGTGAGATCTAGGGATGGACTCAAGAAGCATGTCCTGCAAAAGCAGTGAGATAATGCAAGCAACCTCGGGAACGATATGTTATGCAGGTAAATGTTATGTCAGTAGCACTGTCAGTTTTATCTTAGATACATACATCGATAAACCACTAAAAAAAGAGAGAAACGAAAAAGTTGCTTTGAAAACGGATAAAAAAAACAGTTAATGGAGAATCTCTTTACAACCCAGCTAAAATATAAGCACTTTCAGATTCACCATTGTGCCTGAATATTGTCATGGATTAGGCAATACAAATACATAATCCAGATTATGCCTGTTCAGACACATCAATGCCATGACAGTAGGACATCTAGTTGAACAGGACATTTCACCAACACTATGACAGTAGGAAGGAAACACTATGAACAACATCATTCAATAGAATTTGGTTGGGATGAACATCTGGGTAATGCCGTAATGGATTTTGAAGCCTCAGTCCTCATAGAAGAAGAAATTTCATCTTTGAAGCTGGAAAGACCGAGTATTCAATTTCAGGATGATACATCATATTATGCTACATCTGCCTTATTTAATCTAGATGAAATTTTATAGTATATTTTTATAAGATTTGATAAAAATCCCATGGTATTTACAGTTCCGGGAAGTGGTGTTGATGTAAAAATTATCATCTAGATTAAATACATAATCCAGATTATGCCTGTTCAAACACATCAATGCCATGACAGTAGGACATCTAGTTGAACAGGACATTTCACCAACACTATGACAGTAGGAAGGAAACACTATGAACAACATCATTCAATAGAATTTGGTTGGGATGAACATCTGGGTAATGCCGTAATGGATTTTGAAGCCTCCGGGACACTTCAGTCCTCATAGAATAAGAAATTTCATCTTTGAAGCTGGAAAGACCGAGTATTCAATTTCAGGATGATACATCATATTATGCTACATCTGCCTTATTTAATCTAGATGAAATTTTATAGTATATTTTTATAAGATTTGATAAAAATCCCATGGTATTTACAGTTCCGGGAAGTGGTGTTGATGTAAAAATTATCATCTCGACGTGCATGTTACCCAACTAATTCTTATCAGCATCTCGCCGTTAACAGACAGAGGCAGAAACACTATGACAGTAGGACGAAAATAGACACATCAGCATCGAATTTAGTTGACCTGATGGATCTTCTTCATGCACAAAGAGATACAGGAAAGGTAATAATTGACCATTGTTTTTTCGTTCTGCGATTCAGTCAATGTTCTAATGTTTTATATTTGTGTACTCATTTCCTTGTCTCTTTTCTGTTGCAGCAAACTCTCACGCTTGTCTTTGTGCAAACAAAGAGGGGTGCTGATTCATTGGAAAGCTGGTTGTGCATGAACGGGTTTCCAGCTACTTCTATTCATGGAGATAGAAACCAGCAGGTTTGTTTTTGTTTTTACTCTGTTCAGAACAGCCCATTTTCCACAGAAACAGAGGCATTTAGCTATAATTGTTTGCTGCAGTATGTTTATACCACTGGAAAGTTGGTGCCATGAAATACATATTAACCTGTTACTCTTGATCGAGCAGTCAATTAAGAGCAAGGACAGCACTCTTGATCTAGTAGTCAATTAAGAGCAACGCCAGCACTCTTGATCTAGCAGTCAATTAAGAGCAAGCGCAGCACACAGGGCATAATAGTCTGCACCCGTTTCCAGCAAGGGATTGGGAGAATTGGGGATCTATAAAAGCAGAAGAGCAAGCGAAGGTTTAAAATGATCAATTCTTCGCTTCTCATACACAATTAAGCAAATCTATCATTCAGATTTAGCGGACCTATACGATTACAAAAAAATGGAAAACTAAATCCCCGGCTAAGGTTTAAGAAGGAAACCTCGCATCGCTTGCTCAACGCACGACGCAGATCCAAGCAAGTGGAGGCGCGTTCAAATCACCCAGGAAAGAAAGGCATGCCGAGTCAGATCAGATCCCGGGAGCAACCGAAACTACTACAAGCAACAAACCGGATCGGCGGTGGGGGGAGTGCTGCGGTACTCACGTGGATCCCTGGTTGTAGAGGTCGAGGGAGACGGCGACGCGCTCGACGCCCGGCTTGGGGCGGGAGAGCGAAACCTTCTTGTGCGCGAGCGGGCATGGGGAAGACCCCCTCGGTGCGGCGGCGTATGCGTCTGGGGGCGTCGGTTGTGCGGGTCGGCGACGGCGGCGAGGGCCGCGAGGGCCGCGAGCGGGAGGCACTGCGACGGCGTCGAGGGCCGCGAGCGGGCGTGGGGAAGACCCCCTCAGTGCGGCGGCGTATGCGTCTGGGGGCGTCGGTTGTGCGGGCGAGAGCCGAGCTCGGCGTCGTGGGTGGGACGCGGTGGTCAACTGGGCGGCAGTTGCGCGAGAGCGGGTTGGGCGGGGATGCGCGGGGATAGGAGCGGTCCGAGCGGTGACGATATCATTTGGGGTTTTTTAAGTTGTAGAGATACCCCTAGTCACTATCTCTACTTGTATGGTGTTTTGTATGTTCCAGGACTAACAAGAAATTTGGTTTCTCTTGCCATGGATAATGATGCTTCTCTATAATTTCACCAAATTATTTTTAACAAATAACCAGGCCTAGCACTCTTCTTAGAGGAAGATGTATAAGGCTATGTAAACTCTTCCCGCTATATATGCCACCAATAAAACAAGCTTTTGGAGTTGTAAATACTCCTTTCGTCATTGGTCATCCATCTTTACCCATTTCTGAGAGTTGTTAGGAGTAAAGCTTGTCAAACACATCTTTACCCATCTCTTTGCAATGCTTGTCAAAAGCCAAATTCATCAATTATCTTACTCCAAATCGTCTAGGAGCCTCATCCCCAGATTACGGATGCGATTCAAGAATGGATTGAACTTGTCGCCTTGACCCCTGTCGATGGGAGAGAAGGGCGACCTGAAGTTTGTATAGTGGAGTTGGGAGGGACTATAGGTTTGGGGATTCAGACACAGTTTTTAGATGATCCTCTTGTGTTTGTTCATTTGAGAAAACGAAAATTTATCCCTAATTGTGCAGGAGATATAGAGTCAAGGCCATTTATGGAAGCTTTGAGCCAGTTTTCATACCGAGCTGGTAACATTCTCTGAATATTTGGTGGCTTGGTGATATGCTCATAGTTTGATCAGGCTAATTGGCTACCTCTTGTTTTCAGCGGATAATAATTTTTGTTTGGTTCATGTCAGCCTTGTCCCTGTTATAGATATAGTTGGCGAACAGGTAGAACATGATTGAATATTAAATTTATTGCCAGTTTTCAATATATGACTTGTTTTACTGAAGATCAATGATACTGAGTTACTCTATCTGAAAAATGCAGAAAACGAAGCCTACCCAGTACAGGGTTCAGAGCCTCCGAGAGCTTGGATTGAGGCCAAACCTTCTGGCTTGTCGCAGCACAACAGTATACTTCGTTTTTGTTCACATGTTTACCTTTGCTGTACATTGGACCGTCTAATTTATCAGCTATGATATGCAGCCTCTGAATAAAAAATGTCAAAGAGAAACTTTCCCACTTTTGCCATGTTCCAGTATGAGAACTTGAAGCATCACAATTCTTATTTTTATCTGTGTTTTGTATTGATCCGTCAAAGTATTTATTCAGGATGATTGCATTATTAGTCTCAACAATGTTCCAAATATTTGGCACGTCCCCTGGCTTCTAAAAGTATGTTCTACATTCCATATGTCTTGTACCAAAATCTGATGAAATACTAATTTTCAGATATCCATTGCTAATAATATAGGCCCTGATCATCCGGCTTATAATCCGTACTTTTCAGCTTGTTTTTTCAGCCGGAACAGTATTTTTCTCTCACAACAAATCAGCCAACAATGTTTTTCAGCCGGCTTATCAGCACAGCCGAACGGGGCCATAATCCCATTATTGTTGTCAGGATCAAAAGTGTCATGAAGTTATTTTGGGAATTCCAGGACTAGCACGGTCAGTTGTTCAAATTCTCCGGAACAGAACCTAATTCCACCAACCTGTTCTGTTTCCTTTCTGTTCTGATTTTCGTTCATATTACTCAGTTTAACTTTGGAACCTAATTAAGTTGGATGCATGGATGAACATAGCTAGAACGTGTGACCAACTGCATGCTCCTTCTCTTCGCCCATGCCACCCTGGCGCAACTTCGCGATTTTTTTTTTGGTAATGATCAAACACAACACAGTTTGGTTTGACACCAATCATTTCAGATGTTCCGCTTCCTACAAGAATATATAAGATTTGCAGCAAGAGTTCAATCGGCCCCACAAAAAAAAAATGCTGCAAGACAACAACATCTCTGATAATTTCTACATTCTTTTGTCTTCAGCATAGAACCACTGAACCAGCTCTAGATGTGAGTTATGTAATCAGTTGGGAATCTATCGATCTGGAGCTCCTTCACCAGTTTTATAAGGCTTTGCTTGATTTGCTGCTAGGCATGGTACAATCTATGCTTGATAGTGTTGTTTTCACATTTTGGGCTCCTCCTTCAGGCTCTGGACCAGCACGTCAACGGGAGTATCTCATTATCCAAGATCCAAAGGATATTGATTTCGTGAGCTATTTAAGAGAAGCAACAAGCTGAGTGCTTTACTAGCCAACATTTATGTACGATAAATCATTTTGCAGTTTCATATTGCTTCTCATCCATGCACTTCTTTTTTTTACAGACGTTGTTACACGAATTGCTTTTACGATTATTCTGACCTAAATTTTTTTGGCACCGAAGACCATGATTCTACCTCCGAATGCTCTTCAGCATCAATACCAGACCAACTGGGTGGCAAGCTGACAAAGGAGGTAGAATTGCCAAAATAAAAGTCAGGTCTCCTTGGTTTGTTTATTTTTTTTCTTCAAGTGCCTGCATTTAGGATAGTTCCTTAAACTTTAATTTTGTATCATTGTCTCCTATTCCTTTGAGAACCCATTTTCCATCCAATATACTACTTTTGGTCTTAATTTTTCATCGGTGAAGTTTAATATCCTGTACCCCTATATAATACTTCAGTGAATCTTCTTAATTGCTCCTGCTGTTAAGGGTTAACACGAAGTGCGAGCTGCAAATTGTCCTAAAAACTAAAGTTGATAGTAACATAAACTTGCAAGAAATTTTTCCCATCCTTAGAAAACGGTGTGGCCTTATTACATGTATATTTTCATTATTTCCAAATTGATTTTGCTGCTAGCTGCATCACAGTTGCTTCTCTTGCATTAACAAGGGCTACTGTGATTTACACCACATGCTTTATCAGAACCTCCATAATAGCAACTAAGTTAAAATAAGAGCCCAAAAAAGTGTGTGTTTTGTTACAAAATTAAAGATGCAAGCACTGGTGTTATCTTCTTCATTTAGTAATAATTTGTCGGTTTAATTCTTTCAGCATCATGTATTTGCCTCCTTCTCCATATGTACTTACTCCTATGTTTTTTTTTTGTCATATTCTTCTATTCTTACAGGCAAGTCACTGCAGATCCTTCATTTTTGTACACTGGTCGATCAAATATAAAGCCTGCATTTCTCAAGAAAACAAAATTGAAGCGTGTCCAAACTGCTTCTTATGTAATCTTCATATACACTGGTGTACCATTCAAATACTTTATTACCAGTGAAAACTCAGTTCATGTATCTCTATGGTGTCCAAGAGCGATTCAGTTTGATGGAGAGAGTTTATGCAAATCACATTAAAAAAAGCTGAATTGTTATTTTTGTTGGTACATCAGCAAGCACCATCGAGGACAACGACCTTATTCGTTATCCCTCCTACTAAGGGTTCAAGTCTTGGCATCCAACAAATATGAATTGTTGGTAGCTGCATGCCATTCGTAATATTAGTTTTGAATGCGAACGGTGTCTCTCCACCATAATTCATCTTAAAATTAATTATAATTTCTCTATTTTTCAAAATACGTGCATGCCGCACGTGCATGTATACTAGTGCTTGTCAAAAGCCAAAATCATCAATTATCTTATTCCAAGTTGTCCACGAGCCTCATACCTCATGTCAATTAACACCGTCCTATATATTTATCTACCCCTTTGTTTGTGCCAATCACGAAAGATATTCATTGCATTCGAGACTTAGAATTTGTTGACTCCACGAAGTGCATATATACATTTATTTTGGAAATGAGAGTGTAAGTCATTCTGATCTTTTTCGTTTGTAACTTTACTTGGATATATATTATATTTAGATGCATAATAAAAAAATATGTATCTAGAAGAGTCGTGATTTTCAAGATCTGCCGGCTCAGTCCTTCGGATGTGCTTATAGGTATAGGGTTTATGTAAGTGTGTTCATAGGGGTGAGTATGTGTGCGTGTTGTGGACGTCTAAGTTGCACTGTGTAATTCTAAAAGAAAATATAATTTGAAATGGATGGAATAGAACTTTTTCTATTTCTTTTGGTGTTGTTGAACTTAAAAATATTTATAGCCTTGCAAAAATTTAAAAGTCTAAACCCCAAACAGCATGTTTGGAAAGCAATTTTTTTCTATCCTTGTATTTTTTTATAAAATTAAACTAATTTCTATGAAAATTCTGCGCTTCAATCGCTGCCTTTGCAACTTACGGAGTACAATATACTAGTAGTCTAGTACTAGGTAGAAAAATGTGAAAATTCTAACGATGGCAACGGGTCGGGTTCGGATCGGGTGGAGTCTCTGTGCACCCAAAACCGAAACCCGAAATCGAAACCCGAACCCGAACCGAAAACCGATTCGGGTGGAAATCAATCACCAAAACTAAACCCGCGGATACCCGAAACCCGAACGGATACCCGAAACCCGAATGGATACCCGAAACCCGCGGATAAATATACACCTATTCACATGTATAAAATAAGAGGCAATAAATAATAAATATTTTCATGAGTCAATTTTGAATAGATTTAATAATCTAAGTAAACAAGTTATTATTAGCATATATTAAAACATGAGTTTTAATTCCAAATGATTTATTTCGGATATTCATTGGATATCCACAGGTGAAAAACCAAACCTGAAACCAAACCCGAAATCGAAACCGAAAACCGTGGGTGAGAAACTATTTTTAAACCCGAAACCGCAGAACCCGAAACCCGCGGGTATCTGACCCGAACCCGATCTGCGGCCATCTCTACAAAATTCCCCTCCCCTCCCCCCCTCGCTTTATCCCCTGCTATATACCGTGTCTAGGAAGGTAGAGAGACAAACGGCGGCCATGGTGGTGGTGGACGCGCTCCACGGGGATTCGGCGGCCGCCGCCGCCGCGGACGAGCGATTCGGTGGCGTAACCGGCTATGCCGACCTCCAGGCCTTCTTTGACCACACGGTACGGGGGGTTGTGTTTCTTCGAGGGCTTTTGCCGTTCTTGGACTCTTGGGTTGCAACTTGCAAGATGACGGAGGCAAGGTCGATTCTTGCAGGCTCCGGAGGTGAAGGCGAGCGGCTGCGGCAGCGATGACGAGGAGGAGCTGGAGTGGCTGTCGAACAAGGATGCGTTCCCGACGGTGGAAACGATGGATTCGGCGGGGGCGCGACCGCGGACGAAAGGCGTGCGGCAATCCCGGGCGGTGGTGGCGTCGAGCGCGGCGGGGAGGCGGCAGTGCCGGCACTGCGGGACACAGTCGACGCCGCAGTGGCGCGAGGGCCCGATGGGGCGCCGCACGCTTTGCAACGCGTGCGGAATAAAGTACAGGGCCGGCCGCCTGCTGCCGGAGTACCGGCCGGCGAAAAGCCCCACCTTCTCCTCGGTGCTGCACTCCAACCGTCATGACCGCATCGTCCAGCTGCGCCGCCTCAGGGAGGAGGCGGTCCAGACCCAGACCTCCCTTGCCGCCGCTGGCTACGGCAAGGAGGGGGGAAAAGAGCTGGAACGGCTGTCCAACAAGTCCGTGTTCCTGGCGGTGGACACGATGGCGCCGGCGGGGCAACGGCCGCGGACGAAGGGCTTGCAGCGACCACGGAGGGTGCTGGCGTGGAGCTCGCCGCCACCGCCTCGGACTTCGGCGCAAGGACGCGTTCCCGGCGGTGGAGACGATGGCGCCGGCGGGGGCGCGGACGAAGGGCGTGCGGCGGCTCCGGCGGGTGGTGGCGTGGACGCCACCGCGCCGCGGGATCTGGCGGTGGCGGGACCGCGGCGGAGTCAGGGAAGAAGAGACGGAATGGCTGTTGAACAACGACGCGTTCCCGGCGGTGGTGACGATGGCGTGGGCGTCGATGCGGCCGCGGACGAAGGGCGTGCCGTGGGGCAGCGGTTGAATCAGCCAGGAGGGGGTGAAATGGCTCTCGACCAAGGACTTCGCGTCCCCTTCGTTGGCGACAGCTGCACGGCCGGCGGCGGTGCCGCGGACAACGGTCCTGCAGCAGCGGCAGCGGAAGCCCCATCTGGTGGTGGCGTGGACCACGCCGCACGCGCCGCCGCGCTTCAGGCTCCGGCTTCGGCGGTGGCGCAACGGTGGTGCCAGCACTGTGGGACGGGGAAGACGCCGCAGTGGCGCGAGGGGCCCGATGGGAGGCGCACGCTGTGCAACGCATGTGGCCAGCGGTACAAGAAAGGTGGTCTGATGCCAGAGTACCGGCCGGCGAGCAGCCCGACCTTCTGCCCGACGCTGCACTCCAACCACCGCCGCATCATCCAGCGCCTAAGGGCCTCCCCCGTCGTCACCACTGCCATCGCCGCCGCCGTTGACGCAGGCGACAAGTGAAGGAGGATCGAGTACTCTGGGCAATTTTTCTTGACGATTAGTCTAACCTTTTGGTCACGGGTCTTTAGGGCTTAACAGCCATCAGGGTTTATGAATTATGATTAGAGAGAGGAAGGATGCAGCAACCGTACTGAGAATGCACAATTAATCAAAGAGAACAGAGGGAAGGGAAGGTGTCTCGTTCTTTTGCATTTCTTGGTTATATATTCCAACAAGACGGTACAACAGTACAACAAATGTTCATCATCACCAATTCACCATTGGGTGTGTTTAGATCCATTGAAAAGTGCACTATGCAAAAAAAGATTCTCCGTCACATCAAACTTGCGATATATATATGGAGTACTAAATGTAGATAAAATCAAAAACTAATTGCACAGTTTGGTTGTACTTTACGAGACGAACGTTTTGAGCCTAATTAGTCAATGATTGGATAATTATTACCAAATACAAACGAAATGCTACAGTGTATTTTGGCTATCCAAATTTTGGATCTAAACACAGCCATTATGGATTTGCAAGTAGTAATAGGGTGTTATGGTTTGAGGAATGGGGTTATGGAAGTGGCTGTTTTGTTTGCAAATTTCTCTTCTCATCAGTCCTTGATTCCTTATACTTATGTTTAGTTCGAACAATGGAATAAGCTGATCCATCTTATATTCTTGATAAGCATATGAACGGTACTCAATCCCAAGATAAATCTATATCTCGCACTTTGAATAATCAACCAATCTCAAGTTTAACTAGATTTAGATTAGAAAAAATAGTATCATTCAATGAAGTCCAATACTCCAATGTGGTGCTTGATGGTCCAATACTTTACGGTAGAAATGCAAGGCTGTTTTCTTCTTTTTGTACAAGCTAGCTTAACGGCACAAGATTTTTTTTTCTTATATAAAAGGCGCAGATGGATGCTGCCTCCTCTGTCCTCGTGGCTGAAGCTGCTCTCTTGCTGCAAAAGTGGCGTATCTACTGCACCTCCAAGAGGTCAGTCAGACAGTGCGATTATGGTGAGATTTCTGATTGCTCAATTGAGATGATCTGTCCAAGCTACTCCCTCCATTTTAAATTATAAGACCCAGTTTGGAACACGGGAATTTTTCCTTGTTCCTGCGTTTTTCTGTGAAAATGAACTGATTCCAGTGAAATTTCTGCCTAATTTCCTGTGAAATTCCTGCGTTCCAAACAGAATGTTTTGATTTTTTAAATTCATTACTTTTGCTATGTATCTAGACATAATGTATATCTAAGTGCATAGCAAAATCTATGCATCTAGAAAAGCTAAAAGTCTTATAATTTTAAATGGAGAGAGTACCACATTGGAGAATTGGACCATCACCACTGAGCTCCAACGCCTCAATATGAATACCCGACACATGACTCACAAGATTGACAGATTCTCCAATGTTACACCCTCTAGCTAGAACAGTTCACAGAATGACTTACTTGTCATCAGGTGTTAGTTTCTCTTGTAGAAACCTTCGACATTTTCTCAGTGTCCTGTTTTGATGGCACTGCAATCTGTACCTTGGGATCTGATGGATCTCCTCCGTGTATTGTGTTCGTAAGTTCAAGTTCCATCTCCATGGCACAAGCAAGCAAACACTGGAACACAAAGCTAGAAATGCAAGGCCACGGCCCAGAAGCACCTCTCACTGCTGTAGTCTACGTTGGAACTTGGAAGATGGCAAGATGCAGTGATTTCTTTTCTTTCAGATATTACACGTGATGTAAATTGTGATACCAATCAAAGGAGGAGCGTAGCAAACTTTGCCGCCGTCTCCCATCATTTCGCGATCGAATCGATTTCGAACGGCTTTGGTGCAAAGTGGCAAATTAGTCTGTTCCCATTGCAGCCATGAATGTAAACCCGGTTTCAAGGGCCCATTGCGAAGAACACGGGCTGTTAGATGAGCCCATCAGCGTATTGCTATTGCCAAATTATTTGTCACGAGGACCTCACATGGGCACATGGCAGCAGTCCATGCAAAGAGTTCGTTTTTTAAAAGCTTTCGCCTTCCAAATTTGACACGCTTGAAGGAACTGAACAAAGTCCCAGAACTGTGCCTGCCCTTGCCTTCCAAATTAGGGCCTCGTTTAGATGCACTCAAAAAATTGAAATTTTTTCACTTTCTCTTCATCACATCAATCTTTGGACCCATGCATGAAGTAGTAAATGTAGGTAAAAAAAATAACTAATTACACAGTTTAGTTGGAAATCACGAGATGAATCTTTTGAGCCTAGTTGGTCCACGATTGGACAATATTTGTCAAATAAGACGAAAGTGGTACTATTCATCAGGTTGAAATTTTTTCAGCATCTAAACGAGGCCTAGACTATGCTTTCACAAAGCGTGTGCTAGTCCGGGCGCTAGCGCCCGTCTAGACATCCGCAGCCCGACCCTGTCCACCTTCGCCCTACCCTATCCGCCTTTGCCTCACCCCACGAGTACACTTCGCCCCCGTCTCTATGCCCATCGGTTGCCCCTAACCCCCTCCTCTCCGGCTCTCCGCACGGGTAGCACTCACGACCGAAATGACGAGCTGAGGACGAGCACCCCGACCGCAGCACCACCGTCCGTCAACCCCCCCAGTGCCCCCGTTCGCCGCCCTCCTGTCGCACCGCGCACCCAGTCGGCTCGCTCCCGGTCAAACAACATACAACACTTACAACATGAAATTTTTTTTGAATACAACGTACGTCTAAAAACAGATAAAACATTTAGAACATGCACTTGCAACGTGAAACACATGAAACATCCAAATTGCAACTTACAACATGAAATCACTTGCTGCAACATAAGGCTAAAAATAGCTGAAACATTTGGAACACACTGTTGCAACATATGTGTGAAACATATGCAACATCCAGATAAAAAAACGATTGCAACATACGTCTGAAAACAGACGAAACATTTTGAACAAATGCTTGCAATATGCCTCTAGAATACTTGCAACATACGCAACATGTGCAACATCCGTCGATCTACTTTTGCAACATCAAGATGAAACAATGCAACATACATCTGAAAAATCTAAAACACTTAAAACATACATATGCAACGTAGGGGAGGGGGAGGCCGGAGCTGGTCGATTCTGGTCGTCGGGTTGGGAGCTGGCGGCGAGCTGCGGCATGCGAGCACCACCAGCACCGGCCGCACTCATGGGTGCTCTTGCCTCGGCCGAGGAAGAGCAAAGGCACCACGGCATATGCCCCCCAGTGGCCCTAGGCCATGACGACGTCAGCGGCGTGTATGACAGCGATGGGGGACGGACGAACGGCAAGGAAACGAGCGACGCAGGTGACTAGGACGGGCACGCGCAGCCGTCGATACAGCGGGGGCGGTAGGGGAAGAGCACGGCGCGGCAGCCGATGAGCACGTAGTGAGGGAAGGGGGCGATGTGGCAAGGCGGAGTGGGCATGAGCGGATGTTTGTCGGGTGGACGAGTGGATGTGCGTCGAGCAGATATATTTGTTTTTTGAGAGAAAGCGAATGAGTGTATGAGAATGAGCCGTGGCTGTGGCCCAGCATTATCGTTTCAGAAATTGATAAAGCATTTGAAGCCTTGTAAGTTGATTTTGCAGTTCGCAATGCCGGCCCGCCTTAAAGGCTGTGTTTAGTTCCCAAATTCGGAGTGCCAAAATCCACTGTAGCTACACTGTAGCATTTCATTTGTATTTAGTAATAATTGTCTAACCGTTGACTAATTAGGCTCAAAACGTTCGTCTCGCAAAGTACAACTAAATTGTACAATTAGTTTTTAATTTTATCCACATTTAGTACTCTATACATATATCGCAAGTTTGATGTGACG
Source organism: Saccharum hybrid cultivar R570 (assembly GCA_038087645.1). Taxonomy (NCBI): domain Eukaryota; kingdom Viridiplantae; phylum Streptophyta; class Magnoliopsida; order Poales; family Poaceae; genus Saccharum; species Saccharum hybrid cultivar. Next base: position 6,231,378 of record JAQSUU010000066.1, read on the forward strand.
GGAAATCTTTTTTTACATAGTGCACTTTTCATTGGAACTAAACCCAGCCAAAGTTGATCTGTTGAGGGAAACAAATTTTTCGAAACTTTCATAAAAAAATAAAAAAAACCTTCGAAACTGTATGGCCATTGTGATCTTTCCTCATAGCCCAAAATTCAGGATGTAGATATGATTGATTTCTTAAACCAAACATCCTTAACTGATCAACGTATATGTTAGCTTTCAATAAGTTTATTAAGCACATCGCGCACCAATCGCCTCCTTCAGGCCCAATGGTAGGCACCAACACCATCACCCAGTGTCGGAACCCTCCACACCCAAACGATGAGGCATATTTGCAGCACCTGTGTGCTCTTGTTTTGAAAATGTACTCCCTCTATTCCAAAATTATGTCTAGATATAGTTTATATCTAAATACATAGCAAAAGATATGTATTTAGAAAACCAAAATATCCTATAATTTGAAATGGAGTATTAAATGTGCGTCAAGTTTCAACCGGAGCAAAGAGTGTTTCAAATCCAAAATCTAAATAGCCATCTAACGGCCTTTCCCAGATCAACTTATCGAGCCACCTCAAATTGAGGGCAAGCTTCCAAAGCACAGTAACGGTAAGCATCAAACTGTGGCCCCATAGTGTTAACTTACATGATACGCCTAGAGAGGGTCCATGGACCGAAGCTTACACTAGTAGTTACTGGGTTCGTCAAAGTGGGCCCAGTACCCCAGCACTCTTATCAAGGTCTAACCCATCCCTAAACATGCGTCACCTTCAACTGGATACAGAAAATCAGACTTCCGTAGCAGCTCGACGATGAAATGGGTCCAAGTAGTGCAAAAGTAATTGGATATAGTGCCTACTAGACGGCAAGCCATCACCTCAGCTCCTGCCATAGAGCAGGCTAGCAGCTCGACAAAGGTGGAAAGGCAAAAGGTCCAGCTAATTATAGTTAACTACATACTAGTACGTTGGTAACTGATGTATCAGATGTCACCACGCTCCTCAGACACGGCGCCACCTGCAATGTAGTGTAACCAGTGATTTTTATGAAAACAAGAAAAGAAAACTGGAATGAAGGATGATGGATATTGTGTACTTGCTAGTGTGATACCGATGTTCGCCTGGCGATCCGCCTCAGCATTCCACTCCTTCATTCAGAAGTAGGAGCGGGATAAAATCAGCAGAGCACTTAGCAGAACAATAGAAACTAATGCTTCCTTTTTTTATTATTTTCTTTCAATCTGATGAAAGCAACCATTGCTGTGGTAGCTTGCTTAACTAAAGCATATACAAGTGGTCAGTACTTGCAAATAACATCAACTGTGGTGAGACGAATATCTGATTTGACCAATGTCTATGATGCAAAACCAAAGAGTGTGCAAGCTTATATAAAACTATAAATGCACTGCATACCCGTCGAACATGGATGATCTCAAAGGAATGAAAGTTTTCTTTTAGCCTTCTCACTTCTTTGCACAGCTCGATCATGTTTGGCTGCTTCACTTGCCAGACACCATTCACCTATTTAGGGTAGAGAAGGCCGTAAGAAGCAGCAACAACAACATTTTCTTGATACCATAATTCTCTGGTCCAATATTTCATTTGGAGAGAAACATTATCGATTGCACAATGAATGTAGTTCTCAAGAAAAGGCATAAATGATTCGACAATCTAAGTCGAGAGTACATGTGCACATGTTCCAAACTTTCAGAATATAAAATTGCACAGAGAACAATGCTAAGACAACACTGTCAACGTTATTTAGCTTTGCCCAGTTACTGTATTTCTGTAGAGTGAAACAAGAGGAACACTATTTTTATTTTTAGGTAGAATAGTATGTAAAGAAAAAAAACACATCTGTACAGGTTGCTCTTCTGCTATTTTTTCCAAATTGCCCTAGCCTCTTTCCTTAAGCAGGACGAAATGTCTATCATGACAACAGAGAAGCTAGACAACCAAGTAAAGTAAGGGATGAAGCTTTTGATTACTTAAAGGTGAAAAAAGCCATACCTGATTGCAGACAAGTTGAGAGTCCCCATGTACTTTAATTCTCTTGAATCCATGCCGAATCGCATATTTCAGTCCTAAGATCAGGCCCCGATACTCAGCAACATTATTAGTAGCGACACCAAGACCCTCGCGAAGCCGAGATATCTTCAAGGTTATGTGACAACATCAGTGAACCCAGTGATAGATGGAGCAACCGTGAAAAATAAATTTTTTAAGTGCACTAAGTATTTGATTATACCACTCTACCATCTTCAGTTATAAGCACAGCTCCAGCACCTGCTTTTCCTGGGTTCCCTTTTGAAGCACCATCAAAATGAAGAATACCCACCATCTGAATAACCAGATAAGTACAAAACCCAGTATCAACTTATGCATGAAAATAAATATCATGTATGATGGGAACTGGGAAGCATCACAAGACATGAATCTGAATCATGCAAGTGCATAAAAACATGTAGCTAAGATAAATCAGTACTTGAGCCTTGCATTGTAATTTGTTTCTAGCACTACCATAAATCTCTTTTAGCTAGAATCTTTTGTATGCAAGAATGCAGACTTAAATGAACAAGCCTTGCAATCTGTTTGATTACCATAATTTGTCCACATGCAACACTTTCCCTCAACAGCAAAAAGTAATATCATTTAAAAGGTATATAAAGGGTTGATAGCTTTGTTGTTCTACATTAAGTTGTTGCTCTGTTCGATTTTGTGGTACTGACCTTCCCCCCCCCCCCCCCCCCCCCCCCCCCATATAGATTATTAATGCACCAGCCTTTTTCTAAGGACAGTGGAAAGTACACGGCACAAATAATATACAAGAAATAATAAGTCTCCAGAGGACAAGAAAAGTACCAGGACTCAGCCTCAAACGTAAAGGAAAAGAAGAAATCAACCAAAAGCCTGAAACCTAGATTTTGATCCAGCTTTCTTAAAGGACTGCAAAATACAGAAGGTTGAAAAATTCATCTCTTAATCATGAACTGCATCTTGGTTTTGGATATAAAATGCTACCATTCCAAGTTCAGAGAGTTTTTCTTTTTAAGTTGCCGAATACAAATTTAGTGGTAATAGATATGTGGTTCAAGACCTGTCTGGTTCATATTGTTACACAACAAAGTCTGGTTCATATTGTTACACAACAAAGTCTGGTTCATATTATCGCACAACAAAGTTAAAGAGTATTCACCATAGAATCATACTGAGTCAATAATTTTTAGTTTACTTGATACAAAGCATAATCAAGACAATATTTTCAATAAAATAGCTGCATGGAAACTGAAGAGACTGATAGGTGCAAGTATTGTGGTAAAGGTGGAAAGTAATTAGCCCAAACATGATTTAACTTACGTATTGTTTTGAGATAGGTTGTGCATCAACAGCTCCAGTATGATTGAAATTTGCTGGTGAGATATGCCCGAAGGAACTAGATCTGGCTTCCTGCAGCATAAGCTCATCATACACATACAGCAAACGCCAATACTAACACAAGTGGTGAGTTGAGAGGTACATAATAAACTTTTATGACTGAATAGGCAGATTGAGATAATAGTGCTTGAGACACCATGCCAGTAAGGGAAAAAACAACTTGCCTAAGATTAAAGGTCAAGTTCATCTCCCATGGATTTCTAAATTTCTTATGTACATGTATAGTTGGTGTAAATCAGTACAAGCATGGATTCACGTATACAAAATCCATGCATAGTTTCATTTGTTAATATGCATTTCACATCAGACATATGCCGATTTGCTAGGTAAGTTGCTTTGGAAATTAAATACTCCCTCCATTCCAAATTATAAGACGTTTTGCTTTTCTAGATACATAGCTTTTGCTATGACTTAGATATACGCTATGTCTAGAAACATAGTAAATGCAATGTATTCTAGAAAAGCCAAAACATCTTATAATTTGGAATGGAGGGAACATGCTTTATGATTTATGAACTTACGATGCCAGCCATGTGAAATACCATTACAAGGGGAAATGCATGTGTTAGAGAATTCTAATCTTCCTCTTTTTCATATTCACTCTGCCTTTAGTTGGGCATCTGAGGATTGTGTATCATATTAGACACCAATATGAGGATGATGTTGATTTTATTGCTGATATTTAAGTTCTTGCAATACTTACATGGTTCAGATCAACATATTGTGCTCCAGTCTGAGATGCTATAACATTATGGAAGGCTATATTATTTGGAGCCAGTTGATTTGGACTAGAACCAAGAATGTCCTGCAAAGAAAAGTACTGGAAAATATGAGACTTCAATGAGCAGAAGATACGAACAAGAAAATATCCATATCCTAGCAGACAGCCTGTGAACTCAGTAATTTTTAAAAGATTCCAATGTGCCAAATAGTGATGAAACTAAAAAATCAATGCAATCTACAGCACTTTACCTGGAAACTACAGGGCACAAGGGGACCAAGTACATCTTCCCTAAGTTCGGCTCCATTGATTACGTAAGTAGCACCACTTAGCCCCCGTGAAGACAGGTATTCCTCCTTTCCTCTGCTCCAAGAGTGACCCTTGTAGGCACTTGCAGCAGGACCAGATACCTTTAAGAGAATAGAAGCAGCAATCTAAGGAGATAATGTCCATCACAGAATGCATGCAATTGACAAGACATGCATTTATAGAATTCCTTAGGGACATTGATGTAGCTTCAGTGAGATTTCACAGTATTTGTTTAAATTTTGAAGAATGATAGAAGAAAAATAGAATATAAAAAAAATACAGTTGCTGCAAGACAGTCTGCTGCTAAAACATTTTGCCAGATCAAACACAAAATCAAAACAAAACATAGCTAAAATAATGTAATACTACACATACTTGACCAGAGTTTCATTAGGATTACAAGGTAAGGGATATTGTGCAAGGTCAAATAAATTCTTGTGGTAGCCAGGAAAATGCTAGCATAAAAACAAATGACTTTTAGTAAAAGAACAAAAAAGCTTATGAGTGGCAATTATACCATTAATTACTGAACAGCTATTATGGTTTCAAATCTTATACGAGTATATAATTAGTGCAAGATTTCACAGATAATGACAATTGTTGTGTATTAAACTAAAATAAAGGATTCTTTAATATCTTGCCAACCTAGCCTCGAGGAAATATCTATTCTATTCATAGAACTAGCAGTGTATTAGTAACAATGTCATTCCTAATAAACATGAAGAAACAGCTGAAACCTTAGATAACTTATTTGTAGACATTACTGGAGTGGTTCGCTTAGACAGGAGATGGCTGCTTAGACGGGAGATGGCAAGCTAAGAGGCTACTCAAGTTGATATCAATACTTGTATAGATGTAAGATCCCCCATTTTGGGACATGACAAAACAAGAAGCCAAAAGAAACAAAGTATAGAAAGACAATGTAATACATGTCAGGGAGTTTAGGGAGTAAGGGAATGTGGTGTTTTCCTAAATAATTTGGTATTAGCATCGCCAAAAGGTAGGATCAATGTATTTCGGTAGCACTTTTTCATTTTGTAGAAGTGAAAAATCAAATGAACATATCCCTTCAAGCATCAGCAAAATATGAGATGCAAACAACATTACAGTACAATCATCTAAGTATCTGTAGTTCCACGCTGTTACACATACCGAAGAGCAAATCTGAGCCTGGCAGTCACTTAGAGTCTTGTAAACTGCCACCACATCACCTTTCCTGACAACATAGTAGTCACTGCCCTCTTCCATCATAAGCAAACGAGTTTCCTGAAATTAGATGAAGCACGATTCAAGCAATGCTTAGAAATGTCTCAAGACGTAATCTAGTTCAGTTGATAGACGGGAGATAGATGCACTCCAGTTGCTGGTTAAACCCATCAATCTACACTTCGGAAGAGAGGCACTTACCTTCAGAATATAATAACTCGATAGTCCCCATACTCCAATATTATGATCTAAAGCCCAGATATGCGGTTTCATGTAACCTAAGGGGGGAATTTTCCCAAATCCAGAATGCATAAAATCCGTTCTCATATCCTATGAGCAATGCATGTACAGGCGAACCCCAAAAAACTTCAGTTTATAGGAAAAGCCAAGCAACAAATGTGCCATCAACTACGATTGACCAATGGATTCCCGTGCCGGCGAACCCCAAAAAACTTCAGTTTATAGGAAAACAAGCCAAGCAACAAGTGTGCCATCAACTACGATTGACCAATGATTCCCGTGCCGGAGAAGCAGGAAAGTCCGTCCAATCGAGAAAAAAAATGGACGGATGAACAGATTGGGTTCGCAAGTAGAGCACCAAGACGCCGCACGCGAATGGCGAATCCAAAGCTGTCAGTGCTAGAGAAAGGTTTGGGTTCGATCGAGAACGGAGTAATCAGTCAGGGCAAAGGTAGGATTGCTTACCAGCCAGCCCGCTCCGCGGTGCCGATTTGGAGCGGCGCGGCGGCGGCGGACTCGAGAGCGGCGGTAGCTGCTTCGGCGCCTTGCTGTTTTGGAGGGGCCGACCGAGGGAAGTCTACTGGGCTCGTTCGACTCCGGCCGGGTGTCTAAGGCTTACGCATGTTAATGCTTAACCAACACCGTAGCACTATAGTTTTATTAGACAAAAAAATTTCAATCTCGGACTAAATAGGTTTAATAGATTCATCTCGTAAATTACTCCTAATCTATGCCGACATACATACAATTAATCTATATTTAGTACTTCATATATTTACCGCAAATTCGATGTGACGGGAGTTAAACTTTAACGAACGGAACCAAACCGGGCCTAACTATATCTATATTACTGTATACATAGCGTGCTGGTGACCCATATCACTGTTTATATTGAATAGTGACCACACGCCATGACTATGAACAGTACTAAAGACATGCACATAAATAGTATACGACATGCTTCATAAATAGTACTAGCGACACGTACATAAACAGTACACATATCATGACATGCCCATAAACAGTTGCAACATGTATGAACAGTACTGGATCCAAACCCTCATCGTGTTGCACGGGCCTCCCTGCTAGTATTTGTTGGCGACTGGAGGGTAGTTCGTGGTTAAAAGTCACATTTATGTCTGATGGGATGTGACACGCCTCTCGATCTTAAAAAAACTCCCTCTGCTCGTGCGCGATGCTTATGGCCCTGTTTATCCGGTTTATAATTCGTACTTTTCAGCACGTTTTTTCAGCTGAAACAATATTTTTCTCTCACAACAAATCAACCCACAGTATTTTTCAGCCGGTTTATCAGCACAGCCGAACGGGACCTATCCAGGTCATTTTAACGAATGATGTCAAATCATTGTATAAAATCTGGGTTTCTTAGATAGCTGTCGTTTTTCTTTACATAAGTTTGACTAAATTTAAATACGTATAATATTTTTATCTCTAAATAAATTTATTATAAAAATAGATTCAACGATCAACTCTCTCGTCCTAAATAATTGTCGCTCTTGGCTTTCGTGCCGTAAGTTTGACTAGATTTATAGAAAATGCATGCAATATTTGTACCCCTTTGTCCCTGAAAGAATAAAAGACCATGCTGCCCTCATTAAACTGTTGAACCTTAGAGCATCTCCAATAAATCCCCAATACAACCCCTCATCCCCATAAAACAGAATTATTGGGGGAGATAGATCAATTTTCATGCTCCAACAGTGCCCCAATACCTCCCCCAATTTTTGGTGGCCACCCAAAAAATACTCATCTCCCCTCAAATAAAGGGGCACTTGCAACCTCCCCCAATCCTCTGTTCTTTTGGCGCATACACACCCATTGGTGATTCTGCACTTGGAAACAATGCCATGCCATCTCTCTTTATATCTTGTTTATGATATATCATTGTGTGAGTATGTTTAATTTTATTTTCTTATTGTTGAACAAACTGTTATTGCATTTTCGATCTTTGGTCTTAAGTATGCGACAAATAAGACATCAACAACTTATTTTGACGTGAAAAATATCCATAGGTCAATTTGCTCCAACATGGTCCAGAATTTGCAATATGGGCCAAAATCACATATTAGGGATGAGATATTGGAGAACTGCAAAAGTATCTACCCCAATAACCCAAAAAGTAAATATTGGGCTACCCCAATACTAAGTTATTGGGGGAGTTTTATTGGGGGACTGGTGGAGATGCTCTTAATAGCTCTCTAGTTACCGAGAAGCCTAATTAAGTAGTATCATTTGGGGTATCCAATAGCAGCGTAGGAGAAAGAGGCTGTGTTAAATGCGACCCAAACTACGAGAGAGATTAACATGGATCTGTGGATTGTTCACCCCCATAAATCGCTTTTAGAGATAAATTTTTAGGCTAAAACTTGATTCTTTCAGGGACAGAGAGAATATCTCTAAATAAATTTATTATGAAAATAGATTCAGCGATGTATCTAATGATATTTAGTCAAAGTTGTTTATCGAAGAGCGAAAACGATAGTTATTTAGGGACGGAGGAGTATGTACCATAAATATTAATATTTTTTTAATATAGAGTTAAAACTATTTCTCAAGAAGCGAGAATGACAATTATTTAGGGACGGAGGGAGTATATATTGTCGACGCCCAACTGTTGTTCGATGTGATATCCTAAATTATAATTTACTCCATTTGTCCTAAAATAAACACATATCTCACTTATAGAGCAGTCAACTCTTTAAAATTAATTACATACGTATAATAATACTAATATTTATGATATATAATAAGTATCATTAGATTGAGCATGGTATATGCTTTTATAATATGAATTGGAAATATAGATGTTTATACTATTAAGTTTGACTCCTCGAGAAACAAGATACTATGTGTTTATTTTGGAACTAAATGAGTCATTTTTATTTATTTTATTTATAACTTTTTTGTGGAACAAAAAATTTATTAATAATTAAGGAGTATCATTGCAAACAAGAGACAAAACAAACTCAGGAAAAGAAGCAAAAAAGACCTCACTGCGACCCAACCTAATTACAAAATGAGCAAGTTCATGCGCTACATTATTTTGACTCCTACCAATTTTGACAATGTCTAAACTACTCAACTCCTCCATAACAATCAGCGCTTCACGCACTAGAGACCAGCTGTCGATATGAATATTATGATACCCGGAGAAGGGGAACTAATGGTCATCAACATTAACTCACCCAAACGATCAAATGTATAACCGTGACCTCATCCGACCCCTCCGAGAAAGGTTCTGATTCGCTTGATCCCAAGGGCGCGAGCTCCGCCTCGCTCGTCCCCAGGGCAGCGGGCTCCGTCTCGCCCGACTCTAGAGGCGTGGGCTCCGTCTTGCCCAACACCCCGAGGAAGGACTCCGCCTCGCCTGATCCCTGGAAGCGCATTCGGCCTCAAACAAGAGCGTAGGCCCCCGCAGGGGCCCGCGCTGTCACCAACCACTATGGGTGTGACGGCGCGGGCCTAGGATCATGCTCCTGACGTCAGGAAGAGAACGGGCACGCCTCGACATGACCCGTGATCACGACGGGCCATACTTAGGCGCGCACCTCGCCAATAGCGTCGGACGGACCGACACTGTGCTGCCTAATCCTCGTATGGCTCCCTTGACGGGAGCCTGTTGACCATGCCGTACGCCAGGACGGGATGGAACACCATGACCGGCTGACGACGCCCGCCTGTAGACGAACAGGGTCATGACGTGGAGCCACCTCCGTCATCATCTGCAGGACCAATGGGGCCGCCTACGGGAGGAGAAGGACGACATGGCCCCGGGGCCCTCTTCCTCCCTACCTTTCTCTTTCTCTCTCTCTCGTGTACCCCATGCCTTCCCCTTGATCTATAAAAGGGGAAGCAGGGTGCCCCACAGGGGCAGCTCTCTGAAGCCATTCGAAAGCAACTCAACTCCATTCAACTTCACACCTCAGAGACTTGGGATTATTTCCCTCTCTCGCCCATTTGTAATACCTACTGCAAACTTAGTGCCGGTAACACGAACAACACCTCACTAGACGTAGGGACATTCAGCTCGAACCAGTATAATCCCTTGTGTCCTCTGAGCACACCATCCAGGCCAAATGCACAAATACAAATTTACTAATTGGCGGTTTGAAACACTAACAGTTGGCGCATCGGGTAGGGGCCTTTTGTGCGTTTCGTCGTCCACATCAGGCCACGGATGGTTAGCCACGGCGTGAGCTAGACCCCGGGCGCGCATGTGCGTTTCGGGAGTCTAGACTTCTTCGTCACCACGGAGGGAGAGCTGGCGCGGGCTCCCACCCCCGTCTAGCCTCTTCGCTCCGCTGGCCCCGACACAGTCATTGAGGCTCTCGAGAAGCTGCGGCTGCATTCCCTGGAGGCACGCGCCCCCGAGAGCGACCAGCTCCTCGACTTCGATTACAAGAGAGTGGAGCGCCAGCTTGGCGTCCTTCTAGGACCTTGGCAGTCCTAGGAGGATCTGCATTGCCTCTCTTTCTCATTCACCAACGTCATGACGCAGCTTGACAGAGGAGAACCGCTCTCCCTGGCATACCTTACCCGGAACGCTCCGACAGCGTTTCCTTCGATCTACACAACGCTACGAGGACCATCGACCGCCTCGTAGCACGACGCATGCACCCGCTTTCCACGAATGATGAGTCCGTGGGCATGGCGGATTACATCATGGAATCTTTCCATGACCTCCTCACAGGAGATTCTGAGATGATCTTTGACCTTGACTCTAGTAGGGGGAGCCATCACCCCTCGCGTGAATGCTTCATTGTGGATACTCCCAAGGGACATGTCAAAAGCATCCACGAGCGGGAGGTCACCCCTCGGCTGACCTCGACGATGAGGTCAAGGGAGATGCGAGAGTCCCGTCTTACCTACAGGTAGAGCAGTTGAGGGCGTGGTAGAGAGAGCTCGAGGAAGCGTGGCTCTAGCTAGAGCTAGAGCACGTGGAGCTCAAGCGTGAGATCGCTCGCCGTGCAGACGGTGGGCACGCACGAGCCATGGCCCACGACGTGAACCGGAGGATCGTCGAGGATGACGATGGCCTCCCACACTTCACCCGGTCAAGCCAGAACATAGCCACCGTCGTGGCCCTGCTTCGAGGGCTCCCAGAGCCCACGATGCCCGAAGATCACAGGGCCCATCGTGAAATCCGCGCGCTACTCGAGGGCGCGGCGGTGCAGCAAGCAGAGAGTTCGTTGTCTCGGCGACGTAGGCTCGACGCCAGCCAGCTCGCACCTTCAAGATGGCATGGCAAGGACATGTCCGTCTAGCAGGCGTCACACAACGACGGGAGGCACGTTGCAGTCCTGGTACATGAGCGTATCGGCCCTCACCGCGACGCACACAACACCTTGGATGCCCACAGGTGCGGACGGGGAGATAAGGAAGAAGGTGCCGACCACAGCTACCACCCTCGTCGCGACGAATGCTACAACAGCGTCGAGGACCGGAGCCCAAGCCCCGCTCCACCGGGCCCTTAGGTTTTCGGCCGACACATCCTCAATGCGCCTTTCCTGTCGTGGTACCAACCGCCGATGAACATCCCAAAATACTCTGGGGAAATGAACCCCGGCCTATGGCTCGAGGATTACTGGCTTGCTTGTCAAGACAACGGTGCAGACAGTGATTCATTCATTATCCGCAACCTTCCTTTGTTCCTGGCCGATTCAGCGCGAACATGGCTGGAGCACCTTCCGCCCAACAAGATTCAAAATTGGGCAGACCTAAAGATCTTTGTGGGAAACTTCCAGAGCACCTACACACACCCTGGGAACCCCTAGGATCTAAAGAACTACCGACAGAGGTCAGGAGAAACTCTCCGCGAGTACATCTGATGCTTCTCTAGGCAGTGCAACAAATTACCTGACGTCACCGATGTCGACGTCAACGGTGTAGGGTCAAGATGGCGGACTATAGGAGGGTGAAGAGTCCTTTCTAAAACTTAATCGTGCCGGCTAACTGAAATAAATGCGGAATTAAAACTATCGGTCTAGCCAAGACTACACCCCTCTATCTATATTCTCAAGCACCTTGAAAAGATCCTAAACTAGCAACTAAGGTGCCGGGCTAGCTAGAGCTCACCTAATCAATTCTAGGAGCAAGGTCACACAAAACTGTGCCACTAGTACTTCAAGCAATGGGGGAGCTCTTACACATGCTAGTAAGCAAAAGCACAAAGCCACCTAAGCTCACTAGCAATGCTCAATAACAAGGCTACACAAGCCAAACTATAGAGCGTAAATTTCTTAGCTACACAAACTAAGCAATGTGACTAACAAGGTTACTAAAACCAAATTAGCCATGCAAGGGAGCTACTTCTATGCTACACAAGTAAGAAGGCAGCTAGCAAGCTACTAAAGCTAAACTAGTCACAAGAGCAACTACACAAGCACAATGTATAAAATGTAAATACAAGCTTGTGTTGCACAAAATGCAAACACCGAGAAGATGATGAAGACAATGTTGACACGGTGATTTTTATCCTGAGGTTCACGTGTTTGCCAACATGCTAGTCCCCGTTGAGACAAGCTCCAAGGTTGCCGTCGGTCCTCTTGCTATTGGTGACCTACAAGTCACACTCTCCCACATGGAGTGCTTACCACAAGCTCTAACTGTAAGTGCATTCGCCTCCGATGTGGGTTTTGGATAATTAATTATAATTAAATTAGGGACTAACATATTTATCAAGTGTAATCTACAGGTGTTAGTCCATTGATGAAATTGAAAAAGAATATCTGGTGAATAATAGCACCCTAAATTTTGATGGACAAAAGGCGCTTCGACTCAAGGGCTTCAACACCGTTTATTTTGATTTGAGTCGTAGGTAACGCCGCACTATCAAGAGGGATACAAATCTAGTTGGCAAAATGGGGATAAAAAGTGCTCTTGTCGAAGCTTAGTAGGCTGGAGAGACGTACACCAGAAGTTCTGGTGAGCTGGACCGGAAGTTTCGGTCGCTGGCACCCACGCGCGACCGTGTGCGAGTATTCTGTTTCGGTCTCCGTCCGGAAGTTACGGTGCTTACCGAAAGTTTCGGTCAGGCATCGGAAGTTCCGGTTAGTGCAGTTTGCGCGCGCGTTCGCGTGCGAGAGAATTGTTTCGGGTTCCATCCGGAGGTTCCGATACGGACCGGAAGTCCCGGTCCTGGCACCGGAAGTTCCGATGGACCCGAGTTGACTGACAAGCCCAACGGTCTGATCTCGTTTGACTGGAAGTTCCGGTGGCTTCCACCAGAACTTCTGGTGGCTCATCTGAGCCCGAGTATATAAGCTACTCACCTCATTTCTAACCGTTGCCCGAGCTTTGCACATTCATTTCTGCTCTCCCCATTTGCCTCCAAGCTTCAATCTTTAATTATTTGAGCTAGGGACGTGAGATTTGAGAGTGGGAGCATCGATCTTTGACTTGAGCACTTGGATTCCTCGTTTTGCCGGCTTGATTTGTGTTTGTTTCTCTTGGGTTCTTGGAACCCTAGCCGGCTAGGCGTTCTTCGTGGTTGCCCGTATTGATTCATTTGTGAGGGCATCCCGAAGTGTTTGTATCACTCTTTGATCCTTAGTGGAAATCTCAAGCTAGCCTTCGTGGTTGCTTGAGGAAGGAGACCTTAGTGGTCGGACCTTCATGGTCACCTCAACAACGAGAAAGTAGGAACTCCTTAGTGGGGATTGCCAAACCTCGGTAAAAATAGCTTGTCTTGCTGTGGCAGTAGCATCGACTACCCTTTGTTCTTGTGTTCTTGTTCTTCCTCTCTACCCCCATCTTCTTAGGTGGGAGGTCCTGATTTATGGTTTGGTGTGGTGCCAAGCCTTGAGGAGTTCAACATACTCATCAACAACCTCTAGGAGGGTGTGGTAACACTTGGATCTGAAATCCCAACTCGATTCTCTTTGATTTCGTAGCTCATTTAGGGCACCAGAAGTTCTGAAGGTCTGCATCGGAAGTTCTGGTCCCCCTTACCGGAACTTCCGATCCAGACCACCGGAACTTCCGGTCTGGTGTTTAACTTCCGCAAATTCGAGTTTGTGAGTTTCAGGTTTTGCAAAAAGGCCTATTCACCCCCCTCTAGTCCAATTAGGTCCTTTCACTAACACATGACACGGCTGGACCACTTGTCGCCATTCGCGTCTCGCTCTACTAGAGTTGCTCTTTGCGGCTCCCGCGAGACGAGCACAATGCCCCTCACAAAGCTCTTCTCCGAAGCACCGCACAAGCTTCTTGCGGGATTCAATGGAGACCACGCCACCAAACCGTCTAGGAGGGGCAACCTCCAAGAGTAACAAGCACCACCGGCTTGCAACTCGATCACGTAGTGCCACTCGATGCAATGTCACGATGTAACACACTAGAATCACACTCACTCACAATCGGATCACACTCTTGCAAGCACAAGTGAGTTAGAGGGCATCCAAGCACTGGACACGACGGTGGTGGCACCGCCCTAGGGGTGGTGGTGCCCCCCAACGGTCATCCCAATGGCTAGTTTGACTAGCGCAGGGGCACCAGACATAGTGGCGGTGGCACCGCCCTAGGAAGGCGCTGACCACCCAGTCAGCCACACAAAAATACCCCCCCTCTAGATTTCTAGGGCGGTGCACCACCAACACCATGGCGGTGACCAGCCCTGCTTACTTCCTCTCGGCTGAAAAGGGGCGGTGCCCACAGTGGTGGCACCGGACACAACATGGCGGTGCACCGTCGTCCCAGGGGCGGTGCCTGCCCCAGCACTAGCTCCTTTTGGCCTAGTCCAGGTGGGCACCGCTCTAGGGGTGGCAGTGCCACCAGACAAGGCACGGTGGTGCCAGCTCTGACCCCTGCCCTCGGCCTCGACCAGCTGGTCAACGCCACTGGGGTGGTGGTGCACCGGACAGCTAGGGGCGGTGCCCCTAGGGCAACACTCCGAGCCTAGCTTCGCCTCCTCTTCTTTGCCTTTTTCACCACCTTTGCAAATGTGCTAACACCACCAAGTGATCACCAACTTGTGCACGTGTGTTAGCTTTTCACAAACATTTTTTCAAAGGATTAGCACTCTTCTTGCCACGCCACTCGATCCTAACACGTATGCAAAGTTAGATCGCTCAAGTGGCACTAGATGACCGATATGCAAACGAGTTTGCCCCTCTTGATAGTACGGCCATCTATTCTAAACCTGGTCATACACTTCTCTACACAACCTTTGATCGGTGAAATAAAATGCCCTAGGTTATACCTTTGCCTTGTGCATTCCATTCCATCTCCTCCAATATTGATGCAACACATGCACCAACCAATCACAAATGATATGATCCACTTCATATCATCATGTGACCGTATTGGTTCATCGATCTTGACTTCACTTGCTCTTCACCATTGCCTCCATCCATCGGCAAAGTCTTGCTCAAGCTTCACCACCACGCAGTCCATTGCTCCAAAGCTTCCAACTTGCCCTTTACGCTTGCAACCGGTCCATCAAGCCAAGTCTTGTCTTGATCTTCTCCACCTTAATCATATGACTCCATGTCATGTCTCAAATGCAATGACTCCTTCATCACATGTGTGAGCCTTGCAACATATCCAAGCCATTTTACCTCCATGGAATAGGTTGCTCACACATGATGTACTTGTGGACTAATCACCTGTGTATCTCACATTTAAACATATTAGTCCACCTAGGTTATCACTCAATTACCAAAACCAAATAAGGACCTTTCAATCATGGCTTTCCTGTCTGGGACCACTTGTGAGTCCCTAGTCCATAAGCTAGGACACAAGGGCCCATAGACCACCAAGAAGCTCCTCGACATCGCAACCAGCCACGCCTCGGGCGAGGAGGCGGTTGGGGTGGTTTTTGACCATTCTTGAGGCAAATCAAAGCATGATGAAGGTGCCTCCAGCCGTTCCAAGAAGTAGCATGGGGACTTGCTCATGGCCGCTGCCGAGCGGAAGGGCACTCTTGACCACTTCGAGAAGATGCTCGAGGGGCCATGCCCGAACTATGCCTCCCTCTTCAAGCATATGTACAAGGACTGCTCCCTCATGAAGCAGTTCCTGTCCAGTGGCTCCAAGAAGGGGGACTAGAAAAAGAAGCCAAACCTAGCAGCGGACGATGCCGAGGAGAAGGATGGCGGCTTCCCGGAGACAACGGGTTGCCTCATGATCTTCGGCGAGACGGTGGCTTACGACTCCAAGCGCCATCAAAAGTTCACGCGCTGTGAGGTCTACGCGGCCGAGCCAGCCACGCCCACCTTCCTCTGATGGTCTGGATCCACGATCACCTTTGACTGGTCGGACCACCCAGAGAGCATTCCATAGCCAGGCAGGTACCCGCTCATGGTTGACCCAATCATCGGCCTGAAGCGGCTCACCAAGGTGCTGATGGATAGAGGCAACGGTCTCAACATCATGTACATCGAAACGCTCGATGCCATAGGCATCAGCTGGTCGCGTATTTGACCGACCGGGGCGCCTTTCCATGACATCGTGCTCGAGAAGCAAGCCAAACCATTCAGAAAGATTAACCTGTCTGTCACCTTTGGGACTCTGACCAACTATAGGACGAAGCACCTCACCTTCGAGGTGGTCGGATTCCATGGAACCTACCACACCATCCTGGGACGCCCGTGCTATGTGAAGCTCATGGTTGTCCCCAACTACACCTACCTCACGCTCAAGATGCCAGGCCCGGGTGAGGTCATCACTGTCGGCACCTCCTTCCAGCGCACTTAGAGTGTGAAGTTGAGTGCTGTGAGCTCGCCTCTGCGATTATCGCCTCCAAGGAGCTCGCGGTCATCAAGGAGGGGATCGTCGAGGAAGCGCCCGACTCCAAGCGGTCAGCCAAGTCCTTTGAGCCCATAGAGAACACCGAGGAGGTCCTCATAGACCCCAGCAACTCTGAGGGAAAGGTGGTGCGCATCGCTACTTCGCTCTCCCCCAAATAGGAAAGCGGTAGAGTGGCAAAAGAAGTAGAGGCACGAGACCCCTTCTTCCCTAGGAGTGCCTCTAGATCTAGAACGAAGTTATTTGGCAAGTCAAAACCACTCATGCACTATTTTGTTTCCACCCACAATAGGAGAAAACATAGAAGATTAGCCTGTATGGGCAAATGGCTACCATACATGCATGCTATCATGATCATATCATGCTAGAGTCTTATTATCCAATGTCTTCTCTGGCAACGGTGCCAGAAATGCTTGTTGGTGTTTCTTAACACGATCACCAAGAATGGGGGTTTAGGCCCACCCATGGTAACGGTGTCAGAAATGCCTGTTGGCATTCCCTTGCATCGCTACTAGAATTGGTTTATCCTAGCAGCGATACTCAGGGATGTCAACCGATAGGTCATAACATTTACAGAGTTTATCCGCAAGCACACGGATCAATCGTTGTAGCATTTCACCCGGAAGTATTATCAGGGTATCATTATTTATATTTTCCCATACGAAGGCATGGTAGTAAGAGTTCTAGTATGGATATGAGCAAGATAGACATACATGCATAACTAACCAGATGAGCATACAGGGGTAAACAGTTGTAGTGTAGATAGTGGACACACACATACACATTTGACACTCCACTCTAGGGGAGTGGAAGAATGAATAAAGAATAAACGAATGTCCTACAAGAAGTAGATATATCTTAATATAGTTATATGCTATGAGCGAAGTAATCATACATGTACATGAGTTAGAGCTAGGACTATGTGAGATGGATCAGGAGGCCACTGAGTACTGGTCTGCCAGCAACCTCAGTGACAATATACGTACTCCTACACCATGGCTGAATGTGGGGGATTACGAAGGATGGACAAGGCTGTCACCACCTGCCATCTACCCCTCAACCGTGGGGCATGAAATGCATTCACCCACCCCTACATATTCGGGCACCTTGCCTGCATACATAGGAACCACCCAAATCCCCCAGGTCTCTGACCCTACGGATCAACAGGTAAAGGACTTGGGCGTACCCGAAAGCATGATGAACTACTACCTCAACATAAGTCTAAATCTATACATGAACATGGTATGAACGATAAAGGATTCAGCCAAGTATGATATGAACATGACATCAGGACTATATTCTAGTTCATATATCATTAATATATAAACATGACTGTTCTCTAGTTCATAGCACAAACTATATTCATAAGATGAAGACATTGCTATTTGGAGAAAAGATAACTCTTTTATTCTCACCAATTCTTCTCTAAGAAGCCAAGCCCTCCAAGGTAGCTTCTCTACTCCTCTACTACTTCTACTAGACTAATTCTAACCTAGAGTGGAGAGAGGGAGCTCAAGTGAGACTGTGATGTGTGTAGTGAGGTGTGTGTGAGAGGGGGCTCCCCTCTTCTTATATAGGGCTAGGACAGGCGGTTGGAGGGGGAATATTCCCTGGCGCAGCCCCACACTGCTAGCCTTGGCATTCAATGTGCCGACACGCGTGAGATGGGCTGAGGCGGTGGCACAGGGGGCGCACCCGCGCCCTGGGTGGCCCAGCCCGCCTCCTCCTTCACGCGGTGACTCCTCTGCTAGGCCTGGACTTCAGTGCCAAGGTGGGTTGGCCCTGGTTTGGTCACCTAGTTGGGCTTCTTCCCTTCTTTGGCTCCTTTACGCCTTCCAGAAAGCACCTTTTTGTCCTGTTTCACTTGTTTCCGGTGTATGTTTCTGCAACATGTCAAATCTACCGGTACAAGTGGAAACATGTCAGTAGCAAAGGTATATGTATAT